>OW028710.1:10967500-13367500 GCA_932294345.1 Pandemis cinnamomeana | reverse complement strand
TTGATTCATTTGATAGTGAAATACAATTTTGTATAATTATGGCCCACATCTAAAAGGCAACTGTAATTTTCTGGGCCGCCATGAAAAAACAGTCCACCACTGATCTAGGCGTACGGTTGGTCGGCACCCGTCTAATTGGCCAGCTAAATGCTAGCAGGTTCATTACGAAATAGGGTAATTAGGTGAAAATTAATGTTGGATTTAACGTTATTTATCGGACGTTAAAGGTATAGAGGAAGCGGCGCGGATGAATTTAATTACAATCCATGGAAATAAACTTTATTGACTTTTGCGGAGACGTGTTGGCGTATTGCGATATCTATATTATGTATGTATGTATGTTTTCAACATGAAACTACCGTGAGACTTAATCATAATTACACATAAACGGATAACTCATGTGAAAACGAGGGTAGTTGTGCGCCGCTATCAGTTGCGCCGAGCAGCCGCGCGAATAGAGCGCTGGCGCGCAGTGTTCGTTTCTAAACTCGTGCTAGTTACACTATTTATAACTAAGGAACGGCTGAACCGATTTGGCTGAAAATGGTAGGAAGGTAGCTTAGAACCAGGAGACGGACATATGATACTGAATGTGGATGAAGCGAAAGAGGTATGTCAGGATCGTAGAAAGTGGAGCAAGGTAGTTTCTGCCTATCCCTATGGGAAAGAGGCGTGACGGTATGTATGTAGGTATGTAAAACCTAATATTCCCAGAGAATATATCGAATTATATCGTCGATTTCTGGGACCAGTAGATACACTAATTACATTAGATTAGATTGGTGATTAAATTTTTAAGACGAGACTGAAAGAGACAGCAATAGGCACTTGTCTAACAAAAAGGGGCATTACTTTTTATCCCGGGATAAGGTAAAGTTCCCACGAGACGCAAAGCTAGAAGCATCAGCTAGTTTTTTAACAGACTTCAAAAACAGGTTCGCAATTTAATTGTTAACTTTATAAAATTTTACAATCAATGTCATTAACTGCTCACTTTTGTAAAATAATGCATACAAATCACGTCTTACTGGGTAGACAGGCCCTAAAGTAACAAGACCAACAGGCCTCGTTTAGCAAGATTGTGAGCGTATAGGTGAAAAATTGAATTGAAATACTGATGGGTTGAGAGCCGCATCACCTATAACATGATTCCTATGATTTTCGCCTATTTCGATGGGCTTTAACCATCTGCGCGGGAAGAGAAGCAACTGGTATATTCTATGTTTTTCTCTCCCAGACCAGCGTGCAAGTTAAATTTTGTGAAATAAAGAGTTGTTATTAAATAATCCTCGCTTCTTATCTGATCTGTAAATTTTCTCACGCAATAAAACCTGGATTTTTATCTAGATCTGTCAAATTATAGGTTGCTCTGCACTTGCTGACAGTTCACGGGCTTCAAGGATAATGATGCACATACACACATACATCCTAAATAAATGCGAAAGCTTGTGTGTATAAATGTACGTATGTTTGTTACTCTTTCACGTCAGAACGGTTAGACAGATCAGGGGCCTTCCATGACGTCTTAATGCGATTCAATTCCGAGTCAGTTCAGGATTCAGCTGGGGGTGCGAGTCGGGTTACCTCCGCGTGTGGTCAAGAGCTGCGATTCGTTTTTGGATCCGTCCGAGGGGAACCTGGTCCGGTGCAACCTGGGCATCGGTTAATGTTTTCCTGGCAGATTCTGAGGGGTATCGTTATCCGTTGGCTAAGAGCCCGACAAGGGAGGGGTGTTTTGACTGTGTTCTACCGTACCACATTGCCGACATTTTTGACACAAGATTGGTGATTAGTGATTTTTGGCGATTACTTTGACATTGGCGAAATCATCGCATTCGGTGGATGAACCCATATTAAAAAAAGAAGAAGGTTTTTGCTGTCATTTTTATTATGGATCTGGCAGCGAGCGAACCTGAACTGAATCTGAATTGAATCGCTTTAAAACGTAGATTAGTCTAGAAGGTATAGGCTACTTTTTATCCCGAAAATTGAGCTTGAGCATTTTACCATCTGCGCGGGAAGAAAAGCTGGTACATTCAATGTGTCCCAGATCAGCATGAAATAATGTTTACTGAGCTAAATATCAATCTATGAGCAAAGGAAAGACATAGAATGTACCAGTTGCTTCTCGTCCCACGCAGATGGTTAAGCCCATCGAGGGAATGGGCGAAATTCTTAGGAATCATGTTATAGGCGATGCGGCTAGCAACCCATCACTATTTTGTTTCCTTTTTCCACCTATACGCCTACAATCATACTAAATGTGGCCTTTAGGTTATTACCTCAGGCCCTGTCTACCCCGTAAGGGATATATACGTGATTTGTGTGTGTATGTGTATGTGAGAAACAAGAGAAATGAAAATGCAACGACCCCTTTTAACTATCTACGATTGAAAATGTGCTAACATTAAGTTGACAGTTAATTGAATGAAACTTAATCTGTAAATTATATTACCTGTCACTTTAACTAGAACTTGAATGCCCTGAATATGTATGTCAGTTCTTGACGTTTTTCAATTAACCTCAGATTCAACCTAATTCTGCGCATAACACACTGGCGACGACGTGAAACAATTTCAGAGATATTGGTACATAACACACACACACAAATCACGTCTTTATCCCTTACGGGGTAGACAGAGCCTAAGGTAACAGGTACCTACAGGCCACACTTAGCAAGATTGTGGGCGTATAGCTGGAAAATGGAATCAAAATAGTGATGGGTTTCTGGGGAACCATGATTCCGATGGTTTTCGCCCATTCCCTCGATGGGCTTTTTCCATCTGCGCGGGAAGAGAACCAATTACATTCTATGTTTTTTTCTTCGCTCCCAGACCAGCATGGAAGAATTGGTATATTAATGTGATTCAAACTCATTCAAGGAAGCGTCACAAGAGCTTTAGTGTAGCGTCAATAATTAATTACAGCTCTTGTGACACCTTAATGCAACCGTTGTACAGGTGATATGGAACTCAAGGCTGCATAAAAAGGTGCCCATTTAGCATTAAAGCGGTAGCTTTAATGCTGGAGTAGACGCCATAACGCTCACGTCGCTTACCTTAAGTGATAATCGAATACGCTCAAAAACCTTAATGCAGCTAATTGTGCTGGTTGGGTATATACGGCTTCCATGCTGGTCTTCTCTTCCCGCGCAGATGGTAAAAGCCCAACGAGGAAATAGGCGAAAATCTCATGAATCATGTTATAGGCAATGCTGCTAGCAACCCATCACTATTTGATTCCTCTTACCACCTATACGCCCACAATCATGCTAAACGTGGCCTCTAAGTCTTGTTGCCTAAAGCTAAGGCCCATGAGGGATAAAGATGTGATGTATGTATGTATTTTAAGTATGATACATTCTTGCAGTGGCGTGGCGTCCAAAAAACTCGATTCCGGCCTGCCTTTTATAAGGCAGTTGGGCACCTTTATTGTGCAGAATTAGAGGAAAAGGCTAGTTAAATTCCCTTTCGGCCTGCCTTCTGATAGACTTGATGCCACGCCACTGCAGTCTTGTTAATATAGTCGGTTTGCGCGCCAACATTCCTCCACTGACATTTGAAGTAATACCCAAGTAACCGTTACCTACTAGATAAATCATTAGCACTGGGCAAAGGGCCAAACTTCGCAAACAGGTTAAATAAATGAGTTAAGAATTGGCAACAATAAACTTTGTTTCTTTCATAGCACTGGCTACCAGTAGTCACGAATCTCTCGGATATTTTATGGCGTAAAGGTGCGACCACACCGGTGTGTAAAAGACGTCACTGCGTATACGCGGCGGTGTGATCGCTCCTTTACTTCGACGACCGTATAGCCTAGTACAGAACCTGATAGTGAAGCTTGAAACAAAACCTCGAGGTCACGTTTAGCATGTTTAAGGGCGTATAGGTGGAGGAATCAAAATAGGGATGGGTTGGTACCCGCATCGCCTATAACATGATTCCTAAGACTTTCGCCCATTCCCTTGATGGGCTTTTACTAAATATATGAAGAGAAGCAACTGGTAAATTCTATGTTTTATCTTTACTCCTAGACCAGTAAGAATAAAGAGGAAGAAAAACATTTTATGTATTACATTTACCTATTTAGCGTAGTAGAGTACACCTCAGCGTAATGCTGAGCCAGCGACCGTTTCACTTATGCGAAGACACACAACGCTGATGATCTATTTTTCATGTCGGTGTTTTTTTTCTTGTTTTTTTTCTATAAAGTGTATATTCTCTTATATTTGTGTGTCTTGCCAAAAGGAATAAATGTCTTCTTTCTTTCTTTTAGAGGAATAGCAAGGTAAATAAATGTTCTTTATTTATTGAAGCACCTCCGCAGTTAACGTCTGATTCAATAAATTCTGCATTCTTTGATATTTCTAGCGGAAACATTCAAATACAATAAGCTAACTCATGAATGTGTAGTTAGCTGAATAATTGTTATTATCAAATCTAGGCCTTACCATCTAGTGGTCGGTTGAAAACCAAAAGATAATAGCATAATCAGCCATACTCCTGCATGTGCGGAAGACAAAGCACAGATTGTTATCTCGCGCTGCGTATGTTTTGATCCGAAATACAGTTAAGTTGCTACCGCGGGTGCTCTACGCACTTAAATAAACCAATGAAGATTTTTTTTTCTTTAAATACGCCTAAAGATGAAATGCGGTCAGGTTTTTTCAGATATGTCTACAGAAGTTGCTTCTATGTTTTGTATGTATGTATGTATAACTCTTTATTGTACATAAAACACAAGAAAAAGATGAATACAGGACAACACACATGCACAAAGGCGAACTTATCCCTAAAAGGGATCTCTTCCAGTTGGGGTTGTTTTCCAGTTGTTTTTTTTATTTAGACAAAATTCGGCAATTTTGTCTGTTTTAGAAGGTCTAATTTTTTAAATAAATATAATATAAATCGTGTGATAAAAAATCCGTTAAATTTGTGATTATCCACGGAGGAAACCAGGGAATACGTTTCTATGAAAAAACCTTCCCATTGGCCGCTTCCAAACCCGTCGATTTCCAAACCCAACATTCATCTACGGAACAACACTAACCGCTATTCTAATTTGATACTGTATGATTCTAAATTACCTGAACAATACTTTGACTACGGCTTCGCACAAACTTAAGGCGGCCAGCACCGCATACATTATTATTAGCATATCTTAATGCGCACGCATGCACTGCCAGTAACATTGAATTATTACTCGAAATTTGAAACACAATGGCTTCCTTTGGAACTGGTCCCATCTCTTTGGACGGGATGAGTTCGTATTTAGAATTTACTGGCTGTTTGGCTTTTGTTTCCTGTTATTCGGTGACATTGACGTCACAATGTATTTTTTAATTTCCTAGCTGGCTGGTAACGATGTCTTCTATTGCGGTAAATTAAAAAAAACACTGCACGGGAAATTAAATGCTGGCTGTTAAGAATTTGACGTTTACCTACTTATTCTTTTTTTAATTAGTTTTGGATCGCTTTGATCGTTTGTTTAATGTTTGACTCTTTGTGTTCTAAAGAGTTTTGATACTCGAGTGTTTATCAAATTTAAAAAGAAAAGAAATATATAGAAAAGGCCACTTATACTAAAAACTTACCACCTCATTCGATAGTAGGTACAGATTGAGCTTTACCTGAAACATAAAAATTATCATAAATACACTTTCTTCATGTATCACTTTGACTAACAATGACCGATCGTTGAACAGATTTAGGAACCGTCTACTAACGAGTTTTTTGGCGTGATAACGTCTTATACATTGATGAACGCCGGCTGCACTCACGAAAAAGCGTGACGTCAGTGTGCAAGCGAGAGCGCGAAACAAGCGAAAGAGAGGCACGATCGTGACGTCAGAACTAGCAGTTCGAGTATGTTTCTTTATGACGTGATAACGTCAAACTATCGTTCGTACATCGACTTTATAGACAATCGGTTTTTTTTTTCATTTAAACGATGCCTTATTTAGATATTGCAGAGAGCTAAAACACCCGTAACTATACTTCGAAGCAAAAATAACGGGGCACTTTCCGTACAAAGTCTCATGAAAAGTGTCCCATTATTATGGCTCCTTGGCATATTTTGGCCAAGCGTACTCAGCGTACCTAAAATGCGTGAATATAAGGGCCACATTCGCTGCTAAATATTAGTTTAAAATCACGTGTAGGCTTTATTTTCAGATCCTGTCGCCATTGTCGAGGCAAACAAACGTCGACGGATGTTGAAATTATAAACGAGACGCATCTACAATTCATATTGGCTAATTAATCTTTGTGGCAGAACGCCTTTTGTTTTCCATACGACCGCCATTTCAGGCACAGACGGAAGCGGTTTACTTAAGTGTGAAAAAAAACTTTTCATTGGCTCGAACGTTAGAACAATTAAATTTCTAAACGGCACTGAAAATTAGAACACAGAAATCCCGGATCCTCGTCATTCCGTGACGCGTGCTATACCCCTACACCACCCATAGCAGGTGGGTAAGCCTTCGAATTTTTCTATCTGTTACTAGCTGTCACGTGACCTTGTTACTCTGCGAATTTATGTCGCCAAGCGTCATCTGTTTGAATGATGTGTCTGTACGACACAATTACAATATGTTACTTAATACGAATAAGAGCTCGTTCACAATTCGCAACTTGCGGCACACGCTTCATCTGCAAACCTAATCGCGCAAGCGGCGCGGGCGCAGCGGATGTCAAATACTAAGTGTTTTTACCATTTGTTTTCATACGACTATTACTGAGATCCATTTTATTATTTATTCATGAAATAATTACAACATAGTATAAAACAAAGTCTCTTTCCGCTGTCTGTCCCTATTTATGCTTATATCTTAAAAAAAATCTAATCGACACTGAAAATTAGAACACAGAAAAATCGCACATAGTAGGGGCCATAGCTTTAATTGGATTGGAGTTTTTAGTGTCCTTTAGAAATTTAATTTCTAACGGTAAAACCGTAAAAGTAAACAAAAAAATCAACAAGTAAAAATACTCGATTCATTTGATGTTGGTATATATATAATCTTTAAACCATCAGCGCGGGAAGATAATCAACTGGCAAATTCTATGTTTTTCTTGGCTCCCAGATACCTTGTCGGTACCTTGTTTAATGCTCCTCTCATCTACTCAAAGGTTAACTGGTAGAGATCCCTTATAGGGCTAAGTTCGCCTTTGTGCATATTATTGTTATTTTTTTTGTGAATTGGTTATCTGTTTCTTTATATTTTGTACAATAAAGCATTTACTTACTTACCTCTACTCCGTAAGGGATAAAGATTAAAGACGTGATTTATGTATGTATGTATGTACACAGTGGCGTAGCTATGTTGGGGCTAGGTGGTGCACTGCCCCGGGGCCCTCAAGCTAAGGGCCCGCGAATCCTTACCAGAAGTAATATTTTTGCATGATAAAACCTAACCTAACCAATTTAGATAGTGTGGGGCCCCATTTTTTATTTACACTAGGGCCCTTGGTTACCTAGCTACGCCACTGTATGTACAACACATCGTAGTCTTTCGTACTTCCCGACTTTTCCCGAAGCTACGACCGTTTCATTATACCTTACGCGTCGTATTGCTGTACGCTATAGTCTCACATTAGGATTAATGCCGTCCGTGGACTCATCGCGCACTCACGCGCACCTTGTTACGCCAGCCAATAACAACGCGCCGCCGCCATAATAACAATAATATCCATATTTCCTAACAAATAAGGGAATAATGCGCGCTGAGACGCGAATTAGGATGGGGCCACGAAGCGAGCGGCGAGAACAGCAGCACTAAATTTATTTCACACTCATCCAGAAAAGTTACTTTTGCTCCCTGACGAGCGGGATCAAAGTGCAAGTTTTCGCTTCAAGGTCTTACAAAGTTTTTTTTGCAAATGCAATTAGAAGTTTCTTAATGCTTGGTGTGAAACGTATGAGCCACTCGGAAGTCATTGCGCTCAGGATTCTACTTTAGAAACCCTCGCTACGCTCAAGCTTATATTGTAGAGTCCTTCGCTACATTCTGGATTGAATGTACCGCCCTCGTCGAAAATACATCATTTTGCTTCCTTGTGACAGATGACTCTTGGCGACAAAAATTCGTATAGTAACAAGGTCTCGTGACAGTAATAGATAGAAAAATTCGAAGACTTACTAACCTGCTATGGGTGGTGTAGGGGTATTTATTATAGCACGCGTCACGGAATGTCGCTCGAGTTCGATTCCCGGCCATAGGTTTACTTTTCGGATTTTTCTGTGTTCTAATTTTCAGTGTCGTTTAGAAATTCAATTTTATTTTGTTAAAAAATAAAAGAATAAAGCACTGTTTCTAAGTAGAAACATAGTTTTGAATAATTCTGTAATTTTACGCAGGTAGCACAAGTAGACCAATTTTTATGGTTAAGCTTATTGAAACTACACAATAGAAGTATTTACTAACAAAATTCAAAGGCGAAAAACTAACTTCCAATTCCCAGCTATCCGCCATTTTCAAGGCCCCCTACCTAAACTTTGTCGGCGCGGCGATTATCATACAATACCCACTTGCGATGCGGTCGCGGTGACAGATACGCGTTTCCTGTGGCCGAAATGGGCGCCGCCATTTTGTTGAGGTTCGCGCTCACGAAATGGCCGACGCGACCGTTATAGCGGCTTTTAATTTAATTAAATGTTTACTGTCATTGTACAATTGACGTTTGACAGTTGAAATCCTAATAATACTAATATTATAAATGCGAAAGTTTGTGAGGATGTATGGATGTTTGTTAAGCTTTCACGCCAAAACGGCTGAACAGATCTGGATGAAATTTGGAACATAGATTGATTATAGTCCGGAGAATCGCATAGAATGCTTTTTATCTCGGAAAATTGCGTAGTGTCTTAGCGGAATGACACGAAACTTGTAAATCGAATTTCGCACGAGGCCAGTTTCAGTGACATACATACATGCATACATATATCACGTCTTTATCCCTTACGGGATAGACAGAGCCCTTAGTAACAATACCAGGTCACGTTTAGGATGATTAAGGGCGTATAGGTGGAAAGGGAAACCAAAACTGATTCCTAAGACTTTCGCCCATTCCCTCGATGGGCTTTTACCATCTGCGCGGGAAGAACGACAACTGGTAAATTCAGTTCCAGTGATTGACAACGAAATAGTCTACCATATAATTGGAGAGTGCTTAATGAAATTAAGTTTTCAATTTTAATTAAATAATTGCACTTAATTAAGTTGGCATTAAATAAAGTAAGAATGCCGTATTTAATTGGGACTTGCCTTTTTGACCCGCATGTGTGGCAAAACCAGGTTTCGTTATTTCAAAATGTGACGATAATCTTGCTCAATTGCTGAATGAAATCTGATTTAATTGAATTTCTGAACGACACTGAAAATTAGAACAC
Organism: Pandemis cinnamomeana; assembly: GCA_932294345.1. Taxonomy (NCBI): domain Eukaryota; kingdom Metazoa; phylum Arthropoda; class Insecta; order Lepidoptera; family Tortricidae; genus Pandemis; species Pandemis cinnamomeana. The sequence continues at coordinate 13,358,107 of OW028710.1, read as the reverse complement.
GGAAAAATCCGAAAAATAATGCTATGGCCGGGAATTGGACTCGGATCCTCGTCATTCCGTGACGCGTGCTATACACCTACACCACCCATAGCAGGTGGGTAAGCCTTCGAATTTTTCTATCTGTTACTAGCTGTCACTTGACCTTGTTACTATGCGAATTTTTACAAGCGTCATCTGTTTGAATGATGTGTCTGTACGACACAATAACTAACAATAAATTTAACTGTTATTGTACCTAAACTGAAAATAATACATAAACGGTTTGTTATGGTCAGTAATGTGTACCAAGTAGGTAACTAAGCTTAGTAATACATACATATATAATCACATCTTCATAGACGGTTCTGGCTGAAAATCAGTGCTGCAGGTGTCTAACACCTCAGCGTAATGCTGAGCCAGCGACCGTTTCACTTTTGCGAAGACACACAACGCTGATGATCTATTTTTTATGTCGTATGTTTTTTTTTTTTTGTTTTACCTTATTTATTTTCTATAAAATTGTGTATATTATCTTATTTGTGTGTCTTGCAAAAAGGAATAAATTTCTTCTTTCTTTCTTTCTTTCTTTTATCCCTTTCGGGATAGACAGAGCCTAAGTTAACAAAACTGTAGAAAAGAAAATCAAAATAGCGATGGGTTGCTAGCCGCATCGCCTACGACATGATTCCTAAAACTTTCGCTCATTCCCCCGTTTGACTTTACCATCTGCGCGGGAAGAGAAGTAACTGGTAAATTCTATGTTTTTTCTTTACTCCCGGAACTTAGTAGATACAATGAAGATTTATAGATACACACACAAACATAGTAATCAGTGATAGCTAAGCCTATTAGCATCACGTCAACGCAGGTGTGAAGAGTCGCTGCGCCTGCGCAAGTGCCTCATGAAATTACCAGCACATGATACGTCCACAGATTACAGCACGCTCGTGACCGGTGGTTGCGTCAGGTAATCAAGTGAAATTACAACGCATTTAATATTATATATTCCTTTCTTAAAGCAAGCGTACGGTCGAGAAATAAATATCGATACAGAATGACAAATATGTGTCACTGACCTTATTGTGGCATATAAGATGTTTTTACTTGTACTTCTATGCTGGTCTGGGAGCAAAGAAAAAACATAGAATGTACCGGTTGCTTCTCTTCTCACGCAGATGGTAAAAACTTATGGAGGGAATTCAAAGGGCCGGCAATGCACTCTTAACGGTCCCATGTTATTCGTATGTGGCCCCTGTTATAAAAAAGACACATTTTTACTTTCTTTACAATAGACACCCGCAGAGTAAAGAAGTTGGTAGTTTCAAAAAAAGACATGTCCCAAAGTAAGCAAAGCTTGTGTTATGCACCGGATCGAACCCGGGGCTTCAAGGTTCATAGGACAACAAACAAAATAGGAACAATAGGAAGGGGGAGGGGGCGCTTTAAAGGCGATTGTACCCCTATTTTCAAGGCCAACAACGCACGAGCAGTCCCAATGGTACTGTAGGTGTCTATGAGCGGTGTGATCTCTTAACATTAGCTGGACCGCATACCCGTTTGTCGGTTTTAATTTAAAAAAGTCTCAATGCCCATACAAATCTTGCCGGCAACCTATAATCGTCATATCGTCAAATCATTATAATCAAGAAAATAATCCAAAATGGCTGCATTCAAAAAACGCGATGCGGTCGCGTTTTAGTATCATTTCGAAATCGCCTTTTTTATCACAAGATTAAGGCGTCATGAGAAAAACTCACAGAAGTATTATCTCAGATAATACACCGGAACATAAAAACGGGCATAGAGTACACAGAGATCACAGCCTGGTCGCTTGCGGATTTGACGCCGGGAAAACGTAGGGCTGACACGACTGTGCGGGCGGGTCAGCTGTGTTGTATTTGGTAAGTTGATTGGATTCTAAGTCGCATACATTTTAACAACTACATTATTTGTCACCAAAACATATTGGTTGTTTGGTTTTATACGTTTTGACACTCGTACTATATGACCATTAAACAATACGTCCTGGATGTTTTGTCACGTTGACGACTCAGTCCCGGAATGGTTTTTTCATCGTAACCATGTTGACGAAAGCAACTAAATTTTGCTAGTGTAGAAATAATAAGAAGCCAACAAAGTTAAGAGACCGATACAAAAACATAAGCTACGAAATAAAGTTATCACAAGCTTTTTATGTTTTTTTTACATTGACATTGGCGAAGTTGTCGTCGCTATAACGACTTGATACGCCACAAGAAGAAAGTTTACGATTCACAGTCGTTTTAAAAACGGCACGTTTGATGCCGAGTGAATAGGTTCTTTGATGCGGAGTTGTCGAAATATTATACATTTGATGATGAAACCTTTATTCACCACTTATAAAATCGTTAAAAGCCAATGTCTGCGTTAAACACGGCACGGGAAGAACGGGCAACCTTTTTTGCGGTGAGCTTCTCAGTTTTTAATGCGCGGTAGGAGGTATTTTTGACCGCTTTTAATAAGATTTATTCTTAATGCATATAAAATAATACGTTGTAGTTAAATGTCGAAAGAAATCAATGGTCACAAGGTAATGCTTTTCTTACTGAAATTGTCAAATTATGGTTTAAGATGACATCATTATTTTGTGTTCGCAAATATTAAATTTTGGTAGTTACTATGAAATGAATTTACTTTTACGGTTTTACCGTTAGAAATTAAATTTGTGAATGTCACTGAAAATTAGGATACAGAAAAATCCGAAAATTAAAGCTATGTCCGGGAATCGAACCCGGATCCTCGTCATTCCGACGATGCTTAGCGACAAAAAATTGCATAGTAACAAGGTCACGTGACAGCTAGTAACGGGTAGAAAAATTCGAAGACTGCTATGCCACCTGCTATGGATGGTGTAGGGGTATAGCATGCGTCACAGAATGACGAGGATCCAGGTTCGATTCCCGGCCATAGCTTTACTTTTCGGATTTTTGAATGTGTTCCAATTTTCAGTGACATTTAGAAATTTAATATTAAACTGGTTGAAATCTCCCTTAGATCATCTAAACTAATTAAAAAAAAACATAGTTCCCGCGGGAGCGACAAGCGAATTCTCCTCAGACGGAGTCGCGGGCAAGAGCTAGTAGTTTATAATATTAAATTATAATAAATCTTTAATATACTTTACGTGTCCACATTACCGGGCATAAGACTGGTCCCTGGGAACCCCGGTCGTGACAGCACCGCGGATAAGTCATGAATCCAGGACGCCATGAGAACCTGAATGGGTCATGTGGTCACTGAACAGGCCTCCTCTCAGAATGAGAGGGCTTGAGCTATACTTCAACGCCGCCCAGTGCGGATTGGGAACTTTCAACCATTAAATTGCTTCGCAGATTATTTAGATTCCTGCTTAATAATACCAATTAAATCTTCACTTCCATGCTGGTGTGGCAGCAAAGAAAAAACATAGAATTTACCAGTTGCTCTTCCCGCGCAGATGGTAAAAGCCCATCGAGGGAATGGGCGCGTCTTAGGGATCATGTTATAGGCGATGCGGCGAGCAACCCATCACTATTTTCATTTCCCTTTCCACCTATACGCCCTTAATCATGCTAAACGCGGCCTTAAAGTTTTGTTACCTCAGGCTCTGTCTACTCCTTAAGGGATAAAGACGTGATATATGTATGTAATTAAGTCAGTTTCTAAAGTACAAGTATATTTCCAACAGCAATGGCTAACCTCCTTATTCATAAACGCTCTGTAGGCTTCTGCTAACTTAGCAATCGTTTGTCCTTATCTGTCACTGTGACATTTACCTTTCACAGATAAGGACAAACGATTGCTAAGTTAGCAGAGGCCTATAGAGCGTTTATGAATAAGGGAGTATAATATATCTGTCTATAACTTCCATGCTGGTTTGAGAGCAAAGAAAAAACATAAGAATGTACCAGTTGCTTCTCTTCCCGGTAAAATCCCATCGAGGGAATGGGCAAAAATCTCAGGAATCGTGTTATAGGCAGTATAAATATGATTTCCCTTTCCACTTATAAATACGCCCACAATGCTAAATATGAGGCCTTTGAATATATCCTAGGCTCTGTCTACCCTACGATAAAGACGTGAGTTATGTATTTTTTTTTAATGTTAGAGAGGCAAGACAAACGAACTAGTGGGTCACCTGATGTTAAATGATCACCACTGTCCATAGACACCCGCGACGCTTTACGCGATGCCAGTGCGTTGTCGGTGGTATGTATGTAAACTAGCTATATCTAGTATTCACGTAGCCGTAGGACCTAGGTTAGCCTATAAACTAGACAGATACGAAAGTGCGTAAATAATTACCCTAACAGTACAGTCGCCATCAGTTTTATCGTAGCGGGCGAGACCCTCAAATATTTCGGAGCATTTAAATTTCAATAAATTCTTATTATTAAACAAGGTTAATAACATCAGAACACGCAATTCGTCATAAATATAAGAGCAGCGACCTTTCAATAAAATCGGGACGTCACTGATCGTCAAAGGTATCGATGCAGTCAGGCTGATCATAAAGATCAGAACATTTGTGGAAAATATACCTTAACATTGTAACAAACAGTTTAAATTACAGTGAATTATGAGTACACTAAAAAAGGTGACATCTTTCATTTTGGCATGACGTATGAACAATATTTGTATTCGTTTGAAATTCGAATCTATTATTGTACACGTAAGGTTTATTTTCCACAAATGTTCCGATATTTATGATCAGCCTGACTGCGTCGATACCTCTGACGATCTGTGCCTTCTGATATTTTACCTTATTGAACGTCCCGAATCTATTGAGAAGTCGCTGCTCTTATTATTTATGACGAATTGGGTGTTCTGATGTTATGAACCTTATCGTGTAACGAATTTACTGAAATTAAATGTTACTTCCATGCTGGTCTGGGAGCTAAGGAAAAACATAGAATATACCAGTTGCTTCTCGTCCCGCGCAGATGGTAAAAGCCCATCGAGGGAATGGGCGTAATTCTTAGTAATTATGTTATAGGCGATGCGGCTAGCAACCCATCACTATTTTGATTCCTTTTTCCACCTATACGCCCACATACTTGCTAAACGTGGCCTGTAGATCTTGTTAGGTTCTGTCTACCCCGGTAAGGGATAAAGACATGATTTGTGTATGTGTATGTATGTAAATGTTGCTCCGAAATATTTGAGGACCTCGCCCGCTACGATATATTTGATGGCGACTGTACACGCTAGAGGCATTTAATATCTCAAAATAAGGCTAAGGGGCCACTCTCTGGCTCATAACCGTTCTGTACCGGCCCTGTAACATTTTACCAACAATGTACGCTCGGCTTTATACCTAGGTTAAAGTAAAGGGGCTTACTCACTCGAGTTTTAGTTCAAGCTGTTTTTTTTTTAATTTTGAACTATTATTTAATTCAACAACAATGTACAATTCAATTAATTCTCCGCTAGGAATCATCACTGCTTATAAACAATAAAATAAATAAAGGGTTAATTTACTATAAGATCAAAATTAATGGAATAAACAATACAATTAAATAAGTAAATCAAATATAAATATGATGCTCAATTTAAATTATGGCGGTTAGTTTATCAATTTTTTGGTAGATTGAATAATCTGGAAATAATTTAGAATCGCTAATAATGGTCAGATTGAGTGTGTTGTATTTGTTGTATAAATATTGTCTGTGTTTCATCTTTTTATTTAATTAGAAATCTCTCCCATATTATAGTCAGTCCCCAAAATTCATGACTTTATCTTATCATTTGTTTTTAAAAGGTTAATATTACTTAGGATTATTAAGGATCCAAACCAAACGTAAGATAACATTTTATAAATTTAAAAAGACCATCATTGCCAAGAAGAAACTTGGCAAATGGTTATTTTTTCAAAATAAATTACATTTAGCTACCATACTTAAATTCTACTTAAATTAAATACATTTATAAAAGGGATGTATAAGGTCCCCGAGCCTTAAATCTATATAAATATAAATGAATTGCTGTTCGTTAGTCTCGCTAAAACTCGAGAACGGCTGAACCGATTTGTCTAATTTTAGTCTTGAAATATTCGTGGAAGTCCAGGGACGGTTTAAAAGGGAAAATTAGAAGAAAAAAAACGGGGGCGAAGCCGCGAGCAACAGTTATAGTTCGCTTTTGTACTATTTTCTCTGTGTTTCTGTATTTTTTAATTTTTTATGTGCAATAAAGAGTTTACATACATACATACATATTATAAAATTATTTGATCAAACCGGAGAGTGTGCAGTCTCCGTATACAATATGAAGTTTTCAATGTAGCATTTTCTTAGCAATATAAATCTCTGTGTGAAGACAGATCTCACGGCACAGGGGAATCACGACGCTTTGCCCGCGATATACTATATTTTGTATAATAAACATAATGTTGAGAATGCTTTGTTCACATTTCCGCCATTGATTTTTGAACTAACAACAGAACTGTACATTTGTATGGGAAAAGCGTATTGGTGGCAGTAAGAACAAAATATTTAGTTTGTTACCTATATACATACATACGTTGCAAGTAAATATAAAACTTGTAATAATAATAATAAAGCTTGTAATAACTTGTAAAATAATAATAATAATAAAAAGCTTGTAATAAAAACTAGGGGGTAACTAGGGGGGCAGTGAATCAAATAAACAAAGTTAGTGGTTCTGTTTACTTTTGTTGGAACAAACAGTATCATAAAATTTCTCTAGATTTTTGACGTTTAAACTATTGCAATCATCCAGGTCCTTAGATCATAAAAAAAACCATTTTTATTGCTATTCTATCCATGCTGGTCTGGGAGTAAAGAAAAAACAGAATTTACCAGTTGTTTCTCTTCCCGCGCAGGTAAAAGCACATCGAGGGAATGCGCGAAAGTCTTAGTAATCACGTTATAGGCGATGCGGCTAGCAACCCATGCTATTTTGATTTCCCTTTCCACCTATTCGCCCTTAATCATGCTAAACGTCGCTTAAGGTTTTGTTACCTTAGACTGTGTCTACCACGCAAGGGAAGACGTGATATATGTATGTATTTTTTTATCTATACTGCGTACTGATGAGACTGTTTGCACGTCTTTGCATTTACAAACCTTAAATGCAGATTTTTCTCAGGTACTCGTATGATACAGAGAGATATTCTCAAGGATCTAGATATAGCTATGTTATAGTTGCTTTAGAAACTATGTGCACGAAAATCGTGGCAAGTATGATGGATTAATAACAAGAAGACTGAGCGCTGGTTGTTATAATTATGATCTGGTATAATTACCTTGGGATAAAATGCTAGCAACATCTGACTTATACGGATGTGAAAACAAAGGTTGTACAATATCCCACTCGCTGAACATTCTAGAAAATTTACGGTAACTCGTGGTAAGTTCTAGAAAGTTAGTAGAGACACTAGAGACTTGGCGAAAACGATGTAAGGCAGTTCTTAGGTTTTTTTAATTAATTAATTTACATTGTATTGAGTAATTTTCGGTAGCTTTTTTTAAAAACAGCGAGCGCTGAAAACTTAAACTTAACTAATCTTAGTTTTATTAGGTTAAAACTACCTAAGTTACCCTTTAAATAAATCGAATTATTAACCGTTTTATAGATAAAGTATACGATGTTTAAACCACTGCAATTTTCAACACAGGCAACATAGTAGAAGATCCGAACCTACAAACATTTATCTAAATCAACTTAACAAATAGTAAAACAGATAAGACTGGCCGTAAATAATTTATCTAAGCCATAAGTTACAGCTGAAAAAAAAAACAGTTCCAAACAAAGCAAACATCTGAGTTTGAATCATGCAATTTTATTCCATAGACGTTACTTACTTGGCTTAGAGTACTGTTTCTCGGCAAATGTTGGCGGCAAAATTTCTTAGTAACTTGAGCGATGTTTGTAATATGTTAGTTAGGTAAAGTGACAGGTTAAACAGTATGGCGCTACCGATAGCTTATGTTGTTTTGTATTGAAACAATGATTATATTGAGGCTGTGTTAGTGTGGGTGTGTTGGTTTTTAAATTTAATAGCGACGGGGAATGGCGAGTGGTTTTTGTTTTGATGGCTTGCTTGGTAGTGTGCGTAAATTTTAAATGCTTCGATCTTTTTAGCCGGCTTATGTTTTTTGTTAGAATGTTCGGTGCTTTATTTTTTTTTTATTTCACCTATTCTAAGATGCCTACTACTTTTGAAAATATCTTTGGAAACCGGCAATGATGATAGACAGAGAGGTAGGCTAAAAAGGGATTTTGTCCTGGAATGGGACACCATAACAAGCTGAAGAAAAATAAAAAAGTTAATGTTTTTTGTTCATTGAAAAAACCATTTTTTAATATTGTTGCATCGATCCAATGTTTTCGTGAATTAACATACATACATACATAAATTACCTACGTCTTTATAAATACCGTACGGGGTAGACAGAGCTCAAGTTAAAAAAAATATTTGAATGATTTAGTAACGATGCCGAATCAAATATTTTTAATTTAGGTTTTGCTCAAGAATTTAATACATACATATATCACGTCTTTATCCCTTACGGGGTAGACAGAGCCTAAGGTAACAAAACCTTAAGGCCACGTTGAGCATGGTTAAGGGCGTGTGTAGTTGGAAAGGGAAATCAAAATAGTGATGGGTTGCTAGCCGCATCGACTATAACACGATTCCTAAGACTTTCGCCCATTCCCTCGACGGGCTTTAACCATCTGCGCGGAAAGAGAAGCAACGGTTAATTATACGTTTTTTTCTTTACTCCCAGACCAGCATGGAAGAAATTAACATATTTGTATTACTACGGAGCTCTCGACCGACGAGCATGTATGAAGATTGATGAATGTGGATGAAGCGAAAGAAGTAGGAACGTAGCAAGTGGAACAAAGTACCCCTGCCTACCCCTGTGGGAAAGAGACGTGACGGTATGTATGTATGTATGTACGGAGCTCTCGGGGCAGTGTCCGACCCGCGCTTGACCGTTTTTTTACTCCGTAAACAAAACCTCAAATACGGTATAGCGTGACCAAAGCACGAGGTAATGATAGTCGCGCGGTTAGGTTATTAAATTGCCTCTCGCTCGCACTCGCTGCGCGCCCGTCAATTAGAGAGGGACGGCAGATATACGTGATCCCCATTACACAAGTGCATTTCGGATTCTTTTGTTCTTGGTCGTTTTTGGAATTCATATAACTTGACTAGTGGTTTTCTGGTTCTGACTTAATACTTCAAAGAAATAAGCTTTATTACGATAAATCCCTACTTGTAAATATGAAAGTAACTATGTCTGCTTGTCTGTCTGTTAACTTTTCACGCTTAAACCGCTGGACCGTTTTAGTTGACATTTGGTATTATTATTACATACATACATACGAGTATAAATAATATTTAATTACGTCTTTATCCCTTACGGGGTAGACAGAGCCTAAGGATACTAAACCTAAAGGCCACATTTAGCATGATTGTAGGCGTGTAGGTGGAAAGGGGAATCAAAGTAGTGATGGGTTGCTAGCCGCATCGCTTATAACATAATTCCTAAGATTTTCATCCATTTCCTCGATTGGCTTTTACAAGAAGCAACTGGTACATTCTATGTTTTGTCTTTGCTCCCAGACCAGTATGGAAGTAAATTTTTAGGTTAGGTTATTCTCGAGTATTTTAAAGTAGTAAAGGCAATGAAAAGGAAGACATCATCAAAAATACCATCTTAAAACTAAACCCATATAACAAACCATTAGACATGACTGGAATCATTTTGGGAATACCGAATTCATTAAGATTCTGGGTGTATCCAGCAGATCGCGAATTCCTCGGACTCGTGTCTAGAATACCGAATTATTTTATAATATCGTGCTTAGTATTAAAGTAATATACTTAATGGGAATTGACGTGAGAGTGCTTTGAATCATACAAACCATCAAGGTTTTAAAACTTCTTCCATGCTGGTCTGGGAGCAAAGAAACATAGAATGTACCAATTGCTTCTCTACCCGCGCATATGGTAAAAGCCCATCGAGGGAATAGGCGAAAATCTGAGGAATCGTGTTACAGGCGATGCGGCTAGCAACCCATCACTATTTTGATTCCATTTTCCACCTGTACGCCCACGGTCATGCTAAACGTGGTCTATAGGTCTTGTTACCTTAGGCTCTGTCTACCAAGTAAGGGATAAAGACGTGATTTATGTATGTACGTATGCATCAAGGCTTTAAAACTATTCATCATCATCATCATCAGCCTATGTTAGTCCACTGCTGGACATAGGCCTCCCCTAATGAGCGCCATAGCGCCCTGTCTTCAGCTTGACGCATCCAGCATCTGCCTGCAGCCTTTCGCAGATCATCATCCCACCTGGCCGGAGGGCGTCCTACACTACGTTTGCCGAGTCGTGGAATCAGGCGTTACTTTTTCAATGAACAAAAAATATTTACCATGCTACTCCGCTACTCACGTGCAAGATAACCAAGCCTGTGTGAAATGAAATATATTTGCATGAAAAACATATTTATATCATTTATATTTTTTGTTCATAGGGATTAATTTATTTTAAGAACACTGATAAAGACAATTTTAAGTTTGATTACTTTGACTTTGAGTTTCAGTTTCTTATCATGTTTGATGACAAAGTTAGATTAAGTATTTATTATTTTTATCGCTTTAAGTTTTCATTGAAGTGAAAAAAACACTTAAATGCTATTAAATGTATACGGAAGCCTTATATCTATACTTAATATTATAAAGAGGAAAAAATCGATTGTTTGTTTGTTTGCATTGAATAGGCTCCGAAACTACTGAACCGATTTCAAAAATTCTTTTGCCATTAGAAAGCTACTTTATCACTGAGTGACATAGGCTACTTTTTACCGCGGGAAAATACCTTTTCCTACGAGAAAATAAATTACCGCGGGCGAAGCTGCGAACGGAAGGCTAGTCTTTTATAATTTTCACACAATATTCTGGTTAAAAGATCGCACACTTCCTAATTTGTGCTCCAGTGCTGTCACCATAATTAAAAGGGGGTGGGGTTATTAAATAATTAGGCGCCGCCCCCCGGCCAATGGGGAGCGCGCAATTAGCGGCGCGGCGGGTGCCCATGCGCAGCTTTTTCGCGCATCATGGCGCTAGTGACGTAATGTTGTGACAACTTTTACTTTCCGAACGCACTTTTACTGGAGGATAGTATGTGTCACTTTTTGGAGCCCGACATTTTTTTTTTAATTTGGCAATGATGACGATCATAATAATTTTTAACCCAATTATAAGTCTTGCAACATACATACATGTATCACGTCTTTATCCCTGACGGGGTAGACAGAGCCAAAGGTAACAAAACCTTAAGGCTACGTTTAGCAAGATTGTGGGCATACGCCACCTACGCATACCTATATAAGTGGAAAGGTGTATCAAAATAGTGATGGGTTGCTAGCCGCATCGCCTATAACATGATTCCTAAGATTGTCGCCCATTCCCTCAATGAGGGTTTTATCATCAGCGCGGGAAGAGAAGCAACTGGTACATTCTATGTTTTTTTTACTCCCAGAACAGCATGGAAGTCTTGCAGTGAATAAAATTTTAATGCAAAAGGGAAAATGTTACTGAAAACGTTTTAAGAATCGAAAACAAACTGGGGTAAGGAAAAGTATATTTGTCTTTTTCTGACTAAGGTAAATGTGTATGTCAGAGTGAGAAACACTGCATGTTTAGCGAGCGTTGCCACATTGTCCACCCAACGTCATTCAGTTTTAAATACTCCGTTTTTGTAACTACGTAAAAACAAAACACTGCATCCTTACTAATCAATGTCGGTATAACGAGCCAAATCGATCCAATCGATACTGTATCGATATCGATCTTTTATCGATCGAATCACTCAATCGGTGGTCTTTGTCAACGATGTATTGGAGCACTAAGCCATTGCAAAACCAACCGTGCCCGAATGATTTAGGGTCGATTTCTGTTCGACTAAAGACTTTGTCAATGGCGCAATGAGACCGCACTATAAACTGGAATTGTTACCATTCAAAATTGAATTTAAATTGTGTTTGGATAAAGTTTATATTTGAGTGATTGCATAGAAGGCCCCTAATTAATGTCATGTAGGCATGTGTCACTTTGACACTTGTTTTTTGTCAAAGTTTTAAAAAAGTGCGTAGGAGTATGCTGGAATGACCGAACAATTAAAAGTTTACAAGGATATTATCGTATATAAAAAGCTTGATAAATAATTACCGTGAGACTTAGACATATCTTTATCTGCACCGTACAAAAATTAAATGGTAGAGATTTAAAAATCTATAAATACCTACAGTGGGGATATGAGAATCAACTACAGAATCATCTTTAACTGTTTTAGAATCTTTGTAAAGTAAATTTGAGCGATTTAAAAAAAACCGCTTTATTGCTTTGCCCTAGTCAATTACTAAGTACACCTTGTTGATAAAAAAACACATATTTTTTACATACATACATTATATCACATCTTTATCCCTAACGGGGTAGACAGGGTCTAAGGTAACAAAACCTTAAGACCAGGTTTAGCATGATTAAGGGCGTATAGGTGGAATAGGAAATCAAAATAGTGATGGGTTGCTAGCCCTATTCCCTCGATGGGATTGCCATCTGCGCGGGAAGAGAAGCAACTGGTAAATTCTATGTTTTTTCTTTACTTGGCCAGCTTTATCAATAGATACATAAAACACTCCAGTGACTGACTGACAGACTTACGAAAGATTTCTTTTCCTCTAATGAGACTAGACCAATTTTCACATTTTAACTGGGGCAAAGTCGAGCGCTTAACTAATAGTAATCTTACAAACTAAATGTATGTCAGCAAAAACGGCATATCAACCTTACGTCTCATTAAAAAAGCGACAACTTCATTATAAAGGCGAAGTTGGCTCTTGTCGTAATTACCCCTAAAAAGTAGAAATAGCTCCAACATGGCGGACGCTGGACGATTACCGCGATTGCCGATCAAAGTGCCGGTCTGAACGTCAGTAGGGTTGTACAAAACTTAAAGACAAACAAGCATGGTATTTTATTGAATCAGGCGTTACTTTGCGGAGGTCCATTTCAACGAACAAAAAATTTACCTTGCTACTCTGCTACTCACGTGCAAGATAACTGTAAGAGCCTGTTTTAAGTAGTGGCAACACTATTCCCCACTCACTCTCTCTTGTCTTGGTGGACACCCACAGAACGTGTGTTTAACTGTTAAAGAGTTTAATAAATACGTAAAAACTACGAAGACGCGTGTGTTCATTAATCATACTGCCCTTCAAGCTATAACAGTTTTTGGCGACGAGATAACGGAAGCTTACAAGTAAATATACAAGTTATTCTAAATTAATTAATTTTGAAGAATACCTCCATTTTATAAATTGTAAGTGAACCTACGAGACCAAGGAAATAAGGTACGTCAGAAAATGGCCACTCGCCAATGACAATTTGACCAGATTTAAAAGTATCTTAAACAACCTCGAACTGCCTCTGTAAAAAAAAAAAAAAAAAAGTTTAATAATAAGCAAACAATAAAAAAAATGGAATTACAACAGACATGGAAGAGGTGAAGAAATATCAGCAAAATATACAGAATAAAGAGACAACCTGGATATATTACCTTAACAAGAACCAATTGCTTGAAATATTCTCAGCATTAAACATATCCACAGAAGGGGACAGAGTCGAAGATCTGCGTAAAAAGTTAACACAAACGGTAACATCAGGGGAACTTCATAATACCATTGCTTCAAAATTACCAAACGAAAACCCAAAACTCAAGAACGAAAATAAGACCAAAATAACAATGTCATACAATGACGTTCAAGTTTTTTCGGGAGGAAATTATGACATATTCGAACAACAACTGGAATCACTAATCAGTCTAAACGATGTGTCCGAAGGGAAAAAAGTGTCTTTATTAGTTACAAAGTTGAGTCCCGCAGTACTGGAAGACTTAACCTATCTTTGTGCACCAAAAAAACCGGCAACAAAATCATATGAAGAACTGACTACATTGTTACGAAATCATTATGTGAAAGTGACTAACAATTCCATTATACGAGCAGAATTTAGAAAAAGGAACCAAAAAATGGACGAAAAAATCGGTGACTATGTGTTGGAGTTAAAAAAACTGGCCAGGAAATGCGAGTTTAAGGATCCAGAAGACCAAATAAAAGAAAAGTTCATAGATGGTGTAGCAGCTAAAGAAATTAAATTCGAATTACTAAAAAATGCAGAAAAAAATTTACAAGAATTACTAACTGTAGCGAAATCCATGGAAGAAGTTTTGAAACATACAAGTGAATTGGAAGGAACTACTAAGAAAGTGACCGGGGATATGTTTAAAGTGAATAGATACCAGAATCCAAGACCTGGCGGTACAAATTTTAAAAACTCTACACAAAGCAAACAATGCCCACTTAACAAATGTTTTTGCTGTGGAAAAACCAACCACCTGCAAGCGAAATGTTCTCTTCGCTACAAGTTTTGTTCGGAGTGTGGAAAACAGGGGCACATTTTCCGAATGTGTAACAGAAGAAGTACAAGACAGATCGAGATGGAAGAGGAAAATACTGACCTAGTGACAGGAGACAAGCCAGGCCATCCAGATGTTGAAAGATCACTACAAAAACTGTTTTTAACGGATGAAGAAGACACATATAATTTATACTTGCATGAAAACACAGCAGCAACAAAGGTACCTCCGCATTTTTTAGAATTAAGAATGAAAGGGAAAAAGGTTAGGTTCGAATTGGATACTGGATCCGAAGTTACTGTAATAACCATTAAAGATAAAGATTCCCTGTATCCAGATGTAGAAATGACAAAAACAAACATTGTATTTAAAAATTATGACCAAAGTGTTTCTAAACCTTTAGGCATTTTAAAAAATATCCCTATAACTTTCATGAAAATGACAAAAAATATGGATCTTTTTGTGGTAAATAATGATAAACCCAGGATTCTAGGTAGAGATCTATTGAATGCATTCGGCTATTGGCCACTCTCATTCTGCAAAGATCCTATTAATATTAATAAAATTTCAGATCCTGTGAGCATAATTCAGGAGAAATTTGCAGAAGTATTCACACCGGGCTGGGGAGATTTTAAAGGAGAGAAAATAACATTAAAATTAAAGCACGGGGCAAAGCCCAAATTTTTACCGGTAAGACAAACACCTTATTCGTTAAGAGACAAAGTCAAGAATGAAATCAATAGGCTTTTGGAAAATAAACGGATTGAACCAATTAGGTACAGTGCATGGGGTACACCTATTGTACCAGTACTTAAACCGGACGGGTCTGTACGTTTATGCGGAGACTACAAAGTGACTTTGAACCCGGGGTTAGAGATTGATCACTTCCCACTGCCACATATTGAGGACATATTTCATACTTTACGTGAGGGTGAATATTTCTGCGAATTGGACCTTAAGGAAGCCTACTTGCAGGCCCCATTAGATTTAGAATCACAAGAACTAACTACTATTGTAACGGAGTTTGGAACTTACAAATATTTATTTCTTCCATACGGAGTAAACACTGGACCTGGATCTTTTCAAAGACTAATGCATAAAAAGTTGAGTAATATAAAAAACGTTATCGTGTTCATAGACAATATTTACATGTGTGGCACTGATTTTAACGACATGCAAAAAACATTGGAATCTGTTCTGCAAGTGTTAAAAGACTGTGGATTTAAATTAAAAGTGAATAAATGTAAATTTTTCAGAAAAAGTTTAGAAATATTTGGATTTGAAATCTGTAAACATAAAATAAGTATTGTAAGAAATAAACTAACACCGATCATTGACATTCCAGCCCCAAATAACTTTACGTTGCTAAAGTCATTTTTAGGTAAAGTCAATTATTACTCAAGATTCCTGAAAGACATGGCAAAAATATTGTCTCCCTTATATGAATGTACACAAAAGGGTAAATTTGAATGGACTAAGGAATGTCAGAGATCGTTTGAAATTATAAAAGAAAAATTGACATCGGCACAGAACCTATATAATTATAATCCGAGCTTACCCCTAGTACTTACGTGTGATGCCTCTGAAACTGGCCTAGCAGCTGTAATTTCAAATAAATATCCAGACGGTACTGTGAAACCTATTTCGTATGCTAGTAAGAAATTGAATGAGCGGGAACAAAAATACTGTACTCTTGATAAAGAAGCCATGGCAATCATTTTTGGCATATCTAAGTTCTACAACTATACCTATGGCCGTCAGTTTGAACTAGAAACAGATAACGCAGCACTGGTAAGGATATTCGGGCCTTACAAATCAATCCCAAAAATGGCTGCCAAACGACTTCAGCATTACGCTATTTTTTTGTCAGGTTTTAAATATAAAATAAGCTACATTAAAACAAGTAGAAATCCAGCTGATATCCTGTCACGGTCACCATGTAAAGAAGAGCCTGAAATAAATTTACCTATTTTCTGTAATGTACTAGAATATCAAACTCAAAATGTAACTGAATCACACCTTAAATCATTGAATTTTGAGATAATTAAGAGAGAAACAAAGAAAGATAGTATTTTAAGCACAGTACTAAGATACTGCCAGGACGGCTGGCCAGATGACAGCCTCTTAAAGAGCGAACTTAAACCATTCTACCTAAGAAAGAATGAAATAAGTGTGGATCGAGATTGTCTATTCTGGGGGCATAGGATAATAATTCCTAAAGTTTTATATGACATAGTGTTATCAGAACTACATGTTAGTCATTTTGGCAGCAATAGAATGAAATCAATGTCACAGTCATATTTTTGGTGGCCTAAGCTTAATGAAGCTATTGATGATTTGATTAAATCATGTATGATATGCTTATCTAATAGAAAAAATGTGGAAAAAACTAAATTACACAGCTGGCCTGTACCACCATCCCCGTGGTACAGAGTCCATGCAGATTTTTTAGGTCCTTTTCAAGGTAAAATGGTGTTAATCATCATGGATAGTTTCAGCAAATGGCCAGAGGCTTTTGAAATGGCCAATATAGGTACTAACTTGACCATACAGAAATTTAAAGAATTATATGTACGCTTTGGTTTCCCGGTCCATTTGGTGACAGACAATGGCACTTCATTCACTAGCACAGAATTTGAAAATTTTTGTTCTTCGACTGGTGTGGTGCATACTCTGACTCCAACATACAACCCGGCCACAAATGGAGCCGCAGAGCGCTTTGTGGACACTTTCAAAACCCATGTAAAAAAAATCATAGAAAGTGGTCATCCTTTTAAATATGCGTTAAATTTATTTTTATTTGACTACCGTACCACTGCCCATAAGAGTACAGGGGTTACGCCTGCACGACTTATGTTTGGCAGAGAACTTAGGACTAGATTCTCCCTATTTAGGCCTACTCCTATATCAGAAGAGATTTCTAAATTACAGGAAGCAACAACAAAATATCACAAAGGAAAAAAAGAAGTCACATTTACAGTTGGTCAAAAAGTGGTAGTGAGAGATTATAGGCGAGGATCCAAACCGTGGATCCTGGGAACTATAGTAGGAGAATCTATTCCTGGGGTTACATATTTTATAGATGTTGGCGGTTTGAAATGGAAAAGACATACAAACCAGATGCAAAGTTGTAGTCAAACTTTAGAGTAGATATTGTTACATATAGTATTAGACTAGTTGTTAATTTAAAGAGTAAAGGAGGGAAGAGTGTAAGAGCCTGTTTTAAGTAGTGGCAACACTATTCCCCACTCACTCTCTCTTGTCTTGGTGGACACCCACAGAACGTGTGTTTAACTGTTAAAGAGTTTAATAAATACGTAAAAACTACGAAGACGCGTGTGTTCATTAATCATACTGCCCTTCAAGCTATAACAATAACCAAGCCTGTGTGAAATATATACGTTTTTCATGCAATCCCTCCCTTCACTGCTGCCAATAAAACACATATAAATCCCACAAACTTAATTATCCCTTACACCACACAAACACTGACGCGTTTCGATCCCTCTACGGGATCATTATCAAAGTTTAATGGACACAACTGTTACACATGCATGCATAAGTCATAAAGTCAGTCAGTAATAAGTCAGGGTGTCGGCTGAAAACCAGCGCTGCGGGCGCCGCCCTCGGGAACCCTTTTGTCACAAACCGTTTGAGTACCTATTTTTACTTTATTTGTAGTTTTTGTAAGTCTGTTTTTGTGGCAATAAATTGTTTTTTCTTTCTTTCTTTCTTTGAAAAATAGTGATGGGTTGGGTTGTTCATCACATCGCCTATAAAATGATTCCTAAGTTTTTCGCGCATTTACGTAAGATTTCACCGTCAGCGCGGGAAGAGAAGCAACTGTTCTCTGCTCCCCAGCATTTGAGAATTAGTCTAAAGACTTTATTATATAGCTGTTGTCGTTTTATAATTTATTGACGACTCCCGCGCACTTACATAATCGATTGGAACGAGTTAAGGCGAAAGTGACGACATATAGCCGCTGTCGTAAATAAGTGTCTCGCCTTAAATGAGTTAGTCGCTCCGCGGGACACGGCCGGCACGAGCGGACAACTGCAACTGTTTAAACTCAATCCTACTAATATTATAAAAGCGATAGTTTGTACTGTTTGTCTTCCATACTGTAGGCTTACTACCTAACTCGCTCGCAATCGCCATCGTGTTCTTTTTGACAGTTCTTGTATGATTGTGACAGCTAGCTAATTCCGATGCAAATTGTCAGCCCGTACATGAACTGTCAAAATGTACATATGGCGATTGCGAGCGAGTTAGGTAATTAGCCTATTGGTCTTATGTTCTAGGCGATGCGGCAAGCCAACCATCACTATTTTGATTCCCCTTTCCAGCTATACGCCCACAATCATACTAAACTTGGCCTTTAGGTTGCCTTAGACTCTGTCTACCATGTAAGGGAAAAAGATGTGCTTTATATATATGTATGTGAATGTATGTAAGTTTGTGACGATGTGAATGAGTGAGTGAGAGAGTGTTTTTGTTCCCTCTTCACGCTGAAACGACTGGATGGGTTTGAATCAAATTTGGAACGACGATAGCCGGTACCCTAGATTAAAACATAGGCTACTTTTTATTTTTGTTATGTATGTTTTTGTTATGTTTGTTATGCTTCCATGCTGGTCTGGGAGTAAAGAAAAAACATAGAATGTACCAGTTGCTTCTCCTCCCGCGCAGATGGTAAAAGCCCATCGAGGGAATGGGCATAGGAATCATAATAGGCGATGCGGCTAGCTACCCATCACTATTTTGATTCCCTTTTCCACTTAAACGCCCACAATCATGCTAAGCGTGGCCTTTGGATCTTGTCACCTTAGGCTCTGTATACCCCGTAAGGGAGAAAGACGTGATTTATGTATGTATGTATGTATGTATAATTAAAAATCTTCTGGAATGAGCACAGGCATCAAAGGATTACCTTTTTAAAGTATTCTTTGAAGATAGAGTTTGTTGGTCATTCTGAACGGCCGTGTGTCACACAGCAATTAACTCGTTGCACCGATATCGGATGCACTTATCGGGTAGTAATAAAGACGACTAACGTTTTATTGCAAAAAAAAACAGGTAAATAACGGTACACTCGTTATTTATTAACTCTGTACTTTGAGTTGAGGATTTTCTTTCAACATGAAACTACCGTGAGACTTAATCATAATCCTTAGGTACTAATCCTTACTCCTTACTAATATTATACATGCGAAAGGAACTCTGTCTGTATGTCTGTCTGACCGTATGTTACCTTTTCACGCTTAAACCGCTGCGCCGATTTAGTTGAAATTTGGTATACAGATAGTTTGAGTCCCGGGAAAGGACATAGGATAGTTTTTATCCCGGAAAATTGCATAGTTCCTGCGGGATAGCACAGCCCAAACCACTGGAATTTCACTGGACTGGAAAAAGTCGAGTGATGCTCCGTGAGGAAGGACTACGAAATAGTCCGAAACATGTCGAGCATCACTCGACGTACGTGAGTTATCCGTTTATGTGTAACTAGCGACCCGCCCCGGCTTCGCACGGTATATTTTGCATGTATTATACATAAAAACCTTCCTCTTGAATTACTCTATCTATTAAAAAAACCGCATCAAAATCCGTTGTGTAGTTTTGAAGATATAAGCATTCATAGGGACATAGGGACATAGTGAATAGGGACATAGGGACAGAGAAAGCGACTTTGTTTTATACTATGTAGTGATTAGGATTTACTTCTACCATAATCATCACCAGCCTATATACGACCCACAGCTGGGCCCAGGCCTCTCAGAATATCAAAATAGTATCAACTACCCATATACTAGCTTATTCATACTTCCCATACATATTTGGTGTCAAGCACCAGGAAGCAACACCATTATGCTGTCACCAGATAATCCTGCGCAGCTATTATTCAGGTGGCTAGCCTTAAGTGCCCGCGACGACAAATCCTATGGAAATCCGACTCTGATCGGAGCCACTGGCAATTGACGACATTAAGCCTGATTTCCTTTAGTACAGATGTGATCTAGATTCTGTTTGTTAGGATATCTGAAATTTAGAATTATATAGAAAGTTAAAAAGATAAACGCAGTCATTAGAAAAAGCACATTACACATACCTACGTAAATAAGTCACGCATTTTTCCCTTACGGGGTAGACAGAACCTAAGGTACCAAGACCTAAGGCCACGCTTAGCATAATTGTGGGTATATTGGAAAGGGGATTTAAAATAGTGATGGGCTGCTAGCCGCATGGCCTATAACACGATTCTTGCGATTTTCGCCCATCCCCTCGATGGGCTGTTACAGTTTTACCATTCCCCTATCCGTCCATACGCCCACAATCATGTTAAAGGTGGTCGCTAGGTTTGTTACCTTAGGGGTATGTACCTAATATTGTTATTGTATAAATAAATAAAATAAAAAATATGCTACTGCAGCGAATCCTAACTAAAAGCAGCCATGAAAGCCTCCCATTTGTTATCAAAGATTAGCATTAGCCCCTTGACACCTATAGTAGCCATTTGACTATAGTACCGGCGATCTCGGGCAACTTTACTACCCACATATATCGAATACGTTAACGCTTAAGTACACTAGGCACTGTCCATACAAACAAACCATCGGTAAATTAGTTTTATTATCCATACATACGTAAATCACGTCTTTATTCCTTACGGGGTAGGCAGAGGCTAAGGTAACAGGACCTGAAGGCCACGCTTAGGATTTTTGTGCGGGTAGAAAGGTTAAATAGTAATAGGTTGCTAGCACAAACAATCATGATAAAATATGCATTCCTTCCATGCTGGTCTGGGAGTAAAGATAAAACATAGAATTTACCATTTGCTTCTCTTCCCGCATATGGTAAAAGCCCATCGAGGGAATGGGCAAAAGTCTTAGGAATCATGTTACAGGCGGGCTAGCAACCCATCACTATTTTGATTCCCCTTTCCACCTATACGCCCTTAATCATGCTAAACTTGGCCTTAAGGTTTTGTTACGTTAGGCTCTGTCTACGTCGTAAGGGATAAAGACGTGATATATGTATGTATGTATTTCTACTGTTATATCAATGAAGCGTTGATAGAACTAGAAATAGAATCTTACTCTGTTTAGGTGATTCATCACTATACCTTAGAGACCATAAAATATGTTATTCAAACCACATACTGATTGGAATTCAAGCTCAAAGGTATTTGTGTTTAATGTAAATTTTATCACTACATACAACTAGCTTCTGCCCGCGACTTCATCCGCGTTAGAATTTGCAATTGACATGTTTATCGCTATCAGTGGCGTGGCGTCCATAGAACTCGATTCCCACCGGCTTGCCTATTTTAAGGCAGTTGGGCACTTTTATGTTAGTTGCTTATTGTTATAACTGTCTCTAGTCTCCACGGCACTGGCCCTGAGTCTAATGCGGAGGCTGCCGAACAAACATGTTGTAACCTTTTGCATATTATAAATAAAGACTTTTTTACTAACTTACTTTACTTACTTAATTAGAGGAAAAGGCTAGTTAAATGCCCTTCGGCTTGCTTTCTGATATACTTGACGCTACGCCACTTATCGCTATCCCGTTGAACTACGCAATTTTCCGGGATAAAAAGTAGCCTAACCTGCCCGGTGATTTTCTCAACAGCTTAGTAAAGTTTGCATCAAAATCCGTTCAGCCGTTTTCACGAGACGCACTCGAATATATACAGATAAACAGACAAAAGTTCTAAAAATTGTTGGAACGTGTTCTGTTTATCGATTTTAAGTATCCCCAGATATTTTCCCCCCTTCATTTTTTTTTATCATAACATCATTGATTCCTAAGATTTTTGCCCATTCTATGTTTTTATATCGCGGAGATAGCAATGTAGAGTTAATCATTCAATCATCTTTACCCCTTACGGACTAAACAGAGCCTAAGGTATTAAGACCTAAAGCCACGTTTAGCATGATTGTGGGCGTATAGGTGGAAAGGGGAATCAAAATAGTGATGGGTTTCTAGCCGCCTATAAGTCATGATTCCTATGCCCATTCCCTCGATGGGCTTCTACCATTTACACGGGAAGAGAAGCAACTGGTACATTCTATGTTTTTTCTTTATCAGCATGGAAGCATAAACATCTAAGAATAGACTTTCAACATGAAACTACCGTGAGACTCAATCATAATTACACATAAACGGATAACTCACGTATAAAAAGTCGAGTGGTGCTCGACCTGTTTCGGACTATTTCGAAGTCCTTTTTCCAAGAGCGCTCGCCCCGGCGGCAGCGACACGAACACTACATGTCGAGCATCACTCGACTTTTTATACGTGAGTTATCCGTTTATGTGTAATTAAGAATAGACTTCTTTATTTTATTTAACTAGCTAAATGAAAATGAAAATGAAATGAATGAAAATGATTTTTTTTTTGCAAATTGGCCGCCAAGGGCTCTTTTACGAGGGTCACACCGAAATGATCGGGAATAAAAAAAACTACACGCATATTTTACCTAAATTATATTTTATTGTTTTTCAAAGTATTCTCCCCTGCAATTAATGCACTTTTGCATTCTTTGGAACCAATTTTTGAAACAATAATTCCAATCGGAAGTAGCTGCTTCATAAATGGCCGATTGATAAGCTTCTACTGCCGCTTCTGGGTCTTTAAGCCGTTGACCACGCAACATATCTTTAATTCTGGGGAACGTAAAATAATCGTTTGGACTCAGGTCGGGCCTATATGGAGGCTGAAACATCAACTCAATGTTTTCCCCGTTTAAAAAGTCTTTTGTTTTGCGAGCAGTATGGGAGCTCGCATTATCAGATGCAAGATGACCCGACGAGTAGCGTTGCCTGCACGGAACTTGGCTAACATTTCTGATAAAAAAACCGAGGTGTACCAATCTGCTGTAACCGTTCTGCCTTCCTGTAGTGGAATTGTAGTCACATGTCCCTTTTTGGAATCAAACGATACGATCATTTTCTTAGAAACGATACGGGAACGCATCACTTTCGTTGGTTTCACCTCATCTTCGAAGGCCCAAACTGCCGACTGACGTTTTGTTTCGGGTTCATAGGAATAAATTCATGTTTCGTCACCTAAGACGATGTTATAAACGGCTTTTGACGTTCCTCCATTAAACCGTTTTAAAGTAAAGCGGCACCAATCAACACGAGCCGCCTTTTGCTCTTCAGTCAAATTATGAGGCACCCAGCGGGAAACAAGCTCCTTGACACCCAGTCCATCGTGCAAAATCTTTTGAATTGCAGTCATTCCAATGCCCATAGTCGCTCGTATCTGCTCATAGGTAATATGTTGGTCTTCTAAAATATTTTTGTGCACGGCCGCCACATTTTCGGCCGTTACCCCTGTTTTTGGTCGACAGGTAGGAGGTACGGTGCTGAGAGAGGAACGACCTCGCCGAAACTTTGAGTACCAACGATATATTGTTGTTTGGTTTGATGCTTCATCATTATAAATAAATACAAGCTCAGCGATACACTCATCTCGCAATATCCCGCGACGAAAGTTGTGGTAAATTATGGCGCGAAAAATTTCTCGCGTGAGGTCCATTTTGCTCATCGACTTGTCAAGTTTAAATGAGAATAAAAAAAAAACAAAACACTTTTTTTTAATTTTATAAACGTAATTTTGATCGTAAGTAGCTAGTACTCACGTCACCAAAAAAGTGTTACGCTAACTCAGTCCCGGGTACTCAATTCCCGATCATTTCGGTGTGGCCCTCGTACATGTCTTTTTGAAACTACCAGCACATTCGGAAAGACCACCATTGCCAAGAAGAATGCGCCGCAAGAAAAGTGTTAACAGATACAACAGCGTCAGCTTTAGGCCTCTAGCCGTCATAACTCTGACGTGTCGTGTATACGCAAGTGTGTATCCCATCATAAGTGCCACACAAAAACCAGCGAACACGTAACGTCCTCTACATCCTTCATGTCACAGAACCAGCTAAATGCAAATGGCTCTTATCTTGCCCCCCGCCTCGGTTTATGACGACCAGCGGCCATGTTGTTTTGTTTATGGTATTGCTGCTCTGTGGGCCGTGCTCTATGCTCTGTGGTGAGACGATGACGTTTGTCATATTATTATGTTTCTTTGAAATTATAAAGGATAAATAACCTGTAGAGGAGTGAGATAATCTCATCCCGTGTTCAAGACTTACGGTTGCAAAGGCTTAAGGGGGGAAGGGCTGGTGCACCCTAAGCAACAACGAAGAAGAAATACAAAAAATAAATATGAAAGTGCCGAATACTGCCACCTCTGGCTTTGGGGAGCCGCGCTTCCTTGAACTCTTACATTTTCAGGGATTTAAAGTAACGCAAAATTTCATCTAAATCGGTGCAACAGTTTTGGAGATTAGCGAACACAGACATAGGTAATTGAACACAATCTATACATACATACAGACAAAAATTATAAAATCTGCTTTATGAGTTTTACTACTTTTCCCTATTTTTGATGAATTTATTTAATGTAAGTACAGACACAAACTTTCTACTGATTTATATGTACGAGTATGTCATAGAAGAGAAGAACTGCAGTGCAGTGACTGAAAGTTATAATTTTTCAAAATAGACACTTATACCGATTCAGAAAGAAAAGCGGGAAATTATTCTTTATTTATTTGTGTTGGGAAAATCTTTCTGACTTTCCACGCCAGGACAAGAAAAAAGTGCTCAAAAATACGCTAAGACTTAAAAGCACGAGTCCATAAAGCACACGGGCGCATTATAAATGTCCCATACATCCATTAAATCTATCATACAAAATTATACACATCACTTCCGTAGTATCAGTTATGTTGCTTGTAAATCATACATTATATTTATACGTTGGCAACATTGTTAGTTATATCATATTGTATGCCTGCAGCATACATATATAAAGTTCGTGTAGGCATGTATACATACATACATACATTATCCATTTATCTCTTTCGGGGTAGACACAGCCTAAGGTAACAAGACCTAAAGGCCACGTTTAGCTGTGAGGGCGTATTAGGTGGAAAGGGGAGTCAATAGAGATGGGTTGCTAGCCGCGTCGCCTATATGCGAGTTTCGCCCTCTGCGCGAGAAGAGAAGCAACTGGTACATTCCATGTTTTTCATTTACTCCCAGAAGGAAGAAAGTGCTTAATTCCCGGTGATCAATCTTGAAAGGTAAGAGCGGCAATTTATACCATACATTGTATGAAGGTCACATGTAAACGTCTCATAAGGCCAAGTTCACACAACCCCATTACACAGAGTGTGATCATAGCATTATCCGCAATATTTCTTAACACTTAACCTCCTTTCGTCGGTCGTTGGCTAAAGCTGGTCGATTTAAAACGTGCTGTAAACGTTTAACGTTTTATGCTTCGAGTAATGATACTAGAGTTAATAATACATACTACGTACATACATACAAATGTCACATCAGCCTAAAGTAACAAAACCTTAAGGCCACGTTTAGCACGATTAAGTGTGTATAGCTGGAAAGGGAAATCTAAATAGTGATGGATTGCTAGCCGCATCGCCTTTGGCCTCATCTGCACCTTCCACCAAGTTAGATAGAGGTCAATCACTGGTCAATTCGTAATAAAAAAAAAAAAAAAAAAAAAGATGATCCCTAAGACTTTCGCCCATTCCCTCGATGGGCTTTTACCATCTGCACGGGAAGAGAAGCAACTTGTTAATTCTATATTTTTTTTATTCCCAGACCAGCGTGGAAGCAAAGTTAATAATAACTAATACAAAATGTACATTTTTGTTACAGTGATGACGTATACGACAATTGACACGCTTGATTATCAAATTTCTTAGTAATTGCGTCATCCACTTCAGTTTAGGTCCCTGTATAAAATACCCATTTAAAAAAAAAACTTACCCACGTATCGCCTATTTCGATCTTTGCTTCCAACAAACTTACCTGCGAAAAAAAAACAAATTGTCAAGAACACTCTTTACTTTTGAATCATTCATACATACAAATCACGTCTATATCCCATACATAGGAGGTATAGGTGGAAAGGAGAATCAGAATAGTGATGGGCCGTTAGCCACATTTTCTACAACATTATTCCTAAGAATTTCGCCCATTCCCTCGATGGGCATTTACCATCGAAGGACGAGAAGCAACTGGTACATTCTGTTTTCCTTTGCTCCCAGACCAGCAATACCAGCATGAAAGAATCAGTATACACGAATGGACCCAATAACCAACATACATACCGACATGTTACTTAGATACTACTTTCCACTTGCTACGATTCTGACACAGTAAAAATTAAAATATTCATGAAATTGCGATCAGTTCATAACAGTTTTTAAATTTGTTGCGGTTGTTAACCGGATTTTTATACACCAATGTACACTCAGCTTTACACCGCAATTCTGTGTCAGGTCTATTCCACTTAGACCTAGCTTAAATTTAGATAGTTTCCCTTGTATTTAATGGTTAAGTAGAGTATTTCCCACGGGATAAAAGAACAGTATAGAAAATAAAGAGTCACCCCCTAATTCATAAACGCTCTATAGGTAGGCTTCTGCTGACTTAGCAATCGTTTGTCCTTATCTGTGAAAGGTAAACGTCAAAGTGACAGATGAGGACAAACGATTGCTAGTTAGAAAGCAAGTAAAAGAAGGTGATTTATGACTATCACAGAAGAACAAAAATCGAAAATCTTAGGAATCATGTTATAGGCGATGTGGCTGCCAACCCATCACTATTCTGATTCCCCTTTCCACCTATACGCCCACAATCATGCTAAAGATGACCTTTAGGTCTTGTTACCTTAGGCTCTGTCTACCCCGTAAGGGAAGAACAATTTTTATCTGCGTGTATCGAATGTGTGTAAATAAATGTTTCTCTCTCTCTCTCTCTCTCTCTCTCTCTCTCTGTCAGATTCGGTTAATGATTCGTAGATGCGTAGTAAGTTCTGCCGCAATACATTACTCGTTCACACCGCCAAAGATATTGCAGCTCAATAATTTTAGTCGCGCAGTAGCGACCGCCGGAGCAAAGCCGAGGAAGCTGCGCGTACGCAGCGTTGATGAGGTTTCCGTGTCTACGCTTGCTAGGCGACGCGCCGTATAAGAATTTACGCTGAGCGGTTAATTTTTAATAGTGTTTATTATACATTGCACAGCGTCTCAGAATTATTATATACTAGCTTCTGCCCGCGACTTCGTTTGCGTAGAATTATACATAAAAACCTTCCTCTTGAATCACTCTATCTATTAAAAAAAACCGCATCAAAATCCGTTGTGTAGCTTTGAAGATATAAGCATACATAGGGACATAGGGACAGAGAAAGCGACTTTATTTTATACTAGCTTCTGCCCGCGACTTCGTCTGCGTAGAATTATACATAAAAACCTTCCTCTTGAATCACTCTATCTATTAAAAAAAACCGCATAAAAATCCGTTCTGTAGTTTTGAAGATATAAGCATACTTACTGTTTCTGCGAGTTTACTGTGCATCGAGTTTCATAGATTATCTTGGTACATTATAATAACATAGGATCTCCTGCTCACACCTGATACAGTCGGCACGAATAATATCCCTGCATTTTTAACCGACTTCAAAAAAGAGCAGGTAAAAACCGGTTTAACACGAGTGAACCCCGCGCACCGAGAGTTCCGTATAATTGTGTGTATATAAATAGTTCGGCAAGTGGATAAAAATCCAGAGTCAACAGAGTCCTGTTACTAAGCAAAATGTGGGGACTACCCACCTGCTATGGGTGGTGTAGGGGTATAGCACACGTCACGGAATAACGAGGATTTGGGTTCGATTCCCGGCCATAGCTTTACTTTTCGGATTTTTCTGTGTTCAAATTTTCACTGACATTTACAAATTTAATTTCCAGCGGTAAAACCGTGAAAGTGAACATAAAAATCAAGAAATAAAAATTCTTCATTCATTTGAGATTTTTTTTCCTGCGAACTGTACATACAGCCCGCAGTGCGTATCTAATTAATTTCTGCGGGAGACGTCCGTCCGTCTGCCACACCCCGTTTATTAATGAGGTATTGTGGGGTCGCTAATATCTAGCTAACTGTACCTTA
Organism: Pandemis cinnamomeana; assembly: GCA_932294345.1. Lineage (NCBI taxonomy): Eukaryota > Metazoa > Arthropoda > Insecta > Lepidoptera > Tortricidae > Pandemis > Pandemis cinnamomeana. Next base: position 13,329,607 of record OW028710.1, on the reverse strand, counting down.
TAGCGAGACTGTGAAGGAAATATGGCGGCGAACGACAGAAGAACGACAGAAGCGTCTTGTTTCAAGTTTATCGCCTAATATTAATTCTTTGGGCATGTCTACAGATTCCTAAGTCTACAGATTTTCATACCTACACACATACACAAATCACGTCTTTATCCCTACGGGGTAGACATCTAAGAAAACTGGTATTAACAGGCCACATTTAGCAAGATTGTGGTTGTATAGGTGAAAAATGGAATCAAAATAGTGATACGTTGCTAGCCTCATGGACTTTTACCATGCACACACATTTCAAACATCCAAATACATTTTAAAATATCCAAATATTCACGCTTCCATGCTGGCCTGGTGCCAAGAAAAAACACAGAATGTACCTACCAGTTGCTTCTCGTCCCCAAATGGTCAAAGTTCGTCTAGGGAATGGGCGAAAATAAGAATCACGTTGTAGGCGACGCAGCTATACGCCCACAATCATGCTAAACGTGGCCTTTACGTCTTGTTACCTTAGCCTCTGTCTACCCTAAGCGATAAAGACGTGATTTATGTACGTCGACATCCAAGCACCACATAACACCGCGCCAGTAGACCGACGTCGTCGTTTTGTTGGAGAGAGGCCGAGTGTAATTCGTATAATCAACGGCGGGGGCGGGTCGCCTACTGGACGGCCCCGGCCGCTGTGATGCTAGATAGGAACTTCAATTACAGGCTGTAATGTAAAGTGAATGTACCTTGCACGTCCGTCTGGATCACTAGGTACCTACATCTCACTTGATAATTTAGTAAGTACTGCAACAAATTTGTTGCACCCGCGATGGCAACTTGAACCCCTCTACCGGCTTCTAAACCATCATATTATTATTTACATTTCTGCCAAGTAATAAAAAGTAAGCATATCAAAATGCCTTTAAAGACCAATTTAATTAAAAATGTTTACTCAACCAGGCCGAACCAAACGTTGCACCCGCGATAATGGAATTTAACCCTACTTTCTTGTACAAGTTCCTGACAAAACTAATAGTTTCGATACACATAGAGAGAAAAGAAGAAACAGTACGGTTGGAAATAAATAAAAACAAGCAGGCAATATACACTAAACTACATCACACAGGGGTAGGCAGAGACAACTTTGTTTCACTTGCTACGATCCTATACCTCTTTCGCTTCATACTCGGTTTCGGGTACTCTTGACATGACCTTTTTCCGAAACGTCCCCAATTTGGTCCCGGAACGTCCGTCTAGGCCTTCCTCTCCCAACGCACCTCACATTCCTCCTATAGATCTGTTTAGCTAGCCTACTTTCATCCATCCGCTCTACGTGACCAAACCAACTAAGCATACTTTTTTCTATCCTAGTCACTATATCTTCTTTCACACCGGCACGTTACACCACACTAAATTACATACATAAATAGAACGTCTTTATCACAAAATACCACGTTTAGCATGATTGTGGGAGTATGGATGGAAGGGGAATCAAAACAGTGATGGGTTGCGAGCCACATCGCCTATATAACATGATTCCTAAGATTTTCGCCCAATCCCTCGATGGGCTTTTACCTGCGCGAGAAAAGAAGCAATCGGTGCATTCTATGTTTTTGCTTTGCTTTTTTTTTTAAGAATTACAATTACAATGTATGCTTACAACTCGAAGACTGAGTCAAAGGTGGAAGTTAAGTGTCTTGTGAGTACCATGATAGTATAAATATTTTGTTATTATGTACCAACTAAACTACAAGTACTAAAAGCAAAAATAAACTTCATAAAGTACTAAAACAACACATAAACCCTAGCTACTTTAAATAAGCTACTTAACGCCATCATTAAACTATAATACGTAAATAAATAATCAATTACAAAGGTTAATAATGGATAATGTTTTTAATTTACTTTTATGAGCTAATGGGGTCAATTAATTATCAACAGAGACTATAATATTTACGTTACAATGTAAATTATGATCACATTAGATCATGCCTTTCAGTCTTCTTCTTCTTCTTATTTGTGGCGTTTCAAGTCGTTATAGCGACGACAACTTCGCCAATGTCAAAGTAACAAAAATATAATTAAATATCTTGTGACAAAATGTCGGCAACGTTGAACGGTACTGATAGTTCACAGACCTACCCCTGTCGGGCTCTTAGCCAACGGTCAATGATATCCCTCAGAAACTGCCAGGAAATCATTAGCCGATTACAGGGTGCACCGGATCAAGCACTGCTCTTCCCCCCGGACGGATCCAAAAAGGAACCGCAGCTTTTGACCACACGCGGAGGTAACCCGACTCGCACCCCCTCTGCTAACTTAGCAATAGTTCGTCCTTATCTGTCACTTTGACGTTTACCTTTTACAGATAAGGACAAACGATTGCTAAGTTAGCAAGCCTACAGAGAGTTAATGAGTAAGGGGGTTCATCTATACATCTATGTATCTGGCTTTAACTTCCATGCTGGTTTGAGAGCAAAGAAAAAACATAGGATATACCAGTTTCTTCTCTTCCCGAGCCTATGGTAGCGTATCGAGGGAATGGGTGAAAATCTTAGGAACCATGTTATAGGCGATAGCAACCCATCACTATTTTGATTCCATTTTCCATCTATTCGCCCACAATCATGCTAAACGTGGCCTGCAGGTAACAGGTACTTATGGACATAGGGACAGAGAAAGCGACTTTATTTTATACTATGTAGTGATTCTTCCATGCTGATCTGGGAGCAAAGAAAAAACAGAGTGTGCCAATTGCTTCTCTACCCGCGCAGATGGTAAAGGCCCATCGGGGAACCCATCACTATTTTGATTCCCTTTCCACCTATACGCCCACAATCTTGCTAAATGTGGCTTGTAGGTACCTGTTACCTTAGGCTCTGTCTACTCCGTAAGGGATAAAGACGTGATTTGTGTATGTGTATGTGTTTGTGAATTGTGTTTGTTTCTTAATAAAATTGTTGTACAATAAATGAAGTGAAACGAAATGAAATGAATAGTTTTGATTGTCAGACTTACCTTCATATTAGAACTATCAAAAATAAACCATTTACTTACTTACTACTTAACGATATAGACAAAAAGCTTTGTGTTAAGTTTTTATGAAGCCTCGCGACGCTCGCTGTCAAATGCAAATGCAAATGGCGGTGATCGATGACAATGATCCATCGTAAAAGCGCAGTTATAATGACAGGTAGCGCCGTGAGAAAACTATTTCATACTGGATTGTGATCGGAATTATCTAACTTGTTTTTACTGGATCATATCCACGGTTTAGACTCTTTCCGTAGATGCAAAGGGCAGTTTCGGCGAAAACCGTTCGCCAAATTATCACTTCCCACATTTTTTTCCTCAAATTATCATTCGGCCAAATTACTTTTTGTAACTTATTTTTGGCAAATGTCTTGATACATTTAATGTTTCAAATAACTGTTCAATGATGGAAGATAATAGGAGTGCCTTATTATTTGTTGAATGTTAATTTGTAAGAAAGAAAAAAGTTTCTTCCATGCTGGTCTGGGAGTACAGAAAAAACAGCATTTACCAGTTGCTTCTCTTCCCGCGCAGATGGTAAAAGCCCATCGAGAGAATGGGCGAAAGTCTTAGCAATCATGTTATAGGTGTACGGCTAGCAACCTTTCCACCTATACGCCCTTAATCATGCTCTGTCTACCCCGTCAGGGATAAAGACGTGATATATGAATGGATGCATGAGAAAAGTTTTTTGCAACTTTTTTTTTTAATTAAACATGGTTAAGTTTCTTACCATTTCCTACTTTTTACTTACTTATTCTAATTTAAAGTGAAATGGCTTAATTAATAACATTGGCAAAAACTAATCAAAAATGTCAGGTTTTAAATCGCCTCGAATAAACTTAAGTTAAAGGTTCGCATTAAGCTCTGGATCGCAGGTAATTATTTAAAAGAATTAAAATCAGATAAAAGGGAATTGCCAGTTTATCACTTTTCGAGGCTGCGCCCGCGACTGTTCATTTGGCGTAGGGCGTTTGGGACAAGGTGGGAGCTGTGGCGGTTAGCGATTATAAAAAACTCCGCAAGTTTGTTTTTTGTTTAAGTAAATGGGAGTCGCATTTTAATGCACATTCTAATGCCTGAAGTAGCAGCCATGGACTGCAAGACATGAGGATCGACTATATAGTATGAATTTGTGCAGGTATACCAATCTCGTTAACAGCCCACCTTTCGAACAAAGCCATCGTATTCTATTATGCCGATTGTATTCTGTGTGTTTTATGTATAATGTATTATGTATTTTCACTGATGTTGATTCTTCCGACCGATTTCGGCCATGGCGACCACTTCGACTAGTTAGTATGACGCTCATGCGCCCGAAGATGGCTTATAGCCGATCTTAGAGGTGAAACCTCGCGCACAACGAATGCACGTGAGCACACCGTTGACATAATAGTAGCGAATGGCAACCGGTTGGCGAGACTTCAATTCACTACATAGTATATTAATATATATTCTAAATTGCACCACTCGCTCAAATCTTTTCTTTTCTCCAGTCCGTTATGGTTGCCTGGCAGAGATCGCTCTGTAGCGATAACGCCATTGTTACCTTGTAATATTCTCTACACCTTTTTCTGTTTTGGTTGTTATATGTGGTGTTCAATAAAGTGTTATTGTATTGTGCGTATTGTACATTACCTGCCAACAAAGTTGTATTTAAAATGAACTCTCTATAGTAAATAATAAATTCGTTATTTCAATGAGCTTATTTGTCCTAAATTTCCGTTAATTTAAAACTGAAAAAATGGGCTGTTAACGGGATCGAGACACCTCAACAAATTCATTTATTTTTTATTTATTTATCTAATGGAACCAATCGCTTGTGACTTGCACCACCCGTCGATTTTTTCAAGGGCCGGCCAATAAGTTCCCGAACACTCGCATTATAGCAATCTTTAATCGGAATACTGCGGTTTTAATTACCGGCTAACCAGGGTTTAAGTCTGGGCTCCTATTTCGTCTCTTAGCGCCGATGTCGATAAGAATCGTTCGGAAAGATTTTCAGTACTACCTATACAATACAATACAATACAATACAAATACTCTTTATTGAACACCACAAATCAGTACAAAACAATACAGAAACAAAGAACAAAGTAGACAATAGGCGGTCTTATCGCTTAATAGCGATCTCTAAAAGACTACTTCTATACTCTAAAAGATTAACAAAAAAATCTCGTCAATCCCTTACGGGGTAGACAGAGCCCAAGGTAACAAGAGCTAACACACGATTAGCATAGATAGAGCGTATAGGTGGAAAGGGGAACCTAGTGATGGGTTGCTAGCCGCATCGCCTATAACATGATTTCTAAGATTTTAGCCCATTCTGATGGGCTTTTACTATCTGCGCGGGAAGAGAAGCAACTGGTACTTTCTATGTTTTTTCTTTACTCCCAGACCAGGACGGAAGAGATAAATCCGACTATCCTACTAATATTATAAACGCGAAAGTTTGTAAGTATGGATATTTGTTACTCTTTCACGTAAAAACTACTGAATGAATTTGGATAAAAATTGGAACGGAGATGGCTGATACCCTAGATTAATACATAGGCAATTTTTATCCCGGAAAATTGCATAGTTCCCGCGGGATAGCGAAAAACTATTTTTTGCAGACGAAGTCGCTGGCAGCAGCTAGTGATAATAATATTTAATAATAAAGGTCATGATGACATTACTATCATCCGTGCATTGACCCTTGTTTTACATACAACAGCCATTTCAAAGGGCACAAAGGACACTATTTTTCATTCACAACGCAGTCTCAAATTTGCATACTTAGTTATACGCATACAAATCAATAGTACAGTCGGCAAAAAAGGGTCATCGAAAAACTGAGTGTCGGCAAAAAATTACGGTCCGAATCGCAAGTTTATTTTTGTAGTGGTTCCATAAAATTAATAATAATAAAAAATAATAAAGATATTTATTGCCACAACACAAAAAAGACATGATACATACTTATCCAAAAGATGCAGTATGCACACAATAATAATTTTGAAAAAAAAAACAACAATATATGTACATAACACAATTACACAAAAACAATACACAACAGCTGGTGGCAACAGGCTCAGGCTCAGCATGAGCTGCCAGTTTAGATTTAAAAAAAAATGAGTTTGCCGTCGATGTTTGTGTGTCTGCCTGTGGCGTCGTAGCTCTCAAGCGGGTGGACCGATTTTGATGCAGTTTTGTCATTCGGAAGCCAGTTTTCTTGCGGTGGTTCTAGCTATGTTTGGTAAAAAACTGTCCAGTATTTTGAAGAGTATCAGCTCAAAATGATGTAAGTCGAAAAATTGATATTATGACGTACACATACATACACAAATCACGTCTTTATCCCTTACGGGGTAGACAGAGCCTAAGGTGGCAAGACCTAGGCCACGATTAGCAAGATTGTGGGCGTAAAAATGGCAAAAAATGGAATCAAAATTGTGATGGGTTGCTAGCCGCATCGCCTATAACACGATTCGCTTTCTGGCTGTTACCATCTTCGCGGGAATAGAAGCAAGTGGTACATTCTATGTTTTTTCTTTGCGTCCCAGACCATGGAAGCGTAATGGGGGATTTAATAATCGCGGAACCTTAAAAAGATAAAAAAATACATTATGACTTTGAACATAAACAATGACAGGCGTTATGTCTCAATGATTTATAATTCATACCTAAATAATCCGTAGTACCTACCTTCTAAAAATCATCAAAGACAAACAATGACGAGAGGTCACATCAGCTAAAGTTTTTTTTTTTATGTTAGAGAGGCCAGACAAACGAACTAGTGGGTCACCTGATGTTAAATGATCACCACTGTCCATAGACACCCGCAGCGCTTTACGCGATGCCAGTGCGTTGTCGGCCCTGCAGAAAATTGTACACTCGCCTCTTAAAGGCACCCAGGTCGCAACTCGATGGGAAGACCCCATAGATTAAAAACAAAATTCAACATATCAACCATTATTTTCTTTCTAGAAACAAATATGTAATAACAAATTCTATAGAGATTGCAAATACAACTAATTTAACGTACTATGTGCCGTGATGCAACAAAAAATATTTTAATAAGTGCCAATCCCTTTTTTTGCTGGCCGTCATTTACGTTTGACGTTTGAAAGCTGCCATTTTGTTTAGGTATTTGCTTAATATTAAAACCTGGAAATATTTCCTAGTTTTAAAATTAACTTTATAGCTAAGTGATTCTATTTTATTCTTTCTGTGAACGATGCACTATAGGATTGTTTTCCAAAACAAAATATACATACATACATAGATCACGTCTTTGTTCCTTACGGGGTAGACAGAGCTTAAGGTGACAAAACCTGAAGACCACGTTTAGCATGATTGTGGGCGTATGGATGGAAAGGGGAATCAAAACAGTGATGAGTTGCTAGCCACATCGCCTATATAACATGATCCCTAAGATTTTCACCCAATCCCTCGATGGGCTTATACCATCTGCGCGGGAAGAGAAGCAACTGGTACATTCTATGTTTTTTCTTTGCTCCCAGACCAGCATGGAAGATAGCAAAATATAAGTTAAAAAAAGTAAAATAGATACTCTGTGCGTATTGCATAAGCGCCAATCTAGAGACTTTAAAAATCGAATGAGTCGAATAAAACATGTTTCTTGTTCAATAAAATTAAATGCATGCGTTGATTGAAATAAACATTCAATTCCAAAGCTATAAAACCACTACTGACAATGGATTTCAGAAAACCGGTAATTTCTTTGATACATGCTCGGACAGTCAGCAATTTTATTAATATCTGAAAATGTGGCGTTTAAAATATTTCAACGTTATTCCAAGAGAAATACGGCTGTTTTTTGATTCACACGCACTTGGATATTTTTCTGTTTACTGTATCATTCGGCCATAAAAATTGTTCGAGTATTTTATGACGTTTTAACTACTTTAAATACGTCAATAACTTCTGATATCCAGTTTACGCTATGCAAAGGTCGTATTGACAATTAAAACAACATTTTTTCATCAAAGTGCCTTAAATTCAAGGTTTGGTTACTTGCTTTCTTAATAAACATGTTGCTTTCTGCCATTTTTTGCAATCGAATCGAAAACTAAAAGTATAGAAATAACTGCAAATCAAAAAAAACTGCAAATCGGAAATATCAACGCTGCTACGAATGTCCTTTAGCCACTCACTTGCTTCTGGTAACTGTAGCTACCAACTTTGTGCACCTCTAAATTGCTTCTGGTAGCTGTGGCTACCAAGGAGAGTATGGACGGTTTTCGATTTTTTATCTGTAAACGGTGCCACAGATATGCTATGAACCGTTTTCACAATACAGAATAACCAACATAACAACGTTTAAAAAATGTTTCATCGTATTTAATACACCGAAAATATTTTAAATCTGAATTACTTTGCAAGGTGTTTCGACAGTGAGTTCGTCAAAAAGTGTCAAGTGTTTTTCAAATGCCGTAAGTATTCAAATCTATATATTTCTATGAGTATTATACATTAAACTACTCAGTGTTTATTGGTGTATGAGATCAATTATATATTTTTGGCCTATTACGTATTGATCATCAACAAATCTCACTTTAAAAGAATAGCTAAGTAGTTTTTTGACGAGGTTTGTAGTTTATTGCCCTACATTTCTAAGATTAGCACATATTTCTTGTTTAATCAATTGTTATTAAATAGTTGTAGTATTAAACTTTATTTATAAACCATAAAATGTATTAAACCACAGCTTATCACACAGGATTAGCGAACAAAACATGTGACGGTTAACTATGAGTACAACCCGGTAACTGTAGCTACCAGAAGCAATTCTGGTATACGCTTTGACAGCATGACCGGTCGTAAGGCATGGGTACACTTGTCTCATTTCATACTTATTTGTGATTTTTTTTCGTTCTTTCAATATATTTCTTATTTTGGTATTTAGCAAAAAACATTACTAATATACTAATTACTACTAATTTTAAATTTAAAAATACACTATCAGTTCAGGTTTTGGTAAATAGCGCAACGGGAGGTGATTTTAAATGTATAATTGGGAGACGGAACGCATATTACTTACCGACTGTTTTTTTTAACTTTTTAACCGACTTCAAAAAAGAGGAGGTTTTCAATTCGTATGTTTTTTATGTTTGTTACCTCATAACTTTCGACTGGGCGAAGCGATTTAAATGATTCTTTGTTTATTTGAAAGCTGGTGCTTCCCGTGTCAAGGAAACACTACAATATACCTAGCAATAATAATACGAGAATACTTTAGTAAATATTTTTTTGGGATTTTTTTGTTTTCACTTCAAATATGCATATGACATAAAAACGTGTTAAATTTCTTTTTTCTTTTTAGGACGTATGACGAAGAAAAAAAATTAGTCCTGAAGTGTCTTGCTGACACTAAAAGACGTGTTCGGGACTTGCCATCCGAAACGCGCCACTTGTAACTAGGTCGGCCAAAAAGGGCAAGCCAGTTGGAGCGGTTCCTTTTGCCTGATGCTTCACCTCGCAAACAGACAAGGTGATACATCTTTTTTTATTCATGTGACTATAAGCACGGAATTAAATTTAAATACAGTTGTAATATTAGTTGGAAAAATAATTGCAATCGTATTTCAGGAAACAGTCGCCAACAAAATCGCCGTGCAGTTTGGGTGATGGTACTCCAAGCACCCCACCAGCTCAAAAGCTGATGCCATGGGAAATAATGATAGTTTATCTATATTTATATGTTCTTGCATTGTTTTTATAATTATAATAATAATATTGGTGGATGATATATACGTGTCAGACATGTCAAAATAGTTTACCTCTTTTCTGATGCTAAAAAAAGAAGGATAGTGCAGTGTTTGTAATGTCTTAATGTTTAGTTTCTTGTGGCGAATTATTCTTGGCAACGAGGGTCTTTACGAAAGCGCTGGTGGTTAAAAAAGCATGTATCGATTTCCGGTTTATATTTGTATCTACCGTATGTATTGTATGTACATGTGTTTTATTTCATTTACTCATGACGATTTCAATCTAAATTCCCCTAGTTGAAAATGTATTTGATTCCATTTACTCTTGACCAATTTAATCTAAATTCTCCTAGCTTGAAAATGTATTTTAATTCATTTACGTTTTCAATCTAAATTCTACTAACTTGACAGTACAACTCATAAATTTTTATTGAATGAATAAATAATCTAAATCTAAAAAACACTGATTTTAGTAATCTGGCTGTATTGGTTTGTGGTGTTCATTAAAGAACATTTTGTACTGTCTTATGTATGAATATGAAGCAGTGCTGGCCTTCTACTAGGTGGACGGACAACATCGCAAATTTCGCACAAAATTTATTCCGAAGAACTCAGGGCCCGGGCTACCACATCTATTTAGCGGCTGTCTCTTTTACTTTTTGAATGACTTTTCGAGATTTTTAGCCCGGTTCTTTTTGAGGCGCTGTTTTTTTTTTCACGATCGATGGTGATCTTTTCGACATAGGCACCTATGAATATTTTAACTACAATATATTGTGTTTACTTCTGTTTAAATATTATTTTAATTTGTGTGAACTGTTCATTAAAAGGCATTCTACTAATATTTTGTATTTTATTCGTTAAGAACAACCTAATAAGCAATTTAAAATAAAAACAAATCACAATTGATCCTTTTTTGCCATGTCCGTAATTAGATTAACTCGATGGTACAGTCAGCGTCAAACAGTTCGTGACACCTAAAGTAGCCAAATGCTTCGCAACACTTCTTTGTTATAGTTGAAACAAATTCGTGTTGCTAACTTATTGGCCACTATGGATGTCACGAACTATTTGGCGCTGACTGTACCTATTAATATTATTATTGCGTTGTCGTTGTTTATAAATTAAACAAAATGCGTCTTATTTGGAGCCCAGCAAATGATTGAAAGTTACAGTGGAAACTTTGAATGAAAGATAGGTAGGTACACTTCATTAAAAAACGATTTATAAAAGTGTAACTGACTGACTGACAGACACCGCACAGCCTAAACCTAAATAGTTGAAATTTTATAGACATAATCCTTGAGGATCATAAAGGTGCACTAAGAAGGAATTTACAAAAGGGAACGGGATAAGGAACTAGACTTTTAATTTTTTCACGGGGGCAAAGCCGCGGGCTCAGCTCCTGTTTTAATAAAAAAACATTATTTATTCTTATTTTACACTTTTTACAACTGCAGTTTATGGATTAAACTAAGTTACAAACCTACTTTTAAAATTTTTTGCTGATATACTGGATGTTTACAAAAGTCGAATCCAAATCCAAATCGACAATAACTAACTATTTTGTATAGATTACATTTAATAATAAACATACATTAAATCACAATAGAGAATTAAATATATAATTATCATACACACCATTAAAATTTTCAAATCGCTAAACCCATTTCTATTGCACACCTGTGCCGCGCCCGTTGTATCCCCGTCCTAAATAGGCAACCATTTTGAATTTTGAACTATTCCAAGGTCAGTAACGGTCAGCGCGTGCGATGAGATGTCGCAAAAAATGGCATTTCGATTGTTTATTTACTGTGATTGAGTGTAATTATTAATATGTTAAGCACTAACATGGCTTATAATGGTTACATGGTTATAAAGTGTGTGCTGTGGTGTGTTTATTAAACGTGATATTGTGGTTACAACTTATTTCTGTTCTTAGTGATTGGCACTAACAAAACTTGGGATTTTTCTAGGTACGTAAATACTTTTTTGTTATCTTGAATTATATGGCTACAATTACCGTGTAAATTGCACATAATATGCATTTTATTTAAAGATTATTAGTCTCTCATCCTGTTTATGACTATATTTTGGTAATTCGGGGCCTAAATGATCCAGAAAAAAAATCATGAACGTAACATATTGTTTCGCGACAAATTGAGCTCTGTAAAGTTTTGAATCGAAAATTAAACTATTTTTATTTAATATTTTTTCTAAGAAGACGAACTGGTTATTTGGTATCAAATGAAAGCTTGTTTAGTCTACTTTAAATTAATTAATAGAAAAATACATGTTATCAGCCTATATTTTTAATTAAAAATAGTTTTCGACATAAACTCAGCAATTATTTCACTATGTCAACTTTGTGCATTTTTAAAAAATATTTTTGGTATAATAACCCATAATTATAGCGCTGCTGTCTAATTCTTCTTTTATTCACCTTTATTAAATGGTAAAAATATTTGAAAATGGTTGAGTAGAAACAAAGTTATCGATTTTTGAAAATAACGTGACACTGTGCCGTCGTATTTGTGAAATGTCAAAGCAATTTAGGCTACCTTATCTTAAAATCGAAAGCAAGTGAGTGGATATTTAAAAATAGAATTTATCGACCCTGCTACTTTACAAGCGGCCAGTATTAATTTGATTATCACGATGCCGTGGCCATAAAATATGTATAATTTATTAAAAAGCTAACCTTAAAGTATACGTCGCTTACGACAAATTATTAAGCCTCCCACGACCAACAGTGGTAAGATTGACGTAAGCGCCATGATTCCTAAGGTCCATTATGTGTAAGCGACGCTTTTATGGAACAAAATATGGAAGATTTTAATGGAATCGAATGAGCCACCGTAATGATAAGTTTCGTATTAAAACGTTCTTAATCGAAGCGCTTTCATATTGTGTAGGCATTTAAAAGATATAAAAATATGGTATGCTATGGTCGTGGAAAACATTTGATAAGTCGTACGGAGGAGTCAATGACAGGTAGTGAAGTTTTATATGTGATAATTCAACGATTTAAGGAATAAAGTGTTTATTTTCTAGGCGAAATTAACAGGAAAACATATTTTCCTCTCATATGTTTGTCTTACTTAGTCATAGTACTGTAATGTTGCATAAATGTAACCATGATCCCTAAGATTCTCACCCAATCCCTGGATGGCCTTTTACCATCTGCGCGGGAAGAGAAGCAACTGGTAAATTCTATGTTTTTTCTTTACTCCCAGACCAGCATGGAAGTATTTTGCAGTATTCCCATAATAAACCGCTACACGGTGCTAGCTTACTTAGCATAGGAACCAAATTCATTAATCCACCACGCCATCTTGAGTGACGGACCAATAAGCAGGATGGTTAAGTGGCCGATTGTGCTTTAATTGGCTGTAATACAACCGCTATGTGACTGCCACAATGCTGCTATAATTGTATGATTAAACGAACTTACCTGAAGTGAAGTTCTATCATAATTATACGTAGCTCCTTGTCCGAGACGATTTACATGTAGTAACGCTGATTGTACAGCGCTTCAGGTCACTATCTTTAAAGCTAAAAAAAAAACAAAATAACCTGTCTTTTTGACAGATGTGACAATGTCATTACGTTTGAAGATGTATGTTATGAACAACCCTATAATTGGGATAATGCTTTAGTATTAGTGGGAAGGGTTGGGACCGTCGTCTCGGACAAGGAGCTACGTATAATTATGATAGAACTTCACTTCAGGTAAGTTCGTTTAATCATACAATTATACTCTTCTCCTTGTCCGAGACGATTTACATGTAGATGTTTAAAGGCAGGGTTGTGAATAATAATAATATGGGTTTCAAATAAACATGATTTATTACAACCTCAGGTTAGACAGAAAGTAACCTTATCGATAGAAATGTAAAATATCTCTTTTTACAGCTTAGCCCTCCTTCCAACAATATTAATAAAAACAATAATAGTGATGTACTAAACATCATAGTATACTAGATTACCATAAACTATCGTTACTTAAGTGATGATAAATTACTGCACTAAGGCATGTGATGTGCCATCACAGAAGTTGATGTATCTCTGATAACAGCTTTTTATATTGTCGAGCAAATGTCGTAAACCACGAAGGAGAAAAGGGGGGCGTGGGGGGCAGAGCCCCCCACATGGGGGGCTCGGGGGCGCAGCCCCCGCCATAACAAAACACCACACAGACATTAAAAGAACTGGATTCTTAGGTTATAGGTTAGGTTAGGTTATCTTGTAATCCTAACTCGAAAATAGGGGCCCCGTGAAACGGGGCTCCGTCGACTCCTTCTTGATTACTATGGTATGTTAGGTATAAATGCTATACCTAATCCTCTTTATTTCTCATTATATCATCATCAACCACTTCCACTTTAAGATTTTAAATGTTCGATCAAGATATTATAAAAGATGATAATTTTATCTTGTTTACATCATATAATTTTTTTTATAAAGTAAAGGGCAAATATCTGTTAAGTACAGCAATAGAGGTTTATCACCTGAATATAAATCCCTTGAGAGTCATATAATTGAACTCTACTCAAGAAATATTGATTAGAAACTTCCTTAGAATTCGTTATCGACAGACGTTACTTTGCTGACGTCCACTTCCTTGATAAAACCGAGTAACAACCCTTTAGTCTTTACTTTTAGAATACTTATTGATTCCTGATATAGGTCAACGTAAGGGCATACAGAAAATCTTAAATAATGTTAATAATCAACCAGTTCCCGTTAGACTACTCTGGTAACTGAGTTTGTGGTAACATTACATCGACTGCTGATAATAGGCTATCTCGCTCCAAATAAGTCATGCTGACAAAAGCCTTGCTGCCGCCCAGTTTAAGCTGGTGGGATATTCACTTTCCCTGCCTGGGGAATACTAATAGGAATATTTCAACAAATGTTAGTGATAACGACCAGAAACTCAGAACGGTAAGAGAAAAAAATAAAGTAATAACCATGAAACCAGATTCCTTAAGGTTATATTTACTGCCACAGAGAATGATAGGTATCAGTAAAAATAAAAAACAAGTTAGCCCAGTGAAGTATGAAGGCATTAATCTTCAGGCCCAATCCTTAATTTCAATTAGATTTAGAAGCAAACAGATCCCGAGTGAGAACACCGTTCAAAATTTTTATACGAGCCTAATGAGTGCTCCCATTCAATGATGGTTATTTCATATCATAATGGTTTTCTGCATTGAAGTTGATCTTCAATTTTGTACAACTGAGCTATGTTTAGTATAGTTTGCGTCTTTATATATGTTCTATGTTCTCCAATAATGAAATAATATTTCTGGGGAAACGATTGGGTTCATTAGGATTTTATTTTGCACAGTAAAGAGTTTGTTTTACTTACTGTTCAAGTTAATTTTTTACTTATTGATCTCTAGAAATTTACTTACAGTTCTGATTATTTATTTCTTTATTTATCAATAAAATGTTACACATTACTGTCTGAAACAGTGCTCTGTATGTATCTCCGGATTCATCAGGAGTACCGTAGCATTGATGACATCTTTTAAGGATTGAATATTATATTTACTTATTTTAGTTCAACTGGTTATACTTAGGAACATATCTAACTTCTCCAGTATGTCTTCTCTCTCTCTCATAGTGCCTCTCCAACTGGTGGAGGTTGGCAGTCAGCTCCGCAGTATGTCTTCATCCTGTGTTATTGCATCTTTTCTGAATCTTCATCCAAGTGCCCACAATGAGGGCTGAGTTGAATGTCTTTATTCTTGATTGTATCTTCCTAATTCTTCTTAAATTCACATTAACACGAGTTGATCTACGACCGCGAAATCAGAACGTCGGTCACGGAACGAATAAAATAACAAGTTTTTCGCACCAGATTGTATATTTTAACCGCATATATGTAAACTACAGAACGTAGACGTTGAATTTGCACCTACCTTTCTGTAGTCAGTGATAAGATAATAATAAAATAGTAAATTGCGACGCAATTTCGTACCGCCTATTAACGAAAGCACATTACCTCAATACCTGTTCAATGTGAATTCTCTAGGCGCTTGTACTTATTCTATTTGAATAATATTGCCGCATACATACCTTACGAATTATCCAAACAAACCTTAGGTAGGTATTCGAAAAAATCTACCGGAATGTATGAAGTTTTCAACCATCCTCAATTCCGCTGATTTAACACCAAACATCACTGTAAACCCGTAATTATGTTGAATATAGTTAATATAGTGAACTATCAATAAAACTGCTGTATTTTTATTATTAATGAGAGATTATAAAGCGACCTTGGCGCGCACTCAAAGCGTAATGACATTGTCACATCTGTCAAAAAGACAGGTTATTTTGTTTTTTTTTTAGCTTTAAAGATAGTGACCTGAAGCGCTGTACAATCAGCGTTACTACATGTAAATCGTCTCGGACAAGGAGAAGAGTATAATTGCTGTTATGTCACTACATACAAGACATCAGCGGTGTATATTATATTATTATGTTTATTAAGTGTGATAGACGAGTCTGACGCACTTGGAAAGCTAGCACCGCGCCGGCCGGCATTCATAAAGCGATTGCGACAGTTTTTTTTTTTAAATTGATAAAATTTCTAAACGACACTGAAAATTAGAACACCAAAAAATCGGAAAAGTAAAGCTATGGCCGGAAATTGAAATCGGATCCTCGTCATTCCATTTTGGCAATGTCATTGGACAAGTTCTAAGAATGCATTTTTGTATTTTTTTTACATAGAAAAACCGTGATTTTTTTTTAAATGTCAAATTAAGCGTAAGACAACAAGACCTAAAAGCACGTTTAGCATATCCGTGGGCATATAGCTTGGTACTATGATTATGATTTCCAAGATTTTCGCCCATTCCTCGATGGGCTTTTTTTACGCGGTACATTCTAACCCTCCAATAATATTAGAAATGAAAAGATTAAACGCTCATTTGTTTATCTTATCATGTTTGTTCTATATTCAATATAGGCCTGCGCCGGAGTGCGCGAAATCGTCGCCCGCGGCCGCCTCGCGCGCATGCCCACGACCGCTTTTATAAATGGGGTGGTCAGGCTAAGAACTTTAATGAATCATTAGAACTTTAACGGGAGTGCTTAGTTGGAAATATTTTGTACGATATTGGCGTCGTAACTTAATAGATTCCTGAATAGATATAGATAGAATACACACATACACAAATCACGTCTTTATCTCTTACGGGATAGACAGAGCCAACGACCTAAAGGACATGATTGTGGCTATTGGAAATTGTAATAGATAGATTTTTTTATAATGATCAGGGTTCTAAAAAATACATCACAGATTAAAGTTAGTTCTATCTTTGATAGTGAAAATTTTTGACAAATTAAAGGCGTTTTTGTGAGCTTTCATTATTTCGTAAGGCAATGGAATTATTTTGATTTTTTTTCTATAATATGTAACACTTTACTATTATTACCTTAGTATCATTATGTTCGATTATTTGTGTACAGAAATATTTCAATTGTTTAAACACAAAAAATACTGGTTGCCTTTAGTACATTAAAAGTCATGCTTGCAGTTGGAAAAACGCCTCCACTTTGACAGGCGTTTCGGCAGCTATTCCCACGCTATTCCGTTCCATTCAAACACCTTAATAAGCACTGTTTTAAGGAATTCAATATTTAAAAATTAATGATGGAGAGGCTAGTAATAAAATGTAAAATCTCAATATTTTGATATTTTTACATTAAGAATGGGTTTTTAATTTTATCACGTCTCTGTACAAACTAACATTATAATAACTCTTCGGTAAGTAGTCGTGAATTGGAACAAGAATAAATTTAAAAAATAGAAAAGTAAGCTAGTGCGCAAAAACGTTTCGCACGCAAAACAGCCAAAAATAGGGCACTTATTGAGCAACTGTACTGAAAAATACTATTACATACATTTCCTAGAACCGCTATAATATAAAAAGAAATGATTCAAACCTCATTAGAGAAACGCGTGACATACTAAATACCTACAATTCGCTAGGTTTAATCCGCTGCTAATCGTCGTTTTTTTCATCTGTTTTTACTTAAACCTAACAAATTGCAAATGGCCAGTACGTAGTGCCATGCGTTGCTCTAAAGAGGTTTCAATCATTCCTTTTATTTTATAGCGGTTCTAGAAATTAATTCCAGTTATCTCTGTCGGTTACGTAGTAATAAATAGAGACGGAATCATAGATGACACTTAACAAACTGGAACTTAAAAAAGAGCCCTTAATAAATCTAATAATTTAAAAATCGACTTCAATGCGCATTGGGTGGTTCCAAACGTGAGTCAACGTGGGACCTAAAGCAGCTAATTTAAGTGCTTGTCAAAAATTATATATTAAAGCAATGCTGATTATTCACACTTACGACGAGTTGGGCGCATATATTTCACCGGATTGTGATTTGCCAATAGCTCTGTCCCTTTCCTGAGTTCAGAGAAAGAGAGACGGGGAGCCCTCGATAATACATTGTGACGGGTATTGTGTTTTTAATGTATGTTTCGAGTCTTTTTTAGGTTTTTTTTTTTAGAGTTCCGTGTACCGAATGGCAAAAGTAGACCCCTTAAAGTATCATCAAGTTCATCTGTCCCATCTATCTGAAGTTGCAGACATTCTTGGGCGTTTTCCAAAAAAAGTCCACATGTAATTTTTTTTCAAAATTTAAATATTTTGGGTGTTTCTTAACTATGGTTTTTTTTTCATGCTGGACTGGGAGCAAACAACTAACAGAATGTATCAGTTGCCTCTCCTTCCGCGCAGATGGTAAAAGCCCATCGAGGAATGAGCGAATGCGATGCAGCAACCCATCACTATTTTGATACCATTTTCATTATACGCCCACAATCTTGCCAAACGTGGCCTGTAGGTCTTGCCACGTATCTGTCTACCCCGTAAGGGATAAAGACGTGAGCCCAAGGTGACAAGATCTAAAGACAACGTTGAGCAGTATTGTGGGCGTATGGATGGAAAAGAGAATCAATAGTGATGGGTTCCTAGCTACATCGCCTATAACATGATTCGTAAGATTTTCGCCCATTCCTATCGATGGGCTTTTACCAGCGCGGGAAGAGAAGCAACTGGTACATTCTGTTTTTTCTTTGCTCCCAGACCAGCATGGAAGTAATGGATATGTATGACCAAACGAATTCACACGACGTAAATACAGGCGAATTCGCGTGTTACATCTTGTTATTCTTAAACTGCAAATCAGTCGACACTTGCAAAATTAAAATACATTAGGTACAGTCAAGTGTAATAATATGTATCTAGACAAAGTTTCAAAAATAAGTATCATACGCTCTTACGCCAGCGTAATAAGGTCGTGGGACATATTTTTGAGAAGTTCCTATCAATACTTATTTTTGCACTTGACCGTACATAGAAAAGTCCATCACACCGCTTACACAAAAACTTAGCTATCAAATTAACAGGAATTAATTAAAAGTAGTTGTCAACATCTAATGGACGAGTTCGCCGTGATTGAAGATTATCGGCGACGGTTTGGGTGCAGAAAACTTGCGCGTTCATTGCGTGTTTTGTTGACTACACTGTGATGCCTTAAGATAGCGAGACAGCCTGTTACAATGCACAAGTTCACATAACGTTTGGATTGATTGCGAGTTTCAACTAGGAAAAGGATTAGGGGAAATTGTTTTTTTTAACATTCGTCGTATTAAAATGAATTTGGCGAACATCCTTATATATTTTTTTAAACTGGCTTTTGGCTAAAAGCTACTCGCAAGTCGTTTTACTTCAAATTTTGATAATGTAGCAAAAGGCTTAGGCTCTGTCTACCCCGTATTAAATAATGTGTTGTAGAATTAAAAACCGACTCAACTCTCTTTTGAGCAGTTCACTGTTCAAATATAAGGTGCATAGAAAGATAAAATCTGTTTAAATTATTTTAATTCAGAATAAGTACTATCAAATGAATCAAGAACTTTAACTTCTTGACTTTTTGTTTACTTTTACGGTTTCGGCCTTCTCTCATCTCTGGTGAGCAGCAGATGTTCCACGGGAATTTGTAATTGTGTCGTACAGACACATCATTCAAACAGATGACGCTTGGCGACAAAAAATCGCATTGTAACAAGGTCACGTGACAACTAGTAACAGATAGATAAATTCGACTTACCCACCCTGCTATGGGTGGTGTATAGCACGCGTCACGGAATGACAAGGAGGGATTTTTGTGTTCTAATTTTCGGTGCCGTTTAGTTTTTTTTTTTAGGGTGTTGCTAAATGTACTCAGGCTATTTTTCTCATTCCAGCGTTCGATGTACAGCGTGTGTTGGTTTGTGGTCGCGCCCGGAATGAGATGAGAACACTAATTATGTTTCTATGGCGAGCGCGCGGGGGGCGCGGCATTCCGACAGTGCGTTGACCTGCGTGCGTAGAATTATGAAGTGTTCAGACCTTTTTTTTTTGTCATTCTAATAACATTTTCTTTACTAGCGTTTTTTTATTTTTATCTTACATACAATGTTGTCGATTTCAAATTTGGTACATTTGTAGGACGCCGGATATCGGCGAAATATTTATAATAAAAATTTAGGTTTGTAAAAACTACATAGTATAAAACAAAGTCGCTTTCCGCTGTGTGTCTGTGCCTATGTATGCTTATATATTTAAAACTACGCAACGGATTTTGATGCGGTAGATATGTATAATAGCAGGCGAAGTCACGGGCAGAAGCTAGTTTTAACCCGGCGAGCATGACCCAGGGTATGTCATACCCTTACATTTTTAAAATGGGTCGGCATTTTTTAAATCTTTGCCTGGCAACACTAGCCCGCTCAGTAGCTGGAGGTAGGGATGTGCGGGAGGGGATACTGCCGTGACGGCAGCGCCACGCGAGGCGTCGGCCGGAATATTCGTGCACGGACCTGCTTCGCTGCCGTGTCATGCCTATGTCAGTTAACTTGAGATACATGAGATATGCGTAACAAGTCTGAATCGTATTTTTTTGGGTGTCTTTACCTACCAACAAAACATTTTTTTTAATTTTGCTTACCAATTCCTTGTACGAGCCTGTCTCAATAGTCGTGTAACTCAGTTTTGGCCACAGCTAATATGGCTATATACTGTATCTAATAGTTACACGACATAGCCACGACAAGCTTTATACGCTTCGAGCAATTACTTACTCAGTAAACTCAAGTTACACGACTTAGGTGCGACAGGCCTTCTACTATGCTGCCGTGTCATGCCTATGTCATGTAACTCTAAAAGCACAGTTTTAAGTAAAATCTGTTTAAAGATTTTTCGTAATTCGTAGTATATTTTGAAATCAAGCAGCAAAAATAAAAATAAAAATACTCAAATAGATTTGTGTTAGGCTTACGCATATTATGTAATACCTAGATTATTAATGTTTTGTATAATATACAAGTTATAGGCTATAAAGGAGTTAGGCATAACAGGTTCGCCATACAAAGTCTGTTTTGCGGTGTCCTGTATCTCGAGATACATGACTTAGGCGTAACACGTTCAATATAAATATTTCTTTCGGTTGTCTACCAGTTTACTTATGTAGTCGTAATTATACCATAAGGCTATATAATTATGTACCATGATAAAAACTTTTAGTAAAAAGGATAACTAAAGAAAAAAACACCACAAAAATAAAAATAAAACAACTGTTTTAATAAGGTTGTTCAACATAAATAATATAGAGATTTACAGTTGTTTTATTTTTATTTTTGTGGTTTTTTTCTTTATTTATCCTTTTTACTAAAAGTTTTTATCAAGGTACATAATTATATAGCCTTATGGTATAATTACGACTATATAAGTAAACTGGTAGACAACCGAAAGAAATATTTATATTGAACGTGTTACGCCTAAGTCATGTATCTTGAGATACAGGGCACCGCAAAACAGACTTTGTATGGCGAACCTGTTATGCGTAACTCCTTTATAGCCTATAACTTATATAGTATACAAAACATTAATAATCTAGGTATTACATAATATGCATAAGCCTAACACAAATCTATTTGAGTATTTTTATTTTTATTTTTGCTGCTTGATTTCAAAATAAACTACGAATTACGAAAAAAACTTTAAACAGATTTTACTCAAAACTATGCTTTTAGAGTTACATGACATAGGCATGACACGGCAGTTCGGGTATGTCACACCCTGCGTCATTTTAGACGTATTTTTTTTACGTAGATATTTATATATCTGTTATTAATTATTCTTAGTTATTTTCAAGGTTTCAATGTATAGGCTTGGTTTTATTTGATTTGTTTAAGTTATTATTTTTTATTTTTGATAGTTTTTCATCAAACTGGATTTTGAAAGGCAAGAAGAAAGGATTCGTGCCATGTTAGAGGAGGTAGGATCAGATTTTTCTGATGAATCCAGTTCGGAACAAGAAACTGATCACTGCAGTGAGCACGAAGGGAAGTCTGAATCGGAGCAAGAGGCCGACCAGCCAGTTGATGTTCCTACCAACTCTAGACAGGACGAGACTGTAGAAAACGAACCAGACAGCGACCCTGAAGATGATTTACCCTTGTCTCTGACTGCTAATTTCATGTGCGGAAATTGTTATGATGTCGATGGCAGCGATTAATCTTAATTTACAATAAAAAAAATATTGTTATGGCTTTTTAACGAGAGGATCTCATTATCTATTAGTTAAAAGTTGTTTTTTATTCTAAATACTGTTTATTTTGTTTTTTTGTTCATTTTTGTAAACCTCTAAAATTTTGTTCCTATAATTACATAGCATAAGGTAAACTCGAATAAATAAAGATAATTTCATGATTAAAATTTGAGTTTCATTTAAATCCATGAAATAATCCATTATTAAACAATATACATCACAAAAAAATTAATCAAATTAACTAAAACTATTTCACGGTATATTACATTTCGGGCATGTCATACCCTGCCTCATGCTTGATGTAACTTTTTTTCACATCATGCTCGCCGGGTTAATATACTTTAGGTACAGAATACGGTCAAATAATAAGCAGTAACCTAACCAAACCTTTAATTTATTAAAATCATCGTAGTTACTACAAACAAAAACTTATTAACATGAAAAACTGCACACTTTTATACATACACACATATTTTTTATCCCTTACGGGGTAGACAGAGCCTAAAGTAACAAAACCTTGAGGCCACGTTTAGCATGATGGGCGTATAGGTGGAAAGGGAAATCAAATTAGTGATGGGTAGCTAGCCGCATCGCCTGTAACATGATTCCTAAGACTTTCGCCCATTCCCTCGATGGGCTTTTACCGTTTGCACGGGAAGAGAAGCAACTGGTAAATTTGATGTTTCAAAAAAAATACACACACATTTTTATAAAAGTATTTTTTTTTTTAATATTCACAATTCACAATAAACGCTCTCTCTATCTGCACTTAGTTTAAAAATGTCACGCTTTTTTATCTGCTTTTATATGCTTTTCGCATGCAAATTTGACTGGCTAACTTCCAAGTGGTAATGACTTGATGACTTGTCATTTATTAAATTGCCACCCGTTATCTAGATCAATAATGACTTTAATCTAGTTCAGGGTACCGTCTATGCAAATCAGTAGGCTTAACCTAACTCGCTCGCAATCGCCATCGTGTTCATTTTGACAGTTCGCGTATGGGCTGACAATTGGCATCGCAATCAGCTAGCTGTCACATTCATACAAGAACTGACAAAATGAACACGATGGCGATCGCGAGCGAGTTAGGTAATAAGCCTAGAGCTTTACGCTTTGAATCCAACCAAAAACACTTGAAATTCTCAGTGTGTTTAATATTAAAAATCTTACGAGGTCTTTAGAATTTTATTCTAATATTTCAGGTTAGATTAGTTCGACTACAAAACCCCCACAAAAAAAAATCACGTCTTTATCCCTTACGGGGTAGACAGAGCCCAAGGTAACAAAAGCTTAAGATTTTCGCCCATTCCCTCGATGGACTTTTACCATCAGCGCGGGAAGAGAAGCAACTGGTACATTCTATGTTTTTACTTTACTCATAACCCAAACTAGTATATTCCGGAATTAACTAGTTTTTTTGCATAGTTTTATGCTCGAACTTAGAAGTGGCAAAATATACAGAACTTTCTGTTTGCGAGTTCGATTCATACTTGGCCGGTTTTTAGTCATTACTTGGCAAAGATCTAAATGTGCTACAAAAAGTCTACTAACCAAGCCAAGTATTTTTGTTTGCGTATCAAGTTAAATGAAGGCGTCACGATGGAATAGAAAAAGTTAAGTCTTTAAACACTTTAAAATATTAATTGTCTGAAAGATAAGAAGCGGAGACAAACTAACAGCTTTAAAAAAAATAATGGACTTAGATTATATTATAAGGTAGCAAAATTTTAACTTTAGTTTTGATTATAGAATAGTAGTGTGTCGAAAACAACACTTAAAATTTTAATTGTAATAAGTATTTGGGGGCACGGTAGTGCCCCAGCCAAGTCAAGCAAAAAAGCGATATTTGATCAAGTTACATACAGTTTTAATTGCAAAGTAAAGGATTATTGCGGGAGAAGACAGAGTCCCCCCACTGAGTCCTGGAAGAGACCCATCACGGTGGAACTCAGTCTGCCGGGATGACCTGGGCCGACGCCGAAGAGAAGGCTTAGGATAGAGAAGTCTGGAGAAAGAGTGTCGAGGCCCTACGCTCCACGAGGAGTTAAAGGATCAATCATCATCATCAAGAAAGAAGACTTTTATTCCTTTTAGCAAGACACACTAATATAAGAGAATATACGCAATTTTATAGAAAACAAACACAGACATGAAAAATAGATCGTCAGCGTTGTGTCTTCGCAAAAGTGAAACGGTCGCTGGCTCAGCATTACGCTGAAGTGTTAGACTGCAGCACTGATTTTCAGCCAGAGCCGTCTGTGACTCACGAAACGATACACAGATAAAATATACTACATAAACCATAAACTTTTACGTAAATAAAGTAATAGACAGAACTCAAGTGTAATTAAAAAAAACCACATAAATTAATCAGACAACTTTCTCGCACAGAGACTCGCAATTGCGATACAACGCGGGAATGCTGCCTGCGTGATGGGGACCCTACCTAAGGGTCCAAATTTATTTTAATTTTTAATTTTTAACTTAAGTTTTATTTTTCTAAGTTATTTTAAGGTAGCCTAAGTTTATATTTCAATTATGTTGTATTTACCAATAAACAAAAAATTCTACATAAATTAATTAAATAGTATTATCGATAAATAAATTCTTGTTTATTAATTACAAAATCCAGTTTTTTACTCTATGGTCCGAACCGGATTTGGAGCCTCTGTCCCATTCGTAACTCTGCAGCGGGCAGATGATATACAGTATCATGGTGTGCGGCGCAAATGTGCTATCTCGCCCATTCTATTCCAGAGACAATCACTAACCGTTTTCAATGTAAGTTCCTTTTTTAAACGAATGGAAGCCGATCGCTTTTTTTGATGCCAGATTGAATATTTAACCGCTTTGTTACGATAAAGAACCTCTATTTGAGGTTACGGGCATATTTAAAAAAAAATGGTGTGTCGAAATGAGTTTTTGACACAAAGCAAAGTCGCTGTCTGATTTATACCGCCGTTTTCTTAACAACGAGAACTATATTAGTAGGTACTATATTAAAAACAATATAGTTTGAATCCTTCGACAACTTTCAACATTGTCTTAAAACTTATCTTAGCGCTAAGACTGGTTTTAGTATTAAAAAAGGATTAACTAGAAAATTTTGATAGACAGATAGATTTATTTGACACCTTTTTAAAAATACAATTAAATGTCAAACACAAGTAATTTTATTCACAAAAGGATCGTCAATTGTAATGAAATAATAATAATAATAACTGAAATTAAATTAAAACAAAATAACAACAAACAAAAATAAAGCTAAATGTGTCAATGTAGATACACAAAAAGATCGTCATAAGTAGATAAAACGAGAAAATAATAATAGTTTAAATAAAAACCTACTTTAAAAGCGATTTAAAATGTCAAATGATAAATATAAAACCACAAAATGTTAACAAAATGTTATTGTGTGTTGTGTTTATCTTTTGCCTTGTTTATTTGCGAGAGCGTAACCTGATTAAACGAGCAACCAACCATGGACACCCGCAACACTAGAAGATTACAGATGCGTTACCAGTCTAGAGGGTTAGGATAGAATACCTCTTGTGCCAGTTATTCATTTTGTTTTTTATTTTATATTTATTTATTACTAGCTTCAGCCCGTGACTTCGCCCGCGTAGAATTAAATGAAGAACTGATGTTGATAGTAATTCTGCAATAATTATTTACGTTGCGACTCTAGGCAGCTACGACCTTTGACATGTTTATCACTACCGTGAGAACTATGCAATTTTCCAGGACAAAAAGCAGCCTATGTGTTAATGTAGGGTACCAGCTATCTCCGTTCCAAATTTTATCCAAATCCGTCTAGCCGTTTGCGCGTGAAGTAGTAACAAGCATACACACTCACCTTTCGCTTTTATAATATTAAATTAATGTGATGTGTGATAACATACATACATAAATCACGTCTTCGTCCCCCACGGGGTAGACAGAGCCCAAGGCAACAAGACCTTAAGGCCATGTTTAGCATGATTGTGGGCGTATAAGTGGAAAGGGGAATCAAAATAGTGATGGATTGCAAGCCTCTCCCGTCGCCCTCGATGGGCTTTGATGGGATGTGTGATTATTTGGTTTTAAAACCAGTCTTAGCCCTTAGGTATGTTTTAAAGCAGTAATTAGAATACATTTTATATTACCAGAAATATACTAAAAATATATCTAATTTACCTTTCCTAATCATAGTGGACCCACTGATGGGACCCAAGTTTGGTCCTTCCTACTAATTTGCTGACCCATTCTTTTAATGATGGCCATAAAAAATGCCATAAAAGGACTATAATAAAACCGTTTCTTCCCGCGGCTCCGCGTTTCGATATATATCACGTCTTTACCCCTCACGGGGTAGACAGAGCCTAAGGTAAGAAAACCTTAAGGCCACGTTTAGCATGATTAAGGGCGTATAGGTGGGAAGAGAAATCAGATTAGTGATGGGTTGCTAGCCGCATCACCTATAACATGATTCCTAAGACTTTCGCCCATTCCCTCGATGGGCTTTTACCATCTGCGCGGGAAGAAGCAACTGGTAGATTCTATGGTTTTTCTTTACTCCCAGACCACGACCAGCATGCAAATCACGTCTTTGATTTAGGGATTCACAAGGTAGACAGAGCCTAAGGTATCGATAGGCCTCGTTTAGCACGATTGTGGGCGTATAGGTAAAAAGAGAAGATGAATAAAAAAAACATACGAAATAACCCCACGATCTCAAACACTGCTTAAGAGAGCGAAAGTTTGTAAGTATGGATGGATGTTTGTTACTCTTTCACGCCAGAACGGCTGGACAGTTCTGGATGACATTTGAAACATAGTTAGATTATAGTCTGGAATAACACATAGGCTACTTTATATCCCGGAAAATTGCATAATTCCTGCGGTATAGCGATAAACAAATTCTATGCAGAAGAAGTTGCGAACAGCTCGGACGCTTTATAGACAGGCCTAACAATTTAACCTCCCTATTCATAAACGCTCTGTAGGCTTCTGCTAACTTAGCAATCGTTTGTCCTTATCTGTCACTTTGACATTTACCTTTCACAGATAAGGACAAACGATTGCTAAGTTAGCGAAGGCCTATAGAGCGTATATGAATAAGGGGATACGAGTTTAAGGGACATAAAAAACAATTTACAATATAGATTTTTCCAATAAAATGGTTACATCACATCAATTTGGTCTTTTATCAGAATACCGCTTAGCTGTGACGACAATTAGACAAATATCCACACGACTTTCGTTCTTAAGATTAGTTTAAGTTTACAGTATCTATTAAAGGCAATTTTGGTCTATTAAATTATGGGGCACGTTGAATTCGGCACAGCGTTACATTGGTTACGATAGAGTGTATGTGGGGAACGAATTGGTAATGGCTAGGTATAGTATTGAACTGGCCCGCTTTGGTTAAGGCGAAGGCTGCCCACTCGTGGTCACTTTAACATGGTCAATGACCACTTTTGCCCACTATTAAAATTGGGATTGCCGCCTTTACGCCCACAATCATGCTAAGCGTGGCCTTTAGGTCTTGTTTCTTGCGACAGCCGCGTAAGGGATAAAAATGTGATTTATGTATGTATGTAATAAATTTATTTGACAATAGCGTTTTACATCTCTACTGAACTTATTTTTTTTCTCTTTCTTTTTTTGCATAACGACTTTGTTTTACTTTGACTAGTAGAGACTTTATACATCTCTACTATAGACTGATATAATTTAAGGCTTGGGGACCTTATACATCCCTTTTATAATACATTTGTACTTAATTTTTGAAAAAATGACTTCCTGCCAAGTTTCTTGCGGTGCATTCTTGGCAATGATGGTCTTTCCGAAAGCGCTGGTAGTTTAAAAAACACACGTTAAAGGCAAATATGCAAAAAAAAAAAAAATTTTTTTGTTTTTTTTTAATACATGTGTATTAAAATGAAGTGCTTTTGAAATGGTTTATCGGATTCCTTGTTTTTAATGCCGCTCCCTTGCTTCCTTATGTTATGTTATGGATTCGATACTGTTACTTCGCCTTAACATAGAAAAAGTCGTTTCGTTGTAAAGAAATCAATCCGGTTGTGTACCGCTAGATGTTTGATTGCAACCAATTTGGTTCTGTTCCCATGAAAACCATTAGTTTGTACGAAAATATTCGAGTAAATACCGTAACTAAATACGTAATCTTGTGTTTGTTAAATTATTTGAACGACAATGTACTCCCTCACGCATAAACGCTTGTTAACCTTATGTTTTTCTTCTTATTTGTGGCACATCGGGTCGTCATTACAACAGTGTATTTATCTGCATTATATATCTGCATTATCTAACCCTCCAATACACGGAGGAGGCCTATGCCATGAGGCACGCCGAATTACGCGACAATTTAATAATAATAATAATAAAAAAACAACAACAACATACTTACTGAAATTGTAGCGAATTCGGAATAAAAAAGGCTATAATAAAAAATTATTTATCAATGGGTGTAAATATCATCTCACCTCATCTCCAGCTTTATATACGTCCCACTGCTGGGAACAGGCCTCCTCTCAGATTGAGAGGGCTTGGGCTATAGTTCCCACGCGGGCCCAGTGTGAATTGGAAACTTCACACACACCGTTGCATTGCTCACGATGTATTCCGAAAAACTCAGAGGTGCGAGCCCGGGATTACTATCTGCGCGGGTAGAGAAGCAACTGGTACATTCTATGTTTTTTCTTTGCTCCCAGACCAGCATGGAAATGCCAATTCCAACCAAAAACAATGAATTTTTTTACCAATTTAAACCAATTCTATCACTAACTTAACTACTCAACTAGTGTGCGAGCGCGCTAACCGTGCGCGCGAGTGTTTATATTTTAATACTTTGCTAAATGATTTTGATTAAATTTCCAAACGTACTAACGGATGCGTAATAATTTATTAATATTTTGGGTGGCAATAAATAAACGCGCTGGTGCCATAAAGCTTACCGGTTTCGGAAAGATATAATTAAAATGTTTAATTACCCACATTTGTCTTTGGCTGGTAAAATGTGACATTATTATTTCTTAATGAAGAAGCCACTGGGTATTTCTGTTTTGAAGGCTACGCATTAGTTTCTGTAAATGTCTAATCTTTCAACTTTTCTCGAATATTAGCTTATATGACGTAGAATTTGGACGTTTAAAAAAAATACAACCTTTTTTGTTGACTGTACTTGCATTACCATACATGGTAAATACATACCTATACCTAATTTCAGAGAATTCGGAACACTAGAAATGCGTTAAATTCGAATTGCCAGATTTGAACCAAACAAAATAACAACACAGCTTGTAACAAAGAACAAGAATAACACTGTTTTCAAATAAATCCTTTACACTTCAGGAGGTTCCTATTTCAACAATTCGACAATTGTCATTGACCATTGACAATTCGAAATGCAATGGGTATTCAATGTGAAGCCAAATGTCGTAGCTTCTCATAACATAACATGATTCCTATGATTTTGCCCATTCCCTCGATGGGCTTTTACCATCTGCGCGGGAAGAGAAGCAACTGCTACATTCTATGTTTTTCTTTGCTCCCAGTCCAGCATGGAAGTAAAAGAACATAATAATGTACTAATTCAACCATCTGCTGAAGTATTCCACAATAGTTCCAAGACCTTGTCCTTTCACCCAAGAATTCATTCCCATTCCCTCCTTTCATCACCATTTCGAAAACTCTATCCTTATTCTTTTTCTTCGTCATAAATAAAAAATTCACGCAAAAAACATCAAGAAGAAACACGAAAACTTCGCACACACAAAAACGCAAAAAAAACCTTATATCAAACGATTTAACAATTATAGCCAAAAAATTCGACGGAATCACCCGAATTTAACTTGCGCCAGGATAACTTTGCGGTCCTAAAAGTGTAATCCCAATACATTTAATACGAACAGCTGACCGCAAAAACAAATTGGTCCGACAAACTCAACTTACCTCATTTAGTTTGCGTTGATTAACGACGAACTAAACGCAATTAAATGTTGCCATTTAATGACATAATAGTAACTGGTTTTATAAATTGGCAGGTTCCATTTCATCTGCGAAAATAAACGTGCTTTTTTGCCGGTTGCTTCTCTTCCCGGGCAGATAGTAAAAGCCCATCATGTTATAGGTGATACGGCTGACAACCCATTACCATTTTGATTCCATTTTCCATCTATACTACCCCCATAATCTTGCTAAACGTGGCCTGTAGGTCTTGTCACCTTAGGCTCTGTCTACCCCGTATGTATATTTATTTTTATTTTATTTATTTACCTCGAAGTAATAAAATTTTAATACCTACAACCTTGTACTGACGCATTTCTCAACTCTAATTAATTTGACACGTTAAATGACGTTTGTACTGAAATGTTGTACACACAAGGTCGAGGTGAAATGCGATGAAAACTAATATCAATAAAAAAACAAGATAGAAACACAACGCACGTCTGGCTGTCCACAGAGGGGTGCTTGTTCCAACATTAATGTACGGCAGCAAAACTTGGGTATGGCAAAAGAAGCACGAAAGTAGAATAAATGCAGTAGAAACGAGAGCGGTAAGAAGTAAATAAAGACGTAATTTGTGTATTGTGTATTCAACTTACCGTAACACAGCTACAATTGTAAAGACAGCTGGACATTTTACTGCTTCCAGTTGGTCAATTAAAATTACCTGTAATAAAAAAAACAATAAATAAATACTATGCAAATCGATATATTTTTATGCAATTACATAGTTAACATTTCAGTATCTCTTTGAACCATTACATACGCAGTAATTACTTTAATAATCGAGTTAAAACTATTCTAATAAAAAAGACGTTGAATTTTACTATATTAGGTTTTAGAACAAGAAACCGTTACCTATAGCCGAGAAAATAAATGAGTATTATCATCCCTTGTCCATTATATAAACAAAGCATAGAAAAGATTTGCTAGCTATCCGGCTATTATTCGGTAAAAAGAGAGAAATGGAGCTATACATTGTATCTCTTTACTTAAAGATCGCCATTGAATGATCTGCCATTTTAGCATGCTGCAAGTGACCCTTACTGCCATCTTGTTATTTTTGAATGTTTAGTATCTATTACGAATCGTTTAGCATTTACAGGGTCCAAGTGGATCTTCAGTGGTCCAGCTAGACCCCTAGTGGTTCAGGTGGATCCTCAGTGGTTCAGTGGTGACCAAACGGGATCCATTTTGGCGTAAATGGTAATGTATCATAAATGCAACAGCAGGGGGTCCACCGAAAACAATAAACTTTGAACGTGGTACAAGTGTTAAGAATTCAAAACTGATCCTTCGTTATGGTAAACGAAAACTGACTTTATTAAAGAGAACACACTCACACAGTGACGTTGGCAGCTGACAGATGTCAAAGAAGAGACGCGGAGATTGTATTGTCATTCGGACTGTGAGATGCTGATATGTGTAGTGATAAGTTCGAAGTGTAAATATGTATTAATGATAATAGAAAATGTAGCGATCAATAAAAAAAGACTATGCCCGTGAGGTTTCTTGCTAGTTCTTCCCGCGGAGGGTCATACTGAACTACTATTTCAATGTACTCTGTGTTGTTGACCAAGTGAATAAAACGATGTGCGCTACTAACCCGACTTTCATAGGATGTAAGAGAGGATCTTTACACAATAAACAAAAGTTTGGGAGCATAGACCTCTGGTTCAGAGCCAATATTGATATTTTGTTAATTTCCACCTATACGCCTACAATCATGCTAAATGTGGCCCTTAGGTCTTGTTACCTCAAGCTCTGTCTACCCCGTATGGGATATAGACGTGATTTCTGTGTGTGTGTGTATGTGTGTGTGTGTGTGTTGTTAATTTCAGTCGTCTTATCGCCGGGGTAACAGCAGTAGCTATATTCGCAACACAAAATGTCAACAAAAAATACACAAAAGGCTTATCAGATTAAAATATTTACGTAAAGCAAATCGACTCGACTTGTCGGCTTATTATCAAAGGTAACTTGACTTTTAATTGTTTATTAAGAAACGCGGGACGGTAATGAAACGGCATTGACATTTGACCATTCGCATGGTGATGAGGTGATCGTATCTTGCAGAGCGCAAGTCGTTTTAAAATTTGCATGATTATTTTAATATTACTTTAAATAAGTGCGTTTACTGTTGCGGCGTGCTTGTAAAAGGCGTTCTTAAATCTGAAGATATAAGCATACATAGGGATATAGGGACATAGGGACACAGGGACAGAGAAAGCGACTTTATTTTATACTATGTAGTGATGATATTGATATACACAATTTACTTTCTTTAAAGCACGACAAGACAAACCCCGGGCCAACAAATATTAAACTAATTAAAAATCGCATCGAATAATATGAAATTAATCGCGCCAATTACGAAAGCGAATATTTATTTAAAATCGCCCCGAAGCTGTGATATAGCGCTGGATGTAATTGAAAACATAATTTGTTATTGCTGCAAGTTTGTATGCGATTTGTTTTTTAAATGTATATTGATTGGGTCAAAGTGCCTGAGGGCATTTGAGAGAGAGAGAGATAGAGAGAGAGAGTGAGAAACATTTATTTACACACATTCGATATACATCATCATCACCATTACAATGACGTCATTCACGACAATGTTTGAGAAAAGTAATTGTGTTTGTGGGAATGGGCGAAAATCATAGGAATCATGTTATAGGCGATGAGGCTAGCAACCCATCACTATTTTGATTCCATTTTCCACCTATACGCCTACAATCTTGCTAAATGCGGCCTTTAGGTACCTGTTACCTAAGGATATGTCTAAGTAAGGGATAAAGACGTGATTTGTGTATGTATTCGATATACATCGTCATCATCTCTAGCCTCCGTCTCATTGCTGGGTACAGGCCTCCTCTCTAAATGAGAGGGCTCGGGCTCCCACGCGGGCCCAGAGCGGATTGGAAACTTCACACACACCATTGAATTGCTTCGCAAGTCAGCTTTCTTCAAATCGTATTCCTTCGACGAAAAGCTCAAGGTAAATTTCAAATGTTATTTCGCACATAAATTCCGAAAACTCAAAGGTACGAGCCTGGTGTGAACCCACGACCCTGCTTGAGAGGCCACTGGTCAAACCACTAAGCTACCTCGGCTTTTACACAAGATATAATGATATAAAGAAAATTTTATTTGAATTTTACTTGAATGACTTTCGGTTCAAATAGTGAAAGTAGGAATTGTAAGTCGGGCCTCGAGAGGATAGGCAAATATATATAACTTGTTTAAAAATACGAACTACAGGTGATTGTTTTTTAAGTTCCGAATCCAGCAATTGCTCCTCCAGCTGAGGCAGATACAATGATTTTCTCAAACATTGAGAGGCAATGAAAATAAACTTTCTCGCAACTTCGGTGGTTTTCACGTTCCCGCCATTTTTTCAGGTTTTTTTATGTCATCTGTCACCGTAAGCTATTTGAGACATTGATAAAAACGTTAGACTCGAACAAAACGCGCACTCATCGGCCATCGACTAAGCTGTATGACATTGTTGTTCATTATTCCATGGCCTCTGACTTTTAAAAAAGTTAAAAACAAATGAAAAACAGTCCAGCAATCCGATTTATGGTCAGAAAATCGCGCCTGCAATGTAATTCGGCCGTCAACAAGGCCCTTCGTGTTCTGTTACTTAGAATACAATGACGACATTTACGAAAATGTTGGAGAAAAGTATTGTGTTTGTGGGAATAGGCGAAAATCATAGGAATCATGTTATAGGCGATGAGGCTAGCAACCCATAAATATTTTGATTCCATTCTCCACCTATACGCCCGAAATCTTGATAAATGTGGCCTGTAAGTACCAGTTATCTGGTTACCCTGTAAAGAATAAAGACGTGATTTATGTATGTATGTATGTGTGTGTGTTTTAAAAAATCCTATCACGGTTATAAAAATACTAATCCATAATAATGCGTCCGTAAATTCAATATAGATAATTACCCTAATTGTATGTAACCGTTAGCGTGGTAAGGGCAGCGCCTAAACAGGCTGCGCGGGCGCATGTCGCACTCCTGCGCATGTATAGCGATATAATAGCGAACATTCCCAGGAAATACCAATTACAACCATATACGGAGGCTATTGTGCTAAGGATTTTATTTATCTCTGATTATTAGTTTGCTATCAGAAAATAAGACCGAAATTTGCTTTTACGCACACATTCTTTGATTTCTTGGGAATGCTTTATGATAGGTTAAATTTATTTCCCCCATTTATCCCCACAATTGCTTCCGTGCTGGTGGAAAAACAAGAATGTACCAGTTGCTTCTCTTCCCGCGCAGACGGTAAAAGCCCATCCGATCGCGAGCGAGTCAGATTATAAGCCTACTAGTCGGATTGTAGAAAAGTTGGTCAAAGGTGATATAACGGTAGATATAATTTTTTCCGAAAAAGATAGCGAAAAATAAAAAATAAAAAATGAAAATATGTTCAATTTCACTTACATATATCACTTAACACGAAAATAGCTTTTAGAGCTACATAAAGGGGGTTGCAACTTGATATATATCAATCCGCACAATTTTTGTGCCAAAATGCTAGTTGTATCACTTTTCACAAAATTATCTCCGAAACTAGGTATATAGTACCTAGAAGCACAAGAGATAGACCAAAAAAATTGTTATTGTTTCTGATTATTTCTAAATAAAAACACACAAAAGGGCACAAGTCGAGTTACGTCGCTTATCACAGGAGCCACAGAATTATCATACATAGTTTTAATTTAATAATATGTTTTCTGGCCGTCAAGGCGCTCAAAACAATCCCTAACTCTTTCTAATAAGGCGACCATGTTCCTGAAATTGTACTAAACACTTGCTAACCCCGTCGTAAAACGACGTAAGTGCACCTCCACTGTATGGTGGTTAGGTCTTTTTACTTGGGCAGGGGTTTAAGCGTGACTGCCACCGCGGTAGACCGCCGTATTTGGTTATGGCGGTAGTCGAAGCTTTCCCGTTTAGTTGGTGACAATTAAAGGTATCACGATCCGCATTAACAGATTAAGTGTCGCTTGGTTTTACGAGTATTGGCGCTTTCGCGTTATTGCCGCCTTTTTCACATAAAATAGACTAACGTTTGACTTAATTTCTCTCTCGCTTTTGTTGTCGAAGTAGATACTGCAGAATGGGGTGACATTGGCAAAAATAGTTTCACAGCAAACTCATATCTTTTATAGTTTACTAGCTGTTGCCCGCAACTTCGTCTGCATAGAATTCGTTTATCGCTATCCCGCTGGAATTACGCATTTTCCGGGATAAAAAGTAGCCTGTGTTATTTCAGACTATAATTTATCTATGTTCTAAATTTCATCCAGATCTGTCCAGCTGCTCTGGCGTGAAAGAGTAACAAACATCCATCCCTCATACTTACGAACTTTCGCGTTTATAATATTAGTAGGATAGAAAATTAAAGCGTTCGCCTTTTATCTAGGAACATCCGATGTAAAAAAATACAATAAAGTAAGATTACAATAAGAATAGGCCTGGCAAACAATAGTCGGTCGGAATTAAAAGCAATCTCTGCCAGACTACCATTTATATAGATACTACCTAATTATTGTGCCGTTCTCAGTGTAAAATGGATTTAATGACCGCAGAGGTTATGGCACTTTGCAACCTAAAGAAAATGGAAC
Source organism: Pandemis cinnamomeana (assembly GCA_932294345.1). Classification (NCBI taxonomy): domain Eukaryota; kingdom Metazoa; phylum Arthropoda; class Insecta; order Lepidoptera; family Tortricidae; genus Pandemis; species Pandemis cinnamomeana. The sequence continues at coordinate 13,293,587 of OW028710.1, read as the reverse complement.
AAAGGCGTAACTGCTATTAAGACTCTTTACGTTCAGAAACTCACAACTAAATACAATACTCGTAAACAATTTGCATAAAACTCACTGGTAACTATAAACTAACGTCAATTAAGATAAATAAAGTTTTTATTGCGTTCGGTTTTTAAAATTAACAAAATGGCGGATATGGCCGGGCGGTGGCCATTAAGAGAATTAAACATTAAATTGCTTTACTTAGAGAACTGCAGCCAAGTTTATTCCCATCTAAGATAACCCAGGAGCACAAGCTTCATCTAAGAATTAGAAGCCTTGGTTTGTTGTTCTCAATTGGACTCGATGCCGATTGGGAAGAACCGTTAGGGAAGAACTGCGAAATAACCGCAACATTCTTCCAACTAGAGTTAGTGTGCTGTTGCACCAACTGCAATGGAAATGCAAAAGAAAATTGTCAACTCCTGACAATTTTGTTGCAAATTTCTAAACAACACTGAAAATTAGAACACAGAAAAATCCGAAAAGTAAAGTTATGGCCGGGGATCGAACCCGGATCCTCGTCATTCCGTAACGCGTGCTATCCTACACCACCCATAGCAGGTGGGTAAGCCTTCGATTTTTCTATCTGTTACTAGCTGTCACGTGACCTTGTTGCTATGCGAATTTTCGTCGCTAAGCGTCATCTGTTTGAATGATGTGTCTGGACGACACAATTACAAACTCCCGTGGAACATCTACTGCTCACCAGGGACGAGAGATGGCGCTGTTTATCAAATGATAGGTACTGTCAAATGTACCTATAATTTTGTTGGAGTCGGAATGCAGTTTAAGCCCGGGTTACATAAACTAGTGAGCCACATACGTTTTCTTTTAAGACGTTATACTCCCTTGTAGATATCAAAGACCGACCTACACATAAACCGTCTTCTCCGTCAGATCATTACAATACCCACAGCAGAGCTACAAAATATCAAAAATAAACAATTATCTTTTATTGACCACTCGCGTCTCTGAACCCTAATATTATAGGTCGTAAAAAGTTAACCTCTTCGGTCTACAGCTTTGTGTATGGTGCGAAAAATATCATGTCTGCTTTGCAATGCCGTTTTCGTTCGATTGATTACGAATCTGCAGCTTATAACTACGCAATGAATGCATCTCGCGTGATAATTCTCACGTGTTCGAAAGATTTATATTGAAGGTTACATTCGATGAAACTGTTAAGTGTTCAGTCATACTTAAATGTTACTCGTTATAATGAGTAAGATCTGTAGAAGGAACTCAGCATTAATTTTAAGGTAGGTATCAATGGCGCAAAAAGCTGTGGTAGCCTAATGGTAATCTTTGGCATCTCAAGTAATGCGGGTTCGTATCCGAGCATATCTCTGAGTATTACGAACATGTGTGAAAATTAAGTTCAAAGTTGACCATGAACTTTCAGTGAATGAAAACGTCGTAAAATCCTCTATCTGCGAAGCAAAACGCATACAGGTTGGAGACGCATTTAATGGTTCGAAAAAAACAAATGACGTTCGTATTTTTTATTAGCCAAGAGTTTATTCAACACACGCATCTTTATAACAAAACATAATAAATATTAACAATTCCAAATTGTGCTTTAATAACACAAATAAAATTATTTTATATTCCTGCGACTCAAAACCGTACCATAAAGCTAGTCAGGCATTTTAGGGCCAAAATCATTTTATCATTACGTCTTGATGATTCGAGCATTCCTTACAAAGTCTACCCAAAACACATTCGCCGCGGTCAAGGTTTTAGGTCGGAATTCGTCTGAAGCCATCAACAGTCAGTCATTGGCTGTAAGGTTTAGTTACGACTTTTTTCCTCGCTCTCGGTTTTTATAAGCGGATAGTGGTTGATGGTTGGCGTGGTAATTTGGGTAGAGGAGGGGGGGGGGGGCGTAATTATAGGGCTGCCTGTGTCATTGTCGGCGTCTCGCGAGCAATTCTAATTTTGGACGAAATTGAATAAAAAATAATGTCGATTTTTGATGGAAGCACCCGAATGCGGTTTGGGTGAGATTTGGTTGGTTTCTGTGCGTTTGTTTTTGTATTAGTCACAATTTACCTACGCGTACGCTTCCAAGCTGGTCTGGGAGCAAAGAAAAAACATAGAATGTGCCAGTTGCTTCTCTTTCCGCGCAGTATAAAAGCCCATCGAGGGATTGGGCGAAAATCTTAGGGATCATGTAATATAGGCGATGTGGCTAGCAACCATCACTGTTTTGATTCCCCGTTCCATCCACCCGCAATCATGGTAAACGTGGTCTATAGGTCTTGTTACGTTAGGCCCTGTCTACCCTGTAAGGGATAAAGACGTGATTTATGTATGTACCTACCCGTTATTTCTGTACCTAAAATACATGTAACTTAAATTACTTAGTATCGGGTTCATGGTGGATGCAAGCCGCTTCCAACCGAGGCAACTCGAGATCTATGGTGGAGGCTATGTCCAACAGCGGACGTCTTATGGCTGACGATGATAATGAAAAATACGCCCGTGGTTTCGCTTCCTAGCATTCCCTAAAATTGGCCTTGTTCCTTCTAAATATCAGGGTTCTAGATCCAAGAGTTTATGCTGTGCGTCCATGAATGAGCCAGGTTTATTCTATTAACTGACCATTTAATGATAAAAAAGAAATATAGCATCCAGGTTTGGAATAGAGAGTTTTAATACAAACAAATCATGTTACCAATGGACACAACATAAAAAGATTTCAGATGCGTTGCCAGTTTAGAGGGCTAAGTCACTGGCTGCCTTTAATTTCAATATAATAGAGGAATAACATTCTACGAACGTTAACTAATTTAGTGTTACAAAATTCTGTATCTATCACCATCTCGCTCCCACCTTTCATATTTATCAATCTTAGACGAGGTATTAATCATCATTACTCATTCTTGCTATGAGCATAAAAAAAGGAATTAGTTTTGGGCGTTCTCTGGGTATTCGTTGATGTTGGTAATGTTGTCGTTGGAATGACTTCAAATAAAAGATGGCTTCCACTTTCTTCCATGCTGGTCTGGGAGTAAAGAAAAAACATAGTTGCTTCTCTTCCCGCGCAGATGGTAAACGACAGGAAACGAATTCAAATCTTCATCATTCAAATCAAAATCTCTAAGCGGCCTTCGACAAACATCTTCAAGTTATAGACTATGTAACATTCTCGCAATTGTGGTAGATAAACGGGTCATAAGCTTGCCAGGAAAAGTAAACACCGGTCTGGTCTATCATGTTAGTTTAATCTGTGGTCAAGCGGTTTCTACAACCAAAAAACCCGGGAAAATTCCCATTCTCAGCCTAGAAACAAAAACCGCGATTATTTCCTCCGAAGCCCGCACTTATATTCCCCCAAATTTCAAATGATACATATACTAGGCACGTTAATAGAGCAAGCCTTGTAATTTGGCCCGGCGTTATTACGGCCCGGCATAATGACCAGAAAAAAACCTTAAAAAACGGACAATAATGACGGATAAAAAACGGACGCCATCTTGTTCTAGCGGCGTACTATTTTCGAATTTGGTGCTTCGTGTTTTGAATTGGGAATTAGGGATTGTCTCGGCTTTTGTTGCCTGCCAGTGTTTCTTTTTTTAGGTTCGAATTTACGCGGAATTTACTCGTAGTTCTGTTGTCGTCGATTGTCAAAGTGTATTTGATAAAACAAAAAAATATGACGTGAGATAAATTGAACTTTTTTTTTAGAGCGTTCAGTTTTAGTACCTATTCAATTAATAGTAGGTAACTTTACCTATTATTCCATGCTGGTCTAGGAGCAAAGAAAAAACATAGAATGATAGATAGATTTATTCATCACCTTTTTAAAAGTACAATTAAATGTCAAACAAGTAATTCACAATAGGATCGTCAATCTAAAATGTCAAATGTACCAGTTGCTTCTCTTCCCGCGCAGATGGTAAAAACCCATCGAGGGAATGGGCAAAAATCATAGGAATGTTATTGGCGATGCGGCTAGCAACCATCACTATTTACGCCCACAATCTTGCTAAACGTGGCGTGTAGGTCTTGCCACTTTGCTCTGTCTACCCCGTAAGGGATAAATACGTGATTTGTGTATCTATGTGTATGTTGCTTTTGTACATCTGTTTGCTTTGGAACCATCTTTTTAGTACTTCCGTTACAATTTAAGTCCAACGGTTAAATTTCAACACGAATTTCTGACTAAGTTTTATAATTACGAAATCCCTTTGTCCTCTTTATACTTTAATAAAATAAACAAAACGCGATGCTAATAACGAACCTTTTCCTAACCTGCACCCACGATCAATCGACAGGTTTTTTTATCCAAAAAGGTCGAGATCGTTATGACGACACGTAGTGCCAACATAATAACACTAATTTTATCTAATTATATGAGTAAGAAGCCTTACTGACGAACACGAAGATATTCGCATCATAAAAAGGTTTAGAAACAACAATTCTGTGTTGGCAGTTGGCGTAACTATAGGGTGGCAGGGGTGGCAAAATGCCACGGATCCCTAGCTCTACGGGGCCCTAAACTGGCTTGGTTTAGAGCACAGAAGGGACGCTGATGCACTTCTTTATATTGTGGAAGGAGCCCCATCTGACGAATTGGCCACGGGCCCCAGACGTTATAGTTACGCCACTGTGTGTTGGTTTTTTTCTAACATTTGCTTTAGCTATACATAACTTTAAAGTTCTTCCATGCTGGTCTGTGAGTAAAGAAAAAACATAGAATGTGCCAGTTGCTTCTCTTCCTGCGCAGGTAAAAGCCCATCGACGGAATGTGCGAAAATCTTAGGAATCATGTTATAGGCGATGCGGTCTACCTATACGCCCAAAATCATGCTAAACGTGACCGTAAGGTTTTGTTACCTCAGGCTCGGTCAAAAAAAGGAGGAAAAAGGAAAAGGGAATCAAAATAGTGATGGGTTCCCAGCCGCATCGCCTCGTAACATGATTCCTAAGATTTTCGCTCACTCAATATTCCCTCGATAGACTTTTTTCTTCCCGCGCGGGAAGAGAAGCAACTGGTACATTCTAGGCTCTTTACTCTTAGACCAGCATGGAAGAGAAGCAATCAGCTGTCCTTATTTTTTAGGGTTGCCAGCGCTAAAATGCAATAATGGCGGCAAATTTAAATCTTGCGTTCTTTTTGAGATAGGTACCCGTTATAACCGGATCCAGAATCCACTTAAAAAATAAAATGAGATGATCTAGTTTAATGGTTTTAATCAACGTGACGAATTACGTGTAATTTTGCTCGCATCCAATTTAGTAATCTACGAGTTGCTAACTAAATGCGGTGACATCGAGTGTAATTTTGTAATTATTAACTATTTACTGTAATATTCGGATCGCGTGCGCATGAAGCAGTTATATAGTGTCTGTTGATGATGATAGTTGTCGCAAAGACATTAAGTACAGTCAGCAGAAGTGGCCATCATAAAAACAAATTGGCTGACGACCGGATGGCCCAGTGGTTAGAGAACCTGACTATAAAGCTTGAGGTCCCGGGTTCGATCCCCGGTCGGGGCAGATATTTGTATGAAAAATACGAATGTTTGTTCTCGAGTCTTGGATGTTTAATATGTATTTAAGTATGTATCTATCTATATAAGTATGTTTATCCGTTGTCTAGTGCCCATATTACAAGTTTTGCTTAGTTTGGGGCTAGATCAATTGGTGTCAATTGTCCCAAGATATACCACTTGGCGGCCTAAAAGCTAATAAGTCTAGACATAAAATTTCGCTGCTACTCTTCCCGCGCAGATGGTAAAAGCCCATGAAAATACAATTCTCAAATTCAGTTCTTCCGTGCATGAAAAAACATAGAATTTACTAGTTGCTTCTTTACCGCGCAGATGTTAAAAGACCGAGGGAATGGGCGAACGTCTTAGGAATCATGTTATAGGCGACGCGGCTAGCAACCCATCAATATTGATTTCCCTTTCCACCTATACGCCCTTAATCATGCTAAACGTGGCCTTAAGTTTTTGTTATCTTAGGCTGTCTACCACGTACCTAAGGGATAAAGACGTGATGTATGTATGTATGTACGTATATACAATAAAAATTGGGTAAAAAAAGCTTTTTTTTTAATTTCTCTTGCCTCCTGAGCATTTTCAAGCCAATAAAACTTTTAATAAGTTGTTTGGTGTTCTAGGATATTTTTTTCTTGCACCCAGTAGGAAAACCAAGCCCTAAAACAGTGGCGTAACTATAGGGTGGCAGGAGTGGCAAAATGCCACGGGCCCTAGCTCTACGGGGCCCCGAACTGGCTTGGTGTAGAGCACAGAAGGGACGCTGATGCACTTCTTTGTATTGAGGAAGGAGCCCCGTCTGACGAATTTGCCGCGGGCCCCAGACGTTATAGTTACGCCACTGCCCTAAAACATTGTATTTATTTCGTGCTTCCGTGGAGCAAACCCTCTTAACATGCTGCAAAGCAGCAGTTCGCACGGCCGGGCGGCGGTAATAAATAATAAACACAATTTCTTACAATAGAAAAACATTAAACTGAAAAATGTCAACAAAACGTTTTAAGGGCACGTTTACCTTACCAGCCGGGGTTCGAGCCAATTTCAACGTTAACAGCAAAGCGGAGAGTTTAATTTAGCTTGCAGGTAATTATCGAGGTAAAAGCCCGAGTAATAAACCCTACTGGTTGCGGTGTTATGTTCCTACTTTTAAATATGTTCTGGAAAATAATTTGTTCCCGTGCTTAAGCGAGTGTGATACAGGATGATTCTAGGTTAGAATAATTACAATGATGGTGTTGACGAAGCGCTGGTAGCTCCTAAAAAAGAAAAGTGAAAGAAAGAAAAAAGTGAGAGAGTGAGTGAGTAGTAAGGTAAAAAAAATTTTTTTTGTTTATTTGAAAAGCCCTTGGCAGCCTTTTAAATTTCATTTAATATCTAAATCCATTTTTCATACAAACTGTATTTTATCAAATTCAACAGCGTGAAGCTTTTTCATGGCTTTAAAGTGAGAACAGAATTTTGATATAATACTTGCTAGGGTTATTATTTAAAGTTTAAACTGGTACTATCAGCCAAATTATGTGGTCTACAGAAATCACGTCTTAATCCCTTACGGGGTAGACAGAGTAAGGTGACAATACCTTAAGGCCACGTTTAGCAAGATTGTGGGCGTATAAGTGGAAGGGGAATCAAAATAGTGATGGGTCTAGCCGCATCGCCTATAACATGACTCCTAAGTCTTTACCATATACGCGGGAAGAGAAGCAACTGGTACACACAGCAAAGCTATTCGGTAAGCAGGATAGATACGGCGCGAGCGTGCGTAGGTGCTTACCTGATTATATTGCCGTGTGTACATTCTATATTTTTGTTGCTCCTTGACCAGCATGGATGAAAAAAACTTTGCATGTCAAAATATATAATGTCGTTAAGAAGTGGCTGTCAACTTGACAGTTCGACTGTGGCAACATTGTCATGTGATAGGAAGTTGGATCAAGTGAAAGACCACGTATTTCTCTAACCGTGCCGAGTGATTTTCCTTACAATTCCTCATAGACTTTAAATTGCCGTAATTGCTAAAATTCTTCAGAAAACTTGTTGCATTAAAAAGGACTAATGGCATCATTCCCTTGCCACTGGTATCACAGAGCAGAGAAACAGAGCGTCCACTCAGTAAAAAAACCGCTGGAATAATTTTACTTAGTGTTGATCAAGCATTTACGATGCAAGTTGAAAGATGTGTTTTTTATTAGAAAATGATAGTTATATTTATAGAAGAATATTGCTAATTTAGCTTTTTAGAAATCATGAAGGGTTTGAACAGATTTTACACACACATATATATTTACTAATGTTATGTTATAAATGCAATGGAAAGATAAATCCAGCCGCCTATTTTATAATAATATTACATTGACATCCGTTTTCAGTAGTGTCATCACTTTGTAAGAAGTAAGCAAAATAAAATACAGATTTTTGTGCCTCTCTTAACACTTTTTTTACAAGATATGTCAACCCCCCCAAAGGGTTATTTTATGTAGGTACATTTAGTCGTATTTTATTGAACCCCCTCCGATACTAAAACCTGGCTACGCCCCTGGTTGTGTGTGTTGTTGTCCGTGGGTGACTCTCACTTACCACCTGTCGACCTATTTGCTCGTTTGCCTTCCTTGTCGAATATTTAAAAAACTGTCTTGACGCGACTCGATAGAACCCAAAAACGGCTGCGTCATTTCTCAACAGTGCGCTATCTTCTTTTCTCTTTCTGTTTAATAGTTTTTACTGTCCGAGTCCTCTGTAATTTTCAATGCGGTCGACACAAAAACTTATCTGTTATTCACAATCGCGGCAACTATTAGATGAATGCTAGAGTTTTTGTTAGAAAATTGGTTTCTGTAAATTATTGGAAACAGCTTCCCAAGGTCTAAACTACTCAATAATATCTACTTATCCAGTGGGATAAGTAGATACTATTAAGAAGATTTCGATTATTTCCAAGCCATTCCAATTCATTTCGTCGGTTTTGTAAATAAACAGTGCATACGCCCACAATCATGCCATCTTAGTCCTCTAAGTTGACAACGCATCTGCAATCCCTCCGGGGTTGCGGGTGTCTATAAGCAGTGGTGATCACTTACCATCAGGTTCGTTTGCCTTCCTATTCATAAAAAAAAACGTGGCCTATACGTCCATTAATTACGTAAGGTATTTAGGTGGGGAGGGGGTCGAGCCGAATCTTAATAAATCTCACTTGGGAGAAGGGGGTCTTGGCAAATATCACGTAATTTTTTTTAGCAGAAAATCGTGTAAAATGATGAAAATTAAGTTAAATTAAAGTTGAATGAAAAAAACGTATCTTGATTAAAATATGTCAAAATCTGACACAATTATGTATGTATGTATGTATGTATATGTATGTATAACTCTTTATTGTACATAAAACACAGGAAAAAGATGAATACAGGACAACACACATGCACAAAGGCGAACTTATCCCTAAAAGGGATCTCTTCCAGTTAACCTATACCTAGTTATATTTGTCTATAAATCCAATACTTTTATACCCAAAGTACAAGTTTTGAAAAATCACACGTGAGATTGGCGGGGGGGGGGAGGAGTCGAGAAAAATCTTACGACATCTCACCGAGGGGGGGGGGGTCAAAAAACTTTAAAAATGTCTCACGTAATTAATGGACGGATTAGGTATTTTAGTTTAGGCTCTGTCTAGACGTGATTTGTGTATGTTGTGTGTAGAATTTTTTTTTTCAACAAAGCCCAATGGTCAGAGTAATGAGAAATAATAAATTTCACCAATCGTGTCCGAGGAAGCTGGCTATAATATCATCAGATAACCTTATTCAAGCGATGCGTTTACGAGTTAGACGATAAATCTAGGCTTTACGACAAATGCAATGACTTCTGGCACCCGAATAGTGTTGCCCCGCGGCAGTCCACTATCGATATTGTTTCTACAGGCAGACAGATAGTATCGATTTTTTTATTACTATTAAACAATTTTATTGAATCAGGCGTTATTTTGTGGAGGTCCATTTCAATGAACAAAAAATTTTACCTTGCTACTCCGCTACTCACGTGCAAGATAACCAAGCCTGTGTGAAATATACCTATATGTTTCCCTCCACTGCTGCCAATAAAACACATATAAATCCCACAAACATAATTATCCCTTACACCACACAAACACTGACGCGTTTCGATCCCTCTACGGGATCATTATCAAAGTTTAATGAGCACAACTCCTCGATTGCGATTGCGAGCGATTGACCTCTATCTCATCTGATGGTAAGATTAGATTAGATTAGATTCATTTATTTCTATTTTTATATTACATTATGTTTTTATGTCAAAACATAAGAAAGTCACAAAAAGATCGTCCATTGTAAACAAAATAATAAAAAATAAAAACTTACAGTAAATTAATTCATACAAAAAATTAAAATCATAAATCCAATAATACAATCAAGTATCGAGTACTACAGTAGTAGTATCTATACTAATCGATATTATCAATATACACACATACATACCGACAACGGTGACAGTTCACGCCTCTTTCCCACATTGGTAGGCAGAGACTACTTTGTTCCACTTGCTACGATGCCATCTCTTTCGCTTCATCCACATTCATCAATCTCTTTATACATGCTCGTTGGTGCTATCGATATTAAAACTGTCGATTGTGCAGCAACGCTACACCCCTGCTTACGTATGACGGCTCGATTGTATCGAGTCGATAACCGCGCGGCTCGAGTAAATCGATTCACGCAAAGGCACATTCCTAACTTCATATAATGCAAACACATCCTAAATAATCCCTACTAATATTATAAATTCAAAAGTATGTCTGTTACGCTTTTACGTCTAAACTACTGAACTGAATTTAATAAATTTGGTACAGAGATAGTTTCAGCCCTGGGGACGTTGGATTTTGGAGCGCGTGAAACTAATTATCTGCAGACAAAGTTAATTCAGAACTAACTTTAATTTTATTATTTTTTAGAACAGCCTGTATGTGCGTTACTTTGTACTTTGACGCGTGTTTAACTAACCTAACGTCACCTCAACCCCATTGTTACAACATACAGGGTGTTAGGATTTAATTTGTCGCTATTTATTTAAATTGAATAGGTAGTTATTTTTAAGCTCTCATGCTGCTGGCTAAGCTTATACTTCATGTAAAACTATTAAAATACGTTCATCAGTTTCCAAGATTAGCGTGAACAAAGAACCATACATTTCGATAGAGTGATTTTTTATTTGACACACACAAAATGGCCCACTTCCGTGCTGGTCTGGAAGCAAAGAAAAACAGAATGGGCCAGTTGCTTCTTTTCCCGCGCAGATGGTAAAAGCCCATCGAGGATTGGGCAAAAATCGTAGAAATCATGTCATAGGCGATGCGGCTAGCAACCCATCACTATTTTAATTCAATCAAAATATCGCATCGCCTTTAACACGATTCCTGATGAAAATATGTGATTTATTTATGTAGGTACTAAGTTCCCGCGTTTGTCCCCATTTCATTTTTTTTACATAAAAACATTACCTATGCCCACAATCACCCTAAACGTGGCCTAGGTCTTGTTACCTTAGGGTCTCCCTACCCCGTAAGCGTAAAACGTGATTTATGTATGTGTATGTAAAAACGTTCCATGGAAATTCTGGAAAAAATAAAAATTATCCGCATTGGTGAAGCCGTTCTCGAGTTTTGCGCTTAGCAGTGTCCATTTTCTTTAATTAAAACTAAACGGAAAAACACAGTGAATTTGCCCTAAACATACATACATAAATCACGTCTTTATCCCTTACGGGGTAGACAGAGCCTAAGCACAGTTATAGGCGTATAGGTGGAAAGGGGAATCCGTCGCCTATAAAATGATTCCTAAGATTTTTGACCATTCCATGGCCTTTTACCATCTGCGCGGGAAGAGAACTGAAACATTGTATGTTTTTTCTTTGCTCCCAGACCAGCGAAGTACAAAAGCCTTTTAAATGTAAAGCCGAACCAACATTGACATTCAACTATCGGCTAGCACATCGCATACATTAGAGTTAATAAAGCGTAGAAGGTGGTATTCATTAGCTCCCGGGCCATCGTGATAGCGCTACCCGGAATGTACCGGGAGCCGATCGACATTGGCACGTTTTTTTGCGACTAATTAGTTTAATGAGACGTTTCGAGTTTAGAGTTCGGGAGCTACGATGTTGCAAATCAAAAATCGGAAAAGTTTTTTAAAACGCCGCCATTTTTATTTTCTTTATTTTTATACTAGCGACCCGCCCCGGCTTCGCACGGTATATCATGCATGTATTATACATTATAAACCTTCCTCTTGAATCACTCTATCTATTAAAAAAAACGGCATCAAAATCCGTTGTGTAGTTTTGAAGATATAAGCATACATACGGATTTGGGGACAGAAAAAGCGACTTTGTTTTTTACTATGTAGTGATAGTGAAGTCACATCTATGTCGTTGGGAGGGGAAGGCCTAGACGGACGTTCCGAGACCAAATAGGAGACGTTTTGGAAAAAGGTCAGGTCAGGACCCGAAACCGACGAGCATGTATGAAGAGATTGATGACTGTGGATGAAGCGAAAGAAATGTCAGGATCGTAGCAAGTGGAACAAAGTAGTATCTGCCTACCCCTATGGGAAAGAGGCGTGACGGTATGTATGTATGTACATCTATGTGATCCATGCTGGTCTGGGAGGAAAGGAAAAAGATAGAATACAGTTGCATCCAGAGAATGGGCATAGGAATCATGTAATAGGCGATGCGGCTAGCAACCCATTATTTTGATTCCCCTTTCCACCTATACGCCCACAATCATGTCCTGGCCTTTGAGGTCTCGGTACCTTAGGCTCTGTCTACCCCGTAAAGGATAATGACGTGTGTGTGTATGGTCGGTGCCAAGGGGTAACTTCATTTTGAACAACCGGGATGTTCAAATAAAAAAAAGCAACCACCTTCTGAAATATTCTAAAATTCTTTTTAGAACAACTTGTATAACAAGCTTCTAAACTTCATTTTGTTTAGCAAGACTGTAGGAGTATAGGTGGAAAGGGGAATCAAAACAGTGATGGGTTGCTAGCCGCATCACCTATAACATGATTCCTATGAATTTCGCCCATTCCCTCGATGGGCTTTAAATTTACTTTGTAATAAACACTTATTATTATTTCCGAACGAATTAAAAAAAAACAAATTAAGCTTTAGTTAAGAAGGAATTTCGCTAATAGAAACTTTCCACAATATCAAGTGGAAGCACAACACAGACCGATAAACTGTTCACCTTAAGTACAGTCGCCATCAAAAGCTCTCAACTCTTAATTATAAAAACCGCAGCTCTAAAAAATATTTTTAAAATATTCTAATACGTGGATTAATATTCAAAGGTTAACCAAACCTTGAAAATTCGGCAGAAAAAAAATCTCGACAAACTTGAAACTTTAACGCAAACTCGTTCAAAATTTACACTATAAGTTAAATGCGTTGGTGATGAATGCGTTAGACATGGCCTTAGATCTAATTTTACTTAGATTCAAGTCTAAAAGTGTGTAACTCCAAGTTAACTTTACCTATAACGATAACCAGAGATTTTGGCATAATATTTCATAGATTTTCCCTCAAATGTCCGTCAAAATTTACGGTAATATTTGTCAATAAACTTGAAGCGACTCACTGCATATTTTGCATAAAAACTGGAACAGAATAAAGTTTATACAGACGTACACAAATCACGTCTATATCTCTTACGGGGTAGACAGAGCTTGAGGTAACAAAACAGCATCGCCTATAACATGATTCCTAAGAATTTGGCACATTCCCAGGATGGGCTTTTACCATGCGCGGGACGAAAAGCAACTGGTAGGTACATTCTGTTTTCCCTTGCTGCCAGACCAGCATGGAAGTATAGTAAGAGAAAAGTTCAGATTTGTACAAGTCGCAGCCTCGAAAAGTATTGAAAAGAGTCAACAAAAAGAAACAAGCTCACGGCCCGCAATGACAATAAGCGTTTAAACTCCAAATTATCTCCGGCCGAATCGCGGGTTCAAAAAAAGGTAAGAAATTATGATACTACCATACGAAGCAAAAAACACGATCCAAAAAGTTGTACCCGCTCGGTGAGTTGTGTGAATATATGGCAATCCAATTATTGGATTTCCAAGCGGATTGTAAAGCAAGGCGAAGTATACGGTAAGGGAAATGTAGCTTTTTAACAACGGTATAATACACCTTCGCTATCAATCCGAAGCCGTCCGTCCATTTGTTTCTACGTTCGTAGTCAGATCAGTCGCGTGCACTTCATAAAGACAAGAAGAAAGAAAGAAAGAAAATATATATTTATTTGGTCACATTATTATAGTATTAACTTCACCGGTACCTACTAAATGAAGCAAAATGGACACAAAAAGGGAAGCTGGCTCAGCACTATGTTTTGGATTGCTTCGAGACGCTGATTTTCTGCCAGAACCTTGGCCTTAAGGGCTACTAAAACTAAGACTAAAAATTAATCTAATATAACATTCAACTATACGGGAAAGGAAGACGGATCACAATGAGCAGACAGCAGTAAAATATAACAACAATGAATAAAATACAACAACAAAATAAATATAAGAAGACATGGTCAACCTTGCTGTGATTGCCATCTAGGCTGATTTTTGCAAGCACATTGTGTGAAAATACCACTCGAAAGTTCTGAAAAATTGTGCTGATTTTAAATACAGTAGCTTAGAAGATACTTAGAGCTCTCATTAATCTTGTGACCTAGTCAAAAATTTGATGGTAGCTGTAGTTTTGAAGATATATACAGATTTATACTACTTTTATTTTGTGTTTTGTTTTGTTTTTTGTGTTGCCTTTGTGTATATATTAATGTTATTTTTATTGTTTTGTGAATTGTATCGTTTCTTTATATTTGTACAATAAAGCATTTACTTACTTACTTTTGAGTGGTATTTTCACACGTGTGCTTTCAAAAAGCGGGCCACTGTTTTCTGATATTTGAGGTGGTTAATCATTTATGTCAAGAAAATCATCAAGCAGTATTTCTGGAAAGTTGTATCTTTTTTTTTTGTCTGACCTGTCTCAAGACTCTGTGCTACTGTCTGTTACAGGTCCAGGCTCGCACTTGGCCGGTTTTAAATAAATTAAGCCGTAATCAATGACTATTTCCGAACGCAATCCTAAAAATGGTTTACTTTGGATTGAAATTCAATTTGATTCACCAAATAATACGAATCGGAAAACTACTATGACATACTCATGCATATTTCAGATTTCTCGACATAAAGTTAACTAATTAGGTAATAAGAAAACAAACAGCCTTCATATGCAAGTTTTGACACAACCAAACGTGTCGAATGCGTTAGACATTCTCGATTGTCTCGTATTACAGCCAAATTGGCAGCTCCAATATTGCCGCGTAACGGCAACAATGTATTCTCATTTGACGCTAACGCAAACGCGTTCGAGACTTTTGAGACGACAAACATAAACCAGGAGCACCACTGGTTTCACAGGCAATAAGGTGAAAAGATATTGCGGCCTCTGATCTCGGTTGGCAGCCACCGAACTTTTGACTCAAGGCTACGTTTAGCATGATTGTGGGCGAATAGGTGGAAAGGAGAATCAAACTAGAGAAGAGTTGCTAGCCACATCGCCTACGACATGATTCCTAAGGGCTCTGTGGGTAAGAGGCGTGACGGTATGTATGTATGTACTGATTTAGTCGGAATAGTTTTAGTCCCGGATTGCATAGTTCCCGCGGGCATCTTATCTTATCTTAACCCATCACTATTTTGATTCCTCTTTCCACTTATACGCCCACAATCATGCTAAACTTGACCTTCAGGTCTTGTTACCTTAGGCTCTGTCTACTTTGTAAGGGATAAAGACGTGATGTATGTTTTAAATCCTTCAAAATTGCTTTATTAAACGTACAATTAACGATATTGCATGAATTGGATCGTCAATGCTCAATTTGCGTAAGTATTTACACCGCTGAATGAATGAGATAGCATTATTGGAGCCAAATATTCAACCAATCTGATAAAGTACCGAGAAACAACCAATGAATACAGCCAAGCATAAAAGGCAACCATTTTGGGAGAGACGGCTGCGCAGTCGCTCTTGGCTGGATCACCAAAACTCCGCTTACAGATTTATGTATTGTCATCCGACTTACTCGAGTATGTAAAATTTCAGCTCAATCGGTCGAAGATTGAGTCGCAAGATTCTACCCGGACAAACATACTTACATACACCACGTCTTTATCCCTTACGGGGTAGACAGAGCCTAAGGTAACAAAACCTTATGGCCACGTTTAGCATGATTAAGGTATAGGTGGAAAGGGAAATCAAAATAGTGATGGGGTACTAGCCGTAGCCTATAACATGATTCCTAAGACGCCCATTCCCTCGACGGGCTTTTATCATCTGCGCGGGAAGAGAAGGAACTGGTAAATTCTATGTTTTTTTTTACTCCCAGACCAGCATGGAACTTACTTATATATACATACTTTAGATTATAATACATATAGAAGCTTGTAAAAAAGGTTCGTAACTTTAAAATTTCAGACAAATTTGCTGCCATTAAAAAAAATACACTGCTCATTGCAACTAAAAAGTGTTGTTTCTAAAAAGTTTTTGAATCATGGCA
This sequence comes from Pandemis cinnamomeana, assembly GCA_932294345.1. Classification (NCBI taxonomy): domain Eukaryota; kingdom Metazoa; phylum Arthropoda; class Insecta; order Lepidoptera; family Tortricidae; genus Pandemis; species Pandemis cinnamomeana. Next base: position 13,277,438 of record OW028710.1, on the reverse strand, counting down.
ACAATTTTTCAAGAATAATTTTAATATGTAAGCACTGTTGTACGCGACTGTAGTGCGTGCATTCTGCGCGGGCGCACGTGATTGCAACCCGGTGAATTGAAGCCTTATTTAAAACAACTTCTTTATTTTAACATCCACGGTGACCCAATAAGCGTTTTCGTATTTATTTTTCTTAACAAATGCATCTCTATCTTTAAAAAATGAACGTAGAATTTCGCGTTTTCCTGTAAATCTGATACAAAGTGGCTTTAGCCCGTAAGCATTTTTATTTTTTTATTTTCGTTTTTAACAAAATGTTTTTCAAAAAATTAAAATCAGTGGACCACCATCTGTGACTAAAAAAACAAATTAGTATTAAAAGAACATACAATTGACGGCCGGATGGCCTGGTGGTTAGAGTACCTGGCTATGAAGCTTGAGGTCCCGGGTTCCATCCCCGGTCGGGGCAGATATTTATATTTTTTTTCAAAACAGTTACAAATATAATTAATCTAAAATAATTTTCAATTGAAAAAAAAATAAAAAAAGATGGTGCTATTCTATAAATCGGTCGATAAATTAAGACAGTGTCGTATTGACATATCGAAAGTTATGTTTACTACATAATAAAGTCGGTTTAATATAAATCACTTCCAGCTAGATATAATAAAATTCAACGATAAATCAAGCAATGCCGTTTTGTTGTAATATTTCAATAAACCATTAAAACATAATATACAACGACAAGTTGAGTCATAAAAATATCATCGAAAATTTCCATACACAGGTATTGTCGTTAAAAAAGATACAAAGCAGCTAACATTTTGACACCAATGTTAGTTAAAGTTAAACTATTACATTATTTTTTTAAAGAAATTTCTTTTTTACAACGTACGCATAAGTACATACATACACAAATCACGTCTTTATCCCTTACGGGACAGTAGTAAAGTTAGTAGACAGAGCCTAAGGTGGCCACGTTTAGCTAGATTATGGGCGTCTATAACGTACTTTCTATCTATCTAATCTAATGCTCTTCAACTTTGTCTTGCATAATAATATAATAAGACAATAATCTTCGTAGAGTACCAGAGGTAAAACAACCTGTCGAAATAATCATTGTCTTCGGAATACTTTCCAAGTAAAAATACAAGATACCACAATGAAAAACAGCTGATCATTGGCAATATCCGAGAATTTCTCTTACGATGCTTTTAAACTCGTCTGGGAGCAAAGAAAAAACATAAAATGCACCAGTTGCTTCTCTTCCCGCGCAAATGGTAAAAGCACATCGAGGGAATGGACCAAAATCTTGTTATAGGCGAGCTAACAACCCATCACTATTTTGATCCTTTCCACCTATTCGCTCACAATCATGCTAAACGTAGCCTTTAAGTCTCGTTACTTTACTAGTCTACCCCGTAAGGGATATAGAACTATAGACGTGATTTGTGTGTATCTGTTTTTTTTTTACTACGTACTGACCATTGATTGACCTCTATCTCACTTGGTGGAAGGTGCAGATGAGGCCAAAGGTGCAACTCACTGGTTCAGTAATATAGCCTATTCACTCTAGCCTTGAAGAGCCTCAGGTTGTATCTGTTCGGAAATACAGACGATGGGAGCGAATTCCATTCCCTAGCAGTTCGCATTAGGAAGGATGAAGCAAACCGCCTCGTGCGACATCCAAGCCTTTATTCGAAATTTAAAATTTAACTTTAAATGTTCCATAGTCAAATATAGATACAAGAGCAAAAACGCTACAACACCATCAGTCATTGTCACGGACAATGCGTTCCGCCATTTTGGAAATTCGCAAATTAAATCCCGAAAACCAGGGGCCGGCTGTCACCTCCGCTTGTCGCCAAAACGATACGGCATTGTCTCTCGAAATTGTATCGAGCGACTCGAGAATAACCACCAAGAGCTTGCTGAAGAAGTTTTATCGTACGCCTTTCACTTAGGGATGTGTTTTGCTTGAGATTTTAAAAATAGTATGACTTTTTTGGAGGATTTGGTGTAGTATTTATGTCGTGTGGGCTTATTTCTGTCGGGGGGCTATTTATTGTCGTACCGAAAAGTATGTGGTCGAATAAATTAGTGATTTAAAAAATGTTTTTTGCAGTTTTGCTAGTTGATGTAATGATCTTTATAACGTAGCAAGTATCGTTATTACGTAATAAACAGCGGGTACTTTTGTCAGATGTTTTACTTTAATTATTTTGTTGTCCCGTCTCTTTCTAGAGCGAACAGTAAGAAAAAGACGGGGAATCTCTTTCCCGCGTCACGTGTGCTAGACGCATGCTGGATACAATAATTTCTTAGCATATAAAAGTGACTGATAAAACTGATCTCAGAATTACATATAAACTAAATTAAAAATTACATCATAAAGATTCGCGCGGCAAAAAATGTGATCCTCATAAATAGACATACATAAATCACGTCTATATCCCTTACGGGGTAGACAGAGCCCACGGTAACAAGACCTAAAGGCCACGCGTAGCATGATAGTGGGCGCATAGGTGGAAATGGGAATTAAAATAGTGATGGGTTGTTGGATATTTTTTAATGATTCCTAAGATTTTGAACCGTTCGATGGACTTTGACGATCAGCGCGGGAAGAGAAGCAACTGGTACATTCTATGTTTTTCTTCACTTCCAGAACAGCATGGAAGATAGTAACTCATACACAAATGTATGCAATATAGTTTATTTTGTATGGAGACTAGGCCAAATGTATGTATGTATGTATAGACAAACAGATGTTCTAAGGTAAATTCTGGGGTCCTAGTGAAAAGGGGTATAATTCTGAATTTTCTACGTAGCTATTTTAGACTTAACCCCTTTTACAATAGAATAGAAAATGGTTTTTCATTTATATCAGACTTATCCCCCTTTTCACTAAGACCCCAGAATTTTGTGCTACTGAGTATATTTCAATTACAATGTTGACGCTATTCCATAAAATAATCTCTTCTGGCTAACGCTTCTTTGTTTACAGCTAGCCACACTTGACCCACTCTCTGCTGATAAATCAGTAGCGAACGGGAGCCGGGACTCGAACCCGCTACCCAGGGTCGCGTGTATCAGATACTATGTAAGTTAACTGTGGTATTTAATTGACGGTTAAAGTATTTATCCCTTACGAGGTAGATAGGTAACTAAATACAAGCAATGACAAGTATGATTGTGGGCGTAAAGGTGGAAAAGGGAATCAAAATAGTGATGGGTGGCATCTATAACAAGATTTACCAACAAATATTCGTTTCAAAATCAAAAACTTGAATATTTTGTTCTTATTTAATGATTTACGAGCAAAACAGAATATAATAAAAGCTATACTGTAGTTGAAGGCATTAAAAAAACTGGTTCTTAGAAACTAAACCACGTTGTTGTAGAATGTGAATTGGTTTTATAATCGACATGGCTAGATATTGAACAGATAGGATCCTTGTAATATATTATCTTTATTTTGTAAATGATTACAAAAGTATTAATAAAAATATAAACTAAGGCTACCATAAAAATAACTTAATCAAATGAAACTTAGGTTAAAAATAAAAATAAATTTGGACCCTTAGGTATTGCGAGCGAGTTAGAAGCCTGCTGTTTCCCCTGGCTCTTTTCCTGAGAAAAACATCAACGACTTGATTCTGTCAAGATTGTTTTTTCGCCAAATAATGCGTACGCCAAATGACGAGTTTGCCAAATAATGAGTTCGCCAAATGATGCGTTTTGATTTGGCTGAACTGCAGTTTCCAGTTTGAAAGGAAATCGGACATAAACCCATTATTAATTTATTATTTAGCTCCAAATGTCATCAGAGAAAATAAGTGCAACGTCTTGTACGACGGACCCTGGAAATTTAACGATGCCCATTATGTCAGTAATAATCTTGGTTTTTTGAAGTACTTTATAAAACTGCGCTTTGTTTTTTTTATCGCTTACGTTAATTGGACTATAATTAATATATGTAATCAACATTTCTGTTTTATAACCCACAAAAAGGTAGTTTTTGTGCAAACAAATAAATTTAATACGAAATATGAAAAGTATGATGCCGCATCGAAAAGGATTGTAATAAAAAAATGGCAATAACTCTTCCATAGCACAAAGAGTGACTATTGACTAGTGATGTTCCGGATATCCGTGTCCGTATCCGCGGATATCCGAGGGAAAAGAAAAATCCGTATCCGTATCCGTTACTTTTACCGCGGATCTTTTACAGGTGATTAGGTAGACTTAAAATAACTATAAAATTCCATTCAGAGTATTTTTATTTCTTAAAATCAAATATTTAGCACCTTTAAATTGCAAACATTTGTTTATAAAAGACCCCCTCCCCCCTGTCGGGCTCTTAGCCAATCAATGATATCCCTCAGAAACTGCATGGAAATCATTAACCGATGCCCAGGGTGCACCGGACCAAACACTGCTCTTCCCCTTGGACGGATCCGAAAACGAACCACAGCTCTTGACCACATGTGGAGGTAACCCGACTCGCACCCCGATCAAAACATTCACACACACACACACACACACACACAATTTGGCTTTGTTTTTTACTACTATATAAAAGAGTTATTTCTTAGAACTAAAAAGAAACCAGATGATTCACACATTGTCCTAATTTCTTAGATGCTGCGGCTGACTCGGTTCTTCGAAAACAGTAATTAAGATCATGCAAAAGCGATCTTTATTATTATACCTATCGACGCTGCTCTGAGGTCAACGACTCATCGTGGGTGCCTCTTCATCTCATCAGTCGTAGGACGTCCACTGTTGGACTTAGGCCTCCCCCATACACAACCATAATAAACCTCATGCACGCATGACCTATCATCATCACTATCACTAGGTACATAGTATAAAATAAAGTCGCTTTCTCTGTCCCTATGTCTCTATGTATGCTTATATCTTCAAAACTACACAACGTATTTTGATGCGGTTTTTTTTAATAGATAGAGTGATTCAAGAGAAAGGTTTTTATGTATAATTCTGCGCAGACGAAGTCGCGAGCAGAAGCTAGTTTATTATAAACTAGCTGTTGCCCGCTCTGTCCGCGCAGAATTCGCTTATCGCTATCCCGCGGGAACTATGCTGTTTTCCGGAATAAAAATTACCCTATGACCTTTCCTGGAACTAAAACTATCTATGTACAAAATTTAAATAAAATCCAGTGGTTTATGCGTGAAAGCGTAACCGACCAACGAATAGACCGACAGACAAACTGACAGACAGATTCAATCCGGCGCGGCTCATTTTAAACATCAATCAATATACTGCCATTATTCCACGCTGGTCTGGGAGTAAATAAAAAACATAGAATTTACCAGTTGCTTCTCTTCCCGCGCAGATGATAAAAGCCCATCGAGGGAGTGGGGGAAAGTCTTAAGAATCATGCTATAGGCGATGCAGCTAGCAACCCATCACTAATTTGATTTCCCTTACTGTACGCCCTTAATCATGCTAAACGTGCCATTAAGGTTTTGTTACCTTAGGCTCTGTCTACCCGAAAGGGATGACGTGATATATGTATATATTAAACTTTAACCCGAAAAAACCTGAAGAATTTTGACACAATGTGACCAGTTTTTAAGCAAGAATTTGCCTGTTTTTTTTGTTTATTTAAGTCGACCTTGACAGTGGACACCAGTCCGTTGGCATAACTTTACAGTAGCATTCGGACATAAAACCTTATCTAAATCATATTCTGACTTAATGCGTTCATTTAAAACAACTAAATCTTTTATTGGCAATAGCCAATACTTAGTTTTATCTGGGTTGGTAATGGAGACGTTTGGTCCCGCTTTTTGGGTATATAATGTTCATGTTATAAAGTTTTTGATTTATTGCTTCTATGCTGGTCTGGGAGCAAAGAAAAAACATAGAATGTACCAGTTGCTTCTCTTCCCGCGCTGATGGTAAAAGCCCATCGAGAGAATGGGCGAAAATCATAGGAATCATGTTATAGGCGACGCAGCCAGTAACCAGCCAGTATTTTGATTCCATTTTTCATCTATACGCCCACAATCTTGCTAAACGTGGCCTATAGCTCTCGTTACCTTAGGTTCTGTCTACCCCGTAAGATCCCTCATAGGGATAAGTTCGTGTTTGTGGGTATATATTAAAGGTATTTTTTTGGGATTTGTCTCCGTTTCTTTATATTTGTACAATAAAGTATTTACTTACTTAAAAATATTCCCAATTTGAACGTGCGTCAAAAAATATATATTTACTAGCTGTTGCCCGCAACTTCGTCAGCATAGAATTCGTTTATCGTTATCCCGCAGGAATTTCGCAATTTTCCGGGATAAAAAGTAGCCTATGTGTTATTCCAGACTATAATCTATGTATGTTCTAAATTTCATCCAGATCTGTCCAGCCGTCCTGGCATGAAAGAGTAACAAACATCCAAACATCCATATACTCACAAACTTTCACATTTATAATATTAGTAGGATTCATGAAATCCGTGTATATGGGTGCTTTATAGTGCCAATTTCGCTCGTTTAACGTACTTTAGCGCGTAACCTAAGTTCTAAACCATAGCTACATACAACTACCGCAACTTAAGCTAAAGCAATGGCGATAACCGTATCAAAAACATATCGACACAATACCTTAATAACTATAAAATTATTCCAGAGCAAGCCACCAGAAACGTAGACCATATCAAGCACATTGGATCTCCACAAAAGAACCCAATACGGACCTTATAAGTCGAAACTTTAGACGAAAATTTCTATAACAACGAATATTATGTCTCGGTTCGATCGCGCGCTAACTTGACTTATATTCGTTGGAGTTAGAGTCGGCTTTTGGTTGGAAGGTGGTCTTCGATATCAAGTTTCATTCTCACCTCGTCAGGTGTCGCTAGCGGCAATACTTTGTTTTGCTTACTTTTGTTCTACGGGTGTGAATTCGATAACTCAGGAAGCGTGGGGGCTGAATGGGGTTTTGTGAATGCCCTATAAGAAAGGCCGGAGTTTTTTGGAGTCTGGCGAAAGTTTAGAGGTTAACGCTCGTTTTAATAAATGATTGACTGGATGTAGGTGGGTATATGGAGTTGTATAGACGCTAGCTGGCTTACGAAACTTCGTTTAGTTCAATATTGGATTGAAAAATCTTGATCTGACTTTTTACAGAAAATAAATCGCTACAATTTGAACACGCAGTAAGTGTCGAGAATATCTCCACAGTGTCATATTATGTCCTTCCGCAAGACAGAAACTATCTCCGTGACAAATTTCATTAAAATCGGTTCAGTGGTTTAGGCGTGAAAGCGTAACACACAGACAAACAGAGCATTTATAATATAATAATAATATATTGGGACAGTTGACACCAATTGACCTAGCCCCAAACTAAGCAAAGCTTGTAATATGGGCACTAGACAACGGATAAACATACTTATATAGATAAATACATACTTAAATACATATTAAACTCCAAGACTTACCTTAGGCTCTGTCTACCCCGTAAGGGGTAAGGACGGGATTTGTGTATGAGTGTGAGAATTGTAAAGTGTACTTATTGGAATTTAAAAGGAACTTGACACGAAGCTCATCGGAAAGGTATTGTTTAAACCCTTATTTTTATTTGATCGATCATTATACTTATCTGATTTGTTATGCAACGGTGTTAAGTTGGAGGCATTGTGACAGTTTTAGTTAAGGTTAATATAAAGTACGGTCAGTAAAAAAGCCGATGTTAAAAAAGGTATCACGCGCGACGCGTGACGTTAACTGGAAGAAATCTCTGTTAGGGATAAGTTCTATGCATTTGTGTTGTCCTGTATTCATCTTTTTCATGTTTTATGTGCAATAAAGAGTTATACATACATGCATACATACTCTGGTGAATATCTATTAACGTTTTGAGTAATTTTCAGAAGTTTATATAATAACGTTAACAAAACATAAAAACTTACACTTTAAAATTATGACACGAATTTGATAGGTATAGGTACCTATTGATTTTCACATAAAATAAACACATCATCATCACTACATATTATAAAATAAAGTCGCTTTTTCTGTCCCTATGTCCCTATGTATGCTTATATCTTCAAAACTACACAACGGATTTTGATGCGGTTTTTTAATAGATAGAGTGATTCAAGAGGAAGGTTTTTATGTATAATTCTACGCAGACGAAGTCGCGGGCAGAAGCTAGTATTATATAAAAACTTCCGAAATGTGCTTGTTATGTAACACAGCTGCCCGCGATTTCGTCTGCAAAAAAATAGTTTTTTGCTATCCCGCGGGAACTATGCTATTTTCGGGATAAAAAATAGCCTATGTGTTAATTTAGGGTATCAGGTTTCTCCATTCCAAATTTTATCCGAACCCATTCGTAGTATTAACGCAAAAGTTTGTAAATATGGAAGGATGTTTGTTACTCTTTCAAGCGCCGATTTAAAAAAACATTGGTATAAAAAACTTTGTCATAAAAAACTTTTTTCGCTGACACTCCAATCAAGTTTTGATGCAACCCGTGTAAGAATTTCAACACTTGAGCGAGCGAGAACGAGTTGCGCTTGCCCTTTATCATCTCTCTCTATTAGCTTGATACAGGCTGTTCTAATCTTAGATGGAACCGGAACGCATTGTTTCTACTCTTGGGTTTGTTTCTACGCAGGATTAATTTCTTCCATGCATCTGGGATTAAAGAAAAAACATAGAATGCACCAATTGCTTCCCCCGCGGATGGTAAAAGCCCATTACTATTTTAATTTCCCTTTCCACCTATACGCCCGCAATCTTGCTAAACTTGGCCTTTAGATCTTGTTAGCTTAGGCTCTGTCTACCCTGTGAGTGGCATATATACTATAAGCACATCTTTAAACTACATACCTGTTAGAAACGGCTATAAATAGTTATTTGTTTAACCACCAACCTGAAACAAAAAAAATACAATTAATAAAAGACGCATAACAAATGCTAATAAAATCGGAGTTTTGTTGACTCGGCTATTTTGGGCAAAATTAACGATCAAAAAGCTTAACGGCAAATGTAATGAACAAACTAAAAATAACCTAATGCTTACAAAAATATCTACTCGAAACAGTCATTAAAACGCTCCTTTCAATTTTGCCATAAAATTGCTTCCTCGCATTTGCATCGAATATTTACTTTTCGGGTAACCGCACAAAAAAATACGTGATAAATTCTTTAATATTATCACTTATAAACTAATAACGATTCGGCCCGTCGTAAAGGCTATCGTAAAAAAATATGTGAAACCTCATCCGTGTTCTTAGCCTTTTCAACAGAAATGCGACATTTTATACCGCCCACTTGCTGCGAGTTGTGCAACTATTATTATAAATTATAACAACGGTTTATTATGACAACGGCTGGTATCACCACGGTTATGTTATGGCATAAAATTGAGATAAAAGGTCGTGTCTTTTAAGGAAGTTTTTATAACTTTATCAGTCTTTATTGTCGCTCAAGGCTGTTTCATTTCGAAAGTAAAGTTAAATATTGTATAAGTCGAAAAATTCAATGTTTAACGATTATGGCTACCAAAAATTGAAGAGTTATTTTTACAACTATAACTAAATCAAATGACCGAAAACAAAATATTATAAATAATTTTAGGGACATAAAAGTTAATATATTCAAATCAATTGTGCCTAATAATTAAAAATTCACATTGTGACATATGTGGCATAGACTGGCGGCTACTTTGCTATGTGCCACATATGGCACACGATACTGCAAACATGTAAAAACCAGTTATTCGTGAGCTAACATATCATAACTATACACGTCTATAAAAATTAGAACTAGCTTCATAAATTGTGTTGTCACTCAAAATGGAAATGAAAAACATAGATATTTTCTAGAAATAAAAAAGTGATGAAGTTGTACGTTGTTAGTGCGAGTCTAGCATACTGTTGTAACAAGTTGAAAGTAACTCATTAGTCGTTCGAAAACCCCTTGTTAGTGTTCATGCTAGACCTTAATTTGCTAACACTTAATAGGACATTCTTTTAACTAAATCACAATATAAGTCTCAACTCACTTAGTTTGCCGATCAATATGTAGCTGTATCTGGCTGTGAATATGATTGTGATTCCAATGAGAAGAGTCTTTTTATAAATGACATGGGATCTAAACAACGCGGAATGTTGAAGCTCATCGAACTTTTTTGCTGAAGAAGACGTTTAGAGCGTGCGTTGTGTCGTGTCGGAGCCGTGTCGCAGACCATACTTACCATCAACGGGGTTCCATAGAATTAAAAAAAACTGCTATCGAGAATCACTGATTTTAAATCTTTAAAAAATAATGTCCCAGAAGTGGAACACTTGAATAAGCTAACATATTAATAATAATTAACGTATTTTTTTTATAAACGGATAAGATACCTAATTATTTTAAAAGCTCATAATGGGGTTGATGACGACTCTATCGCCAATGAATGGACAATGGACTAATTTCATGAGCTCTTCGAATGTTTGCTCTTAATTTTTTAGCACTATTTTTTTTTAAGTAGCCCACTATTTTACTCCAAGGCCATATGTGGAACGGTTGTTTTTGACATTCTGCTTGACAGGCATCTAAGTTGTTACGCCTCGTTCGTTTCAGTCGGCCCATTACAAGATCTCTAGGAACTCAATCCGTACCAGTTTTGGCAGAAGGCATTTCAAATTCCAGAAAAATGCACGATTTCATTAAAAAAATGGAACAGAAGAGGACCTACTAGAAACTTTTAATTATTCATTGAGTTAAACATCGAACAGCAACAAAGTATTAATGAAAGCGGATCAAGTGCGGCCTCTATCCTAATTAAAAACCGACTCGTGAGCAGACCAATCGTCGCGTACGCATAAAACGACCGCATTTCCTCCGAAGGCAGATAGAAAAAACAGATTGCTGCCCTCACACTCCTCATTTCCAACCCAATGGCTCAAGGAATACGGTTCATTTCTAAAGCGTTCGCAGTGTAATAGACTGCCATCAGGAATCCCCGACTCGTACGGAACCCAGTTTTTGCTGGTTTTTCTTTAATTTCATGTCACTCAAGGTGGGAGACGATTTCTGTGTTAAAAATGAAATTGCTGCAATTTTGTTCCAACAATCGGCAGTTAGAAAGGGACGGTAAGAAGAGTGCAAGAAGTAATTACATCATTAGATAAGCCTTTTGAAATTGCATCAAAATAAAATTTTCTTAAAAAAAACAATCCCCATAGGGGTTGGCCTCTTTCGCTTCATCCACATTCATCAATCTCTTCATACATGCTCGCTGGTTTCAGGCACTTCTGACCTGCCCTTTTTCCAAAACGTCTCCTATTTGGTCCCGGAACGTCCGTCTAGGCCTTCCCCTCAACGCAACCTCACACTCCCCATATAGATCTGTTTAGTTAGTCTACTTCATCCATCCTCTGCGTGACCAAACCAAAGCATACTTTTCTATCCACACTCCCCACAATTGAACAACTTGCTGTCTCCGCGATATTTTGAAGTCGTGGAAAACAGGTACCTCATTGCCGAAATTGCACGGGACCCTCGAAGCGCGAATCAGACTTTTTCAAATAAGCGGGTTATGGTTTATTCGTAGCAAAACTAAACATAAATACTAAAACAAATGTTTTCGCCATAATACGTTTATACGCCTGAATAGCCACAGATGGAGCGAACAATTTACATAAATTAATAACAGCAAAGAAAAACAATAAAATTAATGAAACATAAAAATCGACATTTGCATGCGATACTACTACCGGTCGACAAGACAAAGATGATTGCGTTAGATAAGAACTAGTATTTAAATTTAGGCTATTAAGTTGAATTTACCTAAAATATTTAACAAAATCAATAGTAAAGTTACACTCGTTTTAGACTAGCTGTTGCCCGCAATTCGTTTATCACTATCCCGCAGGAATTACGCAATTTTCGGAGATAAAAAGTAGCCTATGTGTTACTCCAGATCTAATCTATCTATGTTCCAACGCCGGAGAGTTTTTAATTCAGGTATACCCCTTCGGGAGGGAGTTCCCGCATAACCTTAGGCGTCCCCGTCCCCGTTGGGTGAAAGTCTTAGGAATCATGTTATAGGCGATACGGCTAGCAACCCATCACTATTTTGATTTCCCTTTCCAGCTATACGCCCTTAATCATGCTAAACGTGGCCTTTAGGTTTTGTTACCTTAGGCTCTGTCTACCTCGTAAGGGACAAAGACGTGATATATGTATGTATCCTCGTCCCTAGGGCATCCATAAGGATTTCCTCTTCGTTAAAAAAAGGCTCTCTCTATCCCGCAAGGGATACAGTGATTTAAGTATGTACAAATACCCGAATGAGTCGAAAGCCTGTTTGCCGCTGTCTTAAAAAAAGAATAGCTTCTATCTCATCTGCATAAGTCCCTAGTAGAATATTATGCAGTACAATGAAATACCTACAACAATACCAGTTGACATTATAAGAAAATATGTTTAACAGCGAGTCGAATTTGGAATGTTCGTATTTATCAGAATGGAGAACAATGCGGTGTTTGAAAAAGTTCAAAGTGTAAAACAAGTATGGGTGAATGAAACAGCAATAGCGTTAAAAGAGTTTGTTGATACTGAACGGAATGATGCAATACTAAATTGAAATGTTCAGAATGCTAGCGGATTGATGTTATGGATAAGAAAATTTTACAAGTAACGTAAATATTTTTTTTGATTCCATTTTCCACCTATACGCCCACAATCTTGCTAAATGTGGCCTGTAGGTACCTGTTACCTTAGGCTCTGTCTACCCCGGAAGGGATGAAGACGTGATTTGTGTGTGTGTGTGTGTGTGTGTGTGTAAATATTTTATTGAATCAGTCGTTACTTTGCGGAGGACTATTTTAATGAACAAAAAATATTTACCGTGCTACTCCGCTACTCACGTGCAAGATAACCAAGCCTGTGTGAAATATATATGTTTTTCATGACCCTTCACTACTGCCACATAAAATACACATAGTAATATGTACGACGTTGGTTTGCATGTGTAACAGTTGTGCTCATTAAACTTTGATAATGATCCCATAGAGGGATCGAAACGCGTCAGTGTTTGTGTAAGGGATAATTAAGTTTGTGCAACTCCAAGTGGTATTTTCACAGTGATTGTGGGTGGACCAAATAGGAGACGTTTTGGAAAAAGATCAGGTCAGGAGTACCCGAAACCGACGAGCATGTATGAAGAGATTGATGACTGTGGATGAAGCGAAAGAAATATGTCAGGATCGTAGAAAGTGGAACAAAGTAGTATCTGCCTACCCCTATGGGAAAGAGGCGTGACGGTATGTATGTATGTATGTAAGTAGTTAATTCTTAAAACTTCTATGCTGGTCTGGGAGCAAAGAAAAAACATAGAATGTAGGTTCCGGTTGCTTCTCTTCCCGCGCATAGTAAAAGGCCGTCGAGGGAATACGCGAAAATCTTAGGAATCATGTTATAGGCGATGCTAGCAACCCATCACTAGTTAGATTTCCCTTTCCACCTGTACGCCCTTAATCATGCTAAAGTGGCAAGGTTTTGTTGCCTTAGGCTCTGTCTACCCCGTTAGGGATAAAGACGTGATGTATGTATGTATAGGCAAAAATGCACTCGAGTTCAAAATCTCAAAGCCTACTTTAATATTCAATCATTACAAAACAGCGCAAGGAGCTTATCTACAAGCGTTAACAATTAAACGTTGGCCCACGTCCGGCGAACACAACGAGGAGTCACACTAAAAACGGCATAGGGCCGTTGGTATCGGAGACCAAGTTATGCTGGTAAGTATTTGTATGAATTGACACTTGTGAGGTCGTTGTGTGGGACCTTTAGCTGTGTGACCCCACCCTTATAAGTAAGCAAAGGCTTTCACTTTGGTTTGTATGGTTCCCATTAAAATGTACAATGGGACACGGTTTTCTATGTTTTTGTAAGCAGTTTTAGGTGAAACAAGCGGCTGTATGACACAGCAGATATGTTTCCCGTGTTTTTTGTAATGAAATGTTATGTTTGAATCGCTAACAGTTATTTTCTGGTGTTACTTTGTTTAAAAGACATGACATATGGATTTAATTTAAAAGTGTTTTTGTTTTTCAATAAATGGGTGGAGGAATATTGGTTTTATTTAAATGGGGGCTGTCGTTTCTTTGCTCACCAGTTGGCGCCACTGTTGACTAAGCTCCAGAGGCAGCTGTCAAAGGCAACTTTATAATCGGCGCCGAAACAAAGTTTTAAATCTTGAATCTCAGTAAGTTTATTAATTACTAGCTTCTGCCCGCGACTTCGTCTGCGTATTATACAGATCCGATCCGGAAAATCCGTTGCGTAGATTTAAAGATCTAAGCATACACATAGGGACAGACAGATACGGGAAAGCGACTTTGTTTTATCCACGTTCCACGACGCTCCAGTAGTAATGTAAAAGAGACAGCAATACAAGTTCAAGTTCTATCCTGTTTTTCTTAATTTTCAATTTAACCGGTTAATTTCGTTCCCCAAAAACGATTAACGAACGAAGTGCGCATTAACTGGTATCTCATGATCGCAAACGGAAACGAAATCCTTTTCGTTCTCGGGTGACTGCGTACCGTTTTCAAAAATAAAACGGTTCTTGGCCCCTGGTTTGCGGGCGTCAATGGGTGGTCACTTACCAACTGGCACCCCGCTTGCTCGTTTTCCTCCTTTGTCGTTTAAAAAAACACTTAATTTAAATACCAGCAATTGTCTATTCAAATAAAGAAAGTAAACAGCGCAAACGCAGCCTTTGTTTTAGAGACACAAGATGTTAGAGAACTAAATCACAACATTTAATACAGCAACATGGCAACCCCAGCCGTGTCACAGTACACAGATTGCAAATCAACGTGATGCCATTTAAATCTCTCAGCCAATTCCTTTAACACGTACGTACTACATGAATCACGTCTTTATCCCATGCAGGGCAGACAGACACTAAGGTATCAAGATCTAACGGCAACGTTTACCATGATTGTGGGTGAACAAAAAACGTGAGTAGCAGAGTAGCAAGGTAAATTTTTTGTTCATTGAAATGGACCTCCGCAAAGTAAAACGCCTGATTCAATAAAATGACTGTGGGTGTTTGAGTGAAAAGGACAATAAAATAATTCGTTTAAAAACCTTATTAAATACGTAAAGTTAATTAGCTTTGTTAGATTGGTTACTTGACTGTCGATTAAGACAATTACATACCTATCTATGGTTATACTTGAAAAAAGTACGGGGGGTAGACGTTCATTTTTAGTATGGATCTGACAGCGAGCGAACCTAAACTGAATCGGAATTGAATCGCATTAAGACGTCATGGCAAGGCCCCTGTTCGTGATTTTCACGCCTTAGTCCAAAAGCCTTATTGCCTAAAGTACTTGGAATTTTGGATCTCGGATCTCATAGTATTTTTTTTTAATAATAATTTAGTTTATTTCGTACTGTTTCTTGGTGGGACACTGTGTCGACGCTGAATTATGCGTACACGCAGCCATCGCTGATACAGTGTGAAATAGTGCGCCTGCGCCGCGCCGTGCGAACACTCGCCCTTAAGGGACCGCCGATTAACAGCTATACTATTATTTTAGATATATGTACTCGTAGTATTTTTAGGGCTCGGTACTCAAAAAGTAAAAACGGGACCAATTACGTCTGTCTGTCTGTCACAAGGCTGTATCTCATGAACTGTGATATGTATACCTGACCAATATAGAACCTCACTCTACCTACATTTTGCATGGGACCAGAGGTCTGCTTATAATTGATTTCTATTCACTTGCCCACTTGCCCGGTTTTTTTATGTTTAAAATAAAATATGTTTTTTAGTAAGTACGTATGTTTGTCCGTGTGGAAACTAAGCAACTAAATTTTGAGGCAGATTATCTTCCACCGATTGAGCTGAAATTTTTCATACTTGTGGAAGTCGGATAACAATAAAACAATGTGGCAGTGAAACTGAAAAACATGCCAGCTGATATTGGAGCTAATATTTTATTTTGAAAAATGACTTTCTGCCAACTTTCTTACAGCGCATTCTTGGCAATGATGGTCTTTCCGAATGCGCTGGTAGTGTCAAAAGTCATATAAAAGAGCCCTTGGTGGCCTATTTGCAAAATAAAGAAAAAAACACAGTTCTCATTTCAAAAAATGCATCCGAGTTCTATAGTCATCAGTGTGTAGTATCAATAGAATCTTACCACAAAATCCTTAAACCGGCAATGTAATATGCGACCGTAGGCGTTCGAATAACAAGAGTCTGTGTTCTCACTATTGTGGGGTCGTGCCATTAGGATTTTCTAGATCTACAGCGATCTAAATTATACTCATGGATGGGAACGATGGAGAACTATAATTTAAGAAACGGGTATAGTTCTGGGTGCCGGTCTGGGAGTAAAGAAAAGCATAGAATGTACCAGTTGCTACTCTTCCCGCGCAAATGGTAAAAACCCGTCGAGGGAATGGGCGAAAGTCTTAGGAATCATATAACAGACGATGCGGCTCGCAACCCATCACTATTTTGATTCCCCTTTCCATCTTTACGTCCACAATCATGCTAAACGTGGCTTAGGTCTTGTTGCCTTAGACTCTGTCTACCCCGTAAGTGATAAAGAAGTGATTTATGTATATATATGTATGTATATATATGTGTGTTTTGTTTTGTAAAGAATAAAGTTTTTATCTATCTATCTATCTATCTATATTTCTGGAGCACCATCATCGTCAAATCATTTATTGTGCCTTTCTTATATGGCTAGGTATATGGCACCCAGTTTTGGCCAACTGTAAAAATGTAGAAGGGTATAGCACATCGGCTAGTTTCGGCTTTGTAGAGCGTGGTCTCGCTCTAACTTACGTGATTGCCTCTTTCCAAAGACCGAAGTTCAATCTTTATGGCTAGGTACTCTCTCTTTGGTGATAAACTAATTGAGCGCGTCCAAATGGTCTTGCGTTACCCTCCTGCTTACCCTGGGGTCCTGCCTATCCTGGGGTCCTGCCTATCCTGGCGCCTCCCCATTGCACACCACTGAATATCATCATCAATAACTTCGTATCTGCTAGAAGATGACTGATGACTGGCTCTGAGACGTGGTCCTTGACTGCTGTCCTTTTGAAAAGGCTCGGAGTCGTTCAATCAGCTATAGAGAGCTATGTTCGGAGTTTCTTTGCGCGACAGAATCCGGTATACGGAGATTCGCCGAAGAACTGGAGTCACCGACACATTGTAGAACAGCCAACCATTGGGGGAGAGTTCTCGATTGGCGACCACGAACCGGAAGACGCGGCAGGCCTCCCACTAGGTAGCAGGCCTCCCACTAGGTGGACCGACACTGTGAAAGTTGCGGGAAACCAGTGAATGCAGGTGGCGGGGAGGTGTTTGTTGTGATGATGACGAGCTAGATGTCGACTGCTGGCTTATGGGATGTATAGTTTTTTTTTTTTACTACGAACTGACTAGCGATTGACTATCTCACGTGGTAGAAGGTGCAGATGAGGCCAAAGGTGTAACTCACTGGTTCAGTAATAGCCTTTTCACTCTAGCCTTGAAGAGCCCTAGGTTGTATCTGTCCGGAAATACAGACGATGGGTGCGAATTACATTCCCTAGCAGTTCGCATTAGGAAGGATGAAGCAAACCGCCTCGTGCGGGTCAATGGTATGTTGACAACAAATGGGTGAAAACGCTCCCCCCGCCTGGAAGTCCGTTGGCGAAACGGAGATGGAACTATAAGGTCGTGCAATTCCTGCGCACACTCACCAAAATGTATCCAATAAAAAACAGACAGACACGCAACTCTTCGACGGTTGGAGATAATGAAGCTACTGTAACATCCTTTCCAACCCTATGTACCGATAACATACGTATAACTAAGTATGTAAGTATAGACCAACCGACATCCCCAGAACGTGTTGGTCGAACTAACGACGCATTCTTGTTTGTGTTTATTGCGACGACACGTTACCTACTATAGTTGGTTGGTATTGGATTGAAATGTTCGGTTTTTTATGTCAAACAAAATGGCGGTTGAAAGAGTGTATATTGTTAGCTGTCAAGAAGACTATATAATTAGAGCTGCGGTTCGTTTTTGGATGCATCCGAGGGGAAGAGCAGTGCTTAGTCCTGTGCACTCTGGGCATCGGTTAATGATTTCCTGGCAGATTCAGGGATATCATTATTCGTTGGCTAAGAGCCCGACAGGAGGGGTATTTTGACCGTGTTCTACCGTACAACGTTGCCGACATTTTTGACACAAGATTATTGAATACTGTATTTATTACTTTGACATTGGCAAAATCATCGCATCGATCGATGGGGCCATATTAGAAAAAGAAGAAGAAGACTATATAACTTTTATGATTTAAGATATATTATCTATTTGTTTCCGCCACCTACTTAAACTGTCTCCCACTTATTTCTAGTAATGGTTGTCTGGAAGAGATCGCTATTAAGTGATAAGACCGCCTATTGTCTACTTTGTTCTTTGTTTCTGTATTGTTTTGTACTGATTTGTGGTGTTCAATAAAGAGTATTTGTATTGTATTGTTGTATTATAATAATTATGTAAAAACAAAAATGTATTGAACAAAAAATATTTAGCTTGCTACTCCGTTACTTAACCATGCTAGCGGAGTAGCACAGTAAATATTTTTTTCATTCCAATGGGTTCGGTTTTCGAGTTAGCACATCTCTTAGCTCTGAGTTAGCCCACTATTAGTAGCTTTAACGCTATGAGGACGTACGGGACGAAGCGGAATTCGCCACTCATAGTTAGAACGCCAACTTTGTTACTAACGGTACGCGTAACTAGCGCGTAATAGTCTATTGTGTGGACAGTACTGGTCGCAGAAAAATTACAACTTAACAGTACTTGAAGACGAGCTTCTTCGCGAGTTACTGTAAAACAATAAACAGTGTTTTATATGTAAAAGCATTAAATCAAAGGGCGGGAACAGTAGATTAATGCCGAGGCCTGGGAAGTAGCCTATTGCTGGATGAGTATTGTTTAAGAACGAATCGCAGGTGAGTGTTTTTTAATACGAAATCAGCAATTGCTCTTCCAGCTGAGGCAGATATAATGTTTTTCTTAAACATTGAGGTGGTTTTCACGTTCCCGCCTATTTTCTTAAGTTTCTTTTTTATGTCATCTGTCACCGTAAGCTATTTGAGACATTGATAAAAGCATCAGACTCGAACAAAACGCGCTCTCCTCGGCTATCGACGTGGCTGTATGACATTGTTGTTCATTATTATAATTCCATAGTCTCATTGACTTTTTAAAAAGTTAAAAACAAATGAAAAACAGTCCAGCAATCCGATTTATGGTCAGAAAATCGCGCCTGCAATGTAATTCGGCCGTCAACAAGGCCCTTCGTGTTCTGTTACTTAGAATACAATGACGACATTTACGACAATGCATGAGAAATAGTCATTTGTAAAATGAGGTAACGGTTACATGTTGATTTAAAAACGGTCAAGAGCGACTCGGACTTTCTAGACATAATTACCATACTAATGCAATACTTTCGCGATTAATGCAATGCAGTTGTCAGATTAAATTGTTTTACAAATAAGAAACTTATTAAAATGTCGTTAAAGTTGACAACTGCATGGGATTCAACGATATATTATGGAAAATCATTTTGAACTACATCTGTAAACAACTTTATACTAGCAGAGTGTGTAAATAATTAAATTTCTAAACACTGAAAAATTGGAACACACAAAAATCCGAAAAGTAAAGCTATGGCCGGGAATCGAACCCGGATCCTCGTCATTCCGTGACGCGTGCTATACCTCTACGCCACCCATAGTAAGTGGGTAAGCCTTCGATTTTTTTCTATCTGTAACTAGCTGTCACGTGATCTTAAAATTAAAAAAACAATAAATTAAAAAAAGAACGTCAGTTTTCACAACCTTTTTTTTTCTTTCTCGCCTTCAATACAGCTATACCGCTTTCGCAACGCGCATGTGCGTATTGCGCATTTATGAAGCAATGCCAATTAGTGGGACCATAAAGGAATATTATGGGAGGTCCCTTGATATGGGCAGATGCCACGGTTTATTGAACTACCCATCACTACATAATATAAAACGAAGTCGCTTTCCGCTGTCTGTCCCTATGTATGCTTAGATCTTTAAAACTACGTAACGGATTTTGATGCGGTTTTTTTTAATAGATAGAGTGATTCCAGCTTCCATGCCGGATGGGAGTAAAGAAAAAACATAGAATGTACCAGTTGCTTCTCTTCCCGCGCATAGTAAAAGCCCATCGAGGGAATGGGCGAAAATTTCAGAAACATGTTATAGGCGATGCGGCTAGCAACTCATCGCTATTTTGATTCCCTTTTCCACCTAAGACCTAGGTCGCGTTTAGCATGATTGTGGGCGTGGGTGGAAAGGGGAATCAAAATAGTCAAAGTCAGTGTCAAATAGTCTAACAATAACGGTTCACGAGTTACGGCCTGGTGACATACGGACAGATAGCTTTCCGTTTTTAACCTTGGGTACGGAACCCTAAAAATACATACATACACATACACAAATCACGTCTTTATCCCATACGGGGTAGACAGAGCCTAAGGTAACAAGACCTACAGGCCACGTTTAGCAAGACACTGAGGGCGTAGAGGTGGGAAGTGGAATCAAAATAGTGACGGGTTCGCCGCATCGCCTATAACATGATTCCTATGATTTTCGCCCATTCCCTCAATGGGTTTTTAACATTTGCGCGGGAAGAGAAGTAACTGGTACATTCTATGTTTTTTCTTTGCTTCCAGACCAGCATGGAAGTACCCTAAAAAGATAAGGGAGATTTTAATGAGCCTTTGAGTTTCCTTAACTAGCCGGAGCTAAACAGTTATTTAATTAATTGAATAACATAAATTTTATTATTACTCTATCGCTTATTCTCTATTCGCGTAAATATTGACCCCTTGCACTGTAACGGGACATAACATATTTATTTTAATTGTGAGAGATAAAGTAACTTGCAGTTTTAATGAACATAATTAGTAAAGCCGTTAAATGAATGAATAATACGTTTCCCTGAATGACTATTACACCTGACGGTAAATTACGCCTGGACCCCGCAATCAGCTAAACTCGGTTAAACTTCGAAGCTAGCGGTACCAGTTTCCGGAGTCAGTGGCGTAACTATAGGGTGGCAGGGGTGGCAAAATGCCACGGGCCCCTAGCTCTACAGGGCCCCGAACTGGCTTGGGTTAGAGCACAGAAGGGATGCTGATGCACTTCTTTATATTGAGGAAGGAGCCGACGAATTTGCCACGGGCCGCAGACGTTATAGTTACGCCACTGTCCGGAGTACTACTTAGGGATCCTCAGAAAATAAGGACACTCCTTTCCAAAATTGCCGTTAACGCCGTACTCCTACATTCTGGATGTCTATGATGGCGGATGGAAAATGGCGGCAAATGTCTTCGTTTTAAAAGTGTTATAATGGAGGTCTATGAAGGAGGCTTATGAATGTTCAAAGTATTGTGACAAAATACTAAGTAAAAATGCAGTAAATATGTAAAAGCAGTTATAGAATTCTGTAACAAAGACACCACTATACGCTGCAGGATTTGTCCAAGAGATCATCGAACGCACCAACGTCATATTTTAATATTTCCTATTCCAAGTCGTTAAACATTATCGCGAAGGCACGCCGTCCCTTTTACTCACGCTCACAAATGTGAGACACCGAATCGGAAGCGTGGTGATATGAAACTGTATCTTAATGTACATCAAATTTTACGGGTCGTATATGTCAAAAGTGATATTATACACCTTTGTGCATTCAATTTACGATCTTGGTTAATTTATTTTTTCTACAACAATGCATTTTTGGTGTTAAGTGTTGATTTAACTGCCTTCTTAAATTGACCGTGTCTTAAAATATTTGCTTTAAACTGACCAGACATTTGGTCCTTTGCTGAATAGCGATAAGGCTTTACGGTGGTCCATATTGATAAATAATTACCTAACATTTATAGACCGACCGCTTAAATGAGTCCTCGCCCGGTGCAGGGGCGTGGGGTGGGACGACCACGGGGGACGAGAGAGGCGCACTACCCGCCTCCACCTCTCTCGGTCCCCTTCGTCGTCCTACGCCGCGCCCCTGTGCCTCATTTAAGCGGTCGGTCTATAGTTACCACGAGTATAACTTTATCACTACTATTTTTAAAATGTGGTATTGGAAAAAAAACCTAGTGATTATCAAGTATCCAGACAGACGGAAGTACTGATAATGCCATACCTTATTTAATTAATTCAGAACAATGTTCGAGGTGTGAAAATATTTCCTAGCAATTAAAGTAGGCAAAACAAAAATTTTATAATTATGTCCTCAGCTATCGCAAAACGACGCGTGCGCCTTGGAATTGAGGACCTTATTTCCTGCTGCATACGTACAAAAATGCATCGCATTTATTAATCAATTTTGGCAGCAAAAACTTCATTCCGGATAATACAGATCGTTGCCTTGGGGCTTGCCTTTTCATACCTAAATCTGTGTTGGTGCAAGTATAAAGATATTCATCAATTCTATTTTTAGCAATCGTATATTATAGACAGGCAGACACACAGATTCAGGTAAACAGAGCCATTAAGACCTAAAGGCCACGTGTAGCATAATTATGGGTATGGATGGAAATGGGAAACAAAATAGCTATGAGTTGCTTAATACTTTGACAGCTTGTGACACTTTGACAGCTTGTGACAAAAATCGGACCCCAGTAGAATTCTGGTTGCCCGGTTAGGACTGTTTCTGCAGACGGGAACACTTCAACGGTTGGTCCGATTGACTTGAAATTTGGTACACATGTAGGACGGATGGCAATGCAAGTACAGTCAACAGAAAGTACAGCCAGCAAAAAAGGTTGCATCAAACTTCACATTTTTAGGTTAGATTATTTATCTTCCATGCTGGTCTGGGAGCAAAGAAAAACATAGAATGTAGGTACCAGTTGCATCTCGACCCGCGCACATGGTAAAAGCCCATCGAGGGAATGGGCGAAAATAATAGGAATCATGTTATAGGCGATGAGGCTAGCAACCCATCACTATTTTGATTCCATTTTCCGCCTATACGCCCACAGTCTTGCTAAATGAGGCCTGTAGGTACCTGTTACCTTAGGCTCTGTCTACCCCGTAAGGGATGAAGACGTGATTTGTGTGTGTGTGTGTTATTTAGATGAAGCATTTTTTGTCGCTCACAACTCTTCACTTGATAACTAAAGCGCCCTTTCGCAACCATGTCTTAAGGCTATCAAATCGACACACAGCTACTAATTATCGTGTAGGCAAACTTGTTTGTACGAAATGATAAATATTTGTATGTTTTAAAGTTAAAATGACGCGATATAAATTATGTACGTGAGTAGGGACTGTCTGATCGTGAGATAAGTTAAAATGTGTTTATGGAAATAAATTTGTTTTTAAGTAATGGCCGTGTTTGTATTTATGATCGAATAAAAGCCAACATATAAATCGACTTCCATGCTGGTGTGGGAGAAGAGAAAAAACTTAGAATGTACCAGCTGCTTCTCTCCCCGCGCAGATGGTAAAAGCGCATCGAGGGAATGGGCGAAAGTCTTAGGAATCAAGTTTTAGGCGATGCGGCTAGCAACCCATCACTATGCCTATGCGCTTCGGTCTTGTTACCCTGAGCTCTGTCCCCGTAAGGGATAAAGACGTGATTTATGTATGTATATAAATCACGTCTTTATCCTTTACGGGGTAGACAGAACCTAAGGTAGCAAGACTTAAAGGCCGCGTTTTGCATGATTGTTGATGGAAGTGGAAATGGGAATCAAAATAGTGATTGGTTGCTAGCCGCATCGCCTATAAAAGTCATGATTCCTATGTTAAAAAAAAACAATATATAATAGGTAATATATTTAAAAATGTTACCTGCAAAATGGGTATGAAATTTTATGTCACGAATTAATTTTATAACTTCTAAGAATGTTTTAAAAAGATTTCGAGCCAGCAAAAGTCGATAAATCAGTGGTTATTAACAATTTATTAATAGGCGAATTGTTAATTTTTGTTTCGCGTTCTGTTAAACTTCCAACGTCTCGGGATTCTTGGAGCTGCAGGGGGTGAGGCCACGAAAATGGCGGTTTGAAAACTCGAAATAATTCCCCGCAACATTAATCAAAATGCAACTTGCTAGGTTTTTCTTAATAAAGTTCGTGATGCGACCGTCACTTACAAGATTGAATATTTAAAAATTGATGATTTTATGATGGATGAAGTAATTATTGACAGTTTTTTTTTCGCGCTTTCATTTCTTTATTTATAGGAACACAAACAGTCATACATGGCGCATAAACAAATCACAAAGAGTTTATATCATTGACAAAACAGTGTTCACATTTAAGATAGCACATTCAAGTAACTCAGCCTCCTAGCGGAATGTGACGGACGCGTAAGGACGCGAAACAAATATAAAAAATACTTAATTTGAATAAAACATGAGCTAAATTTTTGAAAAAGGGAAAGCATTTGTTATCTTAACATTCATTTGTGTTTTATGTACAATAAAGAGTTATACAAACATACATACATACATTTGTCTTCGTTAACAAATACGTAACAATATTTATGAAGATACATTTAGTATAATGCTGTCCCATTCACGCTATTATATTTTTAATAGGACAATGAAAAGGGCGGTACAACACATTCCTAACTTATCCTTATACTTAACTTCTAATTTGGGAGAAGAGTACCATGTATGTATGTAAACCTCTTTATTGTACATAAAACATAAGAAATTGACAGCTCGCAGAACAGATGTACAGCGCACTTCATTA
Source organism: Pandemis cinnamomeana (assembly GCA_932294345.1). Classification (NCBI taxonomy): domain Eukaryota; kingdom Metazoa; phylum Arthropoda; class Insecta; order Lepidoptera; family Tortricidae; genus Pandemis; species Pandemis cinnamomeana. Next base: position 13,252,651 of record OW028710.1, on the reverse strand, counting down.
ATTAAAAAGATATCTTCTTATTAACCTTCGACCGATACGTTTAACTGTTACGTGTTACGTGTTACTGTTTACGGTTAACTGGAAGAGATCCCTTTTAGGGAAGAGTTATCTATTGTGACCACTCTCATACGTCCATCGATTGTATAAAAAAATGGTCCTACTACAACTGCATGTGTGTTGTCCTGTATTCATCTTTTTCTTGTGTTTTATGTACAATAAAGAGTTAAACATACATACATACATACGTTTAAGTGATGGTCACGTAATGTTTCAATCAATATTATTTCGCCGAAAACCCGCGCATTTCCTGGCCCCGCGGTAACGGTCCAATCAGATTTATGATGCTGTATCTACCGGCGACGAGTGCGCTAATTGGTGCGTGCGCGCAGCTCGTCGGTCTGCTGTACACTCGGGCGCAGAAAGTGCTCGAAAACATTGTAATTTTTGTAGTACAAAGCCGATTGCTGGTTGAGTAGTTAGAAGGACGAGTGCCGGCGAGACCGTCTATTATACGAGTCTAGCTTATGTTATGTATATTGAGAAAAAGGTTTTCAAATAAAATTTCTAAATGTCTATGACAATTAGAACACACAGAAAAATCCGAAAAGTAAAGCTATGGCCGGGAATCGAACCCGGATCCTCGTCATTCCGTGACGCGTGCTATACCCCTACACCACCCATAGCAGGTGGGTAGTCTCCGAATTTTTCTACCTGTTACTAACTGTCACGTGACCTTTGTTACTATGCGATTTTTTTGTCGCTAAGCGTCATCTGTTTGAATGATGTGTCTGTACGACACAATTACAAACTCCCGTGGAACATCTACTGCTCACCAGGGACGAGAGAAGGCGCTGTTTTTCAAATAGTTTTCCTTGCTATTAGCTTCGACGTCGTTCGTCAGGCTGTCTCATGATATTTTACAGTAGGACCTAAAGGAAACGATTAGCACGATTGTGGGGGTATAAGTGGAAAGAGGAATTAAAATAGTGATGGATCTAGCCGCATCGCCTATAACATGATCCCTAAGATTCTTGCCTGGTCCCTCGATGGGCACCATCTTCACGGGAAGAGAAGCAACTGGTACATTCTATGTTCTTTCTTTCCAGATCATTTTTAAATGTTACTACCTCGTAACCCACGCCCACGCTCGCCGGTTGTTATACGCAGTCTTGCTAAACGTGGCCTGTAGGTCTTACCTTAGGCTTTGTCTACCCCGGTAAGAGATAAAGACGTGATTTTTGTATGTAGTAACCTCATGTTTCTCTGCTGCCGACTGTGCCTGTATTAACGACCACGATACCTGTCGCCCCTGCCTTTGCCTATTTGGCATTACGCCTATACCTCCAGGCTATTCCCTTTTGACGTAAGGAGATGCCTGAAGGGTGGTCATATAGCGAACAGCTATAAAAACAGGTCGGATTCCTTTGATACTCATTGGATTGTGTTTAGTATTAAATGATCAGACAGCACGCATTTTTATTAGCTTGGGTTTGAGTTTCAGATCGTTTTGCAGAGAAAAAACGGTTTTTGTTTTAAGATCGGGCTATTGTGGTCGTTTTTCCATATTCCCTGGATAATCATAGCAACCCATCACTATTTTGATTAACCTTACCACCTATGGGCCCACAATCTTGCCAAACGTGGCCTTAAGGTTTTGTTACTTTAGGCTCTGTCTACCCCGTATTCCTGTAACGCCCACAGTCCATGCCCAGGAGGGAACGTGTGTGTTTTTAGACGGTAGGCCTCTCCCCTTCTTCCATAGGGAAGGCAGCGGCGAGCTGGAGAGCCCGTCATACCCCCGTTGCTGCCCCGAGCGCGGGAATGCATAAGGCGCATTTTCCACACGTTAAAAAAAAAGGCTCTGTCTACCCCGTAAGGGATAAAGACGTATGTATGTACAAAGATTTTCATTTTTTTTTCAAAATGTAGTCCCGCTCTTGGCGCGGTTAATTTTGAACATCAATTAATGTATGAAAAGTGAGTTACACCTTTGGCCTCATCTGCACCTTCCACCAAGTGAGATAGAGGTCAATCACTGGTCAGTTTGTAGTAAAAAAAAAAAACATTCAAGAATTTTGAAAAACGATGCTACAGTACAATACAATACAATAAATCTTTATTGAACACCACATATAACAACCAAAACAGAAAAAAGGTATACAGAATATTACAAGGTAACAAAAGGCAGCCTTATCGCTACAGAGCGATCTCTACCAGGCAACCAAGCAGGCAAGTGCTATGCTATTTGACAAGTGTCAAAAAAATTACCCCCTTTTTATTATCTTCGAATTGCATGCTGGTTCCACTCTGAATCCCGAGCTAGTTCCATCCTTGTGGGAGAGAAAAGATGTTCCAAAATTTTCTTATTTATTAAGAAAATTCGAAGGCTTACCCACCTGCTATGGGTGGTGTAGGGGTATAGCACGCGTCACGGACTGACGAGGATCCGGGTTCGATTCCCGACCATAGCTTTACTTTTCGATTTTTTCTATGTGTTCATTATCAGTGACGTTAAGATTTTTTTTTACTTTTTTCCGCTTAATACATAAGTTTATATTTATTTGTTTTAAGTACACAATAAAAGTTACAACAAAACTTCAAGCATGCCTGCGCAATCGGCATCGGCTTTCTATCCTATAAAAATAACACCGCAAATATGGTGCCTCGATACCTTTGCCGCGTTCTCAAGTCATAAGATTCTTCTTTCTAAATAATATAAATCCCCAACGGGGTGGACAGAGCCTAAGGTGACAAGACCTACAGGCCACGTTTAGCAAGATTGTGGGGGGTATAGATGGAAAATGGAAGCAAAATAGTAAGGGGTTGCTAGCCGCATCGCCTTTAACATGATTCCTATGATTTTCGCCCATTCCCTCAATGGGCTTTTACCTTCTGCTCGGGAAAAGAATCAACTGGTACATTATCTCTTCACCTCTTTATCCCTAACGGGTTAAACAGAGCGTAGAGTAATAATACCTAAAGTCCACGTTTAGCATGATTGTGGGTGTCTATGTGCAAAGGAGAATCAAAATAGTGATTAATAGCATCGCCTAAAGATTCCTAAGATTTTCACCTATTCGCTCGATCGGCTTTAACCATCTGCATGGGAAGAGAAGCCACTAAGTATATTCTATGTAATTCCTTTGCTTCCAAACCGGCATGGAAGGAACATAACTATTTCATAAGACCTTTAAAAAATAACTGTTTTTCCAAAAGCATTATCTCTATTCGCTTATGCCTTACACTGGCGGCCAAACCACAGCCCATAACGCCTGATACACCGCAGTTCATTCGAAATAATACGTTCTGCGCCCGCGCCGCAAGCGCGCCCAAATTGTTTCCCGGGATACGATGCGGCTAGGACGCCATTTTTATTAACGTGATGAAAAAAACCGGCTCGAAGGACCATGGTCCACCGAGCCGGATGCACCGAGTGTTCTACTGTGAATTCCTCGCATCGAGGAAATTCCCTTTGAATCCACTTAGTTAAAATATACTACACACAAACATACACAAATCACACCTATATCCCTAACAGGGTAGACAGAGCCTGTGGTAACAAGACCTAAAGGCCACGTATAGCATGATTGTATGCGTATAGGTGGAAAGGTCAATCAAAATGGTGATGGGTAAATATACTTACGAACAAAAATAACGAGTCGGTTTCCAATGGTGAATTCTACGGAAACTTTCCATACAACTTTTTATGAAGGTTTTTTTTTTTTTTTTTTTTTTTTATTTTATATGAATAGGAAGGCAAACGAGCAAGTGGGTCACCTGATGGTAAGTGATCACCACTGCCCATAGACACCCGCAACCCCGAAGGGATTGCAGATGCGTTGCCAACCTAGAGGACTTAGATGAAACGCCTCTTGTGCCCGTAATTTCCCCGGCTGTCTTACTCTCCACACCGGAACACAGCAGTGCAAGCACTGCTACTTAGCGGCAGGATTAGCGAGTAAGATGGTGGTAGCGATCCGGACGGACCTTGCACAAGGCCCTACCACCCGCAAAAAGTGATGTTATATTTACTTGTCAGTGCATAAGTCACATAATAGTTAATTGTGTCACAAGGGAGCAAAATGATGTATTTAAAGCGAGGGCGCTCCATTGAATCCTAAAGTAGAATCCAGAGTGGAATGAGGGATTCAAGTGTTAACGCCCAAGATGAAAATAATTTTGCTCCCGAGTGGCTCGTACAACTTTTCACACCGAACAATAAAAAACTTGAAGAAATAATTCTAAATATAATTAAAGAGCCACCAGCATTGCATTTGCTAAAAGACACTTAGAAAAAGCATGAACAGAAAAGTTGCACTTTGATCCCTCTCAACAGCTCGCGAAGCCTACTTTTCTGAATGAGGCGTGAAAAGTATATTTCCGACTTTATTTCCGTTTAAAACGTGCAGAATGCAATGTCCTTTACAAAAGTTAACACCCCCTACACTGCACGACAGCTCTAACGCCAATTAAAACTAGTGTTGCGGCGTTATCGATAAAAAAAGTGTCGATAAGACCCGCCCATCGTGACATAAATACGACGCGACTACCGTGAAGGCATTACTGGATTTCCCTTTTAAGCGGCGGCCAGTGTCGGGTTACGAAAAAAAAGACAAGCCAGCTGGGTCGATTGTTTTTTATTTGTACCAAGTCGAGAACTCTTGTTTTACGAATTTTAATTAATTTCATCAGAATAAGCGGTAAAAAAACTATGGGAATGGGTGAAAATCATAGAAATCATGTTATAAGCGATGTGGCTGTCTACCCATCACTGTTTTGATTCCCCTTTCCACCTATACGCCTACAACCTTGCTAAACGTGGCCTGTAGGTTTGTTACCTTAGGCTTTGTCTACCCCGTAAGGGATAAAGTCGTATAAAAAAAACTTGCATTACAAAAGATATTTTGTGTCGTCTTTTACAACGCAGTGTTCACTCAGTCTGCAAAAATAACGTCAATTTTTTTTTTTTGCAAAATAAAATCTTTTCTACATGTAAATCAGCATATTTACACGCTAACCCGCTGTTCTTCCACGCTGGTCTGGGAGTAAAGAAAAAAACATAGAATTTACCAGTTGCACCCGCGCAGATGGTAAAAGCCCATCGAGGAAATGGGGTCTTAGGAATCATGTTATAGGCGGTGCGGCTAGCAAACCGTCACTATTTCAATTTCCCTTTCCTATACTTATAGGGATAAAGACGTGATATATGTATAGATATGTATGTATGTCTGTAAACTTGCTTCCCAAGAATTTTAATCAAACCAATTATGCAGCTCCATAAATAGGTTAACATATTATTAAATTAAGTATTCACCTCGCCAGAATAATTTTCCGACGCTGCGGTTGACTTAAGAAATGCAATCTTCAGAACGTTATAGTCCCACGAGAGTAGTAATTAAAGAATATTAAAACTTGTAATTGTCTTTCCATTCCCTTAAAGGTCACAATATATTTTTTAGGGATCCGTAACCAAAGGGTAAAAACGAGACCCTATTCTAACTTCGATGTCACTTACCAGGCTGTATCTCAAGAACCTTAACAGCTAGACAGTTGTCATTTTGACAGATGATGTATTTCTGTTGCCGCTATAACAGCAAATACAAAAAACCAGCATAATGTATGTACATTTGTATATATCAGTGACCAATATAAAGTGACCCGACACTACGTACATTTTGTTTTGGACCAGGGCTCTGCTTACACTGGTTACTGATTTTGATAGGTAACTAGCTGTTGCCCGCGACTTCGTCTGCGTAGAATTTATACGGTCATGTTATTATGTACCAACCTTCCTCTTGAAACAAACACTATCTATTTAAAAAAAAGCATCAAAATCCGTAGTTTTAAAGATTTTTAAACATACATAAGGACAGACATATACAGACAGCGGAAAGCGCCTTTGTTTTATACTATGTAGTGACGGTACGGAGCCCTTTGTGCGCAAGTCCGACTCGCACTTAGTCGGTTTTAAAGTATCATTTTACCACAAAACGTAACTGACCACAATAAGGAACATTCATTGTAAAAAGTTACATCACATTTCTCAATAAAATATAAAATATCTTAAGAGTTAACAAAAATTAAAATCAAAAGTAACATCGGTCAAGAATAAGCAAAATAAGAGTTTTAAACTACTAAATGGTCAGTTAATAGAAAGAGAGGTCCGATATGACATGTAACGTCATTATTTTGTCATAACGGCCATTTAAACTCCACATTAAAATTCTGTTTTCTAGAAAGGATAGAGACAAAATATCTTTGATAGCTTATATCTCGGTTATTTTTATAGCTATTTGAAATAGTACATTACAGACCTAGGGCGGTGAATCCGTTGTTGTCCCAGATCGCAGGTGTTTGTGGCCCGAAGCGAAGGTGAGGGCCATAAATATGCGATCTGAGGCTTTACGAATTATCGCCCGTGGTTTGTATAAAGTTTTACGTCTTAGTAGGAAGTGAGACCAAAATCCTTTCTTAGCGGATCCCTACGTCATAACATCTACCTGCATGCCAAATTTCAGCCCGATCCGTCCAGTGGTTTGGGCTGTGCGTTGATAGATCAATGTCAGTCAGTCACCTTTGAGTTATATAAAACTGACCTTTACAACCTCAAAACTTAAGACTTCTTTAAAAAGTTCGGGGCGTAAAGGACCCTTAACTTCTAAAATATGCTATTTATCGTTATGCTTACCATTCTACCGCAAAAAGGGAAGAATTCTAAGCACTTAATGTAGATAGATCAGAGATGTGGCTTACACACCGCTTTGTGTTATTCTGTCTCTTACTCAGTTTAATAATAAGGTGCTAACAAATCAGGTACTGATATTTTTACAGCTGATAGTACTCGCCTTTTAGACCTTTTTCCAAAACTTCGTTTCCCAGCCGCCTTCCCCTCCCAACGCAACCATTCACACTCCCCATATAGATCTGTTTAGTTAGTCATTATTTTCAACTTTCGACGCAAAATTAAGTATACTATTCCTCCTCTCCTAGTATACTATTCTCTCTTCTCTTGTTCCTTTCCGAACGTTTCAGCTACTTGTCTGTTGGCAGTCAGCATCGATTGCGATCCAACTCTAATCTCCTTTTGGCCTGTCCTTCTTCCTCTTCCAAAACTTATGGACTTAAAGGGATAAGTCCGCCTTTGTGCATGTATCTCAGTGTTTGTCAATTGTATTTTGTCTTGTTTATTTTGCACAATAAAGAGTTTACATACATACATACAAACTATTCTCCTAAATCCCGACCCTTATCCCACAATCTCCGTCTAACGCCTCGCAAGCCTCTAACAACATAATGAAGTTCCCAGTACACTTAGGCGGGGCAATATCGCGACAATATTTATCCCCTGATGCCAAGATAACAGAATTCCCCCGGGATTCCTGGCCAAGAATCCCGATAAGTGGCTAGTACCGCAGTAAATGAAGACGGCGACATCCTAATAATACTAATGCGTGGTAATATACTGGATTTATGGGGTTTTTAGTATGTTCCTATCACAGCTAATGTGGTGTGTACTTACATACATATATCACGTCTTTATGGGGTAGACAGAGCCTAAGGTAACAAGATCTAAAGGACTCGTTTAGCATGATTGTGGGCGTATAGGTGGAAACGAGAGTCAAAATAGTGATGGGTTCGCATCGCCTATAACATGGTTCCTAAGATTTCACCCATTCCCTCGATGGGCTACTATCTGCGCGAGAAGAGAAGCAAATGGTACATTCTATGTTTTTTTCATCTGACCTATTGTACAAATAATGTCTCTCTGTTTGTAACGCTCTAATGTATGTACAAATAAAAAAAATATATAAAAATATAAATAAATATACCTATACATACTTTAAATATTTCTATCACCTGATTGAACATATAGAAAGTAGAAACGGACGTTCGCAATTACTCGAGTTCACAGCAGCCGATGCCTCGTAAATCACACAACCGGGTCGCGTCTGCGCGGAATATCGTAAATCAATTGAATAAAAACGCTGTCACACGATCCAAGTAACTATCACGTCCTAAATGAGAAAATAAATCGGCCATGCAAACGCATGGCGCAGTTTCCTTTACCTTTTCTCAGAACTTTTTCCGCGGGACGAGGAGTAGTACAGCATACGCCTTTCAAAATTTGGTACGTTACCTACTCTTAGAAGTTACAAATTTGTAGTTTACATAGCGTCGTTCCGCTTGCGCTAGCAGTCGATACTGTGGGAGTGAAAGGGACATTTTGGAGTCAGTGACAAGTGACAAATCTGTTTACATTTAAACTCTACAAGAATCTACGCCAGTTGTCTTCGTATTGACTACGCATTGTATTTCGAATTGTCACTTGTCGCTGACAATTGTCCAGTTGGTGCAATAGGGGCCTGGTAATGACTTAGGTCATGTACCCACTGATGGAATATTCCAGAAAAAAATCAGAGAAAATTATGTATACTCAAAAGAGGATTTAAAAATCATGTCAAAGGCTATAGACGGCCGCTTAAATCAGTCCTCGCCCGCACGGCACAGGGGCGCGGGGTAGGACGACAAAGGGGGCCGAGAGAGGTGCTGGCGGGTAGTGCGCTTGCCGCCCGTAGCTCTCTCGGTCCCCTTTGTCGTCCTACCCTGCGCCCCTGTGTCACGCGGGCGAGGACACATGTAAGCGGTCGGTCTATGAATTATATTTGATTCTGTCACAAGTAATGTCATGTTTGATGTGTAGTAATTCGGGGGGCGGCGTATATGCTAAGAACAATAGATTGCGCAAGATAGTGACTGATTTTATGTAGAGTAGTGTATATGTCACGTTTGACGTTTGAAAGGTGAACTACTGGTATGGGTTTGGAGATGAATTAATTTTGAATGAGCGGTTGCTTCGATTGATTTCAAATCGAGTTGTCGCTACGAAAAAAAAATTGACTTTTATACATTCCTGCATACACAAAGAAAGTCTATGTCCCATACACTTACCTGATAGCGTAAGGCAGTGTTTTTCAAACTTTTTCTCGATACGACCCCTTAGTATGAAAAAAATATTTCGCGACCCCCCTGCCTTCTTTTTTTCATGTAGGTATATTTTAATAATGTTACAGATATTTTGATGAGGTAGTTTTCGCAACCTCTCGCGACCCCCTTATACAGGCTTTGCGACCCCCCGGGGGGTCGCGACCCACAGTTTGAAAAACACTGGCGTAAGGTAACGAAACCTAAAGGCTACGTTTATGGACCGACCGCTTAAATGAGTCCTCACCCGCGCGGTACAGGGGCGCGGGGTAGGCGACAAAGGGGGCCGAGAGAGGTGCGGGCGGCAGGCGCACTACCCGTCCTCACCGCTCTCGGTCCCCTTTGTCGCCTACCCCGCGCCCCTGTGCCGCGCGGGCGAGGACTCAGTTAAGCAGTCGGTTTTTTAAAGCATGATTGTTGGCGTATAGAAGGAAAGGGGCAATCAAATAGTGATGGGTTGCTAGCCGCATCGTCTGTATGTATGTATGTATGTATGTAAACTCTTTATTGTGCAAAATAAACACAACAAAATACAATTGACAAACACTGAGATACATGCACAAAGGCGGACTTATCCCTTTAAGGGATCTCTTCCAGTCAACCTTTGAGTGGATGAAAGGAACGTCTGTAACACGACTCCTAAGATTTTCGCTAAGGCGAGTTTATTTTCTATAAGTTCAGTCTATCTAAAGATATCTCTAGAAAGATTATTCTATAAGTATACCGATAAGTCCCACAATCATGCTAAACGTGGCCTTTAGGTCTTGTTCCCTTAGGCTCTGTCTACCCCGTAAATAAAGACGTTATTTATGTATGTATGTATACTGATAAGTCACTGATAGCAATCTGACGCCTCGGTCTCCATACAACCGCTACAAAAGCATAGATAAAAATTTACATTTCAACCTACCACCGGCGCGACAAAAGATACAAAGAAAATTAGTTGCGTCACTGTTCTGTATGTACGTGTATTCAATAATTCATATCGCCTAAACGTGCTAAGACGAACATTAACACTTCAACAGCTCAAAGCAAACAAACAAACATATACAAAATTACTATTCCCGATACGTTGCAGCGACAAGTTTCGGTTGATTAAAAAAAACCATCTGGAAAAAACCTTGGATTACTTGGACAACGCTTGGTAAGATAGCTCAGCTTGTGATGGTGATGTTAAGATACTTTATTAGTAGCTAATAAAAACATTGTTTGCTCAAGTGTAGGGTAGAATAGTGTTCCTGGCATAACCAAACATGCCGCACTAAATGGATAGTGTAACGGAATGCCACTGTATTATGCAGATATTTGATTCTTTATAGCGCCTCCAAACTCACGCCGAGAACCCCCGAGAACACCCGAGAAGCGTGAATGTGATCGCTTCTCGCCGTCTCGTTCTCGCGCTCGCCTGTTCTCCGATCGGTGTCGGTATTTTTGCCCGCTTTAAGTTTCTCGGGGTTTCTATGAGAAGGTCGCATGAGTATAGATGCCTTCTCGGTTCTCGCATAATTTCTCGGCGAGACTTCTCGCGTGAGTCTGTAGTCGCTATTAAACGAACTTTGTGGAGTCGCTGCGCTCGGCCGCAATCATAAACTCTTCCGACATTATAAGGATTCAGACGTCTTGATGTTGGTTTCTATTTCATTTTCACGTTCGCGATCGGTTTAACTTTGGTGTTGTGTCAAGTAACTTTAACAATAACATTAATCGTAACAGAACTGTCGGAGAAAACGCATCTGGCCTTCCACAGAGGGGTGCTCCAACACTAATGTACGGCAGCGAAAGTTGGGTACAAGTATGGCAAAAGAAGCATGAAAGTAGGATAAATACAGTAGAAATGAGAGCGTTAACTTTGTAAGTATCCGATATATTTGTCTGAAAACCTTCAAATAAGTTTCACCTTCTGCCGATAGATGTCGCGATACCGAAGTGAACTATAAAGCTGCGCCGGCGGCTCTACAAAGTGTATCGTGCGCAGTCGGCAGCGCACTGACGATATTAAGCGCAGATAACTTACTTATATGACATAAATGTCTCCAATGCTAATAAAATACAAAGAGACCATTGAAAAAACTGGCTAACCACGCAGCAGGGTTCCGTACCTTTACGAACCATACTAATTTGTATCTAAAAATAGAGTATCTTCCATGCTGGTCTGGGACTAAAGAAAAAACATAAAATGTACCAGTTGCTTTACTTCCCGCGTATGGTAAAAGCCCATCGAGGGAAGGAAAATCTTAGGAATCATGTTATAGGCTAGCAAGTTATCACTACTTTGATTCCCCTTTCCACCTATACGCCCACAGCCATGCTAAACGTGGCCTTTAGGTCTTGTTACAGGCTTTGTCTATCCCGCAAGGGATAAAGACGTAATTTGTGTGTGTATGTGTAAACATCACTATCATCACTAAATAGTATAAAATAAAGTCGCTTTCTCTGTCCCTATGTCCCTATGTATGCTTATATAGATCTTCAAAACTACACAACGAATTTTAATGCGGTTTTTTTTAATAGATAGAGTGATTCAAGAGGAAGGTTTTTATGTATAATTCTACGCAGACGAAGTCGCGGGCAGAAGCTAGTAGATTATACAACATCTTGTCCATTCATAAATGTGAAAGGTAAAAAGTAAAAAATTATCTTACACTGCATTTTTTGCTTAAAAGCAGGCCTCTGCTGACACAGGATTTTGTAATAACTTAACGTAATAACTAGCATGATTGACGGCGTATAGGTGGAAAGGGGAATCAAAGTGATGGCTAGCTAGCCTATAACATGATTCCTAAGATCTATTTTTTGTTGTTTTGACTAGTAGAGACTTTATACATCTCTACTATAGATTAATTTAATTTAAGGCTCGGGGACCTTATGCATCCCTTTTATGAATGTATTTAATTTAAGTAGAATTTAAGTATTCTCACTGTATTTTATTTTGAAAAAAATGACTTTCTGCCAAGTTTCTTGCGGCGCATTCTTGACAATGATGGTCTTTCCGAATGCGCTGGTAGTTTCAAAAAGACATGTAAAAGAGCCCTTGGCGGCCAATTTGCAAAAACAAATTTTCATTTCATTTTCATTTTCTTCGCCCATACCCTCGATGGCCTTTTACTATCGGCGCGGAACCTTCCCATTACTGCACGGTTGCGGCTTTACCATAAATACGGGACTGTAAAACCCAGAAAACATAATCGCCCACTTTGTGGTATGCATTAATTAAACTTTTAATGTTTCAGGGCAATATTATGTTGGAGTTTAATGTTGAACTGTATCTTTGGTTTGCATTCTTTATTATTGAAATAAAAATGCGCTAATATGTTCTGTTTTAACTTAATGCGCTATTGCTCGTTCAGCTGAGCGTTTAATAGTTCCAGTAAGAGTGGTTTTTGCGAACTTTTATGTTTAATCATTGATTCAAACAGAATACTTTGAGGACCGTATCTATGAAGCGCTACTAGTTTTTATAACTTAACGTTTTTTCTCAACATTCTCGGTAATATTCACATCGCTTTTAAAAAAAAGGCGCTTTATGGACGATTAAACTAAACTAGTTCTTTGCCGGCCGCGGCGAGCAATATAAGTATGAAAATCCATTATTGGCTGCTGCGCAAACTTATTTAATCGAAAAATTATAAATGTGAGAGAAAACTTTGAAGGAAATCATTTTTTTTATCGTCTTTATCCCTTCCGAGGTAGACGGAGCTTAAGGTAACAAAACCTTAAGGCCACGTTTAACACGATTAAAATCGTATAGGTGGAAAGTGGAATCAAAATAGTGATGGGTTCCTACACGCAGCGCCTAAGATTTTCGCTCATTCCCTCGATGGCCTTTTACCATCTGCGCGGGATGAGAAACAACTGGTAAATTCTGTTTTTTCTTTACTCCCAGACCAGCATGGCAGAATTTCGTGATGATAGATTTGAAAAATGCACTATGTAAACCTCGTCTGAACGGCTATAGCTGGACTCGCCTAGACTGCCTCGCTGACACTCTGTCTTCTAACATTACCGACGGTTAATGATTTCACCTTTCACCTTTTTTATCTCGTTCTAACTACAAATCAAAACTATCAAATCCAAACCGTTTTGGTACAACACATGTAGCTTTGAAAAAACTGTCATGGTGTTCTTAAGAAACGTGACTTGACTTTAAAACAATGTATTTTGAAATATATCTTTACCCTTTTTGTCTTGAGCGATGGTATCACGTGCTTACCTGTAAACACAATAATAAATTATATTATTATACACACATTAAAGTAGGTAGTTAAGATCAAGCAAGGTTGCTAGCGTCATCGCCTATAACATTCCTATGATATTCCCTCGATGGGCTTTTACCATCTGCGCGGGTAGAGACGCAATTGGTACATTCTATGTTTTTTCTTTGCTCCCAGACCAGTAGGCTTTACCTAACTCGCTCGCAATCGCCATCGTGTTCATTTTGACAGTTCTTGTACGAATGTGACAGCTAGCTGATTCCGATGCCAATCGTCAGCCTATACATGAACTGTCAAAATGAACATGATGGCGATTGCGAGCGAGTTAGGTAATAAGCCTACAGCATGGAAGACCTTTTACCTAAGGGATAAGGAGTTTAATAATGTATGTATGTAAGTCTATAATAATAATAATAATAATCATTTATTGACTTTCTCCACCACCAAGTACATTGCAAGTTATATTTAAAACAGTTTAAAAGCTTAACCTAACTATCAGACCTGTATGGAGGAGACTGGTGCCCGAACTAGGGAAGTCCTGTGTGTCAGGTCACCAGGTCTCCGACCCTCAGATGCCCGCAATGATTGGGTATGGAACCCGTGCAATAGTGCAATGATTGATAAGGAATTACAACTAACTACAGTGTGTGTGTGTGTGCGTGCGTGCGTGCACAGATGACAGTTGACATCAGTGACTGCTAATATCGCGTCTCGAATCTGTATGACAGTTGTATGTCGAGTCTTATCTGTGGCCTTGTTGCCATCAATTTGCGTGGGTTTGGTGGGAACCTCCATGACAATTTCGCGGAATCTCTAACGGTACTTTGTATGTAATTTTTTGGAACCTAAACGCTTTAAGACTGCCCGATTATGCTTCTGCTATCAGCTATAAGAGATTTGTAATTTACATACGAGTGGGGCACTTGGCAAGTGAGCAACACTAACTACTTCCCATGGGCACCGGCAACATAAGAGTTGCAAATGCGCTTCCAGCTTATAGGGCTAGAATAGAATACTTCTTGTGCTGTGTTTCACCGGCTGTCTTACTCTCCACGCCGGAACACAGCGCAAGGACTGCTGCTTGGCGGCAGGATTAGAGAGTAAGACTAGTAAGAAGTACTTTATTTACGTAAAAGTTTATGGATTATGTAGTATATTTTATCTGTTTATCGTTTCGTGAGTCACAGACGGTTCTGGCTGAAAATCAGTGCTGCGTAATGCTGAGCCAGCGACCGTTTCACTTTTGCGAAGACACACAACGCTGACGATCTATTTTTCATGTCTGTGTTTTTTTTCTTTTTTTTTCTATAAAATTGTGTATATTCTCTTATATTTGTGTGTAAAATGGAAATTTCTTCTTTCTTTCTTTCTTAGATGGTGAATAAGGAGGCTGCAGAAATATTCCGGGACTATTCTAAGGGGCGGTAAAGTCGCTACCTCGCCTTGGTAGAACTAGGCTTAGCTAAGCCAGAATAACCCCCTCCGTAAGACCACAGAATCTCTACACACGACAACAGATGAACGTGGATGATAGAGGCGGCGATAGCGCGTACTGGGAACTTGCGACACGGCGGTGCAAGGGAGGAGCGCAGGCGGAGATTTGTAGACAAAAATTAAGCGTACAGATTTAGGCGTCACTTTGCGTAGATCCATGTAAAAATAAATGGACATGTATAAAGCACATATAATAACTTCCATATTTAGAGCGACTAGCATGTGCGACTAGCACCCGTTATAAATGGAAGCCAGGAGCGAAGCTGTTTGGCTTCGATGATGGTGTGGGGAGTGCCACAATAGAGAGATCTCTCTCCAGGCAGATGTTATGCCTGGGGACCGAAGTCCGAAGGAGAGTTGAAAGTTGTATTTATGCAGCCGCATTGAGAAACTTCGTTAGCGGCATGTAGAACGATGTGACAGCTGTCATTAGAATTGGCGCTAGCTCGCGCGTCGTAGTAGTTATGTAGAGGCCAACTAGGTGGCGCTGGGGTCGCTACAATGGTGCTGCCCTACCACACTCCGACTGACAGACTGCCTTGACAATTTTTTCATAGTCAATTAATATTATAGTCTTCAATTTTTATTTGTTATTAGGTACTTTCTAATGTATCTTTCTATGTATAGTTTTATAGAATATGTGTATACAAAAAAAGTGTAATAATAATAAACGAACAACTTTACTTTGCTACTCTGCGGTATAATAAGGTCTAATTATAAAGTACCTACCCACACACCCGCTGAATCAATGTATTCTAAGAAACAACTCTTCGACCGATCCTCGACTGACCGTCGGTTACCTTTTCGTTGATTACATACATACATAAATCACGTCTTTATCCCTTACAGGGTAGACAGAGCCTAAGGTAACCAAGACCTCAAGGCCACGTTTAGCACGACTGTGGGCGTATAGGTGGAAAGGGGAATCAAAATAGAGATCGGTAGCCGCATCGCCTATATCATGATTCCTAAGACTTTCGCCCATTCCATCGATAGGCTTTTTTCGCCCTCGATTTCTCCCTTTCGATTTAAATAGAAAGTAATCCGTTATTAGTTGTTTTTTACCTAACACGTGGATTATTCCAGCTTTTGCCTAAATGGAAGATAAATCTGTGTTTAAAAGTCTGGGGGTAGGTTGAAAGTTCGTTTTTATTTTTCTACTTGCTACTAAGTTAGAGTGCACAGATAATCTAACTTCTCGCTACCCGCCTCCGCTGCCGCTACCTCCCCTGCTTTGAACTACAAAAACCCCTTTTTTAATAAAAACGTTTTAGTGCCGCGACACGACGTCTGCCACGTTTGTGGTGAATCGTTATTTTAACATACGTGCCGTTCCAACAGACGTGGGACGATTTTTGATTTTTCGAAAAAAAAACTATAGCTATGGAAGGGATGAGTTCTTTTTTCAAATTACTTGCAACCCAGGTCGCGATGAGTCACTTTTAACCCGCTTTCCAAATCAATGACCTACTTTCAGAGTATGAGAAATGAAAACAAATATGTCATAAGAGCTAAGGTGACAGCAAATTTCAAGTTTCTAGGACAGCTAAAAGTATCAAATTTACGATTCTAACGCAATTTGTACGAAATCTTTTCTATGACAGTATTTTTTGATTGAGTTGACTTAGAAGATTGTTATTTCAGTTTCTGAAGGATTGCAAAATTTTGTACTTTTTAGTGATTTCAGCTTGACACGCTGACCTGAGATAAAGGAGATTGGCAAACAGATAGACGCGGTTGGGCAATAAAGTGCCTATAAGAGTCCCGTTTTTTCCTTTTGAGCTTTGACAGAACTTTAAAAAATGTATTTTAATGAGACCAAATACCAAAACCGTTTTTTCTTCAAAGACAATGCCCAGTCCTAAAAGGACGGGTATTTAGTGCCTCCAACGCTAATGGTACGGCAAACACTACCGTTCGGGGCCCACGGAACGTAAGACTGTTTGTATTTGTGGTTAAAAAGCCTTTTTTTCGTTTTTAATTGGACGCTTTTTGGGTTTTTTCTAAAATATTTGGTGCGTTGATGAAAAAATTTGAAAGTACCAAGTAGTTTTTGTTTTAGGTTTCGCTGTCATTTGTGATTGCATCAAGAGTTTCTATCAGTCAATTTTATTTCGTACTTAACTGAACTTCATTTTCTTAGAAAATTAGAAAGAAGGTAGACAGTTTCACATGACTTTTTTTAGGAAAACACTTTTTTTAAATCGGTAACTGGAAAAAATAAAACCATAACAAAACAAATCACAATGTTCCAGGGATTTTAAATAGCATATTGCTGTTATTTATTTTTTAAAAGTGTTTTTTAATAAAAATACATTTCTAGATTGTTTACCTTTTTTCTAATGACGTAATTATGATAAATTTGTAAACAAACGTTAAAGTAACTTTTTTCAATTTTTTTTAAATTGTACTACTAACTTAATTATGTTAGTGGCTTCGCCTACGTGGTAGAATTAAAAAATAGGCTATTTTCCCAAGGGAATTTTTAAAAATACCTTCGCAGTACTTCTCTGTGATGTCTGTCAGTCTGTCAGTAATTGGAATTATACAGAACCGTTCGTATTGAGACAAAGATATCCTGATTATATTTACGACCAAGCTACGGGTCTCTATATGTTCCATATTTTTTACTGGTCATAGTCATTGTTAGTGAAATTGTTTTTTTCATACATACATAAATCACGTGTACCTACGGGGTCTAAGGTAAAAATACCTAAAAGGCCACGTTTAGCATGATTATGGGCGTATAGGTGGAAAGGGGAATCAAAATAGTCAAAGCCAGTTTCTAATAGTTATTGCTGGTGGTCTGGTAGAGATCGCTATTAAGCGATAAGACCGCCTATTGTCGACTTTGTTCTTTGTTTCTGTATTGTTTTGTACTGATTTGTGGTGTTCAATAAAGAGTATTTGTATTGTATTGTATTGTATTGTAATAGTCTAGCAATCACAGTTTATGAGATACAGCCTTTACAGAATTTTGGAAAAGTCATCAGAAAGTAGAAGTTTCAGTTTCTTTACTACCAACTCTCAAAATAAAATACGTACTTACTGTTGCAGAAATAAAACGCTTCATGTAACGAAAATAATGAAAAACTATACATTCCAAACTTAACCCCCCTATTTTAATTTCTCTTTCCATCTATAGGTACGCCCTTAATATGCTAAATGTGGCCTTAAAGTTTTGTTACCTTAGGCTCTGTCTACCCCGTAAGGGATAAAGACGTATAAAGAAGTTTTTTTATGTCACTACTAAATACAGTAGCATTGTTTCAAACCAAATCCCACAAATACAGAACGGAACCATTCTCATCTCTTAAGCATGCAAATGAGAAAAGCAATCTTGCTCCCACTTTATTTGAACGCGTGTTTTACACGACTTTCAACCCTAACCTCATAAATTCACGGTTCACTTTGATAGCAGATGTTAAGATGGTAATATTTCGTGGCTGTTAAACTGTTTTAAATTTTATGCAGTTAGAGATAAGGTTGACTTTAGATTGAAGAGTGAATGGATGTGTTTATGCCGTGAACTCGAAGGGAACAATTAACACGTGAAATTTAAAGCTTTACTTTAGTTCAAATATGCAATATCAGGTTTATTTGTTGGGAAGTGTCATGAAGCTTGTGTTTTAGAGGGGTAAGGCACTATAAAACATGTTTTATCTCATTCTAAAATCAAACTTATTCAATAAAAAAACTGCTATAAGAAAAATTACTAAAAAACTCTAATTACCTTTTTTTATGTTAGAGAGGCCAGACAAACGAACTGTAGAACTATTTTTTAATTAGGTAATTCTTATAATGAAATTCTTCCATAGAATTTACCAGATGGTACAAGCCTATCGAGGGAATGGGCGAAAGTCTTAGGAATCATGTTATAGGCGATGCGGCTAGCAACCCATCACTATTTTGATTTCGCTTACTATACGTCCTTAATCATGCCAAACGTGGCCTTAAGGCTTTGTTACCTTAGTCTACCCCGTAAGGGATATAGACGTGATATATGTATGTATGTGTATTTTTTAAATATTATACCATTATCTATCCCATATTTTTTTTGGAAAAAGATGTTGATACTTTTGACAGCGATATTATATCAAATACAAGTCAGTGTGTGATTCAAACCTGATTTTGTCTAACACGTCTCAATGAAAATAATAGTATTTTTTTAATCCGCTCAGGGTTCAACTTAGGGTCCCAAGGGTCAACGCCCCCCAGAACTATAAATTTAACTATAACCTAACTCTACTTACAAAGTTACTTATCTAACTTAGTTAACTAAAAAGTTTTCAAATCTGAGCGTTTCACCACTACACGGCATTTAGAAAAAAAAGCATTTTATGAACAGCCAGACATATTTTTACGATGTTAAGAAAAAAACAAAAAATACTTGTCCACTTTCAATTTCACCAACAAAAATCTCGAAGATCTATAGATCCCTATAGATCCCCGAAATCCCGCGCATGCGTCACGAGGGCGGAGGCGCGAGGAATTCCGAACGAATTCGACTTGTCGGCGCGCGGCCTGTCGCCGCCATCTGGTTGCTAGGGATGGAGCGCTGTCGTTAATTTTAGTATCGATAGAATATATAAAGGTAATTGATTTAATTCTTCCATGCTAGTCTGGGAGTAAAAAAAACATAAAATTTACCAGTTTCTTGTCTTCCCGCGCAGATGGTAAAAGCCCATCGAGGGAACGGACGAAAGTCTTAGAAATCATGTCATAGGCCATGCGACTAGCAAACCATAATTATTTTGATTTCCCTTTCCACCTATACGCCCTTAATCATACAAAACGTAGCCTTAAGGTTTTGTTACCTTAGGGTCTGTCTACCTCGTAAAGGATAAAGACGCGATATATGTATGTATGTATGATTTAATTTTAAACTAGCATCAGAAAAGGAGATGTTTTGCTGTATTTTTGTCTTATTCAACGTACGCCCTACGTTAATAAGACATCTGACTCGGTATAATGTCTGCTAGCGAACAGCTCATGTTACAATTTCATCCCGAGTGCAGCAAGTACTTCATAAACGTGGTTCATTTAGAGAACCTGTACAATTCATATTGCAACGCTTTGAGTGTTTTCGAACAATCCGCTCTGTTATCTGTGTCGCCGGACCATCAAGAACCAAGTTAAATGTAAGAATGGGGTGTTAAATAACTCACTTTAAAGGTGTCGCAGTGAGCACAAAATACGCTCATTATCCTCACTAATATTATAAATGCGAAAGTGAGTTAGTTAGTTCGCTTGTTCTTTACTTCCTTCACGTTTTAACTACTGAACCGATAGTTTGAACTGATAGTTTTCATCTCGTAAAAGTATATGTAAGTCGTGCGGCTGCACAATTTCAAAACCTAGTAAGTCTCAAAAACTCAATTTTGGGATTTTTGCTTAAAACGTGGTTTCTAGCAAGTGCCTATAGGATACAGAAACATTTAGAGGCCTATCTCGCTCAACTTCAGAGATACGAGTACTGCAAAACCTAGTAAGTGCCCAAAAAAACTGACTTTACAATTTCAAAACCTAGTATGGCACAAAACCATTTCAAAAACCTAGTATGGGACATGCACTTACTAGGTTTTGAAAAAGTCAGAGAGACTTACTAGGTTTTGATATGGTCAAACGAGTTTAGTTGTAACTTTTTGGAAAGTAGTATGTGTTTGTTATTTGAAGTTACTAGGTTTTGTAAGTCAATGTTATAGGTACGTTGTTCTTTATTTATTTTGACGCGTCAAGGTAGGCAGCACTGTGCTCCCGCGCCAACTTCATGCTATTGCGCTGGAGCTGTTTCGAACTCGTTTAAACGCGTCAGTCAGTTGCCTGCCAAGGTTGAGTGTGCTTGCACGTGTTATGTTATGGAATTAAAGCCTCAAAAAAGACTAATATAATCGATAAACTAGTACCACTGATGCCACATACATACATACATACCGTCTCGCTTCTTTCCCATAGGGGTAGGCAGAGACTACTTTGTTCCACTTGCTACGATCCTGACATATTTCTTTCGCTTCATCCACAGTCATCAATCTCTTCATACATGCTCGTCGGTTTCGGGTACTCCTGACCTGACCTTTTTGCAAGACGTCTCCTATTTGGTCTCGGAACGTCCGTCTAGGCCTTCCCCTCCCAACGTAACCATTCACACTCCCCATATAGATCTGTTTAGTTAGTCTACTTTCATCCATCCGCTCTACATGCCCAAACCAACTAAGCATACTTTTTTCTATCCTAGTCCCTATATCCTCTTTCACACCAGCACGTTCTCTTATCACACTGTTCCTTATTCTATCTTTCAGAGGTACACCTTCCATACTCCTTAACGCTCTCATTTCTACTGCATTTATTCTACTTTCATGCTTCTTTTGCCATACCCAAGTTTCGCCACAGTCCCGAAAAAATTTTTGGACCAATCTCCCTGTCAGTAAATAGTGCCATTGATTTGATAACAGACGAGGGCCAAATTTCGGAAAATGATTAATATTATGGAAAGACCCTGGTGCCGCATTTTTTATTTTTTGTAATATTTTTTTTGTAATGAACAACTACTTAGCTGACTGGTTTGTTTTATTTAAATTGAAAAAAAGGTCCATGTATTAAAACTTAAATGATTAAATCTCTTAATCATGCCAAAGTGGCAACACATACTAGGTTTTGAAATTGATCGGTTCACTATAGTTTTTATTTGAGTTCAATTTCAAAACCTAGTATGGCACATAAAACATGCAATATAGGTTATTAAGTGTATATATATATACCAGGATATTCGGCTTAATCTAATAAACCAAGAAAGTATCACTTTTGGAACGAATATTGCAAAATTTTGTACGGCTGAGACAAAACATGTTTTTTCGCTCTCCTGTAAAATTAGCTTAATGTCCCTTACTAGGTTTTGAAATGGTGCAGCCGCGTGGGCACCAGCTATTAATGAAATAAATATTTAGTATTGATATCGTATCTGAGAGAAAACAAAGTGGCAAAAGCGATACTGAGAGAAAATCGCCGTATTTACACTGAAATTACTTATAAAAGCCCATTTAAATCATCGAACAATCTGTTCCTCATACGGTATGTTAGGTAGTTTTTCTTACTATTGATTTGTTCTAAGAGGTAGAGTGCTTTCTAAAATCTTCGAAATTTCAGTTTCGGAGAGCAATAAAAAAACTATGCCAACAAATCCGTCCAAAAAATACAATCCAAATTCCAAATCAAATTCATCGACTCCCTCCCCTCACTATCCCAAAACGCGGCAACATCGCATCGCCCATCCCTTACTAGCGCACCACAAAATCTCCCTTTCCCGCTCGCACACCGACTACCTTATTTAAATAAGAGTGAGTGCTTGCGAGTGTAGATTTACAATACCCGATTCGGGTTCTTACGTCAGTGGTTTTAGGGGTGTTTTTTGCGTGGGTATGTTATTAAAAAGTATAAAAAGGCTTTGGATGCGAGTTGTACTGTACGGCCGTGGTTTTGAAGAAGACACTTGACTTAGTTACGAATTGAGAGGAAATATAGTTAATTTTCCATCGATATTGGGTATTTATCCACTTTTCCGACGGGATAATTCTTTACTTAAATGGTTGGCCAAAGACAGACGGACGTAGAGAAAGTAACGAGGCTCCCGTGTATACCATTTAAAAGCAAATTTAATTTCTAACGGTAAAACCGTAAAAGTAAACATAAAAATAAAGAAAGTAAAAATTCTTGATTCAGTTGATAGTTAAGTAGCTATCATTTGAAAAACAGCGCCTTCTCTCGTCCCTGGTGAGCAGTAGATGTTCCATGGGAGTTTGCAATTGTGTCGTACAGACACATCATTCAAACATGACACTTGGCGACAATTCGCATAGCAACAAGGTCACGTGACAGCTAGTAACAGATAGAAAAAAATCGAAGGCTTACCCACCTGCTATGGGTGGTGTAGGGGTATAGCACGCGTCACGAAATGACGAGGATCCCGATTCAATTCCCGGCCATAACTTTACTTTTCGGATTTTTCTGAGTTCTAATTTTCAGTGTCGTTTAGAAATTAAGGCATTAATGAACAAAAAACATTCCTTGCTTCTCAAATCATCGAACAAATTGATTGACCCACTGTGGAACCTGCTCACAGTAAATGTAATAGTGACGTTACATTGTATTAAGAAGGAAATACTGTGACGTTTACTGTGAGAACGTTCTACGGTGGGTCAAATGGTTCGACTGTACTTTGTTCATACATACTGTCACTTCTCTCGTCTCTTTCCCACAGGGGTAGGCAGAGACTACTTTGTTCCACTGTCTACGATCCTGACATACTTATTTCGCTTCATCCACATTCATCAATCTCTATATATGCTCGTCGGTTTCAGGTACTCCTGACCTGACCTGTTTCCAAAACTTCACGGTCACTTGTCACTGCTTGTGGTTTGATACATTGTTCATAAGATATTCAATTCTTAGGAAACATGTCATAGGCGATGCGGCTAGCAACCCATCACTATTGATTCCCCTTTTCAACTTTTCACCAACAATCGTGCTAAACGTGGCCAGGTTTTGTTACCTCAGGCTTTGTCTACCCCGTAAGGGATGTAGACGTGATGTGTTTATTACCTAACTCGCTCGCAATCGCCATCGTTAATTTTGACAGTTCACGTATGGCCTGACAGTTGGCATCGGAATCAGCTAGCTGTTACTCGTACAAGAACCTGTCAAAATGAACACGATGGCGATTGCGAGCGAGTTAGGTAATAAGCCTACAGCATGGAAGACAAATATAGCACAAACTTACATTACTCTTTATTATTCGTAGGAACATCCACATTCTGTCATTGCTCTTCAACATTATTTTCAATCCTTCTGCTCCTATGTATTTTTTCGAGCGATTCATCTACTTCGGTTACGGTCTAATACTAATCTCCTTTTAGCCTGTCCTTTTTGACCTTTCAAAACCTACTCCAAATCCTTCACAGTTCACTCTGCTAACCTAGGGAATCGGTTACCGACCTCCATCAGGCAGTCTGCCTCCGTGGCGTCGTTCAAGGAGGGCTTGAGGAAGATGTGGCTCACACGATCTCCTTAAATATTGTGTGTGTACTCATGTTGTATGTAGTGTGTATGTATGCATGTACTAACCTTTTTCCAAAACTTCACGGTCACTTGTTGTTACTTTGTTGTGGTTTGGTACTTTGTTCATAAGATTCAATTGCGAGTTAAAGATAAATTGGCCAGTAGCTAAACAAACTGCGGGAGGGACGTGGAATCTAGCGGCATATTTCACACAAAGTGGGTAAAGACATGGATGAATGGGGTGTGATCACTCAACAATGCAGATAGTGTGTGAACACTAGGGTTGCCAACGAAATACAGCATTTTTAAATAAGCTACAAAAAACATAGTATTTTATGGAAAAAATTAAAATCATCATTACAGATAAACGGATAACTCACGTATAAAAAGTCGAGTGATGCTCGCCCCGGCGGCAGCGAAACGAACACTGGTCGAGCGCTCTAGGAAGAAGGCCTACGAAATAGTCCGAAACATGTCGAGCATCACTCTACTTTTTATACAATGTTATTCGTTTATGTGTAATGATGATTAAGTCTCACGGTAGTTTCATGTTGAAAAAATTAAAAATAGACAAATATGTAGTTATTTGTAACTTATTTATTTTTATAAAAACTACATTTGTTTTTCAGATTTCGTTCGGTGTTGAAAATATAGTATTTTTGCGTACTATATATTTCTTGAAAGTATATAGTATGCAGACCGAAAATATAGTACAATACTATATATTATAGTACGGTTGGCAACCCTAGTGAGCATTGAAATGCGATAATACGGCCATTTTGCGTAATGGTGAGGTTAAGCGTAAAGGTTTTAGGACGTTTTGCCGTTTGCCATAATTTCATTATCATATCATCAGCATCATCATCATCACCAGCTCCAGGCTATATACGTCCTGCTGGGGACAGGGCTCCACTTACAATGAGAGGGCTAGGCCATTTATTCTGTAAACGAGTTTCTGGATATTACATTTTGATTTTTTTATTTAATTGCATTGTTTTTTCGATTAATTTTGACATTATATTAAATTGTGACTGTAATTGTTTTACTATTAGGTATTGTTTTTGATTTTTGTCATTTTTTTAATATTCAATTTACTCTTGACGATTTCGATCTAAATTCTTCTAACTTGACAATGTACAATTTATGATGTAATTTTTATTGAATGAATAAATAATCTAATCTAATCTAATCTAATCTTGGGCAGTTTCGCTCACGATGTTTTCCTTCACCGAAAACCTCATGATAAGTTTCAAATGAGATATATCACATTAATTCCCAAAAACTCTGAGGTGCGAGCCCGGGATTCGAACTCACGACCCTCTGCTAAAGAGGCCACAGGTCAAACCACTAGGCTACATCGGCTTTTTTGACTTAAAGTCAAATAGCAAAATTATAAAAACAAATTGTCTCTCGGACCGGTTTAAAATCGGAGTTAAAAAAGTTAAAGCTTTTCCATCAACACAATCTCACAAACATTAACATATCTATATGTACTCGGTTATGGTAACGTTCGTCTGTTAGTACGACATTAAGATTATAAATATAAATAACCGAAGCTGTTTCAGCATCGTTATTGCATTGAAATGACATTATTTATTATAGAACTCCAATGTTTCATCTATTTTGTTTCCATCTTAGATTACGCAATTTTTGACAGTTTTTTTCTAGCGTATAAGTATAAATATAAATTGTATATTTAAGTATAACAGATTAATCGCTAAAGATAAGTTACGACAGTGTTTTGTTTTCTTTGTGAAATTTTAATTTAGGATTGCATTATTTATGTCGTAGAATACTCATATTTTGTTTGTAATCGACTGTTATCCATACTGGTCTGGGAGCAAAGAAATAACTTACCCCTTTATTCATAAACGCTCTGCAGGCTTCTGCTGACTTAGCAATCGTTTGCCCTTATCCGTCTTCTTGACATTTACTTTTCACAGATTTTTTTTGGGTACAGTTTTTTTTAGTTTTTCGATAATTACAACATTTAATTACTTCAAAACCTTGCCATCTTTTGCACTTCATCTAATAAACACTCAACGCTATTATTACATCATTAAACGTGCAGCCAACGTAACAGTAAGTAGCGCAGGATTTATTACGCTCTCTCCTGTGATAAGTCGGTTATACTCACGACTTTAAACATACACAAATACATAAATCACATATATATTTTATATGTAGACAGAGACTATGTAACAAGTCCTAAAGGCCACGTTTACCACGATTGTGGGTGAAATGGACAGGGGAATCAAAATAGTGATGAGTAGCTAGCCGCGTTGCCTATAACATGGTTCCTAAGATTGCCCATTCCATCAATGGGCGCGGGAAGAGAATCAACAGGTACACATCCAGACCAGTAGGCTTGTTGTCTAACTCGCTCGCAATCGCCATCTTGTTCATTTTGACAGTTCTTGTATGAATGTGACAGCTACCTGATTCCGATGCCAATAGTCAGCCCATACATGAACTGTCAAAATGAACAAGATGGCGATTGCGAGCGATTCAGATAGTAAGCCTACTGCAAAGAGAAGAGTGCTTTAAACATATGATTTGTTTATATGAGAGAAAAAATATGAAAAAAATGAATGTCCACTTAAGTCATCAATAACAGACAGGCAGACGTTACGCCTCCTTCCCATAGGGGTAGGCAAAGACCACTTTGTTCCACTTGCTACGACCCTGACATACCTCTTTCACTTCATCCACATTCACCAATCTCTTCACTCAAGCTCATCGGTGTAGAGACATACGAGACACCTATGTTTCATGACTTTTTTACATAATGAGGTTATAGTGTGAAGTTTCCAATCCGCCATGGGGCTCCCGTGGGCCCAAGACTTCTTATTCTGATGGGGAGGACTTATATATACCCAATAATAATAATAATTAATTATAATTAGGAGGGGAAGGCCTAGACGGACGTTTCGAGACCAAATAGGAGACGTTTTGGAAAAAGGTCAGGTCAGGAGTACCCGGAACCGACGAGCATGTATGAAGAGATTGATGAATGTGGATGAAGCGAAAGAAGTATGTCAGGATCGTAGCAAGTGGAACAAAGTAGTCTCTGCCTACCCCTGTGGGAAAGAGGCGTGACGGTATGTATGTATGTATGTGTAATAATAATAATATCCTGGGACAATGGACACCAGTTGACGTAGCCCCAAATTAAGCAAAGATTGTAAATGTGCACTAGACAACGGATAAATACATATTAAACAATTTAAACATCCAAGACTCGAGAACAAACAATCGTATTTTTCACATAAATATGGGGATCGAACCCGGGACCTCAAGCTAATAGTCAGGTTCTCTACCACTAGGCTATCCGGTCGTCAAAAAAAAAATTAAAAATAACAGGACAAATTTAATTTAGGCTGGAAATATTGAAGAAAATTTGTAAATGTTTCGATATTTATTTGAATAGCCAAATCGAGTAAACTAGGTCGAGTGCAAGCTCGGAGGCGCTGAGTTGTTTACCTCAGCGACCGCAGTGTCGGGTTACCGGTTCGATTCCCGCACCCGATATTCGGTGTCGGCTGACATTTGTGACACCTAATTTAAAATGCCTCTATACTTATAAGCCTTTGTGACAAAGAAACTTTATTAATCTCTTTTCTTTTCTTGCATTTTTTATCTGGTATATTATTATGTTGACTGTACGTACTGCTTTGTTAATATTAACGAGGTAGACAGAGGCTAAGGTAACAAGACTAAAGGCCACGTTTAGCATGATTGTGAGCGTGTGAAAACAGAAAACAAACTAGTGATGGGTTGGTAGCCGCATCGTCTATAACATGATTCCTATGATTTTCGCCCATTCCCTCGATGGGCTTTTACCGTCTGAGCGGGAATAGAAGCAACTGGTACATTTTATGTTTTTTCTTTGCTCCCACACCAACATGGAAGTTTCCTACTAGGAATCCTACTAATATTATAAACGCAAAAGTTTGTAAGTATGGATGGATGGATGGATGTTTGTTACTCTTTCACGTAAAAACTTCAGAATGGATTTGGATAACATTTCGAACGGAGATAGCTGATACCCTAAATTAACACATAGGCTACTTTTTATCCCGGAAAATTGCATAGTTCCCGTGGGATAGCGAAAAATTATTTTTTTGCAGGCGACGTCGCGGGCGGCAGCTAGTTATAAAATAGATTAAATACAATAAATATGTCAACACTTCTGAGTCGTATGTGAACAACTTATAACATACTATAACAAGTAAGTTATTGTTGATAAGCAATCATGAATGCGCATAGTAAAGAGATTAGCGGCAATAAGGGTCATAATCGCATTAAACTATCAACGCAGTGCGCCGGTGAAACCTGAGTAGGAGTGGTGAAAAGGCTTATGAGTATCTCAGTGTTTGGAATTTGAACTGTAAATGCAGAGGCAGTAGGTTTAAAGTTAAATGATGATTTGGCTGGACTTATGCTAAGTTGGTAGAGTATGTGGGTGGTTAACATTATGATAAAGTAAAGGAAAAATGTTTTTTTTATGTTTCGTTGTGGTGACAGACAAACACAATTATGTATAACTAGCTGTTGCCTGCAACTTCGTCTGCATAGAATTTGTTTATTGCTATGCCGCAGGAATTACGCAATTTTCCGGGTTAAAATACTATAATCTACTATATCTACCTATGTTCCAAATGTCATCCAGATCTGTCTAGCCGTTCTGGGGTGAAAGAGTAACAAACATCCATCCATCCATACTTACAAACTGTCGCGTTCATAATATTAGTAGGATTGATCTTGCCTGCAACTTCGTTTATATCCCGTGGGAACTTTACATACATAAATCACGACTTTATCCCTTACGGGGTAGACAGAGCCTGTGCTAAGACCAAAAGGCCACGTTTAGCATGATTGTGGGCGTATAGATGGAAAGAGGAATATAAATAGTGATGGGTTGCTTTCATGCTGATCTGGGAGCAAAGAAAAAACGTAAAATGTACCAGTTGCTTCTTTTCCCGCACAGATGGTACAAACCCATCGAGGGAATGGACGAAAAGCATAGGAATCGTGTCATAGGCGATGCAGCTAGCAATCCATCACTATTTTGATTCCACTTTCCACCTATACGCCCACAGTGTCTTGCTAAACGTGGCCTGTAGGTCTTGTTACCTTAGGCTCTGTCTACCCCGTAAGGGATCAAGACATGATTTGTGTATGTATGTATGGGTTGGTAGCCGCATCGCCCATAACATGATTCCCAAGAGCTCCGCCGCCATCGATGGGCTTTTACCAGTATCGGTATTTATTTATTTATTTATTATTATTTTTTATTTTTTTTTATTACGAACTGACCAGTGATTGACCTCTATCTCACTTGGTGGAAGGTGCAGATGAGGCCAAAGGTGCAACTCATTGGTTCAGTAATAGCCTATTCACTCTAGCCTTGAAGAGTATTTATTTATTTAAGGAGAACCAACAGCATTTAAACACAATTTATGTAGGGGACGTAGTAACACAGAGCCAATTACAGGAATTTACACATAGTGACAGAGTACAAGTTAAGCACAGCTTAACTTAAAATGAGGTGGCGCACACAGCATTAAACGACACACTATGCAAAGAAAACAATTTACATTGCTAAGTAAGATTCTAACACTAAGTGACTCGCACATTAAACAAAATCAACTATGAAAATCATTAGGGTCGAAATATGAATTTCTACAACATAAATCATACATAATAATCAATAATCCCATATCCGTCAACAACTAGGCCAACGCCTCATGTGGTCCCATAAAACATAAATCTCATTACCTTCATAGCTTCACTTTTTTCACTTAACGTCATATAAAAGCCATATTAAAGCAGTTCCATGAAAGTCGGTTAGTGCACAGACGTACCCGGGAATAGACAACGCAAGAATTTCTGCCAAGATGCCTGCAAGCGCTCACAATGCGTGTGTGTTGTAGGGCCTTATGCAAGGTCTATCCGGATCGCTGCCACCCACTAGCCAGTATTAAGTAAGTAAGTAAGTAAATGCTTTATTGTACAAATATAAAGTACAATACAAATACAATACAATACACAAATCACGTCTTTATCCCTTACGGGGTAGACAGAGCCTAAGGTGACAAGACCTACAGGCCACGTTTAGCAAGATTGTGGGGCTAGGTATACATGGAAAATAGAATCAAAATAGTAATGGGTTGCTAGCCGCATCGCCTATAACATGTTTCCTATGATTTTCACCCATTCCCTCTATGGGCTTTCACTATCTGTCTGGGAAGAGAAGCAACTGGTACATTCTATGTTTTTTCTTTGCTCCCAGACCAGCATGGAAGTATATAAAGTAACAGAGACAAATCACAAAAAAGACATAAAATATATGCACAAAGGCACTTGAAGTATTAGCGCGAATGCCCGCTCTATATATTGTGTCAATGAGGATCAAACTAAGACATCTCAAAAGGAGTTTTGCTTCTCGCTCTTACATATAACCTGTGTCCCTCAGGTTGGTGAACGTCGGCTGAAAGTATGTCCACGCAATTGTTTTCTGAACCGAAAATAAGCTAGTAATATACTGGCGCAATAGGTTTTCCGTCTTGCCAAACCCCGTCTCGCGAAAACGCCTTGGCGATTTCTTGCCTGATATCGATATTATATTTTATGTATAGGCATTAGTGATACGTTGCCATTCAAGTAAATACTTTTGTATTTGTATTCATTAATAATTAAAACGCTACGAGGAACCTGCGCATGGATTCAAATTAAAGTTTTTAAACACTATCCGCTTCTTTTCGCTATGTACCCATTTTCCTTATGGTTGATTGTGGTGTTCAAAAAAAAAATCAAAAAAGGGGTCCCTACGGATACATTTCGACCCATTCGTGGATCTTTTGTGTAATTATTACTCTTTCGCACTATTCCATCGCTTTTACCACCTCATTCATGAATTTTCAGTGGTTTTGATTTTTTATTGCATATGCGTAGTCTATCTCAAGTACGTCTATGGCTAACCGACCAGTATGTAAGTATTATACAAATTGTTAGTTTACTTGGATGTGCTACTTCTCTTACCTTAAGTACGCACTTAGCTGCAGTTGGCAGATTCTACAAGAACTTTAAAAGGGTGTTAAGTGTAATTAAGGATTTCACATTTTCCGTATGTTAAGATTATACTTTAATAGCATAGTATCTAGTTACGACTACATACATATAAGTATGTAGTCTAGATGGTAAAAGCCCATCGAGGGAATCGGTACAAATCGTAGGGGCATGCTATAGGCGATGTGGCAACCCATCACTATTTTGATTCCCTTTTCCACCTATACATACATACATATATCACGTCTTTATCCCTTACGGGGAGACAGAGGCTAAGGTAACAAAACCTTAAGGCCACGTTTAGCATGATTAAGAGCGTATAGCTGGAAAGTGAAATCTAAAATAGTGATGAATTGCTAGTCGTATCTATTACCATGATTCCTAAGACTTTTACCATCTGCGCGGGAAGAGAAGCAACTGGTAAATTCCATGCTTTTTTGTTAACTCCCATACCAGCATGGAAGAATCCACATACGCCCACAATTATGCTGAAGGGATAAAGACGTGATTTATGTATGTGTACATGTATGTTAGTCGACTATACATCTACGACACACTAGATCTATGTGTACTATACTATATTGCGTTGACATGCGCAGTTTAGTGCTAACGCAGACAATGCGCCGCGTTATTTAGTGCCCCATTCAACTTTTAATTATTTCCCCTCTGCGCCAGGCCTTATAACTTAGATAAATGAGCGAGATAGAATTATGAAGCATTCTTAGCTTCAGATTAAGTTATCGGGTCTTTGAGCCTGTTGCGAGTATACAAGTGATATTTATAATGACTTTTTCTACGTAATAGTTGTAACACATAGTCAAGAACCTAAAGCATTTTACCAATATAGCAAAATGAAAAAAATATGATAAATTAATAAATATTTAAAAATATTGTAACTGGCAGTTTCCCGAATTCTATCTCTGTTCCAAATTCAAATTCAATGTTCAATGTTTTTGGGGAAGGCCAAGACGGACGTTCCGAGACCAAATAGGAGACGGTTTGGATAAAGGTCAGGTCAGGAGTACTCGAAACCGACGAGCATGTATGAAGAGATTGAATGTGGATGAAGCGAAAGAAGTATGTCAGGATCAGGATCGTAGCAAGTGGAACAAAGTAGTATCTGTCTACCCCTGTGGGAAAGAGCCATGACGGTATGTATGTATGAGTTCCAATTTTTTTTCCAGATATGTTCAACGTCAGCCGTTAAAGAGTAATAAACATTCATTTTTTTTCAACAGACTGTTGTTTCGAGAAGAAACAAGCGGCGTGAAGTTGTGCCAAGTAAAGGATTTTAATTTTACGAAACATATAATCAACTCTTATACTTTCTGAAACAACCAAACGATACCGCGATTCAGGAATGCGCCTGGACGTAACACCGCCATCTATTGTTATATAAAAGAACTAATCTTGAACGGCTCTCAAAAATCCCGTACAGTTAGGCATAGGTGCGTCCGCGCATGGATAACATACCGGCGCCATTGTGCAGCCGATCGGGAGATAGCGTTCCGTTTTACCGCTGCATGGAGCTTCCTGGACCAAGAATTGGGATAATTGTTGAAGACCCCTGCTAATATAAGTAGGGGACGTTTTTAACAAAGGTCGGGTCAAGAGTACCCTAAACCGACAAGCATGTGTGAAGAGATTGATGAATGTGAAAGCGAAGTGTGTCAAGATCGTAGCAAGTGGAGCAAAGTAGTCGCTGCCTACCCCTATGTATGTAGGGCCCCTACTACTCCGAAGTTAATTCTTAGTTCGTTTCGGGCATTCCGTGCCATTGACATGAGAAAGAGAGGGATGATGGGATACGAACTTCGAATTCGGAATTTCGGAGTAGCCTCCCGCAATCCAGTCATTTCATTATAACACAATTTTTATGTATTTTCAGTTGTATATTTATAGCTGTCTTTGTCAAAAGTTACTTTCACATTTCATAACAATAGTTTGGAAAAGGCTTAGTAAATATTAATACATATTTAGTAAAATAGGTACCTATTTTACTAAATATCCCTCGCACATGTCACTTGTTACTTACTTTTGGCGACCGGTTGGTGATCGGATAGCCTGGACTATGAAGCTAAAGGTCCCGGGTTCGAAACCCGGTAGAGCCATGCATTTGTATGATGAATGCGAGTTTGTACCCAAATCTTGGATGTTGTATGTTTAATGTGTACCAATAGTACAAGCTTTGCTTAATTTGGGACTAGGTCAATTTTGTTATTCGTCCCTTAATATTTATTTTACTTAGGACTCGAACCCGCAACTATCCAAGTATGCCATGCGCTTGCGCATGCCCGCAGTAACCCCGCGCTGCGTGGATGCGCGATAGCAATCAGTTATGTGCGGTATAGACAACTAGTTTTGCTGCTTTCATAGTAGGGTCCCGCATGTATAACATATAAGTGTTCGTAGCTTCGTACGCACGGAATCCGTTCATTTTACTGGAATATTCCATTTTATAAGTTATTTCTTTGCTCCCAGACCAGTATGGATAACAGTCGATTACGAACAAAATATGAGTATTCTACGACATCACTATCATCACTATCACTATCACTACATAGTATAAAATAAAGTCACTTTTTCTGTCCTCATGTCCGTATGTATGCTTATATCTTCAAAACTACACAACGGATTTTGATGCGGTTTTTTTTAATAGATAGAGTGATTCAAGAGGAAGGTTTATATGTATGTATAATGCATGCATAATATACCGTGCGAAGCCGGGACGGGTCGCTAGTAAATAATACAATCCTAAATCCAATCCTATCCTATCTATTATTCACACAACTAGCTGCATTGTCTATAACATGATTCCTATGATTTTCACCCATTCCCGCGAGAAATCTTTACACTATGGTAGTTAACATGATCCATCGTATGACCTCACACTTCTAGGTGGCAAGGGTGGCACCTCAAAGCTCGTCCCTAATGATCAAGTTGACACGTACATTTAGAATTTAATCTCAAACTAGGGGGTTGTAGTCAGACTACAGTTCTTTGTACACTAGCGGACAAAACATTGACCCACCCAGAAGTACCAATTATTTTTAGCCGCAAAGACGTGTTGTAATGTGAACGTGTATCGTTAACATGGCTCCACTTGATGGATTGCCATGAAATTGTCATAAATGTCTTTATCCGACGGGGTAGACTGAGCCTAAGGTAACAAGACCTAAAAGCCACGTTTAGCGTGATTGTGAGCGTTTAAGATGGTAAGGGGAATCAAAATAGTGAGCAGAATAGACAGCCGCATCGCCTATAACATGGTTCATAAGATTTTCGCTGATTCCCTTGATGGGCTTTTACCATCTGCGTTGCTCCTAGACCAGGAAGAGACTTCTAACTTGGATTAACATAGCGATGAACAAATTATTCGCAGACAAAGTCACGTTCAAAAGCTAGTAAGTTGTAATTCATCGTATTAAACATGATTCTCGCTGGTATTATTTACAACCACTTGGAATAAGTTACTAATACGACCATACTGATATTATATCGCATACATAAACGACCAGTGTGATTTCAAATAAATTCTATTTAGCATCACAAACCAACATAATTCTGGAAGTTCTGTTTCCTGTACTAGATGTCATCGTTTACTGGTAGTTATGGGTTGTGCTTAGAGTAACGAACCAACCGGAGAAGCGAATAATGTCCTGTCAGTTGACGAGCGTTCATATCCGGGACATTATGTGAATGTGGTCGTGGAATTGAAGTAAGTGTCTTTTCATTTTATTATCTGTGTGCTTTGGTACATCGAAAAAGGCATTCTATTTTTTTTATCGGTCCCAGAAGCGCATGGAAGACATTTATCTGGGGGCACGGTAGTGCCCCCGTCAAGTCGAACAAAAGCAGCACTGCCGTACCTTTTCTGGAAACAATTCAGGCCATTTTGGACCATCTTATAACTACGTTGTGGATAAAACTAGAAGCCTGAATTTTCAGTAACCAAGCAGGCATTGTATAAACACACACCAGTACACACCAGTACCTACAGATTCGTTTAATATTAATATTATAATGAATTTAATTTAATTTAATTAGTTCTGGTCATGCTTTATAAAATTAAAGTAAATTGAAATTAGAAATTAGAAATTGCATTATATCTTAGAAAATATTGTCTGATTACCTTGCTGCATTTTATTGGAGAAGTGGGGCCTTCTGTTACAGGTATCTTGCATACCTACTAGGAGGTCACTAACCTTCTCATTATGTATTCCTGAATGTTAAATAAATACATTTTCATTTATCATAAACATTATATTAGTATGGAATGTGTGTGTATGGCACCTCCAGTTTGCTGAATGGTCCGAGATCGCGGGTTCATTCGCCTACTGCGACAGATATTGTGGGGTTAGGGAAATATACGTATTATGACTGTTTTGCTTGAGTTATGACCTTATGAAGACGGTGACGGCTTAACATTACGCTAGTGCTGTTACTTTTTAAAGGGACGAAAAGCTACCGTGGGTAGTTGCTGGTAAGATCATTTTTGAATGAGTAATGAAAAGAGATTTAAGGAAGCCATTGGATGAGGTTTAGTTACCAACATCAAATGAGATTGAGAGAGAATTTTTGAGATAACTCTTTGTACGAAAAACTGTAAATTTTACAAAATTAAAAGAAAATATCTTTATGTATTTTAAAAAGAAAACTTTTATTTTTATTTTTGTGTGCGTCTGGAACGAATTAATTTAAAAACTACTACTGCGATTCCGAAAAGATTTTTACCATTAGAATGCTACATTATCTCTAAATATCATAAAATTAACTTCCAAGCTGGTCTGAGTGCGAAGAAAAACATAAAATATACCAGTTGTTCTTCTTCCAACGCAGATGGCAAAAGCCCATCAAAGGAATGGGCTATAATCTTAGGAATCATGTTATAGGCGATGCGGCTAGCAACCCATCACTATTTTGATTCCTTTTTCCACCTATACGCTCTGTACCCCGTAAGGGTTAAAGACGCGATTTATAATATATATGCAATATAATATATATATATATATATATATATATGTAATATGTATGTAATGTGTATGTATGTATCATTTTTTTATAAAAATAATAGCGAGTTTCAAATCATTATTTTAATCACTATCACTATCACTACATATTATAAAACAAAGTCGCTTTTTCTGTCCTCAAATCCGTATGTATGCTTATATCTTCAAAACTACACAAGGGATTTTGATGCGGTTTTTTTTAATAGATAGAGTGATTCAAGAGGAAGGTTTATAATGTATAATACATGCATAATATACCGTGCGAAGCCGGGGCGGGTCGCTAGTTAAGTATACATTTAATACCTTTTTTTTATATGAATAGGAAGGCAAACGAGCAAGTGGGTCACCTGATGGTAAGTGATCACCACTGCCCATAGACACCCGCAACCCCGGAGGGATTGCAGATGCGTTGCCAACCTAGAGGACTAAGATGAAATGCCTCTTGTGCCCGTAATTTCCCCGGCTGTCTTACTCTCCACACCGGAACACAGCAGTGCAAGCACTGCTACTTAGCGGCAGGATTAGCGAGTCCTCACTATATAGTCCTCACTCCTTTCTAGACGAGCTACCTGCTACTTACCTATATGGTATGTTGTAAC
Organism: Pandemis cinnamomeana; assembly: GCA_932294345.1. Taxonomy (NCBI): domain Eukaryota; kingdom Metazoa; phylum Arthropoda; class Insecta; order Lepidoptera; family Tortricidae; genus Pandemis; species Pandemis cinnamomeana. The sequence goes on along the minus strand of OW028710.1, from coordinate 13,216,234 downwards.
ATTTTAATTGTCCCCAAGTGTAGTAACACAATACGGGGTAATCGAGACTCGAGCCCGTTCACACTCCACTGAATCTGTAAGGTTTCCAAGGAATTTCGGGGGTCGCCATTGAGTTTTGTGGAGGCGAATGGTTAGACATGTTTTTTTAGGAAATTCCGTGTGTGCCGTTAAAATTTAAACTGATTAAATTGCGGCGAAAGCAAACCGGCGAAGAAGCCATGTTTCAAAATGAGTTTGTTTTAAATTTCATTTTAATACTAACTTCTTTTGCTGCCTACCTTCCACTGGTCTGGGAGCTAAGAAAAACATAGAATTACCAGTTTCTTCTCTTCTCGCGCAGATGATAAAAGCCCAAGGGAATGGGCGAAAATCACAGGAATCATATAGGCGATGCGGCTAGCAACTCATCACTATTTTGATTCCATTTTTTTGCCATCTATATTTTTAATGAAATAGGTACATTAAGCTACTAGAAAACTTAAATTCTACTTAAATTAAATACATTTATAAAAGGGATGTACACGGTCCCCGAACCTTAAAACACATTAGCCTATAGTAGAGATGTATAAAGTCTCTACTAGTTAAAGTAAAACAAAATAGTTATGCAAAAAAAGACAAAAAAAAAACGAAAAAAGAAAGAAAGAGAAAAGAATCGCGTTAAAAACGTCATGGTAACCATCTTTTAAACTAGAGCAGTACGTTTTCTTCATAACTTAACGAAGTGCACGAATATTTCCCATAGCATTAATCTCCCATTCATGATTATTATTTATTACGGAGCCGTGAGAAATGCAAAAACATGATAGTGTGGTGATGATAGTGCGAACAATGACATGGAGAAAGGTAGTTTTGGGAATTTGTTACTATTAAAAATATTATCTCAGATAAGTGTACTTTGATCTTAAGGCTGATAGAGGGAAAGCCTGGCTCAATTGTCAGTGTAAGTACATAAATTATATACGTATATAAATACACAAATCTTGTCTTTATCCCTTACGGGGTAGACAAAGCCTAATGTAACAAGACCTAAGGACACGTTTAACATGATTGTGGGCATATAGATAGAAAGAGCAATCAAAATAAATTTGCATGCTAGTATAATAAAATTGTACAAATAGCAGAATAAGGAACCTATATTGTCTCTGTACCACCCAATGACTTTGTTATATCTACTTATTCTTTGCAAATAAATATAATAATAATATAGCCTTTTTATTCCGGATGAGCTACAATTTCAGTAAGTATGTTGTCTGTTTTTTATTTTTTTATTTTTTATTATTAAACTTTCGCGTAATTCGGCGTGCCTCATGGCATAGGCCTCCTCCGTGTATTGGAGGGTTTGGGCTATAGTTCCCACGCGCGCCCAGTGCGGATTGGGAACTTAACACACACCATTGAATTTCTTCGCAGATGTGTGCAGGTTTCCTCACGGTGTTTTCCTTCACCGAAAAGCTCATGGCAAATTTCAAATGTAATTTTCGCACATAAATTCCAAAAAACTCAGAGGTGCGCGCCCGGGATTTGAACCCACGACGCTCTGCTTGAGAGGCCACAGGTCAAACCACTAGGCTACCACGGCTTTTTATGCTATTCTATTCTATTCTTAAATAGTGATGGGTGGTGGGTGATGGGTCAAAGTTAGTTGGCCAAATTATGTCGTATCAATAGCCTTTCCGCTGTCTGACACTTTGACAACGTACCACGGAGTAGTGCGAAACATGTCTGCAATTGATTCGACTCGAATATTTTAACAGATACGCACAGTCTCATTATTTAGTTCGCAGAACTTTGTCTTCACTATTTATTAAGTCTGAAACGGCCATTTTGAAATTACTGTTCTACAACGTAAACTACATCTTAGAGGAAACATTTACCATTTTTGATTTAGAACAAAATGTTTTTACACACCGTGTTCACAGAGCTAACATTGAAGAATAGCCAATTATATACACACATACACACCATAGTCCAGGGATGGCGAACCAATGGCACAAATAATTAAAAATGCATCAAATTACTAAGTTAAAATTTGCTTTACGATGAAATAGCTGGCAAACGAATAAACTGGTACCTACTAGACCATCCATGGACACCCGTAACACTAAGATGGTATTTGATGGTATGTCTCCTAGTCATAAGTAGTATAAATAGTATTTCGCTTCATCCACATTCATACATCTCTTCACACGTGCTCGTCAGTTTAGGGTACTCTTGACCCGATCTTTTTCAAAACGTCCCCAAAGTTGATGCTTGTAAAATGGTTCACCACCCCTGCCGTCGAACATGCAAAGCTCATACAATAACCACCATAACTCAGACAGTTTACGCATTGCGTTTTAAAAACGCTTGAAATGCGTTCATCCAAAGCAAAAGTCGTTAAAATTTAAAAAGTAACAGTAGGTACGCTATTAAATTAGGGTTCAGTATGTCTGAAGGAAAAGTATGTTTTATCTGTCTATTTGTTCATTATTGCGTAACAGAATTTTCTTTCACATCGTAAACATTTCTACGTATCTCTACAATATACTTATATAATTTAACGTTCGGGGACCTTTTGTAAATGTATTTCATTTAAGTAGAATTGAGGTATTGTAGTAGCTTAATGTATTTTATTTTGAAAAAATTACTTTCTGCCAAGTTTTTGCGGCGCATTCTTGGCAATGTTGGTATTTCCGAATGCGCTGGTAGTTTCAAAAAAGACATGTAAAAGAGCCCTTGGCGGCCAGTTTGCAAAAATAAATTTCGAATTTTGTATGTATTTGAATACATGTATCTGAAACATTCTAGATTGTTTTACGATACCTGGAGCCGGGTCTCATCTGCGAGCCTTGGCATGACGTCTTAATGCGGCTCAATTCCGACTCAGTTCAGGTTTTAGCTGCCTATAACATGATTCCTAAGACACCTATTACCCCGATGCGCTTTTACCATATGCGCGGGAAGAGATGCAGCTGGTACATTCTATGTTATTTCCTTGCTCCCAGACTATCACGGAAGAATTTGAGAATAGGTAGTCACAAAACTACAGCCAAAGGGCCCAAGCCAGTGGCGGACTAAGCCTGTCAGAGGCCCGGGGCGACAAAACTAAATGAGGTCCCCCGGCTTAAAAAAATATGTAGTTTTGTCCGTACACAGAGATGGGAATCCCCCCCCCCCCCCTCCCAGCGTATGGATGCGTACAGCAAAGTTAAAAATTTGGGGCCCCCCAAAGACCGGGGGCCCGGGGCGGGCCGCCCCTTCCGCCCCCCTGTTAGTCCGCCACTGGCCCAAGCACACGCACACATCAAAGGCTTTCGTTTCCTAGGCACGCGGCTTAATTGTAGCGAAACTTAATAACCCCCGCAAATGGTTGTCGACGGAAACTAGTTACGACAGAGTCGAGAAGCGAGGATGCGGCAAATAAGTATTATTTACAAGATCACATTGACTTACAATAAACAACTAGACTCTCAGTCGCTAACAAAGATTCCTCAAGAAACGTCCGAGTTGCTTTGTCTATGTGTTGTGTGTGTCAACACATCGACTTAGACAGATAACATTAACATATTCGTTCAAATTGACACCTTATTTCGTGGCAGTAATGTTTAATATCAATGGCGTAGGATCGTGCGAAGTAATGACACGACGCCACGCGCTGGAAACCTGCCTGTCTCTTTTGTTCTCTATAGTAAGATTACGGTGCGAAAGAGACATATACATTGTTATCAAAGCGCGGTCGAAACACAACTGAACCAAAACTCTGAACAATAGACGCGTGTTCAGACTTTTGCTTCGGACAGTTTTTGAGCGTGATTGGGAGTCTAGTTGTTTATTGTACGTCAATGCAAGATCATGAACGAATTAAGACAGAACTTTGAACAAAATCTGCTGCGTACCCATGGGAAATACGCCTCGAACGCGGTTGCCTTAAAATGTCTAATAATATGAGAACAGTTTGGGGTTGCGAGTCGGGTTACCTCCACGTGTGGTCAAGAGCTGCGGTTCGTTCTTGGATCCGTCCAAAGGGAAGAGCAGTACTTGGACCGGTGCACCCTGGGCATCGGTTAGTGATTTCCTGGCAGATTCTGAGGACACTTGCTAAATTTTACCTAAACATACCAACTATGCTTATATTTTGCCCAAATATATACAATATATAAAATTCGCATAGTAGGTGACAAAGTCACGTGGAACCTAGTAATAGATTGAAAAATTCCAAGGCTTACCCACCTGCTATGGATGGTGTAGGGGTATAGCACGCGTCACGGAATGACGAGTATCCAAGTTCGATTCCCGCATAGCTTTACTTTTCGGATTTTTCTGCGTTCTAATTTTCAGTATCGTTTAGAAATTTAAATATACCCATCATGCTTATGACAATTTAGGTCAATTAAATCTAATAAACGTCACCTCCATTTTTCGTAGTCACGCGTCCATCACACTTATGTCTGCGTAAGAGTTGATTCTAGAGATCGAGTGAACGAATGATCCAGTGACGATTTGACACGAATACCAATCAACGGCACCTTTGTTTGTCTGCCTGCTAATTGTCGAGTGTTTGTGTTGGCATTAGAGATCTGTCGTGAAATGATAATTTTATCTTTGCTAAGCATGGCATTTAGGTCTTGTTACTATAGGCTGACTACCCCGTAAGGGATAAAGACGTGATTTATGTATGTATGTATGCATCATTCCAGATATGTAAAAGGATTTTTTCTAATGTGAACAAGAACGAAGTATAGTCAGATAAATTAGCCCTAAAAAGAAATTTCTAAACGACACTGAAAATTAGAACACACAGAAAAATCCGAAGAGTAAAGCTATGGCCGGGAATCGAAACCGGATCCTCGTCATTCCGTGACGCGTGCTATACCCCTACACTACCCATAGCAGGCGAGTAAGCCTTCGAATTTTGCTGTGTATCACTTGACCTTGTTACTATGCGAATTTTTGTCGCCAAGCGTCATCTTTGAATGATGTGTGTACGACACAATTACAAACTCCCGTGAAACATCTACTGCTCACAAAGGACGAGAGAAGGCGCTGTTTTTCAAATGATCGGTACTATCAAATGAATCAAGAATATTTTTCTAGTATCAAATCAGGAAATAATGATAACACTAATGAAAAGAACAAAGTGTCTGTGTAAAACTTGACAGGAAATCCGCTTAAGATTAGGCGTAGGATATATTAAGGAATGAATAAGGCATTGTGTTTTTTTTTTATGTTAGATAGGCCAGACAAACGAACTAGTGGGTCACCTGATGGTAAATGATCACCACTGTCCATAGACACCCGCAGCGCTTTACGCGATGCCAGTGCGTTGTCTGTCCTATTTAGTTTAGTTTAACTTTTCGCTCAGAAGCCATAATTTGAGATCAACTTAAAGCTACATACATACCGTTACGCCTCTTTCCCACAGAGGTAGCCAGAGACTACTTTGTTCCACTTGCTACGATCCTGACACACTTCGCTTCCACATTCGTCAATTTCTTTACACATGCTCGTCAGTTTAGGGTACTCTTGACCCGAACTTTTTTCAAAACGTCCCCAAAGAATTAAGAAGCTTTATCAATCACATTTATCAATCTCTTCATACATGCTCGTCAGTTTAGGGTTCTCATGACCCGAACTTTTTTCAATACGTCCCCAAATAATTAGAAGCTTTATCAATCACATTTATCAATCTCTTCATACATGCTCGTCAGTTTAGGGTACTCTTGACCCGAACTTTTTTCAAAACGTCCCCAAATAATTAGAAGCTTTATCAATCACATTTATCAATCTCTTCATACATGCTCGACGGTTTCGGGTACTCTTGACCTTTTTCCAAAACGTCCCCTAATTGGTCACGGAACGTCCGTCTAGGCCGTCGCAACCAACGCACCCATTCACACTCCCCATATAAACCTGTTAACTTAAAGTTCCTTCCAATAAGACGCTGTTTTACTGTCTAGGAAGAAACTGAAGTAGAAAACATAATCTCAGTAATTACAGACTTATCTTATCTAAAAGTTAGTATTTTCTATACAGTTAGAAACTTGAGTTTGACACAAAGATTACGGAGGATAAAACAACAACAATTAAGTCGTACTTAGAAAATTGTAGCCATTTAAAATAAAAGTAAAAAAAAATGCCGTTATTTCTCTCTTGTAAGTTTTCTGCTTGCCAGATTCTAGGGTTTCGACTGGGCGTTGATAAGTAAGTCAGTCAAAACGCTCTCATGGCGACTGCACGACCCTAAGTAGTTGCTTTTATCAGCTTTTATGAAATACATAGTCAGTGTAATTTACTATTTGTACCTACACGTATAAAAAATAAGCAAGTTAAAAAATAAGTAACCTAGGTTTCAGTTTTGTTCGTGACTCACCCGATCATGATAAGACCCTGGGAAGGACACGGGATAGTTTTCATCCCGGAAAATTGTACAGTTCCCGCGCACGCGCGATAAACTTCGCCGCAGACGAAGTCGCGAAGTCACATTATAGTTGACGTAACTAGTACACAAATACATGTTTAATTAGGCACATTTATTTTTGTATAGTTATTTACGAACTTAACTCTCAAATCGACCATGAACCGAAATTACCGTAGGTTCGTTACGAAGAATTTCTGAGAAACAATCTATTCACACGTGATTCGACCCTTTGGTAAAAAGTCCCTCAAGCCGCTCTATAAAAGTCATTAAGTTGGAGCGAAGATAATTGATGAAGGTTACAGATTATGCCTTGCTCTAGACGAGGCAAGTACAAGGCAAAACCGTCTCTAACACCAGACTGGACAGCCCCGATTCGTCTGCCGCCTTCCCTCAGACAATAAAAGTACCGTGAGTGTGCTAGACGTAGTTTTTTCACCGCCGGTATTATTATAAAATCGTCAAGTCCCGGCTTATTTTGTTGGTAATTTCGGGTTGTAGGTTTCGGCGATAGAACTGATGGCATTAAAAAATTGTTGCGCGTACAATGTAATGAGTAACATTGAGTTTAGGTTCGGAATGTTTGGCTTTATGTGATTTGAATTCTAAACCAATTGAGTATTTATCTGAATTATTTTCAGTTAATCTTTACCTCAAAATAAATAGGTGGAAAGAGGAATCAAAGTAGTGATGGGTTGCTAGCATGGTCAAAACTGGTTAAGTTCAAAGTTTCAAGCTTATGGGTCTGATGATAGTCAGTCACAATATTACAGGAGGTTAGAAATGACCTGAATGGCTTCGAGAAAAGGATGGTACGGCCGAGCCTTGTTTTTGCTGCACTTGGCGGGAGCACTGCCGCGCTCCCAGATTCCTAAGACTTTCGCCGACATGTTCCAGAATAATTCTAGGATACCTTAAAATAAAAAATAATTTAAAGAGATTTATTCAATAATTTGTTTACAGATTCAAAGTACAAACAATATGAATGCAGCATAACACTCACAAAAAAGCCGTGGTAGCCTAGTGGATTGACCTGTGGCCTCTCAAGCAGGGTCGTGGGCTCGAGTCCAGGCTCGCACTTCTGAGTTTTTCGAATTTATGTGCAGTTACATTTGAAATTTACCATGAGCTTTTCGGTGAAGGAAAACACATCTGTGAAGCAATTCAATGGTGTGTGTGAAGTTCCCAATCCGCACTGGGCCCGCGTTTTTTTTTTTTTTTTTTATATGAATAGGAAGGCAAACGAGCAAGTGGGTCACCTGATGGTAAGTGATCACCACTGCCCATAGACACCGGCAACCCCGGAGGGATTGCAGATGCGTTGCCAACCTAGAGGACTAAGATGCAATGCCTCTTGTGCCCGTAATTTCCCCGGCTGTCTTACTCTCCACACCGGAACACAGTAGTGCAAGCACTGCTACTTAGCGGCAGGATTAGCGAGTAAGATGGTGGTAGCGATCCGGACGGACCTTGCACAAGGCCCTACCACCCGCAAATACCGCCCGCGTGGGAACTATAGCCCAAGCCCTCTCATTCTGAGAGGTCTGTGCCCAGCAGTGGGACGTATATAGGCTGAAGATGATATTCGACGCCACTGTATACGAAATAATCTCATAAAAAGCTAATACAACCACCGTTATTTTCATGCGAACAAAAAAATCAATTTACAAAACCACGCAATCATCGCATCACAATTTCGCGTTTTAAAAATGGCGTCGCCTTTGTTGTTCGTCACGGGCAATAGAGGGCTTTGTACCTGCGCGGGAGTGTTTTTTAGACGAATAAAATGTAGCTAGGACCTGACCCGGAGCTACGTTTAGGAATGTACAGTCGAGAGCGCGCATGCGTTTAAAAATACATTAGGGATTTAATTTGAATATTAGGCGCTTTCGAGTTTTTCGTGCTTTGACGTGGCGTTTTGTTTTTGCTATTTGGTAAAGTGTATTTTGTAAATTATATGTATATTATAAATGTAAGGCATTTTTGGCATAAAATTAAATTATTTTTTATTTACGTATTTATGATAGGTAACTCTATAAATGCGTGGGCGGTTTTTTATTTCCTAATTTTTTTTTTTTTTTTATTGATTTTATCACTGTATTGACAACGTTTTTATGGCGCAAAATTTTATAAAACTGAAACTGGTCTGGGAGCAAAGAAAAAACATACAATGTATCAATTGGTGCTCTACCCGTGCAGATGGAAAAAGCCCATCGAGTCAATAGGCGAAATCATAGGAATAATGTTATAGACGATGAGGCTAGCAACCCATCACTATTTCGATTCCATTTTCCACCTATACGCCCACAATCTTACTAAATGTGGCCTGTTACCTTTATTACCTTAGCCTCTGTCTACCCCGTGAGGGATAAAGACGTGATTTGTGTGTGGAACAGCGAAGCCGCGGGCAACAGCTTTATAATTATTAGTAGGACCCAACGCACTTGTGCGTCCGACTGTATCGAGAACGTGTTAATGCGTTACCCCTTAGGACAATGGGGTTGAGTTTTTTACCCCATGGGGTTGTTTTAGTGTTACGGCAGGGGTAAGGTAACTTGTAGCATTGTTTATCGAGTAAGACGGTAGGCGAGGTGATAATTCACTGGTTATATACTGTGCTTTGAACTTTTAGGGGTGTCATTTCATTTTATAGCTGCGTTCTTAGTTGATGTGTATAAAAAAAATGAAGGTAGTTTTTGTTTTTTTTTCTTTTGGCATGTTTCGGCATTTTTGAAAGTTTTTTAGTAACTAAACATGCTAAATGGGTATTTTTAATAGCCTTTTGGTATCACTGCTGGGCAAAGGGCTTCCCCAGTCGCTCAAAAGACCCGCAATCTTCTTTTGGTTTGCCTCTGCTCCAGCACCGACTTAAAGCTGTCGTTTTCTATTAATATTGCGTTTTAAATTCGGCAAAACTTAGTTCCATTTTCGAACAGTATCACCACAGATGCGATTTTAAAAAACGTCAAAAACGTACATACATTATGTCACGACTTTATCCTTTACGAGGTAGACAGAGCCTAAGGTAACAAAACCTTAAGGCCACGTTTAGCACGATTAAGGATGCTGGAAAGAGAAATCCAAAATAGTGATTGCTTGCTAGCCGCATCGCCTATTACACTGGCAAGACGGAACGACGACAGATGGTCGAAAGCGGTCACAGAGTGGTCAAGACTGGGTCGAAGGTCAGTAGCAGACCATCAGCCCGTTGGTCAGATGACATCTGTCATTCGGCTGGAAAACTGTGGATGAGACTGGCACGGGACCGGGCAAAGTGGCGTGAAAATGAAGAGGCTTATACTCAGCAGTGGGTGGATGTGGGCTGATTAGATAGAACAAGGAAAATCTTTACAACGCTTGCTATGAAATGGTTCCATGGTGAGTAGGGAATGAAACATGCGTCGTGGGCAATTAACGCGTTAGGCCTTTTTCCAGTTCAAACCTAATATTATATTAAATACGTATTTAAAAACTACTAATACAACTTAATCACAAACAGAAGGTGCAAATGAAGTTAACGCGCTAGAAACTGTAATGCCCGGTATTTACGCTTCAACTGTCAGTCTGACAGCTAAAGTACCAAGTTGCTTTTATGCAGTTTAGTGCGTAGCAGTTCGCGTGAACGTTTCTACACGACGCAATGATTAGACTCGATACTGGCAGAACTATCAAGTAGCTAAATAGAGTTATTTCTTTGTTAAATGCTATAATTAAAGTCAATGTAGATTGGAACTTTTTATACATCCTATCAGCCCATCACACAGAAGTAAAAATCGAGTTAAAAGTTTAATTAGTAATTCATTCCTTTATAATGTAAAGGCGTTAAAATAATTATGTGAACTGGATACTAAATTCGCAATTCATCAGTTGAACGTAACTATTTTTAAATTAAAAATAGACAAAAGAACAACTCGTGCGTAAAAACAAAAACGAAAACTTATAAATCTGCAAAAAGTCCACTCGCCCGCAATAAACGCAACTTACTTGCAAACCAAGATGGCGGCCATCTAGGGCGGGATATAAGAGTAATCAAGCTAATACAGCAACAATCGATGCTAAAGGTTTTATATCAGTTTTATTACGGCGTTATAGCAGCTTTGCTTTATCTGTTTATAATACCTAATGGGCGGTGCCTTTACATGAAGTACTTATTGGGCAATAAAGGCCTATTTACAAAGTATGAATCGTAAAACTGTTTACTTTGGCCGAGTTTTAAATAGCTAATTATAATGTTGATATTTATGTACGGCAACGGATTTATTTTCTAGGCACAGGCACATTTTAGCAGATCAGTCACTTCACACGAAATACATAATTAGTCAGTTACCTACTTACTCAAATTCTGACTTAGTATTTTGGTTTTAAAATCTACGTTTGCGAATGTACCACAAGTTTAAAGTTTTATATTTGCTTTCTAGTGACAAACTCAGCTTTATTATGTATTATTCCGCGTGTTGCAGTTTGGCCAAAATTATTCTAATGGTATTAGATAAATAAAAAAAAACTTCTAATCAGGTTTATAGCGAGCTACGATGCCACATAGAAACACACAGGTGCACAAAAACACGTAAAATTATCGTATAACATTCTTTAGAGAATCTCTCACTTAATCGGCTAAACTTACTTTGCTGCTTTGAAAATAGCGCAGAAGGTAAAAGCCCATTGAGGAAATGGGCAAGAGTCGTAGGAACCATTTTATGGGCGATGCGGCTAGCAACCCATCACTATTTTGATTCCTCTTTCCACCTATACGCCCACAAACATCCTAAACGTGGCTTTTAGGTTTTGTTACCATAGGCTATGTCTATCATCACTATCACTATCACTACATAGTATAAAATAAAGTCGCTTTTTCTGTCCCCGTGTCCGTATGTATGCTTATATCTTCAAAACTACACAACGGATTTTGATGCGGTTTTTTTTAATAGATAGAGTGATTCAAGAGGAAGGTTTGTATGTATAATACATGCATAATATACCGTGCGAAGCCGGGGCGGGTCGCTAGTAAGGGATAAAGACGTGTATATAATGTTAATAAAAGTGCACTAGCTGACGTAAGCTGTGGCGTTTAGCGAACAGCCAGTGTTATAAACCACAAAACTCATATTAAAGTCAATCTCAATTAGTTTTAAAGTGTTTAATTAGCATATCAATATGATAACGAGCTGGTTTGTTACTTTTTGTTAATAATCCTTCTTTTTTATCAACTACTTACCTACTGTCAATGAATGAAGGCTATCATAATTACACATAAACGGATAACTCACATATAAAAAGTCAAGTGATGCTCGACATGTTTCGGACTATTTCGTAGTCCTTTTTCCAAGAGCGCTCGCCCCGGCGGCAGCGACCCGAACAAAATAAAAAAGGGGGGGAAAAAAAGGACTACGAAATAGTCCGAAACATGTCGGGCTTCACTCGACTTTTATACGTGAATTATCCCTTTATGTGTAATTATGATTGAGTCTGACGGTAGTTTCATGTTGAATCTGCCACTAGAGGCGCTAGTGTCGCGTGAGATCCAATAACATTCACTTTGCACTGGTTTTGGCGGGCTTCGTGACATAAATTATAATTTCTTTCATTTTCCTGTTGCACTTTTCAACAGTAAAATGAAAGATATCTCTCGTGAAATTATCACAAATTATGGATTACTAGCGACCCGCCCCGGCTTCGCACGGTATATTTTGCATGTATTATACATATAAACCTTCCTCTTGAATTACTCTATCTATTAAAAAAACCGCGTCAAAATCCGTTGTCTAGTTTTGAAGATATAAGCATACATAGGGACATAGGGACATAGGGACACAGGGACAGAGAAAGCGACTTTATTTTATACTATGTAGTGATTTGGCAGAATGTCATTTTTTCAAAATAAAATACGTTAGGAAAGCTGCTATAATACTTAAATTAAATGCATTTATAAAAGGGATGTAGAAGGTTCCCAAGCCTCAAATTATATTAGTCTATAGTAGAGATGTATAAAGCCTCTACTAGTCGAACTAAAACAAAGTATGGGATGAGAGAAAGAGAAAAAAACGCCTCGCAAAACAAAAAGTAAGCCCAAAAAGCAAATAATCTAGTCACCTAATGGTGCTTTAAGTAGGTACGAGATACCGGTTTAGACGGAAGATGTTACCTCATCAGCCAGTAATTATAACAGTAATCTTACTCTCCATGGCTGACCACAGCAACGTAAGCACTGCTGCTTGGCGGTAGGATTACCGAGAAAGATGATGGTAGCGATCTTAGTGTTACTACGAGTGTTCAATGTGCAGTAGTGCTCACTAAAATCATACATATATCACGTCTTTGTCCCTTACTAAGTAGACAGAGCCTACAGGTAACAAAAGCTTAAGGCCACGTTTTGCATGATTAAGGGTGTATAGGTGGAAAGGGTAATCAAAATAATGGGTTGCTAGCCGCATCGCGTATAGTATGATTCCCTTGATGGGCTTTTACCACTAAAATCAGATGCCCACTTCTCTCTATTAAAAAGATATATCTATAGACACACAAACATACAGACATACAGTATCACAAGTCCCACGCAACCGTCATTACAGGCGGCAATTTGGAGGGTTCTCAAACTTACAGAAATAGGCGTATTCGTTACATTATCCCATTCTTAGGAATTCCCACAAAGGGGATTGTCAAACGATAGGGATGGGAAAAAACGGGTGGCGCCGCCGACGCGAGTACCTGGCCGCCAGCGGCTCTCAAACCTCTGCCGTTTTAGGGTGCGCTTTGTTTGCTCGACGCTTTGTTTGCTCGAAAAGTTTTTAATTTTTATTATTTGGTCGAATTTTCATTTGGCCTTTTACTTTTATTTCGTGTTTTTACATATTACTCTGTAGAATAAGTAAGGTTTAGTGAAGTTCAGTTTTCATGTCAAAGAATATATCGAGGAAATAATATGAGCGCAAATCTTAGGAATAATTTTCATCATTTTCCATCCATACGCCCGCAATCTTGCTAAACGTGGCCTATTCGTCTCACCTTAGGCTCTGTCTATCCCGTAAGGTATATAGCGCGAACTAACGCGAAGTAAGAAAATAAATAAAACTATCAAATGAATCAAGAATTTTAATTTCTTGATTTTTATGTTTACTTTTACGGTTTTACCTTTAGAAATTAAGTTTCTAAATGCCACTGAAAATTAGAACACATAGACAAAACCGAAATTTAAATTTTGCAATGGGTGGTGTAGGGGTGCACGCATCACGGAATGACGAGCATCCGGGTTCGATTCCGGCCATAGATTTACTTTTCGGATTTTAGGTGTTCTAATTTTCAGTGACATTTGGAAATTTAAATAAATAAAAATCGTCTCTTCAACTTGCTTAACTACAATATTGCCTTGCAGCTTATTGTTTGCTAAAGTTTGAGAGCCTCAGTCCTAACACAGCCGCCTACCTGGCGTCCACCACATTGTACCTGAAATAATTACCCTTATTATAGGTACCTGTCACTGAGGACAGCGGACATATAACTCTGGATGTTGTTTTAAAATTATAAACGTACCAAAAATATTGAGTTCTGATTCGAAAGAATGGAAGTGACTTGGGAACTGAGCAAGAGCAAGTGTTATGGCCTTGCCATGACGTCTTGATATCATGACGTTCTTAGCCTGTTGTTTTAAAACAATTTAGTTTTCCCTCCTTTTATTTTTTGTTTATTGTAAATTATTTAATTAATTTATGTATTTTTTTTAAGTTACACATAAGTCGGGTTCTATCTATTTATTGCTTTGTTTACGTAAAAGTTTATGGATTATGTTGTATATTTTATCTGTGTATCGTTTCGTGAGTCATAGACGGTTCTGGCTGAAAATCAGTGCTGCAGTCTAACACCTCAGCGTAATGCTGAGCCAGCGACCGTTTCACTTTTGCGAAGACACACACAACGCTGATGATCTATTTTTCATGTCTGTGTTTATTTTTCTTGTTTATTTTCTATAAATGTGTGTATGTTCTCTTATATTTCTGTGTCTTGCAAAAAGGAAAAAATGTCTTATTTCTTTAATGTTCACGTACACGAAGGTACTAAAAATATAAATATTTCTTACCACTGTGAAAGTAGCACTTCAAATAAACTCCAAACATACCTGCAACAAAAAAATAAACATGAATACAACATTTACAACTTACAGTTAGGCTCTGTGTACCCCGTAACAGATAAAGACGTGATTTATGTTTGTACACAATTTAAACCCAAAATTCCTTCAATAATAACCTTTGAGAGAGAAGTAAGTAATAGGTCTCCTTTCCATCTATACGCCCACAATTATGCTAAACGTGACCTTTAGGTCTTGTTACGTTAGGGCTCTAGTGTACCCCATAAGGGATAAAGACGTGATTTACGTATGTGTGTACATTTTTCAGGTGATAGAGATCTTCTGTGAGATCCGTCCGTATCACTACCAGCATCTTACTTATTGCCAATCCTCTGCTTGCGTTTCTGTGTTCCATTTTATCTTAGTCCTTAGGGTGACAACGCATGATGCATGGGTAACACACTTACTCGTTTGCCTCCACACACACACACACACACACAAAACACGTCTTCATCCCTTAAGGGGTAAACCTTTGAGAGAGAAGTAAGTAATAGGTCTCCTTTCCATCTATACGCCCACAATTATGCTAAACGTGACCTTTAGGTCTTGTTACGTTAGGGCTCTAGTGTACCCCATAAGGGATAAAGACGTGATTTACGTATGTGTGTACATTTTTCAGGTGATAGAGATCTTCTGTGAGATCCGTCCGTATCACTACCAGCATCTTACTTATTGCCAATCCTCTGCTTGCGTTTCTGTGTTCCATTTTATCTTAGTCCTTAGGGTGACAACGCATGATGCATGGGTAACACACTTACTCGTTTGCCTCCACACACACACACACACACACAAAACACGTCTTCATCCCTTAAGGGGTACACAAAGCCTACAGGCCGCATTTAGCAAGATTGTGGGCGTATAGGTGGAAAATGGAATCAAAATAGTGATAGGTTGCTAGCCTCATCGCCTTTAACATGATTTACCATCTGCGCGGGTAGAGAGTAAATGGTACATTCTATGTTTTTTCTTTCACGTTTGCCTCCCGTGTTGAGTAAACTATCATCTGAGCTATTCACGACTTTCTCAGAGAACTTACCAACAAAATCGTTCAATTTCATAACATCATGCATTCGAATTTCAAAAGAGTAATAACTTACACGTTTTAAAAGGCTGGCTGGTTTTAGGTCATGATTAATGGTGCTCAATACAATTCGGACCGACGGTGAAAACGGTGCTATTATTTCACGTTTAACCTCCCAAATGAGTTTTGTTTTTTTATTGGAGTCCGGTCCGAAATGCAGGTGAGACAATAAAGTCAATAGGGCATATACATTAAAAAAAAACACATTTTTAACAAAATGTAAAAATAATCTTAAAGATAACAAGAAGTGAAATCAAAAATGACACCGGTCTAGAAATACGGAAATATAAGAACTAACAACTAATTAGTTATTTTTACAGTTTTTTGAAAAA
The DNA here is from genome assembly GCA_932294345.1 of Pandemis cinnamomeana. NCBI lineage: Eukaryota > Metazoa > Arthropoda > Insecta > Lepidoptera > Tortricidae > Pandemis > Pandemis cinnamomeana. The sequence goes on along the minus strand of OW028710.1, from coordinate 13,200,308 downwards.
TGTATTTTTACATTTTTAGTTAAATAACAGACTAATACTAAAACTAAAACTACTACTAATAAAATATATGTCGACAAAATATTCCGGACGCCAGAACGGCTGGACGTATCTGGATCATATTTGGCACAAGGATAGATTATAGTCTGGAAATAGGCTACTTTTTATCCCGGATAATTGTGTAGTTCCTGCGGGATAGCGATAAAGAATTTATTTGCAGAACGGTTATCAAATGACTTTTTAATAAGGGTTATTGTGCGTTATTGGGTCCTTATCCCTATTAATATTATAAATGCGTAACTCCGTCTGTCTGTTACGCTTTCACGCCTAAGCGACAACCGATTTTAATGAAATTTGGTAGAGTTTCAGTCCCGGGGAAGGACATGGGATAGTTTATATCCCGGAAAATCGCATAGTTCCCACGGGACAGCGATAAGCAAAATCTGCGCAGAAGCCGCGGCTATCGTATTAAATACTAGCTTCTGCCCGCGACTTCATCTGCGTAGAATTATACCTAAAAACCTTCCTCTTGAATCACTCTATCCGTTAAAAAAAACCGCATCAAAATCCGTTGTGTAGTTTTGAAGATATAAGCATACATAGGGACATAGGGACATAGGGACAGAGAAAGCGACTTTATTTTATACTATGTAGTGAAGACAAATCAATTACTTGAAAGAGTAAATGTTAGAAATGTTTCAACATTTATTATAAACCAAACAGTTTATGAAGTCATTTAATATTAGTTTATTTATTCGCCACAGAGGGTGCTCTTTGTTGACTTTCTCTCTTGGCCGCATAACACGTATTGCAATGGCGGTGTATAGTTGTTCCTCTGAATAAAACAATTATTCTAATGTTCCTCCGAATAAGACCCAATCCTGGTTTATTTTCCTCATAATCTATCAGTAAAGGTCTATAACTGAATGCTTGCCGAAAAAGGCAACCGTTTTGCCACAATTGGAACAATACAATCTATCATACGGACCACGCTCAAAATTTGCATGTAATTGTAACCAGGCCAACTAGACCTCTCGAGCTGAACAATTTGTTCCACAGCTTCAAAAGGACAGAGGTCAAGTTATAATGGGGAATTCGCCAATAAAGTTGTCAGTCATCGTGGTTACAAAAAAGCAAGGAATAATGCGCTCGTGAGATTCTTGTGTAATGGGCGTAGAGTTGCTTTTGCTGTGTTTTTGCGACTTAAACGTGGTATAGTTAATTTAGATAATTTGTGATCTATTATGCATGTGTCGAATTGTATGAAATTGAATGGATTAGAAATAGTTGAGACAAAAAATATAGTTTCGTGACGTCACGTTTGCGTTTGCTTTTTAAAAAAGCACAAAACGCTAGTACAGTCAGACATAATTGTTTTTATTTTACGAGTACACACACATATCACGTCTATATCCCTTACGGGATAGACAGAGCCTATGGTAATAAGACATAATTGTGAGCATATAGGTGGAAAAAGAATCATAATAGTGATGTGTTGCTAGCCGCATCGCCTATAACATGATTCCTAAGATTTTAGCCCAATCCTCTCGATAGGCTTTTACCATCTGCGCGGGCAGAGAAGCAACTATAGTTCCTTGTCTGGTAATGATCTGTGGTTATTTCCATGCTGGTCTGGGAGAAAAGAAAAAACATAGCATTTACCAGTTGCTTCTCTTCCCGCGCAGGTAAAAGCCCATCGAAGGACTGGGCGAAAGTCTTAGGAATCATGTTATAGATGCGGCTAGCAATACATCACTATTTTCATTTCCCGTTCCCCCTAAACCCTTAATCATGCTAAACGTGGCCTTAAGGTTTCGTTACCTTAGGCTCTGTCTACCATGTAAGGGATAAAGAAGTGATATATGTATGTATTAAATCTGAATCATTGTAAAAGCTACAAAGCTTTTAAAGCTCACATTAAGTTAAACAACGGCGTAGGTAATATCGCAACTAGATAAACTTAATTACACTTAATCACGCCTTGTACAGATAATCTGTAAGTCTAAGTACTAAAGCTTTATTTAAAATTACATAGTTCCATATAAACATCATAATTTGAAAACAATTGTTTATACCAATTTCGACTTTGTTGTGACGCGATTGGGTATAATTTGACTTGGTGCTACTTAAGAAGCGGAACATTAGGTTTTAGTGTTTGTAGGGTGACCATACAATAAATAACCGGGTATTGTATACATAATATCAATTGTAAATTCCATCCGTCTACTGGAAGTCGACAAAATGTGTGTATGTATAAATATTTATTGTACATAAAACACATTTATTTTACAGGTAATGAGAAAAACAGATGTACAAAAGCGAACTTATCCCTTACAGGCATCTCTTCCAGGTAACCTTCGAACGATTGACAGGACAACAGAAATCAGAGTAAAGAGAGACATACTAAAAAGCTAGAAGACCAAAGACCCTAACTTAACGTGTGTAAGATATTTTTTTGCCGACCATGTAATGTTTTTACAAACTTTTATTAAAATAGCCGTTAAAATTTGAACCACTTAATTGACACATTGACATGGAATTTGGTTTAGGAATATAAGGACAACAATACCAGTACAGTCCACAAAAAAGCATATATTTAGAAAATAACATCCTTCTTCCTCCCTCCCGGGGTAGACAGAGCATAGGTTATCAAGATCTCAAGACCACGTTTAGCATGATTGTAGGCGTATAGGTGGAAAGGCGACTCACAATAGTGTTGGGTTGCTAGCCGCATCGCCTGTAATAAGATTCCTAAAATTTTCGCCCGTTAGGCTTTTACCGTCCGCGCTAGAAGTCACTGGCACAACCTACGATTTTATTAGAACGGAAATATATAATTTTATCCCTCTAAATTCGCATACATGGCCACCCCACCATAACTCTGGCAGTAGCAGTGGGCGTTCCAAAACCCCGGATTAAGATAAGTCAAGTAAACAAGCAGGCGCAGGTTTCACGCTCGAATAATACTATAAGCATTTACTTACTTACTTACTTACTATATTCTATATCAGATAATGTACACTTTTCGTATTAAATAGCAAAGACTGGCAACAATAGAGAAGCGGGACTTCCTGACACAAGCATTCTCATGCATACTACATGCTACATGCGGGCGCCATCTTACTCGCTAATCCTGCCGCTAAGTAGCAGTGCTTGCACTGCTGCGTTCCGGTGTGGAGAGTAAGACAGCCGGGGAAATTACGGGCACAAGAGGCATTTTATCTTAGTCCTCTAGGTTGGCAACGCATCTGCAATCCCTCCGGGGTTGCGGGTGTCTATGGGCAGCGGTGATCACTTACCATCAGGTGACCGACTTGCTCGTTTGCCTTCCTATTCATATAAAATAAAATAAAAAATATTTGATTTCATTTTTTTCATAACATTAGACAAAACGCGATGGTGGAAAGTAAGTAAGTAAGAAAATGCTTTATTGTACAAATATAAAGAAGCAAAGGCAAATCACAAAAGAGCTTAAAGACGAACAAAGGCGAACTTATCCCTATAAGGGATCCACACCAGTTAACCTTTGAGTAAATGAGAGGAGCATAATTATGACAGAAATGCAATTAAAGGCTAGGTCTTGTTGCCTTAGGCTCTGTCTACCCCGTAAGGGATAAAGACGTGATTTATGTACATACATAACATACATATGCTACGTATGTAATTAAAACCAAACCAATATAATCGAAGTTGTATGGAAGACCTGATTTCTATCTCGCCATCGTAGTTTATTCTAATTGGTAGCGCGGGTGTGATTGAGGAATGGCAAACTAGTCTGGGAGTAAAGAAAAAACATAGAATTTACCAGTTGCTTCTATTCCCGAGCAGATGGTAAAAGCCCATCGATGGAATGGGCGAAAGTCTTAGGAATCATGTTATAGGCGATGCGGTTAGCAATCTTTCACACAAGATTTAAATTTCCAGCTATACGCCCTTAATCATGCTAAACGTGGCCTTAAGGTTTTGTTACCTTAGGCTCTGTCTACTCTGTCTGTGTATTTAAGTACGAAAATCCTGATCGATTGCACAAAAACTATGTTAAATGTGAATGACTATGTTAAGCCAAAAATCTCACTAAATATCACATTTATAATTTTCAAGATCATTAATATTTTTCCAAAAATATACAACCTGCCTTTTTGATCCACGGAACATACATAAAAAATATTAAGTAGGTATCAAGCAAGATCTAGATCAATCCACGCAAACGAGACAGCGCATAACTTTCGCTCGCTCTAGCATTAGAAACGCAGCTTAAGATTTAAATCAGCCGATCAGCAGATGTCAGCCTACGTAAAATAAAGCCTGCTTCACACTTACTTACTTTCACACATTCAACAATTTACTACATACACATACATACATCATGTCTATCCCTTACGGGGTAACAAAACCTTAAGGCCACGTTTAGCATGATTAAGGGCGTATAGCTGGAAATTTAAATCAAAATAGTGATGGGTTGCTAGCTGCATCGCCTATAACATGATTCCTAAGACTTTCGCCCGCCCTCGATGGGCTTTTACCATCTGCTCGGGAAGAGAAGCAACTGGTACATTCTATGTTTTTTCTTTACTCCCAGACCAGCATGGAAGAAATTCAATTAATTCAATCTGTAATACGTAAAATTAAACTTCCAACCAATTAAAGAGTAAATAGCTATTCAAAAGAAAAGCTAGATCACTGGGCGCCGCGCCGTCTGCGCAGGTCACACTGATTAGCCAAGTTTATGGCCTCCCCAGTTATTTAAGGGCGATTGTGCGGCGACCAGCGTAACGTGAGCTATAAGTCTGCACCAATCGACATGGCTTTAATGGTCGTGATCTATTTACTGAATAAGCGCCATTTTTGGGATAATGGCTTGCAATTTACAAGCGATAATTTTAGTATTTTACCTTTAGACTACTATACTTCATTTAATTTAGGATGAGAAACCACAACAACATTATATTGCGGCTCGTGAATTGTACTCTCTTTGCAATTTGTACTAGAGTAATTGTAAACGACACGAAAATAAAGTGACATTAAAACAATTTTATTTTGCGGCTCCCCGACTATTGCACTGTACTATTTGCTAGGTAAGAAATAGTTGACTAGACGCAATATAATGTTGTTGTTGTTTCTCATCCTAAAATAAATGGAGTATATAGATCCAGATAATGTTTTTGAAGTGAAAACTTCTTTAGCAGCGTTGAGCACTTTTGGGATGGGTAAAAAATGTTAAACTCGCGTCAGATTCTGACGCGACAGGTAAGACGGAAGTCGTATTACGTACGTTGATTTTGTCACTCACTCGTAAGCTACTTTCGGCCTAGTGGTATAAGGTGTGGCATAACAGTGCGTTCGTTCCGGTGACCGAGGTTCAAATCTCGTGTAGTAAAATGTCACCGGCTATTATTACTCTATTGACACTTCATTCATAAAAATCGGTTCAGCAGTTTAGGCAGTACGGTGGAACATACATACGGTACAGTCATAGACGGGAAAAATATTGTTAAAATTCGCTTTAATGTAATATTATCCACAGAGTGTTTGTTCCAAAATTAATGTACGGTAGCGTAACTTGGGTATGGCAAAAGAAGCATGAAAGTAGAATAAATGCAGTGAAAATGAGAGCGTTAAGGAGTATGGAAGGTGCATCACTGAAAGATAGAATAAGGAATAGCGTGATAAGGGAACGTGCTGGTGTGAAAGAGGATATAGTGACTAGGATAGAAAAAAGTATGCTTAATTAGTTAGGTCACGTAGAGCGGATGAAAAAGTAAACTAACTAAACAGATATATATGAGGAGAGTGAATGGTTGGGAGGGGAAGGCCTAGACGGACGTTCTGAAAAAGGTCAGGTCAGGAGTACCCGAAACCGACGAGCATGTATGTATGTATGTATGTATAACTCTTTATTGTACATAAAACACAAGAAAAAGGTGAATACAGGACAACACACATGCACAAAGGCGAACTTATCCCTAAAAGGGATCTCTTCCAGTTAACCTTTGAACGATTGACAGGCATGTATGAAGATATTGATGAATGTGGATGAAGCAAAAAAAGTATGTAATCGTAGCAAGTGGAACAAAGTCTCTGCCTACCCTGTGGGGAAGAGGCGTGACGGTATGAATGTATGTATGTATTCTCACACCCAATGCAACCGGCATACCTTAACATAGATTCCTTAATTGACAAGCTATTAGCTACTATTATATTATTGTGTAATAATAAATTGTATTTGTATAACAAACAGGCTTTTGACGTCTGAAGGCTAAAATCTAGAACTTTACGCCTAGACGCCGAAAAACTTAAGTGCCTACTCCATCTACACTCAATTGTCAACTCAATTTACTTAAAGCTAGGTTTGATTTTAGATCAGAACTTGCATAGCTAATTACAAAAGTCGTAACTGCCTTTGTTTCGTAAGTACAATTATCAACTTAATCGTGAGAGCATAAGGTGTAAATTTGAATGTAGTGTTTCAGCTATAAGTAAGACATTTGTTTGTGAGCTAGCATTGACACGCGACTTTGTTCGGCTCGCATGATATTTTAGACTTGACAGTTGAAATTCTGGAATTTCACGGAATTCCCTTAAGCATTTACAAAAACTCTGTGGGAAAATCCAGCTAGGTATCTATTTACCAAAACTTCATCCTAATTCATCCAGAGGGTAACAAATACAGACCGACATACGCACATTTTGCAGTTTATAATATTGACAGGATTGTTTGATTGGCTTTGTATGTTGTCGAAAACAATTAGAGGTTTGTTTGAATTTAAAATATGCTTAGCTCGGTCTTTGGAGACAAAGTATTTACGACAGGAGTAGTCTTAAGGTTTAAGCTTCGGGCATTACATTTTATCTGCCAGTTTCCGTATACATGGGACTTAAGAAAGATGTGGGTCAAACCATCTCCTTAAATATTGTATTGTACTCATATTGTATGTAGTGTGTAATACGTAGTAGTTTATTTATGAATTGTTTGTTGTATTTTGAGATGTACGCTCTATTGTTAAATGAAGTTAAATAAAAGCTATTAAAATATACTAACAATGTCTGATAGAATTTGTAAATACTGGTAAATTGTGTATATTCAAGTTTGTAATTAGTTAATATTTGTCGCGTAAAGGAACAAAGAGTGTCACAGCAGCTGTCACTTATTTATGCGCAAGCACAAGGCAATCGACTACGTGGGCCGCAGCACAACCTTCGACAGATTGCTGCTGGTAAATACGCCGTTTTTCAGTTTATAAGTTAATTTGCTTGAAAATGAATTGCCTAAATGGTAACTTCAAAAAATCGGTTTATACAGAAGTCTTTAGGCGTTGATGGATCAGTCAGTCAGCACTTGTGTTTTTATATGAGTTGGGCAGCACTGCGAATTTACCAGAAAAAAATAACTCTCTGCATGCATATGCTGTTTGGTTAAGGTTTTAGAGCTCCCTCAAATTCAAATCTGTGCGTCAAATAAAAGTGATCTAATGTTAACTGAGTTATAGTGCAGTGGGGTAAATTCGAAATTGGGGGAATTTCGAAACCCGTGGTTATCCACCAAACGGGAAACAATTCCATAATTTAGCAAAGCTTGCCTAAAAGCTCCAATGTCTTTGGCGTCTAGATAAGCGTTGCCAGATTATGGAATTGTTCCTCGTTTAGTATAACCACGATTTTCGAAATTCCCCCAATTTCGATTTTACCCCAATACACCTTATATTATACTAGTACTGGCCACACTTAAAAAAAACTTTATTTCCATTTCATTTATTTTATTCCACTTCACATAACAGACACCTGCACAGCTATTAAAGTAAAATTTCAAAGTAATTAAATTTTCTAAGTAATAATTAAAATTAATTAACTTTCGCATAACCTCGCCCTTTCATCACGCGTGTTAATCTAATTGACACACATTATTTAATTAATTCATAGGCGATTAAAATTAAAACACGGTAGCACTTTCACTTCATCCCAAAGATTTAATGCTCCAATACATCTGTCACGGCTTTGCGTCAGATGCCAGATGCCTATCTGACAGATAGCAATATTGACCCAGTTGTGGGACAGAGCATGTCAAACTTGAGTTTGGGGTTAGATAGGAGGTTACAGCTTTTCTTTTAAGGCGGATGCTCGCGTTAGCTCATTGAAGAAGTATGTATGTATGTATGTATAACTCTTTATTGTACATAAAACACAAGATAAAGATGAATACAGGACAACACCCATGCACAAAGCATGCAGGCCCGTTAGATGGCGTTATAATCAATATTGTATGTTTTTTGTTTTTAGAAGATTCTTAGAACACTTCTAAATTATCAAACGAGCAAGCGCGTCACCTGGTGCCCGATTTTTGAAAGGACATGTGTGGAAATACCACTCGAAAGTGGTGAAAAGTTGTGCTGAATTTTAAATACGAGTAGCTAGAAGATACTTACGACTCTGTTTAGTCTTGAGAACTAGTGAAAAATTTGATTAGAGCTGTAGTTTTGAAGATATAAACAGATTTCTACCACTTTCGAGTGGTATTTTCACACATGTGCTTTCAAAAATCGGGGCCCTGCTGGAAAGTAATCACCGCTGCCCATAGACACTCATAACACAGGGCGTTTTTTACTTGGACAATTTAATCGCATTAAGACGCCATGGTAAGGCCTCTGGTGGGTAGCATTTTGGTTTACTTAACCAGCAAAGAGCTTCCACAGCTCAATAAGGAAATTAGCATCTCTAGCGGCATCTAGTGGCAAAAAAATAGTTCTGACAAATATCAAGAAATAAAGAAAGAAAAAAAGAAGACATTTATTCCTTTTTGCAAGACACACAATATATAAAAAAACACAAACATGAAAAATAGATCATCAGCGTTGTGTTCGCAAAAGTGAAACGGTCGCTGGCTCAGCATTACGCTGTGTTAGACTGCAGCAATGATTTTCAGCCAGAACCGCCTGACTCGCGAAACGATACACAGATAAAATATACTACATAATCAAAGTGAATAGAAATTACCGTCACGCCTCTTTCCCATAGGGGTAGGCAGAGGCCTTCCCCTCCCAACGTAGCCATTCACACTCCCCATATAGATCTGTTTAGTTAGTCTACTTTCATCCATCCGCTCTACATGCCCAAACCAACTAAGGCGTGACGGTATGTATGTATGTATGTATAGAAATCAATCACAATGTTCAACATTTTGAGAACCCGAGGCGTCTGTCGCAAGACAATCGCGGGGTCAGATAGGTCCGCGATAGGCATCGCACCGCGAGCGGATCCGCGCTAATAACTATACCACCTGTAGTTAGATAATAGAGAAAGGATGCTTCGATTAGGCTTCAGTAAAAAAATATCGAAATACCAAAACATCGATAGCTAGCTTCAGCCCGCGACTTCGTCCGAAATTAGACTTAAATTAGATTAGTGTGTTTTTTTTTTTTTTTTTTTTATTATATGAATAGGAAGACAAACGAGCAAGTGGGTCACCTGATGGTAAGTGATCACCACTGCCCATAGACACCCGCCACCCCGGAGGGATTGCAGATGCGTTGCCAACCTAGAGGACTAAGATGAAATGCCTCTTGTGCCCGTAATTTCCCCGGCTGTCTTACTCTTCACACCGGAACACAGCAGTGCAAGCACTGCTACTTAGCGGCAGGATTAGCGAGTAAGATGGTGGTAGCGATCCGGACGGACCTTGCACAAGGCCCTGCCACCCGCAAACGTACGTTTGTACGTTTGTTCCTTCTTCACGCTGAAACGACTTCACAGATTTGAAAAAAATTTGGAACGGAAATAGCTAGTACCCTAGATTAACGCATAGGCTACTTTCTATCCCGGAAAATTGCATAAATCCCGCGGGATAGCGATTAACACGTCAAAGGCCGTAGCTGCCTAGAGTCGCGACATACCTAAATAATTATACAGAATGTACAATCAATCCGTTTTTAAGTCTAAATATAAGCGGACAAAGTCGCAGGCAGAAGCTAGTTGCATATAAAATCAAAAAACACTTTTCGTACTATATAATATCAGGTAAAATACTATGTTAATAAAGATTATGTTTATCGTCTGGAATAATAATAGTTCGCTAACAACCAATTCAACCAATATATTTAACAGTTGAAATTTCGCATAAATAGCAGATTAGTTGGTAGTTGTAAATGCCTTACGCTTGCCAACAATAAGGCAGTAACTAAACTTCCGATAACCCCTGAGTTACGGCTTTAGCAAGGCCGTACGTTCAATTCTATTTAAGTAATTCTTGAATCTATAATTTGAGGTTGAAACTGAAAACAGTTGCTTCTATTCCCGCGCAGGTAATGGGTGAGGGAATGGGTGAAAGTTTAGGAATCATGTTATAGGCGATGCTAGCAACCCATCATCATTTTGATTTCCCTTTCCACCTATACGCCGTTAATCATGCAAAACATGGCCTTAGGTTTTGGTACCTTAGACTCTGTCGACCTCGTAAGGGATAAAGACGTGATATATGTATGTAAATTGTTAACTTTCGGTATTAAACCCCAAAGCGGTAAACCGGTATCAAAAAATACCGATATCTCAAGTTCAGACATGTTACATAATCCTGTGAAAAAACTAGCTTCTTACAAAATCATACAGCATTATGTACCATCGAACAAATTGATTCCTATGGAACCTTCTCTCAGTAAATGTTATAGTGACGCTACATTGAATTGCCAAGGAAAATCATGTGATGTTTGCTATGAGAACGTTCTACGGTGGGTCAGGAATGAAATGGTTACGTACATTCTTGTAATGATTTAAGATAAGCCAAAACACATAATAAAGCGACATTTCTGCATAATCTACTAACTATTTGTGTTTTATTTTATATTTATTTAAAAAACATCGCCGTGCTACAAATTCCGAGATTTTATCTCTCACGATAGCTGCGGGCTGTTTTATTACAGGCTGTTTCTTAATTTTGTGTTTAGTTTATTTTAAAGTGTGTCTAGCCAATCATGCTAAACGTGGCCTAGGTCTTGTTACTTTACGCCCTGTCTACCCCTTAAAGGATAAAGGCGTGATTTATGTTTGTTTGTTCGCCGTACTTTAGTAAAATATTTATTATCGAGAATTTCTTGTGAAAGAATCGGGATTTTCGAAAAACATGAAACAAAAAATCGTTTAGGTAAATACATACATTCATACATAAATCACGTCTTTATCCCTTACAGGGTACAGAGCCTAAGGTAAACAGACCTAAAGGCCACATTTAGCATGACTGTGGGCGTATAGGTGGAAAGGGGAATCAAAATAGTGATGGGTTGCTAGCCGCATCGCCTATAACCTGATTCCTATGCCCATTCCCTCGACGGGCTTTTACTATCTGCGCGGGAAGAGAAGCAACTGGTGCATTCTGTTTTTTCTTTGCTCGCACAAACTACGTACCTATAGTTTTTTTAGCAACTGGGTTATGTGATGGTGAGTCACCACCCATGGACACCCGCAACACTAACGGATTTCAGACGCGTTGCCAGCCTAGCGGTCTAAGGACCTTGTTCTAGTAATTTCATCGGGAGTACTCTACGCCAGAGCACAGCAGCGAAAACCCTCCTGCTTAGGAGCAGGGCCAAGAAAGATGGTAACGTTCCAGACGAACCTTGAACAAGGTCTCATAAAACCTTTGAAATCTCAAATCGATCCGACCATTATAAGAGCATAAAAATCTACTTGTAATGTACACACTTACACACAAACGCTTCAAACTAAAGAGCTTAAAAAAAACTAAGTACTTTATACAAAAATTTAAAATCAATACATCGTTAAGGCCGCGTCATACTATGAGCGATGCTAAAAACCAGTCTAGCCTAAACCTTAGCCTCCTGCCGTGAACCGCGAACGTTTTTTATCGCTATCAAACATAGACTAAAGAAAAGCAGAAAGTCCATTGTAATAAATCATTCATCATCTATATCTTCAGAGCAGAGAAGATTACTTTCAACATGAAACTACCGTTAGACTTTTACATTTAAACGGATAACTCACGTATAAAAACTCGAGTGATGCTCGACATGTTTCGGACTATTTCGTAGTCCTTCTTCCTGGAGCGCTCGCCCCTGCGGCAGCGACACGAACACTGCGCGCCAGCGCTCTGTTCGCGCGTCTGCTCGACGCAACTGACAGCGGCGCACAGCTACCCTCGTTTTCATCGTCATTTTTATTACTGTCAATTGTAGGGCAGCACACAACACTGATCACGTCACTCCGTAAAGGTTCGCTCACACTCACCGTTTGGTCAATATTTAAAACAGTTTTCCAACTCGGAAAGACTCGGAACAACACGGAAGAAGGACTACAAAATCGTCCGAAACATGTCGAGCATCACTCGACTTTTTATACGTGAGTTATCCGTTTGAGTGTAATTATGAGAGAAGATTAAGTTGTCACAGTGGTCCGCTCAACTGGTTCCTTTCGCTATGGCTGCGGACGTTCCTGGCGCGCATCTCCTACGGGATCTTTCTTTTTCACATGACTATTCTTTTGGTTGCCATTATTATTGTTCCTTTTCTTGTATGTACATACATACATACATAAATCACGTATTTTTCCCTTATGGGCTAGACAGAGCCTAAAGGCCACGTTTAACATGAATGGGGAATCAAAATAGTGATGCTTTACGTATTTCAAACTTCATGTATTTTGTACCTACGTATGTATAACTCTTTATTGTACATAAAACACAGTCAATTTTACAGATAATGAGAAAAATAGATGTACAAAGTTGAACTTATCCCTTAAAGAGATCTCTTCCAGCGAACCTTCAAACGATTGACAGGACAACAGAAACCAGATTATAGAGAGTAGAGATACTAAAAAACTAAGACCCAAGACCCTAACTACTATACTATTTAGTTACTATTTTGATCCGCATCCTTAAAATAAATATATTCTCGCACTATGGCATAGTGTTGCAACAGCTTCCCGCTGCCTACCGCTGCCTACCCTGGCAACGCCCACACCACTGTCCACGGAGTGGCCAGTCTGCGTCGATTTATTCTATGCCCACTCCTGCGCACCTTTTAAGCCGAACCGTCATGTATATTTATTAGCGGAAAAAGCATGTCTATTAACAATGAAGTTCGCGTCTGATATTAATGTGACGTTAACATACACGGCGGCTTTTTGTGGTGGCAAACGGGCCAGCGGATGCCTTGGTGGCGCGCAATCACCGCATCTGAACACTAGTAGTTAAAAAAAAAAAAACATTTTGAGTCCGCATTTCGGATACGAGATTGGGCAACTTGAGGTTTTTTCTACATAAAACAAAGTTGTATTAGCTTCTAAATTACACTATCTATAACCCAAGAACGTCTGCGCAGGTTTTTACTATCTTCGATTTGTTGGATTTGTATCCATGCAAATAGCAGAATAACTAATTAAAAATAAGAAAACATGAGTATGCGATGCGCTGTAGCTAGCAACCCATCACTTTGTTTCCACTGTCTCCCTATATGTTCAAAATCATGCTAAACGTGGCTTCATGTTTTGTTACCCTAGGCTCTGCCTACCCCATAAGACATAAAGACGTGATTTATGCATGTATGTAAATAAGAAAAAAATGCAAAAAAATCTCATAAATACATTTACCTGCAACGCCATCTATGATGCTATGGCGGAACGAATGCGGTTCAATTGGTTCTAGATAAAAATCACTTTGTTCATTAACCGTCATATCTACTCATGATTAGGACTCATTAGAGCAAATTGATCTAAAACACGACCTAAAAACCAGACCACATTAAAACCACAGCAGCTTTTACAACCTTACGGTATAAAATACAGGTTTTTTTAACTAAAACTTGCTTAATACCCACTAGAGAAATTCCATCAAAATGCTAAGCGCGCGCAGCCAAATTAATTCAACACTCAATCTTATCTCACAGCTACCGTATCGTATTTACATACAGCATAAATTGGTGTAGCATCCGTATTTCGGACAGCATTAGTTCGTGTCAGCTCCACTTTCGCTCTGATCGTTTGGAGGTTTTTGAAATTAGGTGTGATTTTTATGATTTGCGGAAATTGCAGGCGCACGGTTATAGCATTAAGATAAAGAATAACTGTTATATTAAGTACAGTATTCAATTAAATGTTAGCTGTAAGTATTTTTCGAGCATCCGTCTTGGAACGTCTTAGTACAAACTAGCGACCCGCCCCGGCTTCGCACGGAATATTCTGCATGTACTATACATATAAACCTTCCTCTGGAATCACTCTATCTATTAAAAGAAACCGCATCAAAATCCGTTGTGTAGTTTTGAAGATATAAGCATACATAGGGACATAGGGACATAGGGACAAAGGGACAGAGAAAGCGACTTTATTTTATACTATGTACTGATATTAGCCAACTAGCGCCCGCGACTTCGTTAAGTTGCGTGCGGGTCTAGGCAGAAACTTTGCAGTTTTCCGGGATAAAATTACCCTCTGTTTTATTCTAGGATGCTATCTCCGTTCCAAATTGGATCAAAGTCCGTTCAGTCGTTTCAGCGTCAACACACTCACTCACATCTAACAAACAATACTTGTAATGAAAATACGCGCATAACTTCCAAACGACTGCACCGAATTGGATAATTCCTTTTTACTTGTGTTTGGTAGTGGACAAGATTTTTATAAAATGAATTTTGAAAAAAAAACAGCTAGTTTTTAATATTAGATCCACCACTTAAATGAGTCCTCGCCCGCGCAGCACAGGGGCGCGGGGGTAGGATAACAAGAGTATGACAAGTAGATTTTATCATCCATGTCGATATAGAAAATGATTAGTCAGTGCGCTACAAAGAGTCGTATCACATCTATATCCTTTACGGGATAGACAGAGCCTAAGCTAACAAAATCTTAAGGCCACGTTTATCATGATTAAGGGCGTACAGGTAAAAAGGGAACTGACAATAGCGGTGGGTTGCTAACCGCATCGCATCGATGTCCATCGATGGACTTTTACCGTCTGCGCGGGAAGAGAAGCAACTGGTAAATTCTATGTTTTTTCTTTACGCCCAGACCAGCATGGAAGAAACCCTCCACCTTTCCCTCTTTACTCTGACTAACCTAAAAGCCACGTATCTTAATTCTAACAAGTTAAATGACTTTCTTCTATGTAGCAAACTAAATCTCATCATTAACTACAGTTCAGGCAGACAGACGAGAGAGATATATAACTACTTTCCCCTTTAAAATGGACTGGGAACTATCTTATATTGAATTCACAAAGCTAAGCTAAATAAAGTCATGATTCATACAAACATATCTACATAATTTAGCATAAGCGTTAGCAATTTTCACATTTCTTTAGTATTAACATCCATACATGAATCAGTAAATTTGTGTCAATGAATTAATGATAAAAAATAACTTCTAGAGGTTGATATTCAGGTTTTAAATTAGCAAAAACTTTTAGTCAGATTGACAAAATCGTATACAAAACGCTTCATTCATTACCTATCTGTAGTATCACAGTCAGTCTTTTTTCCTTATTTTATATTATATACGGGCGAAAATCTTAGAAATGTATGTATGTATGTAAACTCTTTATTGCACATAAAAAATATAAAAAATACAGTAATACAGAGAAAAAAGTACAAAGGCGAACTTATCCCTAAGAAGGGATCTCTCGTAGAAATCATGTCATAGGCGATGCTGCTAGCAAGCCTCACGCTATTTCCCATTATTTTCACAACTGTGCTAAACGTGGCATTTAGGTCTCGTTACCTTAGGCTTAGTCTACCCCGTAAGGGATGAAGACGTGATTTAGGTATGTATTGTCAGCCCATACATGAACTGTCAAAATGAACACGAAGGCGAGCGAGTTAGGTAATAAGCCAAAATTGACAAAATTATGATATATTATTATAGAATCACCGAACAAAGATTCCATAGGGAATCCCCAAAAATGACGTCGTAGTCTTCATTTATAAATGTTGCAAAATTTCATGTTCTAGTCTTAGCTGTGTACCAAGGGAATATCGGAATAAAATAACTCTCTCTCTTGTTCTAAAATACACATTCCAATTTTATTTCTACAGTTACATATTAACTCACAAAGTTAAACATCTAAATATATATTACTCAAAGGTGACTGACTGACTGACATAGTGATCTATCAACGCACAGCTCAAATCTTCCAGCCCAACTTTGCCAATTTTAAACTGATCGGGCTGAGACTTTGCATGCATAAAGCTACTATGACGTAGGCATCCTCTAAGAACGGATTGCGTAATTTCTGCGGGTTAGCGATAAACGAATTCTATGCAGACGAAGTTGCGGGCAACAGGTAGTTTATTTTATAAAATTAGTCGGTATTTCCAGTTAACTTGTAACCAACTAGAACTATAAAAGACCCGTTTACTCTGACTAGACCAAAACAAAACACCATAACGCCTATTTCATCCATTTACGAGCAACCAACCGAATAAGTCCAACTTGTTAACACGCCCGCAAAATGCAAACGTACCACAATTAAGTATTACAACTCAAACAAATTAATTAACGACAAAATGATAAGATAGAGACAAATAGAGACATGTCTGACCCAGTTGGGACATTCCTGCTGCTAAGCCAGGGCTTTCTAATCTTAACACCTGTCCTGTCTGATTAATGGTGGAGGATTATTTTATTAATCGCCAATTGAGCCATTTTTTACGCAACTTAAAAACATAAAACAAATCTCGTCTATATCCCTTACGGATCCTGACCAAGGTAACAAAAGCTAAAGGCCTCGTTTAGCGTGAAGGTTATACGTGTAAAGGGGAATCAAAAAGTGATGGGCTACATCGTCTGTAATGCAACGTGGTTCCTAAGAATTTTGCCTGTATATTAAAAAAGCCTGTGCTATTTATAATTTGTATAAGCCAAGACTTCGGGATACACATTGATGAATCAGTCAGGTTTTATTACTCAGGATTGACCAGCGATTGAATCCTGTACCTGATGGAATATGCAGATGAGGCATATGCGTAAGTTTCGTCCAAGTATTGTAATTTTTTTGTGACGTCCAGGCATGCCGGCGCGGCGGCGGACACCCGTGAGCGGGTAAAGATGACAATATACTAGTCTCGGCGCCCAATACGAATTCGTTGCATTTGGCGTCGAGACCCTCGGTCCGTGGGGCAAGGGTGAACGTGGGCTCTACAAAGATGTAAGCAAACGCCTGAGGGAGGCAACAGACGACCCTCGCGCCGGCAGCTTTCTCGCGCAAAGACTCGCAATTGCGATACAACGCGGTAATGCTGCCTGCGTAATGGGGAGCCTAGCTAAGGGTCCGAATTTATTTTTATTTCAATTTTTAACCTAACCTAAGTTTTATTTTATTACGTTATTTTTAAGGTAGCCTTAGTTTACATTTTTTTGTAATGGTTCGGCAAAATTCTAGTTTTGGTTCTACAATTTTTTTGGTATCTAGTGACAGAAAATAATGGTTTAAGGAAACACCGCACCAGTTTGAATTAGCGGAAGATATTTCTCTACAAACCTAGGAATTTAACATTTATATGTTTGCTTAAAGCAAGCATACGTTAATTAAGATGTTAAATAGCGGATGTTTATTAGAAATTTATTAATTATTTCCCTTTCTGGGTTAATAGTCGCAAGATCAGTTTTGGCAATGATTAAATGTTCATTTTGTGGCCATAATTTGTGTAATAATTAGAAGCGCCACACTTTTTATTTTATATGGCGCCATTTTGAAAATAAAATGTAAGTGTCGCATTTGTCCGAAGATGATGGATTTAAATGCTTTAATTGCTTCCTTAGTTAATAGGTTAATCGGAGTAACACTATATTTTACTTAAATCATGATTTTGCAGTCATCAATAACTTGAAAACCAGGCGCAATTTTACCGAAAAAAAACAAGTAACTATTAATGTTGGAACCTCTATAATATCACTGTTGGAGAGTGAAACATTTATTTACACACATTCCATACACATAGATATTATTATATATATAAAATAAACTAGCTTCTATAATCAGCATCAAAGTGCGTTGCGTAGTTCTAAAGATCTAACCACACGTAGGGTCAGACAGACAGACAGCGGAAAGCCATTATGTTTTATACTATGTAGTGAAGAGAAACAATACATTTGAGAAAAACTAAATAAAAAGAAAACAATGCTGTCTATGATATTATACTTAACGAATAGCACCGATATAATATGTTATTTTTTTTGGTGCATCCGTCATTAACTTGACCATGTCATGAAACCAAATAGAAAAGACAAGAATTCTAACTTAACGTAACCTAAACTACTTTCCCAGAAGTTTATTAGCGCGAAAGGTTATTTTGCCAAATGATCGTTGGTCCAAATGATAATTTGTCAAACGGTTTTTACAACAACCTAAGTTTAAGCAGGTGCATAAATTAACATACAAGTAGACAGCCGCCGGAAAATCAAATCAATTGGTAGCCGCAGTTTCCTAAGAGAAATGTGGAAACCGCTCAAACACGTTGTATGTTTACGATATAAAACACTATAATATATGTTATTTTATGTTCGGTATGTATGTGTATATGTGTAATGCTAAGCTTAGTGATGAAATTTTATTAAATGTTGCCAGGTTTTAAACTATCTCCGCGAGTGGTAGGGCCTTGTGCAAGATCCGTCCGGATCGCTACCACCATCTTACTCGCTAATCCTGCCCCTAAGTAGCAGTGCTTGTACTGCTGTGTTCCGGTGTGGAGAGTAAAACAGCCGGGGAAATTACGGGCACAAGAGGCATTTCATCTTAGTCCTCTATGTTGGCAACGCATCTGCAATCCCTCCGGAGTTGCGGGTATCTATGGGCAGTGGTGATCACTTACCATCAGGTGACCCACTTGCTCGTTTGCCTTCCTATTCATATAAAAAAAACTGTTTATTGAATATTGCCAGGTTTAAATTTCAATCTAAACTGTTTCATAGTCAACGTTCGATAACTTTTAGTCTTTATAACGGAATATCCATACATAATAACATGCATACATACAATTGATTTATCACCGACAAGAAACCAAATGTGTTCCTAACCCGTGTTTGATGTTCCGTTAATTAGCATGAATATTCATAAACAGCCGCCATTTTGTTTAATTTACAAAGAATTTATAATTATCTGTGGAGCGAAATCTCAATATTGAATTAAATTATTGATTCTAGAGTCGTTTGGTT
The DNA here is from genome assembly GCA_932294345.1 of Pandemis cinnamomeana. Lineage (NCBI taxonomy): Eukaryota > Metazoa > Arthropoda > Insecta > Lepidoptera > Tortricidae > Pandemis > Pandemis cinnamomeana. The sequence continues at coordinate 13,181,168 of OW028710.1, read as the reverse complement.
GAGTTCTATCGTAAAATGGTGAAATGGTTGGTGCAAAAGCTGTATCAAAAATTTAAGTACTTTTTTTTATTATTAATCTTAATTGACCTTAACTTCAATACAAAACAAACATAAATCACGTCTTTATCCTTAACTTCAATGCATAAGGATTTTTAAATATAACTGACTAGCGACCCGCCCCGGCTTCGCACGGTATGTTATGCATGTATTATACATATAAACCTTCCTCTTGAATCACTCTATCTATTAAAAAAAACCGCATCCAAATCCGTTGTGTAGTTTTGAAGATATAAGCATACATAGGGACATAGGGACATGGGGACAGAAAAAGCGACTTTATTTTATACTATGTATTGATTGATATAAAAAAGGTTATGTGGTGAATGCTTAACACAATATTATACCTCTGCAAACCTTTAAAACATGACACAGGCCGCAAATAAAAGACTATGTTCTACATAATGGAAAAAAAATGATGTTGTTGCCTTAACTAGACACCCAAGATTTTAAAAACTCATCGCCTAATCATACCTTTAGCCTAATCCAAGAGAAACACAAACAAAACTTTGAGATCATAATCTAGACCACACCTCCACATACTAAACTTGGTCGACAAATTCCCAGCCAATCCTGAGATCTTTCGATATGCAAATGAATTTAAAAGTAATATTGCAGGTCAACGCCCTGTTGAGTGACCCATATAAAATACAGTGCTAAAAACTGAAACTAATGCCACAACCATATTATTATTTAATATGTCTATTTTTTGGTAACGGATCATAGCGACCAAAAAGTTGTGAAAATTTAACTAGCGATTTTATCTGGCGCCTTTTGGGGATTTAAGTATTCTTAGAACTTAGCCATAGCAACTTTGTAGCCACTTTTGAGATTAAGCTTGCTTAAGCTTGGATCTTTTGGAATTGGCAACACTGCGTCTGTTAACTTTCAGCGGCGTCGTCACCAGTTCATTTTTTTATTCATCTCATTTGGGATAGGCAAAGGATTTCAAGTCCATGCAGCCAATTTTGTTTCCGTTCCAAATCTTTTTCACAAAGCCAAAGCCGACGTATTATATATTTTAAATCTTCGTTTAATCATCGGTTCAGATAAAGTTGGCAGTGCATTCCAAGCGACAGAGGTGGCCTGTCAATAAGTATTAAAGATAATGTTGCTAGCTTAAATATGTTCCGATTAATTTGGGTCTGTCTTTTTTTTACTCCGATGCTATAAAGGTTGTTTAAGGTTAGCTCTTAATTAAGATGGAGCTTCGAAAGCATAGAATTTGTTTTTATTTAATCCTTCGTCATGACAGTACTAATGTTGCCCTAATATAAATAAGTCTTGAACAAAAGTTTTAAAAGAGTATACAAACTGATTCGATCGGAATGTAGAAATTGTTAGGACCTGCGTAAAGAATAGTAAAAGTTACTACAAATTTACTGTTAATGGTCATACGGCTTACACTTTTCCGCATTCAGTCGCAAACTAACTGTGGCAACATTACCTTATAGCCGGAATAAAAAGTAAATCGATACGCAAATGCGGTATCGAGAGTTGAATGCGACATTCTTTCTATGCGTGACTGCATGATACGCGTTTCTGGTTTTACTATAACTGCTTGTCCAAAGATATACTAAAGAAATAGACTTAGAGCTTGTTTCACTCTCTGTTAAGTTCCTGATATCTTAAGTGTCAAGTTATTCCTACGAAATAGACGGAAAAAAAAAATAGTGGTTCAATAATTAACGATCAGATGAACTTGGTGTCATCGCCTTTATTGCGTGTCCATTTTGATAAATGTTTTTTTTTTGTCAAATACAATGACATAACCCTTTTTGTTTTTTCTGTAGTCTGAAAATTATTTGAAGTTATTTGTGTACAATAAAAATCATAAATAAGAGGGTAGTTTGGGAAAATATGTGAATATAGGTACGTTATGTTTATTTATACGTTTTCAAATCAGTACGATATTGGTCTGCATGTGTAACAGTTGTGCTCATTAAACTTTGATAATGATCCCGTAGAGGGATCGAAACGCGTCAGTGTTTGTGTGGTGTAATTAAATAAATTTGTGGGATTTATATGTGTTTTATTGGCAGTACTGGAGGGAGGGTTGCATGAAAAACATATATTATATATTTCATACAGGCTTGGTTATCTTGCACGTGAGTAGCGGAGTAGCAAGGTAAAATTTTTTTGTTCTTTGAAATGGACCTCCGCAAAGTAACGCCTGATTCAATAAAATATTTTGGTGATACAGGCCCTCATTAAGTGAACTAAACTACATGAGAACGATCTTTAAGTCTCTATCTAAGAGATACTGAACTGCTAATTTATCAGGAACTTAACAGAAAGTGGTGGACCAGACCGTTAGGTACTGGGTTTAAGCCATTCAAGTTTTAGTTAATCAATAAGTGCCTCTGCAGAACCTTATCTTATGCAATTTCACAATCAATTATTTTGCTGTTGTATGGTAAGTCTTTAAGGCATTTGCAGTGAAAAGGTTCCACAGTGGTAAGCGATTCGGTTAGTGAACTGATCACGTAGTATTTATACTGATTAGCAAAAACTTTAGTTATTTATTGCTTATATTCGCCGTGTTTTTCAGAAATTAGTTTTTAAGCGAGATGTTAATTAAACGGTAACGGCTATTTTCAAACCGGAACCACAGATAATCAACGTTCCGAAAACTTATACAGGGCTCAAACCCGCTTGCTAACCGTTGAACCAAAAAAAAATACGCAAATTGGGAGCCATCTTTAAATCTTTGCTCGCTTCACTTAACTATACTCCAGTACGTTGCCCCCAAAACTGCCGAAACGAAAACGACGTAAGCGCATACTACGTCTCTACACGCTTACGCCACTATTTCTGCGCACAACTGGGCCCATAACCTTGTAATTAAATCATAAATCGATATCGACACGCGTAACCAACAATCACATTGATAATACGAAATGAAATGAGAGAGAAAGAATTTTATCGATAAATCGAAACGGCGGGAACCGATTTTTTCGGCTTCAATCGGTTGCTTTCGCACACTCGTATCTTGCTGCTTTACGATATTGCGAAAACATCTGAACGGTTAACGTAATAAGGTGCAAATTGTAAATGCTCGCGTTGTTACGGATGTGATAAAAGACGATAATTGTTCAATCGGATGAGGGAAATTAGTGATGTGCATTTTGTTTCTTTTTTTATCAAACAAGATGATTTCTTTCCTCTAATGCAATGTGTTTCATGCTTATCTGGGAGCAAAGAAAAAACAGAATTTACCAGTTGCTTCTCTTCCCGCGCGTGGTATAAGCCCATCGGGGGAATGGGCACAAATCTTTGGAATCATGTTAATAGGCGATACTGCTAGCAATCCATCACTATTTTGATTCCCCTTTCCAAATAAGCCCACAAACATGCTGTACGTGGGCGTTAGGTTTTGTTTGCCCCGTAAGGGATAAAGACGTGGTTAATATGTATGTAGGTCTCTATGTATAATTTCTTTGAACACTGTAATATTGTAACGAAATCATTGATCTTTCGATGAGAGTGTCGGTCGTAGATGATTAACCATGCGAGGAATTTAAAAAAAAATGACAAATAATTTTACATTACCTAAGACTTTAATAGCAGTGTTAACATTAAATTTCTTTGGTATCTCTCTTTCCTCTTCTCTTTTACAAATGTATTTTAAGGTAAATGTTTAAATATTCTCATTTAGGGCCTATTTTTCAATCCGTGGTTAAGCACTTAACTGACAGATACCCATAGAGTTGTTCGTCAAATAGAACCTATCTGACGATTGAAAAATCGGCCCTAAAATGAATTTCTGTAATTCTCACTTTACTGTTTATAAAGGAGTTATTTTTAAACATTTCTTGATACTTTTCGCGGGGAGAAAGGTAATCCACTCGTCAATTCTCATGCCAAAATAACACACTGATACTACACACGCACACAACTTAACATTTCCCACGATGTATGTGTTGACTTTCCGTAATATTCTAGGTAGAGGAGAAAGCACGCGTCGCCATTTATTATGCGACTATCAGGTTGGTTATACAAATATTTACATAGTACAAATTCCCACACTCATACCTCACATTCGTGCTACTCTAATCAACACTGGCCACCTAAAATCCAAAGCATAGACAACTAGACGTGGGCAAAAAGCACCGTGGCATTATCGACAAGATAACCGCCCAGCATAACTCGCCGTCTATTCGATAAAACAATATCGAGCCGATTACATCCCGTGAATTAGAGCGCGTGTCACTGGCCGGCGATAAATTTCACAGATATCATTTTGTTTTTCTACGAACCCGATTTTATTATCTGTGGCAACACTGGAGCGCATAAAGCGTTCGTACTGGCCGATAATACAGCGTAAGGGAGTTTTAAAGCTGCCATGTTCCATTTTTGTAGCCACATTTGATCAGTATTTACATGTTTTTAAATCAACGCCGTTATTTTAAGGCCGCGTCGTGCAATCAAGTCGATTTACGACGTTGCAAATTTACGTAATAAAACAGTTCTTCCTTCCAATAGCAGATGGCGTTTTCACTATAAATGTTTTACGTTATAGCGGTCCGGGTGGTAGTAATTCACGGTTCAATTTGTAACTAATGCTTGTTTATTTGCGTATAGGCAAGCGAAGGAAACGTTTCTCGTAAGTTAACAAGATGTAAGTTTCCGGATCAGAGAGACGTCTGGATGTAATAATTAGAAAAGGAAATCGCCTGTTTGTGGTATCGCTAAAATTAATATCGGGAGACATGTATGTTATGCCAATTATACCTGTTTCTTACAAGCTTTTTTTTTTTTTTTTTTGGAAACATCCTATCGAGGGAACGGGCAAAAATCTTAGGAAACATGTTATAGGCGATGCGACCCATCACTATTTGGATTCCCCTTTTTCACCTATACGCCTACAATCATGCTAAAAGTGCCTATTGGTCTTGTTACCTTAAGCTCGGTCTACCTCGTAATGGATATAGATGTGTTTAATGTACGTATGTATGTTTTATTTAACTTGCCGTGTATTTGAGTATGTTTGTCCAGATGAAATCTTGCTACTCAATTTTGAATCGGAAATCTTCAACCGATTGAGCTGAAATTTTGCACACTTGTGCAAATTGGATAACAATACAATAATCTGGTAGTAGAATTCTTGGCCCGGCCAGTTACAGTACAGTACAGTCGGCAAAGAGTACAGTCAGCAAATAAAGCTTATTTTAATACGATGATCATTATTTATGTTAGTAGGTATGTTGCTATTGAAAACGCGATTAGGTAAGGGTATTCCATGCTGGTCTGGGAGTAAAGAAGAAACATAGAATGTACCAGTTGCTTCTCTTCCCGCGCAGATGGTGAAAGCCCATCGAGGGAATGGGCGAAACCCTTAGGAATCATGGTATAGGCGATGCGGCTAGCAACCCATCACTATTTTGATTCCCCTTTCCACCTATACGCCCACAATGCTAAACGTGGCCTGTAGGTCTTGCCTTGGGCTCTGTCTACTGTCTACCACGGAAGGGAACGTGATTTATGTATGTATTTTTACGGTTATTCCATTTTGACCTCATGGAAAATTTATTAAAGGTAAGATAGTAAAATTTTCTCAGAACACGTTGGATGGCCACAATAACTATTCACATGATCGCTCGTAAAGCCATGCAAATCGATCCCATGAGGAAACACTCGGAAATTGGCATGACATGTCTATACTATAATGTATCTACCTATATTTATTTTTTACAAGTAGTAATAGTAAAGTACAACTTACTTACTTGTACTATTACCTACTAAAGTACAAGTACCTAAGTAAGCGGCAAATTTCCCATCGAAACCGGCTTAGCTTTTTTAGTGATATCGTTACTGCCTCGATTAAGCCATTATTTGGTAGTATACACGAAGTAAGTAAGTAAATGCTTTTTTGTACAAATATAAAGGGACAGATACAATTCATAAAAAATAAAAATAGCATTAATATATGCACAAAGGCGAACTTATCCCTGTAGGGGATCTCTACCAGTTAACCTTTGAGTAGATAAGAGGAGCATGGAACGGGGGGCCGACAAAGTGTGAGTTTAAAATAATTAAAATAATCATCAAGTAAATCTGTGCGGGAAGAGTAGCAACTGGTACATTCTATGTTTTTTCTTGGCTCCCAGACCAGCTTGGAAGGCAAACTGTACTTATATTATTGTTGTTGAGAAACAGTTACTTTCTTGTTTTCTTTCTTTCATTGCTGCCTTCAAAGAAGAAACGTTCTGATTAGTTTTAGTTTTTTTTTCTAATAGTGTTGCCAATAAACAAAACGATTGAAATAAATCCTTCAGATATTTCAATTTTACGAAATACGACAACAGGCGAACTTCTTGGTCGTAATTAAAACATTGAGGATATATAGGACGACCGGATAGCGGAGTGGTTAGTGACCGACCATGACTATGAAGCTAGAGGTCCTGGGTTCGAATTCCGGTAGGGGCAGACAGTTGTATGATGAATACGAATGTCTGTGCCCGAGTCATGGATGTTGTATGTATTTAAGTATGTATTTATCTACATTTATAAGTATGTTTATCCGTTGCCTGGTACCCATAGTACAAGCTTTGCTTAGTTAGGGGCTGGGCCAATTGGTGTAATTTTAATCTTGCGACTACATCAAATTCTTTTATTATTCATTACACACACTATTACATTTTATTATTTGTGACGCGTAATTTTTCAGTACTAGGAATTTAAATTGCAAGTAAAACTTTTTGACATGCCAATCAAGCAAATTCATAAACCAGAAACGGACTTTACCACTTCTATAATAAAGTCCACTTTGGAATACATACGCTAGACATGGAACCTCGTAACCGTGGCCCGAGGTCTATCATTACAACAATTTCCTCCGAGCCGTTATAAAAAACATTTGAAAATAGAAGGCTAGGGTTGCCACCACAATTCTCATTAACAGAGCGGTCGCTCGCTGTCCGTCATTACGTCAGTGTTGCAAGGAAATACATTTTAGCTGCAGTTGGCTACTTTTAGAAAATTAGTATCTAAAAATGTTTGGCTACATTTTGTAACTATTAATTTTAACAATACTGTATATATGGTAACCTTAAAGTTGTATATAATTGAATAGAAAAATAGTAAGCACTTTTTGAGTAAATTTTAAATAAGTCTGTATTTATTGTTTACCCAAAACTATTTTTTGATTCAAACTAAAAAATGTAATAGTTATTTATTTCCTTTAACATTCTACTACACGGCAACGTTTATTTATATAAATTTGAATAGACTATACGTTTTCACACCACTATTTTACTGCACAAAATGTCTTCCATTTGATTATAATCACACTAGGTATCAAAGTGGTTTAAGATAGCGCAAACTACAAAACTGGCCACTTAATTCCGACTTGTTTCAAATATCATTAAGCGATTTCTCGTTTCATTGCTCTGGCAACTCTGAAGCCCGCCATAGCGCGGACAGCCCTATAATTTCCCCCCTCTCCCTCGCACCCGCGGTTACCGTAAGAGACAGAGAGCTTTATTAAAAGAAGACGCAACGAAATGAGTTTCGACGAAAAAACCGCCCGTTTCGTTTTGTTATTAGTTTTAATGTACGGTTGTATTTTGTGCCGTATGAAGATTAAAGTTGGGTTTAGGTTTGAAGAATTTGATTATTTTTAATAAACACTAGTTATATAACATTAAAAATGTTAAAGTCGGCTGCAATTTGTTGTATTTTACGTCAACAATTGCTTTCTTAAATTAAATTTAATTCTACAGTGCTCCTTTCTTCGCTAGTTCTTCTTTATTTCAACTCTATATTTTTTACTACTGGGAACTCTGTCCATAATAACTGTCAATTTCTTTCAGTTTTAACATCCACTGGACGTCTCATTTTAGATGGATGTATAATCAACATTTGGGCCACAATGTTGTATGTATGTATGTATAACTCTTTGTTGTTCATAAAACACAATGAAAAAGATGAATACAGGACAACACAAATGCACAAAGGCGAACTTATTCCTAAAAGAGGTTTCTTCCATGGGGCATAGGTACTAAGCAAGAGTAGACGCACATAAAAAGTAAAAGAACTGATCAGAGCTTAAAATAACAAATAATGCTGTACGAGAATACATAGAGCACCAACCTGTCTGTCAATCACAGGTCAGTTTTCCGAACCGTACTAGGCAGGCAGTTGCTTGAAATTTTCTCAGCCTGTGTAAAAAACAACACGACCGCAATGGCATAGCAGTACAAGAAAAGAGTTAAGTATAGAACGTTTTAAATGTGCACTTGGCTGATTTTTAAAACAGGTAACACCGCTGTTCCATTTTTAAAATCGATCGACTCAGTTAATCGCCTCTGAATCGAGTGAATCGTAATGAAAAGTGCTAATTTCACACTTACACTGATCGGAAATTGCTAGTAACCATAGACCTATAATGTTGGTGCTCGAATGAATCTATATTTAGCAAAGTTCGAAAAAAGAAACTGGCCATCACGAGTAACTGAAGGCACTTCTTTTCTTTTTTACGAAAAAAAAACATATTTATAGTAATTGGCGATAATTGAGCCATACAAGCACAAAGAGAACAACGGAATAACTTTAATTATATTAAATGCTAGTTCTTATAAAAAATCGAATCCTATTTATTTGAATATTGGAAACCAAACCTAATAATTTATGATACGGCAACACCGGTTCGCTGGAGGTATTAAGCGTTCGATTATCATGCATGTCAAGAAAAAAAAGTTGCATAAGCGTTAAAGCCATTTTAAGACTGGCCAGAAACACACGCGGTCTGTAACCATTATGTTCTATTCTATTGTGCTTGACGACCAATTAAGAAACAATACTCGACAGTAAAATATTAAAATTGGCCAAGTGCGAGTCGGACAAAGTTGTTGCTAATCTTGTACATTTCTGTGCCCCAAACACCATAGAGAATTAGTTGAGTACGAAATTTGATAAAGATTTATTTTAATGGAAAAAATACCTTGACATTATCTGTACAATTTAATACTCTATAGGTCAACGACCTTTACAATATCACGCTCCTGTGTAACCTAGGCTTAGCCATAAGTTCGAGGCATTATAATTTCAGCGTTTCCATGTCGGAACAAGGTTGGTTTTTCTATAAGCAATAATTAATTAAGTATTGGACTTAATTCGTAGTATACCCAATCATGAGACTGGGCAAGATGAATCGTTAATTTTGCCTAAGAGAATGTTCTCAGGTTTTTTAATTATTTACTCGTGCGTCATTTGTTTCTTGTGGTCAATTTAAGATTTCGATTTGCACAGCTTTTAATAGGCTTTATTGGCTCTTAGCAAAATAACTTTTATACATTTTTTGTCTACAAAGTTAAATAGAGTATGAATTTATTAGTCTATAATGGTTGTTACTCTTTGTTATTTTAATGAAATTTGGTACAACAGCTTACAACTTATAAATTAGACTGTCAGTCTGTCACGTAGGAAAATTTTTGTCACAGAAAATTTCAGTTTCAACGGGATAGCGATAAATAAATGCTTTGCAGATAAAGTCACGCGACTACTGTAGTGATTATAATACACAACATTTTATAGGCCGAAAAAATTACACAAACAAAATACTGGCAACCTAGCCACTGAAAGAACGTGAAGCCATTGCCCATTATTAATCATAAAGTCTGCTTCGAAAAAAAAACAACACCGACCTGCTTATTTTTTAAACGCTCAAGTGGCCAGCATTACGCTTCACATAATCGAGTAATCGAGGCACCCTGCGGATCGATGTCGCGCATTCTTTACCAATAATCGATTTTTCATTCCGCACATTACTATAACCAACTTGGCTTTACCGTCAGCAGTGTCGCTTGTGTCGCAAGGTTGCATTGATTTAGTATGAAGCTGCGTTAGTTCCTTTTTTTGCCGCTGATCAGATGGGTTTGTACGGCTGAGAACGTAAACGATGACAACGGATCATCAACTTCTTATAGTACATAATATTTGTAATGTAAATCTTGCTGTTGGTATTATTTGTAGTTAATTGAGAATAATAGAATAATCTAGTTTTTGAGCTTCTACAATAAAGATGCTAATTTGTGATACTTACATCTTCCCCGAGAGCTAAAATACAGACAAGTACATACTAATATGACACAAATTTATCACATAATTTTGTTAGTATCGTACTTCTTTTTTTCTTCGCATCCAGAGCATCCCATGTATGTTCAATCGTGGTTATTAAAAAAATCCGATCACTGCTTGAAACCAGCCAGTACGAATTAAAAACGGCGACCATAGAGCAAAACTGAACTGACAATGACGGGTTAACTTTTTCAAAATGGCTGCTTTCCCGGGCTGTTAATGTCGGCAGCACGTGCGATCGCCAGCCAGGGTCATTGCTAAGGAATGTATTTAAAATACCACTTGTCATTTCTTGCATGTTATTGTACATGATGGGTATGTAGTTTAGTAACGCATTATTTGTGTTGGAAGTCAAGTGCTCTTTTTTAAATCTAGAAATACATTGTATGTTAAAATTCGTCCATTTTTCTAATTTCTCAATACCTATCAAAGGGCAACTTGGTAGCGCCTCTATCGGCAATAATATATTCTCAAAGCATTTAATATTTATAACGGTCGAAATATAGCTGCGACAAAAAACTTAAGGCCAGTAACAAAAACGTCCTCGCAAATTAGTAACGAAAACCTCTTTATTGTCTCTACATCGTGTGAAATCCTTCTAATGATCTTTATTTTTTATATTAACTTCACTTCTTCCTCAAGCTGTATTTCAAGTTACAGCAAAACTCAATTGACAGCATACTTTGCTAATTAGAAGCAATCATTAGTAAGAAATCTAGCATCCTTAGGCAGTGGCAGCAAAAAAAGTCTATTCTTAGTCCTAGTGCAGGGCTGTGGGAATGCATCGCGTAATGCAACCTTTTTACAAATATTACCCGACCACGATACAATATACTCGACGAGCAGAGTAATAAATTGTCGATGGTGCCAATCCTATTTGGTAGGATTCCCAAACGAAACAAATGAGAGCTGCGGCTGTCACTGGCCGGTTTTGAATTTTAAATTAGGAACAACGATTGATTAAAAATGTTGGCTGAATCGGACAGTCGTCGCATTTAACATTATTGTAAGAGAACTTCTGCTTTCACAAAAGAAAGCTAGGCTTTTTTTTACATGACTGTTTATTATTGCACAAGCGACCCGTCAATAGTGATCAGTCGGGTAAATCATTTATAACATCACTAGATCAATTAAAACACTTCTATAAAAAATCACTCCGAATTGATGATGTACTGAAGACATTCCAAATCGCAAAAGCAAATTATTTCATTTACAAGTGCTACGTTTTCCAACAAAGTAAAATTCAAACAAACTTACATTTTGAACTTACCGTTATTTCTAAGTGCAACTAATTAAATTCTATCTTTAATCGATATATCCATCGCTATCTCGGAACCCTTAATCGACTCAGATTTTATGTACTGAGCTCACGTTCGATGGCATATTTACGAAATGGCAGAGCCTTAATGATCGTTTAAGGTATCGATACCATGAAAATACAGTTGGAACCGATTCTGAGTATATACTCGATTCTCAAGTTATTCGCTTAAAGGCTAAAGATTTAATTAATATTAATTGTTTTGAAATCGGATTATGAAATGAATGAACAAATTTAAAATCGATAGTTTCTTTTAGGATTCCGCGCCTCAAAAAAATCGTTCATCGGTCTCGTTAATTTATACAAACAGGTCCCTTCAAATTAACTTAAAACGTGCTAAATCGATGAAGTTAGAATTTTATGAATATAGTTATGCATTTTTGAGACCCAAATACGCAAAATACATTGACAACATGATTTATACCGTCCCTTCCACTCTTATATTAATGACCATTAGTATGAGCAGAACAGAACGAAACGAACTTCGAATTTCGAATTTCGGCGTAATAGACGTTAGAATTGTTTTTTTTTCTTAGCTAAATATTTAAAGGGTTATAGAAAAACAGTGACAGCCTAAACAAAAAACATTAAAATAGAATCACGAGAGCTTGTTATGTACACTGCTTAAACGATAATAATTATTACTTATGTCTTAAAGTAGCAAGGATCTTACTTAACAATATTCTCATAATGCACATAATGACGGTTATCTAATCCTTCGTGAGAAACGAAACGCTTTTCCTTTCGAGCCACTTACCATAGACACGAGCGTTTTTTTAATAGACAAGCGTGAACTGCTATTACGCAGGAGGAAGTAGGTAAGTACAGATTAAAAAAAACTGTTCTTGAAGAAAATAAGACAACGGTGAATTTAAAAAATGCATTCAAAATCAATTTACCTTTACACAAAAGTTTCGTTTCTTTGTTACATACTTTCTCATCAATGGCAACGCAATTTATGTAAGTCGTTTTTTTTTAATAATTTGACTTAAAACACTTAGCATCCAGGCCATAAAACTTAAAAAAAAAGCAAAAATTCTAAAGCAAAAATAAAAAAAAAATACTAAGCACAGAACCCTCGCAACTTGTGCAAGTAGTTACGCGCAGCATTCCACGCTTGCATGCGATACTTCACTGCATATGATTTTACGGATGCCGATCTCGAAATAGAAAACGTCAATGAGAAAGCAAACTCTTTAGAGCACTGAAAAACGCCACTGCATTTTAATTGACAACTACGTTGACGCATCGCATAATTTTGAAATGGATGAAATTAAGTTGTATTTAACTTTTATAACTAAGAAAGTACTAAACAATGTAATCAAACCTTGGAAGTCGATTTGAATACACTTCCAATAATCCGGTTTACTAATTTGGTATATTAAGTAGGAATTTTTAAATTAAATATACCCTTACTTACTCCCGCGCTCATAACTTTAAAAATTAAACTGAATTGACAATCATTGAATCATTTACTATCGAAAACATTTGGATAGGGTTGGAAGCCACGACACTCTCCTTGAATCAGAAGTCAAGCTTCAAGGCTACCACTAATATATGATTTTGTGAATATTCTTTCCGAACGATTATACTTGAATAAAAAAAAATACGCTAAAAACTATTTTTGTCTTCGGACCCCATGTTTGCCCACGTTTGGCTTCATAAATTTCAAGTTACATCATTAGCTATCGCGTGATCATAACCCATAAGAGAACTTGTCCCGAGGTGTTTAGCGGTCTTTAGGTATTTCCCGGTCTAATTTATTAAATACTCAGAATCTAGTTTGTAACGGACGGTAATTAATCTTAAACAGGAATTAGAAAAGTTAACCCTAATTATATGGGTCTCAAGAGACATTCAATGAGGCTGGCATAGTCACACAAGTGCACTTAAGCCTCGTAAAAATATTAGATTAAAAAAAAAATTATACGGTTACTTAAATGTCAGGCGATTTGGGTTGGGAAGGGGTACGTAAGAAAGAAAAAAAATTGAGAGCATCTCATGGATGTGACAAAGTTGAAACGCTGATATCATAATGTATTATTATGGTGATGTAAACTTAAATAATAGCTCGTCAAACGTTCGCTTATAACGTATCTATTTAAGAACATAGCGAGGTGGTACGATTAAACACCGACTGTAAATTATCACTATCGCACGGTTTGAAAGGAAAAACCTCGAGGCAGCAGGCTGGCCAACCTTAGGGCATTAAAATAAACTGTTATATTTCTGGCCCGGTATTACCAGTGCATCCTTCCATCGGGATAGATATCAGATGAGAATACTTTGTTATTTATGACTGCAAACGCCGTGGCCGAAAGAATGGCAAATTTTATAGGGATTCATTTTTAAAAAGTTAAAATAAAGACTTGGCTTAAAATTTAAAAAAAAGTCGGCTATAATCTGTCACTGTAAAATCAGTGACATTAATGAGCTTTAAAGGATGATGGCTACTGAAAACCGCGTGGAAACACTACATAGTGTAAAACAGTATTTTTCCCGCTGTCTGTCCCTATGTATGCTTAGATCTTTAAAACTACGCAACGAAGATACAGTTTTTTTAATAGATAGAGTGATTCAAGAGGAAGGTTTTGTATTTAATTCTATGCAGACGAAATCGCGAGCAGAAGCTAGTATATTTATAAAGTAATCGGATCTTGATTGCCTAAACATTGGATATTAATAAACAAGTGTCATTACAAGTACACAAACATAACTGGCGTCAACGTATCCGCGCGCCTACGCGGTCACCATGGCAACGGAATTCCAAGATGGCCGCCATTGGCTACCGCACTGAAGTATACTTTGATGACAGTAAATACTAAGGAAGTGTAGCAGATTAACCATTACGCCAGTCGTTGAAGCGTAAAGTTAGATTATTATGATTCGAGATCTAGTTCGCGATTATGAGGAATTACGCTTTAGTATTGGCATAAAAAAGTAGCGGATGCGCGACCGTATTTTTACAACTCTTCTCTCTCATAATTGTTACGGTACATATTAAGAGAACTGTGAGAATGTTTAATAACGTTGAAAAACAATAGATGCTTTAAACCCGTTTTTAATATGACTCTATAATCTAGAATTAGGCGCCGGTGTTCATTAGACATAAGATTACAACTAAGCGTAATGAGGCTATTAGATTGTTAATATATTAAAAGAAGAGCTAAGAAAATTGGGTGTCAAAACTAAGCAGCCTTAAGACGGCAGCTTATTCAGAAGATACACGAGACTGGACACAGGATAGCAAATAATTTTCTATAAGATACTAAAAATTAATTAAAACAAAATTGAATTATGTGAATCTACAGCGATACTTTGAAAACAGCTAAATTGAACCTTACTCTACATTGATCATTTTTCTATAAAAAAAATGCCCGTCAAAAAAAGTAAGTGAGTACCACTCTTGTAGTAATAAGCTAACAAAGACCATAATTACTAATTACCCGCAATTCTTAGCGATTTCCAACGCTTATAAACCTAAAACCAAAGCTTGCAATACAAAATAATCAAATGATCACAATTATACCATTAACTTAGAAAATTTAGACATCATTAGTCATTTTCTCACGCTCCATTCTCATTCGACCCACTTGATTGCACCTCACATACGTCGAACCATAGAGTTGGTAATTATTATTCTAAAATCCATAGATCAAATACTAATTCAGCCAATTTCAACCCACGATAACTATTTTCTCAAGACACGCAGCATTATAAACCAAGTTCATTCTGTCAAAATCTCTTTTTTAACTACATAAGTTATTATTATAATGTAAGAACTGAAAATCCTTCAGCCCAAAGACTCTTCGATTCAAATGACGTCTTTATCCCATATGGGGTAGACAAAGCCTAAGGTAACAAGACCTAAAGGCCACATTTAGCATTATTGTAGGCGTAGTGGAAAAGGGAAATCAAAATAGTGATGGATTGCTAGCCGCATCGCCTATAACATGATTCCTAAGACTTTCGCCCATTCCCTCGATGGGCTTTTACCATCTGCGCGAGAAGAGGAGCAACTGGTAAATTTTATGTTTTTTGTTTGCTCCCAGACCAGCATGGAAGAGCATGGACGTTAAAACTAAATAGACAATATATTTTTGTTGCATTAAAAAAAATTCAATATCGACGATCAAAAATAAAGTGTTACATTTCATGAAACTTTGTATGGAAAGAAACCCGTTATTCTTGCTCATCAGTATAAAAAGGAATATTTGGTTCATCGTGTCTATTCTTAACTGTAGTCTATGATCTTTCTAATGCATTACATAACATTAGAACAATTGAAGAGCCAATCATGTTCAATTTGCATATGTGTTGCGGCGGTCGAATTGTCTAATTGGTTAATTTGAATTTGGAACAAGGACAGGTGGTCAAACTTAACGATATTAGTGTAATTGTTGCAATCCACACTGCGCCTTTTCAGTCGATCCAGTGTTGCAATGAATTACATTGAAAAGTTATTTATTGAAACACTTTAATTAGCAATTTTTAAACTCACTCGTCCATCCCTAATATAATATTCCTTTCATCCACTCAAAGGTTGACTGGAAGAGATCCCTTAAAGGGATAAGTCCGCCTTTGTGCATGTATCTCAGTGTTTATCAATTGTATTTTGTCGTGTTTATTTTGCACAATAAAGAGTTTACATAAACATTACATAAACAATTAGCAAATTTTATAGCAAAATCAAATTTCATGTTCTGCGTCAAAATTTGCCAACCTATAAAACAATTTATAGGTGGAAAGGGGAATCATAATAGTGATTGATTGCTAGCCGCATCGTCTATAATATAATTCCTAACATTTTCGCCCAATCACCACGACGGGCTTTTACCATCTGCGCGGGCAGAGAAGCAACTGTACATTCTGTTATTTCTTTGCTCCCAGAGCAGTATGGAAATAACACGATTATGCTAACCGTGGCCTTGGGTCTTGTTACTATAGACTCTGTCTACCCCGTAAGGGATATAGACGTGATATGTGTATGTGTGTTAACTATAGTCCGCCCAATGTCGACACGGTCGTGAGATCGTGACATCGCCATGTGTCAGGTGTCGACACATACAATGTCCACTTTTGATCAAAGACTATAGTAAGTAACAGAGCGTAATGTCTATCGAAAGTTGCGACACGCGAGTAGCATTCAATTCGACGAGGTTAATTAAGTGTTAAACAAAGAAATTATGTTATTGCTTTGAGAATGGACCCGTGGAGGGTCTGAAACGCGTCAGTGTTTTTGTGCGGTGTTGGGTATAGTTAGGGTACAGCGCCTTCTCTGGTCCCTGGTGAGCAGTAGATGTTCCACGGGAGCTTGTAATTGTGTCGTACAGACACATCATTCAAACAGATGACGCTTGCCGACAATTCGCGTAGTGACAAGGTCACGTGACAGCTAGTAAGAGATAGAAAAATTCGAAGGCTTACCCACCTGGTGTAAGGGTATAGCATTACCTTTCGGATTTATAGAAAAATCTTCAGTGTTCTAATTTTCAGTGTCGTTTAGTTTTTTTTTTTATATGTAGTTAGGTTTGTGGGATTTATAAGTTTTATGTGGAAGCAGAGGAGAGGAGAGTGGGTTTGCATGTAAATATAATGTATTTTACACAGGCGACTGCCTTTCACGTATGGTAGTCGAAGTAAGTAATGTTTCTATTTTTTTGCTTATTGAAATACTTTCGCAAAGTTCGCTGCTTCAATATATGCTAATAGGTACTTAAATGTTATAAAAACAAAAGTTTTATACCGGGAAATTGCGTATCCCGCGGGATAGCGATAAACGAACTATTTTAGCAGACGAAGTCGCTAGCAAACGGCTAGTGAATAATATTTATATATCTCATAATATACGCGTGATTTTGGAAGGCCTGGGAAGTTTTTTTATACATGAATTAGATTAAATAGAAACGCTTATGTATTCTTTAACTTTTTGTTATTTAAATTGGTATAGAATGATTGATCGTTATTTTAATAAAATAACCGTTTTGTTTGAGGCTTGTTGAAACTTATTAGGTGTTATATTTGCATTGTAAATTATAAAGATATCATATATCATAATGGTTGAATGAAAAAGTGACGTTTTGTTAAGTAGGTTACATCACACCATAAAGGTCAATAGACTCCAATACGAGTATTTTTGGGTAAATTTGAATTTGCATTTCCACAATAGGTATTTTTTTTTTCAATAAATTTGTCTTTCAAATTGCATAGTATGTATTACTTTAAGTTTACGGCAAATAAAATTAATCGGAGCGGAAAATTGCGTATCCCGCGGGATAACGACTCATACATACCTACATGGGACTATTTCGTGCCAATTTTTTTCTTAAATTTATTTTTTTTCGATTTTTTTTAACTTTTCAGTCATTTTATAATGTATTATCACAAATAAACGTTTTTTTCCTTCCTATACAAATTTTGTTTATGGTTAACGCGTAGCCGCCATCTTGTAAATCCGAGGCGACATCCAGAATAGCGCCATAGCGACGCGCGCGCCGCGGCCACTCCGGCGCAATGTTTAATTTTCAATTTAGATCGCAATTTGCGATGTGCCTGCACGCCAAAACTGGCATCACCCCTTATTTATAGTTATTTATAACTGCTTCGGTATCGGAATATATTAAAAGGAATTAAGTGAGACAAGTTATGAGATAGGTTAATGAAACTGAGATAGGGGAGGATAATTGTGGGGTAGGTTTTGGGATGATATAATGCACTTTGGTTTATCTTTCGTATTTGTAAAATGAAAAATTCGATTTCAATATCACTATCACTATCACTACATGGTATAAAATAAAGTCGCTTTCTCTGTCCCTATGTTCCTATGTATGCTTATATCTTTAAAACTACGCTACGGACTTTGATGCAGGTTTTTTAATAGATAGAGTGATTCAAGAGGAAGGTTTATATGTATAATACATGTATAATATACCGTGCGAAGCCGGGGCGGGTCGCTAGTAAGTTATAAATGCGATAGCTTGTGAGTGAGTGTGTATGTTTGTTCCTTCTTCACGCAGAAACGACTGGATGGATTTGAATCAAATTTGGAACGGAGATAGCTAGTACCCTAGATTAAAACATAGGCTACTTTTTATTCCGGAAAATTGCGTATTTCCCGCGGGATAGCGGTAAACATGTCAAAGGTCGTAGCTGCCTAGTCGCGACGTTAATAATTATTGCAGAATATAGTATCAACATCAGTTCTTAAGTCTTATCCTACGCGGACGAAGTCGCCGGCAAAGCTAGTAAGCAATTCGTTTTTTTACCGGTGTTAAAAAAGAGGGTCTAGATTCACTTGTTTTATTTTTGTACTTTGTAAGATGTGTGGATATTTAGCCAACGAACTTATTGAATCGGTTAGTTGTTTCTGACTAAACTTTATTTGAATACACACATTCCGTCGGCCCGATTCAAGCATCAAGCACATAAGAGAGTGAGACAGCCAGACAAATACGAATTTCGTTTTAGGAGAATGTTGCTCATATACAAAATCAGGTTCAGATAAAGTGTGTTGACAGTTACAGGGACTCACACATCTCTCCTTTAAGCTTGTATTACGGTTAGGTGCAGAGAGACCATACCCATCTCCTAAAATATTGTATGTGTGTACTCATATGTATGTATGCGTGTAATGATATTTAGTAGTTTATTAATGAATTGGTTGTTGTATTTTGAGATGTTCACTCTATTGTGGCTTTCACTATATGGATATTTTAAACTCACTCTTTCTCGGTCTCTCGCTTAATGCTCCTCTCATTTACTCAAAGGTTAACTGAGAGCCCTTATAGGGATAAGTTCGCCTTTGTGCACAGATTTAAGGTATTTTTTTTGTGATTTGTCTCTGTTTCTTTATATTTGTACAACGAAGCATTTACTCACTTACTTATGTAACGAGTGCGTTTTTTGCAGCCGACTGTACATGATAAAGTCGCCAGTCGCTTCTATCGGTAATGTTACTTTGAAACTAGTCCTCATATAGCCGCCATATAAACCACATTTTGCCAATTTAAAGTAACGGAAAATTCTACCAATAAAATGGCTACCGCCCGTCAATCATTACCAACCGTTTTTAATGAATCAACTTTTATATCGACTAATTAGTATCGATAAAACTTAACAGATATCAATTTGGAATCGATTTCCTTTCGGACCATCGTTGAAGTGAAAGTTCAATTGCGATTTTACATCGTCTTCTAGTTATCGATTTAGTTTATTATTTTAATAACCATCAGCCGTTTTAGAAATTGACAATTCAATAAAAAAATCCTATACATAACACAATAGCTTTGAAACGACCGAACCTTGGACTTATATCTCCATTTGTTATAAATGTGTTTCATGTAATGTATTATGTATTTTCACAACTTAGTATATTAATATAATATTCTAATTTGCACCACCTGCTCAGATCTGTTCTTTTCTCCAGTCCATTATGGTTACCTGGTAGAGATCGCTCTGTAGCTAAAGGCCGCCTATTGTTACCTTGTAATATTCTGTATATCTTTTTTCTGTTTTGGTTGTTATATTATGTTCAATAAAGAGTTATTAGCACTAAAAAGGCTGCTTTTAACTGAAAATATTGCGTCTAAATTGGTTCACGCCTTTAAAAGTTTTGATGCCACATATTGCTAAATTTTCTTAAGCTTATTATTGTGCTGTAATCTAAATATATATAACTCAGAGGTGACTGACTGACTGACATAGTGATCTATCAACGCACAGCCCAAACCACCGGACGGATCGGGCTGAAATTTGGCATGCAGGTAGATGTTATGGCGTAGGCATCCGCTAAGAAAGGATTTTGATCAATTCTATCCCCAAGGGGATAAAATAGGGGATGAAAGTTTGTATGAAATTTCTGATTCTACGCGGACGAAGTCGTGGGCAGAAGCTAGTAAATCATAAAATTCCAATTTCATTCAATCTTAAAGTTATATCTTACACCTACAAGTACTTAGTGACGCAAAGCCACATTTTACTGCGTTTGTTTTATGATATATTTAATAACTGCGCCTTTTATAGCGTCTCAAGCCAAACCAGGCACCATGTCATACGGAAATTAAAAATTGAATTATTGACTTGCAAATTGCTGACAATAAAACGTAATGAAGTTTTAAAAGATAGCTTACAAAATATTCTACCATTACCAGTATATCTCGACGTTGCCAAGTTTCATTTCATTTAATAAAAAGGTTCAGCAAATAATTTTTATTGGCCTCTGAACAGGAATGTAGGAACCAAAACAATACGGCATCCATCCTTCTTTAGTTCAGAAGCAGCATCAAATTGGTAAGCTAGCAAGTAAGTCACTTACGGCAACGCATGTACACACAACATCAGAGGGTTTCACTTTGCCAGCCAGGGCAGTATTTTCAGGTTGTCTTATCCTTTATGCCACAACACAACAGTTGCAATTGGAGAGTAAGAAGCGGGGCCAAAGCTAACTCACACCTTAAGAGGTCCATTACGAAATAGTTTCTATTAAAAGTTGCGTTATAGTTAAAAAAATGCTATCGAAGTTGGTCTAGCAAATATAAATTACCAAGATACTGAGGATCTCCTTGCAGGCACTTACGAATGGTAAAGTGTACACACACACTCTTTCTAATTATTCTTATGTTTTAATTACTTCACTTGGCACTCGCGATACAGACCCTGAGTCTAGTGCGAAGGACGCTGTTTCAATTACCGCATAAAATGTCATCTACCTATCTCTATGTAACAATGTGTTCTTGTTATGCACTTTGTAACTTCTATGGTGAAATAAAGTTTCTTATCTTCTTATCTTATTTAATCTTACCTTTAAAATACAGCTGCCGACAGCCTCGCTCTCTGGAACGGTCACGTTGTAGAAGGACTGGTCGAATATCGGCTCGTTGTCGTTCACATCTAGCACTGTCACCGTTAACGTGGCTGTAGAAGACAGCGGTGGATTACCACGGTCACTCGCCACCACCGTCAGACGAGGCATCGGGTTCGTCTCGCAGTCGACACGAGAACGCGTGGTCACCAGCCCCGATCGCTCGTCGATAGCAAACCAATCGGACTGAGGCGTCGGCATCAACGAATAACGGATCTCAGAATTCTCTGCCTCGTCTACATCGGTAGCGGACACTTGTACCACTGGTGTACCAGAAGGAGCAGCTTCTAGTACATTAGCTTTGTACTCGCTCTCGACAAACGTAGGAGCGTTGTCGTTAACGTCAGTCACTCTCAGGCTTATTATCCGAGACGCGTGTAATGGTGGTGAACCTTTATCAGTCGCTACCACGTTCAAAGTATACAGAGATTGCGACTCCCTATCCAAAGGCAAAGCCACCACTACCAAGTAAATAATGTTATCATGAGTCCTCAAATCAAAATGGCCGTCGCCCCCGCTCAGCGTAACGTTTACGTTCGCGTATTCGGTTTTGGAATCGGGATCGTGTACCGATATCCTAGCTACGAATTCGTCTAAACGCGCCGATTCCGATATTTTCGGAGTAGCGTCATCGCTTAAAAAGATCACGTCTATCGTTGGCTGATTATCGTTTACGTCCGTCACTCTTATTGATACGAACGCTGTGGTTTCCAACGGTTGTGCACCTTTATCCCTAGCAACTACTACTAATTCGTGTAGCTCCTTAGTCTCGAAGTCAAGAGCTTTGTTCACTGTTATTTCACCCGATTGAGGGTCTATTTTGAACATGTTCTCTTTATCACTCTGTCGTCTATTTATAGTGTACTCTATCTGCCCATTTTCACCTGAATCGGCGTCGGTCGCAGATATTTTGAGGACAGGCGTGCCAACTGTGGCATTTTCTGGCACACTCGCAGAATACACGCTCTCAGTAAAAATCGGTGGGCTATCATTTACATCTAATATAGTTATATTTACAGACATAGTGCCTCTTAATGGAGGTGTACCTCCATCTAACGCTTCTATGACCAACTCGTAATGGTCTGTCGTTTCTCTATCTAAGAATCCATTGATTTGCAAATCTAGATACAAAACACCATCTCGTTCCCTATGAGAGGACAATCGAAAAGCGTTATCCGTGTTCCCGGATACAATGTTATACCTCTGCGTATTAAACACACCTAGATCCTGATCCTTAGCAGGGTTCAGTTTTCTTTTAACATCTCTTGGTGTGTTCTCTGAGAATTCTACATTCATAACAGGCGTAGGGAAAGTCGGTGCGTTATCATTTTCATCTGAAACTCTGACCACAACTCTGACATTATCACCACTGGCCGGTATAGCTACTAGCGCGTAATGATCCCTAGTTTCCCTATCCAGCGATACTCTTGTCCTGATTTCTCCAGTGTGGGGGTCTATTCTTAAGTCATCGTTGACAGCGGATCCTGGGACCGGGACGATGGTGTAGGGCGGTGCCGCGTCGGGCAGTTCGTCCCCAAGATGGCCGACCAAGGTGCCGGCGCGCGCGTTCTCGCGCACGACAAACTCGCGCACGTGTTCGCCGCCTGCGCATGCGACGAGTAGCAGGATCGCGCCCCACATCGCGCTGGTGTATCACCGCGTGCACATTGTCACTCGCACCTGGAAAGCAAAGGGAATGTTTGAAATTGAAGGTTTCGTGATTTTTACTTATTTCTATGACAACTGAGACTTCGTCAGAATAATATTGTTCGCCTTTGTGCCCGCGTGTTGTCCTGTATTCATCTTTTTCTTGTGTTTTATATACAACTAGCTGACCCGGCGAACTTTGTTCCGCCTTAAATTTGAAAAATTCCAGTGGTTTGGGCTGTGCTATCCCACGGGAACTATGCAATTTTCCGAGATAAAAACTATCCTATGTCCTTTCCCGGGACTCAAACTATCTGTATACCAAATTTCAACTAAATCGGCCCAGCGGTTTAAGCGTGAAAAGGTAACAGACAGACAGACAGACAGAGTTACTTTCGCATTTATAATATTAGTAAGGATAAGGATAAAGAGTTATACATACATACATATATACATACAATATTGTTTGAAATTATGATATGGTTTTTCTTTGTTTCCTTTTTCTTAAGTTCTTGGAGTTGTTGTAAGAGTATTACGGAAAAAGTCTTCCCTACTCTAATTACGAGATATTTCAGAAAGTTGTTTATCTGTTGACTTTAGCGAAGCTTAAAAATGTACCATTCAACATGAACTATTTACCCCAGTGTTGCCATCTTAATTATAAAACGCCATAATTACAATATTCCTAGATTATTGCGTCACTAGAAACGCCAGTGGCTCTATTCAAATTGTTAAAAAACCTGCTACTTTTGTCGATTCAACGAGTTTTATAGTCAATTGCTTTGATCTTTATCTATAGAATGGCGATTCCATTTAGAAGTTTGTGTGCAAACTCAGCTTTGCTGAAGAAGCAGTCACATTCAGTATTTCTATTAATAATGTTGACACGAAAGTTTGTGACTTTGTAAGCCGGAGTTTCCGCCTTATTTTTCAATTTTACACATACATACATACATATATCTCGTCTTTATCCCTTACGGGGTAGACAGAGCCTAAGGTAACAGACCTAAAGGCCGCGTTTTGCATGGTTGTGGGCGTTTAGGTGGAAAGGGGAATCAAAATAGTGATGAGTTGCTAGCAGCATCGCCTATAACATTATTCCTATGCCTATTCCCTCGATAGGCTTTTCCCATCTGCGCGGGAAGAGAAGCAGCTGGTACATTTTATGTTTTTCTTATTTTCATTTCTCAACGTCAATATTCGAATGACTCATTTGAAATCCGTGACTCGGTTGTAATTTTAAATGGCACAATCAAATGACAGTCCTGAAATTTTCATAATACTAAATCTTACATTCAAAACGAAAATTTTACGACAGTCTTTTAGTCTTCAATTTTATAAATGTGTCCAATTTAGACAACTGTTAATTGAAAGGTTTTAGCGAGTTCTAGTAACGGTGCTAAATATTGTGCACTTTACTTTAATTGCAGCTCATTTATTTAAAGCGCTAAATCACTTAATTATGCTTCTGCTTGAATTCTAGCCATTTTTATATGATCGGATAGTTATTATAAAAGCAGGAACATTAAAGACACACACACACAAATCACGTCCATATCCCTTACGGGGTAGACAGAGCATAAGGCAACAAAACCTTAAGGCCACGTTTAGCATAACTAAGGGCGTATAGGTGGAAAGGGAAATCAAACTAGTGTTGGGTTGCTAGCTGCATCGCTTGTAACATGATTCCTAAGAATTTCGCCCATTCCCTCGATGGGCTTTTACCATCTGAGCGGGAAGACAAGCAACTGCTGCATTCTATGTTTTTCCTTTGCTTCCAGACCAGCATGGAAGTACATTAAAGACATATAACCATTTAACACTGTAAAATGAACACGCCGCAAAAACCAAGGATCGTGCATCAATATTAAAAAGGAAACTAGTATTGAAAGATGGTATTGCTGGAATCTGTTTATTCGATTGTTTAACATTAAAAAAAACTTGTACAATTTGTGAATCAATCATGATTTATTTCGATTGAAAGTCTTTATGAAGATCTTTAGCTTTTTGCTATTTAATTTACAAACTTTGGTATTTTATAATATTCATAACTTTTGCCGCTTTAACTCATAATTTACATACGTACACACAAATCACGCATTTATCCCTTACGGCTTTACGTTTAGCAAGATTGTGTGTAGAAATGGCAAAAAATGGAATCAAAATAGTGATGGGTTGCTAGCCGACGCCTAGATATAACATGATTCCTATGATTTTCACCCCTTGTCTCGATAGACTTTTACCATCTGCGCGGGAGAAGCAACTGGTACATTCTGTGTTTTTTCTTTGCTTTAAGACCACCATGGAATTTCACAATTTACTCACTCATAATTTACTTTATAAATAGTTACTTCTACTTCTAGAACTCAATCACACCAAATGCCTATCTTAATGTATTATTATGTATATCTTTAGAATCATATAGTTTTGGACATTTTACAAATAAAACAACAAACAAACAACAAACAAAGTAATCAAAACAAACAAACAAACAATCAGTAGACAAAGTAGTATCTGCCTACCCCTATGGGAAAGAGGCGTGACGGTATGTATGTATGTATGTACAAATAAAAAAAGGCGATCGCGGCCACCTAGTGTTATTAAACTTGTCTTTTAAAAAATAGCAAGCAAGGTAGCTAAATTCGAATTTTCCGAAATTAGTTAAATTATTGATTATTTATTGATAGGTTTACAAATAAAGTAAAGACAATGCTTTATCCCGATGTATACACAAGTCTATGGAACACATTTAAGAAAAGAGCGCTTAAAAACGAGCGTCGTGAAAACAAAATGGCGGGCACGATCTTCGATTGTAATGCGAAATGAAGTAATTAGTTTTTGCCGGTAATGCAACGTATGATTTATTATAGATGCGGACGCATGTTGCTTAAGGTTCACTTATTAAACCTGACTCTCAGGGTTGGACATTAAAGTGTATTAACATACAGTACCCGGCCTTAAAGATAGCTTCGGTCTTTAGAAAGAGACAGTTCGCGTCACGTAAGTTAGAGCGAGACAACGCTCTACGAAGCCAAAATTAGCAGAGAAGATGTGCAATCTTTATAATTATTAACAAGGGAATCAGCGAAAATCGTAGGAATCATTGATATAAGCGAACAGCTAGCAACCCATCACTATTTTGATTCCCGTTTCCACCTATACCCACACAATGCTAAGCATGGCTTTGTAAGGGATTAAGGCATGGTGTATGGATGTTAGTTACTCTTTCACGCCAGAACGGATGAACAGGTCTGGTTGAAATTTGGAACATAGATAGATTTACATGTATGTACAATGTAAATAACATCCATACTCACAAACTTCCGCTTTTAAATATAATATGCATAAGTAGGACTAGTATGACTTTAACTAAAACAGTTTTTTATAATTACTATGAGAAATTGTCTCTAGTTGATCTTACGAACTTATGTCAAAAAATGACACTAGAATTTAAGACTTCAACTATGTGTTGATAAGGTCCAATGTTGAAGCTTAAATTTGGTATAACTATTCTATTTTAAAGATGACCATGTAGGCGGATATTTAAGCGAAATTTAACGGTTTCCAACACTAATCACATTCCCCACTATCGGTTCGGTTGTCATCGGAAAAAACCGGTTTACATTCTACGGATTAAATCCTTATCAGACATTTAATTTTTAGCTTTTTTAGCTTTTATATTGTCTAATTAGTAATTTTAAATAGTTGCCGTAATGCTACTTGATAAAAGGCGCTTTGCTTTTATTGGTGCTCGTCATTTTTTATGCTGTTGTTTGAATGCCTGTCGGTCACTGGCAACGGAACGGCTAAAAGAATTTTGATGATAATGTTTCATGATCATGGATGTAATATAGACTGATAACAATAAGTAGAACATTCCACAAATATAATTCGTAGAAGGAAATTTAAGTGTAAAAGAGAAGAAAAAAAGTCATTTTTTTACACAAATACAAATTTTGAAACCGGTCAAGTGTGAGTCGGATTCTCGCGCAAAGGATTCCGTAACAATGGACCGAAAAAAAACACGTTCCTCGTTATTGATCCCTTTTAATTTTTCACTTTACATTTTATTTTATTTTCATGATTATTTATATTGTATGTGACTTTATTTGCGTGTAATTATTTGTTAATTGTTTCTTGCACGCTGGTCTGAGAGCAACCAAAAACCATAGAACGTACCAACTGCTCCACCGCGCAGATGTTAAAAACCCTTCGAGGGAATGGGCGAAAATCGTCATATTAGCCGATGCGACTAGCAACCCATTACTCATTTGATTCCCCTTTCCTCTTTTACGCCCACAATCACTCTAAACGTGGCCTTTACGTCTTGCTACCGCTGTGTCTAACCCTAAGACTTGATTAAATAATGTGTGTATGTAACTTCCATGCCGGTCTGGGAGCAAAGAAAAAACATAGAATGTACCAGTTGCTTCTCTTCCCGCGCAAATGGTAAAAACCCATTGAGGGAATGGGGGAAAATCATTGGAATCATGTTACAGACGATGCGGCTAGCAACCCATCAGTGTCCGCCCTTGGTGTCTTGCTAAACGTGGCCTGCAGGTCTTGTTACCTTAGGCTCTGTCTACCCCGTAAGGGATAAAGACGTGATTTGTGTATGTATGTGTATGTAAACATGGAAGTTAGTATTATATTAGTCCTCCTCATCGATTACGACGACGGCGACATTGACTACCAAAAAAAAAAGTTAGTATTAGTTAGTAAAGCAAGTTTTATTATTGTTACAAGCCAGTGTTCCACTGTCGGGCAAAGGACTCTCCCCCAGACATCCAACTCGCCCTGTCAGAAACAATGAAAGAAAAACTTAAAGTTACTATTTGTGAATTCAAGTCGAATAAATTCATTATCAGACAAGTTTGAATCAATTGGCTAAATACAAAACGTCATCAGAAACTAAATTAATTTCCATTTAAAATATCGTATCTCTCCACAGTATTCTTGTTATTCCCGATAACGCCAGTCTTGATTAGTTTCTTTATTGTTGCAATTTGCAATCAGGTTCTTGTCGCTACCAATTTTAAAAACAATCAGGTTTTTTAAGGTGACGACCGCGGACCTCGTGTTTTCTCCTTAGCCTGGCGAAGGTGTGCCAACATAAATATTATTGTTAGTTAGAAAAACACCGGAATTACATTTGAATTATAATTAAATAGAAAAAATATGTGAAATTTTTAATTTGGAATTATGTAGCCATAAAGCGGAAGGAAAGCTGTTTTATTTTGCTATTTTTTTTATTTTTTTAGGATTTGGTCCAGAATAGGCACATGAAAAAAAAATTGCCGTACTTAGCATGTTCTCACAATACAATGTCTGTGACAACGATATTTTGTTTAAAAGTATTTTACGTTTTTTGACACTATTAATAAATTTGATCCCAATAAGTATTAAAAAATGATACTGATAAATTATATGCATGAGTTATTATTTAAGACATGATTTCATAATAATAATAATAATTTATTTGTGTAATTTGATACTTTTCTGTTCATTTTATTAAAATACGATACGACAGAGACGGCAAAGTTGTAAAAGAGGCTAGACTTAACTTCATTTGATAGTTTATTTTATGACACAGTTTACTTGACCGTATTTTAATGCTCAACAGAAATCGATTTACAAGTAAATATTTTTAAATGATTTCTACCTGGGAGGTAACTCAAACAGAGCAGGTATTAAAGAGCATTTAGGCGAGACAAGTGTTGTCTTTGTTAAAACTCTGCATTATCTGTGGCAGGTAGGGACGGGATAAAAAAAATAAACATCCCGCCAAAGAAAATAGCGTGACAGCTGAGATTCGCCCCAACACTTGAGTTTTTATTTGAATGTTTTAGTTAGAATTTAAGTTAATAGTAAATAATGATAATTTTAACTCACACTAAGCGATAATTTAACTTGAATGTTAAAAACGTTATTAATAACACAACGCTTCCTCGCATAAATATTTAAAAACGGGCGTCTCAAAAGCGCTCAAATGAGCGATAATTATAAAATTTTGATGCCAAAAGTGTCGCCAAATAAAAGCGCTTTCTCTTTCTAAACAAATTAAAGGTAAGAATTCTGCGCGCGCGGCGTCGCGGTGACCAGGCGGTCGACTGAAGTTAGGATAAAGGATTTTGTTCGGCCCGTCGGCAATATCTGACCATCTACTAGTTGGTGGGGTATCCACTTATTTGGTAAACAATCGACGGTCATAAAATCACTCTATCTAAATGTAATTTTTGTATAATGATTTACTTGCAGTAAATTACAAGGATTAAGTAGGTAACTACAATAATACTCGTAACAACCAAATGCTCAAAACTTTTTTGTTTAACTTACTTGCATAGTACCTAGTATGAATATTGATATTTTTTATCTAATTCTTCTAACCTATTTGCTCAGATAGACTGGTATAAAATGGGTTAAGTTAGATTTTTTAAATGTTCTACCTAGCAATTTTGAAACATTTTTGATCTTATTGATCGCAATCATCCTTAATGGTATTTAAGCAAAGACGTGGTCTAAGATGGTATGAGTACACACTTGCCTAGAAATGCCCATTCACCCTAAACTTAAAAACAATCTTACTTTAGGGTTCAAGAAACACAGACGCAAGCAATGAGAAAACGTCCATTAATTTTGAAAAATCCACAACACTTGGCGACCCTACTTGAGATCAAAAATTTCGAAATTCGAACGTCAACGCAGCCTGCGCACGGGCATGAGTTACTGCGCCGTCTTCACAGAAGAAATTCCAATTTTGAAAGTAACTTTTTTTAATTTGCGGTGGAAACTTGAAATTGTAAAAATGCTTTCGGCTTTTTTGTTCCTTTAGTTGTTTATACATTTTGTTATTTTGTGTTGTACTTGTTTCTAGGGGGCTTTTTAATCACAGATTTTAATTTTAGATTTATTACATTTGCTTAATTTTGTATAAAGTCCTGATGGGAAAGGAAAATCCTTATTTAAAAGTTTATTAGTACCGATTGAAATTTGTGCAAGTATTTTGAATAGGTAATAATCAATTTTTAGGGTTGCAACCTTTTTGGCTGTCGGTGGCTGGCTGGCGCTAGTCCATTGCCACGCGCCGCGGCACTGAATATAAAGAACAATAAGGCGGCTGTCACTTGTTTTCTAAATTGTCGGTGCACGATCGGTCTTTTATGCGGATTAGTCATTATTTGTCCATCGAAGGTTATTTTAAACAAAATTAAAATAGGATTCGTTAATAAATTATGTAAATAACTGTCTTTAAATTTTGTAATCCACCTTCCTTACAATAAATCTGTATAAATGAATAGTGTTGTATAAATCTAATATAAAAACTTAAATGCGTATAATAATCTATGTCCAACGTCAAACGGCACATTTCTCGAAATCACCTATTTCATTAACATCCAAACTTTGCCCATTTCTTTTAAATGGACATGGTTCAATACTGTGTTTGATTTTTTTTTAATACTGATGTTATTTTGGTCTCAATACAAATGTTATAAGGTTGAAGATTGATTGTGACAGTTTGTAGATAGTGCTGCCTAAAACCCTGTTATCGACGATACTCTTAGGTACAGACAAATTAATTTGTTGATACATACATACATAAATGTCGTCTATATCCCCTACGGGTTAGACAGAAGCCTAAAGCCAGAAGCCTAAAGGTGGAAAAGGGAATCAAAATAGTGATAGTTGCTAGCATAGCTTATAACATGATTCCTAAGATTTTCGCCCGTTCCCTCGTCTTTTACCATTACGCGGGAAGAGAAGCAACTGGTACATTCTATGTTTTTTTTTTGCTCTCAGACCAGCATAGAAGATACATACATACATACACATACACAAATCATGTCGATATCCCTTACGGGGTAGACAGTGCCTGAGGTAACTAAATAATTATGCATGATTGTAGGCGTATAGGTGAAAAACTCAATCAAAATAGCGATAGCCACATCGCCCATAACATGATTCCATCGATGTGATAGAAGATACTGTACTTTAATTTTGATATAATCGACATCCTAACCAATCTTGAACTATCGACTTAGAAACTATCGATACTCCCGCGTCACTGTTTGCTTAGTGTTTTGAAAGGCATCTGAGTCAAACAGATTTGGTGGTACAATGGCCACTTTGGTAAATCCGTTACGGATGCGTTTCGGCCATTTGCATTCAATCGCCATCTTATCGATCGGGCCATGTGGTAACGCGCAACTCATACACATACATACATACTAAATGGTTCAAATGCCAATATAATTATAGGTTTTTATAGTTTAGTTTTGTTATAGAAATCTAAGTTTTAAGTTTGTGATAACTTTCTGTACTGTTAATTATTTATCTAACAAATATTACTGACTAGCTGTTGCCCGCAACTTCATCTGCATATAATTCGTTTATCGCTATCCCGCGGGAATTACGCCATTTTCCAGGATAAGAAGTAGCCTATGTGTTATTCCCGACTATAATATTCCAAATTTCATCCAGATCTGTCCAGCCGTTCTGGCGTGAAAGAGTAACAAACATCCAAACATACTCACAAACTTTCACATTTATAATATTAGCAGGATAGTAGGATTAGTAGGATGTCGTATAAACAAAATTAATTAACAATTAAATATCAATTTGCGTTAACGCTAGACGTCTTGTCTACACAAGAATTCGCTAATCATTTGCCGACTTAGAAAAAGCTAGTTCTGATGCCGCTATGTACATATATATAGCAGCCACAATGGCTACAGCTAATGCAATATGTATTTGTCCGTGACAACGTTGGGTTCGCTTCCCGGCTCAAACAAGTTTCGCTGTCTCCAAAGGAATATTGTTAACTGCATTTTAAATTCACTAAAGGCAACTTTGTAGTATTATAGTTTATTTTTTGAGGCAATTAAGCATATAAAAAAAGTTTAATTGGAATGAAGCTGATTCGAAAGTTAAAAATGTTTTTTAACACAGAGTTTCTGTACGAAAATTCAAGTTAATCCAACCGCTTGAATTACGTCGAAATACACTTAAATAAAAAAAGCAGTTGTAAAAGAATTAATAATTTTATTTTAATGTTTAATTTTAAATTAAAGCACCCGTTGATGTCTTTTGTACTGAAACTGCATAAAGTCAAATAAAGGTCGTCAGTTGAACTTATCGAGACTATTTGACTTAAACATTTTTTAAAACCTATATAAAAAGAAAGAGAGAGAGATAGGAAAGTATTTATAATTTGCCATTGGTCATAGATTGAGATCTTATCGTGATTGGCGAATGTACACTTGACCGTGACGAGAAAATTGAATTTTAACTCAAAACTCATTGAAATTTAAAAGTACAAATTTCTATTTTTATTCAGTGTGTATTACAGTCAGCAGCATCAAGTACTATCGACAGTGTTTTGAGTTTAAGTGTGCCTATGTAAGGTTTTTTACGTACGTATCATAAAAATTCTTACGTCTTAAAATTATAAGTGAGTTTTTTGGGTGACGATTTTTTAACCCTTTTAACGGCTACATGTTAATTCAGACTAACATACTAGTAATTACATAAATTAACTTTCACCCGCGCTCGGAATTTTAACATTTAAATATTTTAACGACATCTTAAAAGCGCGTCTTATTTAAAGTGTGATGTAATTTTTTAAACTAGGTTTTAGTACCGCGATATTTTAATTTCAAATTAATTTTATTGGTTTATTGCTGAAACGGGGAGTGAAGATATTAAATTAGATTGTTTGTTTAATTTTTAGTATAATTTAAAAAATTGTATAGTGTGATCGTAGTTCTATTTCATTTAAATAAAAAAGTTCCGAATATAAATTTAATCGATAAGTTTATAAACCACAATAAGAATAACGATATTTTATTACCCACGACGGACCTAAGAAAATGCGGTCGGAGTGAGGAGTTGTTTGTTATATTTTAATTCTGAATTCGCTTTCATATCTTTCTTAATAAACAAAATTAAAAATGTAACGAATTCATTGTAAAACTCGGCCGTTTGGGAACTATTCTAAAGAATGTGACAACAAAAATGTAGCCCGACTGCCTTCCTTGACTAGTTTTTGTTGACCGCCAACAACTCTATAGATTACATATATACATATATATTGCACGATTGAAACTGCACAAATAATTTATTTTATAGTTCAACTTAAGTCGTCCAGGGGTTATGTACTTGGGTATACACCTGTGATGTATCACTTATCATGTGTAATTTCGACTATGATGTGATAATGTCGCCTGTGATATTGTCACCTATGATAATGATAATGTCACCTATGATATGATAATGTGACCTATGTTGTGATAATGTCGCAAATATTACAATATTGTCACCTATGATATGATAATATTGCCTATGATATTGTCACCTATGATGTGATATTGTCGCCTATGATATAGTGCCTACGAGTCCATTCTACTTTCTACTAATATAACTGGGAAAGTTTGTGAAAATGTATTAATGGATGTTGGTCACTCTTTTCATCTTTCCAAAAGTATGTGTTGATGATACAGTTGATCGCTTTTCTTTGCTATGTTGAAGTAATTTATCGCTACACCAAATTTCGTTAAAATTTTTTACTTAATCGTTTGGGGTTAAGGCATAAAATTATATACAGTTTCATGCGCTTTTTTATATAAGCAGATTAATCATGTATGTATGTATGTATAACTCTTTATTGTACATAAAACACAAGATCATCACTCATCACATCATTTTATGGTTATGCTTGAAGCTAACTTACTTTTTTTGGTAAAGGTTAGTATTTACTATTAGAATAGTGGATAAGACTGTATTAAATAATAACGCGACTGCTTTGGGCAAAATCTGAATGTAATGTCAAGTAAAAACATAAACTCTTACTGTTACAAGACCCTAGACTAGAGGAAAACTGAACATAAATACTATACAAAACCTAAACCGTAATTCTGAATGAATGAATTTGTAATTTAGTGAAGAAAGCAAGACATACATAATCACGTCTTTATCCCTTACACAGGCAGAGGCTAAGGTAATAAGACCTAGAGGCCAGGTTTAGCATGATTTTGGGCACACAGGTGGAAAGGGGAATCAAAATAGTGATGGGTTGCTAGCCGCATCGCCTATAACATATATGATTCCTTTGCCCATTCCCTCGATGGGCTTTTACCATCTACGCGGGAAGAGAAGCAACTGGTACATTCTATGTTTTTTCTTTACTCCCAGACCAGCATGGAAGCAAGTGAGTTTAATAATGTAGAGCAAGATAACTAAAGCTAAAATAAACTTTGTCAGCAATACTTTCACATCACTAAACTAATTTAATATGATCTCTATAGTCATAGGTTTACGGGTTCAAAATCGAAACTTTATCTTGCAAATTGGCCGCCAAGTGCTCTTTCACATGTCTTTTTGAAACTATCAGCGCGTTCGGAAAGACCATCATTGCCAAGAAGAATGCGCCGCAAGAAACTTTGACAGAAAGTCACTTTTTTTCAATATAAAATACATACATTCTTCCACGCTGGTCTGGTCTGGAATGGGCGAAAGTCTTAGAAATCATGTTATAGGCGATGCGGCTAGCATCCCATCACTATTTTGATTTCCCTTTCCACCTATACGCCCTTAATCGTGCTAAACGTGGCCTTAAGGTTTTGTTACCTTAGGCTATGTCTACCCCGTAAGGGATAAAGACGTGATATACGTATGTATGTATAAAATACATTTACTACAATAGTATTGTTGTTGCTCTGTTCACAGTTAGTTAACCTACCTAAATAACTAGATTTGGATAAGCAAGTTGGATTACTAACCCGTTCTTGTGAACGTGAACTACATACATACATACACACATACATACACAAATCACGTCTATATCCCTTACGGGGTAGACAGAGCCTGAGGTACCAAGACCCAAAGGCTACGCATAGCATGATTATAGGCGTAAAGGTGGAAAGGGGAGTCAAAATAATTATGGGTTGCTAGCCGCATCGCTTATAACATGATTGAACTATATATCTATCAGATTTTGGGATAGCCGTGTAATGATTAAATACAGATGGATAGAGTACCCAATGTATTGGAATGTGTACATACAAACACGTCTTTATCCCATACGGGGTAGACAGAGTCTGTGATAACAAGACCTACAGGCCACGTTGAGCGAGACTGGAATGTGTTAGGTGTTCAAAAATGTAATTCGTTAGACAGGAATGCCTGTTAAAACATTTTGAGCGCCTCTGATATTTAGAGGCTACTTTAGCCATAAAAAGCTAACCCAACAAGCTTTCACGGGAGCTTTAACTAAACTTTAAGTTAAGCTTCCAATTTAGTACGCACGTGAAAGTCGCACATTAAAACATAGCATAAATCGTTTTCTAGTCATAAACTAGTGCAACATACTAAAATAATTTCCTCAACATAAACTGAAACCAACCTCCAAAGTATATCACTGTACACAAATCACAACACAGTATAACTTATGCATAAATAACTCTAAACTCAAAACTCAAAGCACTGCAATCCGAAAAAACACAGGCTTAAAACACTAGAATTCACTTTAAAAAAAAAGCCGCGCATGCGTAGTCTCGCGCCGGGGTCTCGGGAGGCACTGGTGTGGTTTGGGGGGAATGGGGGGTCCGGGGGGGACGCCCCCCATAACAGGTTGCCTCGCAAGCCGTTTGAGCGCCAATTTTGTGGCTGGAGCGAGCTTAGAAGAAACGGATGAGGCGAGCTTTAAGCGCATACTTGGTTTTACTTTTAGATTATTTTGATCTGGTATATTATTTTATTGTTTTTTTTTATTTTTTTATATGGTCGTGATGCGAATGATGACCTTTATATGACTTTGGTATGTTTTAGTACAAAAGACATCAACGCGCTACTTGTGCCTTAAATATCACTATCATCACTACATAGTATAAAATAAAGTCGCTTTCTCTGTCCCTATGTCCCTATGTCCCTATGAATGCTTATATCTTCAAAACTATACAACGGATTTTGATGCGGTTTTTTTAATAGATAGAGTGATTCAAGAGGAAGGTTTTTATGTATAATTCTACGCAGACGAAGTCGCGGGCAGAAGCTAGTTTTATAATATTACTGTTAAAACTGACTGTCCGACGCAAAGACAGTACCTAATCTGTTTCACAGCCTGCTTACACGTTTTCACGTTTACCATACTAAATTACTTATCACAATATTATTCCGAACTGCTGTTATTATTATTATGTTTATTAAAAAAAACAAACATCAAAGTTTATGATTTTTGCAAATTGGCTGCCAAGGGCTCTTTGACATGTATTTTTGAAACTACCAGCGCATTCGGAAATACACTTCAAGAAGAATGCGCCGCAAGAAACTTGGCAGAAAGTCATTTTTAAAATAAAATACAGTAAGAATATTTAAATTGTACTTAAATTAAATACATTTATAAAAGAGATGTATAAGGTCCCCGAGCCTTAAATTATATTAGTCTATAGTAGAGATGTATATTTTCTACCTTGCAATGTTTAAATTACTACTGTCGAAAAAAATACTCCTGGCCCGCCGTAGAACGTTCTCACAGTAAACGTTACAATTATTTTCTTTGGCACTTCAATGTAACGTCACTATAAAATTTAATGTGAAATGATTCCACAATAGGTCAGGAATCAATTTATTTGACAGTACCTGTCTACCTCTGGTTTTTGGCTCAGTTTTTACATAAAAATGTATGACAGGTGATATATTGTAGTGCAAGTAGTTACAGTAAGCAAAACACTTGTTTCAAAAATGTTTTAGACAAAAAATAATCTAGTCAAACTAAAATTCATTTCTAGGTCTTCGTTTCATAATAGTTATTAATTCGGTTTTTTTTACTTTAGTAACAGAAAAAGAGTTTTTTTTTTCAAAATAAACACTCTATTACTCTATTCACCCTTTATTATTTCATTATTTATAAGCAGTGACGATCCCTAGCGGAGAATTAATTTAATTGTTCCTTATTGTTTTATTATTATTGTTGTTCATGTCATGTTTTTGATTTTGACATTTTTGTAATATTCAATTGATTTGTATTATTTAATTTTTTTTTTTTTTTTACTCTTGACGATTTCAATCTAAAGTCTTCTAAATTGACAATGAACAATATGATGTAATTTTTATTGAATGAATAAATAATCTAAATCTAAATCTACCATAGTAAGCCACTTGACAATTAAACGTGAACGTTACTAAAATTCTTTGTTAAAAAAAAAATAAGTAAGTAAAATTTAAACTATCGAGTTAATGTATCTAATAATAATATTGTCAAACTCTAGCTTCACTAGAAACACCAAATTTGTCTCACGTATAAAATTTCATACACACATAAACCGCGTCGTTGTCCCTCACATAGACAGAGCCTAAGGTACAGATCTAAAGACCACGTTCTTATGGATGGAAAGGGTAATCAAAACAGTGATGGGTTGCCGCATCGCCTATAACATGATCCCTAAGATTTTTGCCCATTCCCTCGGTGGACTTTTACCATCTGCGGTATAGGTCGCGTCATGTAAAAAGAACGCTGGAAAAAAGGAGAGGACCCCCTCTGCTCATAGTGTACTCCTGCGCAAGCACCCCCTTTCCACTTTCTTCCAGCGTTCTTTTTACATGACGCGACCTATACATTCTATGTGTTTTCTTTGCTCTCAGACCAGCGTGGAAGAAGTGCATGAATATCTTCTTACCCCCTTATTCATAAGCGCTCTATAGGCCTCCGCTAACTTAGCAAGCGTTTGTCTTTATCTGTGAAAGGTAAATGTCAAAGTGACAGATAAGGACAAACGATTGCTAAGTTAGCAGAAGCCTACAGGGCGTTTATGAATAAGGGGGTAAAACTATAATTGAAAAGCCCAATCAGTATTTAGCGCAGTTTAGTTTTTAGCTGTCATTTTAGTATGGATCTGACAGCGAGCGAACCTAAACTGAGTGGGAGCTGAATCGCATTAAGACGTCGTGCTAAGGCCCCTGAACGATCGACTGACTCATCAACTTCCTAACCATAAGCTGATTTTTTTTGCTATCGTATACATCCATTCATTAATTTGCAGGAGGTACTCGTAAGACCTCGTAAGGTTCGTCGGGATCGCCACCGTCTTACTCGCTAATGCTACCGCCAAGCAGCATTGCTTGCGTTGCTGTGTTTCGGCTGGGAGGGTAAGACAGCTGGTGACATTACAGGCATTTGAGGTGTTCTATCTTAGCCCTCTAGGCTGGCATCTGCAATCTTCTAGCGTAGCGGGTGCCGATGGGTGGTACATTGGTTCTATGTTTATCTAGACTACAGTAGGCTTATTGGCATATTAGTTAACTCGCTCGCATTCGACATCGTGTTCATTTTGACAGTTCTTGTATGAATGTGACAGCTGGCTGATTCTGATGCCTGTCAGCCCATACATGAACTGTCAAAATGAACACGATGGCGATTGCGAGCGAGTTAGGTAGGTAATAAGCCTACAAGCCCCTATTTCACAAACCGAGAATTGTCAGTGACCATTGACAATTCCAAATGCAATGCGTTCTCAAGAACCGACAGCCAACCGATATAGATATGAAGCCAACCGGCGTAGATTCTCGTCGAGTTTGTAATGTAAAGAGAATCGTCACTTGTCACCGACTATTGTCGTGTTGGTGAAATAGGGCCCAGAAGGCTTATTACCTAACTCGCTCGCAATCGCCATCGTGTTCATTATGACAGTTCACGTATGGGCTGACAATTGGCATCGGAAGCAGCTAGCTGTCACATTCATACAAGAACTGTCAAAATGAACACGATGGCGATTGCGAGTGAGTTAGGTAATAAGCAGGGGCGTAGCTACCGCCGTATCTGCCGTATCAATTATACGGGGCCCCCGGGCAACGGGGGCCCCCGACATGCGTAAGCAAACATTTTTTTTTTCTTTTGTGAGAAATCTTTACCCTTAATAAGGGGCCTCAAATAAATGTTTATACGGGGCCCCACCAAGGCACGCTACGCCACTGGTAATAAGCCTACAGGATGCCCCATCCACCGCATCGCTTAGCAGCTTCTCGGTGGTTATAGGATTGAAGTTGTCATCGGCAAGAGCGGTAGCGTGTTTGTTTACTCCCATTGTGCTAGTCCCAGGGACACCGGGGTCACGGGGACCCAGTGGCGTAACTATAGGGTGGCAGGGGTGGCGAAATGCCAGGGGCCCCTAGCTCTACGGGGCCCCGAACTGGCTTGGTTTAGAGCACAGAAGGGACGCCGATGCACTTTTTTATATTGAGGAAGGAGCCCCATCTGACGAATTCGCCACGGGCCCCAGCCGTTATAGTTACGCCACTGCGGGGACCCAGGGGTCACTGACGACTGTTGGCCAAGTTCTGTGAAAAGTTTGCCACTCCATTAAGCTATAGACCGACCGCTTAAATGAGTCCTCGCCCGCGCGGTGCAGGGGCGCGGGGTGGGACGACGAAGGGGGCCGCTTTGGCGCTCTAGGTCCCCTTTGACCAGGGGCGTGCACAGACATTTTCGACAGGGTAGGCAAGCCCGCTTGCCTGTTTATAACCACGAATAAAAAATAAAAAAAAACTTCCCACTGTTATTCACCCAATCTAGTCTAGTCTCGTAGTTAGTGGTAGGTACTTTAATATTGGAGCTATGGAAGAGAAGAGCACTAAAAGCGTTGATATGATGCAGTTCGACGAAAAGTATGTGACCACCACGTCTATCTATCTGAGTGGTTGATATTATTTGAACAAGTCACTTACCTAGAACTTTTGACGTCCTCCACGCCCCTGTGCCGTGCGGGCGAGGACTCATTCCAGCGGTCGGTCTATGGTGTCGGGGACACTGAGTCCTCAGGAAAAACTGGGAACACTTTGGGACTATGAAATTTTCTGGGACATACGGGTGGTAGGGCCTTGTGCAAGGTCCGTCCGGATCGCTACCACCATCTTACTCGCTAATCCTGCCGAACCTAAACTGAGTCGGAGCTGAATCGCATTACGACGTGGTGCTAAGGCCCCTGATTGATTGACTGGCGCCTAAATATTACTGCCCGGGGTGTCAGTGGCCCTAACGCCGCTGCTGAGTAGCAGTGCTTGCACTGCTGTGTTCCGGTGTGGAGAGTAAGACAGCCGGGGAAATTACGGGCACAAGAGGCATTTCATCTTAGTCCTCTAGGTTGGCAACGCATCTGCAATCCCTCCGGGGTTGCGGGTGTCTATGGGCAGTGGTGATCACTTACTATCAGGTGACCCACTTGCTCGTTTGCCTTCCTATTCATATAAAAAAAAAAAACATTGACTACTCAGGGGACACTTGGAACACTTGGGATACCTTTCAGATACACAATCCCTAGGTACTAATATTATAAATGCGATAGTAACTCGGTCTGTCTGTTACCTTTTTTTCTCGCTTATGCTAGACCGATTTAGTTGAAATTTGTTATTGGGATAGTTTTAGGCCCGGGAAAGGACATAGGACCGTTTTTATCCCTAATTGGATAGTTCCCGCGGGATAGCGAAAAATCAATTCTGTGCAGACAGAGTTCGTGCACTGAGGCTTCCGTATTAATTTAGTAAAGGAATTTTAAAATTCAGTGTTAGCAGGCATTGGTTACGTACATAGACAGACACAGACGTAAAAAATTTAGATGTTTAAATTTATATGACGACCGGATAGCCTAGTGGTTAGTGACCCTGACCATGAAGCTAGAGGTCCTGGGTTCGAATCCCGGTAGGGGCAGACATTTGTATGATGAATACGAATGTTTGTGCTAGAGTTATGGATGTCCTACCTATGTATTTAAGTATGTATTTATCTACATTATATAAGTATGTTTATCCGTTGCCTGGTGCCCGTAGTACAAGCTTTGCTTAGTTTGGGGCTGGGTTAATTGGTGTAATTTCTCCCAAGATATTTATTTATTTATTTATCAAATTTCTACGACAGCTGTAAGTTCCCCATAGGTTTTGATTCCTAAGAAAATGGTCTTAACAGACAGACGGACAGCGAAGTGATCTTATGAGGGTTCCTTTTTTCCTTCAGAGGTACAGAGAACCCTAAATATTAACGACAAAAACAGCAGTGTCCTGTCAACTTATTCATCACTAGCTGACCCGGCGAACTTTGTTCCGCCTTAAATTTGAAAAATTCCAATGGTTTGGGCTGTGCTATCCCGCGGGAACTATGCAATTTTCCGGGATAAAAACTATTCTATGTCCTTTCCCGGGACTTAAACTATCTGTATACCAAATTTCAACTAAATCGGCCCAGCGGTTTAAGCGTGAAAAGGTAACAGACAGACAGACAGACAGACAGAGTTACTTTCGCATTTATAATATTAGTAAGGATAAAGATTCCGGCTTAATAGGCCGAAGGCGACATCTAGTGAGCGAAATGGT
The DNA here is from genome assembly GCA_932294345.1 of Pandemis cinnamomeana. Classification (NCBI taxonomy): domain Eukaryota; kingdom Metazoa; phylum Arthropoda; class Insecta; order Lepidoptera; family Tortricidae; genus Pandemis; species Pandemis cinnamomeana. The sequence continues at coordinate 13,139,856 of OW028710.1, read as the reverse complement.
ATTTTAATCGGAGAGTGCCGACTGTTGAGGCTGCGAGCGTCTGAAATAGTTCTACAAAACTACGGTAGATGGCGCTATTCACAACTTTCAATCTTTTGCAGAATCGATGACTTTCGGAGGTTCGGTATTACCTTTTTGATGGTTTTTTGTTTTAGCCTATATAAACGAGCAGGAGAAAGTTTCTTGCGCCAAAAAACCTTTACACTCGGGCCTTATTCATAGGTACCTACTCTGAAATTCGTTTCGTGCCGTTCCCTCGCACTAATATACATTAATACGAGGTTGAGAGGGACGGCATTATTCGAACATCGAAAATCTAATTTCGGACTCCCAGAACTCGGCCTCTCTTCTAGTGCAAGTTTTTCGTTAAAATCTCAGGTAATAAGATATACAAATAAAAAAAATGCTAATAGAGAAATGTTACTACTCCGTGCTAGAAAAAACATAGAATGTACCAGTTGCTTCTCTTCCCGCGCTGACGGTAAAAGCCCATCGAAATGGGCGAAAATCATAAGAATCATGTTATAGGCGATGCGGTTCCAACCCATCACTATTTTGATTCCACTTTCCACCTATACGCCCAGTCTTGCTTAACGTGGCCTGTAGGTATTGTTACTTAGGCTCTGTCTATCCCGTAATAAAGTGATTTGGATGTATGACTATGTATGTGTGTACTAGTTACTCCGTATCTGATTCCTTAGACGATTCATTGTAACCTGTACATAGTTATCTTAATACCTACCTGTCGGTTGTTATTGTACTACATATTGTATTCCTATACCCTGTACTACCGCTGCTGCCTACTGCTGTACTACCTATTGTATTGCTATGCTATATTTTAATTTTGACTACCACCCACTTATACTATTTTTATGGATAGGTAGGTGGATATATATATATTTTTTTATTGTAATATTTTAATAGACATCTCGCAGTATGGACAATGATTATGTACTCCGTTGGGATTGTCTAAAAAAAAATACCTATCCTTTTTATATTTTTTTTGTGCAGAATAGTCAATTATAAGAAACCAATTTCAATGTTTTCTCATATAACTCGGTATTTTTTTCACTATTAATTATTGAAAGTATTTTGGTTGATGACGTCAGAGTTTCCATTGTGACGTCAGAGTTTCCATTGCCGGTGTCACACATCTGCTTATTGGACAAATTGATCATAAAACGTATGTGAAGCGCCGCCATTAACGTCTTTTCTATCTGTGGTGAAGTTGGCAAACTGTCATTAGTATCAATGTCAACATGATTCAACAATAACACAGGAAGATTTACGCGATCTTCTCCTATGAATTTTATATTTTCACAATCGTTACACATACCATAACATTCTGCGCGAAGCAGAAAGGTCCATAAACACATACCAGGTATTATCGAGACAAAACAGGACCCGGAAATAAGTCAGTAAACTCAGTAGGCGAAAGTAAACTGAAAACGTAATATTTTCGCTCTTCATTAAAATATTTAGCGGAAAATCTTTCATGTGAGCGAAGCACATCGCTGTGTGGTTACACTCTTGCCTAATTATCTACCGAAAGTGCTTCTAAATCTAAACTATAATACAACAATATGAAAGTGAACAGTGGAAAAAACAAGAATGACAGTAACAAGATTGCCCATTTGCTTGTCATCTGTCATAAGATGAATGAAATGTCAGATTGCGGGTCCAAATTGAACTCCGTAGTATAATACACGCGTAAATAGCATAGAATTTGTAACCTTTGCAAATAAAGTACATTTTGGACCGTCTACGTCATGTCTGGGAATATCAAATGAAAGTCATTGCTTATTTTTCATGTAATAAATTCATTATAGCAAAATAAAATAAAGTAAATACAGAAAACGATTTAAAAAGCATTTATCTCGAAATGGTTTTCGATTTACTATACATTGTAAAAAAATAGACAATCCCAATTAACAGTTTCTATGGCTCACACTGTAATATACATCACGATGTATGTATGTATGTATAACTCTTTATTGTACATAAAACACAAGAAAAAGATGAATACAGGACAACACACATGCACAAAGGCGAACTTATCCCTAAAAGGGATCTCTTCCAGTTGACCTTTGAACGATTGACAGGACATGAGTATTAAGCAACTGGATGTACTGAATAAATAAATAAATACTCCGCCGTCCACGTGAAACTTCTTTAGTATTGTTGGCAACACCAACAAAACGTAAGAGCGGCAACACTAGCGCCCTCTTCTTACTTTTACCGTGCTCCTGCACTCTGTACACTTTCTAATTAAAAATAATTTAACGTCTAACAAGGCCTTTTCATTGACAATTAATCAGTGCAACATACTAAATCCGTGCATGGCGGGAAGAACTTGATAACTCCAAAATGGCAATTTTACAGGGCAGCGATTTTAAAGTTTGTCATTTTCTCCAAAATCCGTTTTTATCTCGAACTCATCTCTATAGCTTGATTTATGGATAATTTTATGTAATCTTTCAAATTATGTTACGTGTTCTCGTAAATTCTGCTTATTTTGTAAGATATTAGACTTATCAACATACTACCCAGAGACTTATCAACTTATTACCCATACATTAGTGCTCAAACCAGTGAAAACATTATTTAATTTAATTCCTAAAAATCAGTTTTTCAGTGTAATTGAAATGTCTAAATTGATTTAAGAGTAATTTTAGATGGTTTTTCAAATATGGTTATATTTATCTTTCTTACTATCTTATTATTCATAATAATTGACTTATCAACATGTTCACCGATGACTTATCAACTTATTCACCATAGAATTGGGTATCAATAATACACATTAATCGTTTGTAATAAAAAAAATGTAATAAAAATGTTCGTAATAAAATTTCAATAATTTGGGAATGCAAGCGCACTTTTTGCACTACCTAATTTGAAAAAATTAGAACGACTTCTGGGCTACGTTCAGTAACTAAAGTCGGATGAAAATCGTCCGATCATGAACACACTTACCGAACGAGTTGGGACGTTCTTCTGTCAAAAGTGTCAATTCAAAATAAATATAAAATAAATATTTGCTCCGAGACCTGAATAGAAATTCATTTTATATTTATTTTGATATTATATTTCTGATATTTTTGATATTATATTATTATATTTCTGTCCCTTTTCATCTTGAATCATTAACGTCTTCATTGAATCTCCCATTTTAAATTAAATTCACATTAAATTTAAATGTCGATGGTATGCGATTTCGTATTCGTAATAATAAGTTTATATCCCCAGCGTTCGAATTATAAATTTTGCCGCTTTTCAACTGTCAAAGAGACGTCTGGGCTTTTTTTACCCATCTATTTCATGGGGTGACCGGTGTGATCGTCCGATGATCGCACTGACTTACTGAACGGGCCAGTGCGTAGTCGGGCGTCGTCGGGTGATCAAACTGAACGCACCCCTGTTCTCATATATCTCGGGAAAAGTAGTATGCGACATCAGTATGAGACATGACACAATGTGACAAGTTATTCAATAAAGAACATATTTTTGATTTGACCCGGTCTATAAATGAGAAACTACTAAGATAACACGAGATATCATATTCCGTGCATAGCGTGAGTAACTTGATAAGTCGAAATATAACGTCAATATATTAATTGTTAACTTTATAGTTTAAGTATAAATTGACATATCAAGTTACCAGTAGTTGAATATAAGTAGATAAAACGATATATTTATTTGTTAACGTAATAGTGTGTTAGTCGTCGCTTTGATATCTTGTTTTGTCAATTTACGTACGCTAGATCGGTTTTTGAGCATAAGTTGATGTAAGGATATATTACGATATTATATATTTTTTTGTGACTCATCGCGTATATATCTCGTTTCGTTAAATAAAATACGCAGCGTATGGATATATTCAAATACTCACGAGGCAATATCTCTAAAAGTATCGTAGATATCGAGTTGTCAATTTTTTTCCTACAAAACCAATGCTGTAGGAAGCCATTGCGACGATAAAAAAAAAATCGTGTAAGTGGAGTTATCAAGTTCTTCCCGCCATGCACGGAAATAGTCTTGAGCTACAAGTATTACTTACCAACATTGTAATACCAATACCATAGTTGTGATAGTAAAATAAATTAATAAATGAATGAGTAAATTAAGAATCAGAATCAGATTCAGAATCAGAAGATTAATCTGCGAGGTAAAACATTTCGAGCAAATCTGTTAAAAATGCGAATTACTATGAGAATAGTTTGCTGCTGTCACATACTGCTCGTCGTTGCAGAAAATTTATTGTGGACGAGTAATTCTATCTCCAAGAACTTAACCAAAGAATTGGAAATGATGACACAAACTTGTTTAATATGTTTTGCTGTGTAACAGCTTTTAGAGGCTCTATCCCGTCATTCTAATAATAATTAACTACTGTAACTCTAGTATCTTTCAAACAAAAGGAAAAGGAAAAATCACTACTTATTCAATATTTTATTGGCAGTCATTTGTGCTATATTTCTCATTACAAAATGGACTAGCTGATTAAAACTAAAGTAAAATAGTTTGTACAGGTTTGCAACACTTTCAATTCAATACATGAAAATACATGAAATTGTCATTTTAAAGAGATTCTGAAATCAAATCTTAGCAAATGTTCTTTTAATTTGTTCCCTCTGAAAAGATGGCAGATTGCAGATAGATCAGACACTAGAAAATGAACTCTTTTGAAGTCAAGTAGAAGTTAGTGGCAATATGTTTCTGAAGAGATGATTGCGGATTACAAAGAAAAATAAGTCATTAGATCAAAGAGCCACTCAGAATTCTGAGTGAGTTTTACCATTAGCTTTGGCTTTCATTTCTGATTTTTGTGTGTTTTAGTTTTCAGCTTCTCTTAGAAACATATTTTCGAACAGGTTAACAGTAAAATGAACACTAGAATCTAGAAGAAAAATTTTCAATTCATATGATGTGGGTACACACAACCATTCAGTGTTAACTATAATACATTTTTGATCTAAATAAAATCAAAGTTAAAAGGTATCACAGGCCAATGGGCAGGTTTCATACTATCAACATCAGTCATAAATTTAGACTGCATTGACATCTCCAATGCTGATATTTTTTGCCATTTATTACCATAAAGTTCTTGCGGTGTCAACCCATAGTGCCTTCTTTCTCTCAATTTATTTTCTTTCTCTTTCATTGCAGACTCTTCGTCTGATTGTTTTTGCCTTTCGCGTTCTAACCTAAGTTCTTCTTTGTGTTTAGCATTGATCATTAGAAATTGAATGAATTCTTCGCTCACTTCTATGTTTTTTTCATCAGAACAGTCATCTGAAGCTTCTATTTGAGTATCAATTGCCATGTTTTCTGTGGCACCTTCAGTTTCTGTCCACTCTCCTAATTTACCTTCCTCTATGGAGATGTCAGCATTGTAAGCCGGCAAATCTACGTGCTCTTCAATTCTCTCTTCATCTGAAGAATCGGATACCTTGGAAGTGCAGGGAACTTCGCTTTGTGCGTTACTAACGTAATGATTCTTGCGTATTATGTCGTGTAGCACACCATTTTCGTATTCTAGAGACTTAGCTTTCGCCTTCCAAAGTGCTAGCTGCTGTTTCAACTGCCATGTAGACGCGAGAGTAAACTGTTCAGCCCAGGAGGACATCGTAAACACCACCTTTGATGCAGTGTTGTGTATAGGTTTGCGTTTGTAAAACTTTTTCTTAAATGAATTCGAGTTTAGCTGCTTGTTCTGCTTCTTGTTTTTGTTTTTACGTTTACGCCGCTTCGCTTGTGCTGGGGGTAAGTTGGAATTGCTTAGATTTAGATTTAGGGAATCATTTTCGGGTATGTTAGATACTGAGGACATTGTTGTATATTCTTCCATGTCAATGTCAATCAAACAGATAATAAAAACACCATGCTTCGCATTGCATTCATAGGGTGCATTAGACACAGCTGCGAAAGTATACTGTAACTAAATTGTGTGATATTGCAATTACGCCAACATTCAAATTTAGTGTTCGACTAACGCGTCTTCTGTTATTTTAGCGTATCTGTAGGATATCTATCGAAGCAAACGAATGCCAACCAAACAAAACGAAGTCAAAGTACGTTTCTTTTTTTATTTGTCTGTGGTATTAATTTTTTTTTTTTTTTTTTTTTTTTATTATTACTCTATGAAACTGTCACTGTCATGTCATGCAAAAATTATTGAATGTTGACGAAAACGAAAATAAATAAATAAAATATTATTATAGGAAGTTAAGTTAATGTTAAGTTAATACTGTTAATGTTAAGTTAAGTTAATACTATAGACATGAATTTTAAGGATAGTTGTCGAACATGCTTAACCAGCGGCAAGGAAATGCGGTATATTCATACAATTATTTCAATAAGTGGAGAAAATGTTAGAGTGTCAGATATATTAGAAAATTTCTACAAATTTAAGGTATTACAAATGATATTACTACATTGTAGGATCTATGTATCTTTATAGCTTCAACATTTGTGAAGAAATAAGTAATAGACATCGTACATGATTTAAACTTTAGTACTGTAATTTTTTTTTTTTTTATTAGAACACAACTAATCCTTTTATTTTCTCACAGGTTAACTCAGAAGACCAATATCCGGAAAATGTCTGCATTAACTGCATATACCAACTTACCATGACATATTCATTTAAAAGCCTCATAGAATCTAGTGCCAAAACCTTAGCAGAAAGTACTCAATTAATGGAAAACATTGATGACATAGACTACAGTTACGAATCAGAAGATGAAGGGACAAGTTACCAAATGAGGCGATATGAGCGACAGAGAGACAAAACCGATAGTACTGTAGTGAGTGAAACAAAACAATTTTTTTGTGTTGAATGTAAAGCAGAGTTCCATTCCACAAAAGCTCTAAGTGAGCACTGTGTCAACGAACACCCAGTAAAATCTTCTGTCGGTCGTGACTGTGACTACTGTCATGAAAAATTTGAAGATTTCCGATCTCTAGTATTACATCGCAAACTTCATATAAAACCTTACTTGTGCGAAAATTGTTGGGAAGGCTTCTACACTGAAGATAGCTTAAATTCACACTCCTGCCAACCTAATGGACATCACAAGGAAAATAATAGTTCTGAAAGACTTCTACGTCAATGTGATCAATGTGGGAAGTCGTACCCCCCGGGCTATATACGGATACACATGCTTACACATAGCAATGACAGACCATACAGTTGTAAATACTGTCCCAAAAAGTTCAAAGTACCCGGTGGTCTCCATTCACACGTATTATGGAACCACAAGAGAACAAGAAATCATAAGTGCGAAGTCTGCAATGCTACATTCATCTCTTCCAGTTCTCGGAGCACACATATACGTAAGAATCATTTGAAAGAGAAGAAATATGGATGCGAGAGTTGTGGCAAGAGGTTTTTCTCAAAATCTGAGCTACAGCGACATTCACTCACGCACACAGGAGTCAAGAACTTCCATTGTCATTTATGCGACAAATCGTACCAGACCAGATACGGTTTGAATGTTCATTTAAAATCACATTCGCAAATGTCTATGAATGTACTAAATATGTAATTAAAATTTATTTTGAAGATAAGTTTTATATGCATAGAATTGGATGAAGTACAAAAAAGTGTAGTTAATGTATGACCATAGATTGTACCAATAATATATGACCTGAATATCCAAATCCATGTACACAAAAATAGTCCCAGAGTTGGGACCAGTTGTCTTTTTTTTTTTTATTCTTGTATTGTCAGGTTATATGTTATTTTTTGTGCATACAAATAAATGTTTTCTTTGATGAAATATCAGGATGCAGGTCAGTTTTCCAAAAAAAAGTCCACATGTACATTTTTTTGGAAAACTCAGGTACATTATTTCTTGGTCTATTAACTGCACCCCTAAAATATGATATGAAAAATGATCTCGAGCTCTAAGATGTATTGAATAAGTAGTGTAGTCTAGTTTTAATTAAACCAATATATTTACATAATCAAGTTATCATCTTGAATTAATATAGCGTTTCATACTGTTTTGTAATATTTTCATTATGTTTAGTGTGCATAGATCTCAGTTGAATATTAAAAATGCAATTTTAAAGATATGAAAGCTTTTATTTACCAATAACTTAAATACAAAATTAATTATCTTCTTATAGAAGTTACAAGTAACAATCATAGCTTTGGAAGTTTTTGACACAAGTGCAGACACATTGTTTTAATTTATCACAAAATTAACTCTTTCAATGTGAGACAATTTATCAAATTATGCTGTGTTGGAAAAAGTATTGCAATAGTGCCTACTCTACATCTAACAGAAAAAAAAACAGGTACCATAGAGAAATAGGTGTGCATCTTAATTGTCAGATTACAATGAAATCATCCTTGGATAACTGAAAACAAAATACACTTGCATTGTCTTAAGTTGTTAGACATTGTTGTTAGACCTGACTTAGGGAGGACAGTTTGTTCTTTTTTCTTTTTTTTAACGGGCTTGATGACCATTCCATCCATAAATTTTATTTAACTGTGGTCCGCGAAAGCCAAAGGGTTGTTTCCTACAATGTAGACGAAAACTTTTAAATAAAAAACTAGCAAATTTCTACGAGCTTTGAAACAGTTGTATTGTCGAACAAGTTGATTCCTGACTCACCGTGGAACCTTTTCACAGTAAACATCATACAGAGGATATAATTATGTTGAATTGACAAGAAAAATCGTGCGATAACCTTCTACGGTGGGTCAAGAAACGATTTCTTAGACGGCACCTATTAGGAACCAGAAATGATAAAAATAAGTTTTAAGAGTCATCTGGCAAGTGATAATTGGCGAACGAAGTTTAAGACAAATATAATTTGAAAAAAAAAAAACTGTTTTCGTGATTTAATTATTCAGTAATACATTTTACGAGGTTGAGAAGGATGACCTCACTCAAAATTGAAGTTTCTTAACTTAAAATTGAAAAGTATATATCGATTTCACCAATTTCTTAGATTAGAGTATACCTACCTAAAATATAAACACTTCAAACAATAAAAACAAAACAACACTAAATTTAAATTTATCGAATTGACGTTTTTTATTATTTTAAACCTGAGAATTTATACTTAAGAAGCTGCTATTTAATTCAATCACACTGCTTTAAAATGCGATAATTGAATAATTCTATAATTTCAAGCTTTTATGATTCGGTAGTACAATATCTATGGCACAAAATTGAAAAAAAAAAATTTAAAAGTAAGCACCTAGTGCGAAAAACAAATTAAATAGCAGAGAGTAATGTTTTTTTATATCTATTGATCAGACATAGACTATAGCGAAATACTTGTAATGAAAATGATTTTATATCCAAAAAAATATATTCAGGTAGTCACTTTTTAATTATAAATATAAAACGTTTCTAGATCCGGAATATTTATTTCAAAAACCTATAACTGACAAACGAATACAAAATCGGTAATACGGAGGTGATCGTTGTATTTCTGTCATATATATAGTAAGTAATATTATAAAAATATAAAAGTATCACTTCCTCCAGTCTATTTAGTATAGGATAATGTGATTTAGGCGAGTAATGCCCAAACGCTGGTGGTTACGACAGATATTTTAAGTCCATTATATTCGAGTTCCTGTAAAAAAAAGATATATTTTAAAATAAATATACAGGTTCGAGCGAGGTAAGGATGAAACTACACTAATATGACAAAGAGGTTTGTATTTATGAGGTAATCTATGGAATTACTCAATCAAATCTTTTTTAATTATGGTAAGCTAAAGTATTCCAGGAAAAATAAGGTCTAATATAAACTGAAAGTTGTAACTACTGCTAATAAAATATTCCTACTCAATCCTTGTGGAGTAGGAATATTTTATTAGTCAATATTTTTCTTAAAACCATTTTATAATCGAGATTACGCTTATTATTCAAGTTTATAGATGTTCCAGTAATATTGTTATAATAAAAAATACACACTAAGCACACTAATACAACCAATATCCACAATAATTTTGCATTTGTCTACATCAAAATTATTTTAACAAAAATACGTACAGATGTTCAAACGGCAGAGTAAAAATCTTACTTCTATAACTGATTTTATAACGAAACTAATTTTATAGTTAATTTTTGTGACAAAGAATTAACGCGTCAAGTATAATCGAGTATTTCATTGTTTTACATAATCAAATAAATACAAGTAAAATATTTTACTCATTACTTTCAAACAAGTGCTAAAAACTAATTTAAAATTTAGTAAAACTTTTTCAAAAACTATGTGAATGTTAACACAAACTCACGGGTGCATCACTAAACTATATACATACTTAATTATGTCTATAAAACCCAGTTCACACATGCAATTCTTATTTTACAACAGACATTAGACATAACATAACATTACTGTCTGATCTTTGACATAACATAACATATGAATAGATAACTTAGCCCCGCAATGAATCACGAAGAGCCCAAATATAGAGTAGAAATTAAAAGCGGGCGCTACTACGTACCTGTCACATTTTATCGTAAACTGCCCACACCAAAGACAGAGGTCTTGACAAAAAACCACTTTGAACCGCTTCGCAGTAAAATGCACAAACGCGAAATGTACTTAACCAATAGTAAATTTTACAATACGGACAATGTACCCAACGCATAATAATATAGTGAAACACGCGGAACGTGCACAAAGGAAAAAGTACACTCGCAAAATGTACAAATCGGATAATGCAAACTAGTTATTTATTTTTCTCAAAAATGTCCGTTAAAGTCGTCATTGTTAACTACATATCAGAACAGGAAGTTAATTGTTGCCGATCAGTCCAAAATTTAAAAAAAAAACATTACTGTTGCGCTAAACTCGACAGTAATGTTGCATACATAGACATTAATATACTAGCGTAATAGACACAGGGAGTGTGCAAGCGAGAACGCTGACTCTTAAGGCACTAATACGAGTGCGAAAGGGACAGCGAATGAAAAGCCGTTAGAACCGATTTGAGAGATCGTAGCGTCACTTAGCGGCACACTGCGGATACCGTCCTTCAGTATTTTAATTATTTTTCGAAGAATCCTATAAAAATAAATAAAAGTAGTGCTAGAAATAACAATGGTGTGTTGTTCGGTGCCAGATTGTGAAGTGAATCACAGGAATAATCCAGATAATGAGAGTGTCATCGTGCAAGCGTGCAGTACAAACGTGTTTACGAGATAGCTAAAATATTTAATTCACTGACAATCAATTTTGAACTCAAATGTGGACGCTTCTGATTACAAATTACCGTGAAGTGCAGTGCGAAAAATTATAAATAAATAAAAATTATTTAAAACTCGCCACCATTACAATTGCAACCTTAAAATTACTAGCAGTAATTTAGAAGTCCCCTAGCTTGTGCGCGCACCACACAACAAAGTTACTACACGAAACACGGATCTACGATGAGCGTGGTGCATTCACCGGATGGAGGCGGTATGTCTTCGAAGCATGAGGGATCGCAACCAAACCTATCGGTGAATAGTGATTTTGATACTCCACAAATAACTTTCAGAAACAAACGCAAGTTATCTGATACCAATGATAATGTCATGCAAGAAATTTTGGACATGAAAAAACAAATGGCAGAGATGATGACTCTCATAGCATCAAGCATCGCAACTCAAACTGAGAATGTAAACAGACTTTGTCAAGATGTCAGCACCATCAAAAGTGAAGTTGGAAAAATATGTGGGAACATTGAGACCATTACCATAGAACAGGACAAAATAAAAGTGGACATGATGAACTTGGTGGCTTCTAACAGTGTCTTAACAAGTAAAGTAGAACGCTTAGAAAAAGAAATAGAAGGGCTTAAAACGTCACATACACATGAAATTTCGTCCTTGAAATCTGTTACCTACAACAAGATGATCACCGAGTGTCAAGAACGAACTCAGCGAGCAAGAAATATAATTATAATCGGCATTACGGAAGCCACTTTCGACAATGATATGGAAGGATTAAACTACGACAAAGAAGAAATAGGTAAAATTACAAAAATGGTCTTAAGCAACTGCCCAGAGCCAGAGACTATGTATCGTCTAGGAAAATACCAAAAGGACAAAATCCGTCCCGTTAAAGTGGTTTTTAAATCCGAAGAAACTGTTAAACTTATTCTTAAAAATAGAAATAATGTTACAACTACCAACGTTAAGATATATAGTGACCAAACACCTTATCAGAGAGAAGCTTTGAAGGTTCTCAAACAGGAACTTGAACACCGAATTGCTGGAGGAGAAGCAGACATTTGTATCAAATACGTAAAAGGAGAACCTAGGATTGTGGATTCTTTGCCAAAAAACTCTATGTCAACAACAAGCAACACAGTACAGGGATTGTAACCTCTCACTCTGATAACACTTCATACCAAATTACCAACGCCTATTCACAAATAGAAATGCTCCACCAATCTCTCAATTTTTTCTATGCCAATGTGCGCAGCTTGGTTAAGCCGGGGAAATTCGATGAACTCAAGTGTGTCCTTAAGTCATTTGATAAGGATATACACGTTGTTCTTCTCACGGAAACTTGGATTAAATCTGAAAATGATGCCATAAGACTACAATTAGCCAACTACACTCATCATTACAGCTACAGAAATGACAGCAGAGGAGGTGGTGTGTCTATATATATCCATAATAACATCAAGCATATTGTGACGGAGGACAAATATGGGGATGGTAACAACTATCTTTGGATATACCTTGAGCAACACGCACTACACGTTGGAGTGGTATACAAACCAGGAAACACAAACACAAAAGATTTTCTTATGGACTACGAACGGCAAATACAACCAAAGCATCGAGCCATAGTTTTCGGAGATTTTAACTTAGACCTACTACAGGCAGACAAACAGACTGAGATGTATCAACAAATGCTTAACGAAAATGGATTTAAAATAATAAATAAAGTAGATAAAGAATACTGCACAAGAGAAACATCCACAACCAGGACAATTTTGGATCATGTTACCACAAATTTGAGGGCTACGAATTTTCACTTAGCCATAATAGAGTCTAGCATGTCAGATCACAAGCAAATTTACGTCGGAGTCAAACAGCAAAAATCGATTCCTAGAAAAAAAACTAGATACGAGGCCATAAACTATGACAACCTATTGAGTAATTTTGATCCCAACAAATTAGACAATAATATGCATGAATACAAGAAACTAGAAGGCTTTATAAAACAGAACATACTTCAAAGCACAAAGACAAAAACGAAAGTACTTAATTTGCCTCAAAAGGAGTGGATAACAAAAAACATTATCGATGGTATAAACAGAAGAAATAAAATGTGGTATAAGTTGAAAAAAGATCCAAATAATGAAGATCTCCGAGCAAAATTCAAAATTGAAAGAAACCAAGTAGCACGGAATATACAAAGTACAAAAAGAAATTACTACCTAGATTCCTTCGAAAAATGCTTTAAAAAACCGAAAAAGATGTGGAGACTAATTAACACCTTAGCAACAAATAAACCGAAGAGCAAATGCCTGCTTCCAAAGATTCGTTCGGTTGATGGTCATATCATACAAGAGGATCATGTCTGTGAATATTTTAACGTTTTTTTCTCTAATGTGGGTATTACCTTGGCGGATAAAATACCTCAAAAATATTATGACAATCTCACTCATACTACTCCAAAAAAAAATGTAAAAAATGTGTTACTATCTAAGCTGGGTCCATGTACCCCAGAGGAAATTGAAAAATATATTGATAGCCTAGACTCCAATACGAGTACGGGGATAGATGGAATTAGTACCAAGGTTGTTAAATGTTTGAAAAAAGCTATATCACGTGAATTATCTCACTGTATAAATAAGTGTTTAAGTGATGGCATATTTCCTGACAATCTTAAAATTGCCAAAGTGACTCCGATTTTTAAATCAGGGACTAAGTGTGATGTAAATAATTACCGCCCTATATCAGTATTACCTATACCATCTAAAATTTTTGAAAAAGTTCTTTATGATCGTCTCAATAGGCACGTGACATCACTCGAGTTTCTATCTGATCGCCAATATGGATTCAGACCGAAGTCGAACACACTTTCGGCAACGGTAGATCTAATTACTACTATAAAAGCTAACATGGATAAAAAAAATATAGCCTTAGGAGTGTTTATTGACCTGAAAAAGGCTTTTGACACGGTCAGTCACACTTTACTCTTGAAAAAACTCGAGAGTATTGGTGTGACTGATAAAGCTTACGAAATATTCGAGTCTTATTTGAGAAACAGGGTTCAAGTGGTAAAAATTGATGAATATCAGAGCAATCCTCATCCTGTTAGTTACGGGGTTCCCCAAGGATCTATCTTGGGACCTCTGCTATTCTTAATCTATATCAATAACATACAGGAAGTGCCACTCCATGGTGATCTAACACTCTATGCTGATGACACGTGCTTATTTTATTTCGGACATTCTGTCCAAGATGTATTGACCATGGCTCAGGAAGATCTTAACATATTATACGATTGGTTTCAGTACAATTTACTAACCATAAATCCATCTAAGACGTCTTTTTTAATCTTTAAACCTAAAAACAAAGCTATTCCAAACTTTATACCTCTTACTATAAACGGTGAAATAATAAAAATGAGTAACGAAGAAAAATATCTAGGATTAATTCTTGACAGCGGTTTGACCTGGAAGTTACACATTCAAAATATAAAAAATAAATTGTCGTGTTTATTGGGATCTTTGCGAGGCTCAGTTCAGTGTTTCCCTCGTCGAGTCGCTTTCATGATATACAACTCATTGGCTAAACCTCATCTCCAGTATCTAATTGAACTGTGGGGCAGTACGGCCAGCACTAACCTAAAAGAACTGCAACGCATCCAAAACAAAATAATAAAAACGTTATTCCATTACGATTACTTGACTCCCACCGTAACAATTTATAGCGAAACCAAACTTTTGTCAGTAAAACAGTTGTACACCTTCAACACGTGTTTACTTGTAAGAAAAATATTGCACAAAGATATACATTCTAAATTGACATTTACTAAAAAAAAAGATCTTCAAAACTATCGTAATAGAAATGCCGAAAACTTAATCATAGCAAGGTCAAGAACTAACTACGGACGACGAAATATAACATCTGAGGGGGCCAAGTTGTATAATACCCTGCCTTTAGATATAAGAAATATTCAGTCATTGAATGTATTTAAAAATAAATGTAGTGAATTTATCAAAAATAATGTTGCCATAATATAATTCCGTAATAGTTTTATTTGATGCGATTGGCTTTCATGTTTATTATATACATAAATATACGAAAGAAATTGTGTGGAATACAATATGTCAAATCAAACTAGTACTTATAATACTTTTTGAGTAGTACATAATATACTATTTATAGGAATAATTATAATAATAATTAGTTAATTATTCAATACAACACCTCTTAATGCATTTATTGTAAACCAGCCAACATTAAAACGTTTCACCTGAATATGCCGCATCCATCTCATCTCACTTCACTGTGACGCCAATAACTACCCACCTACGAGTGGCGCGCCGCTGGATGCGGCAACCGTTGTACTTGCTGCATCGGGATGGTGTAGAAATATACCCTCTTTATACACATTGGTTTGAACTTGTGTCGGATTGTGTTATTTGTTTCGTTTGTGATTGATTGATTAGGTGAATAAGTATTGGTACTGCATGCTTTAAATTTAAATATTCTCATATAAGTGAATTTAATGTAATTCTTTTGAGAAATAAAATATCTTTAACCCGATAATGAGACATTTCACAGGTAATTACGATCCATGCAATGATAATTTTGAGGGTCTTATTTTCAAGGTATTCAAGGCCCAATGAATACGATAAATTGTGTAATAAATAGAAAATATCGTGTAATTTTGTGTTTTATACATATTTTTCATTATTATAAATACAAAATCAAAATATTGTGTTCGTGAAAATTTCCATAATTTGGGTAGTGATTGAATACATACTATATTATTAATATATCGATATTTTTTAGTTTTTTCTTATACGAAACCATTTAAATAAAATTGTATTATTTAAAGGACAGTGAAAATGTTAAATAAATAAATAATTGATACTGAAACAAGTTGTTTTTTATTAGACTAGCTGGTGCCCGCGACTCTGTCTGCAAAGAATTCGTTTATCGCTATCCCACGGGAACTATGCAATTTTCCGGGGAAAATTTATCTTGTGTTAATCCAGGTAATATCTATAAACTACCTGCGTGCCAAATTCCATCCAAAACAACTTAATGTGACAGTTGCATTTGTATACACGACTGTAATAACATGTCACTAAAGTTGAAAACCGGATAAAATTCAACGAAATGTCATGGAAATACTTTATGCACTACACCTGTACTCTGTTCTATTCATCGATATCTTGTCGATGATGTAGGAACATCACTAAAATTTATTGCACACTTGTAAAAACACGCACACGAAGACGTTTCTGGTTTGGTGACGCGGGAAATAGAGAGTCTGTTCGTCTATTACGCTAGTATATTAATGTCTATGGTTGCATACAAATTCCATTACTGTCTAGTTATTAACTTTTTAAAAATGCAAATCACCATTATAAAATAAAGGCACAATACTTAAAACATCAAATTAAAAAAAAAAGCTAGTACGATAACGTGTTTATCTGTATCTGAAATATCTTTATGTGTTCTGGGTAGAAAAATACACTCTTCAAATGCCATTGATAGAAAAAGGCGGCAAAGCAAAACAATTTTCACTATTTTATTTTTATTTATTTTTGTTGTTGTTTTATTTTCGATTTTTGAGAAAAGCACTATACTTGCCTCGGCCAGAATAGCATTGCTGGCTTCGTATTATTAAACGGACTCGCAAGCTCGTCCGTTCAAACCAATACTCAGCCAGCAATTGCCTACTTCCTGGCCTAGACAGTAATGTACTATTCCGCACTAGGTGCTTACTACCCGTCATTTGAAAAACAGCGCCTTCTCTCGTCCCTGGTGAGCAGTACATGTTCCACGGGAGTTTGTGATTGTGTCGTACGGACACAATCATTCAAACAGATGACACTTGGCGACAAAAAATCGCATAGTAGATAGAAAAATTCAAAGGCTTACCCACCTGCTATTGGTGGTGCAGGGGAGCACGCGTCACGGAATGACGAGGATCCGGGTTCGATTCCCGGCCATAGCTTTACTTTTCGGATTTTTATATGTGTTCTAATTTTCAGTGACAATTAGAAATTTAAATGCAAACTACTAGTGCACACTACATTTTCCGATTTGTACATTTTGCGAATGTACTATTTGCTTTGCATACGTTCCGCGTGTTTCACAATATGCGTGTGTACATTTTGCTATTGGTTACGTTTTGCGTGTAGGCGTACATTTTACGTTTTGTGTATTTTGCTTCAAACCGCTTTGAACATCAAAAATTAAAAACCTATACCTACAGGGCTATTGAGTCGAACAAACTTAACAACGTCCTGAAATATCACGGAAGAATTTTGAAACACCTTTTAAAAATATAATCAATATGTAGCTAAGCAGAAAACTTGCTCGTGTTCGTGTCAGAGCAAGGTAATAAAGAAAATAATTAAAAAAAAACTGGAAAGGGGCGTAAAAGCGGGCAATACCTTCCATATGTATGAACTGGGCTTTCCAAAAGAGCTACAATGTGCAAAAGCAAAAAAACTCAAGTTGCATTTCAATGATACCACAACTGTAAATAATAAAATCCAAAACAATCATTGTCGAAACCGCATACCGTTATAATCGTACACAGTATACACCATCTCTATTTGTCACACGGTGAAAGATAGCTGTAGAAAGAGATGGCGAATACGACTATAACTCTTAACGCTTCATAGTCTAAGAGCTAGCTACGAAAATAGGTATACAATTTATAGAGCAACGAAATCCCTCTAGTTAGTATGCCATACTATCATTAAATAAATTCGAGCGCCTGACAGCTTTTCAGCGGTGGGTGACTTAGGCACTTTTTCCCGCACCATGGATATCACCAGGCACTTTTCCCCCAATTAAAACCCGTGCCAATGTTATATTCGAATATAATTAGCTATTATATCACACCAAACTCAGAGCTCTATTAATTGCGCACAGTTCAACACAGCCACCGCTGAAAAGCTGCCAGGCGCTCGAATGAATTAATAATGATAGTATGGCATACTAACTAGAGGGATTTCATTGCTCTATAAATTGTATACCTACTTCCGTAGCTAGCTAGTCTATTAGACAAAATGGCCGCCACTCTTGTTAACCAACGGACATCGACGTCCGTGTTTTTGAAGTATTATTAAAGTATTAAATTCAATGTGACAGAAATAACGAAACATAAAAAACGAAAAAGATTTTGAAAAATATGACCCGAAATTTTTGGTTTGCTAACAGAAAAAAAATCGCAGTTACACTAGCTACTTTCTACTGGTCGTTATACTTACAAAACACGTGGCACGTTTAAAAACGAAAAGGAACGGAATTTTTTTTTGCAACACCAAAATTCAAACCCTTCCACTTCCAAACGGCCAAAGCACACCAACAAGACATCTAATAAAATACACATATAAAAATATTCACCGCGTGCTCAAAAATTCATGTCTAATCCTATCTGATACATAACTTCATCCATTTCAGGGCTCCCAATTTTCCCATCACCATTTTCCTCCATACCATTGACTTCGCTCGTGGTCGCCTCTTCCGAGCTGGTCGACACGGATATGTTGAGGGGGGGCATGCCCAGGATTATCCTGATCTGGTCAGTCAAGTGTTGTGCTGATACTATCTGGTGGTAAATACCCTCCGCTGTGCTCAGTATTTTGTCAACATCGAGACACATTGATAAGTCGTTGACGTGCTGGAAATTTAAGATTTAAAAAATTATAGGCTTCTTTTAAGCCGTTAGGGGCACGGGGAGAAATTCTAAGGGGGCGTAATAGTAAATTTGTATTTCTGAAAAAAGAACTATTTAACGCGTAGGTACCTAAATTAACTGTTCGGAATGGGGACTATCGTTTGTTTTGCTCACCAGTTGGCGCCACTGTTGACTAAGGTCCAGAGGTATAGCTGTCAAAGGCTGTTATAAGATCGGCGCCGAAACAAAGTTTTAAACATTGAATCTCTCTTTTTCTTAATTCCGCTTTCAAAGCGTTCGCGATAATTTTACGAAGGATATCACTTTTCAACAGGTAAATGAAATTATAATTTATGCCACGAAGCCCGCTAAAACCAGTTAATGTTATTGGACCTAAGCGACACTAGCGCCTCTAGTGGCAAAATACCCGCGATGCCCCCATTGCCATAATCTAAAAAAATATGTTTTTTTTTGTTGACGACTTTCTTTTGCGTGTGTAACAGTTGTGCTCACTTTGTGAATGCCCACATAGAGGTATCGAAACGCGTCAGTGTGGTGTAAGGGGTTGCATGAAAAACATACACATTTCGCACAGGCTCGGTTATCTTGCACGTAACTAGCGGAGTAGCAAAGTAAATATTTTTTGTTAATTGAAATGGACCTCAGCAAAGTAATCAGTAACGCCTGATTAAATTAATAACTATTTTTCTTCCTAAAAATGATGAACGAATAAATCGAGAAAAGGTGATATTTTGTAGAAATCCTCGTATAGGTACGACATGGCTGAAAATTATCATAAAACGATAACTTACTTTTAATATCTCAGTGAATCCGCAATTGTTGTTTATTAGCACTTCGCTTTCGGCGTCGAGTATGGCAACACAGATGAGGAGATGGAAGTTAGCACATGGCAACCCTGTCCACAACACCTCCCATAGCCTGGCAACACAAAAACAAATCAATATACAAATCTCTTCACTACATATCACTACATAGTATAAAACAAAGTCGCTTTCTCTGTCCCCAAATCCGTATGTATGCTTAAATCTTTAAAACTACGCAACGGATTTTAATGCGGTTTTTTTTAATAGATAGAGTAATTCAAGAGGAAGGTTTATATGTATAATACGTGCATAATATACCGTGCGAAGCCGGGGCGGGTCGCTAGTTGTATATAAAAACCAGTTGCTTCTCTACCCGCGCAGAAAGTAAAAGCAGATCGAAGGGATCGGCGAATATCTTAAGAATCATGTTATTATAGGCGATGCGGCTAGCAGCCAATCACTATTTTGTTTTCCCTTACTACCTATAAGCCTACAATCATGCTAAACGTGGCGTTTAGGTCTTCCCTAGATTGCATTTTACCATTTGCGCGTGAAGAGAAGCAACTGATACATTCTATGTTTTTTCTTTGCTCCCAGACCAGCAAGGAAGCTATACCGCGGAAACTATTAAATTTTCTGGGATAAAAAACTATACTATGTCCTTCCCCGAGGCTGAAACTATTCAATCAAATTTAATTAAAATCGGTTCAGTAGATCAGGCGTAAAAGCGTAACAGACAGACAGACAGAGCTACATACACAAATCACGTCTTTATCCCTTACGGGGTAGACAGGTAACAAGACCTACAAGTCCTATAACAAGACCTATAACATGATTCCTATGATTTTCGCCCATTCCCTCGATGGGTTTTTACCATTTGCGCGGGAAGAGAAGCAACTCTTCTATGTTTCATCATCATCATCATCACCATCATCATCATCATCATCATCATCATCATCATTAATTTTAAAAAAACAGCTCAAGATTGCTCACCTCATGATGTCCCGATGCGAGAACTCCCTCTTGAACCAGACCAGCAGCCATCGGAAGCAGAAGTACATGTTCCCGGAGTCCTTCTGCGCGAGGTGGCTCGCCAGCGCCGGGCTGCAGAACGCGAGGAGTTGCTGCAGCTGCAGCAGCTGTTGCTTCATGCCAGCCTGGTCCATGTCGAAGTTCGACGCCTGAAGCAAGGGTAACCTATCTTACCCGTGGTCCACCCAGTTTGTCCGCCTGGATTTCAAGGGAGCTCCTTTTTCTGAGTAATTTGGCCTTCTACCAACTACCTAACTAACCTAACATTGCTTAAACTAGTTTAGGAACAATTTGTCAGCTTTTATATTATCAGAGGTTTTCTTTTATCTTTTAGATTATTTGAGCCATCTCTAAATCAGTTTGGGCAATGTTGACGCCAGATGGCAAAGTTGCCGCATTGTCAGTGGCATAACTATAGGGTGGCAGGAGTGGCAAAACGCCACGGGCCCCCCAACTGGCTTGGTTTAGAGCACAGAAGGGACGCTGATGCACTTCTTTATATTGAGGAAGGACGAATTCGCCACGGGCCCCAAACGTTAGTTACGCCACTGGGCAGTTTAGCACTGTGAGGTTTAAAATAAGAATGTAAAATGAACTTACAATCCTATCCATAAATCCAACGAAGCACCAAAAACTGTCCACTTCGTTGCCCAAAAGCAGCAACAGGGGCGCCAGTATGTCGCTCATTCCCTGAACGTATCCCAAATCAAAATTGTACATGACATATGTCATCAATATGTCTTGAAGCACCACCAAGTTAGGATTATTGTCACCAGCGAAAAACGGGTGTGTCCTGTCTGTCCTATTCACGTCTTTTTCCACTAAACTCTTCCGGTCTCTGTACTCCGAGAACCTAGCTTCCTGCCCTTCTGTCATGGAACGCCATTGGAGTTTCATTGAGAAGTATTCTTCTGTGCGTTTCCGTTGTAAAGTACGGATTTCTGAACTAGTCATGTGCCAGGGGTGATAATCCAGCAGGTATTTCCAGACCGAATGACGGATTGAATGGGCTACACCCTGAAATAAGAAATTGATGCAGGTTTATAACATAACAGAGTATATGTATATGTTGGATAACTCGCGTATAAAAAGTCGAGTGATGCTCGACATGTATCGGACTATTTCCTAGTCCTTCCTGGAGCGCTCGCCCCGGCGGCAGCGAAACGAACACTGCGCGCCAGCGCTCTGTTCGCGCGGCTGTTCGACGCAACTGACAGCGGCGTACAACTACCCTCGTTTTCATCACTCGACTTTTTATACGTGAGTTATCCGTTTAAGTGTAATTATGATTAAGTCTCACGGTAGTTTCATGTTGAAAGTAACAGAGTATCACAAAAAAGGATTATGGATATTTTACGTTAGGTTAGTCGGTGTGATTATTCCAGCAGTTTCATACTTAAATTAGAACTTTAGAAAAAGAATGATTGCACTGAGACTGTAGTACTAAAATAGGAATGTAAAATCATGCAATAGCAGTAAAAAAAATCAGCTAGAAACAACGATAAAAAAACTATACACACACACACACATATATCACGTCTTTATCCCTTACGGGGTAGACAGAGCCTAAGGTAACAAAACCTTAAGGCCACGTTCAGCATGATTAAGGGCGTAAAGGTGGAAAGGGAAGTCAAAAAAACTATGAAGTAGGTAAAAAACATAAGGTGGCAGAAGTGGCATACCCCTCTAAAGATGAGTTGTTTGACGCCGTCCACTTCCGTAACTCTGCCGTGTGTGTCCTGCAAACCTTCCCACTTCTCAGTAGACAGCGGTGTTCCTCTGTAAAAACCAAAAGAAAGTGACAGCTGGTTGGTTTTGAAGAAAGGTTCGTAAGTCGTTTCGATATAACCCAGCCAAATTGAGAAGACGCCAGTCAGGTAATGTACTCCTACTAACGTGGGGGTAATTACCCCCGCAGGGGTAAAATGGAGATTCTAGGGGGTAACACGGGATGGCACGAAATAGTATTAAAATAGCAACAAACAAAATAATAGTACGGTAAACGATAGCACGGCGCTCTCATGCGCGCGGCTTTTCTTACTTTACTTACTAGTTACCTAAACATGCAATTTCTTACATAATAAACATATTTTCGTTCGAATTTGTGGTTTTAATTATTTTAAATTAGCTAGGGGTAAACTCAATTCCCATACTTGTTCACAGGGGTAGTGACATGGAAAAGGCTGTGTATGTATGTTTGTTCCTTTTTCACGGTGAAACGACTGGACGTATTTGTATATTTGGAACGGAGACAGCTGGTAACCTAGATTAAAACATATCCCGAAAAATTTGCAGAAGTCGCAGGCAAATATTATAAATGTGAAAGTTTGTGTGTCTGTTACTCCTTCACGCTAACATGGCTCGACGGATTCGTATGGAACTTGTTATATAGATAGCTGGTTATTTAAAAAAAATGGGCTACTTTTTAACTCATTCATTATTCACGTGAGCAAAGCCGCGGGCAACAGCTAGTCACACATAATTGAGACAACACAACACCAATTCGCAGTCCATCAGCTCTGAGAAGTCATTCGGGCTTCGGGTACCATCGGCCGATTCAAGTATCAAACCGAGCGAGACAGCATGACAAATCCGAATGGCTTCTAAAAACCTTACTTAATTAAACTTAGTGTAAACGACAGTTTACTTTTTTCACCTAGGTATGTTGGGGCGTGGCGGTAGCGTCGGCTTCACACTTATGACTTCGTAACCTTCAGACTTGGTGACGGTAGTAGCATCTTCCAGTGCACTCATGCTCTTGGTGAGTAAGTCAGCCACCTCTTCCGACACGTCACGCCTGTCCGTCGCCTCGTTGCCGTAGTACACTGGAAACAGACAATTAAGTAACCTATTAATTAACGTGAGAAGAGAATAGAGGCGTAAGTCCCTCGCACGATTAAAAAAACAAGATTCAAAATAGGGGACTTCGAATAATAAAAATGATTTTATTATCAGAAAATTATGACACTGTGACTTTGTATGGAGCCGTAAACGGCTACAACTTTGCCATTTGGCTCCAACTTTGCCTAACGTACACGAAAATATTAAAGTTAAAAATATCATACCACAGTTGACAACCCGTTCCTAAAGTGTGGGCAATGTTGGAGCAAAATGGCAAAGTTGCAACGGTATACCAAATAATGTGAAACAAATCAAGATAAATCTCGATGACACATGCGCTGGGCTGTCCAATCAAAGTGCAGCAATCGCCGTGGTAATTTGGATTTTTTGAGCAAATTTAAATTTCTACTTTATTGGTTACTAGCGACCCGCCCCGGCTTCGCACGGTATATTATGCATGTATTATACATATAAACCTTCCTCTTGAATCACTTTATCTATTTAAAAAAACCGCATCAAAATCCGTTGACTGGTTTTGAAGATATAAACATACATAGGGACACGGGGACAGAAAAAGCGACTTTATTTTATACTATGTAGTGATTGATAGTGATAGTGATGTTGGTTGAAATGGAGGGAATGGGCGAGTCTTAGGAGTCATATCATAGGCGATGCGGCTAGCAACCCATCACTATTTTGATTCCTCTTTCCACCTATACGCCTACAATCATGCTATGTGGCCCTTAGGTCTTGATACCTCAAGCTCTGTCTACCCCGTAAGGGATATAGACGTGATTTCTGTGTGTGTGTGTGTGTTGGTTGAAATAATGGTCTGCTTTGCCTACTTCTTGTACATGGTATGGCTAGCACGAGATCGCGCGAGAGCTGTGTCACGCGCGAGATAGACTAGACTACAAACCGACCGCTTAAATGAGACCTCGCCCGCGCATGGGACGACCGCGGGGGCCGAGAGGTCCCCGCCGTCGTCCTACCCCGCGGCCGCGCGGGCGAAGATTCATTTAAGCGGTCAGTTTATACCCGTCTTTATCTTACGTTCCTTCTAGAACGAGACGGGTAGTCTATCTCGACAGGGGCCATTAATCACGGCTCCGAAAAGGGGAGAGTGGTTTGGAAAAAATCACGGAATATCACAAGAGGGGGGGTGTAGGAAGATATCACATGTACATATTCATTCGTCAAACGCGCGATTTTTAAACCGAAAATCGGCGTATCACCCAAACCACGTATCACCAAGGGGGGGGGGGGGGGGGGGGTGTTAAAGTGCTAAAAACAGCACAACGATTAATGGACGGCCCCAGTGGCGGACTAACAGGGGGGCGGAAGGGGCGGCCCGGCCCGGGCCCCCGGTCTTTGGGGGGCCCCAAATGCCCCCGCGTTCTCCTGATCAAATCCTAAACAAGACTTTAAAAATGTGCTTGAAGTTAGTGCCTACATAAAGGGGCCTCATTTAGTTTTGTCGCCCCGGGCTTCTGACGGGCTTAGTCCGCCACTGGACGGCCCCACAGCTCTCGCGCTAGCCGTACTCTAGTTAGTGTGGCATCGACATAGCAAAATAAGGATAAAAACTAAAATAAATTAAAAAATATTTGATGAGAATTTTTGGCCGCAATGCATGAACAAGTATATTGTTACACATACTTTTCTCACGTTCGTGGGCAGAGCAACCCTGTTCAGGGTTCAATCCTGGCCAGCACCAAACATTAGTACATTTAAGGTTATGTAACCGAACAATCATACCACATCATCATCTCCATGCTAAACGTGGACATGTTACCTAAGACTTTGCCTACCCCGTAAGTAATGGAAGGGAAAGTTACTAATTCTAACATGAATAGTGCATGAGAACTATATTTAGATCAAGTTTTAAAATAATTAAAAGTTAACTATCTATGAGCATTTTTTCCACGTAATCGCATATCTGATCTACGTGACATACTATATCTAATCAAATACGTAAAATTACATGCTATGCCCTCATTAACTAATTTAATTTCACAAAAAACTATTTAAAAGATAATTTCTACAGTTGCATCATTCAGTCCTATACCATATTCATAAAAGTGCCCTGACCAACTGACTGGCTCATCAACGCCCAGCCGATCTGGAAAGTTGAAAATTAGAATGGATTTCGAGAAGTTTATAATTCTTGAAGTTTAAGTCTTCTCTTTTTAAAATATATACTGAGAGGATAGTGACGAAGGAATGCTAAGTACCCTAAAATCAAAAATTTTAATAATAGCTTACCAATATCAGTCAGCTTCGAAAACGCAGTCATAGTAGTCTCGTAGGGCCTCTGTTTAAAATTGGACACCAAATTCCACACAACATCGGTGGTGTTCTCCGTAAATATATCCAACTCGGCGAAGCTCTTATTCAACACTTGGGACTCATCGTTGGGCTCAACTACCATATAGGTGTTCCGGTCGTGCCTGGTCTTAGCTGTTTTGACATGGTTCTTCAAATTGGCCACGAAGATCTCAGCGTTGCCATGCTGGAAGTAAAACGTTGTCTGCCAGATACCGGGCTTGGTGGAGAACTGCATTTGTTGGTTGTTACGGGTCACCCTGAAGGTTTTGAGGTCGTCGAGGGGTATTTTTATGATGCGTGAGCGCAAAGTCTGGTAGTCTGAGGTCAGGTTGCCGCTTAGTGTACGCTGCCGACGACCTGAGGTGATATAATAGCGTTACTAGTCATCATCATCAACATCTACAGTCAGTGGCGTAACTATAACGTCTGGGGCCCGCGGCAAATTCGTCAGATGGGGCTCCTTCCTCAATATAAAGTGCATCAGCGTCCCTTCTGTGCTCTAAACCAAGGCAGTTCGGGCCACATAGAGCTAGGGGCCCCTGGCATTTTGCCACCCCTACCACCCTATAGTTACACCACTGTCTACAGCCTATATACGTCCCCTCGCTGTGCACAGGCCTCAGGCGGATTGGGAACCACACACACCATTGAACTGCTACGCAGATGTGTCCAGGTTTCTCCATGAGGTTTCCCTTCACCGAAAAGCTCATGGTAAATTTAAAAAGGAATATCGCACATAAGTCCGGAAAAATTCAGTGGTGCAAGCCAGAGCTCGAACTCACGATCCTCTGCTTGCGAGGTCATAGATCAAACCACTAGGCTACCACAATATTTACAAAGCTCTGGAATAGTATGATACATTTATACAAGGTTGGTTAGTATGCATTTTTCAATATTAAAACGACCTGTTCGATCATCAACCAATGGAATTTGTCAATTACAGTTAAAAAATCCTGAAAACATTTACAGGGAAAAAATAAACCCAACCAACCTTAATTCTAGTACTCATGTTTCATTCCAGATTAATTTTAATTCGATGAACAATTTTACTTAATTAAATAATAAATTGTACTCATTGATTCAATCTACAAATACGCACCAATTTGAAACTAGTACAAGCGTTTCCCAAAAATTTTCATTGAAACAAACGGAAAAAACATTTACGAGTCGATAAGATATTCAAATACAAATACAAATACAAATAATTTATTTTGCTTTAAAGCCTTACCAATTGTATTAACCACAGCCCATTCATGGTCTTGAGTGTCCGAGTCTATGGTGATCACGTCGTTAGGCCTCCACTCAATGACCTTGCTCCCCCCAGGGTTGAGCACCACACACAGCATCCCGATTGAGTTGAGGTCAGTGATGGGACGTCCGATGCAGGCTTTGAGGAGCACCCCATCTTGGGTGAATAGGTCCTGTGGATTAACATTTAACTTTTTAATTCTCACGTCAAAATGGACTTGCCTCAGCATGAACCAAAAAGCAACAAAGCTGAGTGTTGCAATGCAATAGAATGTAGCTAAAATGTAGTAAAAGTATAAAATTCATTTTTTTTAAACACTTTTTTAGCACATAATGAATACATACAACTTTGCTCATGGTTATTTCTTATGTTTACTTTATTTTCTTCTCTTTGTTGATTCAAGCTGACATCAGGGTTGTCAGTAACAAAATTAAATGTGTTAAAGTATGCTGGTAGGCCACACTCAAAAATAAATGCATAAATGTATGCAAAATAAAATTAAATATCTAGTCTTGTTCATGAAAGAATTTCACTAAAAATGCCAAGAATGAAAACAGAATTTCATTTTGATTGATAGGTACTAAATGTTAAGAAAATAAACCAGCCAAGTGTGAGTTTGACACACGCACAATGAATTTATTGTATTGAATAATTGTTGTAAAATATTTATAGAAAATATCAACTCTTGTAAACATATATATTATCACACACAACTGATAAAATTTATCAGTTATAGTTGACAATATCAATTATTTACAGGTCATTGCTCTTTTTCTATTCTAGTATTCACACAGTATATATATAATATTACTAGCTTATTCCCCTGACCTCACTCTCAACATGTTTCCGTAATAAAATTATTTTATGATCTCAAAGTTTTTTTAACAAACCTACATCAGATAATTCCAAAAAACATTTGTGATAACCTTTGAAGTTTTACGTAATTTTTAATATAGTAATTAGAATAAACTTGATAATTTCTGTCACAAAATATTATTGAAGATAATTTTCTGGTAAATTATTGTAGAACACAATCAAATTAAATTGAATTTTCTAGGGCTTATATGAGAAATTAAAGATACATTTGAAACTACCCTCACTCACATATCAAAATTGACTTGTAGATTTATTTTTGTGGTCTAACTATTTTGTTTATTTCATTAACAATATTAATAAAAGTTTTGCAGCCAGTATTTACCACTTATTGGTTTTTAAGCCTTGTGTTGTTCTTATTTCAGATTTTTTTTTAAAAGCGGACAGTATCACCATCAAAATATCATTTTAAAATATACTAGTTTCCTGAATCAAATACGCTGAAGAGCTATCACTAACCGTCAAAATCGCTAAATCCACCTAAAACAGGAAAATGTATGAAACAAAACTCTTATTGGAATTAAAGCATGGTATTAGATCAAAGAATCCAATTCGAAGACTCTCAGTACCGCGAGTACTTATGACGTGGTACAAAATAATCGAGCAATTGCGTTTTTATTTATAATTCCTGCTTGCCTTATTTACGGTAAGAAGCATCCTTGAACGTAAATATGACGCAATAGGCATTATTCGTTCAGAACTAAAAGAAAATACTAACATATTACAATTTAACCGAGCGTAGTTAGCCCAAGGTCGTATTAATATACACAAAAACAAAGAATATGTAAGGCCTTCTACGGTCTCAGATAAAAATACGCTTACCTTACACTGCTCGGGGATATCTTCTACGGAACTCGAAGACATCGTGCGACTTGTTTAATACAAGGCGATACTTAAACCTAAACACTGGCATAAATAGCGGAAGAAACGATACGAGAATCACACCATAATCTTATAGGAAATTTGTCAACAAAAAGGTAAACATGACAGTTTTCTTCGTCGTTCATGATTAGACCACAGACGCGACACGTAGTAGTGTCAAACTGAAATGTCAGTTTCCAATTATTGTGCAAGCAATCATGATAGCCAACATTAAGAAAAAATATGTATGAACTGACAAGAATAACAACAACTCACAATGAGCTATAATACTTCTCGCCTCAAGGTAATTAAATTCCAAAAAAACTACCAAAGACGGCCAAATATAAATTTTTAACTTTTAAAATTGTACCTAAACTACCTATTATAAAGGGGTTGCGTATTGCAAAGATTGAACCTTCTAATTAAGTTTGAATTGTATAGTTGACAGAAAATTAATGAACTAGGTGTGTCAAAGTCGTCGGTTGTGGTTAAAATTATCGTTACTTTAACAAGGTGCAACTCACACTTTAACGAATCTCGCCCATCTTCGATCAACAATACAACTAGATTCACGGTGATAGCTCTGAAAACGGCTCCGAGAAATAAGAGCACAAAATAAATTTGTGGCCTTATTTCTGACAGTATGCGCCAACCTCGGCCAACGTGAGGACGGTGTCAAAATGCCACAATGTGCGTTCAAAAATTGCAAAAACAGCCACCGAAACACAAAGGTTTCGGAAGGAATATCTTTCTTTAAGTAAGTACAAGTCAGTATTTCATAAAGTACGTAAAAATTTGCAGTTTACATTTTTAAAATCAATAATTTATTGTTTGGCCAATGTTGGCCCACCATCTTGGCAATAATCGGTGGTTTTAGAACAAGAAATTCAAGGAGTAGTTGTCGTTTTATACAATATACAATATAATTATATTGTATTTTTTTGTAGATTTTCTAGTGATCCTTTTTGCTCTGCGGAATGGATAACTATTGTCGCGAGAGAAAGAGAAGAATAACTTTACAGGCCTTACAAAAAATCTGCTATATATTCGATTCATTTTGACAAATTCGACATAACTGGAAATAGCCAAAGGCGTAGATTACAGAAAAAGGCGATTCCCAAATTGTAGGTATAGTTACATAGAAATGTTTAAAATAATATAGGATGAAGTATAGTGAGATGGAACAGAGGAGCTATCACTTATTAAAGAAGACGTAAAGCTTCAAGAAAAGTTCAACCCGTACAATATTTATAATATTGCCGTTAATTGCAGATTCACGTCAAACAATTGAAAGTGCAAGCAGCGGCAATAACAGAATCGACGATGTCAAATCGGGTAAAACGTTTATGTTGTCTCTTTGTACATTTTTTGTACTTTTCTCCAACTCAACAACTCCAACTCAGGAGGTGCGAGGCCTGGTTTGAAACCACGACTTTCTGCTTGAGAAGCGGTAGGTCGAACAACAAGGCTACTATGGCTGTTGCCTGGCTGGGCCTGCGTGGGAACTATGGCCCAATCCCTCTCGTTGTTAAAGGAAGCCTGTGCTCAGCAGTAGAACGTAGATGGGCTTAATTATTAAAATTCATGTTAATATTTGTATTTGTAAATATCTGTCAAATAAAAAAGATTCTGAGTTATATACTTAATTGCGACTCCATTATTACCCTGTTCCTCAAATAGAATGACATCTTTTTGAAACGAAGGTAGTTCTTTTGTTTATCGAACGCTTTCGCTCGTCTTGTGACGAAACGTCGTAAGTATTATATACAATTATAATTATTTGGTTCTTTATTGCTTAGACTTAAGGTTTATTTTACGTTAATAAAGAAGCTAAAACAGATATAGCTATAAGCATAAGCAACACGACCACTTTTTCGCTTTGATTTTGTATGGGACCGTGAATCTAGTTGTATTGTTTATCGAAGTCGCCCATAAAGGTGATCGGGGTGTGTCTTGTTGCCAACCAAAGCATGACTCACTTATCCTTATCACGTCACGACACCCGACTCCATTTAATAAGTGCTCGGGAACGGAACGGGTCAAGTTGTTGTAATAATTATTATTCCCGAGCGCAGCGGTCACTTCACAGACGAAATTCGCTTAGAAAATGTTAGAATGATGAGCCGATGAGGTATCAAAATATGTTTATGGTAGATTTTGGTACTTGTGGCGCCATCTATCCTCAGCATGTCGAACTAAACATGTACCGTAGTTATAATAAAAAAAATTATTGAATAAAATCAGTCAATTGCGAATATCCAACGTGTTTTGCCAGTAACTCTACGTTTACCTATTTACATTTTGATTGTTTAGCATTGTTTTCCTACCAGCTGACAGAAATTATAAAAAAAAAAACAAATTACACCAACTCACCCAGCCCCAAGCTTTCCAAACTAAGCAAAGCTTGTACTATGGGTATCAGGCAACGGATAAACGTACTTATATAATGTAGATAAATACATTTTTAAATACATACAACATTCATGACTCTGGCACAAAACGTTCGTATTCATCAAACAATTTGCGGGTGGTAGGGCCTTGTGCAAGGTCCGTCCGGATCGCTACCACCATCTTACTCGCTAATCCTGCCGCTAAGTAGCAGTGCTTGCACTGCTGTGTTCCGGTGTGGAGAGTAAGACAGCCGGGGAAATTACGCGCACAAGAGGCGTTTCATCTAAGTCCTCTAGGTTGGCAACGCATCTGCAATCCCTCCGGGGTTGCGGGTGTCTATGGGCAGTGGTGATCACTTACCATCAGGTGACCCACTTGCTCGTTTGCCTTCCTAATCACATAAAAAAAAAAAAAAAAACAATTAATGTCTGCCCCTACCAGGATTCGAACCCGGCACCTCTAGCTTCATAGTCGGCGTCACTAACCAACTACTAGGCTAAGTAAATTTTTTAATTAACGAAAATGTTCTTCGACTGCTGAACGCGTTTCAAGGTCCAAAGTCCTACCAATTGGACTACCGAGACTCGCAACCAAGCCTTCGAAAAACTTTATGGCGCCATTAGTAGCGTATGGTGCCATCTATCGTCGTGTTTAGAAGTCAAGACTAATACGTTCCAGATTACACAGATTGATTCCCCTTTCCACCTATACGCCCACAATCATGCTAAACGTGGCCATAATGGTTCCTCCGAGCTTTTAGGTCTGCTACCTTAGAAAATTGCTAGAGGATGGATGAAAGTAGACTAACTAAACAGATCTATTATGGAGTGTGAATGGTTGCGTTAGGAGAGGAAGGCCTGCGTGGTGACACCTTTATGCTCCCACGGCGCCCCCCCCCTAATGGCCGAGAGGGAATACCGGTGAGTTTTTAAGGGGTATGCCCCCCAGAGCCCTGACTAGGGGGGAGAGTCCACTACACCCCCGCGTCGTCACCCCTAAGTGCGTGGGGGGGGGACATTCCCCAAGGCGCGGGGACCGTGCGTAATTCGCATTTTCTCACCGAATCAAAAAAAAAAAAAAAAAAAGGAGAGGAAGGCCTAGATCGACGTTCCGGGACCAAATAGGAGACGTTTTGGAGAAAGGTCAAGTCAGGAGTACCAGAAACCGACGAGCATTTATGGAGAGATTGATGAATGTGGATGAAGCGAAAGAGGCGTCAGGATCGTAGCTAGTGGAACGAAAGAGTCTCTGTGCCTACCCCTGTAGGAAAACATAGGATGTAGGTACCAGTTGTTTCAGAAGCAGAGAATCTCTTCCCATGTAAATGTTAAAAGCCCATCGAGAGAATCACTATAGGTACTGATTCCCCTTTCCACCTATACGCCCACAATCATGCTAAACATAACCGTTAGGCCTGGTTACCTTAGGCTCTGTATGCCTAGCACGAAAGCATACGAAAGTCGCGTCGCGCGCGAGATGGATTACCCGTCTCTGTTTAGAACGAATAGTAAGAAAAGGACAGGCAATCTATCTCGCGCGCGACGCGACTTTTATGCGCTTTCGTGCTAGACGTACTGGTGCGGGTGGCCCT
Source organism: Pandemis cinnamomeana (assembly GCA_932294345.1). NCBI lineage: Eukaryota > Metazoa > Arthropoda > Insecta > Lepidoptera > Tortricidae > Pandemis > Pandemis cinnamomeana. The sequence continues at coordinate 13,107,005 of OW028710.1, read as the reverse complement.
GGCGAAAGCCGGGGCAGCCGGGGGGCGTCGTTGGCTTGAATCTTCGGGATCCCACGGGACCTTCCTAAGCCCCCGAAGAAGGTAGCGCCGGAGTGGTTTTAGTGAGTATACTCCCCCCGCCCCTTTCCGTGCCGAAAAGAGGCCGGAGGAGAGTTCCACATAACCGGCCCGGGGCTCCTCGGGCCGGGGGGTACGTACTAGTAAAATAGTTTCCACTCCGTAAAAAAAAAAAAACAAAGAAAAGCCTCTTACATTGGAAAGGCGTAAGAAATGATGTATCACAGACAGCTTTAGGTAGTTTTTTATTAACATTATATTGAAGACGTAATCAATAGAACCTTATTACGTAGGTACATAAGAACAAAATTAACCATGATTTCTTACTTTAACATTGCTCATAAAAAAAATGCACGTTTTTCGTGTCATTTTTGTTTTATTTTTTTAAATCACTGTCACGTTCCTATGTACAGTTGCAAGTCGCGTGTCAATTGTTACACATGTAAGTACCTATAATTGTGGGACTAAATAAAAAACATTTTATCAAAATTATTTTTATATATTTTTTTTTATTTTTCATAATTGATGGTATGGTAACAGTTTATTTTTATTTTTCTTGACTGCCACGATACAGGCTGTGCCTAGTGTGGAGTCATTGAACTTCCTAATATTGTATTTCGTTCTATTTTGGAAAATAATTTTTACTTTACTTTATGTAGATATATTTCGTAGTCTTTAGATCAAACTCCCTAACCATCTTACATACGTCATCTCATTCTTCAAATCGAATATTTGTCGTCTCACACATAATATCGTCCGTGACCTTCACACCCTCTAACGCTCCCTTCCACGTGTACTTATTGCAATTAAAAAAACAGTACATCATAAAAAAACGAAGTCCTCTGCAGCATCTGTCTGTTTGCATACCTACTCAAAAACCATTGGAATTTGCACGACGCAGAGCAGGAAGAGCCGGTACACAGCAGCGCAAGTACTGCTTGGCGGTAGAACCAGCGAGTAGGATGGTAGTTCCGGCGTGGAGAGTAGACAGCTGGTGAAATTACTGGCATATATATGTGGAACTGTATCTTAACCCTCTAGGCTGGCAACCAATCTGCAATCCTCTAGTGCAGCAAGATGTCCATGTGTTCGCCATTTGCTCGGTTTTTCCTTGGACATACATACATACATACATACATACCGTCACGCCTCTTTCCCATAGGGGTAGGCAGAGACTACTTGGTTCCATTTGCTACGATCCTGACATATTTCTTTCGCTTCATCCACAGTCATCAATCTCTTCATACATGCTCGTCGGTTTCGGGTACTCCTGACCTGACCTTTTTCCAAAACGTCTCCTATTAAGTCTTGGAACGTCCGTCTAGGCCTTCCCCTCCCAACGTAACCATTCACACTCCCCATATATATCTGTTTAGTTAGTCTACTTTCATCCATCCGCTCTACATGCCCAAACCAGCTAAGCATACTTTTTCTATCCTAGTCACTATATCCTCTTTCACACCAGCACGTTCTCTTATCACACTGTTCCTTATTCTATCTTTCAGAGATACACCTCACATACATACATACATACTCAATAATACTCATACAGTAGATCGCGTCTTTATCCCTTACGGGCACAGAGCCTAAGGTATCTTAAGGCCATGTTTAGCATGATTGTGGTCGAGGTGGAAAGAGGAATCAATATAGTGATGGGTTGCTATCCGCATCGCCTATAGCGTGATTCCTATTTTCGCCCATTTTCTCGATGGGCTTTTAACATTTAGTTACGTGGAAAGAAAATTCTCTGCTTCTGAAGCAACTGATATATCCTGTTTTTGATTTGCTCCCAGACCAACATGGAAGTGTCGTTCTTGATTTGTGATTTTCCTTGTCGTATAAAATAATAAGTTCTATACGTACCAGTTTATAAATAAATTCGCACCCTTCGTGGAAGAAAGACGTAAGTCCTATTAAGGTTCTACAGGACTTACGTCTTTCTTCCACGAAAGGTGCGAATTCTTCCATACTGGTTGCTTCTCTCCGACGCAGATGGTAAAAAGCCCATCGAAAGAGTGGGCGAAAATCTTAGAAATCATGTTATAGGTATTGCGACTACCAACCCTTCGCTATTTTGATTCCCCTTTCCACCTATTTGCCCACAATCATGCTAAACGTGGCCTTTAGGTCTTGTTAGCTTACTAAAGCCCTGTCTACCCCGTAAGGGATAAAGACTTGATTTATGTATATGTATAATCGAATGTTAACTTGCAGGTCTTTCTTCGTGGCGAAATGGCTGGTCTCCGTCAGCCAAGTTCGGTTCCTGGGTCCATCCGTAAAGATGCTACAGCTGTCCCTAGCTCTGATGAGCACCATGGACCTCAGTTCCAAGCACTACCCTCCACAGGCCAAAGTTTATGGTATTCCTTTCTTCACTCAGGAGTTTGAGGAGTTAACCTATCGAATAGAAACGAAATACATCTCCTGGCGCATTGTGTCTTCAAATAAGTCCAGAATATTTCCGCATAATGGTTCAGTCAGTTAATTGATTGATTGATTAAGTATTCTTACTGTATTTTATTTTGAATAAATAACTTTCTGCCAAGTTTCTTGCGGCGCATTCTTCTTGGCAATGATGGTCTTTCCGAATGCGTTGTTAGTTTCAAAAAGACATGTAACAGAGCCCTTGGCGGCGAATTTGCAAAAATAAATTTTCATTTTAATTTCCATTGAATACCTGAAAATATTTTTCTGGATTTTTGAAGAGAAAACTTCTTTAGCGGCGTTGTGTACTTTTTTTTGGGACGATTAAAAAGATGTTAAACTCGCGTCAGACGTGACCCTGATCGAAAATGCGTAGGACGGCGCAGGACGCTTGCGCGAGTGTACAACCTACGTGTGTGTAGTTTTTTTTTACATAAAGTACCTGGATCGCAGATCCTCTAAGAGCTTATTTTAAAATACGAATAAAGCTAGAGTTGCGTTCAATTTTTTTTGTTGAGTCGCGGAGAAAGGTACCAGGACATCAGCACATTGTTAGAGATCTGTCCATACAGAGAGTGGCTCATATAAAACGAAGCTACACCATTGGTAAAATTATTGAGACAGACGAGTTTAAAATTATGAGTTAAAAAGGCTTGTTACATTGTTTAAACACATGGCGTTTGTATTTGTACAGGTTCTTAATTAACATAACTTACAAGATCGGAATTAACTATCTTGATCGTTCACATAAAACAATGAATTTGTTACAGTTGTCGTAGGTAACTGCCATAGATGGGTGTGACTTGGTATTATAGGTACCTACATAAGTTATGAATATGCAGCTTGGTAGCTGTTGCTAACGGCTTCTCGGTCCAAAGGCGTTACCGTGACGTCTTCATGTAATTCATTTCCGAACCAAATTTGGATCGATCGCTGTCAGATATGGATCTGTTAGATATGGAGCGGGTACTAAGAGTGTCAAAATTACAGTTCAAGAATCGGAATGGAATCGCATTAAGACATCATGGTAGTAGAGAATCATAGCTGCTAACGATTAGTTTCAGGTCTTTCAGAAATTCCCGCCGGATAAGGAGTAAAAGGGATTTATAATCTTTGTCCTGTGTCCGTAACTATTACTAGAATCTTTAAATTTGCCATATCGGTAGGTAATTATGATATTTGAAAACTAATTTCTAGATAGTGCGAACTAAAAAGGATCATTCTATGATTTGCTAATGGAGATCCTTGGTATTTGGCAGACATAGCTTTGAGGATCAAAAAGAGCACCAAGAAGGGATTTATCCGTATGTTTATACGTTGTCTAGTGCCCATATTACAAGCTTTGCTTAGTTTGGGGCTAGGTCAATAAATTGGTGTCAATTGTCCCAAGATATTATTATTATTTAACAAGTTCCCCGCGTGTTAAAAGGATGGTAGAGGAAATAATGACTTAATATTGGCAGAAATGCGTGGATGAAAGCGGTATGTTACTTTGACGTTATCTGCACGGATGAAGTCGCGGACAGAAAGCCAGTAAATAAATAAACTAACAAACAGCACATTATGTGCCGAATACTGCGGCAAGCTACAGCGCGGTTTTCAATGGGACCCTTTATGATAGGTAGGTTTTATAGAGCGGTCGTCCTATTACCTACTGTAGTCAAGGGCACATAATAATGTACGTTACTTCGACGTCAAAAACATCTCTACAACCTTTATGTCATAAACAATACCGTCGGTGACAGATATATTTGACATGATCAACTGTCAACACGAAACTACCGTGAGACTTAATCATCATACACATAAACGGATAACTCACGTATAAAAAGTCGAGTGATGCTCGACATGTTTCGGTATCCCAATTTCAACCGGGATGGTCGGTGCCCCCGAGTTGGAAAACTGTTTTAAATATTGACCAAACGGTGAGTATGAGCGAACCTTTACGGAGTGACGTGATCAGTGTTGTGTGCTGCCCTACATTAGACAATAATAAAAATGACGATAAAAACGAGGGTAGTTGTGCGCCGCTGTCAGTTGCGTCGAACAGCCGCGCGAGCAGAGCGCTGGCGCGCAGTGTTCGTTTCGCTGCCGCCGGGGCGAGCGCTCTAGGAAGAAGGACTACGAAATAGTCCGAAACATGTCGAGCATCACTCGACTTTTTTACGTGAGTTATCCGTTTATGTGTAATGATGATCAACTGTATCGGTATTTATATACCCTCAATGTTTACCCTAGTGCAGTTCCCGGCAAACATCTTGAGCCTGACCTTGAATGCAAGAAGCCAATTTACCGCTTCTTTGGTACAAAAGTACAAGCGCAAACTTACCCCTTTCACTTCCCTAGCTCAAGAAGTAAAGCAAAGTCCTCGATCGTGTATTGTTTCCCCTCGTTCCAGATGGGAAGAAATTTGACTTCATCATCATCGGTGCTGGTTCGGCAGGCTGCGTGGTTGCCAACCGGCTGACCGAAGAGCCAGGGTGGAAGGTGCTGCTTATAGAAGCTGGAGATGACCCTCCCATCGACTCTGTCGTAAGTAGTACTTAATCTTTGTTAGGTGCAATCAAATAGGTGGTAGAATGGACGGGGTGCGATGTCGGAAACCTCCTCGAGTGCTCTAGCGTTACAGTTCCCTTCTATCAGGGGCTTTGGCCCCATGGGGGGGGAAGGGTAACGCTTAGGCCGGTGCACCCCGGGCAACAACGGTTAATTAATTTATTCTGTAAGTTAGTTAACTGTTGGCTAATATCCGACTGGGGGGGAGGGGTGGTAAGGTGAACCCGCAATTCGTTGCGGGGGATCTGAGCCAGCGGGTCCAGAAATGGACCTGCAGTGAGGGCGGCGCCTCTGGGCGCCTTTTTGATGGAGGCGAACCTGAGCCCAGTACCTGCAGGGAAAGGTGAGGGCAAGCCTTATGGACGGGGGCGAAAGTTCACCGTCGGAGCGGTGCAACCTACGGGTTGCGATCGCGGAGCGGAGTGACCTCGGTCATTTTCGGTCGGCACGTAACCTGGTCCGTAGGGCCGGGACCGTGGGCCGCCTCGTCTTTATCAAGATAAGGGGGCCGCGAGGAGAAAACCTCTATAAAAATCCAGAGGAGCGACGTGACCTCGGTCACGGTCGGACGCCACGTAAACCTGGTCCGCAGGGCCGGGACCGTGGGCCGCCTCGTCTTTTTCAAGATAGGGGGGCCGCGAGGAGTAAACCTCTATAAAAATCAACAGGGCGGCGTGATCTCGGTCATGTCGGCCGTCACGTAACCCCGGCCCGCAGGCGCTGGGAACGTGGGCCGCTGAGGGGGCTACGAGGAGTTAACCTCTTTAAAAAAAACAGACGGTCACCGGCGGGGGAGGGCGGGGAATCCGGAACCCGCATTCAACGGTGCCGTCGCCACCTGCCCCATCCCGGGGCGGCCAGTGGACGTTGCGGTGGTCACCGTGTGCGCTCGTAACGCCCGCAGTTCAAGGCCTGGAGGGAACGTGTGTGTTTTTAGACGGTAGGCCTCTCCCCTCCTTCCATAGGGAAGGCAGCGGCGAGATGGAGAGCCCGTCATACCTCCGTTCGTATGCTGCCCCGAGCGCGGAGATGCATAAGGCGCATTTTCCACACGTTAAAAAAAAATCTTCCACGCTGGTCTGGAAGCAAAGAAAAAACATAGAATGTACCAGTTGCTTCTCTACCCGCGCAGATGGTAAAAGCCCATCGAGGGAATGGGCGAAAATAATAGGAATCATGTTACAGGCGATGAGGCTAGCAACCCATCACTATTTTGATTCCATTTTTCCACCTATAAGCCCACAATCTTGCTAAATGTGGCCTGTAGGTACGTGTTACCATAGGCTCTGTCTACCCCGTAAGGGATAAAGACGTGATTTGTGCATGTGCATGTGCATGTGCATGTGCAAAAAAAAAAAAAAAAAAAAAAAGGTTGTAGAATGGACAAATGCCACGAGCGCGACCGTCAGAGCAAGGAACCATGGAGTGTTGTGTCTACAGCATCATTATCATTTCAGCCATAGGACGTCCACTGTTGGACATAGGCCTCCCCCATAGACTTCCAGTTTCTTCGGTTGGAAGCGGCTTGCATCCACCGTGAACCCGTGGCTTTAACCACGTCATCCGTCCACTTCGTTGGTGGACGTCCTACGCTGCGCTTGCCGATCCGCGGAGTGTTGTGAGAGGCTAAGGAAATGAAATGTTGCTGTTTGACTCTTGGGGTATTTTTCCTCTCACACCACTCTGCTACCTAGCATATCTCTGGTGCAGCTTGCTAATCTGCAGGTGCAATGTAGGAGGTGCAAGGTCCGTCCAGACCTTTGCCATCTTCCTCGCTAATCCTGTCGCGAAGCAGCAGTGTAAACCGGTGAAAATAGGGAATATTGGGTGGTATTCCATCTTAGCCGTCTAGACTGGCAACACATCTGCAATCCTTAGGTGTTGTGCACCATTCTTATTCAAAACACTATTTCAGATCCCTGGTCTGTTCCCGTTTGTCGACTACTCCTTCGCCGATTGGAACTACTTCACTGTCAACGACGGTTACTCCTCTCAAAGCCATCGCTCCAAGAACATCCACCAGACCAGGGGTAAAATGCTCGGCGGCTCCAGTGGCGCCAACTACATGTTCTACGTCCGAGGGAACGAGGAAGACTTCAAGACCTGGGTGGCACTCGGGAATCTTGGCTGGGACTGGGCCAACGTGACCCATTACTTCAAAAAAAGCGAGAGATTAAACAGCCCAGAAATAATGGCCAGCGATTCTGCTCCACTACACAACACTAAAGGCTACTTGGGAGTAACCAGGCCGAATTGGGATAAAGAAACACGAAAATACTTCGAGGCCTTCAGTCAAAATGGACGTGATATTCTAGTAGATGTGAACGGTTATAACCAAATAGGTTATGGTCCACCGGCGTATACAGTAGACAACAAAATACGGCAAAGCTCCAGCGTTGCTTTCCTAAATCCAATTAGGTATCGAAAAAACTTGTTTGTTTTAAAAAAAACTTTAGCCACGAAGATTTTATTTACAACTGATAAAAAAGCATTTGGTGTAGAAGTTAAACTTGTGAACAGAAAACGCATAACACTATTTGCCACAAAAGAAGTAATATTGTCTGCAGGAGCTATTAACAGTCCACAGTTGCTAATGTTATCCGGTGTAGGACCTAAGCAGCATTTACAAGAAAAACAGATAGATGTTGTATTGGATTCGCCGTTGGTTGGTGAGAATTTGCAAGATCACCCTGCTGTTATGGTGTCTATAAAAACAGACAGAAGAGGCTTACTGGTAGTGCCTGCCAATGCGAAAGTACTTTTAAATCTCGATAAAATGCCTACACCCACAATGATAGGACATGTAGCTTTAGACAAAGCTCAGAGATATCCTGATTATCAGGTATTAGCGTTCCCTTTCCCAGCAGCAACTGTTTTATCCACTTTGATATGTTCTGTTGTATTTGCATTAGATGATAAGCTTTGTGTGGACATAGCGGCAGCGGGACAAGACAGGGAAACTGTGTTCTCTTTAGTAACTCTCCTTCATCCAGTTTCTAGGGGGTACATTAAGTTGAGGAGTAAGGACCCGGAAACAAAACCTCTGATTTTCGCAAAATATTATGCTAACGATACTGATTTGGAGAAACACGCGCGATGTGTGGAGGATTACTTGACTGTTGTCAAGACTAAATATTTCAGGTCTGTAAAGTCTAGGGTAGTCAATCCTAGCGTGAGGAACTGTAGAAAACACAAGTTCATGACGCATGAGTATTGGAAGTGTTACGTATTGAACGTGGTTACAACGCTGTGGCACCCTGTAGGTACTTGTATTATGGGGCCAAAGGGAGTTGTGGATGAGCGATTGAGGATAAGGGGGTTGAAAGGCATAAGAGTAGTTGATGCTAGCATCATGCCTTCTATCACGAGTGGCAACACCAACGTGCCAACAATGATGATAGCTGAGAAAGCCTGTGATATGATTAAAAGTGATCACGGGGTATATTGATGGGGGTAATTTTTTCAGGCGTTTAATTTAATTGCGTAAGTTATTCGGGTCACATCTTGCAAGTCTTAATTGTTATTAGGTTTTTTTTTAACTAAATCATGCTAAACGTGGCTTTAAGGTTTTGTTACCTTAGGCTCTGTCTACCCCGTAAAGGATAAAGAATATATGAATGCATATGCATAGGTTTTTTTTTTTCAAATTTTGACAGCAAATTTTTCCAAAAAAGTTACTAACTAGTCAAGATCCGAACCCAAGTCGACCTTCACCGAGCTGAATGAAACATGTTTTATAATAAACTAGCTGACCCGGCGAACTTTGTTCCGCCTTAAATTTGAAAAATTCCAGTGGTTTGGGCTGTGCTGTCTCGCGGGAACTATGCAATTTTCCGGGATAAAAACTATCCTATGTCCTTTCCCGGGACTCAAACTATCTGTATACCAAATTTCAACTAAATCGGCCAAGCGGTTTAAGCGTGAAAAGGTAACAGACAGATAGACAGACAGACAGACAGGGTTACTTTCGCATTTATAATATTAGTAAGGATGGGTTGGCTAAAAAAACCTTTTTTTTTTTTTTTGTTTCGGTGAGAAAATGCAGATTACGCACGGTCCCCGCGCCTTGGGGAATGTCCCCCCACACGCACTTAGGGGGGACGACGCGGAGGGTGTAGTGGACTCTCCCCCCTAGTCACGGCCCTAGGGGGGCATACCCCTTAAAAACTCACCGGTATTCCCTCTCGGCCATTTGGAGGGGCGCCGTGGGAGCACAAAAGTGTCACCACGCACGCCCCACCGGCCACCCCGGCGCAAGCGCCAGGGGTTCCCGCACCTAAGGAGGGGGGCCGGGGATACTTGCCCCCCCCCCCCCCCCGACTCGTGGGCCTTTACAGGCTGGCAGGGGATCCCCATCCCCCGCCAGCGGGCACCACTACGGAGGGCAGCGGCGACTGCCGCCTGCTCCTCCGATCCGACACTCGGTCGGATCCTCGTTGTGGGGGGCGGGGATAGCTCGCCTCACTGAGGCCAGGAAAAGACCGAAGGACATCAATCCTTCGGCCACCCGGGGAACTCAGTCCCCAGGATACTTTTCCTCCAGGAGGCCTCCGGAGCTACCCCACCCCTCACACGCCCATGCGCCCCTCCCTGAGGGAACTTGTGTCCGAGCGGACGGGTACACCGACGCTCAGTCCCCTCCACTCTACGGCCCGTCCCATGAAGTACGATGGCCCTCAGAGCCACCGTACTTCCGACAGCCATCATGGCCGCCCTCCAACTCCCCAGGGGAGCAACCCCCGCGCCGAAGCTGCTGCTGGATCAGAGGAGTACTGGAAGTGGCCCACCACCCGGTACCTCTTGGCACCGCCGCAGGCCGGACACATGGCATGCGACGGTGAGCCCCCCCACCACGGCAAGGTGGGTACACGTCGGGGGTTTGGCTAAAAAAACCTGGACAGACTATTTAAATATAGTCTGTCCAGGATTTTTTTAGCCAACCCATTTTTAATATTTTTTCTAATATACTAAATTTATTATAAAATATGTTTCATTCTATTATCAACTCGATTAAGGTCGATCTAGGTTCGTATTTCCTCCGCGGTGACACCATAGTGCTCCCGCAACGCCCACAGTTCAAGGCCTGGAGGGAACGTGTGTGTTTTTAGACGGAAGGCCTCTCCCCTCCTTCCATAGGGAAGGCAGCGGCGAGCTGGAGAGCCCGTCATACCCCCGTTGCTGCGAGCGCGGGGATGCATAAGGCGCATTTTCCACACGTTAAAAAAAAAAGGTTCGTAGGTACTATACCAACAAATTTGGGCGTTGTAAGATTTTAAAGCCGCTAGTAAGCCGTCATTTTTAAATGCGTTTCGGTGGAAAGTTTTATATATGTCTGCTAATATTTACGCAGGTGCAAGTGTGCAGATAGAAATTTAACTCTCAACTACGCAATTAACTTTTGCCGTGACGCAGATTGGAAATTTTGTGAAGAAATAAATGAATAAATTATTTTAATAAACAATAACGTCATTGTCTTTTTTTCTTTGTGAGTATAATGAAATTCGAGAGACGATTGATATTTTAACATTGCGTTGTTTCACAATTTTTCTATTTAATAAATTACTAAATAAATATTGGTTACACGTAAATTTGCACCCATCTTTTTGTGCAACCTTGGAGAGATATAATTATCTTACGTTCGTTTCAAAAACTCAGTTTGTTTTTTTATTATTAGGATGGAATTTAATTTAGTAAGCAATTAAAATTGCTAATAGGTAACTTACACAACGGGAATGCTGGTCTGGGAGCAAAGGTAAAACATAGAATGTACCAGTTGCTTCTCGTCCCGCGCAGATGGTAAAAGCCCATCGAGGGAAAGGGCGAAATTCTTAGGACTCACGTTATAGGCGTACGGCTAGCAACCCATCACTATTTTGATTTCCCTTTCAACCTAGTCTCCTCCAATCATGCTAAGCGTGGGCTTTAGATTAGGAATATAAGGGCGTATAAGGGATATAAACGTGATTTGTGAATGTTATGTGCGTTACCAAGACGTCAAAAACATCTATATACCTTTATTCCACAAACAATAAGGTCAGTGACACATATATTTGACATGATGGCTGTATCGATATTTATGCCCTCGACTGTAAGTTTGTATGTATATATGTATGTATAAAGATCCCTCGGTACGCGAATCCAAGTTACACTAGGACTGTTTTAATGGTATGTAAAGTTGAAAACATTTTTAAAGAAAATATAACAGTAGTTATTTAGGTGCATCTGATTTGAAGCAAGTTTTGTTTTCTGTAAAAATGTTTAAAAAAAAACTTAAAGCTTGATCAAAAACTCCCAGCGTAGCGGGTCTACGGCGTAGGCGGTAGGTAAGAATGTAGCGCACTACACTAACTAGCAAAAATAACGGGCCGCTTCCCATACAAAGTCGTATAAAAAGCGACCCAACATTTTCCTCTTCATTACTATACCACGATGATGAAGGGATTGAAAAATCTGTCATTCCAAATATAGCTTATATATTATTTTGACGAAAGTATATAGAATGACAGATTTTTTAATTCCTTTCTCATCCCGGTTTACTAATATATAAGGTGCGAGTCGGGTTACCTCCGCGTGTGATCAAGAGCTGGGGTTCGTTTTTGGATCCGTCCGAGGGGAAGTGCAGTGCTTGTTCCGGTGCACCCTGGGCACCGTTAATGATTTCCTGGCGGTCTCCGAGGGATATCGTTATCCGTTGGCTAAGAGCCCGACAGGGGGGGAGGGGGTCTTTGACCATTACCGTACAACGTTGCCGTCATTCTTGTCACAAGATTTTTGAATTATATTTTTACCATACTGACATTGGCCCAAGCCTTACGGCCGCCATTAAGGAGAGAAGAAGAAGAATATATATTTTTACCAAAGGAAAAACTTGCACTTGTTCTTCCATGCTGGTCTGGGAGTAAAGAAAAAATATAGAATTTACCAGTTGCTTCTCTTCCCGCGCAGATGGTAAAAGCCCATCGAGGGAATGGGCGAAAGTCTTAGGAATCATGTTATAGGCGATGCGGCCAGCAACCCATCGCTATTATGATTTCCCTTTCCAGCTATACGCCCTTAATCATACTAAACGTAGCCTTAAGGTTTTGTTATCTTAGGCTCTGTCTACCCCGTAAGGGATAAAGACGCGATATAATTTTTAAATTTTTTCTCTCCGTAAAGAACCATCCCCGCAGGAATATTCTAAAAAAGAAATAGCGAAATCGGTTCAGCTGGTCTCGAGACTTGCTCTTAGCAACATTCAGCGATTCATTTTTACAATACAATACAAATACTCTTTATTGAACACCACAAATCAGTACTAAACAATACAGAAACAAAGAACAAGGTAGACAATAGGTGGTGTTATCGCTTAATAGCAATCTCTACCAGACCAGAATAGGAGACGTTTTGGAAGGTCAGGTCAGGAGTACCCGAAACCGATGAGCATGTATGAAGAGATTGATGACTGTGGATGCAGCGAAAGAAATATGTCAGAATCGTAGCAAGTGGAACAAAGTAGTCTCTGCCTACCCCTGTGGGAAAGAGGCGTGACGGTATGTATGTATGTATGTGTCTACCAGATAACCAATAAAACTCAACCACCGACCACTTGGTTGAGGACCGGAGGGAAATTTAATCGGTTGGTCCGATTGACTTGAAATTTGGTAAGTACACATTATAATATACTAGCTTCTGCCCGCGACTTCGTCTGCGTAGAATTATACATAAAAACCTTCCCCACGAATCACTCTATCTATTAAAAAAACTGCATCAAAATCCGTTGTGTAGTTTTGAAGATATAAGCATACATAGGGACATAGGGACAGAGAAAGCAACTTCGTTTTATACTATGTAGTGATGTAGGAGGGATGACAGTGCAAGTACAGTCAACAAAAGGTACAGTCACCAAAAAGCTTCTTCTTTTTCCCCCGGACGAATCCAAAAACGAACCGCAGCTCTTAACCACACGCAGAGGTAACCTCCTAGACCTCAGCTTGGACTGAACCAAGATTAGAAATTCAATTTTTTTTTTTTTTTACTAGAAACTGACCAGTGATTGACCTCTATCTCACTTGGTGGAAGGTGCAGAGGAGGCCAAAGGTGTAACTCACTCCACCACCACCCGAACCACCGTCTCTGTTAAAAACAAAAGAATTTTAACAATGATGTATTTATCTGCGGATCTTTTGTTATATAGAACAAATGGTGGGCAAATATAGTTTCACCAAAGAATAATAAAACAGAAGCGACACCGCGTTTTTAGTTCGATTATTATTACACGCGAACCACCGTGGCTCATTGAGGCATTATTTGTGAATAATCAGTTATAGGTAATTACGAACACGCTACTTATCATTACATCTTTGCAATTAAGTGCCTCTTTAACTTGGCCGTCCCACAAATATTATGAATGCGAAGTTTGTGTATGTTTGTGTGTATGACCCTTTAACGCTGGCTGCATTAGAGCTTTGACTAGGCTACTTTATCCCGGAATTCCCACGGAAACGAGATTTAAACGTATAAAACTCAGAAATGTCAACCGCTAATGGCCATGTGCTTGCTGATTATTGCATTGTCTTTCACTTACTCACACACACACACACGTTACGTCTTTATCCCTTACGGTGTAGACAGGGCCTAAGGGAACAAGTGGGCGTATAGGTGGAAAGATTAACATGATTCCTATGATTTTCGCCCATTCCTTTGATGGGCTTTTACCATCTGCGCGGAAAGAGAAACAACTGGTACATTCCATGTTTTTCTTTGCTCCCAGACCAGCATGGAAGTGGTTCACTTACTCAATTATGCAAAATTTCAGCTCAATCGATTAAAGATATCTGCTTTAAAATTGGGCCGCAAGAGTCCATCTGGACAGATATACATACATACTTACATACATTACAAGTTAAATAAAAGCTTGTAAAAAATAAAGCCACTGGGTCAGGCAAGCAGAGCCGTGTGCAAAAACAAGTACACATTTACATAATTATATCCTAAACTCCTAGACAGAATAAATCATTCATTAATACATTATTGGCGTAATTATGTTGAACTTTTTCACGATTGTCTGGAAGGCACTGGTTCCACCAAGGGCGAGAAGGCGATTAGCTATCGATTGTTTTCTCGCTCTAGAGACGAACAAAAGATTCCCTGTCAGTAATAAAAGTGACATAATGTTTGTAAGTAACGTTTGCAGGGCATGTATTTGTGTGATGAGCACGAATACTTGTTCATGAGTCATGGATGTTTCTATCTATTTAAGTATGTATTTCTCTATGTAAGTATGTATATCGTCGTCTGGTACCCGTAACACAAGCCTTACTAGTGCTTACTTTGGGACTAGCTCAATTTGTGCGAATTATTCCCTAATGTTTATAATATTGTTTATATATTGTAGTTGATGGCTGGCTATTCACACTGTCAGCGAGGACTCTTTTTTTAATAATTAATCTCAGCGATGCGATAAAAGCTCTAAAACCGCTGAGTGTTACCTCGCTCAGCGATGCTCGCTTGCCGGTCAGAACCCACAAACCTAGTAATTGCCCCTCGCACTCAAATACTCGCTTACTGAGTGACAAAACTATCAGAACTACGCACTCGCTTCTCGTTAACCTTTTCGACGCCAACGACACATGCCAGCACCGCAGGTTCAACGCCAACGACCTATACGTCCACTTCAACGCAAAAGCAACCTTGTTCAATTGGGTTTAGGTTCAACTTAAGGCATCGCAATAAAGAAGTCTGTATAGGTACATTATGCTGAGTGGGGCCCATTTTACACCATATCGGTACTATTCCTAAGTATATTGTATTTCTTCCTATTATAATTGTACGTGTATCGAATGTGCGTAAATAAATGTTTCTCTCTCTCTCTCTCTCTTGTATTTGACGTGGCGGCGAAAAGGTCGTTGCTAGCTAGCTCTGATCGCTTCTTACTTTTCGTCAGCGGTAGGACCAGTGCATAATAAATTAACTATACATTTTTAGGCTAAGGTTACGCATAGGCACGCTAGACTTTGTTTCTCTTAGAGATTACCGAGACAGTACGAGTTGTTAATGAATACTCAGTGAGGCCAGTTGTGTGATTCAATAAGAGCCTCGTCCTTGAAGTGATCGCTGATATGGTAACAATTATAACTTGGCCCTTTCACTTGCAGACATTACATGGGATCGGGTGTCTTGCTATTTGGATTTCAGTACGAGTAACGTCCAGACTCGGAAGACTCTGGCTCCGTGTAATGTGTCCGCGAGCGAGCGGGTCAGGTTATCTTGGTTTTCCAGGCTAAGTAATTACTTCATGGAACAATAGAGTTTTATTTAGAGAATAACATTGAATTCGCGATGTGGTCGCTTAAATTGAAGGGAAGTTAAAATTCGAAGTTTGTTTCGTGCCATTCCGCTTGCACTAATTGTTATTAATAAGAGTGTGAGAGAGACGGTACGATTTGAACTTCGGAGTTCGAATTTTGTCCGTCTGAATCGCATGCCCAGCTCTGTGGGAAGGTGGAACTTTTTCATAACACATTGAACCAAAATTTTATTGGCAGGTAAGATAAAATAAACTATTTTCAGAGAAAATGTGTGTTGTCTTTCTATTTTTAGACCGTAAAACTTCTTTGTAATTTTAACCCAATGAACGCAGTGAACTTAAAAAGATTATTTTTAGTTTTAAGGACAAAAGGGTATGTCTCTTTGGGCAGGAAAGCGCGAGTGTTCATCCGACTCGTATAATCTTTGACCTGAAGTTTATTTTTCGAAAATGAAACGTAAAATTTTGATTGTATGAACTAAATTTCATCAAATTTTATTCCAGAGCCTCAGATTCGACCAATGCGGATACCAGAAGCGAAATGTGGTGCAAAAATGTACATGCTATGTATTAATTATTGGTTTAATTCGATGGATTGGAGAGTCGTATGCGCAAATACGAATTCATCATGCTATGGAAAAAGGATATCAGTGTGTTGGTACGATATTTGTAAGTGTAAAAAGTATTTTTTATTATTTACCAGCTTATGCCCAGTTTTTTTCATGACAATTGAAAAAAAAACTGTTCTAAAGCAATGTTCTTTCAAACAAACTGCAATTGATGTTTATCTTTATATTATTATTATGTGCTTACACATTATTAGATGTAAAGTGATCTGAGGGCGTTAATTTTTACTTTTATCTAAGAAACTATATAAATTTAACTTTGATAATTACCAACTCTTTGGAGTTTTTATTGACAGAGTCGCGGTAAAGGACTGGCATGAAGAACTTTCAAAACTCTTTTTTTAATTTGCCCTTCCTTTCCAACCTCAAATACCTATTTCAAAAACACGGCGAGTAGGTACTGGCGGGAAAGAACGGAGACAGTTATCAATAATTTAAACTTGACGTGTCGAACCAACACTGTACAGAATGACACTTCTACGCGGTATTTTATTCATGTATTATTTTATTGATATAATAATTTAGTTCCAAGAATTAATTAGCTTTCTTGCATACATTATGTCCTTAATAAAAGTAAGTCGTACCTACTAGATTTTACATTAGTACTCGTAGTTAGGTGAAAGAGCCAGTATCCAGCGTTCCCACCCCGAGAACAGGTAGGTACGATTTACGTTTTTTTTTTATTTGACGCAAAAGAGTTTGATTTAAAAAAACTGAAAAATGACTGATACGAATTTCATTTTGAAAGCTATACTTATACCTATCCTATAGCTAGGGTAAGCTTGATAATAAGAATAAATTAAAATCGGCTTAAAATGCGTAATATGAAAGTACCTACCTATATTTTTTTTACATTTTAATCCTTATAAAAATATTTTTTTTAAGTGTCCAGAAGCAAGTGGATTTAGTTACCTAAAAGAAAGCAAAAATGTGTTTGTTCTTTAAATTATTTTCACACCACCTGCTCGACAATGGCTAATTACATATCATGTAAACCTTACTCAAAGTAAGTCATTATAGCCCTTGGCTTTCGCCGGGTAGTAATATTGTACTGAAATTCATTATAACCCGTAGGTTAATAATATGATTCTCACTTTTCATAGTTCTTATCGCTATACTCTTAAAGTCCAATTTCATAAAAATCGCACGGCTCCGAAAATCGAGATGGCCACGCCACGGGAAGCGGCGTTCGAATTTCGAACGAATGAAACAAATTTGAAATAAAACAAAAGCGGCCAGTGTTTGCTGACGCTGTAAATATAACACGCATTCAACTGCTAGGATTCCAAATAAAAATATTGGACAACTGGACTAATTTCTCAAACTTAAATTTTTACTTTTAATTTTGTTTTAGGTACTGTTGGTTTAATTAAATTATTTTCCTACCTTGGTTTTTATTGTCTCGCAAAAGGTGAGAAAAGTAGAGTATACTCCTCGGAGATAAAACTGTATATGTCTTGGGTGCGATTAAATGCTTCGCTCCACTCAGGACTCAATCTTAATTCCCTCGCTACGCTCAGGAATTAACTCATAACACCCTCGCTACGCTCGGGAGTTAAATCTAGAGTCCTTTGCTGCGCTCAGGATTCAATATCGCGCCCGTGACATAATACAGTGCTTTATCCCCTCGGTGTACAATCTACTATTCTTATCCGTTTAAAAGGCAAGCCCGAAAACCCCGGCATTTTGAACTAGATACAACTGGCGGGGACACAAATTACATATCGCACAAAAAAACAACGAGCCGTTGTATTTAATTGAAAGTATCGGAGTTTTAGGGCTGTTTTCCTTATTTTTTTAAAAAAAATTGTTTTTAAAAATTTAGCTTCTATGAAAAAAAATTGTTAGATTTGGCGTTTTAGTTTTATTAAAAGATAGCTTGAACCTAGACTTATTTCTACAAACTTTTTTTAACTGGCTGTGCTCGATTGTATCTATGTACTAGGGCGTCCAGTCTCGGATATAATTCTAAGTCTCGCGACTGAGACGAGACTTTGTCGTGAGTCCCGGGAGTCTCGGTAAATTTCGAGACTTTAGAGACTTGAGGACAAGCCCTTTTAGGTGACCTGAAATTCTGAATCTGTAGTCATATTCTTATAAGTTGCAGATAAAGAAGTATTTTATTGAATCAGGCGTTACTTTGCGGAGGTCCATTTCAATGAACAAAAAAATTACCTTGCTACTTGTAGAGGGATTGAAACGCGTCAGTGTTTGTGTGGTGTAGGGGATAATTAAGTTTGTGGGATTTATGTGTGTTTTATTGGCAGCAGTGGAGGGAGGGTTGCATGAAAAACATATACCTATATTTCACACAGGCTTGGTTTTCTTGCACGTGAGTAGCGGAGTAGCAAGGTCAATTTTTTGTTCATTGATAAAGAAGTAAAAAAACTATTATTTTCAGTATGGGCATATTCGATTACTTTATCTCTGCGACAGAGGTAAAGGCCATTGGGCCAATTGTCAAGTTCCTGCAGCTAGCCCTAGCGGCCCTGTCCTCACTGCAGCTGGGTGCTGACCAGTTCCCGCCTCAGGCTAATGTCATCGGTAAGTTATTACCCGACTGCCCCAGAAGGCATAAATATATATGTACGGATATAGCCTTTTTATTCCGAATTCGCTACAATTTCATTTTTTGTTGTCGTTGTCGTTGTTGTTGTTTTATTATTAAATTGTCGCGTAATTCGGCGTGCCTCATGGCATAGGCCTCCTCCGTGTATTGGGGGGTATAATAAATATCTAGTCAAAATTTCAAAAATAAGTTCCATTAGCTCTTACACTGGCGGAATAAGGTCGTGGGACATATTTTTGATCGATTTATCGATACTTATTTTTGCACTAGACGTCAAAAACATCTATACACCTTTTTGCCACAAACAGTAAGGTCGTTGACATATACATACATAAATCACGTGTTTATCCCATACGGGGTAGACAGCCTAAGGTAGCAGGACCTAAAGGCCACGTTTAGCGGTGATGGTGGGCGTATAGGTGGAAAATGGAATCAAAATAGTGTCGGGTTGCTAGCCGCATCGCCTATAACATGATTCCTAAGTTTTTCACCCGTTCCCTCGAAGAGCTTTTACCATCTGCGCGGGAAGAAATTTTTTCTTTACTCCCAGACCAGCATGGAAGAATCAAAATAAATGGATTTATAAAATTCTGATAATAATGCCACGCTAGCGCTCAAAGCGTTAAGTCTCAATTTTAATCGTAACAGACGTCTCAAAGGCGTTCAAACTTCTGAAAAATTAAGCTTTCCGTTTTTTCTACCTATTTCTATCAAAATGTCTAGACCATAAGTAAACCTAAATATAGTAATCTCTCAAAATTCATGACTTTATCGGCTCGGTTGCAAGGGGGGGTCGAGATCGCGTAAATATTTTGATTCCCCTTTCCACTATATGCCCACAATTATGCTAAACATGGTCTTTAAGTCTTGTTAGGCTCTGGCAACCAAGCCAAGGGATAATGACATTATGTATGTACTTTACAAATAAGGTACACACACACACACTTTCTAATTATTCTTGTGTTTTAATTACTTCACTTGGCACTCGCGATACAGACCCTGAGTCTAGTGCGAAGGCCGCTGTTTCAATTGCCGCATAAAATGTCATCTACCTATCTCTATGTAACAATGTGTTCTTGTTATGCACTTTGTAGTGAAATAAAGTTTCTTATTATTATTATTAAGGTGCTATGGTAATTAAATTCACAGATGGTCAGAAATTCGACTTCATCGTGGTCGGTGCTGGATCAGGGGGGAGCGTGTTAGCCAACAGACTTTCAGAGGTCTCCGACTGGAACGTGCTTCTCATAGAATACGGTGATAACCCTCCAATCGACGCAGTGGTAAGACTTGTGACAGAGTCATCACCATCATTATCATATCAGCCATAGGACGTCCACTGTTGGACATAGGCCTCCCCCATAGACCTCCAGTTGCCGTTGGAAGCGGCTTGCATCCACCGTGAACCCGCGACTTCATCCAACATCCACCAGGTCATCCACCAGGTCAACCGTCCACCTCGTGGGTGGAAGTTCTTGCGCTTGCCGATCCGCGGGCTTCGCTCGAGAACCTTGAGAGAGATGACAAATGTACCAATTAATATAAAGCAGCAACAGGGTAACATTCGTTTGATCTGCTCTACCTTATCGTAGTAATAGGGAGTAAGGAGTAGAAAGGTATATTTCGTCCTTGTTCCAATGCCAAATAATTGCTACCACAAAACCGTTTCAATCACAGTAAAATTCTGGGATAAATCAGTGAGGGTGTATTTTGTATGTATGCATGTGTGTAAAGATATCTAGTTTCTAGTTTATTTTATGAATTGCTTATTTGTACTTAGATAATAATATGTACGCTATATTGTGGCTTTCACTATCTGGAATCTTAAACTCACTCTTAGTCGGTCCCTCGTTTGCTCCTCTCATCTACTCAAGGGTTAACTGGTAGAGATCTCATATAGGTAAAGATAAGTTCACTTTAGTGCATACAATTAATGTTTTTTTGTGAATTGTGTCTGTTTCTTTATACTTATACACTCAAGCATTTACTTACTTATATCCGAAACTTATGCCTTAACTCAGGTGTTCCCAAACTTATTAGTGCTGTGACTCCCTTGGGTCTTGGCTATTGTTTTACGACGCCCCTCAACGTAGTCGACAAAAGGCGCTCACTCAACTTAGCCGCATCGACGTATCGACACGCGACGCCCCTGGGATACTGTCGCGACGCCCCAGGGCGTCGCGACTCACAGTTAGGGAACCCCTGCCTTAACTTATTCCATAACAAAATGTATCATTATTCCAGATTCCCGGTCTATTCCCATTCGTGGATTATTCCATGGATGACTGGAACTACTACATGGAGAACGACGGGTACTCCAGCCAGGCCCACAAGACCAAGAGAATTCACCTGACGCGAGGCAAGATGCTTGGAGGCTCCAGCGGCGCCAACTACATGTACTACGTACGAGGCAACAAGGCGGACTTTGATACTTGGGTTAAAAAGGGAGCACACGGATGGGACTGGAAAAACGTTACGTACTACTACAAGAAAAGCGAAGGCAACCGCAGTCCCGAAATCTTGGAAGCCAGCTCGGCTGATTTACATAACACTAAAGGCCCATTAGGAGTTACTAGACCTACTTGGGATAAAGAAGCTACAAAATATCTTGATGCTTTTAGTGAAAATCATAAGATCCTCACTGATGCCAATGGGCCCGAACAACTCGGATATTCGATGCCACCGTACACGATTGCTGACAAAAAACGCCAGAGCACTGCTGTTGCTTTTCTTAGACCCATCAAGGATAGAAAGAATCTGTTCGTCCTCAAAAAAGCTCTTTGCACAAAAATTTTGATCAAGAACAAGAAGGCTGTCGGTGTGGAAGTTAAGCTGTCTAATAAGAAAACGATCAATCTTTACGCTAACAAAGAAGTCGTCCTGTCGGCTGGTGCAATCAACAGCCCTCAGTTGTTGATGTTGTCAGGCATTGGACCCAAAAATCATTTGACGGAGAAAGGCATAAAAGTTTTGCTGGACGTACCGCAAGTCGGCAGGAATTTATACGACCATCCAACTGTGACCGTTTCACTGACCGGCAAAAAAGGCATCCAAACTGCTCCTCAAAACATTAAAGTGCTGACCAATCTTGACAAATTCCCCACGCCTTGCATAATGGGGCATGTAGCTCTGTCAGATGACCAACCGTTCCCAGATTACCAGACTTTAGCGTTCCCGTTCCCAGCAGCAACTTTACTGTCTACCCTGATTTGTTCCTTCGTATTCGGATTAGACGACAAAATATGCACAGCTGTTGCGGAGTCCGGTCAGAAGCAAGAGACGCTTATGGCACAGATAACCCTGCTGCATCCGTTATCCAGTGGCTACGTTGAACTAAGTAGCAATAACCCTGAAGACAGCCCCAAGATATTTGGCAAGTATTACTCCAATGAAGAGGATTTAGAGAAACACGCGCGGAGCGTAGAAGACTATATTAGCGTTGTAAACAGCAAATACTTCCGCAGCGTCAACTCAGAGGTTGTTGATTATGGAATAGAGCAATGTGCTGATATAGAATTTAATACTCATGAGTATTGGAAGTGCCACGTTCTGAATGTTGCTTCAACGTTGTGGCATCCGGTGGGTACTTGTGCGATTGGTGTTAAGGGTAAGAGCGTGGTGGATGCCGAGCTAAGGGTATGGGGCATCGACGGTTTGAGGATAGGGGATGCGAGTGTCATGCCTCATATACCTAGCGGCAATACTAACGCACCTACTATAATGATAGGGGAAAAGTTAGCAGACATGATTAAAAGATCACATGGTATTCGTTGATACAGATAAGTATCGGTATATAGTAATGCTAGCACGCTTGTAATGTACGTAGGTATTATTAACTTAATAAATGAGTTATTTGTTAAATGGTATTGGTTTTCATTTTGATTTCATCTTCGTTCGTTGTTGTCAGCTTGTGCTCGTACAGATGAAAGGTTGTTCTTTTTATTGTAACAAGCTGCTAATTAGCCTTTCTTTGTATTCGACAGTACGAGACTAACAAGCAAAAGTAGCGTGCCGAATTGCCGACGGCTGAATGCCATTTATTAAATAGTTGTAAAAGTTAAATTGATTTATTCCGATTTATTAATAATTGCTTCTATTAGGTCAAGTCATGTTAGTGGCATATCTTTTCATAGAGTGAAATAGTCGTAATAATTTACAAGTTATTTAAATTGCTAGAAGTCCGCTAAAGATTATCTAAATTAGCTGAATGACCTACCTAATTCGTGTATCGAATGTGCACGGAGAGAAATGAATTAGCCGTGATAGCTAAGCTCCCTTTGCTGAAATTTTCTTTGCTGTGGCATACAATTTGTTTGCAACTGTAACAAGGCCATGTCTATAGCAACTAAAACCAGTTAGCTACCACTGATAACGATATTTAGCTAAACGAATTTCAAATAATTTGCTAACAGTACTAATTGATTAGCAACTATAGCTAATTTATCAACAAAATAATTTAGTAATTGCTGTTAGTTGTAACCGTTAATAATTCTTAGTTATAGTGGATAAAAATTTCGTTACTATTACTAATTTTACATGTGTTAGACAGCAGATAATATCTTTGATACGTTTGATAAATACATTTTGCAATCACTAATAACATTTTTGCAACGGCTGCTAATTTTTTTCTGATTCATCTACTAATATATCCTTCGCTAATGTTGCTAAGAATCTTAGTCGCACCAACAAATTTACTTTGCAATGAACAGCAATATTATATTAGCAGTCGTAGCAAATCAGACTTATGTGTGGCAGCCAAGAACTTTTTGCAGCTTTGACTAACTTATTCACAAACTGTAGCTAATATTATTTGCTGCAACTGCTAAATATTTTTTTGCTAATGTTGCTAAGAATCTTAGTCGCACCAACAAATTTACTTTGCAATGAGCAGCAATATTATATTAGCAGTCGTAGCAAATCAGACTTAAGTGTGGCAGCCAAGAACTTTTTGCAGCTTTGACTAACTTATTCACAAACTGTAGCTAATATTCTTTGCTGCATCTGCTAAATAATTTTTTGCTAATGTTGCTAAGAATCTTAGCCGCACCAACAAATTTACTTTGCAATGAACAGCAATATTATATTAGCAGTCGTAGCAAATCAGACTTAAGTGTTGCAGCCAAGAACTTTTTGCAGCTTTGACTAACTTATTCACAAACTGTAGCTAATATTATTTGCTGCAACTGCTAAATATTTTTTTGCTAATGTTGCTAAGAATCTTAGTCGCACCAACAAATTTACTTTGCAATGAACAGCAACATTATATTAGCAGTCGTAGCAAATCAGACTTAAGTGTGGCAGTCAAGAACTTTTTGCAGCTTTGACTAACTTATTCACAAACTGTAGCTAATATTATTTGCTGCAACTGCTAAATATTTTTTTGCTAATGTTGCTAAGAATCTTAGTCGCACCAACAAATTTACTTTGCAATGAACAGAAATATTATATTAGCAGTCGTAGCAAATCAGACTTAAGTGTGGCAGCCAAGAACTTTTTGCAGCTTTGACTATAAGTAACGATAAGTATTAAGGCCAACAGCAACTGAGCTTACGAAATACGCCAACAGATGGCGCTGCGCGCAAGTTACATCGCGCTATCGTTTGGTTGACCGAGCGTCCATATATACCCGAGATGATTTTGAATGATTATCTTGTAACAGACACAGGAAGCGAGTCTGAGTAGCCTAGTGTGCACGTTACTGCTTCTAATTCGTTAGGACGTTAACGGGCCCGGTCTATCAGACTTTGCAGGTGTGTGCACGGGTTGCCGTATCGCAGTGGCGGTCGCTTCCTCGGGCCACAAATTGCTTACATCCCACAACTAAGACTCTTGGTAACTGTAACAAACTTAATTAGCAGCTCCAGCTAACCTGATTACATCTCACAACTAAGACTCTTAGTTACAGTAACAAACCCAATTAGCACTCATAGCTAAACAGATTACATCCCACAACTAAGACTCTTAGTTAAAGTAACAAACCCAATTAGAGGCTGCAGCTAAATTGATTACATCCCCCAACTATGACTCTTGGTTACAGTAACAAACCCAATTAGTACTTACAGCCAAACTGATTACATCCCACAACTAAGACTCTTAGTAACTGTAACAAACTTAATTAGCAGCTACAACTAACTTGATTACATCTCACAACTAAGTCTTTCTTATAGTAACAAACCCTTTTAGCAGCTGCAGCTAAACTCGTTGTCGAATACCGCTAAAGAAATGCGATAGAGTATCAAACTAACTTAGTTGCTACAGCCAACACTTTCGCCGATGCAACGAATTATTTTGATTGTCACATCTAAAGTAATTAGCAGCTACGGCAAATTTGTTTGCAGCTACCGCTAAATATTGCTAATTAAATTAGCTGTCACTGCTAAATATAGCTAATATACTTAGCAGCCACAACTAATTTTAGCTAATATGATTAGCAGTCACTGCTAAGTTTCCCAAACTTCAAAGTGATCACAACTAAGAATATTTGCTATCACAGCCAAGTTTCGGTAGCGAAAAACTCTTTGCAACGATAGCTAAATACTTCGATGTCCCTATAGTTTCGAAGGAATTTAGCTGCGCCAACTAATTCCTAGTTACCACAGCTAAGTTTTTTTTTCCGTGTGTGTAAATGAATGTTTCTCTCTCTCTCTCTCTCTCTCTCTCTCTCTCTAAATCTATACAATAAAGATGCTGCCAGCATCTTTGGCTCGATGCCGCAGTGGAGTACGTTTTTAGATTTATTTTAGTTTTAGTTCAACTAATTTATCGTGTTTACATTTATATTTAAGTTAGTATTAAATATCGATGTAACAGCTAGTTATTAATTATGTTTGTTTATTTATTTTGATCAAGTTTATTTGTAGGTAAACATTTTGTAGGGTAATACGTACAAACATACATACATAAATCATGTTCTTATCCTTTACGGGGTCGACAGGGCCTAAGGTAACGAGGCCTAAACGCCACCTTCAGCATGATTGTGGGTGGAAAGGGGAATCAAAATAGTGACGCTGCAAGCTGCATCGCCTATAACATGATTTTTGATTTCCTAAGATTTTCGCCCCCCTCGATGGGCTTTTACCACCCGCGCGGGAAGAGAAGCAATTGGTACATTCTATGTTTTCCTTTGCTAAAATTAAATAAATCACCGTATCACTTCGCGGATTGTTTCAATTATTTTCATTTAAATATAAATTGAATTACGATAAATAATTTTATACTTCATGAGCGTAATAAATCATGCATTCGAGACTTTTATTTTATTTAAAATTGTATGTATTGCTGAGTCTGATAAAAACCATCGCAGGCATGCAAGTAAGTAACTTCTTTGCAAATAAACTAATAAACTAAGCCTACTGGCTGCGGCAGAGTCCCCATGACGCTTGCGGCATTACCCCTTTGGACCGCAAGGCGATCCGCTGGGATAAATACACGCCAGCTCTGCCGCAGCCAGTAGGATTAGACGGGGTTTCCTTTTTATAACTTTTTTTGATTTGTAAATATAGGTTTTTTATAGTTATTCTTAATTATATTGACTAGGTTTTAGGAGTTTATGTATTATATTCGGTAAAGTTATGTATTGTGGCTCACAGTGTTTGCAATTTTTAAACTCACGCGTCCATCCCTAATATAATTCTCCTTTCATCCACTCAAAGGTTGACTGGAAGAGATCCCTTAAAGGGATAAGTCCGCCTTTGTGCATGTATCTCAGTGTTTGTCAATTGTATTTGTCTTGTTTATTTTGCACAATAAAGAGTTTACATACATACATACATACATATATTTTTAATTGATAAATAAATCGTGGATATTTTTAAAAAAATAATTACGATAAATAAACTAATTTGCAAAAAGAACGGACAACCAAAGCTTTTCATGCCTCGAAAACAACAAACACACAAGAATTTGGGGTTCTTTTGGAAAGTAAAAAAAGCGAATTATAATATATTTTTTTACTAAGTATGACCATATTTTATCTATAATATAAAAATGAATCGAAGAATGTGTTGCGCAAATCTCGAGAGCAGCTGAACCGATTTCACTAATTCTTTTTTTTTAATATTCCTTGAAGTATGGGAATGGTTCATACAGAGAGAAAAATTAAAAAAAAAACCGACTGTTAGGCGGTACGAAGTTCGCCGGGTCAGCTATAGTTATAGAATAAATGTGTGAAAGAAATTGTCGGTCTTACGGGCCCCCCCGAGACTGGGGGCCCTGGGCACGGGCCCCGTGTGCCCTTATAGTGAAGACGGTATTGCTCGAAGAACTGCAGCAGTTATTTCAGCTAGAGGAGGCCACACTCGATATTAGTTTTTTGTTTTGTTGTTTGTAACGTTTACTAAAAGAAGAAATTCATTTGGATACCTTCACTACATAGTATAAAGCAAAGTTGCTTTCTGCTGTCTGTCTGTCTGTCCCTATGTATGCTTATATCATTAAAACTACGCAACGGATTTTGATGCGGGTTTTTTTAATAGATAGAGTGATTCATGAGGAAGGTTTATTGTATAATTCTATGCAAATGAAGTCGTGGGGTGAAGCTAGTACATAATAATTTAAACGAAATTTTAACTAAAGTTATTTTTTTTGTCAAAATGAGTAGGTACCTAATTTCCTAAAAATCAAAATAAATAAAAAAAAACAAGTGGTAGTTTTTTTGCAAAGAGTTTTTTTCTAATTATTGTGTGCAGGTGCTTTTTAGCCTAAATAACTTAATCAAGAATTTAACTTCTTGATTTTTTACGTTTACTTTTACGGTACCGTTAGAAATAAAATTTTTAAACGACACCGAAAATTAGAACACAGAAAAATCTACCTACCTACGTGTAGGTACCTGCTATGAGTGGCGTAGCGGCGTAGCACGCATCACGGAATGACGAGGATCCGAGTTCAATTTCCGGCCATTGCTTCACTTTTCGGAGTTTTCTGTTCTAATTTTCAGTGTCTTTAAGAAAAACAAGTCCTCCAAAGTTCACATGCAATGTAAATAAGCATTGGGGTAAATTCGAAATTGGGGGAATTACGAACATCGTGAATATCCACTAAACGGGGAACAATTCCATAACCTGGCAACGCTTATCTAGAAGAACACTGGAGCTTCCAGGTAAGCGTTGCTAGTTCCTAGTTCCCCGTTTAGTGGATATCCACGAGTTTCGAAATTCCCCCAATTTCGAATTTACCCCAATGCACTATTATATTTTCTATTTCTTCCATGCTGGTCTGGGAGCAAAGAAAAAACATAGAATATACCAGGCCGTGCAGATTTTAAAACGCAGTAAGTGCAAAAATGCTGTTTCGAGATAAACGCAAAAAACTACTTCAAACTTCGTTTTTTTCGTTATTTTGAAGAATTTTGCTAAAATTCTACTTTAACCAGAGCGTAAATGTTACAAGAATTATTTACAAAAAAAAGAACATCCTGAGACTTATATTACGCATGAGAGGAGGTTTTTACGAAAATCTGAGCTGTTACTGCAGACATATTTTTACTAAAAATCTTTTAGAATACCAAATAATATGCAGTATAAAAGCTTGATACTGCAATAGTTGAATCGTGTTTGCAGAGTAAAGTACAGTATGGTCATCATGTTTACTGCATTTTTGTTAGAATGTAGCACTCGTTTGAAATGCTACGAGTTATTTTACTGCTTATTGTAAGAAAATTGAACGCAAAAATGTATAAAATGACTGAGTAAATTTCACATTCTATAATATTTATTTATCGGTATCATTAGTCACCATCATTATGTAATAATACAACTAATTGTATATCATTTTATTTGTGGCTAATAATGAATGATTACCATTAAAAACTTTAAAATACTTTCAGTCTTAATTGAGAATAAAGTCAAAATAATACATAACGTTTCATTGTTTCTATAACTGTTTATTTACGTATAATTAAACCTGCCTTACTGAGATCAATGATAGGTACATTGGTTTAAAATAATAGTGCTTACTTACATAAAAAGAAAACAAAACAATTGTGACCTAAATAAAACAAGGAACTTAGTTCTGAGATCAGACTTAATTAATAACATAATTATTCATTCACATTTGTTTTTTTAAATATATGTACCATACCTATAATATTCTGATAATATTTCCACATTTTGTGGTTTTATATTTTTATTATTTGACATTTTAAATTATTATTATTTTCTCTTTGTATGTACCCATGACGACCTTTTTGTGAATTTGCATTGGCATTTCATTAAGCTTTATTTTTGTTTGTTGTTATTTTGTTTTTTATTTAATTTAAGTTATTATAATTATATCCTTTTGTGAATTACTTATGTTTGTCATTTAATTGTATTTTTAAAAGGGTGATAAATAAATCTATCTATCTATCTATATATTTCTTTTAGAAGTATAGGTAAAAAAAACTTAAGTAAAGTTCCACTTGCAAATAGTTGTGATATAAAAAAGGAATTTACAGCAAATCAAATGCAGAATTTCGAAAAGGTACAGCATTAATTACTTAAGTTTTTTACCTATAATTCTAAAAGATACAAAAAAATCTACATGATCTTGTAAAAACAAACATCACAATTAGAAAAATTAAGCTTTAGCTTATTAAAACTTCACATATAAAATCAAATAAAAAACATTCTCATCAAAAAAATTGTGACTGCACGTCGTGCTATGTGGTGACAGTTGATTATAATTTCGTAGATTTAGATTTTTGATCTCATGGTATATACATATATTTTTTAAGATTTTAAAAGAATGAATAATTATGTTATTAATTAAGTCTGATCTCAGAACTAAGTTCCTTGTTTTATTTGGGTCACAATTGTTTTTTTTTTTTATATATATAAGTAAACACTATTATTTTAAAACAATGCACCTAGCTCAGATTTTCTTAAAAACCTCCTCTCATGCGTAATATAAGTCTGAGGATTTTCTTTTTTTTGTAAATAATCCTTGTAACATTTACGCTATAGTTAGTGTAAATTTAGCAAAATTCTTCGAAATAACGAAAAAAACGAAGTTTGAAGTAGTTTTTTGCGTTTATCTCGGAACAGCATTTTTGCACCTACTGCGTTTTAAATCTGCACGGCAGAATTGCTGAATAATATGCAGTAAATAAGGCCAGAAACGCAATATAAAAATTAAAAAATATTGATTTTGAACGTATACTGCGATTTAGATTGTAGACTTTTATATTCGTACGATTAGCAAATACCGATCAAAGAGCAGTTAAACTTTTATCCGCCGTGAAAATCGCAGTACACAGTAAAAAAAAACTTTCATTTACAAAGTAATACGCAGTAAATTTGACGCATACTGCGATTTAAATAGAATATATTATTTTTATTTTTCAATAATTACGGACTAACTAAGAGTAAGTTGCCTAATCACTGCATTTTAAATGGTCCTTACAGAAACGCGTAAATTGTATCTTTACAGTTCCAATAAAGTAAGTTGTTTCTTACTGCATTTTGGTTAGTGCTACGGTGCATTATTTACTGAGCACTGACATACTGCTCGTAGAGGCTTCGAAGGAGGCTCCGGACCAAAAAACCGATTACATACATGTGTGCGTTTCGATGCACTGATTCTGAATCACTAATAAACAGAAATCACTCAAAATGCCACTTACTGCGTTTTAAAATCTGCACGGCAGCAGTTGCTTCTCTACCCGCGCAGATGGTAAAAGCCCATCGAGGAAATGGGCGAAAATCATAGGAATCATGTTATAGGCGATGAGGCTAGCAACCCATTACTATTTTGATTTCATTTTTCACCTATACCTGGCCTGTGGCCTGTGGGTAGCTGTTATCTTAGGTCCTGTCTACCCCGTAAGGGATAAAGACGTGATTAGTGTATGTATGCACTATTATATGTAATTGTAATAAAATGTCTTGAGATATCAAGTACGATCCTTCGACGTTCCGGTAGATATAATATGAAATTGGTTTGTTTACAAAGATGTTGATTAATTGCAATGGAGAATAGGCCTGCTACCGCGTGAGTAATTTGGTGTTTGAAAACCATTTGGTTCCAGTATGAACTGGTTTGACTACATCATATCAGCGGCTGAGGTGAAGGGAGTGGGTCCAGTTGTTAGATTCCTGCAGTTAGCTTTGACGTTCCTCTCTTGGCTGGATTTGGCTTCCGACAATTACCCACCACAAGCTAATGTATTTGGTAAGTAAATGACAGCATTGGACAGACTTTAAGCCGACCGTTTAAATGAGTCCTCATCCACGCGGCACAGGGGCGCGGGGTAGGACGACAAAGGGGACCGAGAGAGGTGCGGGCGGGTAGTGCTACATTTGTATTCATCAATAGTTTTTTAAGTTGCTTCCATTCTAGTCTGAGAGCAACGCAAAAACATAGAATGTACCAGTTGCTTCTCTTAACGCACAGATGGTAAAAGCCCATTGAATTGGCGAAAATCATAGGAATCATGTTATAGGCGATGCGGCTAGCAACCCGTCACTATTTTGATTCCATTTTCTATCTATACGCCCATAATCTGGCTAAACGTAGCCTTAAGGTTAGCCTGCAGGTCTTATCACCTTGGGCTCTGTCTACCCCATAAAGGGATAAAGACGTCATTTTTGTGTATGAGTGTAATGCTACTTTTTATCTCGGAATACTGCATAGTTCCAGAATAATGTTAAGACCTTGTTACGTGTTGGCAACCCCAACACTATTATTATTAAGTTGGCACTACAGCCTAAATCTTCTCTCTCGCTCTGTTTATACCAATGGGGAATAAACGCGCCTTGATTCTAATTTACGGTGCCTTTTGTTAGATCAGTGAAGTTCCTAAAAATAACCAGTAGGCTTATTACCTAACTCGCTCGCAATCGCCATCGTGTGCATTTTGACAGTTCACGTATGGGCTGACAATTGGGATCGGAATCAGCTCGCTGTCACATTCATACAAGAACTGTCAAAATTAAGACGATGGCGATTGCGAGCGAGTTAGGTAATAAGCCTGCAGCTCACCAACGAGTACTCGACAGTTATGATTACAATTTTATTTACACCGCAGACGGCGAGGAGTTCGACTTCATTGTAGTCGGTGCGGGGTCTTCGGGGAGTGTGATCGCCAACAGGCTCTCTGAGGTCGGTGACTGGAATGTGCTCCTCATCGAAGCTGGAGCGAACCCGCCTATTGACGCCGTGGTAAGGCTAGGGTGAATATTCAAGCGTTTACGACCGCCCAGCTCGCCTAGTTTGAGCGCGCGAGATAGACTCGTCTTTTGCTAACTGTTCGTTTTAGAAAGAGACAGGTGGTCCATCTAGCGCGAGAGCGTCTCGCGCGTTCTCATCCTAGCCGTGCAGCGCTTGCGTCATTGTTATCCCAGAAACAAGTCGCAATACCTTTGAAGAAAAGCAGACGGCCGTTAGTTTAAATCCCGGGCTCGCACCTTTAATTTTTATAAATTTATGTGCGAAATTACAAAAAAATACCAAGAGCTTTTCAGTGAAGGAAAACATCATAAGATGCAAAAATTCGCATAGTAACAAAGGTCACGTGACAGTTAGTAACGGGTAGAAAAATTCGGAGACTACCCACCTGCTATGGGTGGTGCAGGGGTATAGCACGCGTCACGGAATGACGAGGATCCGGGTTCGATTCCCGGCCATAGCTTTACTTTTCGGATTTTTCTATGTGTTCTAATTTTCATAGACATTTAGAAATTACATCATAAGATGTTGATCTCATTCTGAGAGGAGGTGCCCAGCTGTGGAACGAATATGCTAGAGATGATGATGCTGATAAAGACTACATTAGACCAACCGATTCCTTTCAAATGTTTCAAGTCTGCGCTAAAATTCTGCGCTAGGAAGGTAATATAACGTTTAATCATATTCTTCTAAACTCTATCATGTGGTCTATTGCTTATAGTGTCCTAGCAACGCTGTGTTTTAGACAATATACGATTGCCTTCACATGGTTTTTCTTTAATCTCTAATGGTTTCGAGGCGCCTTTAATTTAAAAATAGCCAATTGTGTTACACGAGTTTTTAACACAAAAAAACTCACGAAGATCACTTACAGGTGCAAATAAAAAAACAACAAATATACTAGTCTCGCATCGCAAGTAGATTTCTACCGAATTTCAAATGGTCTGATTAACTTGTATCATAGGTAACTTGGTATCCAGATACTTCGTGTACCTAATGTATTTTGCAATAACTTATTCCAGATTCCTGGTCTGTTCCCGTTCGTTGACTACTCTATGGATGACTGGAACTACTACACGGAGAATGACGGGTACTCCAGCCAGGCCCACAAGACTAAGAACATTCACTTGACGCGAGGCAAGATGCTTGGAGGCTCCAGCGGCGCCAACTACATGTACTACGTACGAGGAAACAAGGCGGACTTTGACACATGGGTAGACAAAGGAGCAACTGGTTGGGATTGGGAGAACGTCACGTATTATTTCAAAAAGAGCGAAGGCAACCGAAGCCCCGAAATCATGCATGCCTCACCAGATCTACACAACTCCGATGGCCCGTTGGGAGTCACCAGACCATTATGGGAAAAGGAAACGGAAAAATACCTGGAGGCATTTGGCGAGAATCATAAAATTCTAACAGATACCAATGGGCATGAGCAACTCGGGTACTCAATACCTCCGTACACGATAGCTGATGGTTTACGTCAGAGCACTGCCATCGCCTTCCTCAGGCCCATCAAGGACAGAAGTAACTTGTTTGTACTCAAGAACGCTCTGTGTACTAAAGTGTTGATAAAGGACAACAAAGCTGTCGGTGTTGAAGTCAAATTGGGCTACGGTAATATAGTAGATCTTTATGTTAAAAAAGAAGTGATCCTATCGGCCGGTGCCATCAACAGCCCTCAACTTTTGATGTTATCAGGCATTGGACCAAAACATCATCTAACCGAAATGGGTATAGACGTACTGGTAGACTTACCACAAGTCGGTAGCAATTTATACGACCATCCAACGGTAACTGTTACATTGACAGGCCAAAAAGGCATAGAAACTGCACCTCAAAGCCTTGACGTGTTGGTGAATCTCGACAAATTCCCCACGCCCTGCATAATGGGGCTCGTATCTCTGACAGAAGACCAACCGTTCCCAGATTACCAGGCTTTGGCATTCCCGTTCCCCGCGGCAACTTTACTGTCCACTCTGATTTGTTCTTACGTGTTCGGCTTGGATGACGAGGTCTGCACAGCAGTTGCGGAAACTGGACAAGAGCAGGAGACGGTCATGGCAGAGATAGTCTTGTTACACCCCAAATCCAAAGGACACATAGAGCTTAGGAGCAATAACCCTGAAGATAGCCCTAAGATCTTCGCGAAGTACTATTCCGATGATGAGGATTTAGAAAAACATGTAAGAAGCATAGAAGACTACATTAAGGTCTTAAATACCAAATATTTCAAGAGTGTAGCTTCGGAGGTTGCTGATTTTAGTATCCCACAGTGTAAAAATATTGAATTTAATACACATGAGTATTGGAAGTGTCATGTTTTGAATATTGCCTCGACGCTATGGCACCCTGTGGGTACTTGTACCATGGGTTTGGAAGGTGAGAGCGTGGTGGACCCCGAGCTGAGGGTGTGGGGAGTAGAAGGGCTAAGGGTAGGAGATGCAAGCATCATGCCTTATATCACCAGTGGCAATACAAACGCCCCTTGTATAATGATTGGTGAAAAATTGGCTGACATGATTAAAAGTACGCACGGTGTTAATTAATGTACCAAGCCAAGTGTGTATTCCCAACTTTGCATTGTACCGTTCCGCTTACACTAATACCCCCTTATTCATAAACGCTCTATAGGCTTCTGCTAACTTAGCAATCGCTTGTCCTTATCTGTGAAAGGTAAATCAAAGTGACAGATAAGGACAAACGATTGCTAAGTTAGCAAAAGCCTACAGCGCGTTTATGAATAAGGGGGATAGTCGTTAATAGGTAAGTGAGGGAGAGAGATCGGGGATTCGCCGAAGAAATTAAGTCAAAGAGCGGCAATAGGCTGGCCACATCGCTCGTAGAACAGACAGCCGTTGGAGGAGAACAGTTTTAGGGTGACGACCACGAACCGGAAGACGCGTTGGCAGGCCTCCCACTAGGTGGGGCGACGACATCGTGAAAGTTGCCTTAAACCGGTAGATGCAGGTGGCGAGTTTTCGTTCATTATGGTTCTAAGGGGGAGGCCTTTGTTCAAGAGTGGACGTCTTTAGGCTGATGATGATGATGAGGAGAGTAAGAGGGACGGTATGATGCGAAATTCGAATTTTAAAAGTAGTAGACCTGGCTCAGTGGTATTCTTCCAAATGCTTACAACCCGTAACACTGACACTTGTTTCAATAAAATTTTGTTGCGTATTTATTTATTTTTGTAAGATTAAGATTATTCTGTTTTACATACACACGCATACATACACAAATCACGGCTTTATCCCTTACGGGGTAGACAGAGCCTAAGGTAACAAGACCTACAGGCCATGTTTAGCAAGACACTGAGGGCGTAGAGGTGGAAAGTTCTTTTTTTTATATCAATAGGAAGGAAAACGAGCAAGTGGGTCACCTGATGGTAAGTGATCACCACTGACCATAGACACCCGCAACCCCGGAGGGATTGCAGATGCATTGCCAACCTAGAGTACTAAGATGAAATGCCTCTTGTGCCCGTAATTTCCCCGGCTGTCTTACTCTACACACCGGAACACTGCTGCAGTGCATGCAAGCACTAAGTGGAATCAAAATAGTGATGGGTTGCTGGCCGCGTCGCCTATAACATGATTCCTATTTTCGCCCTTTCCCTCGATGGGATTTTACCATCTGCGCATTAGAAGCAACTGGTACATTCTATGTTTTTTCTTTGCTCCCAGACCAGCATGGAAGGGCCAAACCAGCATAAATAAGTAGTAGATGGCTTAAAACCTGACCAAAAACAATACCACGTCACACATTCTTAATATAATTATCTGAGGCATTTCCCATATTAATAATGTCGTTGAACTCCGTCGTCGACCATGACTCATTTAATGTTATTATTATATTTCACTTCTTCATATAGAATGAGACAAGGACCTCTAAACTTAATGAAAGATTAAGGTTGCGCCATACTATGAGCGCAGCATATTTTTTGAGCTTGTGTTCTTTTCATCATTTTAAATTTATTCGAGTATTACATTTTGATTTCGGTGGCGAGACTCTAGGTCCTTGGGGTAGTGCGCTGGAGCTTCACAGAGAGCTCAGTCAAAGGTTGAGAGAGGCAACAGGCAACCCTCGCGCCAGCAGCCATCTCGCGCAAAGAATCGCAATCGCAGTTCAGCGCGGGAATGCTGCCTGCGTGACGGGCACCCTGCCTAGAGGCCCACCTCTCTTTTCCAATTGATTTTAAAGTTTATTTAGTTATTT
This sequence comes from Pandemis cinnamomeana, assembly GCA_932294345.1. NCBI lineage: Eukaryota > Metazoa > Arthropoda > Insecta > Lepidoptera > Tortricidae > Pandemis > Pandemis cinnamomeana. The sequence goes on along the minus strand of OW028710.1, from coordinate 13,071,121 downwards.
TAATTTAATAGTAGTTTTAGTTTTGTATTTACATTTAAACTATCTGTTTTTTCATATTTACATGACATAAAGTAGGATACATCATCATCACTACATAGTCACTACATAGTATAAAATAAAGTCGCTTTCTCTGTCCATGTGTCCCTCTGTCCCTATGTATGCTTATATCTTCAAAACCACACAACGGATTTTGATGCGGTTTTTTTAATAGATAGAGTGATTCAAGAGGAAGGTTTATATGTATAATACATGCATAATATACCGTGCGAAGCCGGGGCGGGTCGCTAGTATAAAATAAAGTCGCTTTCTCTGTCCCTATGTCCCTATGTATGCTTATATCTTCAAAACTACACAACGGATTTTGATGCGGTTTTTTTCAATAGATAGAGTGATTCAAGAGGAACGTTTTTATGTATAATTCTACGCAGACGAAGGCGCGGGCAGAAGCTAGTATATAGATAAAACAATACATCGAGTTACAATTTTTTGTAATTTCTTCAGTATGTTGAATCGGTAATCGCGCAGGTAGTAAAAGCAAATGTGGGTGAATAAGATTTGATGCTTTAAGAAAAGACATTGGACCTTAAGGTGGTATGGACTTTCTTGGTCGACTTTACAAAGATGAGGCACAATATGTTTGTGTGTGTGTATAACTCTTTATTGTACATAAAACACATTCAATTTTACAGGTAGTGAGAAAAACAGATGTACAAATGAACTTATCCCTTAAAGGGGTCTCTTCCAGTCCAGCTAACCTTCGAACGATTGACAGGACAACAGAAACCAGAGTATAGAGAGTAGACATACTAAGCTAAGACCAAAGACCCTAACTCAACCTAAACAAATATCACAGGCATATTAAACTGCCACATAGTAACGCCTCGCTCGTCGTGTGACAAAGCCTTACAACAACTTATTCGGAGATCGAAGACTAATTTGAATATTATATTTGTTTCCTAGAAAATAAAGATAATGACCGAACTGACAAGAAAGGCAACAGATTCCAAACTTGAAATTTTCCATAACATTACACAGACTAGACTTTCCTCGCGTCGTTGTTTAAAAAGAATTTATCTTTTTTTTTAAAAGCTGAACGCGCTAAGGTTCACTGGCCTTCCTCCTTTATCCTTTATAGAGATAAGTTCGCTTTTGTGTATATAATTAAGGTCTTTTTTTGTGATTTGTCTCTGTGTCTTCATATTTGTACAATAAAGCATTTTCTTACTAAATAAAAAGCTTATAAATTTTACAAAAATAAATCTAAAATCCTAACGCTCTATTGGAGCGTAGGCATTTATTTAAAAAAATAAGCCTAGTTTCCATACTGCTCTATGTATGTACTGCTTTAAGCGGTTGGTCTATAAGTTCGCCTAGCTCTTGTCCCGTGCAACAAACAAACAAACTTATTACTTATTATATTTAGTTTAAGCTATATAGAAGACAAGATTAGTTTTTTATAGATAAGATATCATCTATTAAACATGGTAGGTGCAGACTTCAAACAGGATTTTAGTTCAGTCTTTCTTTAAAGTTGAGTTGCGAAGGTAGAGTTCTAAAAAGTATACGCGTTGAATTGAGAATTTCCTCCGTTTTTTTTCGTCAGTTAAAGAGTTGTGTTGGTTGTTTAGATCTAGTACAAATAAGTTTCTTAATAAACAGGGCAGAAAATACGAACAGGTGCTTTGGAGAAAATATTTTACGAGGGCAGATAGCCAAAAGAGACCTTTCGTTTTGAAAAAAAAAACAAGTAAGTGCATATTATTTACACAGCATGTTTATTTAGTTTTTGATACAAGCTAATTTAACACCCATCTTGTATATGGGAAGTAATAATAACTGCAGCAGAACTGCACTCGAACTGCCATTTTGCAGTTGGGTTGCCGTTTTGATGCTATCAGTCTGTACCGGCCCTTACCCACTATACCTTTTCCAGGATGGTGTTCCATGACTTATTGGTGTCCATAGCAGAAGTGGAGATCATTGGTCCAGCTGTGAAACTGATCCAGGCGGTGTTCGCTGTCCTCTCTGCCTTGCACCTTGGCTCCCATAACTACCCTCCACAAGCAAACATCTACCGTGAGTAAATACCTCTTTAATATTTATAAATGTGAAAGTAACTTTGTCTGTCTGTCTGTTATGTTTTTCCGCCTAAATCACTAAACTAATTTTAATTAAATTTAGTACACAGATAATTTAAGTAACGGAGAAAGACATAGTTTTTATCCTGGAAAATCGCATTGTTCCCGTGGGATACGATTATGCGCCGAATACTGGAGGAGTCGCGGGCAACAGCTAGTAAAAGTGTTTTATGCAATGGTTACATAATGAGGGTCCTTAAAACACGTGTGGTTTTTTGAAACGAGCCTTGGCGAGTCCGCGACTTTTCTTTAGGTAATTTTTAGGGTTCCGCGCCCAAATGGTAAAAATGGGACTCTATTACAAGACTCCGTCCGTATGTCTGTTTGTCTGTCGGTCAGTCTATCTGTCACCAGGCTATATCTCATGTAAATTTTCACAGACGATATAAGTAGGTACATGTAGCCGCTATAACAACAAACACTAAAACCAGAATAGGTTTGTCTGTCAATGTAAGTAACCAATATAAAATTACCTAACACTCCCTACATTTTGCTTAGGAGGCAGGACTCTGCTAACAATGGACTTAATATTGCCGAATTTGTATAACCCTCAGTGCTCAGATTTCTTTATTTAATCTGTTCTTTAGTTCGTATATACTGTTCCAGATGGCGACAAATTCGACTTCATAGTAGTGGGTGCGGGGTCGGCAGGCTGCGTGGTCGCCAACCGGCTCAGCGAGGTCGCCAACTGGACCGTGCTGCTGATAGAGGCTGGCGACGACCCGCCCATCGACGCCGTGGTCAGTAGAGCTCTTGAGGGTTCGTTAAACCGTACATTTAGTTCCGATGTTTTCCAATAGATGCCGCTTCGCCAGCGGTTGTCTGTTCTACGAGCGATGTAACCTACCACTGCAACGTACATACTCTTCGAGCTATGTCGGTGAGTCTATTTCTTCGGCAAATCTACGTACCCCTTCCGGATTCTGTCGCGCAAAAATCTCCGATCATAGCTCTCTCCATAGCTCGTTGAGCGAGTCTAGATTCTCCAAAAGGCCAGTAGTCAAGGAACACGTTTCGGGACCAAGTTTGGGTCACGTCCTCCCATTCCATCACCAACCTATCCACCGCAACGGTTCCGTACCTCAGTTGGCAAAAACGGAACCTAGGGAAACATGGGATATTTAGTTTTAAGAGACCCCTCGGTGCGCTATTCCGACTCACACTATATTTTTTCTCGTCTCACGCAATATTCTCAAACCAATTGCAGATTCCCAGCTTGTTCCCCTTCGTGGACTATTCCATGGTTGACTGGAATTACTACTCGGAGAACGACGGGTACTCCAGTCAGTCTCACAGATCAAAAAACATCCACCTGACGCGAGGCAAGATGCTCGGAGGATCCAGCGGAGCCAACTACATGTTCTACGTGCGAGGAAACAGGGCAGACTACGACTCGTGGTCCCAGCTCAACCCAGGCTGGGATTGGGAGAACGTTCTTCCCTACTTCAAGAAAAGCGAGCGCTTAAATGACCCCCAAATCATGACCAGCGATACAGCTTCATTACACGGAAGCGAGGGCTACTTAGGCATCTCCCGACCTATATGGGAACAGAAAACCAGAAAATATTACGAGGCTTTCAAAGAAAATGGGCATGACATTTTGGTTGATACGAATGGCTTTCAACAGCTAGGATATTCTCCGACTCAGTATACTATCGATGGAGGCTTACGTCAGAGCTCTGCAGTATCATTCCTCAGGCCGATAAAGAATAGACCAAACTTGTACGTTTTGAAAAATACGTTAGCCAGGAAAATACTTTTCGATGGTATGAGAGCCATTGCTGTTCAAGTGAAAACTCCAAAGAAGAAAATTATTACCGTTAAAGCGAGGAAAGAAATCATTTTATCAGCTGGCGCTATTAGCTCTCCACATTTACTGATGCTATCAGGGATTGGACCAAAGGAGCACTTGGAACAGAATAAAATAAAAGTTAAATTGGATTCACCGAGAGTGGGACAAAATTTGCAAGATCATTCGTCTATAATGTTAGTTTTAACCGGTCGGAAAGGTTTGGAAACAGTAGTTGAAAATGTTGAGGTTCTAGCTAATTTAGACAAGTTTCCGACGCCTTCTATAATGGGTCACGCAACGCTGAACAAATCACAGACCTTTCCTGATTACCAAACAACCATTTTTCCGTTTCCCGCTGGTACCATAATGTCGACAGTCATATGTTCTGTAGTTTTTGGACTAAACAATGACATTTGCACAGCCGTTGCGCTGGCGGGCCAAAGCCAGGAAACTTTGCTTACGATAGTTAACTTGCTCCATCCACAATCTAGAGGCAACATCACATTAAAAAGTAAGAACCCCGAAACATATCCAGCAATTAATTTAGGATAGATACTATTCTAGTCATGTAGATTTAGAAAATCACGCTAAATACATACAAGATTATGTTAGCGTTATTGACACAGAGTATTTCCGATCAGTTGGATCAAAAATAGTGGATTTAAACATAAAGGAATGTAAAGAGTTCGCGTTTGGTAGTCATGATTATTGGAAGTGTCATGTGTTAAACATAGCCGCTACGCAATGGCACTTTGTTGGTACTTGTGCCATGGGACCTGAAGGGGTAGTCGACGAGAGATTAAGGGTGAGAGGGATAGAAGCTCTAAGGGTAGTTGATGCTAGTATCATGCCTACAATTACAAGTGGGAACACCAATGCCCCCGTTATAATGATTGCAGAAAAAGCTAGTGATATGATTAAGAATTACCATGGAATAAATACAGACAGGTGATGAAATTGTTTTGATATGAATCATCTAAGTGAGAGGTCTAATGGTTTATTACCAAAAATAGAATATCAGGCTCTTCAGGCTGCTTTAGCAACTTCTTAAGATCCTGCTATGTTCTTAATGCTCAGATCTGAGAAACATTATAACAAGTATAATAAATGGGGACGCCTAATTTAGCATTAATTTACCTAATAAAAATATTTAATAATTTTTTAATTTAGTTACCTAATAAATATCGACGCTGGAAAGGCTAATTGACTAACGTGCATTTGGCAAATTTTACAGGAGAGACGTTTAAAGTTTTTTTTTTTGGAAAAAAAAATCATAACTCGTTTTCTATTAATTATATCAAAAAGTGAAGTATGGAAGAGTTGATAGTAATCTTGATATCTTTATGACTACTACAATGACATTCATGAATCTTAAGCAGTTTCAGAATAAACTGCACGTTAGACAATTGTACAATTTTCAAGGGCTTGGGAAAACAGCTAACGACTAATATTTTAAGGTAAAAAGTACGATTTTTTGTCTAAAACTCTAAAGTGAATATAATGTTCTGCACCAAATCTTTAAAAACACCTTAAGAGACAATTGAAACCGATTCGAACATAAACAAAAGCATAACATCACATCTGTTACTATGTGGACGACATAAAACCTTAATGAACGCAACGTTTCCCATATATTGGACATACAGATTTTGACATTTACAGGGTGTATGGCGTAGTGAAGTAACAAATCTATAGGTACGGGCTCTTCTATTATGTTACATATTATCATATATTTTAACTGATATTCTAGCTAGATATTCAATTTTTAAGTCACTCTTACTCTCTCACAGACTCGTTCCTAAATCTCAAGATCCTTCTTGAGATTCCTCTAGACCCATGTTGATGAAATTTGACAGGTAGGTAGTTGCAGGAGACTGTAGTTAAGAACGGATTATGGGACAGGACTGGATTAGTTTGGTTAAAGGGTTCTCGCAAGTTTGTATGAGAGTTCATGGGTTTTTGAACCAGAGCCTGAAATTTGAATAGGGGGTAGATTATACGGAGAACACGTCATCTAAAAACGGAGCATGGATGCAGAGTAGCAATGTAAATTTTCTTTATTTATTAAGACACGTCATTAAAAAACGGATAAATTACCTACCTACGGGATCGAACATACATACATACATGCATACATACCATCAAGCCTTTTTCCCATAGGGGTAGGCTCTTTTCTGGAACAGTTTTAAGAGACCCTGCATTATGAATGTGCGAGTCACACTATACAAGTCAATTTTGATTCACTTATAGTAGATGGGGGCCTAAAAATTTACCCCCTTATTCATAAACACTGTAGGCTTCTGCTAACTTACTTCTTACTTCTGCCGTCATACGGAAAAAGGACGCATCTAACATTTTTGTTGAAATTGAGTTAAGTACATATTCGAAATCAGGAAAAAAAGGCGGATCTGCCAGTATTTTTAATTTTTACTAAAAAGAACCACAACCCCTTGAAACGCACAAGCAATTAGGGCACATCTGCGACAAAACTTCAATATTCCTAAATTGAAAAAACATTTCTTATCTATACTAAGTAAAAAAGAAACAATTATGCAGAAGCGTTTTATTTATTTAAGAATTATTCACGTGGTCATAAAATGAAATGACGTATCTGCATGTTTTGAAGAAGAAAAAACGGTTCTGCAAAATATGCGCCCTTTCATCTTGGTAATAGAACTATTACTCGGGCGCAAGTGGTAGTAGCGTCTTTTTTACTTAGTAAGGTAAGCTATGAGGGGTGAAGTGGGGATTGCGGTATGAAACCAGTTGAATCAGTTGCGCCCAGGCTTTACGTGCCGAAATTATGAAACCATCCCATAAAATATTTTATGGTTTATTATATTATAGCAAATACTAACAATTACGATCTGCCTTTGCCTAGTATTACAAATACTAACAATGAGGATCTGCCTTTGCCTAGTATTACAAATACTATCAATGAGGATCTGCCTTTGCTTAATACTGCAAATACTAACAATTAGGATCTATCTTTGCCTAATATTATAAATACTAACAGCGAGGATCTGTCTTTGCCTAATATTACAAATACATACTAACAATGAGGACCTGACTTTGCTTAACACTGCAAATACTAACAACGAAAATCTGCCTTTGCCTAATATTACAAATAACAACAACTGAGCTGACTTTACCTGATACTACAAATACATATAACGAGGAGCTGATTTTGTCTATAGTTACAAATGAAAATAACGAAGATCTCTTAAATAACATCGATCTGGATTTTGATTCGGATGATTCAGTTTTTGATAAAGATTATGTTCCTCCAAGTTTAGAGCTTCAAATGTTTTTGGAAGAATCTGTTAGCTCTGTGAATACCATTTCCAATTCGCAGCCGGACAAATTGATCGTTCCTGAGTCACCTTAAGTCTCGAGCGTCGAAAACACACCACAAAGTCTAACAAAGAAAGGGCAAATCAGGAAACGTAAAAAGAATATCGAATCACTAGCACAGAGGAAACAAATGAAACAAATGAAAGATATTGTAAATAAATAAAAACTAAAACCAGGATGTAATGTTAATGAATGTAAAAAAAGTCATCAATTTAGTTTACAATTAATAAGTAAATATAGTATCGTAAATTTAAATTGATACCACTGAGGTTGTGATTAAATAATATGGTTCCTATCGTATTAGTTTAAGACAGCACGTTTTTATTGATAGTCTTTATTTTTGTACGTGAAAAAGTTAAATGTTGTACGTTACAGAGGTTTGTAACTGTTACATTTTTTTTAATACTTAAATTTGGTCTAATAAGTTTTTATTACTTCACAAAATGTCTAATATATAAAAATCTCGTTTGTTATCGAACTCCTCCGAGACGGCTTGACTTTCTTTTTATCTGTATTCGGTAGGTCTGAGAATAGGTCGTAGGCTATTATTCTTCGCGGACGGGGTCGCGGGCAACAGCTAGTATTCCTATAACATATTGTTTAAGGTTTGCTAGATGGTTTCAAAACTAAAAAAATTTAACTGGTGCATGTAGAAATATTCTCAACGTTCATAGAAATATAGTTCGTAGACTAAGTTGAAACGCAGCTAGTGGCTAAATACGTTATTTTTATTTGGTTTACTTAAAACTAAAATCACGTTACCACTAAGTTGGAAAGGCGTTTCATAAAATTACTAAGTTGAAAGAACGTATCTAGCCAGAAACGTCTTTTCATTGCAGTTTTTCGTATTTTGTTGTATTTTTTTTACCAAGAAGAAAAAGAAAATTAATTTTATTTATTATAATAATAAAAAAATCTATAATTTGAATTTACATTAAAATAGTTCAAACATTCCTACACATTTTTGCATTAAAAAACTGTTAAATTGTTTATTTTCCTTGAGGCGGCGAATTTTTTAATTTTTCAATTACAAAACAATTTTTTTCTCCGTTTCGACTTTAGCGTAGAAACGTCCTTTTACCATATGACGGCAGACTTCTACTTACTTCTTCTGTCATTTTGACACTAACCTTTGATAGATAAGGACAAACTATTGCTAAGTTAGCAGAAGCCTATATAGAGCGATTATGAATAAGGGGGTAGGTATGTACTTTGTTCCACTGGCTACGATCCTGGCGTACTTGCCTCTTTCGCTTCATCCACATTCATCAATCGAACATAAAGGCTAAAAATATTTATAAGACATTTCTTGAAGATCATAGAGGTACTTTGGGAAAGATTTCTTCAAATTATCCACAGGAAATAAGGGATATCTTTAAAAGTTCTCTTTAAAGTTACTCTATAACTATGACTTTTATTTAAAACACTGAAAACATAATATATTTTTGACACATACGTCATTCACTCTTCACTCGACCAACTCTGCGCGTCGGCTAACAAGTCGCACGCGTTGCTCTCCTTATATAAAGTTGACAAACAGAATGCCTAACAAACATTGCATTGCAGTCACACTATGATATTATACTCACTTAAAACAACTAAAGGGATATTTTCGCCGTCGAAAAATTAGCTAACAAACCTTCACCAGTTGTGAAAAATAGCTAACGTGCAATTATGAACGAATGTTAGGCTAAGCAAAAGGTCTAACGTGCACAAAATGTTTTTTTCGGGATCAATGAAAAGGCTAACAAGGCAAAGGAGGTTAACCAAAATGACTAAAAATCACTTTAGTGAAAATTGTGATAAAACTTTGGCTTTTTAGGCCAGCAGATCTTGAAAAATTAGCTTTTTTCACATTGCTAACAAGCCAAAAAAGTGCTCAGATCGGCTCCAGACCCGGCTCATTAGACGCAGAAAAATTCGGTGATTTCAACGATGTATATAACTCCATTTGCCCAAAAATGGCTTGTTAGTCAATTTGCCTTTCCAGCGTCGATATTATTAGTATAATTATGCTGATACTTACTTATTTAAGATATCACTCGCTCTTTAAAATAAGAGCCGTTTAGGAAAGTAAAATCAATCAATTAGGAAAGCTATGACATAAATTAGCAGTGAAGTAAAAGCCTCGAGTGAAAGGTTTTTTGAAGTCTGAGAATTAATTCGATTCAGTATTTTTTTTATTGCGTGGCTACCCATAACTATTATACGCTTATCTGCGTATAATGGTTACTTATGTAACTACTCACTTTTTTTAATTTAGTAACTAGTAAATTTATTTATGAAATATACAATTTTGACTGTTAAATTGGTGTTATTAGCTCCTGATATGGGGCCTATCGTTTCTTTGCTCACCAGTTGGCGCCACTGTTGACTAAGGTCCAAGGCATAGCTGTCAAAGGCGACTTTATAAGATCGGCGCCGAAACAAGTTTTAAATCTTGAATCTCATTAAGTTACTAATTAGATATAACTATCATCATATCAAGTAGCTATGCCGCAATGTTCGGTTTTGTTCGTAAAAAAAGAATCAGCTTTGAAAGCGTTCACATTAATCGCCAAATAGTTCATATTTGCGATAATTTCACGAAGAAGATTACTTTTCAAGAGGAAAATGAAAGAAATTTACAATTTATGTCACGAAGCCCGCCAAAACCAGTGAAAAGTGAATGTTATTGGACCTCACGCGACACTAGCGCCTCTAGTGGCAAATTCACACGCGATAGCCCCCAGAATAGTGAAGGATCAATACTTGATATCGCTCTCACGACATTTTATAATAATTACCTACATATACCTACTAGGTAGCTATGCCTTAACTTCTGTCTACCCCATAAGAAATAAAGACGTGATTTATGTATGTACCTACTTGTAGGTAGTAGGTAGGTAGTGAAAAAGCCCAAATCTATCGTAGGTAGAAGGTACGTTTTATGTCTAGGGGTTAAGAGCGTTTCAAGAAATATTTGGCTACTTAAGTACCTAAGGCAAACAAATGAGTAAAAGGGCTGTGAAGTCGAAACAAGTCTTAGTATGATTAAAATAAATAAACAAAATCCCAGTATCATGCAATACGTTAGTATGCTGTATGGGATTAATTTCCACTGCCATTTTTGATCAGAGAATGAAGAAAAAAACATATTTGACTGACAGTGACATTGACATGACCATTAGACATAGGTGTCATCCACAGAGACAGTAACATGCTGACAGCTGACAGCAGAAATCAGTTCCAAATGAAAGTCCATTTGTCGTTAATAAAAACAAAGTTTTGATTTGGAACTGCTCATTAATTGAATATTAGCTTTGTTATGTAGCGTTAATTGCTTCCTTGCCGTGTAATTATTTTTTCAATTAATGTTTCGTTGTTTACTTTGTTTCTTTGGCACGCAGTCTGCTTATGATAGCGCCCAACAGGTGACAGTCGTTTAGTTTGGACTCAATAAAGAGAAATGTTGCAAAATAATATTGTATTTAGAAAAAAAAAGTGAAGTGATTTGATTATTGAATCAAAGGCGTCTGCCGTCGGCTGCTGTATGTTCGCTAAAATGCTAACATTTTGCAATGGCTATTTAGTTGTTTATTGAATGAAATCGAAGAACCTAGAGACATCTAACGGTACAATCCGTACTGTTGTACATACGTTTACAGTGTAATTATTAAACACCGTTCATAAACATGACAAACCTAGATGTAAGTACAATATTTTTCTCCTTTTTCTTGTTAATTTTGTTAGTTTTTCTAATATCTATCCGCAAGCTTCTATTTCTTAGTATGGGACCTTTTATTGACATAACAAATAGCGACTTTTGCATAAATAATCTGTCTGTGATTAATCTTGTTTGTAATTGAGTTTAGTTTCTTGTCTGACCTACTTTACACCCAATATTATCTAAATAAACATGAACGATGAAATAAAGAATCATATTAACACAGCTGGGGTACATATATATAAAATTTGGCATATTTTCGGATAATGATCTTATTTCATTTATGTGTTTTAAACTTTCATATGCTGAAATAAAAAAGTCTGCATTCTAGTCTCATTTGTTTCAAATAATACCAATTTCAGAGATGAAAAAAATACAAAAATATAGCTTTCAATCTTGTACCGAATCTAGCACTCGGCATACTTTAATACCATAGAAGAAAGACAAACCTAGAAGTGGCATGTGAATGAGACAGCGTGGCACCTTTATGAGGAAAAATGCATGTACAAATGTCAAATTGAATTTGACGGTTTGAGTAGCAGAATGATTCTCTCAAGTGTTCCGCTGTCATCCGCTGGATTTTAAATCACGTAAACATAAATCAACAGCAGAGTTCATTTTGCAACGGAGTTATTTTAACGACATCTGTTGTGCAACTGACATTTTCAGAATTATCTTTGGGCTACTTCATGCTACCTGGTGTTTATATACCTGTACAATGGACTATTAGCAATATTCTGTGGAAAGTTCAAATTATAATACCGATTCAGAACTTATTACATTTTTAGAATAGAAACGCTACGATCAATAATTGCCAAGATATCAAGGTAGGAGTGAACTGTCGATGTGAGAGTTTGGCGACACCGGTTTCCCTAGTGAATGTGACTTATCACACTTCTATTGTCTCTTTGTTCTGTGTCTAATCTAATACCTTCTTATAACCCACCGATTAAAAATGGCTAACCACTCTTATTTCAATTAATATGCAGTCTTACAGAAAAATTGAAAATATGTCACTTCATATTCCAGGTTAGTAACAGCAGCACAGACAGCAGTTCTGGGTCCACTTCGGACTCCAGCAGTAGTGGTAGTTCCTCAACCAGTTCTGGCTCTGGTTCCAGCAGCTCTGACTCTGAATCCTCAACATCCGATACCCCAGCAGCAGCACAGCCTGCCCCACTATCGCCCGCAAAACCTGACGAGGAGCCTCCGAAAAAGAAAGATGAACCAAAACCGAGACAAACAAAAAAGATATCATCATCCAGCGATGATGATGCACCGAAACCTGAACCTCCGAAACCAGCTCCTCCCAGAAGACGGTCTTCTACTAAAGCCAAGTCTGCTGCCAGTGTGCTGGTCAAATCGAAGCCCGCAAGGACCACTGCTGGAGCTAAACCACCCAAACCAATACCAAAAACAATGACCAAACAGCAAAAGAATGATCAAACAAAGAAAAAGAGTATTTTTTCCCCAGACAATAGTTCAGAATCTGAATCAGAGAGCAAATCCTCCAAAAGTCCAAAGGGTTCACCGAAAAACAAGAAACCGGCTAGGAAGTCTAGCGAAGAGAAAGACACAACGCCTCCGTCGCCTTTAACACCGGTGGAAAATGAAGATTCCAGTTCTAAGGACAATATCAAACGTCGTAGCGGTAGCAGACCTAATGGGCCTCCGTCAAAGAAAGTTGTGGAGAATAAGAGTGCGTCGTCCTGCTCTTCAAGCCAGTCGTCAGCTGAGACAGTATCTTCAGAGAGTGATAGTGAACCAACTCCTAAGAAACAACCACTGAAAACTGGGAAGACAAAACCCCCTTCAGTTACTACTAAAGTAAGTGATAAATTTCTTTCTACAGCAAATACAAAATGATACCTTTTAAATTAAATTACCTAGGTACTCAGATTTGTACTAGTCTGTTATGAAATATTTTATAATTTCTAATATGCCAACCTAACCTAAAAATTTCAGTTTCAGTTTCAGTATCTAACAAACTTTTTGCTGACTGTACTTGCATTTTCATCCGCCCTACATCATGTTAACCAAATTTCAAGTCAATTGAACCAACTGTTGGAGAGTTCCCTTCTGGGGAGACGGTCCTGACCAGATCATGTATTGTCATCTGACTTACACAATTATGCAAAATTTCAGCTCAATCGGATGAAGATATCTGCATTCAAATTGAGTCACAAGATTCCACCTGGACAAACACATACATACATACATACATACATACATTATGTTTTGTTTTTAAACTATCTATACTAAAACTAAAACAAATATCGCTTAACCATAGCTGTTGGCAAACAAAGTGACTAGCGACAACAGCAGTTTAAGATTATTCGAATTTCAGTGTAGTTTTGCAGATAACGAAATTCATAGCTTTTATTTGAACAGACAATTTTCTAATATTGTTTGTCTTTTTTTAACAATGCGCCTGATCGGTTAAACAAGTTTATATAAACAAAAAGTTATTATTTAGTTATTAGTTAACCTGGCGTTTATAACTATGAAGCGCGGGTTTTCCCGACCGGCGAAGAATAACAATTATATTTAAACACAAAAGTTACAAAGTGCATAACTTTTTTAAAACAGGCATTGTAAATAAGCGGCCTTCGCACGAGACCCTGGGCCTATATATATATATATATATATATATTTTTTTTTACTAGAAACTGACCAGTGGTTGACCTCTATCTCACTTGGTGGAAGGTGCAGATGAGGCCAAAGGTGTAACTCACTGGTTCAGTAATAGCCTATTCACTCTAGCCTTGAAGAGCCCTAGGTTGTATCTGTCCGGAAATACAGACGATGGGAGTTTCGCATTAGGGTTGCATTAGTTTGCATTATCGCGTGTGCCAAGTGATTTATTTAGTTTTTTTTTCAGCCAGAGAAAGGCAAGAGCGACTCGGGAGACTCGCAGATGAACAGCATGCCGCGCAAACTGACGCGCTCGCTGTCCGCACGCGTGTCGAGAATGGCCACCGCCACGCGACCAAGGACCACTGACACCGACTCTGACCCTGAGGAGAAGAGTAACGATAAAAGGTGACTGCTCTAAACTAAACGATATGGGAAGTGTCATACAATTTTAATTAAAAAAAAGCGATTGCTGCGAGCATAGGCAAAGGTCAGGTAGTCAGTTAGGCAAGCAGATCTTGTGATTGATTCTTCTATATTCTCGTGGGGGCAGTGGCGTAGCTACCTAGGGACTAGGCGGGGCAGTGCCCCGGGGCCCTCAAGCTCAGAGGGGCCCTCAAATCCTTACCAGAAAATCTCGATCGAACTATTATTATTAAAACGTAACCAGTTTAGATAGTAGTGGGGCCCCATTTTTTTATTTGCACCGGGGCCCTTGGTTACCTAGCTACGCCACTGCATGGGGGATTCACATGTACTTTTTAATTAGACTATTATGGTGTCCCCACTGCTGGGCAAAGGCGCCACTCTACCTCCACAACTACTCATGACATATGCAACTTCCTTCCTCACAAGTACTTTATAAAGGACAAATCAATAGTAGCTAAGTAAAGGTTAACTGGTGAGGAGTAAAAGGAGACAGAAGGAGAGTAAGATACTTATCCCTATAAGAAAAGAGTCTCCTTTTACTCCTCACTAGTTAACCTTAAGTAATAACTGCTGAATTTACGGAACAAATTATTCACTGAATAACGATCTTTCAATATGCTGTGGAATGATCTCCAGAATTACAAAACAGGTGAATTTACTCTAGGTTTTAAGCACTAAGTATATCTTAAAAAAATCTTTGACATTGTTTCTGTAGGTTTCGATTCCCACAGCTTTTGTATAAAAATACTCTTTCGGTTTACCTTTTGATGGCGTGAACACTGAAACAATTTTTTTTACAGTTGCAAGAAACCTTAGTGGTTCTGAGACAAAAGTTCTTGACTGACAGACAGCAAAGTGAGATGAGAGTTCCTTTTGAGGTACGGAATGAAAAACTATTGTTACTTTAATGTTTCCAGCAAGGAGATTAAGAAAAAGGGGCGTGCGACGGTCGCTCGGTCTCCGGTGGCGGAGCTAGCGCCGCCAGAGCCTAGCGAGCGGCGCTGCCCTGTTCGTGGCTGCGATTCCAACGGACATCTTGGTAAGCTATTTTAAACCTATTTTAAAATGAAACTTTTTCCATCGCTCATTGACGTACAATAAACAACTAGACTCCCAATCACGCTCAAAAACTGTCCGAAGCAAAAGTCTGAACACGCGTCTATTGTTCAGTTGTGTTTCGACCGCGCTTTGATAACAATGTATGTCTCTTTCGCACCGTAATCTTACTATTGAGAACAAAAGAGACAGGCAGGTTTCCAGCGCGTGGCGTCGTGTCATTACTTCTCACGATCCTACGCCATTGATATTAAACATTACTGCCACGAAATAAGGTGTCAATTTGAACGAATATGTTAATGTTATCTGTCTAAGTCGATGTGTTGACACACACAACACATAGACAAAGCAACTCGGACGTTTCTTGAGGAACCTTTGTTAGCGACTAACCCCCTTATTCATAAACGCTCTGTAGGCTTCTGCTAACTTAGCAATGGTTTGTCCTTATCTGTCACTTTGACATTTAACTTTTACAGACAAGGACAAACGATTGCTAAGTTAGCAGAAGCCTATGGAGCGTTTATGAATAAGAGGGTGAGAGTCTAGTTGTTTATTGTAAGTCAATGCCATCGCTCAAATTTTTTTTTGTCCGTCTGTTGGGTGTCACATTACAGCCGGCCGCGGGGCGGGGATAAAGTGACAGGCGCTCGGCAGAGCAGCCAATATGGCGGCGCCCGTAGCTCGCATCAGCTGACCGTGTAGCATTTACATTCTCATTTATTCGTGCAAGTCCGCGGTATTTGTGTGTTTTGTTTTCAGTTATTTATCATTCCGATTTTCCAATTATTTAGTTAAGATTGAGGACGCGATTTTAATATACTAAATCGAATAAGTTTCCGTAAATTTTCAGCCTAAAAAAGTTTCACTTGGGTACTTCGTGGTTTCATAAACACACAATGTTTTTGATTTATAGTAATATACTGTGTCTTAAAATTATTTTACACGTGTTGTCATACATCGGTCGATGTTCTAAGTAGGTAGGTGTCTTATGTGTATGGCGGCGAAAATTACAATGAAAAACTTTTACAGGAGTAAAAAAAATCGAAACGACACTGAAAATTAGAACACATTGAAAAATCCGAAAAATAATGCTATGTATAGCCGGGAATCCAACTCGGTTCCTCACCATTCCGTGATGCGTGAGTGACCGGCCGTTTAAATGAGTCCTCGCCCGCGCCGCTAAGCCTCATTTAAGCGGTCGGTGTATATTGCTACACCACTAATAGCAGGTAAACTTTACAGGAGGGTTTAATCACATTAACTCGATCACCTTCTAAAATATTCCAGAATCATTCTGAAACAATCGCGTATGGATGGTTCTGTTTCTTAATTTATAAAACGACTAGCGACCCGCCCCGGCTTCGCACGGTATATCATGCATGTATTATACATTATAAACCTTCCTCTTGAATCACTCTATCTATTAAAAAAAACCGCATCAAAATCCGTTGTGTAGTTTTGAAGATATAAGCATACATACGGATTTGGGGACAGAAAAAGCGACTTTGTTTTATACTATGTAGTGATGTTTCAGTTGGAAGACACCGCGAAAGCGACTGTTGTTTTACTGCCAGCTACGAAATTATAGGTAGCCTTTTAATGTTTAGAGACTGATGTTTACCGGTGCACCAGGTGGCAAGGCGGGCCGGCACTTCACGTGGGACGCGTGCCCCACGTACCACAACCTGACGAGCGCGTGGTGCGTGGCGGCGGCCGAGGAGCGCGGCGCCGCCAGCACCGCCCGGCGCCGCGCGCTCGCCAGCCTGCAGCAGCGCCCGCGCGCCATGCCCACCATAGAACAGAGAGCCTACCAGCTCAAGGTCAAGGTTGGTCTCCACAATTACTATTTCGGAGCCGCCGTTCCTAGTGCCCGACGTTAGGGGGGGGCGCGATGGGGCGACGGCCCGGGGCGCCAAATTTGGGGGGCGCTGAGGTCTGGGGCCTCGGCCTCCTGGCTCACCGGCTGTGTACCCTCAATAGTGTCCTTAAGTGGGCGCCTAAATATTACTGCCCGGGGTGTCAGTGGCCCTAACGCCGCTGCTGGCCGTTCCGCTCGCACTGTGTTGTAACGGGCTCTGTTCCGCAACTCGACGTCTCAAACAGCGCCATTTTGCGTTGTGGGTTGTTAGCACTTGTACGATAATGGTCTAAAAGCTTTCTGGGTCATATATTAACTGGATGAAGTCCCAACTGTTACAGATTATCAAACTCGCTTAGGACTTTACCGCTTTATCGCTTAGGACTGCTGTATTATTATTGTTAGTGACGGTAATTTGGTTACTTGATTCGTTTTACTGCGTGCTCCAACATGCCACCAAATTGAGGACCGTGAAGAGTAGAGTTTTAGTTGATGTTATCGCGAAGGATTCCAATAATTAGCCTAGCTTATGTGATAGGACTTACGGTCACGTGACCTGAGTTTAACATATTTTGCCCATCCCAAAAAGTGCATAACGCCGCTAAAGAAGATTTCACTTCAAAATATCCCAATGTTTTCCAGGACATGCGATCTAAGTGGAAAGGCAGTCAGGAACTGCGCGAGAAACTTGCAGCGTGTGGCGGTGATGACATGAATGAGGAACGGGAACCCATACTCGAGGGGTTCGCTCCAGATTATGACCTGAGGTTGTTCAGGGAAGCCCAGGCTCTGGCAGCCATCAAGATTGAAGAGGAACTCGGAGATATTTCAACGGATAAGGGGACCAGGTAATTGACACATGACACGTATGCCAATAAATTGGTTCGATAACTTGATGACGACACTCTCGTTAATTGTTAAGAATTTCTTACATAAGCGTGTGACGAATGATAAGTATTAATACTGGCCACAAAGACTTCACTGTAGATCATTTTTAAGTTGTATTATTAAACTCGCTGTTGTCCGCGACTTCGTCTGCGCAGAATTCGCTTATCGCTGTCCTGCGGCTATATTCAGAGATAGAAACTATCCGATGCCCTTCCCCGGGACTTAAACTAGTTCTAAATCACCAACTAAACCAGTTTAAGCGTGAAAAATAACAGACGGACGTACAGAGTTACTTTCACATTTATGATGTTAGTTCGGATGGAACGTTAACTCGAAAACATTGTGTGGTTCCACGTCCTTAACAAATTTCACCAGCTGTCTTACTCTTCACGCAGAAATAGTACTTTAAAGGCTGCTGAATTAGCGAACGATGGTAGCGACCTGCACGGACCTTACATAAGGCTAACACCTGTATCAGATTACACTCTTGACTGTTCCAACGTCATTACAGATTCGTAGTGATGGGCAAATACATGATGGAGGTGTGGTACCAGTCCCCATATCCTGGTGACGCGGCGCGGGTTCCGCGTTTGTTTGTGTGCGAGTTTTGCCTCAATCATCACAAGAGTGCCACCGGTGCGGCCAGGCACCAGGCCAAGTGTGTCTGGAGACACCCGCCTGGGGATGAGGTAGGAATACATACATACATACATACCGTCACGCCTCTTTCCCACAGGGGTAGGCAGAGACTACTTTGTTCCACTTGCTACGATCCTGACATACTTCTTTCGCTTCATCCACATTCATCAATCTCTTCATACATGTTCGTCGGTTTCGGGTTCTCCTGACCTGACCTTTTTCCTGACTGAGGTAGGAATATACAGTGTAATCCGTTTAGTACGACTTCTCATTTAACAACCAACCGTTTTTAGCGACGTAAGTATAGGCATATGTTTGGTTTTAATATGTGCCACTATGAAAGTACGTCCGTTTATTACGAAACCGCTTACAACGACCGACCGCTTTTAACGACGGAATTTCAAACAATTGTCCGGTTACAACGACGAGCGTTGACGTTTTTACAAATAAATCGTGGGTAGGTAAGAAGCTATCTCCGCCCCGCGCATCCCCGTTGCCTGCACATAGCTGATTGGAATGCGATTGTTTGTTTTACGGCAATGCTTAATTTGCGGGTAACGAGTACGCGTACAAAGTCACCTAAATATTAATAAAAACATTAATTTGTGATAAATAAAAAACAAAAATGTCTGTTCGTTTAGTACGGCGTCCGGTTAGTACGACGTAATATCACCGGTCCCTTGGCCGTCGTTATAATCGGATTCTACTGTACCAGGAAGTACAACACTTTGGTCTTTGGAAAGAGACAGTTGACGGCACGTAAGTTAGACCGGGACAATGCTGTACGAAGCTGAAACTAGCCTAGAAGACCGATGTGCCATCTTTTAGTTTCACGCGATCTAAACTCCAAAAACTTAGAATACGAAATAGATGAAAAGGGAAGGGGGTCATCATCATCATCATCATGTCAAGGGAAAGACGTCCACTGCTGAACATAGGCCTCCCCCGCGGCCACACAGCTCGGAACTGCGCCACCCGCACCCAATGCGTTTCCGCTGTCCTCACCAGGTCGTCGCTCCATTTTGTTGGAGACCTGCCTACACCGCGTCTTCCGGTCCAAGGTCCACGGGGGTCAAGAGTACCCTAAACCGACGAGTATGTGTAAAGAGATTGATGAGTGTAGGTGAAGCGGAAGAGGTATGTCGGGATCGAAGCAAGTAGATACGCACTTTATGCCAAGAAAGTGTTTGTGTAGGAAGTGAGACTCTCACGTAATGCCAAGTTTCCTAAATCTGCGTTTTATATTATTCTATATTGATAGGCAGAGATCACTTTGTTCCACTTGCTACGATCGTGATAATAAAGAGGTATGTCGAATCCAAGCAAGTGGATAGGCACTTTATGCCAAGAAAGTGACATTTGTGTAGGAAGTGCGACTCTCATGTAATTTAAAGTTTCCTTAATCTGCGTTTTATATTATTCTATATTGATAGGCAGGTACCACTTTGTTCCACTTGCTCGTCTGTTTACTCCTTGACCTGATCTTTTTTTTAAACTATATTATTTATGGCGTGAAATGCTTTACTAGCTAGTACATTGCATGAAAATGTTTAGTTTTTTTTCATCAGTCTTAAATCTGTTGTGGGATCCCAAGACGAGCGCAAACATAACTTTGTTTTTAATAGAAACACTATGAAATACAAACTTATTTTTGCTGATGGGCCATTATTAAACCCTATTCTTTCTACAGGTGTATAGAAAAGACCAGCTGAGCGTGTGGCAAGTGGACGGACGGAAGCACAAGCAGTACTGTCAGCAGCTATGTTTGCTGGCCAAGTTCTTTTTGGATCACAAGACCCTGTACTACGACGTGGAGCCATTCCTCTTCTACGTGATGACTTGTGCTGATGAGGAGGGTTGCCATGTCGTTGGGTACTTCAGCAAGGTCAGTACGTAATATAATCATCGTCATAGTATCCTGTTAGGGAGAATCCCTAAATTACGGGGGGGGGGGGGGTCGTGCTAAATCTCACCCTATCGCATGCGGGTAAATATGATCACATGCTGCACATATTTACTAAAAAAAAACGAGAAGAACATTTTCAACATGAAACTACCGTGAGACTTAATCATGATTACACATAAACGGATAACTCACGTATAAAAAGTAGAGTGGTGCTTGACATGTTTCGGACTATTTCGTAGTCCTTTTTCCAAGAGCGCTCGCCCCGGCGGCAGCGACACGAACACTGCGCGCCAGCGCTCTGCTCGCGCGGCTGTTCGACGCAACTGACAGCGGCGCACAACTACCCTCGTTTTCATCGTCATTTTTATTATTGTCAAATGTCGGGCAGCACACAACACTGATCACGTCACTCCGTAAAGGTTCGCTCGCACTCACCGTTTGGTCAATATTTAAAACAGTTTTCCAACTCGGGGGCACCGACCATCCACTATCCCGGTTGAAATTGGGATACCGACTTATTTCAATGGAAAAAGGATTACGAAATAGTCCGAAACATGTCGAGCATCACTCGACTTTTTATACGTGAGTTATCCGTTTGTGTGTAATGAGAAGAACATTCATTGATATTACCTGGCGTTGAAAATAGCGCCATCTCTCATCCCTGGTGAGCAGTGGGTGTTCCACAGGAGTTTGGTAATTGTGTCGTTCAGACACATCATTCACAGATGGCGCTAGGCGACAAAATATTAGCTTAGTAAAAGGACATGACTGCTGGTACAGATAGGAAAATTCGAAGGTTTTCCCATCCCACTTTCTGTGTTTGGTGTAGGATTGAAAGCACGCTTCATGGAATGATGAGGATCCGAGTTCGTGTCCCGGCCATAGCTTTACTTTTTAGAGTTTTTTAGTGTGTACTGGTTTTCAGTATTGTTTATGGCCAATTGGTTATCAGTTTATCAATGTATGCCCGTCCAGCGTTACTTATTATGTAAGGTTTCCGTCACAACATAATCACTACATAGTATAAAACAAAGTCGCTTTCTCTGTCCCTATGTATGCTTATATCTTCAAAACTACACAACGGATTTTGGTGCGGTTTTTTTTAATAGATAGAATGATTCAAGAGTAAGGTTTTTATGTATAATTCTACGCAGTCAAAGTCGCGGGCAGAAGCTAGTACAATATATTTTATTAAATAAATAATAGGGAATATGAAAATATCGTAAAAAAGACGTCAAAAAGTGAAATTAAAATAACATCGGTCAAGAAATACGGAAAATATAAGGGTTTTAAACTACTAATTAGTCACCGATAAGAGAGATCCAATATGACATGTGACCTCATTTGTCACAACGCCCACAGATTTAGATTTATTTATTTATCAACAAAAATTACGTTAGATAAAAACATGCATGTCATAAATATAAGTATTTCTGTTAAGTTCGTGAAAATTAATAATAACAAGAATATAATAAATTATAAACAATGAAATAAAAATACGATGTCAAAAATAATGAGCGCAAAAAACTACATATGTCAATTTTTTCATTCTAAAAATATTATATGGTCTACATAATAATATCATCAAATCCTTATTTGAGCGTTTTCCAAAAAAATCCACATGATATTTTTTCCAGAATTTAAATATTTTGGGTTTTTCTTACTCAGAATCGTTTACCCTATCGATCCTTATACAAGAAAAAATGTGTCGCAAAATTTCCATTTCAGTTCGTCACTTTTTGTAATACAGGTAGGTATGGAACGTGACGAACAGGAAAAAAAATCCATAGTAAAATCTGGGACACATTTTTTCTTGTATGTCAATGGAAATTAAATTAAATCCTACTATCCTACTAATATTATAAATGTGAAAGTTTGTGAGTATGGATGTTTGTCACTCTTTCACGCCAGAACGGCTGGACAGATATGGATGAAATTGGGAACATACATAGATTATAGTCTGGAATAACACATATGCTACTTTTTATCCTGGAAAATTGCGTAATACCTGCGGGATAGCGATAAACGAATTCTATGCAAAGTTGCGGGCAACAGCTAGTTAGTTAATTTTTTTTTTATGAATAGGAAGGCAAACGAGCAAGTGGGTCACCTGATGGTAAGTGATCACCACTGCCCATAGACACCCGCAACTCCGGAGGGATTGCAGATGCGTTGCCAACCTAGAGGACTAAGATGAAATGCCTCTTGTGCCCGTAATTTCCCCGGCTGTCTTACTCTCCACACCGGAACACAGCAGTGCAAGCACTGCTACTTAGCGGCAGGATTAGCGAGTAAGATGGTGGTAGCGATCCGGACGGACCTTGCACAAGGCCCTATCACCCGCAAAATAAAACGGAATCGCCATACCGGGAACGTGTTTTCATCGCGGTGCAGAACTGTACGCGTGCGATCGCACTTAGCCGTTTTTATAAGTCCGCCATTAAAAAAAAAACCAGCTTAAAACGTCCCAAGTCTCCGCGAAAATTCAAATTAACACAAATCTACGGGGCGTTATTTACAAAAATCTCGACGTACGGCGTACGTTTGAGGGGGGAGGTGGGGGGTTGCATTCAGGGCGTCGCCCCCCAGGGCAATGACCCCACAGCTGACGCTAGACTGAATGGGGTAGTACGCAGACTGCGTTGTATACGCTTATGTATAACAATGTATAGTTTAATGCGGTTATGTATGAATTAACGTACTATAGATTGTGAACGGTTGTTTAGGGTTCCGTGCTCAAAGGGTACAAGGGGAACCTATTGCTAAGAGTCCACTGTATGTCTGTCTATCTGTCTGTCTTGGTTACTTAATCGGAGACAGAAAGACATAAAAAATTAGTACAGACGTAAATACATAAATGCCAGCGTGATTACTATATTAAAAATGTGAAAGTAAAACTGTTTGTCTGTCTGTCACGCGTGAAAGCGCGACCTAGCCTAGACTAGAATCGATTCAGTTGGAATTTGGTATACATAGATAAATCACGTCTATATCCCATACTGGGTAGACAGAGCCTAAGATAACAAGACCTAAAGCCACGTTTAGAGCCACGTTTAGCGTGATCGCAAGCGTATAAGTGGAAAGGGGAGTCAAAGGGTGGGAAGGGAAGGGGGGTTTTGTTATTATTCCATATATTTATAGTGTCAGTTATATATGATTCCGTCTCTATTTGTTACTACGAAACAGACAGAGACGTCATCATATACAATAACTGCTACTTAAGATAACTGGAACTTAACAGAGAGTGGTGAGACAGTAACTGTTGTAAATTATTCACACACACACATACACACAAATCACGTCTTTATCCCTTACGGAGTAGACAGAGCCTAAGGTAACTAGGCCTACAGGCCACGTTTAGCAAGACTGTGTGCGTATAGGTGGTAAATGGAATCAAAGTAGTGATGGGTTGCTAGCCGCATCGCCTATAACATGATTCCTATTTTCGCCGATTCCCTGAATTAAATAAAGTAAATTATTCAACGTATCCAAAACTGTACCTACCCTAATTTAGTTTCTTGCGGCGTATTTTCTTGGCAACGATGTTCTTACCGATATTGCTGGTATTAAGAGACATAAAAGAGCCCTTTGCGGCCTATTCGCAAAATAAACTTTCCATAGCGATTTTGTAACATAACCCTTTCGTAGTCGGGTAAAAAGGGGCATTATTAAAAGGTGGAGTGGCCCGGATGAATGCTTTATTGCAATTTCGTGCTCGGTAGTGAAATTTAACCTTTTAGGGCTCATCGGTCTGGCTTTTAATTAGTCTAGCTCAAAATGTAGGGGGAATTTTCATTACGAGGGTAAGAGTTTTTTGAGTGGTGCAAAGGTTTGAAAATTTGGTCGACATTATTGTTACAAGAGAAAACATATATACATACATACATATATCACGTCTTTATCCCTTACGGGTTAGACGGAGCCTAAAGTAAGAAAACCTTAAGGCCACGTTTAGCATGATTAAGGGCATATAGCTGGAAAGGGAAATCAAAATAGTGATGGGTTGCTAGCCTCATCGCCTATAACATGATTCCTAATATTTTCGTCCATTCCCTCGATGGGCTTTTACCATCTGCGCGGGTAGAGAAGCAACTGGTACATTCTATGTTTTTTCTTTGCTCCCAGACCAGCATGGAAGGATTATTGTTAGAAGAGAAAACAAATAGTAAATAATCCTAATGGTTTCTTCCAAGCTGGTCTAGGAGCAAAGAAAAAACATAGAATGTACTAGTAGACTAGCTGTTGCCCGCGACTCCGTTTGCGCAGAACTATAAGATTTTACGGGATAAAAACTATCCTATGCCCTTCCCCGGGTCTCAAACTATTTCTATACCAAATTTCATTAAAATCGTTTTAGTGGTTTAGGCGTGAAAGCGTAACAGACAGACAGACAGACAGTTACATTAGAATTTATAATATTAGTAAGGATAAGGATTAGGTGGCGCATGCATAAGAACGGCACTCAGTGGTAATGATAAGTGACGTTAGTTTCTTTCTCTCTCTCTCTTGTGAATCTACCTATACTAACTTCGGTATAATGATGGATATACATGCTACTATCGGCTACGCCGTAGCACCGTAGCTCGTAGGCTACGTGACGTAGCGTCTACGAACGTAGTAACTTGAGTGGAGAGCCTTGCGTTTCATTTTTCAAGCTAAATGAATCGGCCCTTAGCACCCTTTACCGATATATCGCACCCTTCGTGGAAGAAAGACGTAAGTCCCATTTAGGCTTAATGGGACTTACGTCTTTCTTCCACGAAGGATGCGATATGTAGAGGTGCTTTGGTGTTATAAGGGCTTTTTAGGTGGGCTTTTACCGTGGGAAATGTTGAGTCATCGTGGTTGCATGGACATACTGGAGCTAGTAGAATCTTGCTTTTTTTGCTGACTACTTGCATTGGACATCCGTCCTACATATAATGTGAACCAAATTTTAAGTCAATCGGACCTACCGGTGAAGAGTTCCCTCCTACGGAGACGGTCCTGGGTGGACCACCAGAGTTCTACTACCATACATACATACATATATCACGTCTTTATCCCTTACGAGGTAGACAGAGCCTAAGGTAACAAAACCTTAAGGCCACGTTTTGCATGATTAAGGGCGTATAGGTGGAAAGGGAAATCAAAATAATGATTTGTTGCTAGCCGCATCGCCTATAACACGATTCCTAAGACTTTCGCATATTCCCTCGATGGGCTTTTACCATCTGCGCGGGATTAGAAGCAACTGGTAAATTCTATGTTTTTTCTTTACTCCCAGACCAGCATGGAAGAAACTCCCAGACCAGCATGGAAGAGCATACAGTATACACATACATAAATCACGTCTTTATCCCTTACGGGGTAGACAGAGCCTAGGACAAAAATACCCAAAGCCCACGTTTAGCATGATTGTTGGCATAAGGAAAGGGGAATCAAAATAGTGATGGGTTCACTGGTCAGTTCGTAATAAAAAAAAAAAAAAAAAAAAAAGCATCGCCTATAACATGGTTGCTAGCATGTACCAGTTGCTTTTCTTCCCGCGCACATGGCAAAATCTCGTCGAGGGAACGGACAAGAATCTTAGGAATCGTGTTATAGGCGCTGCTAGCAACACCACTATTTTGATTCCCCCTTCCACCTACTCGCGGTCTTTAGGTCTTGTTGCCATATGAACTGTCTACCCAGTAAGGGATAAGACGTGATTTATGTATGTATCGAGGGAATGGACGATAAAATTTACCATTTGCGCTTAGAGAAGCAACTGGTACATTCTGTTTCCTTGCTCCCAGACGTGCTAAGGTACATAGATCGATGTAAACCGTAAAACAATCAGTGTGCACGTTAAATTCGGTGCTACGGCGAGACGCTGTCTGGCCAACGACCCCGCGCGTCCGGACCTAGGAATGCACGCCCTGATAGCTACATCCGGGCTCACCCCACGCCAAAAGGGATGGATAGATTTTATATACGATTTGTAATTTACATCGTTGTTTTATGTCAAAACGTAAAGTCACAAGATTGTGAGTTAAAAAGGTACCCCCTTGCGAAGAAATTGGGCAACTATTGTGTTTCAGGTTTTTGGACATTAAAGCTTAAAGCGTAAGCTTTTATGCACATAAAATACAAAAACAATTGGTGTAGACATAGCCGAAGGTAACAAACGTCTAGCAGAATTTTGGGAGTAGGTGGAAAAGGAAATCAAAATAGTGATGGATTGTTATTAAAAAAAATCATAATATCCTAAATATGAAAATAGCCAAATTCAAGTTGATCTGGCTAGATGTGAGTGAGATTTGACTCGAACAAAAAAATAAAAAATCCTTTAAAAATATTCCTTCAAATGAAATATTTTTTAAGTTGATTCATAAATGACAGAATTCTGAAATAACAAACTTAAAGAAAAGTCTACACAATAAAAAATCTATTTTAAGTTCGCTGAAAACGCTCGTTTTTCAAATACCCTTCAAAGCAGACAGTAAATTTTTATTCTTACATTCTATTGAATATAATACCTAAGCGTGGGCTTGAGTCCTATGAAGTACATACGTCTCAAGTCTTCTAAGACGCATCTAAATCCAGACAAAGGCAGGGACCACAGACTGTCTGTACCAGGCCATTGAACTTTAGGGGGGGCGCCCCCCAGCTTCCTGAGTCGTTAAATATAAAATCCTCTAAGAAAGTTTAAGCTCCTTGATAAATAAGCTTCCTTAGACAGAGCGGAAGGCTTTTATCTCAGCCTAATGATTCGTTTGAAATCCGAGAGGTTTCAAGTTGTTTGGGACTTTGTCGTAATGATTGGTATGCTTGTCTGCAAACGTCACTGGTGTTGGTATTGGTAATGTTAATGTGACAACGTTCTATGATGGCTGAAAATTATGTCTGACCTCTAAGTTTAACGTTGGTTTAAGAATTATAAAATGTTCACTTACTTAGTCATTTCACAAACATAGAATATACCAGTTGCTTCACTACCCGCGCAGATGGTAAAAGCCTATCGAGGGAACGGGCGAAAATCATAGGAATCATGTTATAGACGATGAGGCTAGCAACCCATCACTATTTTGGTTTCATTTTTCACCTATACGCCCACAATCTTGCTAAATGTGGCCTGTAGGTATTTGTTACCGTAGGCTCTGTCTACCCCGTAAGGGATATTTTTCACCTATACGCCCACAATCTTGCTAAATGTGGCCTGTAGGTATCTGTTACCTTAGGCTCTGTCTACCCCGTAAGGGATAAAGACGTGATTTGTGTGTATGTGTGTATGTATGTGTACTTAGTCATTTTCCTTCTTCGTCGTGAGGGTTTCATATCCGTGTCATTAGAGCCCTTACTTACATAGACCGACAGATGTTAAAAAAATAGATTGGTAGCTTGATTTCATTAGTTGTGCTATAAAAGCTACCTTCATATTAAATTTCAAATTACTAGGACAATTGTAACTACCCTTTATTTGTTGAGAGCACGTCAATTTGGATGAAAACAAATACACCTTTTCTAATGACTGTACCTTTTGATTGAGCTGAGTTAGGTACATGGTTGATTTATTTATTGAAGGGTTCCCTTTTATCGTTTTGAGGTAAGAACCCCTAAAATCTATTAACAAATTTGGCAAATATAAAATCCAGTGTTAGCAGAGCCCGGCCTTTTGAGCATAATTTAGGCAGTGTGAGGTCATTTTATATTTGTTGCTTACATAGACAGACAAAAATATTCTGTTTTTTGTATTTTTTTATAGCGGCAACAGATATACATAATCTGTGAAGATTTCAACTGTATATCTATCACGGTTCATGGGATGAGCGTTATCCAAAAAAAAGACCACATGATTTTTTTTTCTAGAATTTAACTATTTTGGGTTCTTACTCAGAATCGTTTACCCTATCGATCCTTATGCAAGAAAAACCGGTCAAGTGCGAGTCGGACTCGCGCACCGAGGGTTCCGTATCATTATCTATAAATATATAAAACCAGTGTAAGCAGAGCCCTGCTCCAAAGCAAAATGTACGCAGTGTGGGGTTACTTTATATTGGTCACTGCTATATACAGACATACGTATACACATTTACGGTTTTCGCAATTATTCTTTAATCTGTGCTATAAGACCTACCTTCATACCAAATTTCAAAATTCTGCGTTCACGGGAACTACCTTGTAGGTTTTGATTCCCTTGAGAGTTGAAAATTTGCGGAAATTTGCGGCATAAACGGCTGTATCTTTTGATTGCGTTGGCTTAGAAGTTTGATTTTTTCACAGCTTCAAGGGACAGTAGACCTGAGTAATTGATATAAATTTCAGCTTCATACCTCCACGCGTTCCTGAGAAAAAGGGTCTTGACAGACGGACGGACGGACGGACAGACGGACAACAAAGTGATCCTATAAGGGTTCCGTTTTTTCCTTTTGAGGTACGGAACCCTAAAAAAATGTGTCCCAAAATTTCCATTCCAGTTCGTCACTTTTTATATTACATATAAGTGTGCATATATCGTGTCGAACGGGAAAATAAATTCCATAGTTAAATCTGGGACTTATTTTTTCTTTTATGAGAATCGATAGGGCAAAAGTATAATGACGAATAATAAGAATAATTAATCATGATGTATTGTATCTATTGCTATTATAATTTCTATTGTTATGACACATTCTCTTGGCTTTTGTGTTGGATAGTGTTTAGTCTTTATAAGTTTAAAATTTGTACACCTTTATGGTAGATCACAGAGCATCCTAATTGTATTTATTGTAGATCCTGTGTTATTTACCTGTGTATCACAAATAAATGACTTACTTAAAAAACTATTCTGAGTAAGAAAACCCCATAAAATTAAAATTCTGAAAAAAAAAATGTGGACTTTTTTTGGATAACGCTCAGATACAGCCTCGTCACAGACGGACAATGGAGTCTTAGTAATATAGGGCATTTTCAAAAAAACATGTACCCTTGACTTTTTTTTCCAAAATGATGACATTTTGGGTTTTTCAAAAGGTGGAAGGGGGAATCAAAATAGTGGTGTTGCTAGCAGCGCCTATAACACGATTCCTAAGATTCTTGTCCGTTCCCTCGACGAGATTTTGCCATGTGCGCGGGAAGAAAAGCAACTGGTACATGCTAGCAACCATGTTATAGGCGATGCTTTTTTTTTTTTTTTTTTTTTTATTACGAACTGACCAGTGAACCCATCACTATTTTGATTCCCCTTTCCTTATGCCAACAATCATGCTAAACGTGGCCTGTAGGTATCTGTTACCTTAGGCTCTGTCTACCCCGTAAGGGATAAAGACGTGATTTGTGTGTATGTGTGTATGTATGTGTACTTAGTCATTTTCCTTCTTCGTCGTGAGGGTTTCATATCCGTGTCATTAGAGCCCTTACTTACATAGACCGACAGATGTTAAAAAAATAGATTGGTAGCTTGATTTCATTAGTTGTGCTATAAAAGCTACCTTCATATTAAATTTCAAATTACTAGGACAATTGTAACTACCCTTTATTTGTTGAGAGCACGTCAATTTGGATGAAAACAAATACACCTTTTCTAATGACTGTACCTTTTGATTGAGCTGAGTTAGGTACATGGTTGATTTATTTATTGAAGGGTTCCCTTTTATCGTTTTGAGGTAAGAACCCCTAAAATCTATTAACAAATTTGGCAAATATAAAATCCAGTGTTAGCAGAGCCCGGCCTTTTGAGCATAATTTAGGCAGTGTGAGGTCATTTTATATTTGTTGCTTACATAGACAGACAAAAATATTCTGTTTTTTGTATTTTTTTATAGCGGCAACAGATATACATAATCTGTGAAGATTTCAACTGTATATCTATCACGGTTCATGGGATGAGCGTTATCCAAAAAAAAGACCACATGATTTTTTTTTCTAGAATTTAACTATTTTGGGTTCTTACTCAGAATCGTTTACCCTATCGATCCTTATGCAAGAAAAACCGGTCAAGTGCGAGTCGGACTCGCGCACCGAGGGTTCCGTATCATTATCTATAAATATATAAAACCAGTGTAAGCAGAGCCCTGCTCCAAAGCAAAATGTACGCAGTGTGGGGTTACTTTATATTGGTCACTGCTATATACAGACATACGTATACACATTTACGGTTTTCGCAATTATTCTTTAATCTGTGCTATAAGACCTACCTTCATACCAAATTTCAAAATTCTGCGTTCACGGGAACTACCTTGTAGGTTTTGATTCCCTTGAGAGTTGAAAATTTGCGGAAATTTGCGGCATAAACGGCTGTATCTTTTGATTGCGTTGGCTTAGAAGTTTGATTTTTTCACAGCTTCAAGGGACAGTAGACCTGAGTAATTGATATAAATTTCAGCTTCATACCTCCACGCGTTCCTGAGAAAAAGGGTCTTGACAGACGGACGGACGGACGGACAGACGGACAACAAAGTGATCCTATAAGGGTTCCGTTTTTTCCTTTTGAGGTACGGAACCCTAAAAAAATGTGTCCCAAAATTTCCATTCCAGTT
The DNA here is from genome assembly GCA_932294345.1 of Pandemis cinnamomeana. Lineage (NCBI taxonomy): Eukaryota > Metazoa > Arthropoda > Insecta > Lepidoptera > Tortricidae > Pandemis > Pandemis cinnamomeana. The sequence continues at coordinate 13,040,243 of OW028710.1, read as the reverse complement.
CGTCACTTTTTATATTACATATAAGTGTGCATATATCGTGTCGAACGGGAAAATAAATTCCATAGTTAAATCTGGGACTTATTTTTTCTTTTATGAGAATCGATAGGGCAAAAGTATAATGACGAATAATAAGAATAATTAATCATGATGTATTGTATCTATTGCTATTATAATTTCTATTGTTATGACACATTCTCTTGGCTTTTGTGTTGGATAGTGTTTAGTCTTTATAAGTTTAAAATTTGTACACCTTTATGGTAGATCACAGAGCATCCTAATTGTATTTATTGTAGATCCTGTGTTATTTACCTGTGTATCACAAATAAATGACTTACTTAAAAAACTATTCTGAGTAAGAAAACCCCATAAAATTAAAATTCTGAAAAAAAAAAATGTGGACTTTTTTTGGATAACGCTCAGATACAGCCTCGTCACAGACGGACAATGGAGTCTTAGTAATATAGGGCATTTTCAAAAAAACATGTACCCTTGACTTTTTTTTCCAAAATGATGACATTTTGGGTTTTTCGGAAACAGAATTATTAGCACTATTTATTTTTGTAAAGAAAAAAGTTTCCATTGGTTTTTTGTCAGTTTTGTGACACTATTTTCATACGATTTATATGGGGCGTCACAAAACTGACACGAAAAAGTTGTATGGGAAATTAAGGTAATCTTGTTGGAGAAAGGGTACACGTTTTTTTTTAAATGCCCTATAGCGTTCTATACCCTTAGGAAGGAACCCTAAAAATGGTTCAGCATTTGTTTTGGATTTGTTATTTATGGCTGGGGCGTTACATAATTTGCTTCCCCCGTAGACGGCATGTAAACACTAGCGTGAGATTTATTTCGTTAGGTGTGTGCGTCGTCTAGACGAGCGGCGTGTTTGCATGGGCAAATTGTCACTTGGGGCTGCCTACAGAGTATAGCACACTGCTCACTTTGATAATACAGTCGAGGGCATGAATTGGCATTGTTCATTTTTTTTAGTATGCTCCAATTCGAAAACCATTTCGAGGGAAACCATCATTTATCCGATTTATCTTGTCCGATTTCAAAAATACTTTATGATTGCAGATATTTTTGTAAAAGTACTTTGAACCTTTGTTTGACCGAACGACCCGGTTTTTAGACAGAATCCAACATCGAATGTTTGCAAAAAAAATGAAAAAAAAAAGTTTAGCTAAGGTAACTGTCACGTGTCACTGTCATATAACCAGCCGAACGATGGCGATTGGGATTCTGTCTAAATTCACGAATTATCAAACAGCGAAAAAATATTTATTATTAATTAACAAAGCTACGTAAAAGCATAATATTCAAATTAGTTGCTTGAAATAGTCAATTTTATCAAATAAAGGTGTTAAAAGCACAGCTTAAAAAAAATTGACAATGCCAATTAAACAGCCAAACACGTCAAATATATGTATCGGCTTTAGCTCAGACTATTTAGGTTTATTTGCACTGATTAATTTGTCAATGAAGAGGCCTGTTGGACGTTAAATTAATTTTAATTAGATAGTGTACAGAGAGCTAGACCACGGTAAAAGTAAGAAGAAGGAAGAGGGCGCTAGTGTTGCCGCTCTTATGTTTTGTTGGTGTTGCCAACATCGGCGACCTTATTGTTTGTGGTGTAACGATTTATAGATGTTTCTTATGTGATGTATCAAGTGTTTTTTTTTATAAATAAATTAAAGTTTTTGACGTCCTGGTAATGAGCATATTATTATGTTTATGCCCTTAAATGTACATACAGACAGAGCCTTAACAACACATAAAGGCCACGTTTAGCATGATTGTGTCTGTATAGGTGGAAAAGGGCTGCTAATATTATAAACGCGAAAGTTTATGAGTATGGATGTTTGTTACTCTTTCACGCCAGAACTGTTTGACAGATCTTGATCATATTTGGCACAGAGATAGACTATAGACTGGAATTACAGGTAGGCTACTTTTCATCTCGGCAAATTGCGTACTCCCCGCGGGTTAGCGCTAAACAAATTCTTTGCAGACAAAGTCGCGGGCAACAGCTATTTTAACTTATAATTTCAAGTGCACTCGCTGTTTTAACACACGCTGTGCAAAGGGTGACATGTACGGAGATGCAGACGACAATGAAAATTAATAAAGGGCTTATTAAACTGGCTACAGGTAGGAAAGGATATTCGATGATCTATCGATGTGTCGACTCGACAGATGGCGCTCTCGCTGTGGAATACAAAATGTTGAGTCTGTTTCTTTAAATTTGTCAGTTAGCTTAGGATTTTTTTAAGTAATAAATAAGAAAAGGAAAAACCATTTGTTGGTTAACGATTAGGGAAGAGTAATAAAACACAAAAAAGTAGATCTTATAATTTTTGTCTGTCTGTATGTATGTATGTGTTTATTTGCCTATGTCTGTGTTCGCTAATCTCCAAAACTTTTGGGCCGATTTAAAGGAAATTGTGCGTGGTGCTACCTTATATCGCTGGTCAATATTTAAGATACTTTTAATCCCGGAGAATTAAAGACTTCCTGTGGGATAGTTAAAAAACTATAACTTATGCACCTTAGTACACAACAACTTAAGCATCTAATTAAGTAAACTTGGCGTTCTGAAACCTTATATCCCTCTGTTACATTAAACATACATACATAATTAGTTGAAATTTGTTATACAGTTAGTTTCAGTCCCAGGGACGGAGATAGGATAGTTTTTATCACAGAAAACAGCATAGTTCTTGTGGGCAACAGCTGGTTCTGAAATATAGACATGTTTTTTATTTCGCTCAGCGAATAAGCATTGCCATACAACGTGGCAATGCTGCCAGCCTTCTGGGCACCCTCCCCATTGGCGGCGATTTGGGAGTTTTTTTTTATCTTTAATAATAGTTTTAGCTAGGTTTAAGTTAAGTATTTTTAAGTTTTGACTGTTCTTTATTGTTTTCTTTTTCAATAAACTCTTTTTATCTACTAAATAATCTGAATAACTGTATTGTAATTTTTAAAAAAATTGTAACTATGTAAATTTTTAAACTAGATTTTAATTTCAAGTGGACTGACTGCCTTACATGAATGCTGCGTAGACCTGGTGTGTAGGGGTGCAGACAACAATGAAAATTATTAAGGGCTTTATTGAGCCCGCCGTCCACTAGACTCCGACAAATTGAGGCGGATCGAATCGCAACCATTTGCTTTCGTGTATCCAATTGTATAGCATTTAATTACACTTTTTGGATGTCTACCTACATGAGTTTTTTGGGGATGTACTTATTGGCACACAGATGTCTACGGAACTTACCAATAGATGGCGCTTAGTGACGAAAATTTATTTTTTGGTTCATACATTCCCAAAAACTCAGAAGCGCGAACCCGGGATTCGAACCCATTATGCTTGAGAGGCCACAGGTCGAACCACTAAGCTACCGCGCCTTTTTAAACTAAACTAAAACTGTGACATTGAAATATGTATTGTTTAAAAATTTAATTTCGAACGGTAAAACTGTAAAAGAAAACATAAACAGTCAAGAAGTAAAAATTCTTGATTCATTTGATAGTACCTATCATTTGCAAAACAGCGCCTTCTCTCGACCCTGGTGAGCAGTAGATGTTCCACGGGAGTTTGTAATTGTGTCGTACAGACACATCATTCAAACAAATGACGCTTAGCGAGAAAAATGAGCAAAGTATAACAAGGTCACTAGACAGCTAGTAACAGATAGAAAAATTCGAAGGCTTACCCACCTGCTAGGTCACGTGACAGCTAGTAACAGATAGAAAAATTCGAAGGCTTACCCACCTGCTAGGTCACGTGACAGCTAGTAACAGATAGAAAAATTCGAAGGCTTACCCACCTGCTAGGTCACGTGACAGCTAGTAACAGATAGAAAAATTCGAAGGCTTACCCACCTGCTAGGTCACGTGACAGCTAGTAACATATAGAAAAATTCGAAGGCTTACCCACCTGCTAGGTCACGTGACAGCTAGTAACATATAGAAAAATTCGAAGGCTTACCCACCTGCTAGGTCACGTGACAGCTAGTAACATATAGAAAAATTCGAAGGCTTACCCACCTGCTAGGTCACGTGACAGCTAGTAACATATAGAAAAATTCGAAGGCTTACCCACCTGCTAGGTCACGTGACAGCTAGTAACATATAGAAAAATTCGAAGGCTTACCCACCTGCTAGGTCACGTGACAGCTAGTAACATATAGAAAAATTCGAAGGCTTACCCACCTGCTAGGTCACGTGACAGCTAGTAACAGATAGAAAAATTCGAAGGCTTACCCACCTGCTAGGTCACGTGACAGCTAGTAACAGATAGAAAAATTCGAAGGCTTACCCACCTGCTAGGTCACGTGACAGCTAGTAACATATAGAAAAATTCGAAGGCTTACCCACCTGCTAGGTCACGTGACAGCTAGTAACAGATAGAAAAATTCGAAGGCTTACCCACCTGCTAGGTCACGTGACAGCTAGTAACAGATAGAAAAATTCGAAGGCTTACCCACCTGCTAGGTCACGTGACAGCTAGTAACATATAGAAAAATTCGAAGGCTTACCCACCTGCTAGGTCACGTGACAGCTAGTAACAGATAGAAAAATTCGAAGGCTTACCCACCTGCTATGGGTCGTGTAGGGGTATAGCACGCGTCACGGACTGACGAGGACCCCGGATTCGATTCCCGGCCATAGCTTTACTTTTCGGATATTTCTGTGTTTTAATTTTCAGTGTTGCTTAGATATTTTATATTTATTTGAATTGTTTTTTGTACAGGAAAAGAACTCTTTTCTGAATTACAACGTGTCTTGCATCTTGACGCTGCCTCCGTACCAGAGACAGGGCTACGGAAGGCTGCTCATCGATTTCAGTAAGTAATTTGCAGACTGGCTTAGCGCTATAGATTTTCTTTGGTGCTGTTAATGATGAGCAGAGATCGGACAAATTTGCGTCATTGCTCGCAATAATGTGGACATGACTCCAAAATTAATCAAATATGTCAAAATACATATATTAAGAATAAGTATATCCACGGAGGTTTTATACCTACCTATAGAACTAGAAAACTTTTTTGTCAAAAATAATAATCATATCTAGCAGGATCGTGATTTCTTTATTATATAAAAAGATTTACGAGGACGACAACTGCCACTTTAATTAACATTTTGCTAATAATTTTATGCATGTGTAAATTTTTATCTCCGGGAGTTCAAATTTTATTTCGAGAAATTAATTAAATGATTAATTATTTGATTAATTTTTGAGTCATGTCCACATTATTGCGAGCAATGACGCAAATTTGTCCGATCTCTGATGATGAGAGAAAAAAATCTTGATATAGTGCATTGGGGTAAATTCGAATTTGGGGGAATTTCGAAACTCGTGGTTATCCACTAAACGGGGAACAATTACATAATCTAGCAACGCTTACCTAGAAGCTCGTCTTTGCGTCTAGATAAGCGTTGCCAGTTGCGTTAAAAATTGGAATGTGTTGCGTCGGATTTTTCGTTTCTATTCTACAGTTTTTGAGTTTCTAGTGATACTTCTCTAATGACATGTTTTATACAGATTTAGATAAGCTACTTAAGATGAGAAGGGTATTATGTGTCCTTCCATGCCACCCACGTCTTTATCTAGACCTGAGACATGAGCCTTACCATGATGTCTTAATACGATTCAGTTCATGCAGCGAGCGAACCTAGACTGAATCAGAATTGAATCGCACTAAGACGTCATAGTAAGGCCCCTGTTGGCTGGATCGTGAGGTATTATGGCCCACAAGAGTACTGAGCAGATTCTGACGAGACGAGTTAGACTAGAACAAAAGGTGGCCCAGAAAAACCAGACGGGGTCCACGTTTTCTCCAAAAAAAGGGGGGTTTTCGGAATATAGTAGAAATTTAGCAGCAAGGGTCAACCGAAAACAGTAAAGCTTTGAACGTGGTCTACGAGAAAACAAAGTTTAGGAAGCTCTAGACCAGAAGGACTGGCCACTAGGTGCATTAGACAAAGTGCCGTAAAAGTGATAGGGAAAGGCTTATGCTCAGTAGTGGGACACAATAGGCGCGCGGTTATAGTAAGAAGTTCTGTGCCCTGCATTTTGAAACAGCCGTTCTTTGCCGGCGAATTTTACCAATCTCCGATATAGCGAGTGGTAGGTAGGGCCTTGTGCAAGGTCTGTCCGGATCGCTACCACCATCTTACTCGCTAATCCTGCCGCTAAGTAGCAGTGCTTGCACTGCCGTGTTCCGGTGTGAAGAGTAAGACAGCCGGGGAAATTACGGGCACAAGAGGCATTTCATCTTAGTCCTCTAGGTTGGCAACGCATCTGCAATCCCTCCGGGGTTGCGGGTGTCTATGGGCAGTGGTGATCACTTACCATCAGGTGACCCACTTGCTCGTTTGCCTTCCTATTCATATAAAAATAATAATAATCTGTGAAGCTAACGCTTCTTATTGTATCCCATCTACTTTTACCTTTGTGTGGATAGAAGTTAACGTCTAACAAGGAATGATTGGTGTTTTTGCAATGTCTTCCTCATTTTCTTACGTGTCTTGAAATTTTTGGCACATTTTTTTGCGAATGTCTGAGCACGTGTTTTCTCGACCCCGTTCGCGTACTTCCCAACTATCGCAAACAACAATTACCCGTAGCCGTCAAAACGCGCATCTACAATTCGTGGGTAGCGTCTAACCCCTCCCTGTGGGGTGGGGGGTGTCTAGACGGCAGACCGATCTATACTGCAACCATCGATCGGGGTCGCCGACCTCACCCGGCCAAAACAAACCCTGCCGACCGATGCCCAGGGAGTTGGGGATGGAGTAGTTTTTTGAACATTGAGGTAGGTTTCGTAAGACCGACTTGGTCCAACTTTTGTTTTGGGCACACATGCAACAAAAGAAGTCTTCAGCAAACAGTTGAGGCCGTGTTGTTCGTACGACACGTTTATAGCGATTATTTGAATCAGCGAATTTACGCAGAACCATAATTATCAGAAAAAAGCAAGTTATATATTTTCTTTCTGCCTCTGCCAAATGTTATCAAAATCTGTTTCGTAGTTTTTGGCGTTACAAGTTACAAGCAACAATACGGCTTTACAATTTATTGTAAAAATGGAATACGTGATAAATGATTTTTACAAAATAAATCACAGGCAATTTACAGTTGAATTGAATTGAAGATGAAAATATTATAAACACTTCGCAGAAGTGTGCTATGTTCAAATCGATCGCGATTAACATAATTGTATTTCGAATAAAATGTCGCGCAAAAATCTAAACGTATTTTCCAACAATTGCCGAGAACATATTGTATCTTTCTCTTTGATCCTTGAAATTATTTAAGTTCGCCATGGCCTTAAGTCTCGGTAACGGCTCGAAACGTCTAGACAGGAATTAGGTACTTAAAGTCAGTATTTCCAGCCAAATTAGGTTTATTAAGTATATTAATTGTGTTTAGTTACCAAAAAAAAAATCATAAATATCGTAGAAATAACACTATTCTTTATGTAAAGCCGAAGTAAAAGCCAAAATATCTTAAATTTCTTCAAATATTAAAAAAAAACTATTAACACATGCATACATAAGTCCCGTCCTTATCCCTTGCGGGGTAGACAGCCTAAGGTAACAAGAATCATGCTTAATTAATAATATGTATGATATTCAGGGTTTTAACCGTTACTTTGGAGATCCATGTTAAAGATAATTGAATGATCATACTTTGCGCCTTTGGGCTTTCCTTTAGTATTTATATACAGCAACATTGGTATTTAGTTTTGTGTGTTATTTAAATGTGTTTACCAATATTTGGATCTTTAGGAAGTACAAGGCTTTACTTGTAAATAACCTCTGATGAGCGCATAATTTTAAATCTTTAGACAGGGACATTATTGTCTAAAACTCGGGTGCGCGCGATCGAATTTACCCCTTTTACAGTTTGGCAGAAAGAAGTACTGAATGCGATGCGATAAAGGCTGCTTTAAAAAGAAATGGTAATTTTGCTGCTCAGGAACCGGCATAAAAGCATTTTTAAAAACCTTCGTTTGACACACATTTTCATTCACTCCTTACTAGCAAAAAAGTTGTCAGTAATGTCGGCTGTGTTGCACCTTTCAGTTGTATTAACTTGGGGTTAATGAAAGGGGTAAGGGGATATGAGTCATGAGTATTCAGATTTAGTTGAAGTCGCGTGCAAACGCTCGTGTTGACGAGGTTAGTTACAAATACTGTTCATGCTGCTCCAAAGACTCGCGCAATGTTTATTTCAAATGTTGAATGGAAATGAAATCCCTGAAACATCGCGTTGAAAGTTTACTTTGTCAACTAAAAGTTCTAAGTGTTTTGACTTTTTAGTAGAAACAATTGTTGTTGCTTACGAACGCACGTTGAGTGCACGTGCCTGTCGGAACGTAACCGTGACTGCCACAGTACCAAATTTATAGTCCGAGAGCTGGTAGACATTTTAGAGTGGGTATTTAAGGCAGCGTAAAAACTTGGACAGTGAGGGAAATGTATTCACGTACCACCAGGGTAGAACCCTGTTGCTATTTACAGGCTGCCAAAATCCGAGTGATATGTCACCTTATTGCGATAAGGTGTTACGGTGGTACGGAAATACATTTCCCTTATTGTACACTGGTAATTTTTACATATTATTTCACCAATAGATATTCATGAGGAAAGGTAGTTCGTAATTTGTCAAGGTTTTGTGTAAATTATAAACGAGACCTACAGGCCTCGTCTAGCGTGATTTCTGGCGTACAGGTTGGAAAGGGGAATCAAAATAGTGATGGGATACTAGTTGCTATAACATGATTCCTAAGTCGCCTATTCCCCCAATGGGCTTTTACCATCTGCGCGGGAAGAGAAGCAACTGGTGCATTCTATGTTTTTTGGTGCGTTCCCCGACATCCAGACCAGCATGGAAACAACATATAGACACCAAAGATACTCCCAATAAAAGCATTTTCTCTCAACAGGTTACCTACTAACGAAGGTGGAAGGCAAAGTCGGTTCTCCGGAAACTCCCCTCTCGGACCTCGGTCTGATCTCATATCGATCCTACTGGAAGGAGGCATTGCTTAAAAGACTATGCTCAGCCCCAGGACCGACGTTGTGCATAAGGGATCTAAGCAAAGACCTGGCCATTTCGTCTTCGGACATTGTGTCCACCCTCCAGGAGAGAGGGTTGATGAAGTATTGGAAGGGCAAACATATCGTCCTGAAGAAACAGGTCAGTTTAAAATTTGGTGACGTATGTTTTTTGCTTAAAATAATAATTTTGTGGTATATTTTTTATTTATTTGTTTTAATTGTTTCCTATGATATCTGATCATCTAGTATCGTGTTTTCTTCATCTAAAATCGCATCGTCAGTCTGCATCTATCTGCTTTTTGATCGAAATGTGACTAAAAATGCTAAGCAATCTTGCGACAGTGTGACCCCACTTTCCTTACATTCCGATAGTATATGAGAAAGGTGCAAAATTTTAAGGTCGTCAATAATTGCCTGCGTCGAACTACATTCAGCATCCGCAGCCATAGGCATGGATTAGACGGCCAATATTACATACATACATAAATATCACGCCTTTATTCCTTACGGGGTAGACAGAGCTTAAAGTAACAAGACCTAAAGACCACGTTTAGCATCATTATGGGCCTATAGGTGGAAAGGGGAATCAAAACAATGATGGATTGCTAACCGCATCGCCTATAACATGCCTCCTAAGATTTTAGCCCATTCCCTCGATGGGCTTTTATCATCTGCCCGGTAAGAGAAGCAACTGGTACATTCTATGTTTTTTCTTAATCCCAGACCAGCATTATTATCGTGATAATATTATGTCAATATTTCGTGATATAAATATGCTATACAAGCGTTGTACATCCATAGTCATTGTAACATATTGTCATAGGATGTCCTAGAGGAGGTCAGTAGGCGCGCGATGCGAGCGCGCTGTGTGGAGGCGAGCTGCCTGCGCTGGACGCCGCCGGGCGCGCCGCCGCCGCGCTGACGCCGCGCCCCCCGCGGCGCCCGCCCCGCCCGCCGCGACCCCCGCGCCCCGCGCGACCCCCGCGCTCCCCGCGCGCGCCGTGACCTCTCTAGCCAGGCGCGTGCGCTGCTTTGAGCTAAGCCGCGCCGCCGACGCCATCAAAGGAGGAAAGGTTAGATTTCCACGCACCATCAGGTACCCGACTAAGCGGATACTTTTGAGCAATAAGGCTGGAGGTGTCTGGTGGCGAATGTACAGTGCGATCGAGCGGTGCGAAGAGACGATGTGCGGTGCCCAAAGTGAATTATTTAAGTAATGAACCTCCAGACTATAATATATGTTGTCTTAATGCCGTGTAGCGGTGGTCGCAACCTGTCCACACTCGAAAGAAAGGAACTGTTTAAGTGATGCAGTGATAGAAACGGGTGTTGCAATAAAACGAACTGTCCCTGTACCTACTGAGCCTGAGTTGTAGAGCCTAGGAGAAGCAAAAAAGTTAAAAAGTTTCACTGACGCTTAGAAAGCTCACGCTTTCAGCGAAGGAATGAAAAAATGACCAGATGGTCCGCAGAACCGGATAACGATACATTGAATTGTAACAAACTGTCCTATCGATTCTTATATAGTGACTATACAACCATCTCATCGACTCCCAAGTTGACTATGAAAGTGATATTCACGTGTAAATAGAAAAATAACAGTCAATGACGTCACCATGTAATAGTTTCCCGTTCATCGTAGCGGTTCGTGTATTCTGTACTAGGTGGCGTTTGGTTCGCAAAATTTATAAGCCATTATGCGCGACTACTCCTTGACTATAATACATTATGTAAAACTGTTTGTGAATGTTGTTTAGATTAAAGCTAGAAAAAGAATATAGTAATATTATAAATGTAAAAGGAACTCTGTTCGCTGTGCAGAGCTACTGTCGAAAGATTAACTGGTCAGACCTGACCAGTTGGTCCTTCGACCGGATATTGTGGATGTTATATTAATCTGCATTTTCATATTGATTGAAGTTCCTGTACAGTTTAGTAAGCAAAAAGTATTACAGAATCACTTTAGGACGTATTTTCTGCTATAAAAAGATTTTCTTTCCGGTTTGTCGCAACGCAACGAAGTACATAATAAATGTGTTTTGTTTTTGATACCCTTGGGTAAAATTAATCACCGGCCGGTAAGTATTGTTAAAATAAGAATAAACAAATTAAAAAAGTGTGTTCTCTTGCAGTGTGCTTTTGAAAATATTTTTGCAAGATGAATACGCCACAAATAATTGAATAATTGGAAAAAAATAAATTGAAATGAAGTTGACAATTTTCTTACACTATGCTTGCTTGGAGTTTGCTAATCTTTGCATTTTTTCAATGTTTGTCGGAACTATAGATTAAATTAAAATGTTATGCATTGATAAGTAGGTATACCTAAAATATTATTAGCATACATGTTCTAACTTTAAATATCACACTGTGACTGTGATCACTAACTTAATACAAATTAATATAAAAATAAAAGACAAAATCTAGTACATCTATTGTAACTTAACTAACTTTAAGAGTTGTCAAACCATTGATGTAGCTAATATTTTATTAAGTGACAGATAGATTTAACAGAGGTGTATGTTAATAAAGTTACAATTGTAAAATAAGTGAAACATAGAGATGAATTGACACAAGCAATAAACACACTATCATCTCTTTTCTCTATGTTCAATGCCGCGTGATCTTTAAAATTATGAAAATCGATACAAATATTGATATATCTTGTACTAAATTTATAATACCGAGACAAGACAGCTGCTGACGTGAACGCTTCAGTTATGGTTCCATCTCAAGCGTGTGTACGCACAAGAGTGGGACAGAATTTCGCTCGCATCGTTCGCCCTAGAGTTCGATTCTATTGACTTTATTGAACAAACGAGATTGTGGCGATTTCAAATTATGTGATTGGTTGTTTTGATCTATGATCATATTGATCATATCACAAAGACATCATTTGGCAGACGTATATTGTCATAATTATCATTTTGTTTTACAGTGGCAAATATGGTTTCACTAAACCCTACCTTTTCAGGTGTATATTGCCTGTACTTTCTAAAGTTAAATGTCAAATAAAAATAATAAAAATAAATCAATTAGAGTACCTATTATGATATTAAAATCATTATCTTAATTCTAAATTGTAATCTGCTAATGGTTTTACACTACATTGTAGAGGATTTTTTATAAAATTTTGTTTCACAGAAATTGTTTCTTAAATTTTCATTACTTATAACGATCAATTCATGAAAACCTCATTTCATATAATCTCGATTCATTAATTTTTAAGACCATATTTTTTTTTTACATGGTAGAATGACAAATCAAATATTTTAATTCTTATACTTGTTTAATATAATGGTCATTACAATAAAAATAATTTCTTATGCAAGGTTGCTACTTTCATTTCAGCTAGATAATGTACAGGTACATAGCCCTGAGTTTCTGGTAGAATTTGGTTTTTGTTGCAGTCGTAATACTAAACTTACTACCTACTTTTTCTAAGTATTATTATTTTCTATTCACAATAGTCAAGTGTTTTTTAAAATAATAATATACTTACATTTTAGACACAAACTTATGTGAATAATAAATCTACCATTTGTAATCTTTTGAAAAACTATTCTATGAAATAAAATTAGTTGAACAAATTTTCATTGAACTGTAAATATTGCATTTAATATTCTAATAGTTGTATATTCTTTAAAAAAAATATATGAAATGAAATTATGTGAAAATTCTGTCTACAAAACAAGGGACACCTGCTAATATTATTTACTTTTTCAATAGTTACAATACTAAGGGAACATACCCAAACTACGTGACCGATTTAGGGGGGGGAGGGGGGTCTTCAAAGTACCACTCATGGTCACCGGGGGGAGGGGGGGGGGTGAAAAAAAGGGTCACGTAGTTTGGGTATGTTCCCTAACCTAACGCATAATCCACGCTAATAGATTTATGTATTATTTTTGAAGTTACGAATAAACAGAAAAAATATATTTACATACCTGTCCTACACACACACACACACACGAGGTAACATTTGAAATTTGTAGTAAGTTCGTTTACCGATATTTTTAGTTACTCTCAAAAGCCTTCCAATGTGTTATGTTTTTAATATAATCCTAACTTAGTAACTGTTTGTACCAGTAGCGTGGCGTCAACTATACAATATATAACTAGCCTTTACCTCTAATTCTGCATAATAAAAGTGCCCAACTGCCTTAAAATTGGCAAGCCGGTGGGAATCGAGTTCTATGGACCCCACGCCACTGGTATGCACCCAATGGCTACTGTGGAAAATTCACCACGGATATTCGAACAACAAAGCTGAGTTCCAAACTTATAAACAGAACAATATTGACATGATGACTTTGTGAAATGATCCATTAGTGATATGATTCGATCTATACTTCATTTATTTTAGGATGAGAAACCACAACAACATTAAATTGCGTCTGGTCGACTATTTCTTACCTAGCAAATAGTACAGTGCAATAGTCTGGGAGCCGCAAAATAAAATTGTTTTAATGCCACTTTATTTTCGTGTCGTTTACAATTACTCTAGTACAAATTGCAAAGAGAGCACACTTCACGAGCCGCAATATAATGTTGTTGTGGTTTCTCGTCCTAAATTAAATGAAGTATAGTTGTTTGTTCATAGAAGCGTACCTTTTGCGAGTTTAGCGCTGTCTCAAGTCTCGGTTTAGTTGATATTGTTGAGTTAGATAGTCCAATTTGTTTAGAGTAAGCGTGTTGTACAAATTTACTTAACTATTTATAGTTGGCATAGTTTGTAAGTAATTGTAAATTAAGTTCGTTCTGTATTTTTTTACTGTTAACTGGAATTTGATGTAAATATTTCTGCAACAAAATAATTAAATATGTTTAATACAATTGAATTGAAATATATGTGTTTATTTGGTTTCATTAACTTTCCCTTAAAAATTGCTACTATCACGCTTGGTTTAAGCATAAGTTGCACCATAGTAAATCAGTTTTTTTTTAACAGAGGCCAGACAAACGAACTAGTGGGTCACCTGATGTTAAATGATCACCACTCTCCATAGACACCCGCAGCGCTTTACGCGATGCCAGTGCGTTGTCGGCCCTGCAGAAAATTGTACACTCGCCTCTTAAATGCACCCAGGTCGTAACTCAATGGGAAGACCTCAGCGGGAAGCTCGTTCCAGATTTTGCAAGTTCGTGGCAAAAAAGACCGATGAAACCGCACCGTCGAAGACTGCCATTCATCGACATCATGTCGATGGAATGAGCGCTTACGACGGGTGGATTTCTAATGGAACCCTGCAGCTGGAATGAGGTCAAAGAGTTCCTCAGAGCATTCCCTATTCATTATTAATTTAGCAACAAACATTATAGAATACATGCCCATGGAAAAAAAACCTGTGAAATGAACCAGCGTGAATAACGCTTAGAAGGCTGTTACTATATCATAAAATAACTCTGAGCGCTATGCCGTTATTTCCGAGCGGTACATGTGACTATGTGAGTACATGGAAAAAAAATGCAGTAACTTTAGTACGGCACTAGGTTTTTCGACATTTATTTTTAATCATCTATTCTACAAGCTATAAAAAAGCCGTACATTAATAATTAGTCGTAATTCCTCACTTGTACCTGAGAAATTCCATACCTGTACTGCTCGGCGTAGCCAGGTTTAAGTATCGTGCGTGGTTCAAGAAAATAAAACGACTAAAAGTACATAAAATAACTTTTATAAGACATTTATTTTTATTCTATGAATGTTAACGGGGGGGGGGGTTTGAACCCCCAAAACCGCCCCCCTGGCTACGCCCGTGGGAACAGCCAGTGGTCCACAAGATAGTAAAAAAACGGGAGTCAGTTAATTATGCGTGAGGAAGACGCTCTTTAAAATCCCAGTCAGTATAGAACTATAATAAACTTCGCCGTTATTAAATGTTTAACTGCACTAATACTGGAAACTGCGCAATTAATGCATTCATCAACAGGTTCAATTTATAATTGAAACATTAATTTTACAGCTGCATCAAAGACCATACCGGATCAGGCTTATTACCATCGTGTTCATTTTCTTCTTTCTCTTCTTTTTTAATATGGCCGCATAGATCGATGCGATGATTTTGCCAATGTCAAAGTAATAGGTAACTACAGTATTCAAAAATCTTGTGACAAAAATGTCGGCAACGTTGTACGGTAGAACACGGTCAAAAGACCCCTCCTTGTCGAACTCTTAGCCAACGGATAATTATATCCCTCAGAATCTGCCAGGAAATCATTAACCGATGCCTAGGGTGCACCGGACCACTGCTCTTCCCCTCGGACGGATCCAAAAACGAACCGCAGCTCTTGACCACACGCGGAGGTAGCCCGACTCGCACCCCTCACATTATGTGATTTTATAATTATTATTTGACATTTAAAATTGAAAAATAACATAATAACAAAAATAGTTTTTTTTTTATTTTAAAACTGGCTTCGTACATTTTTTTATATTAGCCCATAGGGCAACAGCGAATTAAACAAGTGGAACAATATATTACACTAGCTCACAGTGGCGTAGCTACCAAGGGACTAGGCGGGGCAGTGCCCCGGGGCCCTCAAGCTCAGAGGGCCCTTGAATCCTTACCAGAAAATCTCGATGGAACTATTATTATTAAAACGTAACCAGTTTAGATAGTAGTGGGGCCCCATTTTTTTATTTGCACCAGGGCCCTTGGTTACCTAGCTACGCCACTGCTAGCTCATATTGTTGGTCACATCAGCCAACCTGAACAGCATCAACGCGACGTCTGAGGCCGGTTGGGCTAAGATATCTAGAAACATCCCCGTGGCATACGTATTCAGATTGGCTGCTGCAACCAACGCCTCCCTCGCAACACGATTCCGAACACATTCTACTAGTAAGTGTTGCACATCTAGGGTACCGCATACTTCGCAATTTGGCGAAAGAACTTTTTTCATCAGATATCCAAACTTATTCAGTGGAACATGTCGGGTACGCAATCTGTGGGCAATAACGATATTTTTTCTACTTAAAGAAATATTCTGAAACCATGGTATACGCGGAGGTTCATTTTGAATGCACTTATACCAAATACCCTTTTCTCGCGACATGTTAAAATGATCCTTCCAAATTTCATGGCATTTAACTTTGAATTTACTGGCCTCTAAATAATATGAAAGAACACAAATTTCATGACCCTCTACGATACCCCGTTTGGCCAAACGATCTGCCTCCTCATTTCCTCGCAAAAAAAATAGATAATACGTACACACGGCAATATAATCAGGTAAGCACCTACGCACGCTCGCGCCGTATCTATCCTGCTTACCGAATAGCTTTGCTGTGTGTACCTAAGTATATTCTGCTGTGTACTGGCAACACTATTGTAAAGGTCAGTAGCAGATCTCATGCAGAAATAATGACGTGGGTGCATTTCTTAACGGTTGGCCAAGGCGGTAAATCTCGCTGCATATGGCGCAGTGGAGAAATATTACCAGTAGGCCAGAAAATATCTGGACTGATTGCTAATCTATACATAATAATAAATCAGCAGAAAGTTCCTGCCTGTACATTAAATAAATTCATAAAGATAGAGTATCTGGGTCACGTGCTCAGGAACGAAAGATACATGCTGCTGCAGTTGATAATGATGGGCAAAGTGGAGGGAAAGAGACGCGCTGGTCGAAGGAAGAAATCGTGGCTCCGGAATATCCGGGAGTGGACCGGTATATTGCCTCCGTCGAACAGCTGTTCCGACTGGCTGCTAATAGGGACGAATATAGGAAGCTGACGGCCAACCTTCAGGATCGAAGAGGCACTAGAAGAGGAAGGAGAAGATAAAAAATAGTGCTAACGATTAGGGAAGAGTAAGAGTAATAAAACACAAAAAGTAGAATTTTTAATTTTTGTTAGTCTGTATGTACCCATGTATGGATGTGTTCATTCCCGTAAGGGATAAAGACGTGATTTGTGTATGTATATAATGTTGACACAATTATTTGCCATAAGTATAAATAAAATTTCGACCCGATAAATTAAATAAAAATATTCCTAAGTTACAATCCAGAAAGCAAACCGTCGGGAGCTTTGGTGTAAATGCAAGGTCTCGAAATTATTACTATTAGCCTGGATAAGTGTCCCACTGCTGGGCTAAGGCCTCCCCTATCTGTAACTTGCATAAAAACAGCTGTAAATTTTAGCCTTACGATTTTGTTTGAAGTAAGTAGTCCTACTGTTTCTCCCTCCACTACAGCAACGATGAATATTCCGTGCGCACGCGTCTCTCGCTAACCGATCGCTTTGCGCCCGTTTATTGAACTTGGAGTTGTTAGCATCTTATTAGACGGTTAATTAAGTAAACGTGGGTTTTTCTAAGGAATGGGGGCCATCTTTCACCTGGGGCCCTGGGTAAGGATAGTGGAATAGGATTTGTGAGTTAAGGTACTCGAGCGTTTGTCTTATGAAAATGTTTAAAAATGGTTGGAATACAAGGTCTGTCAGATTTTTTCTGAAATAAGGAATTAAGCAAGTAAGTAAAAATGCTTTATTGTACAAATATAAAGAAACAAAGACTTTATATGTGAAAAATGAACATGTTTTTTTTTTTCATAAAATTATTTATTACATACCTAGCTATTTTAGTGGTTGGGACCCCCTTTTAGGCTTGTATATATGTATACTCTCTACTGTACATAAAACACGAGAAAAATAACTCTAATGCACAAAGGCGTACTATAACAATTATTTTCTATTTTTGAGTGACATTTTCACATTTGTATGTACTCGCAATAATTAGGCTAAAATGCAAACGACTCGCGCTCGCTCAGACATTAAATTAATAATACTAAAGGAATGTTACCTTTCAGTAAAAAAAACCATGACTATATCTACGTAACGTAAGTAAGAATCACAGAACAATGGCTACTGTAGTGCCCCCTGACGGCTTACAAGCGTAAACTGTACAACGCAAAAAACCGCATCGCAATCGGTTTAGTAGTTTTCTATAAAAATGGTAACAGACACCCATACACTCAACCTCTAACCCCAAACATACCGTCTCCATTCCGATGGATAAAAATAAACTATTAACTTTTTAATTAATTAACTAAAACTTGTATGTCCTTGAACTCCAAGCCACAGCATAACCGAGTATTTAATCTACTTTCGCACCGGTTTTGCACTTGCGCAAGCGCACACAAGATCGCCTACTGGCTTTATATCTACTGTTCCTCTGATAACATTGATAATGTTAAGACGTTTGTATAATAATAATAATGTACCTATGCGCGACAACTTCCATGCTGGTCTGGGAGTAAGGAAAAAACATAGAATGTACCAGTTGCTTGTCTACCCGCGCAGATGGTAAAACCCATCGAGGGAATGGGCGAAAATCACAGGAATCATGTTTTAGGCGATGAGGCTAGCAACCGATCACTAATTTGATTCCATTTTCCACCTATACGCCCACAATCTTGCTAAATGTGGCCTGTAGGTACCTGTTACCTTAGGCTCTGTCTACCCCGTAAGGGATAAAGACGTGATCTGTGTATGTATGTGTATGTGTATATATACGCGACATTGTCTTTTGTTTACATTAACTCATCTACGTCATAAATACCCACGCGAGTGCTATGCTAATGTTGGAAACAAAAGGAAAAATCCCCCAGAATCGTGTAAAATGAACTAGCGACCCGCCCCGACGTCGCACGAGTGCAATATAGACACAGTGCGCTGCCACAATTATCGTCATGTACCATAAAAAAAAAACTTTGACAAATGCTACCTAATCCTTCCACATGATATATGCTGGTGAAAACCGCATGAGAATCCATGTAATTTTTGAATTTGTCACCAACAGACAGACAGACGCGACGGGGGAGTTTTACAGGTTACCTACAGAACAAACAGATGTACAAAGGCTGTGGCGTAGCTACCTAGGGGCTAGGCCATGGCTGCCCAACCCTAGGCCCGCGGGAAAGAATGTGGCCCGCCAACGAATTTTAAATGGCCCGCCGCCCGCGTTAGTGAGTTTAAAACTTGCAAAATCACACACACACACACACACACACACACACACACAAATCGCGTCTTCATCCCTTACGGGGTAGACAGAGCCTAAGGTAACAGGTATCTACAGGCCACTTTTAGCAAGATTGTGGGCGTATAGGTGGAAAATGGAATCAAAATAGTGATGGGTTGCGAGCCTCATCGCCTATAACATGATTCCTATTATAATCGCCCATTCCCTCGATGGGCTTCTACCATCTGCGCGGGTAGAGAAACAACTGGTACATTCTATGTTTTTTCTTTGCTCCCAGACCAGCATGAAAGAATCATTCTTGCAAAATCATTCTGCACTAAAAACCCTTTTTTCAGAAAAAATGTCTTCAAAGTCAGAAACTTCTTCAGAATAATTTGTAGATTTCTGGAAATTGGTATCAAAAGAAGATGATATAATATCTAATGATAATATAAGAAATAACAAAAATACGAACTGTCAGTGGTCAGTGGCCCGCCTGTGATTTTTGAATCATCCAATTTGCCCGATGAAAAGGTTGGGCAGCCCTGGGCTAGGCGGTGCAATGCCCCGGGGCCCTAGAGCTCAGGGGGCCCTGGAATCCTTACCAGAAAATCTCGATAGAACTGAACTTTCGAAAACCTAACCCATTTAAATAGTAGGTAGTGGGGACTCATTTTTTTATTTGCACCAGGCCCCTTGGTTAACTAACTAGTTACGCCACTGTACAAAGGCGAAGTATCACGCATCTTCTCCAGCCTATATTCGTCCCACTACTGGGCACAGCCCACATAGTTCCCTCGCGGGCCCAGTGCGGATTGGGAACTTCACACCCACCATTGAATTGCGGGATACGCTTACGGGATAGACAGAGCCTAAATTCCGAAAAACTCAGAGGTGCTAGCCCGGGATTCGAACCCACGACCTGCTTGAGAGGCTGCAGGTCAAACCACTAGGCTACCATGCCTAATATATTACGCATAATATAGCTTTGTATTAGTAAATGAACTTTTAAAATGTTTGAAATAAAAGTAAGTAAGTACCTAGGTAGCTACGTAAATGCTTTATTGTACAAATATAAAGAAGCAGAGACAAATCACAAAAAAGACCTTAAATATATGCACAAAAGCGAACTTATCCCTGTAAGGGATCTCTACCAGTTAACCTTTGAGTAAATGAGAGGAGCATTAAGCGAGAGGCCGACAAAGAGTGAGTTTAAAATATCCATATAGTGAAAGCCACAATACAGCGTTCATCTCAAAATACAACAAACAATTCATAAATAAACTACTAGATATCATTAAATACATGCATACATACACACTACATACAATATGAGTACACACATACAATATTTAAGGAGATGGTGTGAGCCACAGCTTCCTCAAGCCTTCCTTGAACGACGCCACGGAAGCAGATTGCCTTATTCCAGAGCCTAGCAGAGTGAACTGTGAAGGATTTGCAGTAAGTTTTGGAAGATGAAAAAGGAAAAGTAAAAGGAGATTAGTATTAGAAAAGTAACTAGTTCCCAAGATTACCTAACCTAACAGTTAAAACCTTAATCCAAAATAAAATAAAACATAAACTACGAAAAATTAGAATCACCTAAAGAAATTCCGAAGTCATACCAAACTTTCTTTCGCATTTATTTTCTGTTATAATAAAATTACAGTACATTCAACTAATTATTTCTGGAGTTCAACGGTCGACCGGTCAGGTTCACTTTGAGACACGTCTGGATTCCAACTGGCACCCCAAGGGCGCCGTGCGACCTCGGCCTGCCACCCAGTAGTTCACACAGAGGGTTTATCCAGGGACAAAAGTGCAATGCACTGAAAGTACTGAAACATTAGAAATGTCTAACGTAGCAAAGGAGCTACAGTAAAAAAGTTATTTTTAGGATTCCTTTCTCAAAGGGTTCTGGAGAGGGCTATGGGTTTCAAACTCAAACTCAAACTATTGCCTAAAAATGTTGTGACAAAGATGTTATATTGTATAGATACAGTTTCAAACATTTACCCAGTAAGGGCACGGCAATTTATTATAAAATAATCTTAAACTAAAACTTATTGTTATAATAACAGCAATACATAATATTATTATGGCACTTGCACTTGAAACTAATCAAAATTAAACGTATGAGCAACAAATTAGTACCACAGAGAGCCGGAAGGTAGATGTAGATTACATGTAGAGATAAAGACAAAGATAGAATTTAAAAAAAAAATAGTATTTATACACACACAAGTAAACATGGCTAATAAAGTTTCTTAACATGGTAAATAAATAAATAAATGTTCTGCTTATTTTTCATTTAAAAACTCTTTTATGGAGTAGAAAGATCTTTTTATTAAATACTAGCTGTTGCCCGCAACTTCGTCTGCATAGAATTCGTATTTCAGTTCTAGCTATATAATGGGGGACTTATATAAGCGGCAAAAATGATTGGAATGGACTAGAGGTGTTGTTGCGAGAGTTGCTGGCAACCGGTGACAACAGGCGGCAAGTTGCCATTCAATGTGGAGTTCCTTTGTTCAACAGCGGACGACTTCCCGTTGATGATGGTTGAATTCCCGATTTGATTGTACATACATACATACATACATAAAACATGTCTATATCCCTTACGAGGTAGACAGAACCTAAGGTAAAAAGACCTAAATACCACGCTTAACATGATTGCGAGCGTATAGGTGGACAGGGGAATCAAAATAGTGATGGGTTGCTAGCCGCATCGTCTACAACGTGATTCCTAAGAATTTCACCCGTTCCCTCGATGAGCGTTTACCATGCGCGGGACGAGAAGCAACTGGTACATTCTAAGTTTTTCCTTTGCTGGGACCAGCATGGAAGTATTGATTGATTTGATTGTTCTTCCTCAAAGATCGTATCTTTAATATTTCGACATTGGGAATCGTCCTATTCATCTCCAAATATAGACCATGACAGTTGTCAAAATTGCGGTCATGATTCTAGCAAAAATTACCGGCGCTCGATAAAGCAAGATTAGATAACGTATCTTTGTTTATTAAAGCGTGATTCAGGGCGGGGAGTGGGCGTCGCCTGCTGGTAATTCGCGATATAATACTAATTCTGTCTTAATGTTCATCAGACATTGACATCCGAAGGGTTTACGACCCTCACGACCCTCAGGGCTCAACGACGTAAGAGTGGGTGGTTGTTCAAACTACGACCGACTTGCTACCTACCACAATTTTACTCACTAATCTAGCTCTAAGCGGGTTACATAGACATTATCGACCGCGACCTGTAAGGTCAACAACGACCCATACGGGTGGTTACCTTGTTCGAACTACGACCGACTTGCTACCACTATTTTACTCACTAATCTAGCCCCTAAGCGGGTTACGTCAACAGTATCGACACCCACGACCTGTAAGGTCAACAACGACCCCCATGGGTGGTCGTACCTTGTTCGAACTACGACCGTCTTGCTACCACAATTTTACTCACTAATCTAGCCCCTAAGCGGGTTACGTCAACAGTATCGACACCCCACGACACGACCTGTAAAGGTCAACAACGAACTACGAAAACTAAGCCCGACTTGCTACCACAATTTGACTCGTTCATTTTGCCCCCTAATTGGCTTATTTCGACCTCCACAAGTCGCAAGTGTGGTGCCGAACATTTCAACCTCGCGAAAGATCGGTGGAAATATGCGGAGCTGACTGCCAACCTCCACTAGTTGGAGAGGCACTATATCTAAGAGAGAGAGAGAGAGAGAGAGACCTCCACATACCGTACAGCTAGTACGTCAGTCGTTCTTAGTTATTTCCAAAAATCTGACAAGAATATCAACTTAACGCTCGGCCGATGTAAATCTTTGATGTTACCATCATATATAGCAGTGTTTCTTAATCGTGGTCCGCGTATCCTTGGGAGTCCGTGATGATACATATGAGGATCCGCATTGGTGGGTTTGGAGCATTTGAAAACAATGAATAAATGCCACCAACAATCTCGTAATATCTCGGTCCTATTCTTCGATATTTTTTATTAGGGGTCCTTGAAAATTGTTTTAGTTTCTTAGGAGTCCGAGGTTAAAAATGGTTATCAAACTATAATTCTGGATCGCTGGCAAATCCCAAATCCCGACCAAAGTTCGTTAGCGTTCGGTTTTCGTCCAACCGGGCGCCAGCGAAGGTCAACGAAGCCCGTCCTCAGGCTATGCTCTGAAATTCGAAAGTAGACATGCCGTCCCACTCACACTAATAGTAATAGTCATTAGTATGAGAGCGAAGGAGACCGCATAATACGAATACGAACTTACAATTTCGAATTTCAGATTAGCCCCTCAGGCCTTGTTGCTATATCGAAGCTGGGAGAGTAAAATTCGATGTGGTAAGACTTGAGCAAATGTTTTATTTATTTACAACATGGTTGGTAGGTAAACGAGCAAGTGGGCTGATGGTAAATAATAATATAATCACCGCTGTACATAGGCATTCACAACACCGGAGCATTACAATTGCATTGCCAGCCTTAGAGCTAAAATAAAATAACCTTAAGTAACTTCACCGGCTGTTCTACTCTCCACGCCGGACGCAGCAGCATAAGCACTGCTGCTTGGTGGTAGCGATCCGGAAAAACCCTACTGAAAGTCTTACCACCCGCAAGAAAGAGCGTGAAGTAATACGCGTTTCGAGTTAATGATTCCTAAACGATTGTAAAATTCTGCGGACGCTGTGATAGGAAATGATACTCGACAAAATGATATTCGTTAAAATGATCGATGATTATGCCACCATTAAAGTTTTCATGCAGCGCTTAATGCAGTTTCTAAACGAAAAGCACCTGTCACTTTTGACAGTCAATTAGGCGCACTTAGGTTTGCTGTTGTTTTTACGACGAGACGTGCGGCTTTAAATAAACCGATTTTACTGACGCAAAAACTTGTTATTACTACATTAGCTTCGGAGTGCCTAAGGTTAGTTAATTATTACACACATTTAATTTGGTTTTACCTGATATCCACTCTGATTTGAATTAACGGTTAGAGGTTAGCTTAGGTAACCTGTAAAAGGCAAGTGAACCTAACGAAAAATTCAAACATCTAAATTTTGCACTCGCTGACTGCAGATCTTCATGGTTAGAACTAGATCACATACATCTAGATAACCGTTGAAATATGTTAATTACAAGTCGTAAATCAAACGTGAAAAAAAATTACGAGGTATCTTTAATCAGAGCGTTTCAATACTTTCAATGAGCTCCAAGTCGCTTTGCAGTAAGGTACGAGTAATGTACCTAAGCTTGTTCGAAACTTGTGGTGCCTATACTCTAACAGGTAAGACATAGGTATACACCTGCAAATGCTGAAATGAGACAACTGCTAAAAGGCGTGCCTATGGCATTCTCGAGTCTAGATTCACCAAAATGATCCAATAAAAAAACCCATTAAAATCATTCAGCGTCCTAAAACTTGAATGTCGTCCCCGATGACAGACGTCGCGGGGCTCGGCAGGAGGGGGGATTCGCGAGGAGGCTTCCGCGGGCGGGGTCACCGACCTCCCCCCCGCGCGGGCGCGCCAATGTCAGGGCCGGTGCAACCGCGGTCAGCTGACGTCTGGCGACGCGCGGGGGACGCGCCGACGAGCCTCGGGCTGCAGTCGAGCCTCGGCCGCCGGAGCGAGCACACGCGGCTTACCCGCGGGACCGATATAAATAGCAAGACAGACAGCAGGAGTGCTCGCCGCGCGCTACACAGGCGCTAGGGCTGTCCTCACCGAGTCAGGTACCTGAAGTAGCGCGCGGCGCGGCTCCTACCGCCACCAGACCAGGAGCCAGCCCCACAGTACCCACCGCCGCACGCCCATTGTACTTCATCAGGTGCTCTGGTGATGAACGTTCCAGGCGCTTGTTGGAGTACACTTACCGTGTCGGCGGTTGTCTTCGAGTGCGACACGTGTTGTGCCCCACGTGGGAAGCAGGAGGTGAGTCGGACAAAGGCGATGACTCACGCTCAGCTCGGTTGTCGACCGCTGCAGGCTGCAGCACCCCCTCCCAGCCACACCCTCCTAAATTTCGCACACACGCGCACCCACATGCATTAAGTCATCGAACTTCAGCCGAAAGATCTGCACAAAAGTAGCTCAAACTGGTTATCGTATTTTTCGCCCGCGGCCCCAGATCGGCGTTTTCCTGTGCGAATCTCACTTCTGGTCGCCGCGGCCATTATTCTGACGAGAATCTTGTTAGAAACGAGATCTATTGACAATGTCCATTAAAAATACATTACTCGCAGGCGTTCGGCGTCATAAAATCGGTCTAGACAAAGAATTGAGAACAATGCGCCGAGTCGCTGCCCCCAATAAGGGGACATTGCTTCGTATTACTCGCTCTATTACATTTTCCGTTTGGTGGGCAAATTTTGCGTGACGTCAGAGCTCCATCAGTATTTTTCACCAGCGCCAATTACGAGGCGGTTTCAAAACGCCGCGTTTTCGAGTGCGAAACCACGCTGAACCATGAATTCGCAAAGACAACGCTCACGTTGTCGACTCTATACCCACCAGATAAAGTTTCGTTTACCTCGCCTTATCTGTATATTATATCTTCGTACCTATAATGCAAACAGCCAATAAAAATACAAGTCTCGGGTGGATGATTCACTGGAATGCGTCTAATTGTTAAAGTGAAGGCAACATAGCGCCGAGTTAGATTTCAGGTGAAGCGAAATCTGATGTCTCGGGCGCGGCCTCATCTGTGTCTGGTTCCTTTTTACTTGCAAATAAGTCCCTCGTGACATTACAGAGTCTGTCTCAGCCAAAATTATACAATTGGAAATAAAGCTATCATCATTCCGTTTGAACGGTGTAAAAACACACTGAATACCCACGGTCTTTGTTTATATAACGTTATTGAATCAAGGAGCCTGTTCATTACCGAGGCAGACGATATTTTGAACTCCGTCCCCGATTTCTTGTTAGTATTTTAAGGGCTAGTGATTTTCAATTAGTTTTGGGATCCATCTGTAGCTTTTAGGACCTTTAAAATCTGTTGGGGATTGGATTGTTCATGATCAAAACAAGTTTCATACGCTAGTCGCCTCAGACAGTCTGTTTTTTATTCCTTTTGTTATGTTCAATGACATTTGCTTATGCTCACTTGATTATTGTGATTTATTAAAGTGAATCGTTTAGTTGTTGCTGTGCTCCGGTCCTTCTTGACATCAATGTATAGGTACTCCTTCGTCTTCTCCTCTTTAAATTAAGATATTCCTCTTTCTGAGTATAGAATTGATGCTGTAGTCTCAAAAAGAACGCTAAGGAACTCCAGTAATTATGTCCCACTTTCTTTTGTCTCGTTTGCTACCGTCATTTGTTTTCATTGGAAGTGTTTATCTTTACGACTTAAAGTGGGAGGATTCTTTAAAGGGCATAATGATTTATCGTCCCTTTTGTACTAACCGTTTAAGTAGGTAACTGATTAGGTACTGTCAAAGGCTACAAGGAACATTGTGTTTGAAACGCTCAAATTAGTGACTTATTTTGGAGTCACATTGATGTAGGACATCTCAATTTGCTCGAAGGACTAGTGGAGGGCATAGAATTTAAAGCAATTTACACAGCTATCTATACCTGTACAGTAAATTAGCAGGCAGTTATATATAAGATGTTTGTATCCCACTGTATTTGTATTCTTTGGTTTGATCAGCGATTGTCATAATTTTCTATGACTTTTTGAAAAATAAATACTTACTTTCTGTCAAGTTTCTTGCGGCGCAATTGGCAAGCTTTAGTAAAAAAAAAGTGTTCTTAAAAGAACTTTTTGCGGACTATTTTAGGTAATAACATTTTGATTTTGATCGTTACCCCAAAGAGTGTTTGTAGACTAAATTAAATCAGAAAGAGTGCGTTCGTTGTTTTTAAATGTCCAAAATAAAGTTAGATTTCTTTTAATCTCTTGGCATGGGCGCAACAGTTTAGTTAGTTCATTGTGTTGAAGGAATCCATCGAAATTTATTTAAAATGGTGTGCCCTCATACCTTAGTGGCTTCTTTATGATCCTGAATCGTTTATATCTGAGATCTTCAGTAGTTTCCACGCATACAGTTGTCAGGAAAAAGCAAGAATTTTCTGGAACATTTTAGTAGTTTAGCGGATAGCCTAGTGGTTAGTGACTCTGACTATGAAGCTAGAGGTCCTGGGTTCGAATCAGTTGTATGATGAATACGAATGTCTGTGCCCGAGTCATGGGTGTTGTATGTAAGTAAGTATGTATTTATCTACGTTATATAAGTATGTTTATCCGTTGCCTGGTACCATAGTACAAGCTTTGCTTAGTTTGGGGCTGGGTTAATTGGTGTAATTTGTCCTAAGATATTTATTTATTTATTATTTATTTATTTATTTAGGGTTAGCTGGATTAAATACTTTATTCATCAAATCCTTTCATCGTAACTTTTATTCAAAGTTAAAGTCAAACTTAAAGTGTAAAGAAAGAACATAGCATGTACCAGTTGCTTCTCTTCCCGCGCAGATGGTAAGAGCCCATTGAGGCAATGAGCGAAAATCATAGGAATCATGTTACAGGCGATGTGAGCAACCCATCACTACTTTGATTCCACTTACAACCTATACGGCCAGTCTTGCTAAGCGTGGCCTGTAGGTCTTGTTGCCTTAAGCTCTGTCTACCCCGTAAGGGATAATGTAAATTTGACGACAGTATATTTGACGAAAACGGTTCGCGTGTTGACCCAGTTAATAAGTTGTAGCATTTTTTGTGTAGCCTATTTGGTGAACGCTGGGCAAAGGCTTACCCTTACTCCTTCCACCCGTCTGTCTGTTGCGAGGCTTACCTTTTCAATGCCAACAACACATACATCAGCACCGCAGGTTCAACGCCAACGACCTATATACCCATCCATTACTTCAAAGCGAAAGCAACCTTCGTCCCAATTGGGATTAGGCTCAACTTAAGGCATCGCAAAGAAGTCTGGCGTATGGGTGACGTCTCTTGTATTTGACGTGGCGGCGAAAAGGTTAAGACTCCAAATCGGTATGCCTCTGCTACGGAGCGTTGCGTGGAAACCAGTCTGGTGATTGTACTATACGAAAGATTATTTATACTTAAACAGATAAGCGTCAAAATATTAAATTAATAATCGAGTGCATGGCTCGTAATGTAACGTAGTAATTTTCAGCGTCATTTTTTTAACAGAAATTAGTGTGATAATAAACACTCACTTTATCAGGAATGTTGGTGGTAGATTAAACAATTTGTGTGAATTATGATAAGCTGATAGTGACGTAAAGAGAGATCAAATTGGTCCGTCGGCTAATTTAGATCTCAAAGTCACCTTACAAAGGCTAAAGTTAGCGGAGAATGAGCAAAATTATTTCGCAACTAAACAAGGTCACAGGCGGCCAATTTTTTATTTCATAATTTAACTCGTACAGTTAATGGTTTATAACAGTCTGGTCGTGCGTGCGGCCTATTCGTTTTTTTTAATAGGGTGGCAAACGAGCAAGTGTGCCGCGTGATAAATGAGCAACATGACCCATGGACACACGTAAGATTTACCGACTTCTTACACTTTGAGCCGATGTTGGAGGGAAATATGACGAGTCGGGCCCAAGTTTCACCCACTAGACAATTTGACAAGTGACAATTGACAAGTCGAGTTTGTAATGTAAACCGAATTGTCACTTGGCACCGACAGTTGTCGCGTTGGTGGAATAGGGGCTAGGTAGTGGTAACTACCTATTCCTCAATGCTGCGTTGTTGGGTGCGTTCCAGTCGCAGTTAATTAAAAAAACAGAATTACCGATGAAAATATAAAACTATTCGTAAAATATTATTTTTCTATAACATATAGCACAATATAGAACGGATGGCAACCCTATATATACCTGTAATTTTACATAAAATGGATTGTCTGATGGACTGTGGACTCCCAAACTAATTTGAGCCTGTATCTTGAGATCCTGGGTTGTTATGTAAAGCTTGTATTGTAAAGTTGTTATACAAGAAATACATACAATGACTCATTCAACATAACCTGCAGTAGAATATTACAGGAAGGCAAAAACAAGTGACTGAAAATGACTAAAGGCCGTACAGAATGACCGTATAACTTTATTTTTTGAGCGTTACTACTAATGTAACTTCTGACTGTAACTGCATCTCTTTCTAACTAAGCTTTCGGAATATTCCAGCTTGTTAAGTTAGTTTGTCTCTTAAAAAAGGTGTTTATCTTAATTTTGGAATCCCTTTGCCGCAGTACAGTTTGAACATCAAAAAAATCTTGGAAGACATCAACAGTTCAATTCAGTAAAACTTACCTATCCAAGCTGGTCTGGGAGCAAAGAAAAAAACATAGAATGCACCAGTTGCTTCTCTTCCACTAACTGGGCAAAAATCATAGGAATCATGTTATAGGTGATGCGGTTAGCAACCCATCACTATTTTGATTCCATTTTCCATCTACACATCTCACAATCTTGCTAAAGGTGGCCTGTAGGTCAGTGCCGGCGTTAGGGGGGGGGGCGCGATGGGGCGACGGCCCGGGGCGCCAAATTTGGGGGGCGCTGAGGTCTGGGGCCTCGGCCTCCTGGCTCACCGGCTGTGTACTTAAGTGGGCGCCTAAATATTACTGCCCGGGGTGTCAGTGGCCCTAACGCCGCTGCTGCTGTAGGTCTTGTTATCTTAGGCTCTGTATAGCTTTTAAGGGATAACGACGTGATTTGTGTATGTATGTGTATATACCTGCTGAAAAATATTCTAGAACAATTCCAGGTCAAATTGTATGAAACAGAATGGCCAGATGACCGGGAAGCTTGTCGGTGTCTTCCGAAAATGAGGCTGCGGAGTCAGAAGAGTCAAGTATAGTTCTACCAGGTATGTGACCAAGATGCTTTTAATATCGGAGTGTTTAAAAAAAAAAGCCTACA
Source organism: Pandemis cinnamomeana (assembly GCA_932294345.1). Classification (NCBI taxonomy): domain Eukaryota; kingdom Metazoa; phylum Arthropoda; class Insecta; order Lepidoptera; family Tortricidae; genus Pandemis; species Pandemis cinnamomeana. The sequence continues at coordinate 13,010,284 of OW028710.1, read as the reverse complement.
TGAAAATTTTTTCCAGAATTTAAATATTTTTGGTTTTTCTTACTCAGAATCATTTATCCTATCGATTCTCATACAAGAAAAATTGCCCCAGATTGAACTATGGAATTTATTTTCCTGTTCGTCACGTTCCATACCTACATATTAAAAAAGTGACGATCTGGAATGGAAATTTTGGGACACATTTTTTTCTTGTAGAAGAATCCATAGGCTAAACGATTCTGAGTAAGAAAAACCCAAAATAGTTAAATTCTGGGAAAAACGATCATGTGAACTTTTTTTGGAAAACGCTCATCTATATCTTCTCCGCTGTCTAAATATAGAATTTTAATAAATTTATTTTCAGTAACTCATTTATTAGCTATACCATTATTAGATTATGTATGCTACCCGCAACTCCGTCTACGTTTAACGCTATCCCAGGACACAAATTTTCCGGTATAAAATCTATCCTATGTCCTTTTCCGGGGCTTAAACTATCTATATGTACCAAATTTCAACTTAATCGGTCCAGCGGTTTAAGCATAAAAACAGTTACTTTCGCATTTATAATATTAGTAAGGATTCGTTTTGCGATTAGAGTTGTATTTTCTAATATTGAAGATTTCTTGATTATGTTACAATGCTTTTATATTTTCTTGTTTTTATTAGATACAGATTTTTTTTATGGTTAATTGATGTGGATTATTTCTGTTGCAAATATTTACTGTGCTTCTCTTTTCGCCATCATCGTCTCTTATTATACTTTGTAGTATTTTATCGACATGTTCTTATGATTTTATAGTATTTGAATTACATTTGTCCACTTCTTCATACACTTGTCCACTTCTTTCTTTTTTCTCCGCGGATCTAATCATTGATGACTTTGGTACAGAAAAAAAAAACATTTTTTTAGTGCGTTTAATATTCTGGGTAATAACCTTTATTTTAAGTATATTAGAAGAAAATCTTTGAAACTGATTAAATATCCTAATTTTTCGGCTTTAGTAACTAAAGAGTAAAGGACGGCTGAAAAAACCTGAAAGAGACAGAAACCTATCTCGCTTCCCTCCATTCCATTTGCATGATACCAATCTATGGTGCCAGGAGTGCTGTAGTTTCTCTGCGAAATGAGCATCACCAACAATTTTAAAATCAATTGAGCGTACTTAGATGACATGACGCTAGGTTGAATCGTTCGGAGCAGCGCCGGCGCCGCATGACGCACGTTTCACTGCACGCGTCTCTGTCGTCCCAGTTTGGTTGGAAAAGGACAGGCATAGCGACAAACGCTACTAACCGTGCAGGCGTGTAGGCCTCCCGTTTATTAGGAAACATCCGTCTCTGCCAAAAAATATTAGTGCCCGTCCCAAGGTTAGAGTTCCTAGCGCTCGAGCGATCATTTGTAACTATGGAAATAACGTCCTTTCACGCAATAATTGATGGATAACGGTCTATGGTGTTTTATCGTCGAGTTGTTTTCTAGGACACTCGTTTTTTTTTTCAAATAAAGCGAACAGGTTTAATGAGTTCCGCTAGATAAACTTTTTAATTTATTTTTTGATAAATGATGTCTCTTTGTGTCTATAACGGCGGTCAATGAAAACAGCAAAATTATCAAGTTAACCATTTTTTAGAGTTTTTATTAAATATTATTGAAGTGAAAACTTCTTTAGATGCGTTGAGCGCTTTTTGGGATGAAATTTCTAAACGACACTGAAAATTAACACACAGAAAAATCCGAAAAGAAAGCTATGGCCGGGAATCGAACCCGGATCCTCGTCATTCCGTGACGCGTGCTCCCCTACACCACCCAAAGCAGGTGGGTAAGCCTTCGATTTTTTCTATTTGTTACTAGCTGTCACGTGACCTTGTTACTATGCGATTTTTTGTCGCTAAGCGCCATCTGTTTGAATGATATGTCTGTACGGCACAATTTTGGACTTATTGGGATGGATAAAAAATGTTAAACTAGCGTCAGGTAAGACGGACGGAACATACATTGATTTCGTCACTCACTCGTTAGCTACGTTTGGCCTAGTGGTATAAGGTGTGGAATAATAGTGCGTTCGCTCCAGTGACCGCGGTTCAAATCTCGGGTAGAAACCCGTCCGTTTTTTTATTTTTTATTTTTTTTAAAGTACTGTCATTAATTTTCAAAACATTTAAAATAAATTATTAACTAAAAAAACAAACAAGTAGTTCAACTGGATCTAAATCTAAAACTATAAATTAAAAAAGTTGACCCCGGTCGCTGTCCGGCGGCATGGTGCCACAAGGTTGCCAGCATTGCCACACTGTGTGGCAAATTTAGCAATACTCTCTGAGCTAATAAAAGCTAGCCTTTTGTTTTGTTTGAGTATAAACCCGTACTGCTAATTAAGCATGTATTTTAGGGTCTCAATCGAACGAATTGAATTCCTATTTCAAATTTAAATTACACATTACCGTTTGCATATTCATCAGTCATCGACATTTTTTTTTTTTCGTAAATCTGTTTTTTTAATTTCCTGATTTGAGTTTAGCCAAGAACAATGGTTTGGATGGAAAATAACGCCTATTAAGCACCTACTTATTTTTGCACCTAATTAACATCTTGATGAACGCTTTTTGCCTACATGTTAAGTTCAAGGTTTTATAATCATTGTAGGCTCAAATCACTCTTCAAATCTGGCTAGCACCTACGATTCTTTATATTATAACTTAAAATAAAATTTCGCTAGTGTATCGCTTATTATATATTTATTTATTTATTCAGTACATCCACGTCATGTATAGGCTGTGTGAGCCAGAGAAACTATTAATTAGTACATTAGTCTGATATAGATATAGGTACACGACAATAACGGAGTACGTATCATTGTTTATACTGCGAGATGTCTATTAAAATATTACAATAAAAAAAAATATCCACCTACCTATCCACAAAAAATTATATGTAGACGATAGGTAGTCAAAATTAAAATCTTATTAATTATATATTTCTTGTGGACAACTTAGCTAATCTATGTGAATAACTAGCTTCTGCCCGCGACTTCGTCTGCGTAGAATTATACATTTAAACCTTCCTCTTGAATCACTATCTACTTTTGTTTTATACTTGTTGTTGGAAATAAAACTCTTAAAGAATATTGGTTTGCTGAATTTGAGATGACTTTGTACAAACAGGCATTAGAAAAACAAAACTTTCTATCAAAAATTAAACGTTTAGAAAAAATCAATTTAAAACTACAAAGAGTCCGCAACAGCTGTAGTGAAAAGGAATCGAGGAGGACATTATACAGCATGCTCGCAAATATACAGACAAACAGACAAACATTCTAAAAACTGTTGGAACGTGTTCTGTTACTCGTATCGATTCTAAGTATCCGCAGTCAATTTTTCATATAATCTTCCATCCATGTACCTCCATACTTTTGACCCTCTTCTCAACTATATTGTATGTATAGACTGGCTTTTGCCCGCGTCTTCGTCCACGCAGATTTGTGCCGAAGATTTTTTCTTCCATTTTTTTATAATTTTCCGGCCATATTTCCCTATTTTTCTCTTCTGAACCTTTTTTATTCCAGCTGTTTAGAGTTTCCCACTTAGCAACACATTGAGCGATTCAATTTTAATTTTAGTACTTAATAAAAAATAGATCCGATTGAGTAGATTAGATTGTAAATTTCATATAGGTACTTGAGATAAAACAGATAGTCGATTTAAAAGCAACTCTAGTTAAGATTACGTAATACTGTTTATATAGGGTTCCAATATTTCTTGGTAAAAAATATTTTACTGTCTTATTTTTCTGTAAGTCACATCGTGTAAAACTTAAAATGGAGGACTACTAGACACAATTATTATTATAAAATTATGTGTCATTACTAAAACAGGAAAACTAATTACAATTAAAGTTATTATCCTAAGGTTAACATTGTAATTCTTTAGTCCTTCGATCCGGACCTAACCGCCCAGTTGAATTCGTAATTCGAATCCAAAATGGCTGAATTCTTGCTGGCCAGTGCGCCAGGTATAAGTTTCGCAGAAGAGCTGATACAATGTTTAGCAGGAAAAACTGTCGCTCAAACAGCTTCGCGGCTTGCGGCTACTAATTTACCAATGGCTGGCTACAGATTTGTATCTGTGGTCTATTTACTTTTATTAGCAGTTCAGTTATAGAGGCTTAAAATTTTATGTTAACAATTAATTTGTACTGTTATTTTTAATAAGCAGGGTGATTTATGTACGCCTCAGTTCAGGAAACATTTTTTACTGTTGTTCATAGTCCAACGCACATGGTGTGTTAGTTTTTTACGATTTCAATCGGTAAATGTTTTATGAAAAACAAAGCAGGCCATCCAGAACCAGAGCTTCCATATTTAAACACATCTAGGTACTCGTAATTTCTAGAAGAAAGAGCATTGATAGCCGTTGCACGCAAAATGGAATGAGCGACTTTTGGGAGCCTGTGACTAAAATGGGTTTGGTTTCGATGAACTGAATGACGAATTTACAACTTATGTTATTTGATCTCTGCTTTCGTGCGAATGCTGAACAAAGAGTCTGTAGTGAGTTTTAGACATCAAACTTCTCGAATGCGTTTGTTAAAATCTCAATTACTACAGGGAAAATTGGCGTTAGCAACAAACTGTTTGTTCCCCTTGCGAGACGATTGTTGCGATAAAAAAGGCATACTCTGGGCTTAGTTTTTAGTGTACATTTTGATACAAAAAGTAGTGTGTAGTAGAAGTGTCAAATACCTACTATTAGTGGTTTACACTTCCGTGAAACTCACTCATAGCTTGTTAGGACTTCCATCGACCAACGAGGTGATTAAAACATCAAAAACTGACGCGATTATGTCCAGAATGGTCGTATAAATATATAAATATCAATAAATACGTAGATAGTATAAATCAAAGTCACTTTCCACTGTCTGTCTGTCCCTACTATGTATCCTTAGATTTTTAAAACTACGCAATGTATTTTGATGCGGTTTTTTTTTAATAGATAATAGTGATTCAAAATGAAGGTTTTTATAATTCTACGCAGACGAAGTCGCGGTCAGAAGCTAGTTATATATAAGATTATTTGTTTGTTGCTGCTAGTGACGCTACCGATTTTTCCACGCTAATTGACACTTTTTTATGTCAAACACTAGAGGCTCAGTATCATAAAACAAACGAACGCTGGCGAGTTGAAACTGTAGTTTTTTTTTGTGAAACGGACATTCGTTTATGGCCAGCTAGCGTTCAGGAATTAGAAAGCCATTACAGTCGAGAAAAAAAACGTTGGCATTTGATTGGCCCGTTTTATTAGAATTTATTCGCACGCGATCTTCGCGTTCCGATTCGTCGGTACGTGAAAATAAATTTAGATTGCATGACGTTGTTGTGGAATGCTAAATAATGCGCTCCGGCGGATGTTACCGCGAAAAAAACGGACGTCTCTAAGCTTGCCGTTCTCAATCCGGTTCTTCAGCCATAGAGAGTCTACTTCATTTATTTGATATAGTACTTTATTGTCAGCCAGCATTTAAAGTTATCGCCAAAAACAATCCATGTTACTGGCCACAAAACGGCAACATTAGAGCGTTCTAAATTCAAACGTTCAACGCTGTCAACTCAGAGACGCACAATGGCGCGCGCTTTGGTGGTGAATGAATGGGTTTCAATTTTTAATCTGAAGTCTCCCCTTGGATTAGTGTGTACCTCGCGCACAAAAATTGATGGTACAGTATAAATTCAGTTTAGACAAAACGATCATTTACGCAAACATCAAACTAGTCCGAAGAATTATTCGATTATCCGATATTAATATAGTCCAGTTTCCTAGAGATGACTTGACAATTTTTCTTGAGTACTTAAACTAAACTGTGAGTATTATTTGTCTTTATCTAACGTAAGAGGGCGTCCCTCTCAGACGGACGTGCATGACCGAAAGGACCCGACTGGTTTTGCCAAATTCCTCGGTCAGTCAACTTTTAATGTTCCTCTTTTTATAAAATAAAAGTTACCTGGGTGACCGTGTGGTTTCTTCAAAAAAATTTGCAGAATAAGAGTATAAATATATGTTTGAGGGACTTGTAACGTGATATGTTAGGAGCGCCGTCTCAAAATTTATCCGACATGTAGCGAATATGTATCTATACCTCTAGTTCAAGAAGTGTTACTTCTTCACGCTTAAACCACACCGAAGTTTTTACACAAAATTTGGCATTGTAAGGGGAGGACATAGAATAATTTTTATTCCGGAAACCAGCCTTCAAGGAAGTAAAAGATGGGATAAAATTTACTTAAAAGATACGATCGTTTGTGTACTGTCATGTCAGACACATGTGTCACCGACTTTATTGTTTGTGGCATAAAGTTATAGATGTTTTTGACGTCTTGGTAACGTACAATGTATATTTATGCCCTTGACTGTAGGGTGACTTCACCAGTAATGGACATGGACCCAATAATGGACAATAATTCTTATTTAAGACACTAAGGCATAGTCGTTTATTTTACAACAGTCAATTTTAAACTGTATCATCTTTAAATTAAGAATGAAGTGTCCATTACTGGTGCTTGTCAGCTTAAAGTGTCCAACACTGGTGCAGTCAGTACCTATTTATATAATACAATTTGTACTGTAATATTTTAATGTTTGTCACTACCTTTCTGTTTTAAAAGGCAACACTATACAGGGTGTCTCACAGTTGTACCGGAATATTTCAGCACGTGGTTGGGTTACTTTATCTGAACATCCTGTAAATTTATTTCAGGATTTTTAAGGTTGACATTTTATTCCACACTTTAGTCGATTGCTTCCATGCTGGTCTGCAAAGAAAAAACATAGAATGTACCAGTTGCTTCTCTTCCCGCGCAGATGGTAAGCTAGGGCTGTCATCTCAAAAATTTGTCAACCAGGACAAAGGCGTGAAATCCCCGAATTTTAGAGCTCGATATTTTTCATTTAATTTAATTTAATGTGACAAACCTTTTCAAAACAAAATTATTTAGTAGCATACTTTGGATTTCACAATCTTATTTTTTTTACTGTTTATTTAGACCAAACGAGCGAATGCTCATTCTATCCCCACTGGCAAATTTGTTCTATACACACAACAAATTTGCCAAAGTGGAGGATACGAGCATTCGCTCGTTTGGTCTAAACCGCAGTTAGTTAACTTTTTAACTAGAAAAATTCGAAACCAGACTACAAACGAAACCTCGCCCGGACGCTCCCCGGACGCTCTCTAAACTAGGACAAATCCGGGGAAACCGATGGCAGCCCTAGTAGAAGCCCATGCGGCTGTACCCATCACTAAGTTCATTCCATTTTTCCACCTTTCCGCCCACAATCTTGCGAAACGTGGCCTGTTGTTCTTGTTACCTCAGGCTCTGTCTACCCCGTAAGGGAAGACGGAATTTGGGTTGCTGTATGTATGTATTGTCACATCGGTAGCTGGCCGACTAACGTCCCAAGGTCTCGCTCCGAACGTCTGATTCCGAATTCGTTGGAACAATAGCCTTTGGGTGTTGACCCCGAGGTCGCCGTCTGTCAGACAGAGGACGCGACACACTACCAACATTTGTTTTATTAATGTCAAATTTTATCTGTATGCTTTCAGGGTTCCGTTGTCTTTGTCTCTGCTGGCCGTCTGTCACTGGGTATCTTCGACTGTAGGTTGATGATTTTTTTATGGCCATTTTTTATTTTTTGTTTTCTGAAAAAATACAACAATATGATCAGAGATTCTAACTGAATTGTTAAATGTATGTTACAGAAGTTATACTCACTTGCTTGACTAAAAAAACGGGTAAAAAGGTTAGAAAATTAAGCATGCTTGTGTAATAAAGCTGCCATTTTATTAGCCTAAACCAACACATGTCATAATTTTGTGATCGTGTAGTAAGTGTCGTAACTAAGTTTTCGTTACAAATTTAATTTTTGGAAAACTTTATTGACTGATCTAAGGTACATGTCTATGCAAATTTCAAGTCAATCCGAAATTTAGAAAAAAAACAGGTGAAAACAACTTACCTTTTTAAAATGCGTAAAATAATAAGTTAATAATGATTTTATAAAATGTTAAAAAATAATAGAGGTCGTTATTTACATGCGGGTGTTAGGTATAGCTTTGATTTACAAAGTTATGTTGACAGTAGATACCTATTCGTAATCATTTTTATTTAAAGGGAAGGAAAATGACATGCACTTGGCCTACAAAATGAAATTAAATTGGAATCTGAGCAATGTTTTATAAAAATTACGATAATTGACGAACTTAAAAGAAATATTCTACTATTGGTTTACTCGTTTGATTTTAAAATTATACTATATTAGTTACGCTATTTTTTTCTGAACTTCTAATTCGTTTTTAACGCAAAAATACATCTTGAATGCGTTCGCAAAACGTATCATTACTAGAGAAAAGCAGCGCCACCTAGTGGTACTTAACTGTAACAAAATGATCACACGATAATTTGACACAATAGTTTTTAGTATAGGTTATAGCTTCAGTATAGGCATTATATACCCTGACAGGGTGTCATGTACCTACCTACCTAACGCGTAACACCTAAACCTAAAATGTATATGAATAAATATGAAGACAATGACATCAACGCTTGCTTATACTTAGTCTTTTAATATCTTAAATTTAATAAGGTAAAGTGACTCTCAGTCGGAAAGAATTATACAAGCGTGATTGACCGTTTTCCAAAAAAAGCAAAAAAAAAATTCCAGAATTTAAATATTTTCGGTTTTTCTTAATCAGAATCGTTTACCCTATCGATTCTAATACAAGAAAAAATGTGTCCCAGATTTTACTATGGAATGCTTTTTCCTGTTCGTCACGTTCCATACATACTTATACAAAAAAGTGACGAACTGGAATGGAAATTTTGGGACACATTTTTTAACGATTCTGAGTAAGAAAAAACCCAAAATAGTTAAGTAAATTATAGATTTTTTTTTTCATGTGTTTTTTTTGGAAAACACTAAATTTTTCTTATTTTATCTAACTACCTACCTACATATTTACGTCTTAAAAGGCGAGTTTTAGATATAACGCGAGCCCTGTAACGACACCTGAAATTATTTAGATTTGAAACGTGTCTGATTCATAATATAAATTAGCAACACTTAAGTAACCCAGACTGGCTAGACATTACGTAGTGTAGGATCCCATCGTAAAATTCTGTAAAGCTATCAGTTTTGATTGAAATGCGACTCGATCCCTGGTAAGCTTAAGACACAGATCCGTGCCGAATATTAGGCTATTTTTGCTAAAAATAATATTATATTTATTTACATAAAAGAATATATTCTGCTGTCTCTCAAATTAATTTTACTTGAAATGATTATCTTATAGAAGGTTTATTTTAAAACTTGCTTCTGCCCGCGACTTCGTCTGCGTAGAATTATACATAAAAACCTTCCTCTTGAATCACTCTATCTATTAAAAAAAACCGCATCAAAATCCGTTGTGTAGTTTTGAAGATATAAGCGTACATGTCATAGGGAAATAGGGACAAAGAAAGCGACTTTTTTTTGTACTATGTAGTGATAATGCTTAAATAATTAAACACTTTGAACATGAATGTACCAACAGTAACATCAAAATTTGTCAACCACAATATGAAAACATCTGAAAATAAAAACCATGGATCTTCAGTCAAAGTCAATTTTGAGTCACAAGTCTCTGTGTATGAGTAGGTATATATATATGACACAAAAAACGTACCAAAATAAAATGAAAACATAATTATATTTTACACGGACATATAGCAGTCTTTCACGTTAGCAGAATAGTAAAGTATTTTCTAGACATCGATATATCGTCATTTTTCGTTCGATATGTTGATATTTTTTAGCATACATACATACGTACATAAATCACGTCTTTATCCCTCACGAGGTAGACAGGGCCTAAGGTAACAAGACCTAACCACCACCTAGCCACGTTTAGCAAGACTGTAAAGTGGAATCAAAATAGTGACGGATTGCTAGCGGCATCGCCTATAACATGATTCCTATGATTTTCGCCCATTCTATCGATGGGCTTTTACCTGAGTGGTTAGCAGATATATTTTTATCCGATACACCGATATAAATTCGATATTACTATGTTATTATACATTTCGTTGATTAAATACAAACCGGACGCATTCCAAAATCATTTGCCATTGCATCTAAAGACGTAAGTTGGTCGTTACAAGGTTTCAAATGCTACAATGACAGATTTTGAAAGGTGTCGCTTTTGTATTTAAGCAGCGATTTGTGTATATAAAATCAGTCTCGCGTCCGCGCGTAGTCGTACCCTGACTCGTCTGAGGGCATCTTGAGGTTGATAGGTACGCAGCTCTGTCGTCACCCTATTTTAGGGGGCTGGGAGGGGGCTAGGGCGCCCGGGCTGGGGGAATAGGGGGCTGGCAGACCGACCTTAGGCAACCTTGTGGGGAAGGTCAGTTCCAACTCGTAAGACGAGGCTTGCTGTGCAATACGAATATTTTTGTGATATTTCATATGCTTGGCGGCGGAATATTTAGATGGAGACAATCGAGCAATCGTGTATTTTTATTTGCATTTACTGTGTTTCTTATTTATATTCAAAAAGTATTGGCTTTTAAATGTGTTTGTACATATTAAGTAAAAAAAATATTTGCAGCGGCAACGGTATTTTTATGTTTTTTTTCTATCCTCTTAGTGTACAGAAAATATTTACCTTGCTTATTTGTCTTGTACGTAAGTAGCGGAGGTAATTTTTTTGGATATTTTTTGTTCATTGAAATGGACCGCCGCAAACGCAACAGTGTTTATTTTCGTAAGTGTCAGTTATCTGTGACTACGTCTCTGTCTGTTTCGTAGTAATAAATAGAGAGGGAATTAGTTAACGTAATGAGATTCAAGATTTAAAACTTTGTTTCGGCGCCGATCTTATAAAGCCGCCTTTGACAGCTATACCTCACCTAAGTCAACAGTGGCGCCAACTGGTGAGCAAAGAAACGATAGTCCCCATTCTTGTATGTGTCTAAATGGGATCTTTTATAACAGGGCACCGTCACGTCTTCGTAACTGAATGTATGTGGAAAAATAGAAACGGATAAGCTCTGTAATGAGTACATTACTTTCTCGGCTTCACCGCAGTTGATCGTAAAATACAAGAATATTTAATTAATTGCAAGTTATAAAAGTATCTTATACACGTCGTCTCGTTTTATTTATTTGCAGTTAACTGGCCTACAAGCCAAAGCATACTAGTCTTCCCTATCAACCCATCAGGCTAGCAACGCATCACTATTTTGATTCCCCTTTCCACCTATACGCCCACAACGATGCTAAACGTGGCCTTTAGGTCGTGTTACCTTAGGCTCTGTCTAAGGTATAAAAAAGGTGATTTATGTGTGTGTGTGTGTACACACACTTTGTAGATACAGTCAAGGGCGTAAATATAAACTTGCTAATGACATACTTTCTTCCATGCTGGTCTGGGAGCAAAGAATAAACATAGAATGTACCAGTTGCTTCTCCACCCACGCAGATGGTAAAATCCCATCGAGGGAATGGGCGAAAATCATAGGAATCATGTTATAGGCGATGAGGCTAGCAACCCATCACTATTTTGATTCCATTTTCCACCTGTACGCCCACAACCTTGCTAAATGTGGCCTGTAGGTACCTGTTATCTTAGGCTCTGTCTACCCCGAAAGGGATAAAGATGTGATTTGTGTGTGTGTGTGTGTGTGTGTAATGACATAAAATCGTTACAAAAGCATAAATTTGTCAATAAATTGTTTTATTGGTTGTTGACATACCTATGCTTTTACTCTTATTAAACTTCAACACATTTAAACACATCTAAACGCACTATGCATCTAAATGCCTATCTGAAAACACAACTAGCTACTCAAGAATATTGAGCAAAAATAAAAAATAAAGCTTAAAATTGTGCTATGATCAAAACATTGAAGAAGGTTGTTAATTTTCGAAAAATCCTAAAAGTCTAAATATCTCGGAAACCGTGCGACTTACTAAACTAATTGTAACTTTATTATAACCCCCTGAGTGCCCTCTATCCATAGTTCAAGGATTATCCACTAATTACCTAACATCCTGTATACGATAAGAGTTGCATTCGTGATTCGTTCTAGACACAAAAAACTGAGTTCACAATACCCCACTACTAGATGTCGCTACTAGAGCTCGCGTTTAACGATTTTCATAGAATACGACATTGAAAATTACAATACATATATGCAGAATTAAAAGTTTTAATTCTTTACGGGGTAGACAAATCAAAAAACACATAGAAAAATCCGGAAAGGAAAGCTATGGCCGGGAATCGAACCCGGATCCTCATGTACAGGTAGGTATATGAATACCTAAGGCAGAAATAAAAAGTAAGCTTTAAATCTTCTAAAGTAAAGTGGAGTGTTCTCCAGTCCATTATGGTTGCCTGGTAGAGATCGCTCTGTAGCGATAAGGCCGCCTATTGTTACCTTGTAATATATTCTGTACATACCTACCTTTTTTCTGTTTTGGTTGTTATATGTGGTGTTCAATAAAGAGTTATTGTATTGTATTGTGTTGTAAAGAAAGGGTCTTAAAGGGCTAACAAAATGTAAAAGCTCTGTTTGTGTTGACTTTTCGCTATGTTTCACCAATTCCTTACAAAGTAAGCTTTTCTATTATACCTAATGGACGCTTGTGTTTGTTTGTTATTCTGTTTCAGATTCTGACGCTCTTTTTGAAGACTGTTCAACTCTGTGACTTGAAAATTTTATTTTATTTCATTTATTAATTGTAAAGTCAAGTACCTACATGGTAAAAAAGAGATTAGTAGGTAAGTACATGACGCCCTGCAAGGGCACACAATAATAATTTATCACTAAAAGTCAAAAAATATTAATGAACAATGTCAAAATACAATAAAATTTGATGTAGGAGACTTTTGGGGAAAAGGTCAAGTCAGGAGTACCCGAAACCGACAAGCATTTATGAAGAGATTGATGAATGTGGATGAAGCGAAAGAAGTAGTCTCTGCCTACCCCTTTGGGAAAGAGGCGTGACGGTATGTGTGTATGTATGTGTGACCTTATTTTGAAACTCGCCAAGGCTCGTTTCAAAAACCACACGTGTTTTAAGGACCCTCATTATGTACCTAACGATTGCATAAAATACTATAAATTTCTAACGGGTAAAACCGTAAAAGTAAACATAAAAAAGAAGTAAAATGCTTGATTCATTAGTACCTAAAAATGTATAGTTTAAGAAACAGTAAAATGAAAAATAATTCTCCAAAAATGCCTTACATCATTGGGAAAAGAGAACTCTTGAAACTGCTAGACCGATTTTTACTAAACACGGCTAAGAATCCGAATCGGTCACTCCGCTTTAGAGAGAGAGAGAGAGAGAGAGAGAGAGAAACATTTATTCACAGCATATTCGATAAAAGGAAGAAGTACAATATACTTAAGAATGGTACCGAGAGCAACAATCTCGAGAGACAAAGCCAGAGACATTGACGTCAAACGCATAACACCCCTTTTGTGCGTCGGAGGTTAAAAATATTTATAGAATTGTTAAAACTAATCTGTTGAAGTATAGAATAATTTTGAGACTTACCTTATGTAAAACAGATATCTAACTATAGACCGACCGCTTAAATGAGTCCTCGCCCGCGCGGCACGGGCGTGGGGTAGGACGACAAAGGGGACCGAGAGAGGTGCGGGCGGGTAGTGCGCCTGCCGCCCGCACCTCGGCCCCCGCTGTCGTGTCACCCCGCGCTCCTGCACCGCGCGGTCGAGGACTCATTTTAGCAGTCGCACTGTCTTACTAATATTATAAAGGCGAATGTTTGTAAGTTTAGATGTTTGTTGTTCTTTCATAGCAAATCATTTTATTTAAATTTGGTACAAAGATAGTTACAGTCCCGGGGAAACACATAGGATACTTTTTATCCCGGAAAATAGCATAGTTCCTACGGGATAGTGATGAGCGAATTCATTGCAGACGGAGTCGCGGGCAACAGCTTGTGTTGAATGTATATACATACGTATACACATACACAAATCACGTCTTTATTCCTTACGGGGTAAAAAGAGCCCAAGGCGACAAAACCTAAAGGCAACGTTTAGCATGATTGTGAGCTTGTAGGTGGAAAGGGGAATCAAAATAGTGATGGGTTCGCTAATCGCATTACGTATAACGATGATTCCTAAGATTTTCGCCCTTTCCCTCGACGGGATTTTACCATCTGCACGGGAAGAGGAGCCAGTGGTACATTCTATGTTTTATCTTTAGTCCCAGACCAGCATGAAAGATATGTAACATAGTATAAGTAGGTGATCTTTACCTGAATTGGCGGTCGTGCGTTCGTTCACCCGTGACCTTGCCCGCCCTGTCTGATAAACTTAATGATAGCATTATAACCCCTGACGGGAAAAGGGGGTGTTGTTTCACTTTCAAGATCTAATGTATCTTCATTTCTTCACCAGGGGTCCCATTTTTAAAAGCACAACACTCGAAAGTGGTATAAATCTGCTTATATCTCCAAAACTACGGCTTTACATGAAACTACTGTAAGACTTAATCATAATTACACATAAACGGATAACTCACGTATAAAAAGCCGAGTGCTGCTCGACATGTTTCGGACTATTTCGTAGTCCTTTTTCCTGGAGCGCTCGCCCCGGCGGCAGCGAAACGAACACTGCGCGCCAGCGCCCTGTTCGCGCGGCTGTTCGACGCAACTGACAGCGGCGCACAACTACCCTCGTTTTCATCGTCGTTTTTATTACTGTCAAATGTCTGCTTCACAAGATTAATGAGAGCTATAATTGTCTTCTATGCTACTCATATTTCAAATTATCACGACTTTCGAGTGGTATTTTCACACATGTGCCTTGAAAAATTGGGCCCCAGTCCCTGCCTGCGAAGATCTGAAATCAGTGTTCCTCACTCAGCCACGGGCTAAGAAAACTAGCACAGCTTTAACATGAAACTACCGTCAGACTACCGTAATTACACAAACGGATAACTAACGTATAAAAGGCGATTGATGCTCGACATGTTTCGTACCTACTAGTTGGTTAGTTCGTAGTCCTTCCTTTTGGAGCGCTCACGGCGTCAGCGAACTAGTCCGAACATGTCGAGCATCACTCGACTTTTATACGTCAGTTATCCGTTTGTGTAATTAAAACTAGCACAATTTTTATACCATAGAATGTACCAGTTGCTATGGTAAAAGGCTATCGAGGGAATGGGCGAAAATCATAGGAGTCATGTTATAGTGGCTAGTAACCCGTCACTATTTTGGTTCCATTTTCCACCTACACGCTCACAATGTTGCTAAACGTGGCCAGCTAACTATTATTAAATTAAAGATAAAAAATCTCCCAAATCGCTGCCAATGGGGAGGGTGCAGAAGGCTGGCAGCATTGCCACGTTGTATGGCAATGCTTATTCGCTGAGCGAATTATTAGCCAGCCCTCTGGTCACGGGAGGCCTCTATTGTATACAGTAAATTGTATACGATGGATGTATCATCAAAAAACCAAACTCCAGTCCCAATCCAATGGGGGCTATCGCGTGTGAATTTGCCACTAGAGGCGCTGGTGTCGCGTGAGGTCCAATAACAATCACTTTTCACTGGTTTTAGCGGGATTCGTGGCATTAATTATAATTTCTTTCATTTACCTGCTAAAAAGTGATCTCCTACGTGAAATTATCGCAAATATGGATTATTTGGCGATGAATGCGAACGATTTGAGAGCGGAATTAAGAAAAAGTGGCGCAAAAATAAGCGGCTTAGCTACACGATATGATGATAGTTATTTATAAATAATAAACTTAATGAGATTCAAGATTTAAAACTTTGTTTCGGCGCCATATTATAAAGTCGCCTTTGACAGCTATACCTTTGGACCTTAGTCAACAGTGGCGCCAACTGGTGAGCAAAGAAACGATAGTCCCCATTGCAACCAACGTGAAGCTTCCTCCATGTCACACATATTAGGGCACATAATGTTTATGTATCACATTTTTGCATGTCTGCGTGTATTTATAGCGGTGGGCGTCGGGCGGTCCGACCTTGCGTCGGAGACGGCCCTCGCACCACCAGCTGTATCTTTAAACGACGCCCGCGCTGACACTCGCTACATCGCTCCTTTTGTTCCTGAGCTACGTGAGAGCTGCATGCTTCGAGCGGCAATGGGTAGTGTGGAGTTTTTTGTTTTGTTTTATGTAGTCTCGTGGTGCGTGGTTGACGGCCAGTGTGAGCGCTAGTTCGCTCGCCAATTTCGCAGAGGCAAGTTCAACGACTCTTCACACGGAGTCGCCAAGCGTGTTAGCAACGGATGAGGTATTTTGACATAATTATTACGAGTTAATGGAGCGTGTCTATTTATTGGTCGTATATTGGAAAGGTACTTAATTGGCCATTTTATTTACTGTCGTAATATAAAGTTTCGTGATAAGGAAAAGTAGAGCACAATTTCGATGAATAGGACAGGACACGCATTAAAAATATGTCACATTTTTTTATTTATACTAAAGTTTGTAAGTGTGGATGGATGTTTGTTACTCATTGACGCCTGAACGGCTGGATAGATCTGAATGAAATTTGGAACATAGA
The DNA here is from genome assembly GCA_932294345.1 of Pandemis cinnamomeana. Lineage (NCBI taxonomy): Eukaryota > Metazoa > Arthropoda > Insecta > Lepidoptera > Tortricidae > Pandemis > Pandemis cinnamomeana. The sequence continues at coordinate 12,993,696 of OW028710.1, read as the reverse complement.
TAGTTTATAGTCTGGAATAACACATAGGCTAGGTACTTTGCATTCCGGAAAATTGCGTAATTCCTGCGGGATAGCGATAAACGAATTCTATGCTGACGAAGTTGCGGGCAACAGCTAGTAAAATATGAAAATATCGTAAAAGAGATGACATAAAGTTTTTTGTATGAAAAAGAGATTAGAATTAATATTTTGTTTTCACTTGCTACTTAAATGCTCTCCCTTCTGACCCCACTGCGGGGTGAGCGGGATTTGCCAATTAGTGTTTCACTACACTGTCCCTATGTCCCTATGTATGCTTATATCTTCAAAACTACACAACGGATCAAGAAAAAGGTTTTTATGTATATAACTCTACGCAGACGAAACAGAAGCTAGTATTGTATAAATTTGAAACTAAACGACACGTAATCATTATTGAATTAAAATTGATACCGCCGGGACATTTTTTATCTTTAATTTTTTTTAACGGTCAAATTCTTTATTAATAACCAAACTATTAAAAACTAAATAACAATAAAGAATACTAAAACGAGGAAAGTTGATTTAAATTAAAGTATGTTAAAAATGATTAAATAAAAAAAAATAAAAAACTAACCTAAAAAATGCCCCCCTGTTTCGTGCCTGGTTCAAAGGTTCCCATTATGCTGGCCGCGTTGCCTCTTTGAACTGCAATGGTAACCCTTTCAACCAGCCACAAACCGGAGCGGGGATCGCAGCCCCTATCTTTAAAATCAATCACATAATGAAAACATTTGTTTATCGAGGTTTGAATTGAACTCAAATTTTCTCCCTCACCCCGTTTCACGGTATATCTAGGTACGTGGTATCGTGGTAGTACGTTATGGGGGCCCTAGAGGAGCCTAGTGGACACGATACGTTTTTTGTATGATCACTGATAACTAACAATTATTGTGGTGACATTTGTGATAGGTAGGTACATATTTTTTGTTTGATTTAAAAATATACTTTAAAAATTTAGACATTAGGATTATTTTAGGTTTCGATCGGTTCTTTTACTTTTTCTGTGTGTCTACTCTTGCTTAATACTCATGTCCTGTCAATCGTTCAAAGGTTGTGCATATGGGCAGTTCTCCGGAGTGGCATTTTTACGTGTCCGGGGCAAAAAATAATAGATTTCGTCGCTAGATAATACTGAAAAAAATCAGACGTATACTTTAGGCTCAGTCCCGCTTGGAGAACTATTAAAATACTCCATAGTTATTTACAACTGTAAAGAAAAAAATATTACATTTAAAAATTGACATTCGGTGGTAGTGTCCCCTACGCAGATGAGCGGAGAAAAAAAATTATATCTTAAGATACGAATTTTATTTCCTGGTCTCAAATGGGTTCCTATATACAAAACTTGTTTATAAATCATATAATACACACTAATAAAAAATATCATTTAAATTCATTCAATTAAAACAATTTTTCCCCATGTCCGAGGGTAACGTTTGAACTCGGTGGAGTTTACGAAACGCGCCGGCATCCTAACAAAGAAACATACCAGGAATCTCGCGACGCGCGTGTAGGTAGCCTCAGATGTGCCGTGTTTGCTGGCGAGAGCGGAAGTCGATTCACAACTCAGCGCCAAATTTTTCGAGGTAATGTTCGTCGTTCGGTGGGTTTGGTTTCGTGTTTTGTTGAATTCGGTGAGGCAATTAATTTTTTCAGTGTTAGTTCTATTGGTAGTTTGATAGTAAGTAAGTCATCTCTAGGGGTATGTGATTTCATTATTAAGTGGCTCTTGTAAGTACTATTCCTATATTTTCTGTTATTTGGAAAAAACGTTTAATTTTGAATTCGGTGGCAATGATCTCAGTGGATTCGGTGGGGTTTTGGGTCACCGAAATCAAGAAAACTGCCACTGAAGTCAATAAAACTGCTACCGAAATCAATAAAGCCACCACAGCTATCAATATTTATTTTAGAAAAACGCTAAAATATTCTTTATTTCTGCACGAATACTTATTGCACGCACATAATAAAATTAAAGAAGTATGTCTGTCCATCTCTCAGTCAAGTTGTCGCTTGTTTACGCTTTTTATACGGTTGAATCGATTTATATGAAAATTAATATAGTATGTGCTCCAGAAAGATTAAAATATACGTTTCGTCAAGTGATCCAGAGCTCTACGAGGCATACAAAGCGAAAAATAGGAAAAGATATCCCAGAAGAGATGAAAGAAATTTTACGATTATTTTTAAATATTCCCTTTAACCGAAGACTGATTACCATTATGAGGATCCAAGTGCCTAGATAGGATAGACGAATTATTTTCTTTTGAAGAAAAGTTGAGATTGTGGAATTTTGTTATCCTAATTCTTAAATTTCTTTGAATGTCTTTTTATTGTTTGAAACTATGGTGCAATGAGAGACTTCAAAAATCATTATTATTTACTTATCTCTTACTTATTTAGTTACTCTGGCACATTTGAAGCTGGAGGCATTTAAGCAAGTTAAGTAAGAATGTGTTTTTGGAAACCATCCCGCTTTTCGCAATTATGTAAGAATTACTGTATGATTTTTTTTAAATATATTTTTTTGTAATTAAAGCGTGTTTGGTATAGTTAAAATGCGTTTTATCATTATCAAGTTGATTTCACTGGAACCTTTTTGATTTAAGTGGCACTGTCTTTTGAATTTTGATTTCGGTGAGTATGTTTGATTTCGGTGATTGTTTAAATTTAAATATCTTACTAACTAACAGGTTTACTAGAAGGCCTTTAGTACTAATATTTTTTAAATTTAGGCCTGTATTAAGATTTTGAGGTGATACATTAAAAAAGTTAGTAGAAAAATTTGCCACCGAAGTCACCTAAAACAGCTTGTCTCGGAGAACTGCCCATATGTGTTGTCCTGTATTCATCTTTTTCTTGTGTTTTATGTACAATAAAAAGTTATACATACATACATACTTTACCCCCGCGGTGACCTACATATGTAAATGTGAACATCATAATTCAATTTACACCTAAATAAACATGGTTAACTTAAACAATAAACAAAACAATGGTTTTCCAATTTGGTGCAGTCGTTCAGAGTAATTTGTATAGCTACATACATATTATTTCAACGGTTCACACGTAAATAAATATACATTGCGAATAAAAAAACATATTAAATGTTTTAAATAGTTAAAGAAACAACAGTTTTAAATGCAAATTTATGTCGCGATTGCGACACCCACACAGAATCATCAGTCACGTATGGGTTTTCGCACACATGCGCATATTTAGGCCACAAAAGCGTTATTAAAGACATATAATTAAAGGATGGCCTACGTACAATATCAATACGATAGTGATTAGCAACAGTGGCGGACGAACAGGGGGGCGGAAGGGGCGGCCCGCCCCGGGCCCCCGGTCTTTGGGGGGCCCCAAATGCCTCCGTGTTCTCCTGATCAAATCCTAAACAAGACTTTAAAAATGTGCTTAGTAGTTAGTACCTACCTATTTTTTTAAGCTGGGGGGCCTCATTTAGTTTTGTCGCCCCGGGCCTCTGACGGGCTTAGTCCGCCACTGATTAGCAATATGATTGAATCAGGCGTTATGTTGCGGTGAGCTTATTTCTCCAAAACTACAGCTCTAATCAAAGTTTTGACTAGTTCACAAGATTAATAAGACCTGTGATTGTCTTCTATGCCACTCGTATTTCAAATTCAGCACTTATCAGTCATGTGCTGTCAAAAATCGGGCCCCTGGACTTTTGGCAAAACGTCCACAATTTGGTCACGGAACAGAATACTTATCTGGTGAAGAAATAAATAAATGTATTATTATTACTTAGTTACCTAGAGCAGGGTTAAGTTCCAGGTATCTCCCGTATGCTTTGTACCCACATCAGTTATGGTTTGATGAAAGGCAATTGGGAATGGATGATTATTTTGAAAGTGCTTGGTGATTTTTCTATTGATAGGAATAACCATCCTTAGCTACGGAAAAAAGTTTCAGATTTTTCCGTCGAGCCATATATTTTATAAAAATAAAAACATTTTACTCAGTCACTCGGCGGCCCCTATACGGAAGTAAGCAGTACGCCAATGACATAATCAAATTTAAAAAAAAAATGCTGCTTGAATCTGTGGTACACGATGGCATTTGTAGCTAAGAAAAGCAACGGCTAAGTGGCGCCGTCTGTAGATTGTTCGTGTTACTAACCAAACATGGGGAATTTCAATAAAAATGACCATAATATACATTTTTTTCTCAGATTTTGGAATTATTGGGTTATTTCTACTCCGAATCAAAAACACTACTGAAAGTTATATGAGAAATGTATGGTAATTTTAATGAAATCCCAAATAGGTGGTTTAGTACCAACAACAATCTAGACGGCGCCACTTAGCCGTTTCTTTTGCTTGTTTTAGCTTCCGAGTGCGGTGCTATCAATCAATGTCAGTGACAAATGTCATTGTGTACCACAGATTCAAGCAGCATTTTTTTCTTTTAATTTGATTATGTCATTGGCGTACTGCTTTTACTTCCGTATAGGGGCCGCCGAGTGACTGAGTAAAATGTTTTTATTTTTATAAAATATATGGCTCGACGGAAAAATCTGAAACTTTTTTCCGTAGCTAAGGATGGTTATTCCTATCAATAGAAAAATCACCAAGCACTTTTAAAATAATCATCCATTCCCAATTGTACCATTGAACCCACATCCTGTCGCTACTACGTCAGCGCTACGTCATCACTACGACATACGATTCCGGGTGAACGTATCCCATCAAAAGCATCATAAATGTGAAATGAGAGCCAAGTTCAACAATGTGACTTTTATTTATTTAATTATCAAACTACACACACACACAAACACAAATCATGTCTGTATCCCTTACGGGGAAGACAGAGCCTGAGGTAGCAAAACCTAAAGGCCACGTTTAGCATGATTGTAGGCGTAGAGGTGGAAAAAGAAATCAAAATAGTGATGGGTTGCTAGCCGCATCGCCTATAACATGATTCCTAAGAATTTCAGCCAATCCCTCAAAGGGCTTTTATCATCTGCGCGGAACAAGAAGCAACTGGTACATTCTATATTTTTCCTTTGCTCTCAGACCAGCATGGAAGTTTGAACGTAAATCACTCACTACATAGTATAAAATAAAGTCCCTTTTTCTGTCCTATGTCCCTATGTATGCTTATATCTTCAAAACTACACAACGGATTTTGATGCGGTTTTTTTAATCGATAGAGTGATTCAAGAGGAAGGTTTTTATGTATAATTCTACGCAGACGAAGTCGCGGGCAGAAGCTAGTAATATATAAATAACTGTTTGAGCTAGATATATGAAATTTTGCATTTAAAGCAACCTTAAAGGTCTGAATAAATATGGCAAATTTCATGAAATATAGGTTAAATAGGTTTCGAGCTGTGAAGGGGTCAAAAGTAGCTCGTAATGGTTCGTGTTCCTTTTCCTTTGAACTTGGCTGACCCGCTGCCGTGTCTATACGGAACGCACACCTGCACAGCTTATCGCTGGTGTAAACGGCTAGCTTTGGCCTCATTTAGCTACTTCACACCTCTTTGGCGTGGTAGCCAAAACCTAGCCAATCGCTCGTCGGATTAGCGCAAGAGTTTCGTACGACTTCGGCAAGTGAATGTACATATCCAGTGTTAGCGAAGCCCAGGTTCTAAGCAAAATGTCGGCAGTGTAAGATCGTTTTAAATTGGTTACTTATATAGACAGACGGACAGACATAACATTTTAGATTTTTAGATTTATTTCATTAAGTAGATGTGCTATGTATGTGAAGCACCCTTTCTAATGACTGTACAGTCAGCGTCATATAGTTTGAAGCATCCAAGTCGGCCAAATAGTTCGGAACACCATAGAAATAGTATGGTGCGTCGAACTTTTTGGTCACTTTGGATGTTACTTACTATATGACGCTGACTTTACCTTTTGATTAAGTAAACTTTTTGATATTTTCAATGCTCCAAAGGACCTCAGTATTTGGTATTTAGTTTCAACTTTGTACCTTTACCAGTGGCGTAAGTATAACCCCCCGGGGCCGTGGCAAATTCGTCAGATCCTTCCTCAATATAAAGAAGTGCATCAGCGTCCCTTCTGTGCTCTGAACCAAGCCAGTTCGGAGCCCCGTAGAGCTAGGGGCCCCTGGCATTTTGCCACCCCTGCCAACCTATAGTTACGCCACTGAGAGAAAGGGTCCTGGCGAACAGACAGACGGACGGCGAGGTGATCATATTAGGGTTCCTTTTAGCCCCAAGTAGCGCGAGGTAGAAAACAGGCCGCTATTTCACCAACGCGACAATTGTCGGTGACAAGTGACAATTATGTGTACGTTACAAAATCGATGAGAATCTGCGATATTTGGCTTCATATAGACTACGCATTGCATTTCGAATTGTCAATGGTCACTGACAATTGTCGAGTTCGTGAAATAGGGGCCAGGAGGAGCTCCTCCTGACCCGGAATCCGAAATTAGAAGTTCATTTCATACCGTCTCTCTCACACTCCTATTAATCACAGTTAATATGAGCGGAATGGCACGAAACGAATTTTGAGTTCTTAACTTCGGAAGGCCTGCAGCCATTTCAGTAGGAGCGGAATGTTGCTGCCCAAGTTGCAGCAAGTATTGCTGTTGAACTTGTAAGTATAGACATTAAGAGTTATCTTTGGTATCTTTTAGAACTTCATAGAATAGTTATAATGGAATATCAACAAAAAAAATTACAGAGAAAAACTTGTTTTCAAATCACGAAGATAGGAAGTAACGATAACCACGTGGTCGTAGCAATGTATCCAATAGATTTTGTTCATGGATGAGTTTGTCAATTTTAGTGCGAAACAAAAACACGAGCCAGTTGAAACCACGGTAGTAATGCTTCGTGACCTCGTCCCCGTAATCTCAAGTGTATTAAATCATTATTTATCCAGACTATGAGGTTACAGAGTTAAGATCAACTTTTACATAATGAGGGGCTCTCTGGGAATACGTAAAATGCTTGATATCTATGGCATAACCTCATGTGTCTCATGGCCAGAATATTTGGGTGTACCGCAAGGTTATGTTTTGGGGCCTGAACTCCATAGCTGCTATTGAAACGCGTTACTCACGGTCAAACAAAAGTAAATATTTTGTGTTAGAATGAATGCACTAAGTAAAACATAATAATATATGCTAAGGCAAAAACAAACTTATCTCTGCGCTGACAAAGATACAGAAATTACGAGTCACACTTAAACTATATTACTTTAAGATTGAATTTGCTTTAGCGTTGTTGAGAAAGATGAAATATGCTGTGTGCTATTGGCAAATATAAGTTTGCTGAACAGACTAAACAGTCCTCAGGCTTACTCATTGCGTATCTTAGTGCCTATTCTTAGTATTCGGTCGGTCGTCGAACTATCAATAAACTTGTGTTTTTTCCTTGTCTGTCTTTTGCCCGTAAAAAGTATAGGAACAAAGGGATTAAGTACATGTTTTTAAAGACGCCAGGTTGCGTTTATGCCGACTTAACGGACAGTATAATTTTTAATACATAACTGTTGCAATCTACAATTATTTCATAGTAGTTTTATTTTTGCTTATGGCGACTCCCCCCTTGTCTACCGACAATATACGAAGAAACGCACCATCCAGGTTTTTTATTACTATAAATATAGAACCACTCAGAATCAGACCCCCAAACCAGTGATTTGTTCAATACCCATTAGCCAGAAACTGCGCAATGCTTATTTTCCTCGTGCAACTACGCTAAACAAAACGGAAACTTCTTGTGTATGAGGAATTGGTTGGTAGCTGGAAATTATTTCCAAAAACAACCTTCGTCGTTACTAATTTGAAAAATATTTCATTTCGAGGTGTAAATGAAACTTAACAGTTTTTTAAAATACACTTAGGGCCTGTTTTAACTGATTCCCTCTCTATTTCTTTCAAGGAAACAGACAGAGACGACATCAATCATCATAGATAACCGACACAAGATAGCCGGAACTTTACAGAGAGTTGTGAAACAGGCCCTTAGTAAAATTCGCTTTATAGCTTACTGATTTTGAGATGGTCGTTTGTATAAAAATAAGTATTGGGGCCTAATGCGATTCAATTCCGACTCAGTTCAGGTTTTGGCTATAATTTTTAGTATGGATCTGACAGCGAGCGAACCTAAACTGAATCGGAATTGAATCGCATAACGACGTCATGGCAACCCCCAAATGTAAATAACTTTGGCGTTGCTTATAAAGTTAAATGGCATTGCGTACAACTTACAAAATTACAGAAATCTTTGCAAAAACCAATTCGCAGATTACTTTACAAACCGACTCAATCCCCATTCGTCTTTGTTCGTTTATTTTGGGGATAGTTTTTGTTTGAAGCTGCATATTTGATATTTTAATCGAAATGCTCAATCAGATTTAAGAAGTGGAATGACCCACGATCTTGCCGCGCAGTTCTCAAGTCCGCATTCCAATAAGCTCTATTAAAAAAGTAGGTGTTTTTAATTTTTATTAGGTAACTAGCTTCTGCGCGCGACTTTGTACATACCTTCCTCTTGAAGCATTATCCATTAAAAAAAACCGCATCAAAATCCGTTGCGTAGTTTTAAAGGTCAGATAGACAGCGGGAAGCGACTTTTTTTTATACTATGTATCTATTGATTGACAATTAATAAGATAAGAGTCCATTTAATTAGCCCTCTATCACGTCACTTTTAGGGAATTTTTACAGTTATTTTCAGCTTGTTCTTCGTACATAACCAAGTTACATTACCAGCATTGGTAATAGTACCAACGTTGGATGGGTTATTCAGATTAATTTAGGTTTCGGTGCGGCGGACATGTTTGTTACATACACAAATCACGTCTCCATCCCTTACGGGGTAGACAGAGCCCAAGGTAACAAGACCTACAGGCCACGTTCAGCAAGATTGTGAGCGCATCAGTGGAAAATGGAATCAAAATAGTGATGGGTTGCCAGCCGCGTCGCCTATAACATGATTCCTATGATTTTCGCCTATTCCCTCGATAGGCTTTACCATCTGCGCGGGAAGTTGTTTGTTTTACTTTAGAAATAGTCTTTATTTTACCTTAGAATGTCCTAGTAATATAACTTGGTTATGTACGAAGAACAAGGGTTATTTTCATTTAAATAGTTTCATCAGCATCCTATGGCTGACTACAAAAATGCTCTTATGACCCGTTTCTCGAAACTGCCAGTTACAATTTTACAAACGATAGTGCGGTAGACATACCTATAGTTTTAGAGCCGAGTGGCCATTCTCATTGCGGCAACCGGATGGTGCGTACATAGCCTTAGTATTTTATCATTTTCGAAGTTTAGACGTCAAGGAAAGAGCGCTCCCACAAAAATTGGCCGTGAACGAGACAGACGAGTTGACCTTTCTGTCCGACGCGGCGCTATTTCTTGCTAAATTTAGATGCGCCTGAGTTTGGCTTTAACACGCTTCGGGGATCGGGGGTCTAATGCAATTTACTTCCTTCATATTTGTGATGTACTGATAGGCTGTATTGAATTTAGGAATTTAGGAATCATGTTATAGGCGATGCGGCTAGCAACCCAACTATTTTGATTCCACTTTCCACCTGTACGGCGACAGTCTTGCTGAAAGTGGCCTGTAGGTCTTGTTACCTTGGGCTCTGTCTAACCCTCTGCCTTTGTAATCTGTTTGAATGATGTGTCGTACAGACACATCATTCAAACAGATGACGCTTAGCGACAAAAATTCGCATAGTAACAAAAAGGTCACGTGACAAGTTAGTAACAGAACAGGTAGAAAAATTCGGAGACTACCCACCTGCTATGGGTGGTGTAGGGGTATAGCACGCGTCACGATTCCCGGCCATAGCTTTACTTTTCGAATTTTTCTGTGTGTTCTAATTTTCACTGACATTTAAAAATTCTGTCTAACCCGTAAGGAATAAAGACGTGATTTGTGTGTATGTATTTGTCGATGTTTAAAGTGCATAGCGTTAAAGAGGTGAATTAATTTTGAATCCGAAACTACGATGAACAATTTATATAGGAGTGTTGGAGTATAGACCGACCGTTTAAATGAGTCCCCGCCCGCGCGGCACAGGGGCCCGGGGTAGGCTACAAAGGGGGCCGAAAGAGTTGCGGGTGGCAGCCGCACTACCCGCCCGCACCGCTCTCGGTCCCCTTTGTCGTAATAAAGAGAAAAAATTAAAGAATTTATCAATATACAAACTATTAAGAACTAAATAACAATAAAGAACACTAAAACTAGGAAAGTTGATTTAGAGTAAAGTGTGTTAAAAATGATTAAAAATTAACCTAAAAAAATCTCCCCTGTTTCGTGCCTGGTTCAAAGGTTCACATTATGCTAGCCGCATTGCCTCTTTGAACTGCAAAAAAATTAAATGATGACACCATTCTTTACATACACAAATCACGTCTGTATCCCTAACGGAGTAGACAGAGCCGTAGGTAACAAGACCGAAAGACCACGTGTATTCTTTAACTTTCACATTTGACGTTATTCTTGAAGGTGGGAATGATTTCGGTTTTTTTAAGCTCTTTCATTAATATTCTAGAGACTAGAATAGAATAGACTATAGCGTGTTCTAGTAAAGTTCTATGAGAGTGGTTGACAGCCCACAAAAGCCAGCAGTGACCAACTTTTTAACTGAGAAATTTTCAATTGTGCGGCCACTTGCAATGCAAAAACTGAGTGGCACAAAGTTCAATGACCCAAATTGCTAAAATTAAACTCGGAGATCAGCTCACTGTACCGAACGACACGATTCGAGATAACTCGACGGCAAATGATACGCTATTCGGCGACGATAGAGATGGTACTCGAATGACGATGTCGGAAGATGTCACGTGGTCGCCTAAGTTATAGGAATACTATTACAAATGTATGTATTTAGAATTAATTCATACACGTAACGTTGACTATGAAAGGAATAGTGACGAACTCCCGGTTGATACCTTTTCGACGTTAATTTCTTGTAGGTAATTCAAATTCAAATTCAAATTTTTGACATATATACACACACAAATCGCGTCTTTATCCCTTACGGGGTAGACAGAGACTAAGGTAACAGAGACCTAAAGGCCACGTTTAGCGTGATTGTGGGCGTAGGGGGAAGGGGGAATCAGAATAGTGTTGGGTTGCTAGCCGCATCGCCTATAACGTGATTCCTCAGATTTTCGCCTATTCCCTCGATGGGCTTGAAGAGAAGCAACTGGTACATTCTATGTTTTTTCTTTACTCCCAGACCAGCATGGAAGAACCAAATCAAAATTCAAATTTTATTTTGCAAATAAGCCGCCAAAGGTTATTTTACATGTCGTTTTTTGGAACTACCAGCGCATTCGGAAAGACCATCATTGCCAAGAAGAAATGCGCCGCAAGAAACCTGGCAGAAAGTAATGTTTTCAAAATATAATATTTTAACTACAATACTTAAATTCTACTTCTTAAATACAATAAAAGGGATGTATAAGGTCCCCAAGCCTTAAATTATATTAGTCTATAGATAGTAAAGATGTGTAAAGTAGCTACTGGTTAAAGCAAAAAAAACTTTTGAAAATAATTTAAATTCAGTGGAGGTGTTAAACGCCTCCAACGTCAAATAAATTAATTGTTCATTATGTCCAATGTCAAAGAGAAAAAAAAAGAAATATATAGCTATATTTCGTCGTGTAAGTAACCGGTAAGCTTTTAGATTCCGAAGGCAAGCTTACGTCTGCCGCCCTCAAAGTTGGCTCTCAATTAAATTAGTCGGCAAGGTTATTCCAACGGCTTCCAACCTACTTATATTTAGATTTTTTATACCACGTCGACATAGCCCAAAGAATTGCGAAACTCAAGTGTTGTAAGGTTCTCGAATGACGTCCGCGGACCGGGAGACGAGCTGTCGTGTGCCTCCAACAAGATGGAGCGACGACCAGTAGGCTTATTACCTAACTCGCTCGCAATCGCCATCGTGTTCATTTTGACAGCTCTTGTATCAATGTGACAGCTAGCTACTTCCGATGCCAATTGTCAGCCCATACATGAACTGTCAAAATGAACACGATGGCGATTGCGAGCGTGTAAGGCTTCGTTCCCACTATGCCGGACCGGTGGATTTGCCGGGTCGGTAAAACTACCGGACAGGCTAGTGGCTGTACGATTTATATGAAGCTCCGGTTCTCCTGCCGGATCAAGGTGTAATGTGAACGCCCAGTTCCGGTTGGCGGTTGCCGGCAAATCCACCGGTCCGGCATAGTGGGAACGAAGCCTTAGGTAATAATAAGGATTAGGATCGCGGTGGATGCGGAGGGCGCAAGACCGATCTGAGTGGAGAGCATTGGGGAGGTTTACGTCCAGCAGTGGATGTTCTTCGGCAGACATGATGATACCACGTCGGTGGCAAGCAAGCTTACGGCCCGCCTGATGGTAAGCGGCTACTGTAGCCTATAGACGCTTACAAGTCCAAGGCACTAGCATGCGTGTTGCCACCCTTTAAATGAATTTTTAAGGAACCCCGTACTATATTTCCCCGGGAAAACACTGGCTGGGAGTTCATTTCACAGCCGGAGAGTTCGCGGGAGAAACTTTCTCCGAAACGCACTGTAGGCGACACGCCTATTTAAGCAGCTACGTGTTACAACCTTTTTATAAAAGTATCATATTTTGGCACTGGCCGCAAATAAACTTAATTGCACGCAGCGCTGAAAGAAAAACAAAAGAAAGTAGTCATGTCATTTGCTCTTGTCAGCGCTGCGTGTTGAATTTTCAGTATAATTTAAATTGTTTTATTTTGTTAGTTTCTACAAACGCGCCTTCTACGGGTTCATCCTGTAAGTATGACGCCGAGCACAACTGTCTAGACATGCAAACCAACGACGTACCTACAACTGAAACTTCCTCAATAGCAGCGCCTCTAGTGAAAGTTTATGTCCACAATACGTCTTAGAGATAGAGCGAGAGAGAGACATTATTTATTTACACACATTCGATTCACATGCATGTAATAGGTAGGTAGGTACATTTGAGTAAAATAAAATAAACAGATAACAAACACTCAATTGTTTGAGCATTTCTCAAAAAGTTTGTACATTTCATGCAGGTGATGAAACTAAGTCTAAATAACATAGTCTCCTAAAGTGTCCTAATTTATTTGTATGGAAACTTCCCTTTTTGTAACCACGGACCACAGAACTTTGATCACTCACATGAGGTTTACCATCTTACCTCTAAAGCGAAGCATCTACAATCCTTCGGGGTTTAGGGAATCCCTGGTAGTGGTCGCTTACCATCTGTTGATCCACTTGCTCGTTTACCATCCTATTTCATTTTTTTTTTTTTACTACAAACTGACCAGTGATTGACCTCTATCTCACTTGGTGGAAGGTGCAGATGAGGCCAAAGGTGTAACTCACTGGTTCAGTAATAGCCTATTCACTCTAGCCTTGAAGAGCCCTAGGTTGTATCTGTCCGGGAATACAGACGATGGGAGCGAATTCCATTCCCTAGCAGTTCGCATTAGGAAGGATGAAGCAAACCGCCTCGTATAAAAAAAAACTTCTTGATCATGATGGCATGAGTATTGCATAGTTGCCTTCACCCGTCTACAAAACCAAATGCTACGTAACCAGTTGCGTACGAAAAAAAAATTATCTTGCTACAAAGCCAGTTATTTTTATTTAGTTAGCTGCTAATTACGGCAATTCTCAACGGAAACATCAGGTTTGATGAAAATAACGGTACCAAGAAAGCACGATTTCAAGAAAATGGAGACTTACATAGATTTACTAAGAAGTGAAAAGTGACTGGTCTGTGTCTACGCTCTAATTAGCGAATTTAGGTTATTTTTGGATGGCAATTGGCGTGGGATTGATCTGTACTAGTCGCTTTGGTCGTTTTGGGATTGAGCGACTTGTGGTTCAAGGTAGGGTTGAGGGTACCAAGCCCCGAGGAAGATCGCCTATGAGGTGGACTGACCAGATAAAGGCGGCAGTAAATGGCTCGTCATCACTACATGAATGCACGAGGAAGGCGGCCATCAGAGAAGAGTAGCGGCGTGTTGTGAAGCTTGCCACCAATCCCTGACGTGATGACCACGACCACTCTGTCAAGAGTGATACCGACAAGGAAGAGTCGTTTTGGTAACACCAAATTTAAGTAGGTGCCTAACCAGGTCTAAGATAGTAATATAGCCCCTTTTATTCCGTTTCGCTACAATTTCGGTACAATTGTGTAGTTTTTTTCTTATAAATTATCGAGTAATTCGGCGTGTCTTACGGCATAGGCCTCCTCCATTTATTAGAGGGTTGGAGCTATTCACACGCAAGCCAGTGCGGATTGGGAACTTCACACACACTGAATTGCTTCGCAGATGTGTGCAGGTTTCCTCTCTATGTTTTCCTTCGCCGAAAAGCTCATGGCAAATTTCAAATGTAATTTCGCACATAAATTCCGAAAAATGCAGAGGTGCGAACGCAGTATTCGAACCCACGAGCCTCTGCTTGAGAGGCCACAGGTCAAACCACTAGGCTACCAAGGCTTTTTCCATGTTCAAGATAATTATTTAATAATTAGGCATAGCGTTTTCTCTGTTGCACTTTTGTATGCAAATGAAAGAAACAAAGGAAGGTCGGCGGGCTTTAACAATTTTAACTCAATGCTAAACGATTCTGAGTTAGAAAAACCCAAAATACTTAATTTCTGGAAAATTGCTCATGTAAGTACGTTCTTTTGAAAGACGCTCAGTTAACCAAAGAGAGAGAGAGAGAGAGAGAGAGAGAGAGAGAGAGAGAGAGAGAGAGAGAGAGACATTTATTTACACACATTCGATACACGTTGATATATAATAGGAAGAAATACAAAACACTTAGCAATAGTACCGATATGGTGTAAAATGGGCCCCACTCAGCATAATGTTGCGGCAAGCCGCAACGCAAAGGGTGAAGTTATATAATATGATTGTCGTCAAACGTAACGATTATTTTACAGACGACATTTATTTGAAGAATTCGCTGGCACTCCCTAAAGATGGACTACGCATTAGTCCGAAACATGTCGATCTAAATGATTACTAGTCTTTTACTTACCCGAGTCTCGAGGTACGTTTATGTTTAAAAGTAAACTGCGACGTATTCCCGAAGATTACAGTTTTCTGTAGTTTCGAGACAGTAAAATTCTTCCCTTCAACCACGAGTTTCTTCATTGATTCAAAGATGCGGAGGTCTAGTATTTCTGGTCTCACGTAAGACAAAGGCTAATAATTCTCTCACTTTATTATAATTTCGGTTTTTTTGCCAAGAATTTGTTGAAGTCTTACATTGTAACCACACTTTAGTTTCTTGGACGTACGGTCAACAAAATGGAGCTCTGGGTCACTGTATAACTTTGTCACAATAAGTGTTCGGCTTGTTATATGTCTGTGTCAAAGTAACTTGTACAAAGTCGATTGTGATAAGGTTCTACCGTGGCAGTTCCATTCCGTCTGGCGGACTTGGGAGTTACCATGACATCTTAAGGCAGTTTAGGTTCGCTCGCTGTCAGATCCATACTAAAAAGAGCCAGCTAAAACCTGAACTGAGTCGGAATTGAATCGCATTAAGACGTCATGGTAAGGCTGTCCTATCGGCCAAATATGTTGGTCTGCTGGTTCGCAATCCTTAGCACGACATGAAATATTATATACATAAATACCGTCACGCCTCTTTCCCATAGGGGTTGGCAGTTCAATGGTGTGTGTGAAGTTCCCAATCCGCACTGGGCCCGCGTGGGAACTTAGCCCAAGCCCTCTCATTCTGAGAGGAGGCCTGTGCCCAGCAGTGGGACGTATATTTATAGGCTAGAGATGATGATGATTAATGTTTCATTAATGGAATTGTGAACAGATTTATCGAGAAATATTCGTTTCGTCGTAACTTTTTTATGAAAGGACAAAGTAAGCGGGTTTTTCTTACGTCATAGGTACATTACAAATTTAAAATTATTCAAACATTTTGTAAGGTGTTTAAAAATAGATACTTTAGGAACAGAATAAGTAGCAACCTTTTACATTGAAAATACTTTGAACCTGGAAGGTGGAACTAAAAAAAATATTCCATGACTTTTTAAGAATTAATTAGGTGTAGAGGCAGAACGGCCTGAAGCCACGGCCCCTGTTTCAGGCGCATAAAATTAAAAATATCTAAGCATTTCACGTATTTGACAGATCTAAGTATGTTACAGACATGGAATAGAATAAGTATCTAGTAGATCAGACTTAGACAGAACCTAAGGTAACACGACTTATAGGCCACGTTTAGCATGATTGTGGGCGTATAGGTGGAAAGAGGAATCAAAATAGTGATGGGTTGCTAGCCACATCGCCTATAACATAATTCCTATTTTACCATTCCCTCGATGGGCTTTTACCATCTGCGCGGGAAGAGAAGCAACTGGTGTCTAAACATTTTTAACAAGCTACCAAATTACATACGGGTAGCTCCTGAAAATATATTTAAAAATAGGTTAATGCAGATACTGATAGAAAAAAACTACTATAGTGTAAATGATTTCCTCTTGCAAGATAATTTTGTATAATGTAAGCAACCCATTAAAAAAAAAAAAAAAAAAAAAATTGCATGCTAGTATAATAAAATTGTACAAATAGCAGAATAAGGAACCTATTGTCTCTGTGCCACCCAATGACATTGTTATATCTACTTATTCTTTGCAAATAAATATATTCTATTCTATTCTATTCTATTCTGGTACCTACATTCTATGTTTTTTCCCCAAGACCAGCATGGAAAACCATTTTTAATAAAATAAATATTATACAGGGTGTCCCAGAAAGTACAGTCAAGCGAAAGTCCTGACGTAGAGCAACTCAAGGGGCATCCGAATCACCCCCATGTATGTTCCGCGATTTTTCGTAGTTTAGGAGTTATGGCCTTTTTTCACATTTTCTATTAATCTACGACCACGGAGACAGTTTTGCTCACTCTGACTGCAATAATTGAGATAATTGGCTGCTTGTTTTTTTAACGAGTAGCTGAATAGTACGTGCATGTATTTCAATTAAAAACAAAACAACATCGGTGACCGTTTGGGCAAAAAAAAATATCGAATCACAAAAAGTGACTAAATTTTGACTGTAGTTCAGACTTTGAAGGCCAATTACAAAAAAAACTAGCATAACTTTTTTTTTTCAAACCATGTTTAAAAACTGCCTTATTTTATTGACTTTCTACCCTATTAATTTTATTGATCTATCATTAAGGGATCATGCCAAAAAAATAAAATCAAAACGTACTTCATCCGTAATTTTCACTTTTTCTAGTAAGGCCAAGTACAAATCTGAAATATTTTTTAATTTTCATTTAATAGCATCGGAAAATCAGTGGTCAGTATTATTGTTTTGCACCAAGAAGTTTTTCATGCTAAATCCGGAGCACAAACCTAATTTCAGATTTGTACTTGGCCTTACTAGAAAAAGTGAAAATTACGGATGAAGTACGTTTTGATATTTTTTTTTGGCATGATCCCTTAATGATAGATCAATAAAATTAATAGGGTAGAAAGTCAATAAAATAAGGCAGTTTTTAAACATGGTTTGAAAAAAAAAAGTTATGCTATTTTTTTTTGTAATTGGCCTTCAAAGTCTGAACTACAGTCAAAATTTAGTCACTTTTTGTGATTCGATATTTTTTTTTGCCCAAACGGTCACCGATGTTGTTTTGTTTTTAATTGAAATACATGCACGTACTATTCAGCTACTCGTTAAAAAAACAAGCAGCCAATTATCTCAATTATTGCAGTCAGAGTGAGCAAAACTGTCTCCGTGGTCGTAGATTAATAGAAAATGTGAAAAAAGGCCATAACTCCTAAACTACGAAAAATCGCGGAACATACATGGGGGTGATTCGGATGCCCCTTGAGTTGCTCTACGTCAGGACTTTCGCTTGACTGTACTTTCTGGGACACCCTGTATAAGCCCGTGTTTACGAACAAATTTACAGGTTTCCAGGATGTATATAGAAATTAGAATTAATATTGTGTTTCGATTTTACTGTCGATAGGGAAATTGCCGATTTTGCGGCAACGCAAACTAAATTGTCTAGTAATTTAACAGCCAATGTTTGCCTCTTAACGTGTGGCATAGTGTAAGATCCGATTATAACGTCGATCTGCACCGAACTGATAATAGAATGAAACATATTTTATAATAAATTTAGTATATTAGAAAATGTAATAAAAATGGGTTGGCTAAAAAAATCCTGGACAGACGAAACGATACACAGATAAAATATACTACATAATCCATAAACTTTTACGTAGGTAAACAAAGCAATAAATAGATAGAACCCGACTTATGTGTAACTAAAAAAATACATAAATTAATTAAATAGTTACAATACAATACAATACAATACTGTTTATTGAACACCACAAATCAGTACAAAACAATACAGAAACAAAAAACAAAGTAGACAATAGGCGGTCTTATCGCTACATAGTTTACAGTAAACAAAAAATAAAAAGGAGGGAAAACTAAATTGTTCAAAAACAACAGGCTAGCATAACAAAGTGCAAAGTGCACAGTGCAAGCAATGCAACAGGATTAGCGAGTAAGACGGTGGTAGAGGTCTGGACCTTGCACGAGCTCACCACCCGCAAAAACTGAACAACCCTCTTTTCCACAGTCGAGCAAAAGCAAGCTTACCGTAAGCGTTTTTCTACCGTCACTCGGTTCGGTGCGCGGTGGAAAAAACGCTTAGCGTGCTTCACGATACAGTGGCCAGGTATTCGACCATTACTAGATGCATTATGGACCAGCGATGGGCTTTCGGAAAGGGGAGGGTTCCACAACTTTTTTTTTTTTTTTTAATGTGAATAGGAAGGCAAACGAGCGAGTGGGTCACCTGATGGTAAGTGATCACCACTGCCCATAGACACCCGCAACCCCGGAGGGATTGCAGATGCGTTGCCAACCTAGAGGACTAAGATGAAATGCCTCTTGTGCCCGTAATTTCCCCAGCTGTCTTACTCTCCACACCGGAACACAGCAGTGCAAGCACTGCTACTTAGCGGCAGGATTAGCGAGTAAGATGGTGGTAGCGATCCGGACGGACCTTGCACAAGGCCCTACCAGCCGCAAAACTACTACAACAACTACGTCAAGACTGCTCCAATTTTTTATCAGTCGTTCTAAACGGACTATTCAGATATTTGGTTGATGCTGTAGGCTTATTACCTAACTCGCTCGCAATCGCCATCGTGTTCATTTTGACAGTTCTTGTATGAATGTGACAGCTAGCTGAATGCGATGCCAATTGTCAGCCCATACGTGAACTGTCAAAATGAATACGATGGCGATTGCGAGCGAGTTAGGTAATAAGCCTAGGTCTAGAAGCAAAGAAAAATATAGACTTTACCAGTTTGCTTCTAATCTCAAAAGATCATCGAGGGAACGGGCAAAAATCTCAGGATTCATGTTATAGGCGATGCGGTTAGTAACCCATCACTATTTTTGATTGCCCTTTCTACCTATACGCCGTCTACGTCTGTACGTGGCCTTTAGGACTTGTTACCAAAGGCTCTGTCTGCCCTGTAAGGGATATAGAGGTGATTTGTGTATGTGTGTATGTTGATGAGATGTTGATCACTATTTTTAACCCCCGATCAAAAAGAGGGGTTGTATAAGTTTGACGTCCATCTCTGTGTATGTGTGTGTATCAGTCTGTGTTATCGAAGCTCATGCACCGAATTCGATGCGACTGTTTTTTTCAATCAATCAATAATTTATTCTCAAGAACACAATGGTTTACATAGATGGTATTGTAAGCAAGTATCAGTCCCTGCCCTAACATTAATCAGTCAAATTGTATATAATTTAATTAAAAATACTATTAGAAAACAATAAAATTAAAATGTCTAAATTACTCATCTATAGTATATAATTTTATAAAGAGGAAAAATTTGATTGTTTGTTTGTTAGTTTGCATTGAATAGGCTCCGAAACTACTGGACAGATTTCAAAAAATATTTTGCCGTTAGAAAGCTACATTATCACTGAGTGACATAGGTTACTTTTTACCTCGGGAAAATACCTTTTCCTACGGGAAAATTAATTTACCGCGGGCGAAGCTGCGGACGGAAGGCTAGTTCAATTATAAATTAAATTTACCTAGTAATTTAATAAGTTAAAATAAAATTGAATTATGCAATGTCAAATTATCAGATTCATCATTTTTCAATTAACTTACAATAAATTAAATAGATTACTTAAATTATTGTTTTGGTTCTTAGCCGTTTGGTTAAAATCGGTCCAGCGTTTTGAAGAGTTATCATTTTCTTTTCCAAAATGACGTACTTATTAGGAATTTTCGGCATAAAATTTACGTAATACTTGATGAGGGGGGATTTTACAATTAGAATGGCCTATTACCGTTGTTCTCAATATTCATGGAGAAGTTTATATATTATGTTGTAAAATAAAAGATGTATATCGCGGAACCTTTCCATTTTACAGTCACTAGTTTTTATAATTTATTTCTATTATGTGCTTTATGAACTGTGAAGGCGCGTGTTACCATTTAATAGGGAATGTTATAGTTGTTCTAGACTAGACAGGTAATTCAAGCACTGTACTAATTGCATATCCGGAGGGGTATTCAACCTATCGCTAATTAAAAACAACAGAAAAACTGATTTTCTTCCATGCTCTACGCTTATTACCTAACTAGCTGTTGCCCACTACTTCGTCTGCATAGAATTCGTTTATCACTAACCCTCAGAAATTACGCAATACGTTCTTAGAGGATCCCTACGTCATAGTAGCTTTATGCATGCAAAGTCTCAGCCCGATCGGTTTAAAATTGACAAAGTTTCATACAAACTTTCATCCCCTATTTTATGCCCTTGGGGGTAGAATTGATCAAAATTCTTTCTTAGCGGATGCCTACCTACGTCATAAGATCTACCTGCATGCCTAATTTCAGCCCGATCCGTCCAGTAGTTTGGGCTGTGCGTTGATAGATCACTATGTCAGTCAGTCAGTCAGTCACCTTTTGAGTTATATATTTAGACTCGCTCGCAATCGCCATCTTGTTAATTTTGACAGTTCTTGTATGAATGTGACAGGTAGCTGATTCCGATGCCAATCAGCCCATACATGAACTGTCAAAATGTACACGATGGCGATTGCGAGCGAAGTTAGACAACACTGAGAGTAAAGAAAAAACATGGAATTTATCGTTTGTGTCTCTTCCCGCGCAGATAGTAAAAGTCCTCGAGGGAATGGGCGAAAATCTTAGAAATAATTTTATTTTATTTTGATTCCCCTTTCCACCTATATCTACGCCCACAATTATGCAAAACGTGGCCTAAAGACGTGATCTATACAATACAATACAATACAAATACTCTTTATTGAACACCACAAATCAGTACAAAACAATACAGAAACAATGAACAAAGTAGACAATAGGCGGTCTTATCGCTTAATAGCGATCTCTTCCAGACAACCAAGAAATAAGTTGGAGACAGTTTAAGTAGGTGGCGGAAACAAATAGACAGGATAAACGCAGGGATAATAAAAACAACAATATCAACATAAATATAATACATAGCTAAATAAATAAAATAGATCTATATGTGTATGTATGCTATCCACATAACGTTTTGAAATCCACGATCCAATATTGACTCAGTATCACGATATTATTGGCCGTCTGATTCGTGTCATTCACATTTGAATTCGGCCAATGTTTCTGTTCCAAGAAATGTAATGGGCCAACGTTTGCCTACTTAATGAAAATACCCACGTCAAGAGCCTTAAAGGTTACCCCGGGCAGGTATCGAACCCGTGACATTGCCAAGGTGTCCTTCCCTAATTCAGAACACGAAGGCGTCGGTCGCCCAAAACTTTCTAGGGCTCGCCTAAGGGCTTGAGTATTTAAATATAATCTTCAAAAGTTACCGTTATAAGTTGATCTTGTCAATACCTTACCTATGATATAAATTAATATTTAATGTAAAGTAGCAATAATATACAAGAGCATAAATATATCTATGTATGTTACCAAGAGGTCAAAAACATCTGTACCCTTTTATACCACAAACAATAAGTTAGTAAGTAAATGCTATATAAAAAACTAGTGACCCGCCCCGGCTTCGCACGGTATATTATGCATGTATTATACATAATAAACCTCCCTCTTGAATCACTCTATCTATTAAAAGAAACCGCATCAAAATCCGTTGTGTGGTTTTGAAGATATAAGCATACATAGGGACATAGGGACACAGGGACAGAGAAAGCGACTTTATTTTATACTATGTAGGTAGTGATGATAGTGATGATGATTATGTTTATTTCAGATAACAGCGTCTGATCCATATTTTGTTAGTTAAAATCGAATATTAAGTATGTTTATGTTAGTAATAGGCAATCAATCTTACTAATATTATAAACGCGAAAGTTTGTAAGTATGGATGGATGGATGAATGTTTGTTACTCTTTCACCCGATTACATTTTTTAATACAAATATAAAGAAATAGATACAATAAAAAAAACACACACACACAAAGGCGAACTTATCCCTATATGGGATCTCTACCGTTAACCTTTAAGTAGATGAGAGGAGCATTAAACGATCGTCGGTGACACAATATATTTGACGTGATAGCTGTATCAATATTTATGGCATCGACTGTACTTATTTTTTTCTACGTATACAAAACACGTCTATATCGCTTACGGGGTAGACAGATCCTGAGATAACAAGACTTAAAGGCCACGTTTAGATGATTGTGGGCGTACAGGTGGAAAGGGGTATCAAAATAGTGATGGGTTGCTGGCCGCATCGCCTATCCTATAACACGTTTTAAGATGACTTTTAAGAGTTAAGTACGTGATTTATGTAAGACGACCGGATGGCCCAGTGGTTAGAGAACCTGACTATGAAGCTTTGAGGTCCCGGTTCGATCCCCGGTCGGGGCTGATATTTGTATGAAAAATACGAATGTTTGTTCTCGAGTCTTGGATGTTTAATATATTATGTAGGTATGTATTTATCTATATAAGTATGTTTATCCGTTCTCTAGTGCCCATATTACAAGCTTTGCTTAGTTTGGGGCTAGGCCAATTGGTGTCAAATGTCCCAAGATATTTTAAAAAAAATGTATGTATGTATTCTTTGCTCGTATTGGATTTACAAGTTGTATAATTAATTAATGTTTAATGTAGCTCGTAGCCCTTTTTAACCCCCTTTTTCAACTCCCGCGCATAGAAGCGGCGTCGCGTGCGCTCTTCTAATTAAAGTGAAAAACGAGTCACGCCGCAGGCGCACGCGCAAGGCACGCTCCGGAAACGCGCGTTTTTTTTATTGTTTATTAATTTTCACGATCAATGACCGGAGGGAAGTAGGCTTCGAGAGTGTTGCCAGGGTTCTGTAGAGAAGAATTTAAATGGAATATAGGTACCTACATACAATTGTAATATAACAGGCAACCGTTCGGTATGGAGACGGATTCGAGAGGCGTATGCCCAATGGTGGGCGTTTACACGCTGAAGAAGAAGAAGAAGAAGAAGAAGATGAAGAAGAAGAAACAAAATTGTAGTTATCGTTATCGCCAACGACATCTGTCTGCTAACTATACATGCAATTTTCAGAGATGAAAACTATCCTATTATTTGTTGTTAACTCCTATAATGTATGAAAAATTTGATCGCAATCGGTTCAGTAGTTAAGGCGTAAAAGCGGAACAAACAAACAAAGTCACTTTAGTACCTATTAGTATTTATTTATTTTATTTATTGTTTCAGCAATACCGTCTTAACCATAAGGGCACACGGGGCCCGTGCCCAGGGCCCCCATTCTCAGGGAGCCCCGAAGGACCGACAATTTCTCTCACACATTTATTCTCAAAACATTTTTGTCGGGCACATTACGCTGGATGGGTGGATGGATGGATGTTTGTTAACTTTTCACGCCAGAACAGACAGATCAGGATGAAATTTGGAACATAGATAGATTATAGTCTGGAATAACACATAGGCTACTTTTTATCCCAGAAAATTCCTGCGGGAACGAATTCTATGCAGACGACGTTGCGGGCAACGGCTAGTCTATACTAATATTATAAAGAGGAAAAATTTGATTGTTTGTTTGTTTGTTTGCATTGAATAGGCTCCGAAACTACTGACGTGATTTCAAAAAGTCTTTTGCCGTTAGAAAGCTACATTATCACTGAGTGACATAGGCTACTTTTTGCCGCGGGAAAATACTTTTCCTAAGGAAAAATTAATTTATCGCGGGCGAAGCTGCGGGCGGAAGGCTAGTATTATATACAGGGCCTCTGGACCCTATGTGTACTGAATTCCAGTTTTTCCAAAAAGCGCAAGCAGGTGACTTCCAGCACCGAATTATGAGGACATAAATAGAGAAGGCTTATGGAAATGTAGAGCATATTTTAGAACACTATCATTTAAAATTAAAAAAATATTTCCAACCTTCAAAGGGCGTCAAAGTTTATATGTTGACCTAAATTTGGCGCCAAATTTTGAAAGCACCATTCGAAAGTCAAAATTAACAATCTGGTCATCCAAACGATAATGCTTACCAAATAAAACGGCTAGTAGGTATATCGTTAGTCTTAATACAAGGTTAAAAAAACTGCCTAGACCAGACTGAGTGCGCCCTGTGAGGAATGCGTTTTAAATAGCAATTTTGTCAGCGTATGCGCACCCTGTGACGTCAGGGCCAGCCTGGAATCCGAGTCGGAAGTGAGTCACCGTGGGGTTGCCAGATGTTGAACTGAAAATGCCCGAACAATCCAATGTAACTTTAAACGCACTCTTTGTCAATCCCTAACCTTTTTGGCACCAACTACACATAATATCAGCACCGCAGATTCAACGGGGTATAGCACGCGTTAAGGAATGACGAGGATCCGGGTTCGATTCCCAGCCATAGCTTTACTTTTCGGATTTTTCTGTGTTCTAATTTTCACTGACATTTAGAAATTTAACCAAAAGTTATCAAAGATGGCCGAATGTCGCACTCACAAATGCCATTGTAATATGAACTTTTCTCATAATGTAGATCCACTGGTGATTTCCACAACTATTAAAGCGCGATCTGTAATGTTTGACGATATCTATATCCCTAACCTACTTAACATTTGAGTTGATGGTTGAAAATCCTGACATGCAAACAATATACCCGACTCATGGCAACCCCAGCGGTGACTCACGGATGCGCAGGCAACCTTCCTCGGCTCGCTTTTCACTTTTTATTAGTTTTTATAGATCCCACAAGGCACGAGTAACAGCGACTTAGTCTGTCGCTACTTATGTCCCTTTTTAACTAATAGTGCAGCTTGGGGATTTGGGGGTTTTAGTTTTTCTTAATTATGGCTTAAATTTTGTAGCATTTCATGTGATTGCACTGAATAAATAATTATTAGATAACTCGACATAGATGTGATTGTTAGTGCATGAGAAGCCTTAAGCTTAAGTCGTATAGTGAATAGTGAATGTACACCCTTCATTTACTCTACATTTTTAACTATGGTTATTGTCTTTGCCTTGCTAGATATAATGTCTGTCTGTTCGCCTGCTCTTTCTCTTTTCCTGTGTGCTTGCTCCGGTGCCGGACAATAAACGAAACGTTGTAAGTCTCTAAAGTTGTTTCTTTCACCAAGTCACCAACCACTCCGTTCTAACTTCAAACCCCAATAGGTTATCGGTCCAGTTCACGCCTTGCTATATGTAAATTTTTAAAATAGAACGGTCAAGAAAGTGGTTTGGTTTGAATCGCCGTACGTTGCATCAATTGCAAGATTTGCAAGTGCATTGTCTCACGAGCGCGCTGGCACGCGTTGCATTCGTGGTGCACCCTCTTTTTTTTTTTTTTTGCATCGTGGCATTCCGAAAGAATAACCTCCAAGCTCCAAATTTTATATGGAGATGGCTTTGAAATTAGAAGATTTATGGAACTGCGTGTTGGGCACAGACCTTGATGCCAATAAGAAGACGAAGGCGTTTGCACGTGTTTGCCTTTCAGTTAAACCTCACTGCCTACAATACATAAGGGCCGCTACAACACCTAAGGAAGCGTGGGATAACCTTAAAAAGGCATTCGAGAACAAAGGGCTTTATCGACGTGTCACCCTTTTAAGACAGCTGCATCAGGTCAATTACAACAAGTGTAACAGTATGATGGAATACATCGATTCTATAATGACCATCGTACAGCAGTTAAGTTAGCTGATATTGATAAAATCATAGAAGATTCTGAAGTGGCAGAAGTTCTACTCTTCGGGCTTCCGCAGTCATATGACGCTTTAGTATCCAGTCTTGAGTCGAGCGTAATCACCACTGAACTTGTGAGGACAAGACTTCTGCAAGAAGAGCATCGCCGGCTTTCTTCGAATGAAACTTCTTCGTCTGATGCGGCATTGGCAATTAAGAAGTTTGTCAAGTGCCATTATTGTAACAAAGTTGGTCACATCAAGACAAAATGTTACAGGTTTAAAAGAGACAAAAAGAAGGCTGCGTTTAGTACGCATGAAGAAACATCACTTATGGTTGTGTCAAGCGATAGGAAGGAAAGAGACTTTATTATTGACTCAGGCGCTACGTCACACATGATAA
The DNA here is from genome assembly GCA_932294345.1 of Pandemis cinnamomeana. Classification (NCBI taxonomy): domain Eukaryota; kingdom Metazoa; phylum Arthropoda; class Insecta; order Lepidoptera; family Tortricidae; genus Pandemis; species Pandemis cinnamomeana. The sequence continues at coordinate 12,967,092 of OW028710.1, read as the reverse complement.
ATGATGTGAGTTATTTTTGTAAATATACTGCCCATAGTTATGTTGAAACTGTTGCTGTTGCTAATGGGGAAACCCTAGATTGTCTCGGTAGGGGTTGTGTGCGCATTAATACTAAGAATGGCATTGTAACACTTAATGACGTTATGTATGTACCTGGTCTCTCAACCAATTTAATAAGTGTTAGTAAATTATGTGAGAAGGCCTTGTCATTAAAATTTCATAATAATAAATGCCTTATTCTGAAAAATAATGTTGTCATACTTAGCGCTACGAGAGTCCATGGGGTTTACCGTTTAGACATAGGGATAGGTGTAGGTACTAATTGTGTCCAACAGGAGGTACATTCATCAGCTGAAGTTTTGTCACCGGATATGTGGCACAGACGGCTTGGTCACCTTGGTTATAGAGGTATGTGTACTCTTCAAAATTATGTGTCTGGTTTTGTTTTGCAGCCTCATCATGATGCAACTCCTAATAGTTGTGAGTCATGTGTTGAGGGGAAGCAACATGTTGTGCCGTTCCCTAGGGGGAAAGCGACGCGAGCCACGCAGTTGTTGGAACTCGTCCATTCCGATGTGTGCGGACCGCTGCCTGTTTGCAGCTGGGGCGAAGCCAAGTACCTACTCACCATGACGGATGACTTTTCAAGGAAAAGTTTTGGATTCTTCTTGAAGACTAAATCAGAGGTAATTCCAACTTTTTAACTTTTAAAGCTTCTGTAGAAAAGCAAACGGGTCATGTTATTAAAAAACTCCGAAGTGACAATGGAGGAGAATATTGTGGTCATGAATTTAGAGATTTTTTAATGAAAGAAGGGATTGTTCATGAGAGGACTGTTCCTTTCTGTCCTCAACAAAATGGAGTCAGCGAGAGGCTGAATAGAACTGTTTTTGAAAAAGCTAGGTGCATGCTTCAGGAGGCTGGATTGGGCAAGGAGTATTGGGCTGAGGCTGTCTCCAAAGCCATTTACTTGAAAAACAGGTCTCCCACAGCTGCTGTGCCTGGAAAGACTCCTGAAGAAGCATGGTCGGGAAAACCGGTTGACCTGACCCACCTTCGTGTCTTTGGATGTAAAGCTCTGTCACTTATAGACTCGAGTAAGCGTGACAAGCTAGATTCCAAATCGAAGGAATGTATATTTGTTGGCTATTCAGAGACTTCTAAAGGTTTTAGATTAATTGACCCTAAAAACCCGAAAACTGTGATTATTTCAAGAAATGTTGTTTTCTTTGAAAACCAGTTTTATGGCAAAGATAAATTAAATCCTATTAAAAGTTCTGACATTCTCTCTTATAATTTTGTGAATCCTAATTTGTGTAGACTGCCTGGAAATAATGAAAGTAATGTTTTATCAAACAATGACTTATCTAATAATATTATTTTAAATAATGATAATGTTTTAAATAATGATAATGTCAATAATGATAACTTTGTAAATAATGATAATTTCGTAAATAATGATAATGTCTCAAATAATAATGATATTTCAAATAATGATTCGAATGAGACTGACATATCCAATGCGAATTTAAATTATTTATCTGACACTAATCGAAACAATACTGTGTTTTCAGATGATACTACATGGGACAGCGCTGCTGATACGAGTGCTGACAGCAGTCACAGCGAGCGCTGCGGCGCCCAGTCGCCCGCATCGCCTGACGGTCGGCACGTTCGAGGGGAAGAGGTCGTTCCAGAACCTGTCTCTGTCTGCGAACGTCCCGTGCGTAGTACACGGCTGATAAAGCCGAGGAGGTATGATGATTATGATTTCTCAGACTCTTCAATGTATGTATCCTCTCATAGTTTTACTGAGCCAGACTCTTACGAAGGGGCTGTGTCTAGTCCATGCAGGGACGAATGGCTGGCTGCCATGCAATCTGAATATAATTCCCTTTTATGTAATAATGTCTGGACTCTCGTAGATCGCCCTTCTAACGTAAATGTAATTAAAAGTAAATGGGTTTTTAAAATTAAAAATGACCTAGAGGGCAACTCTATTAAGTATAAGGCACGATTAGTCGCTCGTGGCTTTTCTCAAAAGCACGGCATAGATTATAGTGAAACATTTTCGCCTGTCGTACGCCACTCAACTATGCGTTTGCTATTTTGTATTGCAAATGAATTAGATTTAAAAATCGAGCATGTTGATGTGACTACTGCGTTTTTGCATGGGGATCTTGCTGAAAAGATTTACATGGAACAACCATTGGGATTTTCCACAGGTGATAATAAAGTATGCTTATTGAACAAAAGTATTTATGGCTTAAAACAAGCCAGTAGAGTTTGGAATTGTAAAGTACATACTGTGTTAATTGGAGATGGTTACAGACAGAGCAAATGTGAACCTTGTATTTATACAAAAAGGTCAGGTAATAATTTAACTATTATTGCTCTGTATGTTGACGATTTCTACATATTTTGGAATAATAATAATGAAAAAGAGAGCTTGTGTAAATTACTAAATTCAAACTTTAACTCTAAGCAGTTGGGTACATTAAGAGATTGTTTAGGTATTCAAATAAACAGAGACCATTCTGCTGGAACATTAACTATATCTCAATCTAATTATATTAGAAAGTTGTTACAAAAATTCAATATGACCAATTGTAAGAGTGTTTCTAGCCCTATGGAAGTTAATTGTAGACTTGAGAAATCCAATAATAATAGTGAATGTTTATCAGAGAATATTTTTCCTTATAGAGAACTTATTGGATGTCTCATGTATCTTTCAGTTTGCACCAGACCTGACATATCTTATGCATTGTCGAAATTAAGCCAATTTTCTACATGTTTTACTAAGAATCATTGGGTAGCAGCTAAACGAGTTCTGCGTTACTTGTCTGGGACAATCGAATATTGTCTTGTTTTTGTTAAAAGTGGTAATTTTAACTTAAATGTATTCGCGGACGCCGACTGGGCCAATGATTCTGATAGGAAATCATACAGTGGCTTTGTTATTAAAGTAGGTGACTCTATTGTTAATTGGGAGTCTCGTAAACAGAGGTGCATTGCGCTGTCTAGCACAGAGGCTGAATATCTTGCTCTAGGTGACGCTTGTAGAGAACTCTGTTTTATTAGAAATTTCGTGAATGAGATTTTTGGTAAACAATTAAATTGTAATCTATTTAGTGATAACCAAAGTGCTTTAAGACTTCTTGAAATACGTGAATACTGTCACAAGAAAACGAAGCATATTGATTTGAAATACCACTTTATTAAAGATACTATTAAAAAGTTTAATATTGTAACTAAATATGTACCTACTGAAAATATGTTAGCAGATGTTTTAACAAAACCTCTTTCAGGTCCTAAACATAATAGATTTTTGCACGATTTATGTTTGAGGAATGTAAATTGCACTTAGCATGTATAATGTTAATGTTAGTTGTTAATTTAAGATACATGTAAGTTGCACTTAGCATGTAAATGTTACATGAGTAAGTGAAGTGTGAGGGGAAGTGTTAGTGCATGAGAAGCCTTAAGCTTAAGTCGTATAGTGAATAGTGAATGTACACCCTTCATTTACTCTACATTTTTAACTATGGTTATTGTCTTTGCCTTGCTAGATATAATGTCTGTCTGTTCGCCTGCTCTTTCTCTTTTCCTGTGTGCTTGCTCCGGTGCCGGACAATAAACGAAACGTTGTAAGTCTCTAAAGTTGTTTCTTTCACCAAGTCACCAACCACTCCGTTCTAACTTCAAACCCCAATAGTGATAGGATATGTGATCAGAATTCCTCTTTTTCCTGTCACACTTTGACAGTTCTGTTGAAAATCCCCAACAGAAATGATGAAGCGGCCCGAATTGCTTACTAGGAACTCTTCGCGTTCTTATCAGTTAGAGCTGGTTCGCACGAGCGTTTTTTCATCGGGCGTCAAAAAACGTATTAATAAAACAAATTGGAAACCATGTATTTATTCACACGACGGCGGTTTTAAAGCGCGACGCTTTTTTTTCGAGCACTGTTCGATTTTCGACATTAGGCGTTGGACGTTAAATCGAATTGAAATTTAAATACCGCCAACGTCGGGTTTTAACGCGACGCTTTTTAAACGCTCGTGCGAACTAGCTCTTATGCTCGGCAAACTGCAATTTTGGCGACGCCGAATTGCAAATTTAACTTTAGGCTCTACAAACGGTTGGTAATATTGCTCGCGTGTCAGTGCCGAATAGAGGCCAGAAAGAGTGAGCAAGAGTACGTTGAAATCGCCCTAAATTGACTATGCTGACATCATTTGCCGATCCGCGACAGTTGGATTATCATACACATGTCCGATCGTGTGGATGTGTATAGAATAATGAAACAAATTTTAGGCAGTGGCGTGCGTGGGGGTCTGGGTAGGCAGCAGTAGGCAGTGGGTAGGTGACGCAACACAATTTGTACGTGCTGCCTAACCCGTTGACACACCACTGCACGCCCTAGACTTTAGGCATGGTAGGTAGGCGAAATGATTCCCTGTACAAAATTCTTGAGTTGCGTAAAGCTAAACTTTTTATTTGGGCCTCGCCGCGTTGCGGATTTTCGGTGGTGCTAGTTAATTTATTTTACTGGCAACGAGTAGGTAGGTACCTAGTGATGCGACATGATCAAACGTTGAAAGTCATCGAATGTCACAGATGTGTAAAGTAAACAAGAAGAAAGTATTTCACAATTATGAACGATTTTACCACAAAGTGGCCAAAGTGCAGACAAAATATTTTAAACGCATTAAGAAAAATACATCATCATAAGAATAACAATGTTGGAAATTGGTTGTGGACATGACCGCGGTACTGACAAGAGTGACAACTATTATTGCCATAATGTAAACTGTTTGTAGCGACATCATCTTAGGGCCAAATAGAAAGAAGTAAATGGTGCCTACTTAATTTCTACTCTTTAACCTATGTGAAAACCTATGTCATAATGCCAAACGCTTATCTGCTACAGCTACATACAAATGTAATGCAGGGCTACGTTCAGTAACTAAAGTGTCAGTGTGATTATCGTCGGGTGAAAATCGTCCGATCATGAACACACTTACTGAACGACTTGGGGCGTTCTTCTGTCAAAAGTGTCAATTGAAGTATGATTTCGTATTCGTAATAATAAGTTTATATCCCCAGCGTTCGAATTATAAATTTTGCCTCATATCAACTGTCAAAGTGACGTCTGTGCGTTTTTTACCCATCTATTTTACGGGGTGACCGGTGCGATCGCCCGACGACGCCCGACGATGTTACTGAACGACTTCGTGTGATCGTCCGATGATCGCACTGACTTACTGAACGGGCCAGTGCGTCGTCGGGCGTCGTCGGGTGATCAAACTGAACGCACCCCAGGAGTGGCAGCACAGACTAACTAAGAGATACTACGAGTGGCAATGACAAGCCAAGGCATCTACAGCTCTCACCCTCGCTCTTAAGCGTCCAGTGTCAGCGCCAAAGTTGTCGTTAAGGACTTTGAGGTTGAATATGCAACTTTAAGAACTTTATAGGAACTTACTCATTACCTACCTAATAAAAAAGAAAACCTCGCCACTTGAATAACAGGGCTGTATGTCTTTTGATTCCCTTGTATTTCTAACGTCTGTGTCATTATAATCCCGGCGGTCACTCCTTGCCATAAAGTGCATCCATAGAGTGCACCACGTGACATAAAACGGACAGACGAAGACGACTCTCCTCTCACCATGCCTCTCACGATCACTGTGTTTAATAATAATACATACGACTTGTTGTACGGGCATATTTCCCTTTACCTTTCGTAGTAGCAAGAAAATTAAAAAAAAAACTTGTATGACGTTTCCCATCCACGGTCGTTGGTTGGTTGTCCCAATTGTTATTACTTTACGTACGTTTTACGTATTGTTTTGGTCAGCGATACGTGGTAAGACTAGGCCGTACGTTGTGGTGTATCACTTTAAAGAGTAACTTAAATGACTTATCAGCTTAACGCAGAAGCGTTTTAAAACAATGTCTCCATTCGGCAGTTTGTTAACATTATTGCTGATTTATTCTAGGTAAGAAATCAGGATTCTCGTAACTATGTCTATTTTAGTATGCGTGTCGACGTGAAACTGGGTTAAATCCTCGCTTGTTTTAGTTTCCGTTGTGTGCAGCAGACTAAAGTATGGCATGACAACAGTTGGGACCTTCTAATATTCGCGCAACGGTGGCCTACAACTGCGTGTAATAAGTGGAAAGAAAAGAGTCCGTCGCACAAATGCTCCATGCCAAGCCAAGGGAATACGTGGTCCGTCCATGGCATTTGGCCGTCTAAATATGGCTCCATGGGTCCGTCATTCTGCAACAGCTCAGCACATTTTGATCCGGAAGCAGTTAAATCCATTGAAAAGGAATTGACTGAACATTGGACTAACATAGAGTATGGTAAGTAAACTTTGACATTGACGTTTGATGTTGACTCAGAAAAGTTAATGATATATTATTGAAAACTAAAATGCAGACATAAGGCAAACCACTGGGCGACAGCAGGATAAATCTAATCACAGTCCATGAGCCTTGTGAATGCCATTTGAGTATGTCATGCTGTCTCACTCTATTATGGGTATGATACTTAAATCGGCCAAAGGGGGGAGACCAGTGGTGTAGCGTGCCTTGGCGGGGCACCGCATAAAAATTTATTTGGGGTTCCTTGTAAGGGTACGGAAAGGGAAGGGTAAAGATTTCGCACAAAAGGAAAAAAAAAATTGCCTACGAAATCCTTCAAAATCACCCAAGCCAACTGGCAGGCCTGCCTGATCAGATGGGACGTCTTAAGAGGCCAGGAATCTTAGAGCTGGACCAGGTGATGTGAAAGCTCCGCCAGAAATGGAGAGGATTGGGGGCTCTGCATGACAGGAGACACACAACACTTAATTGCGCATAGTCATCCCAGCCACAAAATTATTATTATTGATTACAGTTTATTTAACTTTCTAATACTTAACTACCATCTAAAAATTCCTAAAAGAATACTTATTTAATGTATTTTTATATGGTTTACTATGTAAAGTATCACAAGTGACCGACATGTGCAGACATGTCCATTCCACCAGTTTGCAACACAGTAGATAGGAAATGAGATGAAATTTATTTTACAGGAACTTCAACATACTCTTTCTGGGCCCACGAGTGGACCAAACACGGAACTTGTGCAGCTGTACTGGATGAATTTAACTCGGAGTTCAAATATTTCTCCAAGGGTCTTGAATACTTAAAAACATACAATCTGTCAACCATTTTAAGTGAGGCTGATATTGTACCTTCAACCAGTAAAACATATGATGTTATGGATATAGTCAATGCTTTGAGGGTCCGATTAGGTGTTAATCCTGTTGTACAGTGCAGGAAGGAGGAAGGTAAGAGTAACTTGATCGAGATACGTGTCTGCTTGTCTAAGAAACTGGAGCCGATGGATTGTGATGGTGTTGTTTATTTGCACCCAGGTATGCACACTATGCACAGTGACAACGTTCTCACTAATTGTGAGAGAAGCCAGGGTGTCTTTTATTTACCGTATAGTTCGCCTAGCATAATTTTGGCGTCAGTTTAAATGTTGACTTAAATTTGGCGCCAAATTTTGAAAGCACCCTATGAAAGTCAAAATATCAATCTGGTGATCCAAACAATAATGCTTACCAATTTAAAACGGCTAGTAGGTATATCGTCAGTCTTAATACGAGGTTAAAAAAACTGCCTAGACCAGACTGAATGCGCCCTGCGAGGAATGCGTTTTAAATAGCCATTTTGTCAGCGTATGCGCACCCTGTGACGTCAGGGCCAGCCTGGAATCCGAGTCGGAAGTGAGTCACCGTGGGGTGTAACGTTGTGATTTATGCACATCAATAACTACGTATTTTAATAAAATTATTTAAAATATTTACAAGTACTATATTTATTAATCTAAATTAACCTAACTTATTCACTAATATAAAATAATATCTTAATCTAATCTTATCTAATAAACTAATTTAAATATAATTAAAATAAAGGTTATAATAAGGATACGACATCAATACGTTAACGCTTCTGTGCGTGATTATTCTTACGATGCGCTAGGCAACAACCCGCTTTCTATCGTAAAGAATTATCGAGGCGTTCGCGCCGCGGGCTCCGATCAGTCTACAACAAGCAAGCACCAGGGACACCCGAGTACCAGCAGCGCACACTACGTGTCGTCTCGCGCGCTGGCCGTTAATTCTTTAAAATTTTGAATATTTTTTATTAACATTTTTCGGTGTTCGTGGACGCCGTTGCAAATTCCGACTTACTTCGGAGGCGCAGTTAATTCGCACCCAATTTTGGTAAGTGAAAGTGTTGAACGTTTCGTATCTAAAAGAAAATCAGATTAATTGTATAGTAATTATTTTGGTGGAATTATTTTGATCCAATTGTAATCAAATTCATAAATCATCACTGCTTATTCATGTAAATATCCCATTGTTGCTAGTCGTTATTAGTAAAAATGCAAGTCATTTGATTCCAATGTTATTTCTTTTCATTTATTAAATGTTTCGCTAAATGGTAAATGTAATTGCAAATCGTATCATAGTTTACACTTAAACACTACTTCATTTTTGCTAGTAATCCGTTGTAAAATTTGCAAATCATTCCACCTTATTTTTTATGAGGGTAGATCCATGTTTGTTCTATGTTGCTTTCTTAGCTAGTGCTTGTTATTGTTTTCTGTGCCTCCGCTCTGCTTGTGAACACAAACACGCTATTTTGCCGGCTTCCACTGCGGACCTGTCTACAGGGTGTTCATAAGTCGAGCGGAGAAAGCTGGAGCGGAACCTTACACTGTGCATAATCCACAGGGTGCGACGTTTACATCATCAAGCCGGCAAGCACACAGCCCAACACCTCGGCCAGGTGCACCTACCGTTTGCTCCGAGCCGCCTCACCCTCTCGACACCGCTGGTCGCCTTGGACCCCTAGCCGTCTGTGTCCAAGTCAGGGGAGTACCGGACTGCGAAGCGGAACCAGACAGGCCTTTACCCCCACGACCCTTTCTTTTGCTCTCTCAAACTTATTTTTTTTTAAAAAAACGGGGAGTTGCGCTCATAGTTTGATTTAAAATTCAAATCCATAATAGCTAAGCCGTCACAGGGGTTGCCAGATGTTGAACTGTAAATGCCCGAACAATCCGACGTAATTTTAAACGCACTCTTTGTCAATCCCTAGTTTAACCTTTTCGACGTCAACGATACGTATATCAGCACCGCAGGTTCAACGCCAACAACCTATATACACGTCCATTACTTCAATACAAGAGCAACCTTTGTTCAATTGAGTTTAGGTTCAACTTAAGACATAAAGCAATAATATTTGACGTGGTGGCGAAAAGGTTTATGCTCCTCTCGTCTACGTAAAGGTTAAGAGACCTGGTAGAGATCCACAATTATAATTTCTTTGTATGGGCTGTGGGCACGGTGCCTGGTTTTTCAAAGCACATAAATGAAAAGTATTGCTAAAATGGTGAAGATTTTCTTGAATTTGCCAATTAGGTACATCTTTTATCTTGTCTGTCTTGCCAATTAGTTGAGTATTGAAGGGCGGTAGTTTTGTAGCAACACACATTTTTACCACTTTTTAATCGTATGTTAACAGTATTTAGACTCTGGGAGTAAAAAAAAACCTAGGTATGTATATATGTGTGTGTATGTATTAACATTTTTTTAATCCCTCTAATTATTCGTTTTTGCGCTGGTTTTTGCCATGTCCTCGTACCTATACTCTGCGTCATAATTAATTAAGTTCCAAAAAGTTAAGCAAAAGTTATCAAAGATGGCCGATTGTCGCACTCACAAATGCCATTGTAATATGAACTTTTCTCATAATGTAGATCCACTGGTAATTAAATTTCCACAACTATTAAAGCGCGATTTGTAATGTTTGACGATATATCCCTAACCTAACATTTGACTTGACGTCTGAAAAGCCTGACATGCAAACAATATACCCGACTCATGCCAGCGGTGACTCACGGATGCGCACAGGCAACCTTCCTCGGCTCGCTTTTCACTTTTTATTAGTTTTTATAGATCCCACAAGGCACGAGCAAAACAGCGACGTAGTATGTCGCTACTTATGTCCCTTTTTAACTAATAGCACAGCTTGGGGATTCGGGGTTTTGGTTGTTCTTAATTATGGCTTAAATTTTGATGCATTTCATGTGATCGCACTGAATAAATAATTATTAGATAGCTCGTTATAGATTTGATAGGATATGCAATCAGAATTCCTCATTTTTCTGTCACACTTTGACAGCTCTGTTGAAAATCCCCAACAGAAATGATGAAGCGGCCCGAATTGGCATTGTTCATTTTTTTTAGTATGCTCCAATTCGAAAACCATTTCGAGGAAAACCATCAATTATCCAATTTATCTTGTCCGATTTCAAAAATACTTTATGATTGCAGATATTTTTATAAAACTACTTTGAACCTTTGTTTGACCGAACGACCGGGTTTTTAGACAGAATCCAGCATCGAATGTTTGCCACAAAAATAAAAAAAAAGTTTGGCTATGGCAACTGTCACGTGTCACTGTCAAATCTAACAAAACCATAGACAAAGCCGTTTTTTTATAGCCAGCCGAACGAAGGCGATTGGGATTCTGTCTAAATTCACGAATTATCAAACAGCGAAAAAGTATTTATTATTAATTAACAAAGCTACGTAAAAGCATAATATTCAAATTAGTTGCTTGAAATAGTCCATTTTATCAAATAAAGGTGTTAAAAGCACAGCTTAAAAAAAATGAACAATGCCAATTGCTTACTAGGAACTCTTCGAGTTCTTATCAGTTAGGCTCGGCAAACTGTAATTTTGGCGACGCCGAATTGCAAAATTTAACCTTTAGGCTCTACAAACGGTTGGTAATATTGCTCGAGTGTCAGTGCCGAATAGAGGCCCAGAAAGAGTCAACAAGAGTAAGTTAAAATCGCCCTAAATTGGCTATGCTGACATCATTTGCCGATCCGCGACAGTTGGATTATCATACATGTCCGATCGTGTGGATGTGTATAGAATAATGAAACAAATTTTAGGCAGTGGGGATCAGGGTAGGCGACGGTAGGCAGCGGGTAGGTGACGCAACACAATTTGTAAGCGCTGCCTAACCTGTTGACACCCCACTGCACGCCCTAGACTTTAGGCATGGTAGGTAGATTCCCTGTACAAAATTCTTCCAATGACATTACACGGCGCCAGGCCAGGTGTCTTCCGTGTCATGTTGGTCGTGCGAAACGCCAAATAGCAAGACACTTGATTGCATACAATGCATACGAATGACTGGGTCAAATTATGATTGTCTCCGATCACTTTCCGAACGGGGTTCTATCCAAATCTTATCCTTAGCCAGTTGCGTAAAGCTAAACTTTCTATTTGGCTCTCTCCGCGTTGCGGATTTTCGGTGGTACTATAAGTAGTTAATTTATTTTACTGGCAACGAGTACTTAGTGATCAGACATGATCAAACGTTGAAAGTCATCGAATGTCACAGATGTGTAAACAAGAAGAAAGTAATTCACGATTATGAACGATTTTACCCCAAAATGCCCAAAGTGCAGAAAAAATATTTTAAACGCATTAAGAAAAATACATCATCATAAGAATAACAATGTTGCAAATTGGTTGTGGACATGACCGCGGTACTGACAAGAGTGACATAACTATTATTGCCATAATGTAAACTGTTTGTAGCCACATCGTCTTAGGGCCAAATAGAAAGAAGTAAATTGGTGCCTACTTAATTTCTACTCTTTAACCTATGTGAAAACCTATGTCATAATGCCAAACGCTTATCTGCTACAGCTACATACAAATGCAATGCAGGAGTGGCAGCACAGACTACTAAGAGATACTACGAGTGGCAATGGCAAGCCATGGCATCTACAGCTCTCACCCTCGCTCTTAAGCGTCCAGTGCCATCGCTAAAGTTGTCGTTAAGGACATCAAGATTGTCGAAGCGCAGGCTTAAAAATCTTAAAATGTTACATCTCTTATCTACTTGTAAAATGCTTTAGGTTCGCCATCATCGCTTTGATTGTCTGGTTATACTGTACGAAGAACCACCTAGTGACATCTAGTGTTTTACAGGTACACTTATACACAGACAAATTGCTGCGTATTACTGCGGCAATGAATTAAAAGAAATAAATATGCAACTTTAAGAACTTGATAGGAACTTACTCATTACCTACATAATAAAAAAGAAAACCTCTCCACTTGAATAACAGGGCTGTATGTCTTTTGATTCCCTTGTATTTCTAACGTAATAAATAGAGACCAGATTATATGCATTTGCATATTTGCATATGCATTTGCATATTTAAGGCATTCTCAGCGGTAATTGCATATTTTGCCCAAAATCTAGTTATGATGCATATTATCGGTACATTTACAATATTTTTCCGAGTGCGAGCACTCGCCCTGCGTTTCAAAATGCGATAAAAGTGATAATATCGCGAATTCGACCAAATTTAATCGTCACAAAACATATAAGGGCTATTGAGTAATAACAAAATTATGACTTTGGCCGGATACTACTTTGAAAGTTTGTGTCAAATTGATAGTTTCATTAATGGGACGGCAGAACTTTTGCCAGAAACTATAAGTGCTAACATAGCACCCAAGTTCAAATTCTGCCCAGTTACCTCAGTGGATGTGGAGCGAACTTTTTCCACATACAAAAATATTCTGAATGATCGACGACACAATCTTACCACTGAAAATTTGGAAAAATATTTGATTGTTTACGTTTATAAAAATTTCAAAAAAAAAATCATGCATATTTGCATGCATATAACGAGCTTTTTATGTTGCATATAATCCGGTCTCTAGTAATAAATATGGTCTCTAGTAATAAATATAATCCCGGCGGTCACTCCTTGCCATAAAGTGCATCCATAGAGTGCACCATCGCTCTACGCGACATAAAACGGACAGACGAAGACGACTCTCCTCTCACCATGCCTCTCACGATCACTGTGTTTAATAATAATACATGCAACTTGTTGTACGGGCATATTTCCCTTTGCCTTTGTTAGAAGCAAGAAAATTAAAAAAAAACTTATATGACGTTTCCCATCCACGGTCATTGGTTGGTTGTCCCGACTTGTCCCAATTGTTATTACTTTACGTTTTACGTATTGTTTTGGTTAGCAATACGTCGTAGGACCAGGCCGTACGTTGTGGTGTATCACTTTAAAGAATAACTTAAATGACTTATCAGTGTAACGCAGTAGCGTTTTAAAACAATGTCTCCATTCGGCAGTTTGTTAACATTATTGCTGATTTATTCTAGGTAAGAAATCAGGATTCTCGTAACTGTGTCTATTTTAGTATGCGTGTCGACGTGAAACTGGGTTAAATCCTCGCTTGTTTTAGTTTCCGTTGTGTGCAGCCGACTAAAGTATGGCATGACAACAGTTGGGACCTTCTAATATTCACGCAACAGTGGCCTACAACTGCGTGTAATGAGTGGAAAGAAAAGAGTCCGTCGCACAAATGCTCCATGCCAAGCCAAGGGAATACGTGGTCCGTCCATGGCATTTGGCCGACTAAATATGGCTCCATGGGTCCGTTCTTCTGCAACAGCTCGGCACATTTTGATCCGGAAGCAGTTAAATCCATTGAAAAGGAATTGACTGATCATTGGACTAACATAGATTATGGTAAGTAAACTGACGGTGATGTTTGACGTTGACTCGGAAACAAACAGTTCCCTAGACCTAAAGTTCATGATATATTATGGGTTTGATACTTGAATCAGCCAAGGGAGGGAGACCAGTGGGCTAGTGTGCCTTGGTAGGGCACCGTATAAAAATTTATTAGGGGGCCCTTATGAAGGGTAAAAATTTCTCACAAAAGAAAAAAAAATGTTTGCTTACGCATGTCGGGGGCCCCCCGTAGCCCCGTATAATTGATACGGCAGATACGGCGGTAGCTACGCCCCTGAGGGAGACATCAAGACAAACCCGAATAGCATTCCATAAGCTCATGAACTGTACAATATATTATTTTTATTACTTTATTCAAAATCACCCAAACCGACTTGCAGGCCTTATTGAGCCTGATCAGATGGGACGTCTTAAGAGGTCAGGAATCTTAGAGCTGGACCAGGTGATGTGAAAGCTCAGCCAGGAATGGAGAGGCTGCCATTGGGGGGTTGGCTCTGCATGACAGGAGACATACACTACTTATTTGCCCACTTAGTCATCCCACAATAATAAATACATAAAAAAAAATATTATTAAAAATTATTATTATTGATAACAATTTACTTGACTTTCTAATACTTAACCACCATCTAAAAATTAGAAGAATACTTATTTAATGTATTTTGAAATGGTTTTCTATGTAAATATGTAATTTGTAATAAATGTCTAGTCTATTTTTAAAATTGTTCACTGGAGCTGCATGTATCACAAGTCACCGACATGTGCATTCCACCAGTTTGCAACATGGTTAGATAGGAAATGAAATAAAATTTATGTTACAGGAACTTCCACATACTCTTTCTGGGCCCACGAGTGGACCAAACACGGAACTTGTGCTGCTGTACTGGATGAATTTAACTCGGAGTTCAAATATTTCTCCAAGGGTCTTGAATACTTAAACACATACAATCTGTCAACCATTTTAAGCGAGGCTGATATTGTACCTTCAACCAGTAAAACATATGACGTTGTGGATATAGTCAATGCTTTGAGGGTCCGGTTAGGTGTTAATCCTGTCGTAGAGTGCAGGAAGGAGAAAGGTAAGAGTAACTTGATCGAGATACGTGTCTGCTTGTCTAAGAAACTGGAGCTGATGGATTGTGATGGTGTTGTTCATTTGCACCCGGGTATGCACAGTGACAATGTTCTCACTAATTGTGAGAGAAGCCAGGGCGTTCTTTATTTGCCGTATAGTTCGCCTAGCGACTGGAATATTGTGCAATGGTACAAACTAGTCACTTGGCTTCACTGGTTTACGCTGTAAGCTAGCAAGTCAGACTTACTTTTTTTCTACCAATTGATTGCCTCAAGTTTAAGGACCATGATAATTTTTTCCAGAATTTAAATATTTTGTGTTACTCACAATCATTTAACCTATCGATTCTCGTACAAGAATAATCGTGTCCCAGATTTAACTATGGAATGCATTTTCCTGTTCGTCACGTTCCATACATATCTATATTTAACAAAGTGATGAACTGGAATGGAAATTTTGGGACACATTTTTTCTTGTATAAGGACCGATAGGGTAAACGATTCTGCGTAAGAATAACCCATACCTAATAGTTAAATTCTAAGGAAAATGTTCGTGTGAAAAGTTTTGGAAAACACTCTGATGGGGAGAAATCTACCAATCACGTAAGTTAAAATTTACATCATGGTGAGCCTTTTCATGACTGTAACAGGTGACCAATGATACTTGACTAATATGTACATTTCGTAGAACTCAGTAAAGTAATTCCTGAATCTATGCAAGGTTACTTAGAATTGTTCTGTTCTGGGACAACGCATTTGTCACCCACAATTAAAGAATCCAAACATTAGGGGTGTTCAGTAAAATTAACCCAGACACTTGCGCAAGTGGATTAAGTTAAGACATTATAAAAAGATAACTGCCATAAGAAATCACATCTATTGTCACCTGTTAGGTAAGTTTACGAAGTCAAGGCCTGGCTAGCTTAAAGTGACATGGATTTCAACTGGTGATTAGTTGATTCTGTAAGTTGACACTGCTCCAAATCTACATAGGATTACAGTTTTTTTTTGTGACGGGCGACGCCATTTCCTGAGTAATTATTCCTTTCACGCAAAACGCATACATGTAAGCAAAGCTAATAATCATATTCTCTCATTTCACTTTTGCTCGCTACCCGCCAAGACTATTAAATATTTGCCAAGCTGCAGGTGTGGTGAGATATTCGCAGGATGTGATGATATTTTGTTGCGTAATTTTAAAGTCAACAGTGTTTTGTTTATTTTGTTTGATCGCATTATATGGATGCCGCAACCGCAGTATGGCAGTCTTTATCAGTCATTCATACAGCGGGGTTTGCGTGTTAAGCCCCCAATAGATTTTTGGCGAACTTATCTTAATCGGAAGATAATTATTTATTTAAATGGATTTTCAGGCTAGTCTGTAGTCTGTTTTGATTTTATTTCAGGAATTGTCGGTGTAATTTTTAGGTATACGTTGGAATGTTTTTTTTTCGTGTTTGTTAATTTGATAAGTTTTTGAATTATTTTTTAACGACAGAGGCTTATCGCTAATAAAAATTATTGACATGTTACCTTAACTATGCAACATAGATATTTTGTTTTAATATAATATTAATAGGTAAGTAATTGTAAAATGAATTCTATTTACAGTTTTGATTTATTACAATGCGCATTTTATGAACTGGATACAATTACAATTATTCTAGAATCTTCTAGTAGCGAACATGTTTTTTTTTACATTAAATATATTGTTTTTAAGGCCCAACTGTCTTAGGCAAGTTCAAGTCATAGGTTTTAATAAACTTTATAAAAATAAGAGATGTGGGTCACTAAGTTGTGATTGACATATTATGCCCGACATGTTTCGAAATATGCCGTGGTACTTTGTCAGGTGTGCACTCTTGCTGAATACATGCCGAACAGAACACAGCCACAAATGAGTGACCTACATATGCTTTTGTAAACCATGTATTTATAATGTGGTGAGACCACAATACAGAGATCTCTCTACAAGCAGATGTTATGCTGGGGACCGAAGTCCGAAGGAAGACAGTTGGAAGTTGTATTTATTCATTCGCGTTGAGAAACTTCGTTGGCGCGATGTAGAACGTTGTGACGTCATCGTATCGTCATGTGACGATAACTAGGTGGCGCTAGAATCGCTACATTATGTCAACAGTTGTAGGTACTTAGTTGTTTGATTTGATGATATTTTAAGTTTATTAATTTGTATGTGACTTGACAAATGAAATGCTTTTTTTTAATTAAATGACATGATATTGTTTTGATATAAAAATTATTTTCTATTTGTGTTAGTTGTAAAACTACAAGTACCTAATCCATATCAATCATATATGTATGCTCACGCTTGCTGCTTTGATTTGAAGTCGGTTATAAATGGGAATGGAATTCTTAGTACGCTTTTACGCTATAAAAGGTTGTGCGTTGAAAGATCAAACTTTTTTTTTTAAATAAACGAATTTTTTTTTCGTGTGCCGGGCGGGATGTGAACCCGCACTTCGCGACTCTAGGTTCGCGCAAAGCGTCCTCTCATTTATATCACCAGGTTTACCGTCCAAGCTCCCGAAAAACGTTATCGCTTGCATACGCCATTAGTGGATTTTATAAGTATATGTAGATGATTTATTTATTGGGAACTTAGACAGTCATTATGTTATTTTATTTATGAATTCAATACAAGTAAGTGCATAAATACCTACTATAGTGTCAGCGTCATGCAATCGTACCCTATCCTACATTAGTGTCGAAAACGAAAACTCTGGGTTCCGTACCTCAAAAGGAAAAGAACCCTTTTAGATAGACCTTTTTTTAGGAACGCGAGGAGGTATCATGTCGCACTTACTTTTCTAACGGTAAAAAATTATGTTTTGATTATATAGCAATTTGGCAAAAAGCAGCAACGACTAAACAAAGTAGAGAAAGGACCGAAAATCATTGAACCGCAAAAAGTTAGTTTGTTTTTCATAGTAATCTATGAAGTACAAACTTATTTTTTGCTGTCTTGTAAATTTAGGATAACCCTTCGTTTATGCTAACAGCTATTTGAAATTTATGAGCTAAAATATGTAAATGGCAATGCATACGCTTTTTATGATTTTCAATAAATGAACCAGATCATGTGTTGAATAAACTTTTATTTTTCTCCATTCACTTTTTCTCCTCCCATCAATGTATGACTTGTCATTTGTCGTTAAATTTTCTACTTACGGCACAAGAAACACCGCTTAAAATGCAGTGGACATAAAAGTGTTATTGTGTAAACATGTATAATATTTACACGTGTCTTTAGTAATAAATACCTACTCATAGAATTGAAATGTCGACAAGCCTGTTGTAGAGCTTGTTATCAAGTATAGGTAGCGACGCTGTTAATTTAAACAATAATAAATTTGCGTTATTCGTTTGGTAAACTATTGTACATCGCCCCGGGAAGTAGGTACGTAGTAATTTACCGCCCGCTACGCAAGCGTTCCACTTCCTGGCCAGGGGAAGACGTAAAACTGTACCTGCGCCTCGCGCAGTGATAAAGAAAACCTCAGGTCGCATGTGTATTGCCCTCGCCCTTGGTTCGTGCGACAAGTTCCTGCGTTCCGAGACATTATTTCGCGATCCGGTTGTAATGTACTATTACGAACACTTATGAAATTCAAGAGTTACAAATCAAACTCGTTTGTGAGACGGGAAATAAAGCATATTTAATTATTTACTATCAGTACACCATTATCTTAGAACATACAACCCCTCGTCATACAGTACACACTTTTATAAATACATATAAAAGAGAATTACTCCATGTCACCACTGGCGGTAGTTTATTGACCTCTGGACACTATGATCACGGCGGAAGGTACCAGTCCTGAAAAAAAAGAAATAAGTTTTATTTTTATGATGTTAAACATTTACCCCCTTATTCATAAACGCTCTAGGCTTCTGCTTACTTAGCAATCGTTTGTCCTTATCTGTGAAAGGTAAATGTCAAAGTGACAGATAAGGCCAAACGATTCTTAAGTTAGCAGAAGCCTATTATGAATAAGGGGGTTGGTCAAGAGCTGCGGTTCCTTTTTGGATCCGTCCGGGGGAAGAGCAGTGCTTGATCCAGTGCACCCTGGGCTTCGGCTAATGATTTCCTGGCAGTTTCTGAGGGATATCATTGACCGTTGGCTAAGAGCCCGACAGGGGGGGGGGGGGGCGATTTTTGTCACAAGATTTTTGAATACTGTATTTATTACCTTGACATTGGCGAAATCATCGCATGGTTCGATGGGGCCATATTAGAAAAGAAGAAGAAGTTAGCAGAAGCCTACAGAGCGTATATGAATAAGGCGGATGAGCTGTTTTGTTTTTTTTTTTAATTTTTATTCTATCTTAACGTACTTTCTGTACTGATACGGGCCTCACCTAATAACTCCAGGGGTTTCTCGTAGTCTTCGGGCGTGAACACCTTCTTGGGGAAAGTGGTCATGAACCGGAAATTGTCGTTTTGAGCGTACTCTTCAGCATGCATTTGCAAGTAGAGCCTGAAAACAATTTAAAACCAGCGTTAAACTTGGATATAGTTTTATATCCAAAGCACATACAGTATCTCAGTAAATACAATGCCTATTTAATTAAAAAAAAACTTTTGTGCCAAGTTTCTTGCGGCGCATTCTTTTTGGCAATGATGGTCTATCCGAATGCGTTAATAGTTTCAAAAAACAGACATGTAAAAGAGCCATTGGCGGCCTATTTGCAAAATTAACTTCTTTTTTAAATTTTACGAATTAGTTGTTTTAATAAAAGACATTTAAAAAGCAAAAGGAAACGTAAACCTTCTCGCCGTCACATCAAATACAAGAGGCGTCATCCATACGCCAGACTTCTTTATTGCGATGTCTTAAGTTGAACCTAAACCCAATTGAACAAAGGCATTCAAACTACGATGAGCAGGTATATATTATATATGAGTAGTTGTCGAAAAGGCTAATTTGTAGATTGATTTGTGTCGCTTGTTATTAGTTTCAAAGATAGGCTTACGTTTCACCACAAGTGCACATCCTAGCTGACAGAGGTTAAAGTGAGTATGACTTACTTTAACCACTGTCGGTTCCATGCGGTTTGGGAGCAATTAAAAAACATAGAATGTACCAGCGGCTTCTCTTCACATACATGGTAAAAGCCTATCAAGGGAATGGGCAATCCGAGAAATCACTATTTTGATTGCCCTTTCCACCTATACTTGGGGCCTTTAAATCAGGCCTTTTTATCTTAGGCTCTCTACCCTGTCAGGGAAAAAGACGTGATTCATGTACTCATCGTTACTTTCTCACATTTATTTTATCATAAGTATTATACAGTTATGTTATGTGTGTATGTATGTATTATTTTATTTTATTTATTTAGCTATGTATTATACTTTTGTTAGTATTGTTGTTTTTATTATCCCTGCGTTTATCCTGTTTATTTGTTTCCGCCACCTACGTAAACTGTCTCCAACTTACTTTTCTTACTGGTTGTCTGGTAGAGATCGCTATTAAGCGATAAGACCGCCTATTGTCTACTTTGTTCTTTGTTTCTGTATTGTTTTGTACTGATTTGTGGTGTTCAATAAAGAGTATTTGTATTGTATTGTATTGTACTCACTTGACGGCGGCTAGCTGCTCCTTAGCGCCGAAGGTGTGCGCGAGCGCCTGTCCGTCGGGCAGCCGCAGCTGTATGCGCGCCTGCTCGTAGCCGGCGCGCGGGGCGGGGGGCGCGGGCGCGGGCGCGGGCGGGGGCGGCGCCGGCGCCGGCTGTCCCGACGCCGCGAGCCTGGGGGGTTGCCGAGTTAGTTTACCAAATTAGGCGGTACTTGTTGAAGATCCTACTCTGACCCTGTATACAATACACCATAAAATCAGTAAAAATAAAACCTATGTTTAACTTAAGAAGTGTGCAAGGTTTGTAATAAAACTGATGATTTATACCATATTCTGATGGAATGCGACCGATATAAGCAGGCTAGAGAGAAGTACCTGGAGAACCTAAACATGCATAATGGTGAAGTAAATGTTTTGCTGGCTTGCCCTTCGTCGGACAAAGCTCTTAGCATATAATTATAAATTTGTGCAGCATTCCTTCATAACCAGAGCATCTGGTTCTGGGGGAGGGGATGCTGCATGAATTGTAATTTCCGATCTTCTGGAGTCCTCCCATGAGGCTGACATAGTCACCCCTGTGTACTAAAGCCTCTTTAAATATAAGATTAAAAAAAAAACTTAAGTCATTTATTATATAGTCATTGGTTATTACATAACCATGCCGAATTACACGTCAATCAGACCACTAAAAGTAGGTCAAAATTCGCTGTACAAGTCGGGTTACCTCCGCGTGTGGTCAAGAGCTGTGGTTCGTTTTAGGATCCGTCCGAGGGGAAGAGCAGGTTAGTGGTTTCCTGGCAGATTCTGAGGGATATCATTATCCGTAGGCTAAGAGCCCGACACGGGGAGGGGTCTTTTGACCGTGTTCTACCATACAACGTTGCCGACATTTTGTCACAAGATTTTTGAATACTGTATTTATTACTTTGGCATTGGCGAAATCATCGCATCGATGGGGCCATATAAAAAAAGAAGGAAGAAGAAGGTCAAGATTTTACTACACACTATGAGGCAGGCGAAACTAAAAAATCTATACTAATATTATAAAGAGGAAAGATTTGTACCTATTTTTGTATGTTTGTATGTTTGTAATGAATAGGCTCAAAAAGTACTGGGCCGATCTGGATGAAATTTGGAACATAGATAGATTATAGTCTGGAATAACACATAGGCTACTTTTTATCCCGGAAAATTGCGTGATTCCCGCGGGATAGCGATAAACGAATTCTACGCAGACGAAGTTGCGGGCAACTGCTAGTAGGTTATAAAAGGAAACAATGTTATTGTATGGTATAATGTTAGAAACATGATAATTCACTCAAGACACTGCTACAGAGTAGCAAAACAATGCCCATAAAGAAAAACTTTAAAGACAAAGATCAACCATATTTACTTACTTCCTAGCCTGTCGGTCAGCCTCGATCTGTGCTCGCACCCGTTCCCGAGCCTTCTGGTCTTCCACCTTCTCCCTGCGGCGCTGCTCCACCAGCTTGGCCATCTCCTGTTCTTGCAGCCGCAGCCGCGCGTCCTGCATGTCCTTGCCGGACTTGATGCGGAGCCGCTCGCGCTCTAGGGCTTCCGCCTGGAAATGAGGATAGGGATAGACTAGAACAGCCTTTTATGGCCTTTTTCAGACTCAGACAAGTAACATTAGCATGATTTTCAAGGACCCATTGATACGAATATGTTCACTATGGCGAATTAAACGTAGAAGTTACAAAACTATTGGATCGGTGGCATTTAGATACGAGACTGGTCTAGGATGGGAAAGGAAGCAACTGGTACGTTCTTTGTTTTTTTTTGCTCCCAGACCAGCATGGAAGGGACTAAACAATATATAGGTATTAAAAATCATAATTTAAAAGCAACAAAATTAAATCATAATTTGTATTATCAATTTTAGGGTATATCATATCAAGGCCAAAGAGGAATTATCAAGCTGTGAATATGTTTTATTTAAAATGGTATAAAATTTTCAGGGTATAAAGCTAAATTTTGTAAGTAGAAGAGAATTGCAGAATCCAGCATACAAATTTCTGTTTAAAATCTAGTTTGCTTGATATTTGAGTGGATATTTATTTTTCAAAAATTATATCGATTTGCATAATCTGTGCAAACTTTCAGATATGGTAATAAATGTAATCCCAACTTCAACTAAATTTGCAAACAGTCTAAGAATTCGCTGGTGTTGTATGGATGCTTTGATATCATAACAATTGGGACAAACTACAATACCTTATTATACAAATTTGAAGCTTTGTTAATATATTATCACTAAAGAGTATGCTTTTATCTGGCATTATTTGATAACCCTCAAATTTAACCTATATAATGACCCCTAACACATATGGTGCATTTGGACCACAGCTAAAAAAACACAATTGTACCTTTTCTCTTTCTTCTCTCTCCTTCCTCTTCTGTTTCATTCTCTCTTCAAGCAGCGCTAGCTGCGCTTTCTTCTCCTCTTCAGTTAACGGTTTCTTTTCCTCCGTAGACTCGGAAAAACTGCTATGGTTGGTCTTCGCCGCGTGGAACTCCATCTCATCCTGATTCTTGAACAGTTTCCCGCATTCGTCGCATTTGAAAGATTTAGCTTCGGCGGCTGCGGTTTCCGTGGTATCGGGGGTCGCCGTGGTCGCCTGAGGCTCTGAAGTCGCCGGTTCCGCCGGTTCTGTCGGCGCCGAACTCGACCCAATCGTCTGCCCAACCGACTCCACCAGCGGATCATCAGCATGCGCCAAAAGCCACTCCATCGCCGGCTCAACTCCCTTGAAATTCGTAACTGCCAGAGCTTTCTCGCTGTAACCAAACAAAAACATGACCACTAAAACGAACTTTCAAAAGCTTTAACAAGCACAGAATCAGAAATTTAACTCACGCTCGCTCCTTTGGGAAGCCCATTTCGATAAGGGTTTGTATTTCTGCCATTATTTTGCACGTAAAACTAACGAAATACGATTGTAAAGTTTGTCATCAGCTGTTTTCTTTTCGGAATCCGTCTGTCATTATTCAACAGATAACCCCAAATTATACGGTTCGAGTTACTTTAGCTACTAACTAAAACGCTGCGCTGACATACATCAGAGAAAAGCAAACTGGCGTGTTGCAACAGTGTAGGCTGTAGAGCAAACTATTATTAAGAAGCTGGCAAGCGAAGCAAATAAAAAAAAACGAAATTGACACTGTCAATCATGGCGGGTAAATTCAAATCGATCAAAACAACAAAATAATTATTTTCTCTCTTGTAAAACAGTATATACAATAAAATATCATCTAAAGGAATTCAAAGAGATCGTTGTAATAATTAAAATGGCTACACACAGGAGAACTAGACGCAAAAGCATACAAAATAGCGACCCCGGGAAAATTCTAGATTTAGTGATAAGTTTAGATGACGACACCTGCGCTAGTATGCAGACAAAAACGAATGATTACGTATGTATATACAACAAACGGCATTTTCATTGTGTTATATACAGTACAACACAACAACCTAAAGTTGTTGGTGTAACAGGTATTAAAAATACAAACGTCGTTTAGAGCCTTCACATGACGCTCAAACTAACGGAGTAAAATAAAATATTGAGAGGGATGGTATAATATGAAATTCAAAGTTTAAACAAGGTAGTAGACTCGCAGTTCGTGGATTTCATTGCGAGGCTACGCTAATGCGCTCCAACACTTTGTGTTCAAAGTGACGTCACATGCATTACTTTTTTAGACTTCAAATACACAGTGTGGGAGCGCACAACAATAAATAAAGTGATACATTTAGCGCTACATGTTATTTGCGCGATTTAAATCACTTATTGCATACGGTTTTATAGAGTTATCGTGATTTTACCAAGGTTGTTTTTTCAGCTGAAAGAGGAGTGCGAATCAGAGTTGGTGTTCAACGTAATAGTCCACAGTGAACGTATGGAAGCCTTCATTGAAACCATCGGCAGTGTAATCTTGCATAAGAAGACTAAAATATACGTTCGTATGATAAAATCAAGTTAAAACATTAGGTCCCACTCTACTCGAAATTAGTGGTAAAGTACACCTACTGACCATATATTACAGGCTGTATGTTAACAAACCAGCCCTGCCCTGCCCTTCCATCTTGAACATTGGAAATAACAAAATATATTCTGTAGGATACAGTAGTAGCTACTTAAACTCCTTTTATTTTTTTAGTAGGTAGTTGATACAGTTTATAGCTACCTACAGTATTTTGGTCGTAAGCGGAGACGAAGCATATAGCAAATCTGTTGTGCACAAAGTAAACGTCCTAAACGCAACATTTTTTTTATGTTGGTTAAATGCGATAAAAAACCAGTGCCAATTTTTTCTCTCTTTCCAGATGTGCGAGAATTTGATAGATTTATTGAAGGCCGGCGTAGAAAGTACCGTGCTTTACAATAATTTCTCTAAAGAAATTCAGGAAATTGTATCTCCAGTGAGTACAAAAACTATGTTAACTTGGGTAATGAAAGGAAAATCTTGGTGCCAAGTCTCCAGATCTTCCGTGATTTATGTTGCACTATTGTACGTAGCGGTAAAGGTCGTTATGTATTGTGTATATTTAATTGATCCTTACATTGCGACTTCCAGGGGGAGCTACTTAAAAATTCAAAGTTCGTATCATACGTCCCTCTCTCTCTCATATAAATTACTACTAGTGTGAACGGAACGCCAAGAAACAAACTTTGAATTTCAAATTTCAGAGTATGAGGCCAGACTGTCATCATCATCATCATCATCATCATCATCATCATCATCATCATCATCATAAGCCTATGTTAGTCCACTGCTGGACGTAAGCCTCCCCTTAAACACCCCATTTTACCCTATTTTCGGCTTGTCGCATCCAGTTAGTAGGTACTAGCCACCTTTCGCAAATCGTAGCTACATACAAGGCGTCCCACACTACGCTTGTCCAGTCGCGGTCTCCAATCAAGAACTCGTTTCCCCAACGGTTATACACAACACCTATTTGAAAAGTGACAATTCGAATTGTAATGCCGATGAAAATGATAATGAGGTATACTTTCATTATTGACAGTTTCTGCCGCAAGACAGCGGTAAGAAACGCGTGGTTATATACCCCGTGGCGGGCCAGCCGTTCTCGCTGCTAGTGTGCGTGGTGGCTCCCAAGATGCAGGAGGAACAAGTCGCTGTACTCGCTCAGGAATGTTTCTTGTTAGTACTTACTCCATATCAGATATTAACGATTGATTTTTGTACAGCTCTAAAGGGCCGCAGACTTAAGTATTTAGTATTATTTTCAACTTTATATCTCTACGTGTTCCTGAGAAAAAAGGTCTCGATTGACAGACGGACGGATAGACAGCGAAACGATCCTTTAAGGGTTCCGTTTTATCCTTTTGAAATACGAAACCCTAAGAACAACCTACCGATCGTACTTTGTTTTGAACTAGTGCCAAATCTCTGTATCAGATGTTGAATCTGTAAACGTGTCTAAGTTCGAAGTAAGTTGGTAGTTCGATATGAAAGTGTTTTTTTTTCAGATTCTGCTGGCCAGCTCTTAAAAAGTCGATTTGGTATGAGTACGAATGCACTTTAAAGAAGAAATGTCAGCATCTACTGCGTGTAGCGAAGCGACTATTCACACAGGTAAATCAAGCCACCAAATTACCTAATCAGAAACTTAGATCACTCCCTTTGTCGGAGTAATAGATTATGGTCTTCTTTATCTTTTTACGCTCCATGCTGGTCTGGGAGCAAAGAAAAAACATACGATGTATCAGCTCCTTCCCTTCCCCGTGCAGTTCGTTATAGCCCGTCGAGGGAATAGGCGAAAATCTTGGGAATCATGTTATATGTGATGCAGTTAGCAACGTATCACTATTTTGATTCCCCTCCACGTATACAATAATGCTAAACGTGGCCTTCAGGTCTTGTTACCTCAGGCTCTGACTAGCCCGTAAGGGATAAAGATGTGATATATGTAATATATGTACCTATGTGCCTTTAATTTAAAAGGTGGCGTCTCTGGATACCCTGTTGAAAATGGCGTTGGACCAGGCAAAGAATTTGATCAGGGCTGAGTATTGCGCCGTCATGCTCATCGATATGGATCGCATGGATTTCGTCCAGACTTACTACCCTGGGAAGGTACTGTAACTCCACTGCAGAGGGTAGTATTTGTTACGATCACCATTGCATTGGAGAGGATACACTTTTCTGCAACTTACTATGGTCATGGCTTTAGACGTAACATCGATACCCATGGCTTTCCAGAGACTTTGCTATGGTGCGTGATATCCATCAATCATACTCATTGGTCCATAGTAAAGCTCTTGGTGGAAACGGTAGGCTTATTTTTACCTAACTCGCTCGCAATCGTCATCGTGTTCATTTTGACAGTTCATGTATGGGCTGACAATTGGCATCGGAATCAGCTAGCTGTCACATTTATACAAGAACTGTCAAAATGAACACGATGGCGATTGCGAGCGAGTTAGACAATAAGCCTACGAAAGTGATTCGGGTGCATTAGACAACAAGGCCGTTGAATAATTAGAGGCTGTGTTTTGAATTTAATGCAAATACATCAGCAGGCAGTTGAGTTATATTGGACTCCTCTGTACGTCTCATTTCCAGCCTATATTCGTCCTAAAACTGGGCACAGCCCTCCTCTCAGACCCAGAGGGCTTAGGCTATAGTTTCCACGCGAGCCCAGTGCGGATTGGGAACTTCACACACACCATTGAATTGCTTCGCAGATGTGTGCAGGTTGCCTCACCATGTTTTCCTTCACCGAAAAGCTCATGGTAAATTTCAAACGTGATTTTGCACATAAATTCCGAAAAACTCAAAAATGCCAGCCCGGGATTCAAAACCACCACCTTCTGCTTTAGAGGCCACAGGCCAAACCATTAGGCTACCACGGCTTATGTCTACGTACGTTACTTACGCAAGTTTGTCGATCTTCAAAGCGTGAGGATAATTATGATAAAGCTCGAGGTAACTCCACCACGGGCACCACCCGCTGTAATACCTATCCCTGAATAAGTCCATAACACCTTACATTGATAATATTAATGACGTCAAGGGTAGAGAACCTGTGCAGCGTCGGTATCCAATGAACGTTGGCATCGCTGGCTACGTGGTTAAAACCGGGGCTCTAGTCAATGCGAAGTTGGCGAAGGATCATCCGGCATTTAACCCGGACGTCGACAACTACCCTGGAATAGATATCAAGTAAGTGTCCTGGATCATTTATTAAGCATTTGTTTAGCTTAAGCATCCTCCTGGTCTATTATGTATGTTAAAATCTTTTGGACTACTGGTTTTTTCTTTACATTACCTATTTGATTTTTGCTTTTTAGCTTTTTGCTCCATTCAGTATCTTGACTGAAATTGTTTTAAAGTGTTCGCGTTCCCAAGTCCGTGAATACGACGTACGTTACTTTTAACTACGAATGAGGGTTTGGGCTTACAGACATTATCGAATTTTGGTAAACGTAGCAGTCAGGCTACAGAATATTACCGGCGATTGTGTCACCTGATGTGTGTTACGTTCGTAATGTAGCGAGACAGTTGGTCTTTTTGTCTTCTAGAACAATCCTGACGTTTCCGATCCGTGAGCAAACTGGAATAATCGGCGTCGGTCAGCTGATCAACAAAATTGGAGACCCCTACTTTGATGCCATGGATGAAGAGATGGCTCTGGCGTTTAGCATATACTGCGGCGTGTGTATTATACACTCTGTGGTGTACGAAAAGCTGCAGGAGGCGCATATCAGGAACGCCCTGGCCAATGAGTTGGTGATGTATCATATGCAGGTAAATAACCTACGACATATATAGGTGCTAAATCTTGAATCTTATCTTTATATTTTACGGGTGGTAGCTCCTTGTGCAAAGTCTGTCCGACCGTCCATCGCTGCCATTATCCTACTCGCTAATTCTGCCGCTAAGAGGCAGTGCTTGCATTAATCATGTTCCAGAGCGGAGAGTGAGACAGCCGGTGAATTTACTGATACATTCAAGTATTCCATCTAGCTGTCTAGGCAGGTGACGCATCAACAATCCTATACAGTCCGTGAGATCTTAGATTGACATACGGGTGTGTCTTGCTGTCTCACTCAACCTTATGGGTTTAATACTTAAATCGGCCGAGTGAGTGAGAATAAGACAAACCGGAATGGTATTCTAAGAGCTCATGAACTGTAGTATTGCAGGCGTTTAAGGCACTAAGTATGCAAAAGGGGTTAAAAGTATCTTCGGGTCTGCAGGTGGCTGATTCTGAAGTAGCCAAGTTGATGGAGTGTACAGGCTTCCACCACCACCCGCACATTTCGTCGCTGCACTTCAATCCGCGAGCGTTGCCCATGAGGGAGCTGCCCTGCTACGCATACAAGATGTTCATCGACTTGGGATTCGTGAAGACGTAATGATACATGTGATTTTGTGATGGAAGAATTTGTACATACAGTTCAGAGTCAGATACATCATAGTGGCCAAAGTGTCCAAGTATCGGAACACGCTCTGAACCCCTCGCCGTAAATCCTGTTCCAATTATTTGGACACTTTTGCCTATATATCTGACGCTGACTGTAGGTAGCAAGGTTTGGCTCAAAAGAGGTCATGGCCTTGCTCAAAGGTTATGCGCACAATACATGTAGGTAAGTTTAATTATTCATACCCTTATTGTGTTTCGATGGCCATGTATGGTGGCCATGGCCATCCTCCTTTGCTCAGCCGGAAATTCCTTGGATATTGTTAGTGCTTGCTTTAAGGCAGCAGTTGAGCAGGAAAAAGACGTGGCTTTCAACTAACGTGACACCCTTAGATTCACTCCGAAGAAAGTTGCTGGAATTAGGAATGAGCTAGAAACAAGTGGGAAGGTACACACCTAAGTACAGTAACTAGTCAAGTTTTGTTGCAGTTTCAACAAAACATCTCGTTTTTCATTTCCTAAAGACCAGCCCGCGGGGGTTGAGGGTACTTACCACCTAATTACGAAGTATGATGCTCGGAAATGCTTCCAGAAGTTTTGTTCCTCAGGTTCAACCTGAAGCGGGAGAAGCTCGGTCGCTTTATCCTGCATGTGAAGAAGGGTTATCGTGACGTGCCTTACCACAACTGGCTGCATGCGTTCAACGTGGCCCAGTGGGCTTACGCAGCCGTGGTCAACTACAAGCTTGTGTCGCAAGGGTACTTCAGGTAAGTACTTAATTATGGTCTATCTTACTTTAATGTTGAGGAATTGATTGAATTGATGACGTCCCTGTCTGTTTCGTAGTAATAAATAGAGACAGAATCATAACTGGAACTTAACCGACGCTTTAGACGTGTATTTGAACGAAAATCTATGAGTAAAATATAATGAGAAAATCTTTGGTTAGGGTTAACGACCGGGTTAAAGTTATTCTCAAAGTAATTTAGTGCAACCCACACCTATGAAAGTACCGGTTACTTATTGATAAAATCTCAGAAAAAGGTATGTCTGTGGGTTTGTTTGGGTCGCTATTAGATGCTCCTAACGTCTATTATCAGTGATCAGGGATTTGGATGCCGTACTGCGGGATGTCAAGTGAAAAGTATAATATATGGATACACCTTTTATCCCGCGATACTAATTAAAACTGTTGCGATGTTGTTTGTCATTTAGATATGTGTTTTTTTGCACTTAATCAGTGCAGCTGCAGTACAAATACTTTCGTATGATACACTCAAGAGTAAGTAATAGCAATGTATCGATAGTCAACATTATGTAATCAACATATATACCTAATATGACAAAAACTGTCCTTTATCCACACAGACCCCCAAACCCGCGGCATATCCATACTAGCATAATGATTGAGGTCAGTTACCCCGAGTGACAACCAAATCCCCTTTCACTGCTAATAAGAAGGCAAAAACAGCATGGGTATGGTACACTTAGTGGTATGGTAGAGCTGGAACTGTTACAGCCTCTAATTGCATCTGTTGCACTTTGTGTTCTTCAGCGACCTGCAAGCAATGATGTACCTGATAGCGGGCCTGGTCCACGATTTGGATCATCGTGGGACTACAAACAGTTTCCAAATTCAAGGGCGTAAGTTAATTCCTTTGACTGCTACTATTCAAACCTGGGGTGTGATGACAATTTTATTCAAAGAAGTCAGCTACTGCTTTTTCACTTTACCTTGATCTAATATGCTGAGTCTCTTTGCTTGGTGGACTTTGCTTAGCTCCCAGACCAGCATGGAATAACACCTAATGATGGATGACAACCTAATGACGAAATAGCAGCCGTAGTTATGGTGGCCCCGCTATTTTATGAAATTTAGATTAAGTACCTCAGCCCCGGACTGGTCTTAAGTATCCTTAGTCAAGGTGACGTTTGCCACCCGAGCTCCAGCCTACGCGAACCCTCCAGGGCCTGGTATGCTTCATTATTTTCCGATAACATCCCATCTACCTTTATCCAGTATTGGGCCTGGTGGAACCACCAAGGCAGTTCCGGGCCAGTCCGACCCTGGTTTACCTTATCCCTTAGAAACGATGCTAGCCGCCCTCTACTCCAGTGAGGGTAGCGTGATGGAGCGTCACCATCTAGCCCAAGCCATCTGCATTCTCAACACGCAAGGCTGTGACATCCTGGAGGCGTTGCCGCGCCGGGATTACGACCGCGCGCTCATATTGTTACGGGACTTTGTCTTGGCTTCGGATTTGGCTAATTACTTCAAGTCAGTCACTATTTATTCTATCAGGCTTAATTTGTGTACCCAGTTACCAAGACTGATGTCTAGCTTTAGGAGACAACCGTATCAATGAAGCAAGGTAGTGCGATAATGCTTAAAAAGGCCTTCAGGCAGGTGTCTCTTGCTATCTCATTCAGTCTTGTGCATTTGATACTTAAATCAGCCGATCGTACCCGAAACCCGAATGTCGTTCTAGCTAGGAGCTCAAGGGCGGTACCTAGCTACTTATAGATTCCAGGTCTAATTCTTTTATGTCTGATGTTGTCTCTCACTGGTTATGGCAGTAGACCCTTCACTTTTGATATTTAAATGCATCTTCCCTTTTTCACTAACGTTTAGTTTATGTTGATGTTTAAGCATTATTTCCCTTTATCCGTCATCCCGGTGCTGTCATTTTGGTTAACTTTTTCAAGGGTTTAAGGATAATCTTGTCCCGTAGAAACTTGAACGAGTACAAGGCGTTGTCGATGGACTATCAGAAAGGCAACCGCGCCCACGTATCTTGCCTTCAGGCGCTACTGATGAATGCGGCAGACCTCAGCGACCAGATCAAAGACTGGGGCTGCGTCAAGAAGACCGCGGTAAGTTACATAAATGTCAACTTTAAATTTATATTTCTATATGATACTGAAAACCAGAACACATGGGAAAACCCGGATCCTCATACACACACCCCTACACCATAGCTACTCATCTACGCCACCCATATCAGGCCAGTACCTACTTAAGTCTTCGATTTTTTCCATCTATACCAGTTGTTATGCTACTTAATACTTGACGACAATATTCGCTTAGTAAATGATATGACAGACAGTTAGGTAAGGTCGGAACAGGAAGTCCCAAAACGTGAGAGAAGTCACAGGCATAAACAAGTCTCTTTGTGTACGGGGCAGGCCGCAGTGCTGACTGAGTTCTTCAAGCAAGGCGACGTGGAAAAGAGCCGCGGGGACTTGCCACCCATCATCATGGATCGCGACAAGTGCTTCATCCCCGACTTGGAGATACAGTTCCTGCAGATGACTTGTGTACCACTTTACGAGTAAGCTATTCTTACCCTTTCGGTGACAATTAACCTTGAGGTGGTTAACGTTCAAATCAGGCGACCGGAATAAATTGTGGTCGCGGTGGGGTGTCTTCTGTCGACGTCTGCCAGAGTCGGAGAGAAGATTATATGTTCAAGTCACTAAGCTGTCACTCGATTCCACCAAAGTTTCGTGCAGCACATTTGTTTATGTCGCTCCTAAATACAGTATAGTTCAGTATGATTCTGTCCAGCCGTTCTGCATGAAAGAGTTACTTAAACATCCGTACCTACTCATTAACTTTCACATTTATATTATTAGAGGATTTAAATTGTACTTACATAATCTCATGTAGGTACCTACTTCCTCGTAGATTGTCAATGTTGTCATGTTTTAATTTATTAATGTGAACGTCTGTAGAATGGTTGGAAGGATTTTCCCGAAAGCCGCACCTTGTATAACGATACTCGAAAGCCACATGGAGAAATGGGACGGAGCGAAGCCAGTATTTGCAGAAGTAAGTCATTTATATCAAATTATTTTTACTACACCCACAGAGATACTTAGGCCCGTTCTATTAACTAGCCTTTATCTCTGTAGTCGATATTAGAAGTTCGTATTGTGCCTTTTTTCCCACACAAATAGTCACCAAAAAGTGTAGCCGACGGTATGATACAAAGTTCGAATTTCGAATTCTAGAGTAGCCCTGGCACGGCATGATCACTCTTTACTTAACATTTCCTTTTTTAATTACCTGGCTCCATGGCAATAGACATCATTATCTATTGCGGATTGCCGCTCCTTCACTTCTTTAGGTTTCAAATGTCAGAAATTCACCCCCGACTAAGTAGTCGGGGAAAGAGGTGAGGTGAAGTCACCTCACCCCTTTCCTCGTCTATCAAACCAAACGTCAGTTTTTGTTTGACACTTGGAACTTGAAGTAGGTAATGTAGGAGCGGCATTAGGGCCATCAAAAAGTTTTTTTTAAAAGTTATGGTTGCACTTTCCACTGCAACCGGGCGTCGCGTCAATGTTGACATAATAAAGGCTTCCTTTTTCAAAACGTCAATGGCGCATCTACCCAACTATACTTGTTCCTATGCAATAAAATTTATAAAACACATGCTAGATGCTAAAAACACACGTTTTTTAAGGTGCCTACTACAGCGGGCTTGTCCATTCTTCTGAGCCCTGAATTGGACAACCTGATTGAGCTCAATTTGCAAGAGAAGGAGCGATTACGTTTAGAAGCGGAAGCGGAGGCGGCGGCGGCGGCGGCGGCGGGAACGGCTGAACCAGAATCTGAAGAGGAATATTAAACCCGATATTTACAATTGGCTCTCCTAACTGCTAACTCGTATAAATCAGTCTGATTTTTTATGATTTGAGTCTTTAAAAAATAATTCAATTTGTCAGAGTTTGAAGCGACACAATTGATTTAGACTTTTATGTTATTTAATGCGTTTTCATAACTTTCGTTAATAACGCAAAAGTTTCGGGTCTGTTCTTAAGCTGCGAGGAAGTTAGAATTTAGAGTTGTGTCGTCCTCGTCCTGCTTACACTTAATGTTTAAGGAGAGCGGGAGGGATATAATGATACTTATTCTGAATTTCGAATTTAGAAGTAGACCCATGGTTTTATACTTCGAGGTTCGAATCATGCCGTCTCGCTACTCGCTATCAGATGGTGTTTAATGTTGGACTGAGAAGGACGATACCTACGAAACGAAGTTCTAATTTTGAATTTGAAAGCAGACCAATAAAAGAGGTAAATTCTAGATCGAGGATAAAACGTCGTTTATCTGTCATAACATAGCAACTGTTTTGTTTTATGGAGAAAAATTAAAAACTGTGTTTACCGACTTGTTTTATTAGTAAGTACATATTTTAAAAATAATAATTCAGGGAATTACATACAATGGGGAAAGTGGTCTGACTTTTGAAAGCATATCACTCGAATACCATTTAAAATTGTTAACAATCTGTGTATTAATAAATCTATCAGTGAAAATAAATTAAACGGTGGTGCTCTTACTAGAAGGTAACCCAACCCTTGTTGTATAAAAAAATCAAAAAGTACAATTAGAACTAATTTTCTGCACAAATCAAAGAACACGGTTCTTTTGACACTTTCGTGTGGTATTTTCACAGATACATTATGATTTCAAAAATCAGGTCCGAGATGGGGTGGGGTTAGTTATTACAACAGTAACATTAGGCAACTATTTACCTTTGGTCGTATCACAATTAAAATTTTAAACTAAGTACATACTCGTTTAACCATCGTTTAGTCTTTCGTTTCCGTACGAGTTTAATTTTTTTTGATATCAAATGAACTACGGCGTACATTTTTCCTTTTATTAAAATTTGTAGCTTTAAGCAGGTAGTGTTTACCTAAAATTATATTGCCAAGCATTCGAAACCAGCTTGAAATAAAAAAAACAGAAAACTTGCAGATATTTTTGAGCACCCGGACAGTTCGGTGTATGTTGGCGACTGTACGCACGTTTGTTAGATCTGTTGCGATTTCTTTAGGGGTATCACAGTGTTAATTCACATAATAATATTGCAAATTGTTTTCTTAAAAAAATATTACTACATAATTTTATGATAAGCATATAATATTTAATGGTATAGTCGACCAAGAAAGTCCTTTACCACCATAAGGTTCAATGTCTTTTGTACGGCTTAAAACATCAAAGCCTATTTTCACTCAAGTCAATGTGACAATCTGCTATTGCTTTTTTTTCTGATGAAGGAACTGTCATAAAAAATGATAAAGCGCTCTCTTAGTCACCTTTACAACAAATTCTTGGCATTCGTTTAAAATTATTACAATAATAGTGTCCATCATAAATGTGTGAACAATATCAAAATCATATATCTTATAAACCAGGGGTGGCCAACAGGTCGATCGCGACTGTTAGTCCAGTCGATCGTGGCAAGGCAAAAAATATAAATACGTGGACCAGACTGCGCAACGTAATCACCAACTGCTGATTTAAGGTTTCATGAAGTATGTACTTTGTAGATCGCATAAGGTTTCGTTAGTAAACAGGAGATCTTGGGTCTAATAAAGTTGGCCACCCCTGTTATAAACGATTTGTTCTCTAAACTCTTTATAAAATAAATAGGATAGCCTATATATATAGTAAGTACTAAAAATTTGAGGTTCTAGCAGACGATTTTTAAAATCAGAACCTTACCGACATCAAACGTGAAACATTGTTTATATTTAGACTAGTCTTAATAATTTAAGTATCGTTTTTACAGCGCCAATGGAATTTAAATTAAACTCAAATCAACATTTTGTGATATTCTCAGATGATTTCAAAAATCCGTCTAACTTATTTGTCTAACGGAATAGTTAAATACAAAACATAATATTGAGGACATTAAATATTTGTGCAGGCTTCGTACTTATTCGGAGCGTATATAAATTATATATCTATACATATATCTAAAACTTATAAAGTCTGAAAGAATGATAGTATTTTTTTATAATAAAAAATAATTTTTTTTTTAGGAATGTTAGTTTTTAAAACAAGAATTAGGTAAAGGCACCGGAAGTCAGCCCGTAACCTATAGTCAACCTTTTGAGTCTTTTATCTATATATATAAAAAGAAGCTCGTGTTATACGTTAGTGTGTGTGTACTGTCTGAGGCAACGTAACTCTCAAGGAGATGGACTGATTTGGATGTGGTTTTTCTTAGCCATGTTTGGTAAAAATCGGTCCAGCGGTTTGAAGAGTATCAATTAACTCTTTTTCAAAATGATGTAAGGCATTTTTGGCAAAATATTTACGTAGGTATGATTATTCAAATAATGGTTTTAAAAATTTTAATTTAGTATGTTTTTTATCAAATAACCGTGCGTAGCCGGGGCGGGCCGCTAGTCCATTATAAATTGAGAAACAATTAGTAACAAGCGAAAAACGGATGTTGTACTTGAGCCCTCGTGTTGTTTAATTGATCCTCGAATAAATATATAATAGGAGTTTGAACTCAAAACTTTCCTCGAAATGCTGACCATAGGTTCCAGGCTGACTTCTGCCTTTACCTACATTTTAATCATAATATTAAAAATAAGTTCAGGCCAATGATATTTTTTTATAGGGTAAAGTCACCTATGATTGAATCTATCGTTTACTAACTTCGCAAAATTCTAAGTTACACACAGTGTCATGGTATATTCTATGCGATTCGTCCCACGAGTCCATTCCGGCGCGGTTGTAGAAGCTCCTCCATAAACTCCTTGACCATTGCCTTCAATTTGGCATTCATTTGTTCCTGCTCCCTAAGGAAATAAAGTTAGGTTAACATTAGTACTGGCGGTTCTGTGCGCTTCTATACCTGAGAAGAGAGAGAGGGGGGGGGGGGGGGGGGAGAAAGAGAGAGGGAGAAAGAGAGATTTGGCTAAAATAAAATTTCAGTAAGCAAACCTCTTACCCCCCCTGTTTTTTATTGATTCGTGAGCAGCAGTTCGAATCGAAACGAAACAAAAGACGACACGAACGCCAGCGGAAAGCGCTTCACAGAGAAGCTGACAAATATAAGTATCTATACATATAATAAAATCGTTGAGACCAAAAAATCTGTACATTGAAGATTTAAAAAAAAAAACCGACCAGGATGACTTAAAATCGGTAACAGAACATATTAAAACCATTTTTAAAATTTTTGTTTGTTTGTTTGTTTGTTTGTTTGTTTGACTGAGCATCACGTAAAAACTACTGAACGGATATTGATGAAATGTTCACAAATCGATTTCAATAAATTCAGAATAGGATATAGGCTACAGAAATTTTGGAAAATTTTGGAAAAAGGGGGTGAAAAGGGGGGTTAAAGTTTGTATGAAAAAAGAAAATTAGATTATTCTAGAACCATGAAACTCAGAATAAATACTAAGTAATAAAAATAAAGAAATACCTGTTTTTGCATTTTTTTTTAATCTCATCCAGAGACGCAAAAAAGAGGGTTTTGTGTTTAAAATTAATTAACTTCATACACCTATATAATAAAAACCAATGAAGTGTAACCTTTTAAAATTGCTGTATAATACTTCCAATTTAACACAGGTAAATATAATTTCTCAGTTTTCTTGAAATTTGATTTTTGAGGTGATTACGCACAAAATAGTGGAACTCAAGAAAATCAGCTTTCCTCGGTATAAGTAGTTGGTAATAATTACAAACAAAATAATACTACGAAGAAAATAGATAGATACTAATGTACATAAGACATATAAGCGGAAAAGT
Source organism: Pandemis cinnamomeana (assembly GCA_932294345.1). Classification (NCBI taxonomy): domain Eukaryota; kingdom Metazoa; phylum Arthropoda; class Insecta; order Lepidoptera; family Tortricidae; genus Pandemis; species Pandemis cinnamomeana. The sequence continues at coordinate 12,929,767 of OW028710.1, read as the reverse complement.
GTGTCAATTGTGAAAAAACATTAATAAAATAGTTACATGCTTTACAGGTATTTTTTCAACGAAGTCATTTTTGTCAAACCTAAATCAACCTAAATTGGCGTCATAAATTGTGTTCTTTACCTAACACCTAAAGTTCAATATGCAATACCGTTACTTTGTTTTTATTATTTACGGTTTTCGAACGCACTCTTATTTGAAAACCTGATAATTATTATGAGGGTGGCGTGAAACGCTTGGCTGTATGGTCTTAGTACCTTTGCCTATAAAAGGGCGCGTTTACGTCTGCGCTACGAACATGTCAGAATTTTATTGTGAAAAGTTGGTGCTTTTAGTATGAATCTGACAGCGAGCGAACCTAAACTGAATCGCATTAAGACATAATGGCAAGGCCTCTGTAGGTAATTAATTTGTAGAATGATAATAAGTGTTAATAATCTGTAATTACGTACTTAAGCCAAGAAAATAAATTAAAAAAGCTTCTGCTAGAAAAAATTGAGTCGCAAAATATTAATTAAAACAGAAAACAGATTAGTAAATGAATTGTTAGTCGTAAGGTAAAAACAGGTAAACATTTATGTATTATTTAGTTAGAATAGATTTAATTTTTTAAATTAATCAGGGTACAAATAAATATCGTTAAAGTGAGCGCAGTATTCGCCAATAAGCGTCATAGTTTGGCGAAATTAATAGTAAATGTAACTAAAACTGTACTTAGCTTTTTTGAATAAAGAAACTATAAACAAAACTATAAATAAAACTATTTGTAAAATAAGGTATAAATAAATGTGATGAGTCATTAACCAGTTTACACCTGTTTTTTTTTCAAGATTCCGTGTCGCAAATTATTATTTTCATTACGTAATTCTAAAAGTATCTCTATACTTTCGTACACACTTTCAGTGGTTCCCGTGACGAAGTTAATAGTCATAATAATAATAATTTTGATATCGAGAAAAGCCGTAAGTATCACAAAAACACACGCGGACGAAGTCGCGGGCAACAGCTAGTGTATTATAAATGCAGATGAAATTATTAGGTTAGCTTTGGTTAATGTGTACTTACTGGATGGTGTCGGCCTTGCAGATCAGTTCCGTATAGTACTTGAGCTTGGGTTCGGTGCCGCTCGTGCGGACAATGACCCCTAGGCCGTTGCTACACTGCAGTATCACCATCTCGCCGGACGTGTAGTCCTGGTCTAGACCGGTGCCTAGGACATCTAAGAGAACATAAAAAAAAACAAATTATATAGTATTTTAAATTCGTTTCAGGACTTTTCAGCAGGTTGGGCTCAAATGAACAAGCCTACGAAGATTCATTCAAATTTTTCATTCAAAATTTGTCAAGACGAAGAATCATTTTGTCAAATATGATTGAAAATCTTGAAAAATTTTCACGCTACATTTACAAAGGCCATTTGCATTTTTAAACGTCGACTGAAAAAGTGGCTTTTTGATGTTTTTATAATTACTGTGAGTTTTTTTGATTTGCCACTCGCAGAATAGCTTTATTGATTTGTTACGAATAAATTTCGAAAAGTAACGCTATGGCCGGGAATCGAACCCGAATTCTCATCATTCTGTGATGCGTGCTATACCGCTACACCACCCACGCAAGTGGGTAAGCCTTCGATTTTTTCTATCTGTTACTAGCTGTCACGTGACCTTGTTACTATGCGAACTCTTGTCGCCAAGCGCCAACTGTTTGAATGTGTCTGTACGACACAATTACAAACTCCCGTGGAACATCTACTGCTCACCAGAGACGAAAGAAGGCGCTGCTTTTCAAATGATAGGTACTATCAGATGAATCAAGAATTTTACTTCTTGATTTATTATGTTTACTTTAACGGTTTTACTCGATTAAAAAAAAAGCTTTACTTAAATGTCTGTCGTCGTTGTTTTCTTCTGGAATCTTGACTCCGGCGGCGAAGTCGTTCACTGATACGATTTCACATGACCCCACTTTCTTTGGGTACTGGAAAAAAAACCAAGTCTCAATACAAGTAGGTACAGTATGTGTATGTATGTATGTAAACTCTTTATTGTGCAAAATAAACAAGACAAATACAATTGACAAACACTGAGATACATGCACAAAAGCGGTCTTTTGACCGTGTCCTACCGTACAACGTTGCCGACATTTTTGTCAAAAGATTTTTGAATACTGTATTTATTACTTCCACGTTGGTCTGGGGGCAAAGTAAAAACATAGAATGTACCAATTGCTTCTCTACCCGCGCAAATGGTAAAAGCCCATCGAGGGAATGGGCGAAAATCATAGAAATCATGTTATAGGCGATGAGGCTAGCAACCCATCACTATTTTGATTCCATTTTCTACCTATACGCCCACAATCTTGCTAAATGTAGCCTGTAGGTACCTGTTACCTTAGGCTCTGTCTACCCCGTAAGGGATAAAGACGTGATGTGTGTATGTATGTATGTATTTATTACTTTGACATTGGCGAAATCATCGCATCGATCGATGGGGCCATATTAAAAAAAAGAAGAAGACTATAGTTGGCTTAACCCGTACCTGGCCATGGCCGTGGTAGTTCCGTATCCGCTGGAAGATGGCGTGTATGGTCGCCTGGTCGTGACACACGTAGTACCCGTTTCGGCACACATGGTAGCCGTACTCACGGTACAGAGAGTGCAACTGCTCTGACAGACACGAGCCTGTAGCGTACAAGTGAGACGCCAGTGTTGCTACCTGAGAAAATATTTTTAACTTTGTAATTGGGAACACTGGTTAGAATCTGAAAATAAACTTAATAAAATGTTATTTTGTCTCCGCTCTTGGTACAGAATAAGTAAGTAAGGAAGGAAGTAAATGCTTTATTGTACAAATATAAAGAAACATATACAATCCACAAAAAATAACATTAATATACGCACAAAGGCGAAATTATCTCTATAAGGGATCTCTACCAGTTAACCTTTGAGTAGATGAGAGGAGCATTAAACGAGGGACCGACTAAGTGTGAGTATAAAATTCCAGATAGTGAAAGCCACAATAGAGCGTACATTTCTAAGTACAATAAACAAAACATAAAATAAACTACTAAATATCATTACACATATTCAATATCTAAGGAGATGGTGTGAGCCATATCTTTCTCAAGCCTTCCTTGAACGTAACGGAGGCAGACTGCCTGATGGAGGTCGGTAACCGACTCCATAGTCTAGCAGAGTGAACTGTGAAGGATTTGGAGTAGGAATAACAATAAATAGTTTGTGGGGTGCTACAGATGCTACAGGGAAACAAGGCACTCCACAATAAAATATAAAACTCTGTATTAAGAAGGAAACACTGAAGAATAATATATACAGGAAGGAAATGGAATATACACAAGGAATAGGGAAACTAGAAAAACAATAAGGAATATGCGTGTGGTAAGGATGACAGATTCAACGGCAAGAAGTGTTTGACAGTTGCCATTTGAAAGCACATGCGCACTCGACCATTGAGTTCGGCAGTCCTCGGCCGGCGCTCGGAAGCGCTCGGTTTTGTCAATAAAAATAGTTTCGACTAAAAAGTTAAGCTAACCAATAAAATAATAAGTAGCTTTGTATAGTCGCCACAAGTTGATCCACTAGTTTAGCTTGCCGCAACATTATGCTGAGTGGGGCCCATTTTACACCATATCGGTACTATTGCTAAGTGTTTTGTATTTCTTCCTATTATATATCAACGTGTATCGAATGTGTGTAAATAAATGTTTCTCTCTCTCTCTCTCTCTCTCTAGTATAATAGTTACGTGCACGGCAGCAGAGACGCCATCTTTGTCGGGCACGCGCGGCGAGCACATGTAGCCGATGGCCTCCTCGAACGCGAACAGCGGCCGCTTGCCTTGCTGCATCAGCAGCAGCGCCGTGTTACCTGCACACACACCACTGTAGGGGTAGGAGGGGGGGGGGGGCGAGAGGAGCTCCCTCGGCCCCCGCCGTCGTCCCACCCCGCGCGTCTGCACCGCAAGGGGGAGGACTTTTAAGCGGTCGGTCTACAGTAAATTCATACATATATCCCGTCTTTATCCCTTACGAGGTAGACATAGCCTAAGGCAACAAGACCTAAGGCAGTGGATTTTGACAGAGGGTAGGCGTATTGCCAACAAAATCCGTATTGGTACGAAACGTGTCGGGTACATTTACGTATGCTTACAAGCACTGCTTATTTGCCTGTAAGGGATGAACGCGTCTGGGTAGGACGAGGGGGGGGGGGACAAGGGGGAGCTCTCTCGGCCCCCGCGGTCGTCCCACCCTGCGCGTTGGCACCGCAAGGGCGAGGACTTTTAAGCGGACGGTCTACAGTAAATTCATACATATATCCCGTCTTTATCCCTTACGAGGTAGACATAGCCTAAGGCAACAAGACCTAAGGCAGTGGATTTTGACAGAGGGTAGGCGTATTGCCAACAAAATCCGTATTGGTACGAAGCGTGTCGGGTACATTTACGTATGCTTACAAGCACTGCTTATATGCCTGTAAGGGATGAACGCGTCTGGGTAGGACGAGAGGGGGGGGACAAGGGGGAGCTCTCTCGGCCCCCGCGGTCGTCTCACCCTGCGCGTCGGCACCACAAGGGCGAGGACACATCTAAGCGGTCGGTCTGCAGTAAATTCATACATATATCACGTCTATATCCCTTAAGGGGTTTAGTTTGATTAAGGGCGTATAGAAAGGGAAATCAAAATAGTGATGGGTCGCTAGCCGCATCGCCTATAACGTGATTCCTAAGACTTACGCCCATTCCCTCGATGGGCTTTTACCATCAAATTGTGTAATATCACTACATAGTATAAAATAAAGTCGCTTTCTCTGTCCCTATGTCCCTATGTAAGCTTATATCTTCAAAACTACAAAACGGATTTTGATGCGGTTTTTTTAAATAGATAGAGTGATTCAAGAGGAAGGTTTTTATGTATAATTCTACGCAGACGAAGTCGCGGGCAGAAGCTAGTTCTCTTATATTTGTGTGTCTTACATAAGGAATAAATGTCTTTCTTTCTTTCTTATCACTGTGCACCCACCACCCTTGAGACTCACCCATCCACTTGAAACCTGTGAGGGTCTCCACGAAGTGTCCGCGGCCCTTGACGAGCGCGCGCAGCATCTTGGAGCTGACGATGCTGGTGATGACGTAGTCGTCCCCCGAGCCGGCCGCGTGCCGGAGCACCCACCACGCCAGGAGGGCGCCCATCTCGTTGCCGGAGAACACCTTCCAAGTGCTAGTCCTGCCAATTTATGGAGATATGTTTTTTACGAGCTGGCTTGGTCACCTCCCCCTCCTACTCAACGCCTATACCAGGGCTGGCGAACCAATGGCACGCGTGCCACTGTTGGCACGCGTCAAAATAATTTGGGCACGCCAATAATAAAAAAGGTTTATTTTTGTCCATTAAATCAGCAACTTAAGATTCTTTTATTGTGAAACTAGCGACCCGCCCCGGCTTCGCACGGTATATTATGCATGTATTATACATATAAACCTTCCTCTTGAATCACTCTATCTATTAAAAAAAAACCGCATTAAAATCCGTTGTGTAGTTTTGAAGATATAAGCATACATACGGACAAAGGGACAGAAAAAGCGACTTTATTTTATACTATGTAGTGATAGTGATAGGGCGGAAAACGGGCAATGTGGTCATATGATGGTAAAATAACAACACACTCTTAAGACAACAGGGTCTTTGATGACAGGTTAGAGCCAAATATTACTTTATTTGTGAAAAATGACACGTCCACCAAAAAAGGTTCGCCACCCTGGCCTAACCATGTCCGAGATAACGAGTTAATATAGTGTTCTCTCTGTTGCACTTTTGTATGCAAATGAAAGGGACAAAGGAAGGTGAGCACAATTTCACCCCAATACTAGGGCAGCCATACGTGACAGTAAGTATGTTCGTTCAACCATGACACTAGGCATGTCAAAAGTCGACATTAATGACCAAACCTAAAAAAAACATTTTAGATACAGGCTTTATCTTTCACTTTATTTATTAAAACGTACTTAGTTAATAACTAAATAACATAATTAAATCTCATGTCTGTCTGTCCGTCTGTCACCAGGCTGTATCTCATGAACCGTGATAGCTGGACAGTTAAAAGTTTCACGGATTTTGTATTTCTGTTGCTGTTGCCGTTATAACAACAAATACTACATACATACATACATACATACACAGATCACGTCTTTATCCCTCACGGGGTAGACAGAGCCTAAGGTAACAGGTACCTACAGGCCACATTTAGCAAGATTGTGGGCGTATAGGTGGAAAATAGAATCAAAATAGTGATCGGTTGCTAGCCTCATCGCCTAAAACATGATTCCTATGATTTTCGCCCATTCCCTCGCCCAACAAATACTAAAAACAGAATATTTTTGTATGTCTGCTCACACTGCATACGTTCTGCTTAGTAGCAAGGCTCTGCTTACCCTGGATCTTGTATTAACTTCGCGAATTTGTACGGAGCTCTCGGTGCGAGAGTCCGTCTCGCACTTGGCCGATATGATTTATATAAGTATGTTTATCCGTTGCCTGGTAGGCTGGCACCCATAGTACAAGATTTGCTTGGTTTGGCACTAGGTCAATTGGTGTCAATTGTCCCAAGATAATTATTTATTTGTTTATTTATTTATCATAGACTATAGTATGAAGGTGTCGAAGAAGGCGCGTCTGACTTTCCACAGAGGGGTGCTTGTTCCAACATTAATGTACGGTAGCGAGACTTGGGTATGGCAAAAGAAGCATGAAAGTAGAATAAATGCAGTAGAAATGAGAGCGTAAAGAAGTATGGAAGGTGCATCACTGAAAGATAGAATAAGGAATAGCGTGATAAGGGAACGTGCTGGTGTGAAAGAGGATATAGTGACCAGGATAGAAAAAAGTATGCTTAGTTGGTTTGGTCACGTAGAGCGGATGGATGAAAGTAGACTAACTAAACAGATCTATATGGGGAGTGTGAATGGTTACGTTGGGAGGGGAAGGCCTAGACGGACGTTCCGAGATCAAATAGGAGACACACACACACACAAATCACGTCTTTATCCCTTACGGGGTAGACAGAGCCTAAGGTAACAGGTACCTACAGGCCACATTTAGCAAGATTGTGGGCGTATAGGTGGAAAGTGGAATCAAAATAGTGATGGGTTGCTAGCCTCATCGCCTATAACATGATTCCTATTATAATCGCCCATTCCCTCGATGGGGTTTTACCATCTGCGCGGGTAGAGAAGCAACTGGTACATTCTATGTTTTTTCTTTGCTCCCAGACCAGCAAGGAAGAAAATAGGAGACGTTTTGGAAAAAGGTCAGGTCAGGAGTACCCGAAACCGACGAGCATGTTTGAAGAGATTGATGAGTGTGGATGAAGCGAAAGAAGTATGTCAGGATCGTAGCAAGTGGAACAAAGTAGTCTGCCTACCCCTGTGGGAAAGAGGCGTGATGTTATGTATGTATGTATTTATTTATCATGTCCTCACCTGTTATCATACTCAGCGACAGCCAGCCTATCAGCATCAGGGTCATTGACCAGCACCAACTCGGCCCCGTTCTCCTCCGCAAGCCTCTTGCTGAGCTCCAAGCACTCTGGTTCCTCTGGGTTCGGGAACACCACTGTCGGGAAGTCCGGGTTCGGGTCCTGCTGTCGCAACACGCTGATTGGCGGCTGAAACGGAAAAGTATCATCATCATCATCTATATAAATAATTACATTAAATTTAAAAATTACGTAAATAAAATAATTATTTAATTTAAAACTAAACACAGAAAAAGCCGAAAAGTAAAGCTATGGCCGGAAATCGAACCCAGATCCTCATCATTCCGTACACCACCCATAGCAGGTGGGTAAGCCTTCGAATTTTGCTATCTGTTACTAGCTGTCATTTGACCTTGTTGCTATGCGAATTTAGTCGCCAAACGTCATCTATTTGATTGATGTGTCTGTACGACACAATTATAAACTCCTGTGGAACATCTACTGCTCACAAATTCTTGATTAAATTGATAGTACATATCATTTGAAAAACAGCGCCGTCTCTCGTCCCTGGTGATTTTGTCCCCACTAAGACAAGCAGTTAAGGCAAACGAGCAAGAGGGTCACCTGATGGTAAGTGATCACCACTGCCCATAGACACCCGCAACCCCGGAGGGATTGCAGATGCGTTGCCAACCTAGAGGACTAAGATGCAATGCCTCTTGTGCCCGTAATTCCTCGGCTGTCTTACTCTCCACACCGGAACACAGCAGTGCAAGCACTGCTACTTTTTACAAATCTATAAATCTTTTTAGTTTTTCACAAATCTATAAATGTTTTCGAAAATAAAGGAAGGGCTCCTTTCACCGAATGTGCATTCGATCTTTCCACCTTTTATACTTACTTAAATCAAGAAGTACCTAGCATTTGAAAGCAGCGCCTTGTGTTCCACGGGAGTTTGTAATTGCGTCGTACAGACATCATTCAAACCGACGACGCTCGGCGACAAAAAATCGCATAGTAACAAGGTCACGTGACAGCTAGTAACAGATACAAAAATTGAAAGGCTTACTCACCTTCTACGGATGGTGTAAGGGTCTCACGCATCACGAAGCGATAAGGATCCGGCTTCCATTCCCAGCCATAGCTTTAAGATTTTTCTGTGTCCCAATTTACAGTGTCATTTAGCTTTTTTTTCTGTACACTTACTTTCAAATTAACCGTCTCGAAGGCTTTAACTATATAATTGTAGCCAACACCATGCATAGCGCTGTACACAGTCTTGATGGCCGCGTCTCTGTTGACGACCATCTGAGCCGCCGGCACGCTCTCCTTGATATACTTCAGGTACTTCTCCATGACCTCTGCCAGGCAATCCTTTACTAACTCATGGGAGTTTATGCCGTCTGTCACCCAGTGCTCGTCAGGAATACTGGAATAATTCAATACATAAATAAAAAAAACATTGTTATGTATTGTTGTGTCTGGTCTGGGAGCAAAGAAAAAATATAAAATGTACCAGTTGCTTCTCTACCCGCGCACTTGGCAAAAGTTCATTGAGGGAATGGGAGAAAATAGGAATCATGTTATAGGCGATGAGGCTAGCAACCCATCAAAATTTGATTCCATTTTCCACCTATACGCCCACAATCTTGCTAAATGTGGCCTGTAAGTACCTGTTACCTTAGGCTTTGTCTACCCCGTAAGGGATAAAGACGTGATTTGTGTATGTGTTTAAAAAACTGGCTTTTAACCTCGGTTTAGTTTTCGTTAACCTAACCTATTCTCCGTATTAACTTACTGTAGGCACTGCGTGATCTCGTTCAGAATATTGTCGTCGTGAGGAGAGGTGACCTGGGAGCCGTTACCCCAGTACACCTAAAAAAAAAACATTTCAACTGCAGTTTAATGGGGCAATTACACTACTGCGTTCGGCCTTCGGTCATCGACCTTACTACTTCGGCCAACGAACGTCGTTCTTCACGTTAGTGTGTCCATCTACGTATCGTCTCAAGAGGCTTATGCCGCGGTATACTACCGTTTTCTTCACAGTGGTCCATTATAAGGGATTTATCTATAAACCTTCATATAATTTTCTTAAATTTGAAGTTAAATTTTAGTAGTCAGATCTAAGACATGAAATTTGAAGTAGTAAGATGGAAGACCATGCAAAAACAGTTAGTAAAAATGCTTATTAACCTTTTTACCGCCAAGCATCTTCTGTGTCACTCGCAACTGTCAACTTTATCCTGACTTCATATCAAGTCAATAGCGGCACGAAGGTTAAAAAATATTTTTTTTTTATTATTTTTTTACCTTATACCCGTTGTCCTCCTTAGGGTTGTGGGAAGCGGTGACCATGACCCCGCCGGCCGCGCCGCGGAGGATGGTCGCGAAAGACACCAGCGGCGTCGGACACACCGCAGAGAACATCAGCACCGGCACCGACGAACACACGAACACGCGCGCCGTCAGCTCCGCGAATCTGAGGACGGACACCGAATCGCTGGCAGAAACTGTTTCAGTGTGCAACATTGGACGTGTGTATGGAGCACTAGCTGTTGCCCGCAACTGCGTCTGCGCAGAATTCGCACTATCCCGCGGGAACTATGCGAATGTCCTTTCCCGGGATTAAAACTATCTGTATACCAAATTTCATTAAAATTGGTTCAGTGGTTTAGGCGTGAAAGCGTAACAGACAAACAGACAGAGTTACTTTCGCATTTATAATATTATATAGTAAGGATTATGGACTTGCCTTAGCAACGGTAGATTCTACCACAGAAGTGGTAGATCTTACCACAAAAATAGTAGATTTTCACATAGCAATAGTAGATTGTGTCACAAAGAGTACTTAGATTTTACCACAAAATAGTACAATTTACCACAAAAAAAATCGATTTTATCATAAGAATAGTACCTAGATTGCGCCACAAAAATAGTACCTACTAAGATTTTACCACAAAGATGGTAGATTTTAGCATAAAGTACCACAAAAATATTAGGTATTTTTGGGAATTCCCATGTTTTTTTTATGGGCACGTGTGGGCATACAGCAAAATTCAGATCGAAGTTTGCGCGAGAGAAATCCAATTATCTATCCATTGTTTCCTTTTCAACGTCACTATTATTACCGTGAAGCGATCATTATAAATCATTATTCATTAAAAATTATAATACGTTACGTATATTAGCAAACATTACTTTTACGTCATTCACAAACGTAGTTAACTGTCGTGATGAAATTTGTATTGTGCTCGTGTCAGATTACGCTATCGCTGAACGAGAACCATAACTTCAAAGAAAAACAAATGAGCTCTACTTGTAAGTCACATTTACATACACTATGTTTAGAAATTATTGACAAGTACTTTGTTTGAGTGCAGTTCATTTAGTACTTATGTGAATATATACGAATATTTTTATGCAGACAAGAAGACTGGGTTAAATTTTGTGCCGCTAAGTATGTCCTCTATTTGAACTAACTGTATCTATACATATAATAAATCAGTAGAAAGTTCGTGTCTGTGCATTAAATAAATTCATCAAAAATAGAGTAAGTACTAACGATTAGGGAAGACTATGAAAAAACAAAAAAGTACATTTTATATTTGTCATTATGTATGTATGGATGTGTTCGTTTACCTATGTCTGTGTTTGCTAATCTCCGAAACTGCTAAACCGATTTAAATGCAATTTTGCGTAGCGGTACCTTATACAGCTGGTCAATATTTTAGATACTTTTGATCCCGGAAAGTTAAAGAGTTCCCGTGGGATAGCGATAAACATGCCAAAGGCCGCAGCTGCCTAATGTAAGCGTCTAATTCTGCGCAAAGTCGCGGGCAGAAGCTAGTGTATACTAAAAAGTTAATTTTTGATTGTTTATTTGTTAATCGGAGTGTCCGGTATTTAAGAGAGTCGATTACATGTAGCTAGAGGTAGTGTTGACAACAGGGTGATTATTTTTCAACTGCCAAAATTAAGTTTATCATGTAGTCCTTTATTTTTAATTGGACCAATATTTTGTGCATTTTATTTTATCCATGTACTTCTATGCTGGTGTGGGAGCAAAGAAAAAACATAGAATGTACCAGTTGCTTCTCTTCCCGCGTATTTAGTAAGAGAACTGACTCGCACTTGTTTTTTTTTTCATTTACCTTTTGCTGTTGTACCGGCCATCGTATCCAATGACCACTCCATTGCGAAGCTGGCTCTGATGACATTCTTTTTTGAAGTACGAACATAGACCCTGTAAACGTTCCATACTTTAGTCTTGAATACAGTGGCGTAACTATAGGGTGGCAGGGGTGGCAAAGTGCCAGGGGCCCCTAGCTCTACGAGGCCCCGAACTGGCTTGGTTTAGAGCACAGAAGGGACGCTGATGCACTTCTTTATATTGAGGAAGGAGCTCCATCTGACGAATTTGCCGCGGGCCCCAGACGTTATAGTTACGCCACTGCTTGAATACGTAGAATGCGACAAAACGTATGAAAGGGGAACTAACAATTTAAATACAAAATTGCCATACAGGATGTTTTTTTACCATACAATTTTTCTGTAGGCATTGGATATTCAAATATTCCATCTGTAAAAAGCAAATGGTAGGTTTAGGTTAGGATTTCAAAAAATATTTTTTTTCCGAAATAACAATGAACAAAGAAATATTTACCTTGCTAATCCGCTACTCAAATTTCAATCAATGCAGCTTTGAGTAGCGGAGTAGCAAGGTAAATATTTTTTGTTCATTGAAATGGACCTCCGCTAAGTAACGCCTGATTCAATAAAATATTTGAAATAACAATCCATACGGACTTGTAGTTACTATTTGTCAGTAATATTTAAATTTGAAATGTTCCCTGCAGTCGACGAATATGACGATCTCGTTTAATTTCTACTCTTTATTCTATTAGTGTTTTTTTTTTTAACTTTTATTAGGTTTGTACAGTTTTGAAGAGATCTGAATGTTTTTATTGTTTCATAATCTGTAAATTGTCACTTCATTTATTTTAAAATTCGAATCTATTTTAACAGTGAGTTATCGTCTCAGTTGGGGTTCCACCTTATTGACATTAGATAACAAACCGCTGATAAGATTCTCAGTTAATTACAATTTAAAATAAGGCAAATCGTCGTGTTCAAGCTACATTAGAGGACGGGTGTCAAATAATAAGGAAAGAAAAAGAAAAAGAGACTTATAATAGCCTAAGTTATAGTCATTATGTCTCTTTCTTTCTTAGTCATCATTCAGGGATAAAACTATTCTATATCCTTCCCCGGGACTGATACTATCTGAACACCAAATTCCAGCTAAACCGGTTCAATGGTTTACGCGTGAAAATGTAACAGACAGATAGACAGACAGAGTTAGTTTGACATGTATAATATTAGTAGGGATTACATTACCTATAGTTGTCTACGTTTTAGTCATTTTTATTATAGTGGTCGTGACTAAGGGCCTGTTTCACTACTCTCTGTTAAGTTCCAATTAAGTTCAAGTATCAGTTATCTATGATGACGTCTCTGTCTGTTTCGTAGTAATAAATAGAGACGGAATCATAGATAACTGACACTTAAGATAACTGGAACTTAAGAGTGGTGAAACAGGCTCTAATAGTCACACTACCAATAGCCGTTTAAGTTATAGTCATCTTTCTTACAGCTTATAGTCATCATCATTTAGAACGCAATAGCATTTAACCGTAATTTTAAATGTTTTAGTAAGTTTCAGTTTCGGTTTCGGCCTAAACAGAGAGCAAGACCGAAAGTTCGGTTTCGGTTTCGGCTGATAAATCAGTTTCGGTCGGACATTAATTATTTTATAATAAATTGCTGTACCCTTACTGCGTAAATGTTTGAAACTATATACAACATCTTTGTCACAACATTTTTATGCAATAAATAGTTTGAGTTTGAGTCACATTACCCATAGTCTTTCTTATAGCACAGTTTGTCGACCGGATAGCCTAGTGGTTAGTGACCCTGACTATGAACCTAGAGGTCCTGGGTTCGAATCCCGGTAGGGGCAGACAGTTGTATGATGAATACGAATGTTTGCGCCCGAGTCATGGATGTTGTATGTATTTAAGTATATATTTATCTACATTATATAAGTATGTTTATCCGTTGCCTGGTACCCATAGTACAAGCTTTGCTTAGTTTGGGGCTGGGTCAATTGGTGTAATTTGTCCCAAGATATTTATTTATAATTTATTTAGTTTACCTGTGCAGTTTGCAACACGACGACGTCGTTCATCCCCGTGTAGCCGGCGCCCATGCGCCCGCGCAGGCCGGCCGTGCCGAACTTCTGCCGCTTCAGCATACTCGCCCGCAACTTGCTCCATCGCGCCTGCGCTATATCATCCAAGACTTCCGCTGACGTATCCGGATTCTGTTTAGATTCACACATAAATAAATACATAAGTATTCACGTTTTTATCTTTCATTTGCCAGACTACTATATTTGTCAGCAATCTGAGTGGGTACTGCGGCGTAAAGCATGCTATCCACTATCTGCCTCTGCTTCTTTCTAACTAGACCGTAAACCATTGAGGCTACACTGTAACCATTTGAAACTGCAATTTGATAAGTAGTACTTAACTCGGATTCGTAATGTTCTTCAGAAAGAGGAACGGTTAATAATCTATGTACCTATAGCAATGGAAAGCAGCCAGTTTATGCTGCCAAGGGTGAGTGGAACCAGCCGGGGTGACAGCATCGGTCTGCGTAGGCTTACGATAAATTTGAAAAACATGCTTGTTTACTCTAGATAACGTCAAATCTAAAAAAATCAATGAGTGGCTAACCTCTAATTCTCTCTTGAACTTTATTCTTGTTGTTGTTGTTGTTGATTTTGTTAATTGAAATGGACCTCCGTAAAGTAACGCCTGATTCAATAAAATATTTAATACTAGCTTCTGGCCGCGACTTCGTCTGCGTAGAATTATACATAAAAACCTTGAATCACTCTATCTATTAAAAAAAACCGCATCAAAATCCGTTGTGTAGTTTTGAAGATATAAGCTTACATGGGGACATGGGGACAGAGAAAACGACTTTGTTTTATACTATGTAGTGAAGGCTTTAACGTAACATTTTACATACATAAATCACGTCTTTATCCCTTACGGGCTAGACAAGGAAGGTAACAAGACCTAAAGGCCACGTTTAGCATGATTGTGGGCGTATAGGTGGAAACGCGAATAAAAATAGTGATGGGTTGCTAGCCGCGTCGCCTATAACATGATTCCTAAGATTTTTGCCCGTTCCCTAGATGGGCTTTTACCATCTGCGCGGGAAGAGACGAAAACAGGCGGGGAGAGAATTTTACCCATTCAATATTTAGTATTTATTTACATTTATTAATTATTTGAAATAGTGCACATTTTTGTGTTACTAAAAAAAGGGGAGGTAAACCTTTATAATTTTGATCCATATTTCATTCATCAATGATTATCAAATATTCTGTGTACTGTGAAGTAGGTTAGTAACTCATATTATGGATAAAGATTATTGGTTAAGATAGGAGATGTGGAAACAATCTTTTTTATCTGTTATATGAGTTTTATGACAGCAATTTCCCAAAGATAATTAATTATCTTTTTCATACTTACGGCAACGGATGAAGTTTTAGTAATATTCTTTTTATAAAATTTACAAAGAGAATCAAGAGCTTAGATTAGAAGATAGATAGATTTATTCAGCACCTTTTAAAAACTACAATTTTATTAAATGTCAAACATAAGTAATTCACAAAAGGATTGTCATTTGTAATAAAATAATAATAATAACTGAAATTAAATTAAAACAAAATAACAACAAACAAAAATAAAGCTAAATGAAATGTCAATGTAGATTCACAAAAAGATCGTCATGAGTACATAAAAAGGGAAAATAAAAGTAATTTAAATAAAACCAATTAAAAATGCAAGCAATTAAGCAATTTAAAATGTCAAATAATAAATATAAAACCACAAAACGTGAAAATTTTGTCAGAACAAGCCAATAACTTTAAAGATATTCAAGTAATGCCTCAACTCAGAGATTTGTACTAACTTTAACATAATTATATTTGACATCATTTTTCTGATGAATGGATAAACAGTCAATGCCATAAGTGTTTCAACCTTTGTTTCAATGTGTTCTTCCTCACCAAAATCATAGGATATGTCCAGAAACTAAAACTTAACCTATTGTATGGTAGTCTTTATAGCAAAGTATGTTATTGTTTTTAGATCATGGCGATATTCGTGGTAGATGTCTGCCCGACATGGATTTTGAAACAATGTGCGACCCTACCCAAACATGCATTTATGTACACTAGCTATTGCCTACAACTTCATCTGCGGAGAGTTTTATTACCGCATGACAGCAAGCAGGGAACTATAAAATTTTCCAGGATAAAAACTTATAATAAATCAAACTCACATTCGCATTTATACACACACACACACAAATCACGTCTTTAACCCTTACGGGTTAGACAGAGTCTAAGGTAACAAGACCTACAGGCCACGTTTGTTCGCATTTATAATATTAAATAAATATTTGGGAACAATTCACACAAATTGACCTTGTCCCAAAGTAAGCGCTAGAAAGGCTTGTGTTATGGATTCAAACCCATGACGCTTGCTTCGCAGGCAGGGTCACTACCAACTAGGCCAACAGCATCTAATATAAGTTATCTGTAGTCTTAAAATTAATTAAATATTTTTTTTATGTTCTGGACTGTTATACCTATTCCAAGCTCAAGATCGGGGCGAGTGGAGAAAATCAGGGAGCCCTTAGCCCACCAGTGGGACACCTATCTAGGCTTATAATAATAATAATAATGTAGTTCTGAGATATGACCAAGCTAATGTCAACCAGAAGCAATGAACTGTTCCTGGATCAAACCTGATAAAATGTAATCACCTTACAGCGCTTCAATTAAGCCTTGTTCTCGCCAGTTTTGCTTTTATTGAAACGACCTTGCTCTGCTATTTAGCATATAAGTGTAAAACATAACTTAAATGGGAAAAATATGTAAAAAGTTACAAAATTATTACATTACCTTGTCTATTTTAAGCCAGCCCTCAACAGCAGCGTCTAATTTAGGATCACCACTGTTGCAAATATGCATTTTGTGCAGTTTTTGGAATTGTTTTGAGCGAGAAAACTTCAGGAACGCGAACTGACCTCACGGTAATTTTATAACGGCGTATTGTCCGGAAATCATCAGAATTTACACTTGCGTGATAAATTTATGTATTGTTACTTAATTTGCTTTCAGTAAATTTCAGCTTCGAAAGCCGGCACCGCAGTGTCCGATCTGTGAATCTAAACTTAATTTATCGATGAGAATCGAATTCGACAATGATCAAAATCATCTTGGTTATTGCAAAATGATCTGTATGCCTTGTTAATAAAGAGCAACAAAGGTTTTCCCCTAATTTGTGATAACGTTTGACACTTGACACCGTCTTGACACTTTGGAAGCGTTTAGTTCGCTATTGTTGATGTTGAATCAATACACTTCCTGAATTGTTAGCCTTGGAAGGTTTAATTTTTGTATGATTAAAAATTATAAATAATTATTCTCTTTAACGACTAAAAAAGTTTCCGTAGTTTATGTTAGAGGTTTCAGAATTATTCATCCCTCCAGGTATACAATAGTTTACTATTAAGATCGAATTGATGTTTTGTCATTTTTTTATTTAACTTTTGTCTGTTTTATACATAGATAAATAACTAATCGAAATAAAAAAAAGAACTAGGTTAAGGAGAATAAAATGTACAACCTACACACATTTTAAACGTAGCCAATAAACAAAAAAAGTGTTCTTTTGAATTGAAAAATATAATATCGTACATGTTATTTATGTTAAAGTACCTACATACCTACCTACTTAATAATAAATAATGACTATTTATATTTTAAAATCCGGAATGTTTCAGGACTATCTAGTTATGATCAAAGACGAGTGGAAGAAAACATGGAAAAGCCCTTTGCATACTTTGCTCAGTGTGGAGAGACACCTTTCCAGCTTAAAAAAACTGCACAAAGAAACTACATTCTGGGTAATGGCAGTACCTACCTACGATATTGCAACTTAGTATTCGATGCATTTCTATCAGCCATCCTTTATTGAAATCAAGCCGTCTCCCAATGAATAATGAAAACTTATATATGACTACATTCTTTTTGCAAATAATTAGGTATATCTACAATTAGTTTCCAACATTCTAGCTCCAATATTTTTCTTTACCTAGCCGTAGTTCACAGGTACGTACAGTATAAGAATAAAATCCTTCACCCATTTCGACGTCACCACGTTGATTAGGAAGCTGGGCCAATCTGGCCAATCATTTAATTGTAATTGGCCGACGGAACCCGGCACTCGAGGGGCGCGTCCGGCCATTGAAAAGGACCGCGCTATGGAATTTAAATGCTAGCATTGACAATAAAATATACCTACTCACTTGCAATAATTTCGAACGAGGAAAATGTTTCATCGCGTTTTGTTATTGCAATATTTTTCTATGATTGGGAGTCATCAGAGAAATTGAAGAAGCACGAAACGAAAGAGCGGGAAAGCGAAGAAAAACCAGAATTTCAGTGCAAGTGTACCTACCTGCATATTTTTTTATTAAGTAGGTAAGTAGATAAACAACATTATTTGATCAACCGGAAGTGATCGAACGATTTGATTTCTAGCCTGCTTTGATTTATTGCTAATTACCTACCTAAGTATGTCGTTTTTATAATTTATTTTTAATGTTATTATCCGTGGTTTATATTTAGATAAATGCCTTTGCTTTTAAAATTTGCAAAATTAGAGGAAGTGGAAATTATTGACACGAAAATGTCAGGCGTTTGTTTTATTTATCAGGACTATATTGAGGGTCCTCTGAGGGTATAAATATAGGTACTGCCAAGTGCGAAATTCAGAGTTCGTATTCTACCGTTTCTCTCACTCACCTATAGAACTTTATTCGTGAAAGCAGGACGCCACGATACGAAATTTGAATTTCGAAGTACAGAAGGCAAGGGGATAGCACCATACAATTTTCCACTTAATTTTTACCGTAAGTTTCTAGAGTGGTGACCGTGAACCGGTAGGCGAAATTTTGTTGGGACTCTCGCATGGACGGTCTGGTAAATATCGCGGAAAGCCATTGGCAGCAGGTAGCACAAAAACGATCGTCGCGGAGAAGACCGAAAGCCACGCTTAGCATCGATTTAGCGCATAAGTGAAAAGGGTAATCAAAATTGTGATGGGTTTGGCATCGCCTATAACATGATTCCTAAGATTTTCGACAATTCCATTTTACCATAATATATGCGCGGGAAAAGAAGCAAACTGGTAGATACATCCTATGTTTTTTACCCAGGTGCTAATAAAAAAATGGGGCCCCACTACTATCTAAACTGGTTACGTTTTAATAATAATAGTTCGATCGAGATTTTCTGGTAAGGATTCGAGGGCCCTCTGAGCTTGAGGGCCCCGGGGCAGTGCCCCGCCTAGTCCCTAGGTAGTTACGCCACTGGTTTTTTATTCGCTCCCAGTCCCAGACCAGCATGGAAACGAGCTCATGGTTCAAAATTGAATATTCAGTACTCTCTAATAGCTTTTTACAAGCGCATTCATGCACTTGAAGTTTTATTAATAGCTCCTATCGATAAGCCAGATCGGCGACGTAACATTGGCACTTGATCACAGTGTAGTAACCGCGTAGGGCGGGCGGGAAAAAAAAGAAATCTTTTTTTATTTTGTGCCAGTTACATTGTGTTGTGGTCCCTAACCCTAACTACTATGGGTACGGAGGACGCTAATCAGTTATTATCTGTGGAATTTGAAGTTTATGGACAAGTGCAAGGTATGCTTTCTAACCCCCGACGCAAAGAGAGGGATGTTATAGGTTTGACGTTGATGTGTGTGTGTGTGTGTGTGTGTGTGTGTGAATCTGCCTCTGTAGTAGCGTAGTTCTTTAAAAGCCAATTTCCTTGCGGTGGTTCTTAGCCATGTTTGGTAAAAATGACTGAGAAAGCAAGAAAGAAAGAAGACATTTATTCCTTTTTGCAAGACACACAAATATAAGAGAATATACACTTACACAATTTTATAGAAAATAATCAAGACATGAAAAATAGATCATGAGCGTTGTGTGTCTTCGCAAAAGTGAAACGGTCGCTGGCTCAGCATTACGCTGAGGTGTTAGACACCTGCAGCACTGATTTTCAGCCAGTCATATGAATGACTACGGGTGGGGTTATTTTCTTTTTTATTTAATGCTATTAAAACGATTTGGTCAAAATGTCGAACTTAGCGACAAAAGCGTAAACAGGATTTGTTTAGCTAGCTTCCAAATACGAATTCCTTTCACTCATGTCATTATGACAAAGTTCTGCTGGCTATGGAATCAAATTGGCTGCACATACATACATACCATCACGCCTCTTTCCTACAGGGGCAGGCAGAGACTACTTTGTTCCACTTGCTACGATCCCGACACATCTCTTTCGCTTCATCCATATTCCTTTTTTCAAAACGTCCTTATTTTGGTCACGGAACGTCCGTCTAGGCCTTCCCCTCCCATCGCACCCATTCACACTCCCCATATTAATCTGCTTGGTAAACCTTCCTTCATCCAGCCTCTCGGCGTGTCCAAACCAACTAAGCATACTTTTTCTATCCTACCTATAGTCACAATATCTTCTTTCACTGTAGGTTGGTACTTACCTTAAATAATTCAAATGGATTGAAATGCTCCTGAAACATTTTAGAAAACACGGCTCTATTTAAAACTCGGTATTCTTTTGACAACTGTTCAAAACTTTCCGAACAAAAGGGATTTGTAACGGCCGACATTTTATTAAAAATGGAACCCACACTTCGCTGAAACTTGCGAAAAGTTGGGAGCACTCTACACTCAGACAGTTGATCGTTTGAAGCGCTTCCAAGTTTGAAACTTATCCAAATTTGGAATTACTTTGCGGGGTCTAAACAATTGGCATTGTTCATTTTTTTTAAGCAGTGCTCTTAACACCTTTGCTGCTGCTGCTTTGCTGTTTAATGCTGAGTTGGGACCATTTTGTGACAATTTATTTTTTTGTGATAATTTATTTTATTTAAGTTATTTTATTTGATGTTTTGTGATTGTCATAAATAAAGTTTTTTTCTTTCTTTCTTTCTTTCTTTATTTGATAAAATGGACTATTTCAAGCAACTAATTTGAATATTATGCTTTTACGTATGTTTGTTAATTAATAATAAATATTTTTTCGCTGTTTGATAATTCGTGAATTTAGACAGAATCCCAATCGCCTTCGTTCGGCTGGCTATAAAAAAAACGGCTTTGTCTATGGTTTTGTCGATTTGACAGTGACACGTGACATTTGCCATAGCTAAACTTTTTTTTTTCATTTTTGTGGCAAACATTTGATGCTGGATTCTGTCTAAAAACCGGGTCGTTCGGTCAAACAAAGGTTCAAAGTACTTTTACAAAAATATCTGCAATCATAAAGTATTTTTGAAATCGGACAAGATAAATCGGATAAATGATGGTTTTCCTCGAAATGGTTTTCGAATTGGAGCATACCTACTAAAAAAAATGAACAATGCCAATTAGGTATTTTATTATTTGTTTTGGTTTTTCCATCAAGCAAGCGCAGCGTAGGACGTCCACCAACGAGGTGGACGGATGACCTGGTTAAAGTCGCGGGTTCACGGTGGATGCAAGCCGCTTCCAACGGCAACTAGAGGTCTATGGGGGAATATGTCCAACAGTGGACGTCCTATGGCTGATATGATGATGATAGTGACGTTCCGTACGAATTCGCGAAGTTAATATAAAATCCAGTGTTACTAGAGCAAAATGTATGCAGACGGATAGTAAAAATATTCTGTTTTTAGTATTTGTTTAGGTCACGTGACAGCTCGTAACTGATAGAAAAATTTGAAGGCTTACCCACCTGCTATGGGTGGTGTAGGGGTAGGTATAGCACGCGTCACGGAATGACGAGGATTCGGGTTCGATTCCCGGCCTATAGCTATAGCTATACTTTTCGGATTTTTCTGTTCTAATTTTCAGTGTCGGTTAGAAATGTAGTATTTGTTGTTATAGTGCCAACAGAAATACATCATCTATGAACATTTCGACTGTCTAGCTATCACGGTTCGTGACATACATCTTGGTGACAGACGGACAGACAGACGGACGGACGACGAAGTCTTAGTAATAAGGTCCCGTTTTAACACTTTGGGTACGGAAACCTGATAAAGAAAGAAAGGAAGAAATAGTTCATTTCCGACTGTAAAAAGTAGTCCGGCCTTGAACTCACGACATAAACCTCTGCATGAGTATTGCAGTTATTTATTTTAAGTATTATAACATATAATAATAATAATTTAAATCTGAATTTGCTTAGGGACAACTCATCTATGTTCCTAGGCAGCTTGTTAAATATCCGTATTGTCATTAATTAGAAAACGGTTTCTGCGATACAAAAGCGTGTTCGTTTTAGGAGAAGTTAACTTGTTTGGGTATCTCGTATTGAAATGAAACACCTTTTAAAATATTCTGGATGAGATTTTTACAAAGCTACATATTTCAAATATATATAAACAAGGGACTGTCAATAAATTTAATCCTTTCAAAAGTGGTTAGCAAGATGCTAGAGGGGTGGCATCACATATGCCACGTATACATTGCCTTTGCCCAATAAATATCCTGTTTATATCTACTGAATTACACCACAACAGTATACAATATCTTAGTATAGAACCAACATAACCATGATACGCTTACTTCACTACATCATCATCACTACATAGTATAAAATAAAGTCGCTTTCTCTGTCCCTTATGTCCCTATGTATGCTTATATCTTCAAAACTACACAACGGATTTTGATGCGGTTTTTTTAATAGATAGAGTGATTCAAGAGGAAGGTTTTTATCTATAATTCTACGCAGACGAAGTCGAGGGCAGAAGCTAGTTACTTATATTTGGCATTTCAATGTATTGCATTTTTAAAAAGGTGACAAATATATCTATCTATCTATCTATCTATATATCATCGAGACTTGAGTGGCGTTAATCAGTGTGGTATAATTAGCGCGTTGCATTTAGGTCGGTGTCAGTGATTGGGGCACCAGCTCAAACACTTTAAGACTACCGTGAAACTACCGTGAGACTACCGTGAGACTCAATCATAATTACACAAACGGATAACTCACGTATAAAAGTCGAGTGACGCTCGACATGTTTCGAACTAGTTCGTAGTCCTGCCTCTTGGAGCGCTCGCCGCGGCCGGCGAAACGAACACTGGCCACGTTGCGACCCATGTTGAGTTGATATAACATCACTACATAGTCATCATCACTATCACTATCATCACTTCACAACATATTATAAAATAACGTCGCTTTCTCTGTCCCTATGTCCCTATGTATGCTTATATCTTCAAAACTACACAACGGATTTTGATGCGGTTTTTTTTAATAGATAGATTAATCCAAGAGGAAGGTTTTTTGTATAATTCTACGCAGACGGAGTCGCGGGCAGAAGCTAGTACAAAATAAAGTCGCTTTCTCTGTCCCTATGTCCCTATGTATGCTTATATCTTCAAAACTACACAACGGATTTTGATGCGGTTTTTTTAATAGATAGAGTGATTCAAGAGGAAGGTTTTTATGTACAATTCTACGCAGACGAAGTCGCGGGCAGAAGCTAGTATAAAATAAAGTCGCTTTCTCTGCCCCTATGTCCATATGTATGCTTATATCTTCAAAACTACATAACGGATTTTGATGCGGTTTTTTTTAATAGATAGAGTGAATCAAGAGGAAGGTTTTTATGTATAAGTTGCGGGCAAAAGCTAGTTTATAATAAACCTTTAAATTCTCTGATATTGAGTAATGTTTCCAGGATGCTACTTCACCAAATACTGCAAAGAGATAGCGGAGACCATCGGCATCGTGGGCTGGGTCAAGAACTCCAAGAACGGGACCATTGTGGGGAAGATCCAGGGGGTGAAGACGACCATGGACCAAATGTTAGTAAGGGCCTTACCATGACGTCTTAATGCGATGCAATTCCGACTCAGTTCAGGGTTTATAGACCGACCGCTTAAATGAGTCCTGGCCCGCGCGGCACAGGGGCGCAGGGTAGGACGACAAAGGGGACTGATAGGCGGGTAGAACACACCTGCTATGAGTGTAGGGGAATAGCACGCGTCACCTAACCTACCTAACCCACTCGCAATCGCCATCATGTTCATTTTGACAGTTCATGTAGGTATGGGCTGACAATTGGCATCGGAATCAGCTAGCTGTCACATTCATACAGGAACTGTCAAAATGAACACGATGGCGATTGCGAGCGAGTTAGGTAATAAGTCTACTGATGTGATGTTGGAGTTTATACGTAACTAGGATGCTTGTTATGATAACGAGTGACTTAGTTTTGGGTATTTTCTGGCAGCGTTCCAACTTTTTAATTGGCTAATAGATTGTTAGCATAGTGTTGTCATGACAGGTAAACAAGCAAATGAGATTATTTAAAGATTGCGCCAAAAATAATTTACTTGAATGCAGTGGCGTAGTTAACTATAACGTCTGGGGCCCGCGGCAAATTTGTCAGATGGGGCTCCTTCCTCAATATAAAGTGCATCAGCGTCCATTCTGTGCTCTAAACCAAGCGAGTTCGGGGCCCCGTAGAGCAAGGGGCCCCTAGCATTTTGCCACCCCTGCCACCCTATAGTTACGCCACTGCTTGAATGCACTTACCTACGAATAAAAAGTTTCTTGCGGCGCATTCTTCTTGGCAATGATGGTCTTTACGAAACACATGTAAAAGAGCCCTTGGCGGCCAATTTGCAAAAATACATTTTCATTTTCATTTTTTTATATCAATGGGAAACTTTATTTCATTTTCATTTTCATTTTCATTTTCATTTTCAAATGAAACGAGGCTAACACAAAAGGTCATTTTATATTGTGTGCAAGTACTTAGGTATTTAAGCAAATAACATGTGTACATGTTACCATCATGATGTCGATTTTCTGTTGTACATACATCAAGGGGTTTAGACCACAAATGTACAACCTTGGCCAAACGTATGGTGCACCCACGATTTGACGTGATTTCACATATTTATCTATTCAAAATTGAAATAAAAACAATTATAAACTATAATGACTACACATTTATACAAGCAGCAACTCGTTCGATACTTTTAGCCAAGTCTATATGTAGAGGTCACATTTTGCAAAGTACTTAAGTCATTCCAAAAACATTTTGTCCAAGACTTCACGTCATGTCTGGGACCGGAGTTAGAAAAGCAAATAATTTTAAACTTAAACAGATTTACTTATAGCTTATGAACCAGAGGGTTACATAATAGCACTTTACATACGTAAGCAGGATAAAGTACGTTTTTATGGCCCTTCGCGTAATAGCTTTATTTTTACCGAGAGGCAAGGATAAATCCATTTATGTTGAAGTTAAATGACAAGAAACCTATTTAAGACTTGGCTGTTTCTCAATTTACGATTGTTCTTGACACCATTATAAAGCTAGTAACTGATCTTAAAACGATGTAGCCAAATTCCACCCGACTAAGCGCTAATCGTCAGGTGACACGGTCAAGAATTCTTGTAAATATTTAGTAGGGATGTTTTTATGGAACCTCGTAAAGGTATTTGAAACAAAGACTTATACAACACCGTCATAATCTGATATTTAAGTTTCGAATAATTTGGAAAAGGGCCGAAGTTTAAATAAATAAACCACGAGAACAACTCTTTTTTTTAATATTAATGCTGAAATTTTAACATCAGGAAATAAAATACGATAAATACGTTAATACGTACGTTAGATTAAAGTTAGTCAAAAAGTTTAAGTATAAAACTATATTTTACTCGTCATTTTCAAAATTATTCTTATAATAATAGAATTAAAAAAATTACCAAGTGAAATCCAGTGCTCGTGCGAACGCAACTTTCGCGTATTGTTTGATGATCACTTACTGGCTTTAACTGTGCTTTTGATGATGTTAAGAAATTTCGTATGTGACGAAGGTCGAAAAAGCTTTCGCAAGTTTGACGAAGCTCGGGATGCCTGAGAGAATGGGACGCTTTAGGAGTTTAAGCGCAAGCTGTTAACAGTTTTATGAGGTAGGTTAGATAAAATGTTAATGGTCTCTTAATAATGTAAAGCCGGGTACCTGCGAGCTGTAACCGTAACAGTTGCACGTGATAGTTACCAAAAACGCTAGTGTGGACATGGCTTGCGAGCCTGCCGCGTGCGGAACGCCATGCTCACACTAGGGTTTTTTGTAACTTTACGTCAAAAATAATAAAAAAAAAAATAATAATAAAATAAAATACTACTACTACTACTTACGTACTTACTTACTTACTTACCTACTTTACTTTACGTCACCCTAGGTTGTAACAGGGATCGGGAGGGATAGGGAGAGAAAATCTCACTTTCTGGACAAGGCAAGACGTAAAACTTTATACAAACCACGGGCGATAATTCGTAAAGCCCCAGATTGCATATTTATGGCTCTCACCTTCGGTGCTATTTCATAGATAAAAAATGTTCTGGCTATATGAATTTTAGTTTAGTAATAATTATCTGTAGTTTAATATTTTATTATATCATATTTATATATATATATTATTTCATAGTTTAAACAATAAACACTAAAATCGACGATTTTTCAGGAGAGCGATTATAAAAA
Organism: Pandemis cinnamomeana; assembly: GCA_932294345.1. NCBI lineage: Eukaryota > Metazoa > Arthropoda > Insecta > Lepidoptera > Tortricidae > Pandemis > Pandemis cinnamomeana. The sequence continues at coordinate 12,903,557 of OW028710.1, read as the reverse complement.
AAAAAAACATGTATTTTTTCAAGTTGAAAAATGTCCAAAGTTTAAAGCAGTAGTTATATCTGTCCGCAGCGGGTTAATTATCACGAAGCAATTCTGTTTATTAAAATAAATATCATAATTTCAAAATTATGGCAAAAAAACCTAGTTACGACTTTGTGCTCGTTTTCAAAAGTCGTATATGAAAGTTACAACCTTTTGCGATTGATCGCGTCCATTGCATAAAATCGTATTCGTATGTTATAAATACGACTATATAAACGGATATACTTTCTCACTAAAGCAACGCATATAGTCGTAAGTACGAGTTACGACCCATGATTATAGAAAAAAACTTCAACAAAAAGACGTAACTACGACTATTGTTTACGCATAAAGTCGTAACTTAAAAGTTAAGACTATTTGCGTGGGGTGTATTGAAGACTAAATGGAATGGCGAAAATCGTCGAATGTTGTGATCCAACGATTTGCGTGGAAAAGTTCAAATGATACGACTATTAGCAATTGAGTTTTAGGAAGTTATAGCTTGGATTAATAATGGCTTTTGACGATTGAAAAATCTCATTTTGTGTAAAAAACGGGCTACGACCTTTTGCGTCGGAGGTATCGAAATATAGGCGAATCCCACCTCACCCCGTAGTGGGGTCAAAAAGTATAGCAACAAATAAAAAAATGACGATCACAAATTACCAGAAAAAAAGGAGATATAATGTCTTAAAATGTAACTAAACTACTTTTTTTAACAAGCAGAGTCAGAAATTTTAAAAATATTAGTTGTGTCCCTTCTCCCCCCGCAATCCCTTCTCACCCCGTTTTCCTGTACTTTCAGGATTGACTGGCTCAGCACAACGGGTTCTCCGGGCTGCAAGATAGACAAGTGCGACCTCACCAACAAGGAGTATCTAGCTCGGCTGGACTACAATAACTTTAGCATACGCTTCTGAGCCTCCAGTATGCTTAGTGTAAATTTTCCATCACAAAATACGTCTTGAACGCGTTTTAACAAACGTCAAATACTATGAGAACTTTTTGTTGCCATTTCGTTCCGCTAGTGGCGCTGCTAATTCTTCCATGGTGACTGAGACGTACCTAAATGCGAACGCGCTCGAACCGTATTTAATTCGGGTCTAAAACTTACACTAGATAAGTACTTACACTGTATAAGTTTTTCACCCAAAAAACGTTTCGAACGCGTGCACATAACCGTCGTCGCAATAACTATCGAAGAATTGGCAGCGCCACTTGCGGATCGAAACGGCAACAAACTGCATAGTATAAGAGCCGAGAGAGCTGCGGGCGGCAGGCGCACTACCCGCCCGCACCTTTCGGTCCCCTTTGTCGTCCTACCCTGCGCCCCTGTGCCGCGTGGGCGAGGACTCATTTAAGCGGTTGGTCTATAGACGTGCTGCTGTTCTTACATGGACCTTACCATGACGTCATGATTCAGTTTAGATTCGCTGTCAGATCCATACTAAAAATGACAGCTCAAACCTGAACTGAGTCGGGATTGAATCGCATAAAGACGTCATGGTAAGGCCTTACAGTATTTGAAAATTTGACGCAAACGTTCTAGAAGTATTTAATGACCCAAAAACTTGTACGAAGCGTACTAACCTCGCTGATACACTAATATAATAGTTACTTTTTTATGATTTGTACTTTTGTGGATTTTATTAAAAGTGTCGCTATAAAAGTTTATTGTTTTATTTGCCAGCTTAACATTTTGAGTAAACATTGTACATTTACTTTTCGGATTTTTCTATGTGTTCCAATTTTCAGTGTCGTTTAGAAATTCATTAGATTCAGCGGCTGTTTTATTGTTTTATTATTTTAATCTCACCAGCTGGCATTAATAATTATATCTGCATGCCTTCTTACCACATACGATTAAGCTCCAGAATCAGCTAGCAGCACCAATTTTTAGGTATCTTCAAAAAACGAGCCTATTATTTTCTTAAAGGGCGCCCAACGCACTCTTACCCGTATTTTTCACCAGGTAACCCGCAAGCTCGTTTGCTCCTAACAACTAAATAACATTAAATTAAAAAAAAACTACCCCTCTTTAAAAAAAAACTACTTTTTGCCAAAAATGCCTTACATCATTTTGGAAAAGAGCTGATACTCTTCAAAGTGCTGGACCCATTTTTACCAAAAATTAAGCACAAACATAGCGCGAGAGCTCGCGAAAGCTTTGTCGCGCGCGAGATAGACTACCCATCTCTTTCTAGAAAGAACAGTAAGATAAAGACGGATAGTCTCATTCTCTTGCTATACACCGACCGCTTCAATGACGTCATAGGGTAGGGCGACAAAGGGGACCTAGAGAGGTGCGGGCGGGTAGTGCGCCTGCCGCCCGCACCTCTCGGCCCCCGCGGTCGTCCCACCCCACGCGTCTGCACCGCGCGGGCGAGGACTCATTTAACCGGTCGGTCCAATACGCCAAACATAAGCTCTAGGTATTGTTCTTCTACAAAATAACAATGCAAATATTAAGATCCGATTAAGACCACCCACATGTACGAGTATATTTACGTACAAAACAATTAAGTACAATAACTGTTGCATGCGCGTAACTCAAGTGATAACAGTTATCAATTAGACGTCTCAATGAATCTGCAAACATACGCGATTCATTCTCACCAAGGGACTTTAAACCTTGGTATTATTATAATAGATAAAAAGACGGCGACGCTATATATTTTGTAAGGGCAAGGACCTTTGGGTTTCTTCCAGGCTTATTAATAGATTTGTTTTGTCTTTCACTAAAGCCTCTGCATTCCACATTTATACTTGTACTTGTGTTTTCTTATTTGGTATGAGCATCATCATCATCATCAGCCTATATTAGTCCACTGCTGGACATAGGCCTCCCCTAATGAGCGCCATAGCGCCCTGTCTTCAGCTTGACGTATCCAGCATCTACCTGCAGTCTTTCGCAGATCGTCATCCCACCTGGCCGGAGGGCGTCCTACATACGTTTGCCGAGTCGCGGTCTCCACTCAAGAACACGTTTCCCCCAGCGGTTGTCGGTTCTTCGCGAGATATGGCCGGCCCATATGAGCATGCTGTAATACAATAGAGGATGGAAGGCTTCCCACAAGATGGACTGACCTGGTGAAAGTCGCAGGTGTCCACTAGATGAGGATCGCGCAAGACCGGTCTCTATGGCGTTCTTTGCGGGAGGCCTATGTTCAGCTATTGGCGTCTTTTGGCTGAAGATGTTTAGTGGTGTAAACTGATTCGTGGGGCAGAGCTGTCGTGGGGCAGACCAGTCGTAGACCAAATTAGATGGAAAGACGGCATTAAAAGAGTAGCGGACAGCAATTGGGCTCTCACTGCCCAAAATAGATCGGAATGGAAGCGTTCCAAGGAGGCCTACGCCAAGAACTTGGTAGAGAAAGGTTAAGAAGAGAGGGGAGGGCTGATGGTGATGCTACTTTCGAATTCCTAGACTAGCAAATTTTTCTTGATTTACCTTTGCTTAAAAAAAGTGTGAAAAAGTAAAGTACCTCAGCTTTGCAAGCAGAGGAGTTAAGAATAGAGAGACGGATTGACAACAGAGTATTATTAGTTTGATCCGCTCTAACTTATTAAAGTGACAATGAGTTAGAAGGAGCAAGGTATACATTGCCAAATAAAACGTTGTCACGGTGCCTACTTAAACGTCATTGTGATTTTCTTTGCCAATTCAATGTATAGGTAAGCATTATGGCATTTATTGCGGAAAGGTTCTACAGAGGGTCAGGAATCAATTAACGTATATTTGAAAACTATGGCGTATTTGTCTTTTTCTACAATTTCACGCCGCCCATTCTTCCTGACTTCCTTTGACTGTATATCGACCTATGATAGCCATTATAGACTGGCCGCTTAAATGAGTCCTCGCCCGCGCGGTACAGGGGCGCGGGGTAGGCGGTAAAGGGGACCGAGAGAGGTGCGGGCGGCAGGCGCGCTACCCGACCGCACCTCTCTCGGTCCCCTTTATCGTCCTACCCCGCGCCCCTGTACCGGGCGGGCGGGGACTCATTTAAGGGCTCGGCCTATAGCCGCTTACTTCAATTTTCAGTTTAAAAATAACTTCTCAATGCCCCGTAATTTTTTATCTACACCGACCCATTTCTTTATCCAGCACGCAATTAATATTAAGTATTTTTATGAATGGCATTTTAAAAATAACATCAATGGCGCACCTCGGTTAATTGTTGCATTGATAATTGAAAATAATGAATAAAACAACAGATAAGTTGATCATTTGTTTATTTATTACTTTAGGAGGCTTATATTAGCACTGACTTATATACAGAAACAGCTCGACTTAACATTAACATTTCTTTAGCAGATAAGTATTTGGAAATAATTGGTCCCGCCGTTCGATGGAATGATAATAATGTCTTACCACCTGGTTTAGGCACTGATTTAGGAAAAGCATTTATAAATAGGAACGTTGAAGGAAATTTCCTTTAAATTACAGTCAATAAATAAAAGCTTTAAGTAACAATCTTTTGGCTTAAAAAGGTGGAAAAAGTCAATAGTTTTGTACACGTAAAATAAATCGCTGGCTCTTCTGCCGATACGGATATGGGAACCTTGTACTTAAGTAACATTTTCATAGGTATATTTCGTTGTATAAGGAGATATATCGACTGACGGATAAAATATTTGTTTATATTGTCTAGACCTAGCTATGTATGTACAGGCAACGTCAAAAGTAAGTGATCAAAATCAACGTTTTAAAACATCTTCTAGCATGATGTGCCAGATGTGACAAGTCATACCAAAGTGTCAGTTCTAAATGAAGTTTTAATTAGTCAAAAGAAAGTGATTGTAAATAACAACACTGAGACAGAAATGAAGTGACAAATCAATGTTTCAAAATAAAATAATAATACACGATGTCATAATAAATAACAAAAGAAAAACAACATTTCGAATTGTCAGAAATGTTTGTCTCGCGAATATCCGTGCATGGCGGGAAGAACTTGATAACTCCAAAATGGCAATTTTACAGGGCAGCGATTTTAAAGTTTGTCATTTTCTCCAAAATCCGTTTTTATCTCGAACTCATCTCTATAGCTTGATTTATGGATAATTTTATGTAATCTTTCAAATTATGTTACGTGTTCTCGTAAATTCTGCTTATTTTGTAAGATATTAGACTTATCAACATACTACCCAGAGACTTATCAACTTATTACCCATACATTAGTGCTCAAACCAGTGAAAACATTATTTAATTTAATTCCTAAAAATCAGTTTTTCAGTGTAATTGAAATGTCCAAATTGTTTTAAGAGTAATTTTAGATGGTTTTTCAAATATGGTTATGTTTATCTTTCTTACTATCTTATTATTCATAATAATTGACTTATCAACATGTTCACCGATGACTTATCAACTTATTCACCATAGAATTGGGTATCAATAATATACATTAATCGTTTGTAATAAAAAAAATGTAATAAAAATGTTCGTAATAAAATTTCAATAATTTGGGAATGCAAGCGCATTTTTTGCACTACCTAATTTGAACAAAAAAGAAAAATTAGAACGACTTCTGGGCTACGTTCAGTAACTAAAGTCGGATGAAAATCGTCCGATCATGAACACACTTACTGAACGAATTGGGACGTTCTTCTGTCAAAAGTGTCAATTCAAAATAAATATAAAATAAATATTTGCTCCGAGACCTGAATATTTCTGTCCCTTTTCATCGTAAATCATTAACGTCTTCATTGAATCTCCCATTTTAAATTAAATTCACATTAAATTTTAATGTCGATGGTATGCGATTTCGTATTCGTAATAATAAGTTTATATCCCCAGCGTTCGAATTATAAATTTTGCCGCTTTTCAACTGTCAAAGTGACGTCTGGGCTTTTTTTACCCATCTATTTTATGGGGTGACCGGTGCGATCGCCCGACGACGCTCGACGATGTTACTGAATGATTTGGTGTGAAGTAGTATGCGACATCAGTATGACAGTATGAGACATGACACAATGTGACAGGTTATTCAATAAAGAACATATTTTTGATTTGACCCGGTATATAAGTGTGAAACTACTAAGATAACACGAGATATTATATTCCGTGTATAGCGTAAGTAACTTGATAAGTCGAAATATACGTCAATATATTCATTGTTAACTTTATACTGTAAGTATAAATTGACATATCAAGTTACGTTCATTTTATCAGTAGTTGAATATAAGTAGATAAAACGATATATTTATTTGTTAACGTAATAGTGTGTTAGTCGTCGCTTTGATATCTTGTTTTGTCAATTTACGTACGCTAGATCGGTTTTTGAGCATAAGTTGATGTAATGACATATTACGATATTTTTTTTTTTTTTGTGACTCATCGCGTATATATCTCGTTTCGTTAAATAAAATACGCAGCGTATGGATATATTCAAATACTCACGAGGCAATATCTCTAAAAGTATCGTAGATATCGAGTTGTCAATTTTTTTCCTACAAAACCAATGCTGTAGGAAGCCATTGCGACGGTAAAAAAAAAATCATGTAAGTCGAGTTATCAAGTTCTTCCCGCCATGCACGGATATAACCGATACAAACCGAACATCTGACTTGTACTCCGAGGTGTCCCATAAAGCCGTATTTTATAGATAATCACTTTAATTTGAAACACTCTACAATGACTGTTTGAATGGTATATCACTTAGTTTCAAGGATCGAAATAAATGTGATCACTTACTTATGACGCGTTTTGTGTTCATTTACTTGTAATAAACTACAACAGTTAGTAATATCTTACTTAATTTAATGTTTGAACGTTTTCCAAAAAAAATCCATATTTTTTTCCAGAATTTAACTATTTACATTCCACTTCGTCACTTTTTTCATATGGAACGTGACGAACAGGAAAAAAATCCATAGTAAAATCTGGGACACATTTTTTCTTGTATAAGAATCGACAGGGTAAACAATTCTGAGTAAGAAAAACCCAAAATAGTTAAATTCTGGAAAAAATGATCATGAGGTATTTTTTTGGAAAACGCTCGTTTATATTATTTTGCGAAACTAATCCATCTGTCTCTTTTGCTGTTTACTGTACTTTATTAACTCAATATAACCGTAGAATATGTATAACATATGTTATATAAGAACTGCGTCGCGTGACCAATGTACTTATATGAACTATATATAGGTAGGTACATGTTATAAACTTTGAAGAAGTATGCAACGTGACAAGATATATACTATACTAAGTAAATGATAAGTAAATGACTAGTTGCTACAACTGACGTATTATAGTACTCGTAAATCGAAAATACAGGCTAATGTTCTGTTTTACTAATTTACTTAACCAGCAATTCAACTTATTATTTGCGAAACAAATTTCTTAGTCACAACCATTGTCTTCATTTTTTATTTAAAAGTCCATGTTACCAAATACAAAGCTATTTTCCACGTACTAGTTGCTTCTCTCCCACGCAGATGGTAAAAGCCCATCGAGGAAACGGGCAAAATCTTAGGAATCACGTTACAGGCGATGCAGCTACGCATTACTAATTTGATTCCCCTTTCCACTTATACGCTCACAATCATGCTAAACGTGGCCTTTAGGTATTGTTACTATAGGCTCTATCTCCCCTGTAAGAGATACAGACGTGATGTATGTATGTAGTATACGCAAAATTGATGATACAATAATACCTCGTGAATACTGTTTTTCTGCAGTTGAAAGTGTTTACTCCGTTTTTAATATTACTACACTAACAAGCAGAAATAAAGGGTCACTTTGTATGGCAAGATGAGTGCAATGACCCGTTATTATTGCTTGCCAGTGCATTGCAAGCGAGCTTCAAATCTAAGGAACAAGACTAAATCCTAAACTACAACTATATTTAACACAATATTTACAAAAAAACGTAAAATTATATTGCTACTACGCAAACTAAATCTAAGTGCAGGGCAAGAACGCTGACCGCGGGGAAAAAACAATCTTCACTGGGTAACTGACGGCTTACAAAAAATCGTAACAACTAGACAACAATTTAACGCTGCCAACTCTGTTAACTACCAACGTTTGAATGATACAGCCGCTGTATCCCTTTTTAACTAACATAGTAAAACAGAGATGAGCGAACAGCGAGAAAACGGCAAGCGGGCTCCTCGCTCTCACGGTGGTCCCTTTTCCAGTAAGCTTATTGAGTATCACGCAAGCGCTCGCAGTGGCATTCACCGTTTCTTTCCTTCAAACGATAAGAGATTGAGGTAGAAAGAGATGGCAGATGCGATTGCGAGACAATAATGGTCTCGGGTTGTCATTCCGGCCAACAGACTTAGAGCGTTTAAAGAATAAGCTTCACAAGAGCTGGCACGAAAGGAGATTAGACACTAATGTGCAAGTGTTCTTAAAAAATTGACCATACTGAGACATCCATGCCGTCTCTTTCATTCTCCTATTAAAGATTATGTGAGCAGAACAGCACAACACAAACTTCGAATTTATTTAGACCTGCGGCCTTATTCAATCAATCACTATCGCAAATAGGAATCACTATCGCTTTCGACAGTAACAGATGAAAGAAAGAGATGGTCAATGGGTCCGCGCTTTAAACAATATGGCGTCGGATCTCTTTCACTCCCTCTGTGCCAACTCGTGTGAAACACTGTTATCCTAAACCTTTTCCTCAGGCATTTGTAGTGGTACACTAGCTTCTTCTATCTTTCTGTTAGCCGCAGCGGCAGCTGTCGCTAGCGCCTGCCTGTGTCTCTTCTTAGTTCGTTCTTTGTGGATGAATAGCCTGAGGTAGTGGCAGGGGAAAACTACACATTCTCCTGCGGGTTCCTCGCCGTCTATGTACACGCCTCGAACTAGGATCGAGTTGGAGCAGTTCAAGAGGATGAGTAACGTGAGACTGACGACGTGGGTAGTCCAATTGCTGATCTTCGGCATATCTGTTGGAGAAGGTCAAATTAGTTCTGTTTGTAATCGTAGCTAGTTTTAGGGAACAATGAAGTCATTACGAAAGGTATTTCCATGCAAATACTAGCTGACCCGGCGAACTTTGTTCCGCCTTAAATTTGAAAAATTCCTTTGTAAGTGCATCTTTATACTAATCAAGGAATAATGTGTAGGCATGCTAAATTTAATGTCTGTAGCTTTATTAGTACAACATTTTGGAATTTTCCAATCCCGTGGGAAAATCGGGATAAAAAGTATCCTATGTCCGTTTCCTGGTTCAAAGCTACCTCCCTACCAATTTTCAGCCAAATCGGTTCAGCCGTTCTCGAGTTATAAATAGTGTAACTAACACGACTTTCTTTTATAAATATAGATTGGGGGTATCAAAGCTTTCGGGGTACTTCCAAGTGTTCTAGAAATTTGTGGTATGAATGTAGCTCTTTTAGCATTACTAACGCAATAAATCATCTTATTGAGTATTTTTACTTAATTTGTAGTTTTTGTAAATCTGTTCTTTGTGGCAATAAATTGTTTTTTTAATGCCTAATGCTTCATTATTCCCCTTTTAACACTTACCAGGGAAAAGATAGATGTCCTGGAGCCCCCAAAGACCGCGCCACACGTTGACTGTAGCTAGGAAGGACAGGAGATGGTATATATCAGCCAGGAGCAGCCTGAACGCCCCGTGTAGCCTCGCAGCCGCCCAGCGCACCGGAGCTTGTAGTGCAAATGTCGCGATCACCAGTCCATAGCCACCAACCTGATAGACAAAAAGAAACGTTCTATAAGCCAGAAGAAGTATGCCAATAGGTCAAATGGACGGACGATCTGGTAAATCGAACGCAAATTTGAAACACCCGCAATGCACACACACACGCACACACACACACACACACACACACACACACACACACACACACACACACACACACACACACACACACACACACACACACACACACACACACACACACACACACACACACACACACACACACACACACACACACACACACACAGAGAGACACACACGTGTTCATACTTGCATATGCCACACCGTTCGGTACACTGCTCGGACTTTGTTTTTGTTTGTACTTTTTAACTTCAAATAATACCGTTTTTTTTCTTTTCGTCTGTCTATTTTTAATTTTTAATTGTCTCTTTCTGTTACAACTAGCCTCCGCTAAAGAGACCAGACTGAAAACCAGCGCTGGGTTCATGTAGCCCAGCACACGCTGAGACTGGTCCCCCTGCCGGAACATATCCCGCCTAGCCAATCTCATTGTTTTTTTCTCTAGTCTTGAATCTGTTGACAACTTAACTTCTATCGGTTTATGTTGATGATTTTTTATTTTATTTTATATTTTAAATATTGCGGGAAGCCATTGATCCTGGAGATCCTTGGCTAGGGGAAGGCCATAGTGGACATAGCTGGCTAGTGGACTTCTTCGGCTGATAATCGATTCGCAGCTGAGGCTTGAATGGACCTAGCTTATCCATTTACGTACAAACTATTGGGCATGGCTGGCACCTTCAAACTCAGGTCACACCGAAAAAATGTTAGATATTATATTTTAGGTATTTCTCGCTCTTATCCGTTATTTTAACGGACTTGATACTCGACACAGGGCCCGTTAATACCTACCGTAAATGGATGGTTATAAACACATTTTAATGTTTACGAAATCTTATGGCCTTTCGTTATGTGAATCTGCGGTGGATTGCTCATAAACTTACGAGTTTTAATGGTATGGCGGGTAAAGGTAACGTTCTGGTTTTATGCGTGTAGGAAATACGAAACGCTTACAGAAAATCAGTTTTCGCTTGAGAAATATTTGACAAAAGGAATTCACTTTTAGATAACAATATCTAGAGATCGGTTGGTGCTCAACAGTCATCATGGCAAATAATTTATCACTTACGGAATGAGGTCTTATTTTTATACGTTCTACAAGAACGTATAAAAATAAGACCTTTAGTTTGTTAGGTTGACGTTTAGTTTGTTCCGTAAGGAGAGATTCCAAGAGTAAACTTAGAAGCTTTAGACATTACCTATTGGGTCCTACTGAAAAACAGCGTTGCGGCTTTGCCGCAACATTATGCTGAGTGGGGCCCATTTTACACCATATCGGTACTATTCCTAAGTATTTTGTATTATTTCTTCCTATTATATATCTACGTGTATCGAATATGTGTAAATAAATGTTTCTCTCTCTCTGTCTCTCTCTCTCTCTCTCTATTGACTCTTTTCTTTGCTCTTCATGCCTGGACGTCCGTTGGCAAATGTAATGCGGAGTTATCAGGTTGTGTAATGAAATAAGTGAAATTAGTCTGCTCTTTCATCACAGGCATGCTATTCTCTAGATACCCACAACACCATTGGGAAGTTGCCAGCCTTTTTTATTTCAAGTTCACTTACACGCAAAGATAGATTATTTATGAGGAGTGGCTACACTTATCTATTATCTACCATCATCATCATCATGTGAAACAAAATAGGTACGACAGATAACAATATAAAAGATTTCCCCGTATATGCACTGTATAATTAAACTAAATCACGACAAGTATTAAGTGGTTTTACGACTTGGATTAATTTTATGCTTTTACAACTGGCTAATTTAATGTATGCGTGGTAGGTGCGCGTTATGTTTTATTTTCATAAGTTATATGTAAATATAATGAGGGATACAGTGTTTAGATGCCTGCACGTCACGACGGGTAAATAAGTATTATTAATCAAGTTGTGTAGTGCAGGAGCGTGGCGTTTGATGAAAAACTCAGGATAGTCAAAGAAACAAATAACCAAATGCAACTATTTAAATTGTTTGAGTGATACTTAAACCTGCTGTAGATATGACAGCTGTCAGTTGCACTCTTGCTCTGGCAACACTGTACTCTTTAAAAAAATGATTTTTGTAACAAACTGTTAAGAAGGTTGTACACATAGCCCGTTGTCTATGGTCTACGTTACGTAGCAACTTGCTTTAGAGATTTTCAAACATCACTGTCATCTGTACTCTTACTTAAAACTTCCAATAAATGCTGATTTACGTTATACATTATATTTGAATTGATTCACGTTAACATGGTAGCAGAGCGACGGTATACGTAATTATATTCAGAAGAAATTAAATGTCGAGAGTTTTTCCAAATTGTTATTAAGGAGAATAACAAAAGATGGACAAATCGTTTTTTGAAGCAACCAAACTTCAAATTGGTTGTCTTGACGAAAAGAACTGGACGACATGGAAGTATAAGATAAGTATTGCTTTGAGGGGTTTAGGAGTACTGGAAATTGTAGAAGGAATAGTTACCAGACCTAAGTTGTCAGATACAGCTACCCCAGACCAGAGAGCAATATATAATGAGCAATTAAAGAGTTATCTTAAAGGAGATAGTACAGCGTTGCTAGTCATAACGACGAATCTGTCAGATGATAACTTACAGAAAGTTATGCGTTACTCTACGTCAAGAGAGGTATGGCTGGAACTGCACCGCTTATATGATGGAGTGTCAGAAGACCGAGCCTATGACCTCTGTATGAAGTTCTTTGGTTATAAGAAACAACCTGAAGATGACATAGCGTCCCACTTGTCAAAAATGAAAAACATTTGGTTCTCGCTAACGCAGGAATTGCAGAAGAAAGATTCGGGAAAGTGCGATTTGCCAGAAATTTTCCTTATTTGCAAAATTTTGGAAACGCTCCCTGATGAATATTTTGCATTCAAGTCAAGCTGGTTGTTGATGTCAAAGTCTGATCGTACGGTAGATAACCTGACAAGTCAACTATGTTCTCATGAAAGAGCACTGTCCTCAAAAACCGAAGAAGATATGGAGGCTCTTCACGTGCAGAAAACACAGATGAAGTTTAAGAAGAATAAGAAACCGTTTGACAAACGTGACAAGGAAAAGTGTCACTATTGCGGAGAGACTGGTCATAGAGTCAAGGGATGCTCTAAATGGATTACTGATGGACGTCCGCCGAAACCGAAAGCTTCATCATCAAAGAGTGATTCCAGCGCGAAAGTCAACATGAATCTTATGTCGTTTGAAAACAGAAGTTCAAGCTTAGATCATGATAATTGGTTTGTTGACAACGGAGCCACGAGCCATGTTACCCACAGGTGTGATTTATTTGAGTCATTCGAAGATTTCGAAGGTGCACACACGGTAACAACTGCTAATGGAAAAGCTGTCAGGGCAGTCGGCAAAGGCAAGTTGACAGTACTAGCCGACGTTGAAGGCAACAAACAATTGATTACTTTGAATGATGTGTGGTACGTACCTACTATAAAGAAGAACCTTTTCTCTGTGCTGTCAGCCCAAGACAAACTTTTGAACAGCATATTTACATCAGAGTCTACAGTATGTAATTTATCAGTCAATGGCAAAATCTTACTGATTGGAACCAGGAAGAAACATGGAGGTTTATATCAACTGAAACTGACCAATGTTAAACCTGTCAAGCCTTTAGAAATTAACTGCCTGGACTCGAAAAACTTACTACAGCTGTATCATGAAAGATTGGGACACCAAAGTAAGGCTCATGTAAAGAAAGTATTAGAAAGAGAGCTTGGTATAAAGTTGAAGCAAGACAGTGAACTATGTGAAGGTTGTATATACGGAAAATCACACAGAATGGCATTCGGAACAAGAGAAAAAGCAACTGAAGTTGGAGAGCTTATACACGCAGACGTTTGTGGCCCCTTCAGATTTTCTATTTCTAAATACAGGTATTTCGTTCTCTTTAAGGATGATTTATCAAAATTCCGTTACGTTTACTTACTAAGACAGAAATCAGAAGTATGTCAGAAACTGAAACTGATGTTAGCTGAAATTAAAGCAAATGGACATAAAGTGAAAGAGTTTTTGTCAGATAACGGAGGCGAATTTGATAATCAGGCAATAAGGAAAATACTGGAAGAGAATGGCATTCGTCAGAGATTTACAATGCCACATACTCCCGAGCAAAATGGTTCCGCTGAACGAGAGAATAGGACCATTGTTGAGGCTGCGAGAGCTATGATGCATGCAAAAGACCTGCCCCAAGGTCTGTGGGCTGAATTAGTTGATGCTACAGTCTACATTCTGAATCGAACAGGGCCGACTCCGATGGATAAAAGTCCTTATGAAATATGGTACAATAAGAAACCTAGGATTCGGCACTTACGTATTATTGGCAGTACTTGCTATGCACATATTCCTAAGGTAACCAGAAAGAAGTTGGATAAAAAGGCGGTTAAAGGTATTCTCATTGGATACGATAATGACGAAGGATACAGGGTTTGGATAAAGGAAACTAACAAGTTAGTCCGTTCGAGGGACGTTATTTTCGAAGAAACTACCCTGAGACCAAGTAATCATGGTGATATACCAAAGAGCCCTAACGTGATGGAACCAATTTCTTTTGACATGCCCATGTCTGTCATACCAGAAGAAAAACCAGTATCAAATACGAATGATGAAACTAGTTTAGATGGAGACAGCTTGGAACCGGATTTCAATTGCGAACCTGACCTAAACGATGAAACTCAGGAAAACGTTGAAGTTGAAATTCCTGATCCTGATGTCCAAACTGATGATTCGTTCGTATCATTGAGAGAGGAAAGTACTGAAGCGGATTTTGATGAAGAATTACTCCCTGAGACTGAAGAAAGGGGAATGACACCTACAGAAGAAGGTGAAGAATTACTCCCACAGGAAGAGGAGAGGAGAATGACACTCAGAGATCGCTCAAGAATAAAACCTCCTACTCGGTTTGATGACTTCGATTGTTCGTACAACATTAATTTAAGTGACAACAAAGAGCCAAGCACGTACAAAGAGGCTCTTGATGGACCTGATCATGATGGTTGGCGCATGGCTATGGATTCTGAAATGAATTCCCTACGAGAGAATGAAACGTGGGAACTAGTGGAATCCAAAGGAAAAGTCAGAGCGTTGCCCTGCAAATGGGTATTCAAACTGAAGATGAACCCAGACGGAAGCATTGATCGCTATAAAGCAAGGCTGGTGATAAAAGGCTATTCGCAAAGAGAAGGAATAGATTACGATAAAACCTTTAGTCCTGTAGCCAAGCTAAGCACCATCAGAGTTTTGTTGAGCATTGCTGCTAACGAAGGGTTAATTTTACGACAGTTTGATGTCGCTACTGCTTTCTTGAACGGAAAAGTACAGGAAGAACTGTACATGAAACAGCCTGAAGGATATAATGATGGCACAGGAAGGCTATGCAAGTTGAAAAGAAGCCTTTACGGTTTAAAACAAGCCCCTCGTTGCTGGAACATCTGTATTCATGAATTTTTAATAGAGTCTGGATTTAAGCAAACCGATGCAGATCCCTGCTTATATTTTCGCCAACGTGGAAATGCTAAAGTTTTGCTAGGCCTGTATGTTGATGACGGCCTTATTGCATCAACGGATGAAGCAGAAGCAGAATACTTCGTAGAACACGAATTAAAGACTCGGTTTAAAATTACAACGAAACCTGCGTCATATTTCCTTGGCTTAGAATTGGAGCGTCAAGATGATGGCGCTATCTTGATACACCAGAGAGCTTACGTCAGGCGAATACTTGAAAAGTTCGGAATGACGGACTGTAAACCAGTTGCAACACCAGCTGTAAAAGAATCCCCAGATAATATTTCTGATGAAGATAATAACTCTGTTAAGACGGATTTTCCTTACAGACAAGCAGTGGGAGCACTCAGTTATTTGATGGTGGCGACTCGTCCCGATATAGCTTTCGCTGTAAGCGTAGTATCTAGGAAACTAGAAAATCCGGTTACTCAAGATGTGACAAAAGTCAAAAGAATTTTAAGGTATCTGAAAGGAACAGAATCCAGAGGCCTTGTGTACAAGAAAAGTGCGGTCACAGGTCTTGAAGCCTATAGTGATGCAGATCACGGAGGAGACTTAGAAACTGGTCACTCTACAAGTGGAATAGCCTGTTTACTGCACCGATCTCTAATCAGCTGGGAAAGCAAGAAACAGAAATCGGTAGCACTATCGAGCACAGAAGCTGAGCTAGTCGCTGCGAGTGAAACGTGCAGAGAAATGGTATGGTTGAAACGACTCGTTGGACAGCTGACCACGCCACAACAAACTCCAACATTATATGTTGACAATGAAGGAGCAGTGAAGCTAGCGCACAATCCACCTTACGAGTACCACCGCCGCACAAAACATATTCGCTTGCGATATTACTATGTAAGAGAGTGTGTTAACAATGGCGTTTTGAAAGTTAAGCAAGTTCCCGCTGAAGAGCAGCTTGCTGATATGCTCACCAAGCCGCTATTTAAGCCAAGATTGGCATTACTATCCCACAAGATTGGTTTATCACCATAAACAGAAAGAGAAGTGGATGTTAAGAAGGTTGTACACATAGCCCGTTGTCTATGGTCTACGTTACGTAGCAACTTGCTTTAGAGATTTTCAAACATCACTGTCATCTGTACTCTTACTTAAAACTTCCAATAAATGCTGATTTACGTTATACATTATATTTGAATTGATTCACGTTAACACAAACTGTGTGTGGAAAGAATAAAATCCATAATTTAAATAAAGACAACAGTTTTTATTGAGATAATATAGAATTATAAAACACCAACAATAAACACTAAAATATACGCGAATCCCAGCTCACCTCGTAGTGGGATTAGAAGGGATAGGAACAAATAAAAAAATGACAATAACAAATTACCAGATAAAAGTAGAACAATAGGTATGTCTAAAAATACAACTACAAGTAAAACCAAACTAGAAATTTTAAGTAACAAGTGAAAACACAAAATATTAGTTCTATCCCTTTCTCACCCCGTTTAACGGTACAGCTATGTTACCTATGTTTCTGTCTATTATTTTGTCTGAGATCTTGAAGAAATCATACCACTCCTAAGCAAGCACAAATACTTTTACAGACGTAAAAAGTTTAAAAAATTTGCACGTATACCAGTTAATCCGTGTATAATTCGCTTTAGTGGTACAGTAGCAGTTTCTTAAATTGCTACCCATAGTTCGGGGAATTACCTAATAAATTAAATTATCTATGGGCTTATATACACAAGGTCTTATGTTTCGTCTCACAGCTGTACGTAGTACGTTTAATCTTTATGATTGAGCTTAGTTAGCAAACAGCTGTTCCATTAAATATAGACTGTTTGCTGTCAAACGGAAATACACTGTTGTCTGTTTATTTACTTTACGACAGAACAATATATATGTTATGTGTTATGTGTTTTGTTGCGAAGGGAACTATTTACAAGATAGTGGCATAAACATGGATACAGTCACAAGCAGTTATATCTATATAACAAAATTATGCAAGTGCAAAAGTATATGGACTGTTTACAAATAACCATTTAACCCCTTTTCAGTTTTGAGGTATTTTTGTAACATCCTTTCCATCATTATAAATATCCAAAATATCATTGATCTTGAATGCGCAAAAGCGAATTTACCGTCTCTTTGGAGGAAAAGCATATGCGCAAATTTACCCCTTCCACTGGTACGTACGTAATGGGAAGTTTGTTCCTAGAAAAAGAAAAATTCCACGGACTGGCCAAATAAAGTTATCAATAAGTAAATGATATTGTGTGAGGAATATTATTTGTGACACAATTTGTGTAGTGATAGAAGACGTATAAAGCGGCGCCTGCGATTAAAATATGTTGCACTTGCGATGCACTACGTATCATTGTTATTTTACGTCACCCGGGCCGTAAGTGAGCGTTTTCCAAAAAAAACGTTCACATGATCATTATTTCCGGAATTGTGTCCCAAAATTTCCGTTCCGGTTCGTCACTTTTTTTTCATATGTATGGAACGTGACGAATAGGAAAAACATCCGTAATAAAATCTGGGACACATTTTTTCTTGTGTGAAAATCGATTCTGAGTAAGAAAAACCCAAAATGTTTAAATTCTGGAAAAAATGTACAGGTGGACTTTTTTTGGACAACGCTGAAGCAGCAATTTACCCTCTTGCAAGAAAGTTTTATTTAGGTCTTGTTTCCTTAGGCTCTGTCTAACCCGTAAGGGATATAGACGTGATTTGTGTATAAAGCTAATCTTGGCACTGCTAGTAGAATTTAAGCAACTTTAATGCACCCGTCAGTGGCGTAACTATAGGGTGGCAGGGGTGGCAAAATGCCAGCGGCCCCTAGCTCTACGGGGCCCCGAACTGGCTTGGTTTAGAGCCCAGAAGGGACGCTGATGCACTTCTTTATATTGAGGAAGGAGCCCCATCTGACGAATTTCCCACGGGCCCCAGACGTTATAGTTACGCCACTGGCACCCGTAACCATCCTATGCGGTGGGCAGTGATTGCTTTCATCAGATGGCATGCTTGTTTGACCTCTAATAAAATATTTGATTTGACATTCTTGAACACGAGGTTATGGCGCTAGCGCAGTGCGTGAGATGAATGAAAATGAAAAATGAAAATGAAAAATATTTTATTCAGTAACTTAAATTAGAACAGCAGTATCTGTGCTTTTTTTTTATGTGAATAGGCAGGCAAACGAGCAAGTGAGTCACCTGATGGTAAGGACCACCACTGCCCATAGACACCCGCAACCCCGGAGGGATTGCAGATGCGTTGCCAACCTAGAGGACTAAGATGAAATGCCTCTTGTGCACGTAACTTCCCCGGCTGTCTTACTCTTCACACCGGAACGCAGCAGTGCAAGTACTGCTACTTAGCGACAGGATTAGCGAGTAAGATGGTGGTAGCGATCCGGACGGACCTTGCACAAGGCCCTACCACCCGCCGCCGCCGCCGCTAAGTATACGAGATACTCGTGCTAAGAGAACACCGCTCTTCCTCGTTGTATCTTACGATTTAAATAGATGTAAGAATTAAGAGATGCTCAAACACTGCTGATTACTAAACGATAACCCCGACCTTGGGACTAACGCTTCCTTGTTTAAGCAACACGACTACGCTAACTTCCTGATTCGCGAACGCTGAAATCTCTTCTCCGAGTAGGTCAAAGTCATAGGAGACAGACGGCTTTTTAACGTGTGGAAAGTTCATGTGTCTTTAATTAATGTGACATAGTTCATCAGGTTGTTAGGATAGTTCATAGACTACCTACCCCCAGAGACTTGCAATCTTTACGAATTTCTAAGCAAACATTTCTGCCGGCATTGGCGGAACGCGAGGTAAGCGGGCGGCAGGGGTGACGTCACGGAGAAAGAAAAAAGAGATGAGGGTACGTTGATATTGTATATCGATAAGTTACTGGCCGGTTAGATTTTGAAGTGATAACTTCTTATCGGAAGGTAACCGGAAACCGCTGCGTAACTTAACGCGTTACGGCGCCAGTGTGCATGCTCCACCTTTCGAATATTCTAAAAATCTGCCATATCTGGCCTTTAAAAAGCTTCCGAAACGTGTGAGTTATATCGATACGGTTTGGTCGCATCTCTACTTACAAGTGCCGTTGAATACAAGAAA
This sequence comes from Pandemis cinnamomeana, assembly GCA_932294345.1. Lineage (NCBI taxonomy): Eukaryota > Metazoa > Arthropoda > Insecta > Lepidoptera > Tortricidae > Pandemis > Pandemis cinnamomeana. The sequence continues at coordinate 12,884,161 of OW028710.1, read as the reverse complement.
GAGATGTAACGCGACGCAAAGCGTGCTAAACAAGGACATACATAGACTTGGTACTTATTAGCGACCAGTGTTAATAGAACTCCGTGATTTTTGTTATTAACGTATTATCGTAACTTTGTACTAACCGATGAAACGTGATATTATCCTTCTTGTAATTATTTTTGCGACTGTCGCTTCCACACCATCTTACAGCGCAAACTGGCATTTTTTGTATTTTTAGTATTGTAGTTTTTAGGTCATAGTAACTCGCTGCTTACGGGTCTGTTTCCTGGTCGCTACTGAATGGTCTGATTGAGCGCGCGTTTGTGTTCGAAGTTATAGGCGCAAATTATGCTCATAGGATCCAGAAAATGCCGCCTTGTATTACATGTCTAATGCTAGGTGGTCTGTGGGATAGTTTGACTGAGCACCCTTGTACAGAACCAGGCTATAAAGATTGTTCTTACTTTGGAAAGAGAAATTTGGCGTCCCGCAAATAAGCGTTTAATAGTAGATTGCACACACACACAAATCACGTCTTCATCCCTTACGGGGTAGACAGAGCCTAAGGTAACAGGTACCTACAGGCCACATTTAGCAAGATTATGGGCGTATAGGTGGGAAATTGAATCAAAATAGTGATGGGTTGCTAGCCTCATCGCCTATAACATGATTCCTATTATAATCGCCCATTCCCTCGATGGGCTTTTACCATCTGCGCGGGTAGAGAAGCAACTGGTACATTCTATGTTTTTTCTTTGCTCCCAGACCAGCATGGAAGATTGCACACCGAGGCGATAAAGCACTGTATTATGTCACGGGCGCGATATTGAATTCTGAGCGCAGCGAAGGCCTCTAGATTTAACTCCCGAGCGTAGCGAGGGTGTTTTTAGTTAATTCCTGAGTGCAGCGAGGGAATTAAGATTGAGTCCTGAGTGGAGCGAAACATTTAAGCGCACCCAAGACATAAACAGTTTTATCTCCGAGGAGTACACTCTAGTTTTCTCACCTTTTGCGAGATAATAAAAACCAAGGTAACTTAATTAAAACAACAGTTTTTATTCAGAATCTTAGCAGTTCTAATGCGTATAATATTACAGCGCCAGCAAACACTGGCGGCTTTTGTTTTATTTGAAATTTGTTTATTTAATTCGTTCGAAAATCAAACGCCGCTTGCCGTGGCATGGCCATCTCGATTTACGGAGCAGTGCGATTTTTACGAAATTGGACTTTAAGACAATATGGCAATAAGAACTATGAAAAATGAGAATCATATTCATTAATAATATTATTAACCTACGGGGTTATAATGAAATTTAGTACAATATTACTACCCGGCTAAAGCCAAGGCCTATAATGAGTTACTTTGAGTAAGGTTTACATGATATATAATTAGCCATTGTCGAGCAGGTGGTGTGAAAATTCTATATTATAACTCGCATATAAAATTTGAAATGGGGTTGGACAGGGCATAGTATTAAAACTCTATGGTAGATACCCAAAAGAGGATTAGAAAAGGGGGGCGTCCGAAAACAAATGCCGGCATGATATCCGGCTAACCTTGGAACCTTACTGGAGCAGAGTAGCATAGAGGACTCAATGGAGAGAGCTGAATTACGCCATATTTTATAAACAAAAGTGATGACAACATATACTGAAATTGTAGCGAATTCGGAATATTAGGGCTATATCATTATTATTATTATTAAGTTAGAGCGAGACAACGCTCTACGGAGCCGAAGTCGAATTAGCCGAGAAGACCGATGTGCAACCTTTACGGCCGAGTACAGAATTTTTCGATTGTGGTTGACAATTGTCTCCATACATGCCTCCATACATTGTTCGGAGTTTAAATGCTACGGCGTCAAAGGGACGATCTAATTTTGAAACCAAAATTACCCGTTGAGATATTCTGGAACGATTCTGAAAGACTGTATTTCAGCCATTTTGAAAAATAAATAAATATCTTGGGACAAATTACACCAATTGACCCAGCCCCAAACTAAGCAAAGCTTGTACTATGGGTACCAGGCAACGGATAAACATACTTATATAAGGTAGATAAATACATACTTAAATATATACAACATCCATGACTCGGGCACAAACATTCGTATTCATCATACAACTGCCTGCCCCTACCGGGATTCGAACCCGGGACCTCTAGCTTCATAGTCAGGGTTACTAACCACTAGGCTATCCGGCCGGTCAATGTCAAAAGGACTCGAGTTGCATAACCAGTTGCTATTCCACTATAAGTACGTCTCTAAGGTAAAGACCTATGTTAGGAAACCGGCCGTAATATCCGATAATTACAGTCAACTTAAGTCATGAGCCCAGTCATTTCTAAAAATACCAGGGCGCAATTATCCAATTCAACAGGCCGCTACCTCAGGGGATAATGCGATAAACGGTCATGTTTACTAATAAAAGAGGTATTTCTGTCCATCCCACGTGGCAATTTGTTCAATGCCGTGCTATTGAACGTGAAACTTGCATCCTGGTTGAGCTTCTTGGAACCAGTAGGCTAATTCGCTGCTTAAATACAAAAGCGACACATTTCAAAATCTGACACTGTAGCATTTGAAACCTTATAACGACCGACTTACGTCTTTAGATGCAATGGCAAATGATTTTGGAATGCGTCCGTTTTGTATTTAATCAACGAATTGACGGCGTAACTATATCCAGCGGTACAAAATGTAGCCTACCTCTGTACAAAATCTTCCATGCTGGTCTGGGAGTAAAGAAAAATGATAGAATGCGCAGAGGATAAGCCCTTAGGCGAAAATGCTTAAACTCTAAATGTGAGGCTAGCAACAGTAGCAGCACTGTTTTGATTGCTCTTTCCACCTATACGTCCACAGTCATGCTAAATTTGGCCTTTAGGTCTTGTCACCCTGCTGTATTTCAGATGTGTTTCCTGATAAGAGAATAATTATAGAGCTGGGATATACCTACATAACATTTCGGTGCCCTCTTTCTCTTCTTTAGACGAAAATTAGGGTGAACAAAAAATATTTACCTTGCTACTCCGCTACTCAAGCTACTTGAGTAGCGGGGGTAGCAAGGTAAATATTTTTTGTTCATTGAAATGGACCTCCGCAAAGTAACGCCTGATTCAATAAAATAGAAAATTAGGGTTTTATTTTGATGTTTCATTTACAGAATGTTTCAAAAATACCCCTTAATTCGAAAGGTTCCTTATACCACAACAAAAAACAGCCCGTCTGCAAATTATAATTCATAACAACAGTACCTATCCTATGACACACCGAAAAAAAAAATGCAAGTTCTGTGTAATTTTTTTCATACCTGGTATGGCTCGTCAGAAAACTGACGCGCAAAATTTTAGAACATTTGAAGGGTTTTTTGGACGAATGATACTGAATGATAATGACAATAAATAGCCAAATAATACACGTATTAATATAGCGTAGTGTAGCGAGCATAGGTCGCGCTAGATGTCAGCGCTAGGGGGCACAAGACGACCGAAAGGAAGCGCCAATTGCGTCGCGTAAGTGGTCACTGACTCAATGGCACGGATAGGCGGGCGTGACCCATATGCGGAAAGGATTGCCTTTTAAAATCTAACGAACGACTCTGGGTGTTGTGGGTATTGTAGTCTGGTCAAAAAGACATTGACAGTTTAGTGTTTATCTATATCTATACTAATATTATGAACAAAAAAGATTTGATTTTTGTTCCGAAACTACTGGACCGATTTGAAAGATTCTTTTACCATTATAATCCTACATCATACCTGATGAACATCGGCTATATTTAATTCTGCGCGGAGGAAGTCGCGGGCAATAGCTAGTTTAATTATTGTTACAGTTCCAAATTAACCAAAGCTTGTACTCGTACCGTGACCAGGAAACGTACGAGTGTGAACAAGGTATTTAAACATACTAATACAGGTTAATACGCGAGTCTTTGATCTATAGAATGTTTAAAAACGGAATCGAATCAAAAACTCTGTCACCTCGCTGAGATCGGTTTTGTTTCAAGAACTGGGGCTTCTTACCAAGGTTTCAGACAGCGAGCGAACCTAAACTGTCATGAAAAGCTCAATTAGTTCACAGCAGCTATAGCTAGTTTTGTCCAGAAAGTTTTGAAAATGTGTTATGGTATAGATTTATTTGGGCTCTTTCCGCAATTCAAGTTTGTCACTTCGTACCTAATTGTGTCACCCGCCCCGCATTATTGGAATTAACATCTATTATATATACATTTTTTGATAACATTTTCTGTGATAAAATTGAACAAAAGAGGATGCACAATTTATGCGTAGCGGTTTCCGTCGCTCGTACGCTAAAACTATTGTTTAAAAAAATAATTACAATTGCACAAAATTAGGACTGATCGCTTCTGCCTACCTCGTTTCAACGTACCTATATTATATAACCCTTTCTCTGACATTCCCTATCTACCTATTGCTATATTGTACTCCGCACAGGCTATCGGAATAAACAATCGTAAACCTTGGGAAAAGCCGTGTTAGCACTAGGTTTGACCTACGAGTATGACCTCTCGAACAGAGGGTCGTAGTTGTGAGCCCGGGCTCTTCTAAGCTTTTCGGAATTTTCGTGCGAAACTACATTTTAAGTTTAGCAGACGCCTCCGAAGCAATTCAATGGTGTGTGCGACTCAATCCACGCTGAGCCCACGTAGGACCTATTGGATTCTAGGAGGAGGCTTGTGACGTTTGCAGGCCGAAGATTTGAGATGTGAACCCTTAGGATTCCGTAGGGGGTGCGAGTCGGGTTACCTCCACGTGTGATCAAGAGCTGCGGTTCTTTTTTGGATCCGTCCGAAGGGAAGAGCGGTGCTTGGTCCGGTGTACACTGGGCATCGGCTAATGATTTCCTGGCAGTTTCTACCGGTATTGACCGCTGGCTAAGAGCCCGACAGGGGGGTCTTTGACCATTACCGTACAACGTTGCCGACATTTTGTCACAAGATTTTTTAATTTGTTACTTTGACATTGGCGAAGTTGTCGTCGCTATAACGACTTGATACGCCACAAAGAAGAAGATTCCGTAGAATCCAACTCGACCTTCGACTATGAAGGGTGACACTTACCACGGAGGTCCAACAGGATCTGACGGCGTCGTCGGGGAAGAGGAAGATGTCCAACAGCGCCCAGGAGCCGCGCCACACGAAGACCACCAGCGAGCCCACCACGGCCACCGAGAACACGCAGTCTAGCACGTACAGCGCCGTCTCGCGGGTGCTCTGCCAAACAAAGACATCATATACATAGACATAGACATAGACATAACTTTATTCGACATCAAAAAATACACTCTTTTTTTTTTTTTTATATGAATAGGTAGGCAAACGAGCAAGTGGGTCACCTGATGGTAAGTGATCACCACTGCCCATACACCCGCAACCCCGGAGGGATTGCAGATGCGTTGCCAACCTAGAGGACTAAGATGAAATGCCTCTTGTGCCCGTAATTTCCCCGGCTTACTCTCCACACCGGAACACAGCAGTGCAAGCACTGCTACTTAGCGGCAGGATTAGCGAGTAAGATGGTGGTAGCGATCCGGACGGACCTTGCACAAGGCCCTACCACCCGCAAAACTTCTCTCTCTTATCTTAAACTAATACAAAAACATACTGAGTTGATGATGCCGAAAAGGTATTCGAGGTCATCAAGACTGTATGCCAGCTGGGTTACCTCCTGTGGGCAAGAGATGCCGTTCGTTTTGGATTTGTCCGGGGGGAAGAGTAGTGCTTTATCCGGAGCACCCTGGGCATTTAAATTTTTATGTGCTGTTGGCGACTGGCTGCAGTGTGGCCTTTTTATATTCTTTTTGTCACGTTTATTCTTCTACTAGCTGTTGCCCGCAACTTCGTCTGCATAGAATTCGTTTATCGCTATCCCGCAGGAATTACGCAATTTTCCGGGATAAAAAGTAGCCTATGTGCTATTCCAGACTATAATCTATCTATGTTTCAAATTTCATCCAGACCTGTCCAGCCGTTCTGGCGTGAAAGAGTAACAAACATCCAAACATACTCACAAACTTTCACATTTATAATAATAAATTAGTAATATATCTTGTTTTTTACGTTTTAATGTCAGTTGTCAAGTGGTACTGATCCTGTCCTTGTCCTGTTATTGCGAACTAGTAATTAAACCCGTGTTTCTACCAACATTTTAGCCTTTCATTCATACAGTCCACTCAATAGCTATCATGTGCAATAAAGAGTTAACATACATACATACATACATACATACATACATACATTAACGATTTCCTGGCAGATTCTGAGGTGATAACAGTGAATATGAATGAAACTACCGTGAGACGTTATAAAAGTCGAGAATGCTCGACATATTTCTGATTAATTCGTAGCCCTTCCTCGTCATGCGTTTTCCTGTGTTTATTACAAGATCTTCTTTGTTATTATACTTTTGAAACTGACTTATTTGTTGTTTTTATATTTTGTTTACATAAGTCAAAACTTGTGAGTTAAATTTGCAGCAAAAAATATTTTATTGAAATTAATTTCTTTGAGCAAAACTTTTTCTTAAACATACATACATACTTATATCACGTCTTTATCCCTTACGAGGTAGACAGAGCCTAAGGAAACAAAACCTTAAGGCCACGTTTTCCATGATTAAGGGCGTATAGGTGGAAAAGGAAATCAATATAATGAAGGGTTGCTAGCCGCATCGCCTATAACATGATTGCTAAGACTTTCGCCCATTCCCTCTATGAGCTTTTACTATCTGCTCGGAAAGAGTAGCAACTGGTAAATTCAATGTTTTATTTGTTTTGCATTTTTCTTAAAGGCTGACAAAAAACACATAAAAGTATGATAATATTTCCAAAATACATAGACGTATTTGGGTGATTTATTTATTTTGATTTATGAGATTTTAGTAAAAACCATGTGATTTTTCTATGCGTCTAGTAAAGACGCAGGAAATGGCCGAAAATCTTAGGAATCATATTACAGACGATGCGGCTGGCAACCCATCAATATTTAATTCCCCTTTCCACCTCTACCCCCACAATCATGCTAAACGTGGCCTTTAGGTCTTGTATCCTTAGGCTCTGTCTACCCCGTTAGGGATAAAGACGTGATTTATGTATGTATCTATGTTCTAGAAATGTCCTCCCCACCTATCTACCCCTTAAGCTTGTCTTATTACGGGACATCCTGTATGTGGTCAAGTTTTTTTTAATTTACACCGACGCAGGCAAAGGAAACTTCCCCATTGTTTGACAGCCTTCGACAGGGCTACGCCAAGCCTACGCGCTACGCGGCTACGCCGTAGACGCGCTACGACCTTCACGGGGTGTTCACCTCGCTCTATTGGCTTAGAGATACAACCAGACAGTTGCGTTCATTTTTTATGCCAAGGTTAATTTTTTATTTGCTTTTGCTGGTCTGGGAGTAAAGATAAAACATAGAATGTACCAGTTGCTTCTCCTCCCGCGCAGATGGTCAAAGCCCATCGAGGGAATGGGCATAGGAATCATGTTATAGGCGACGCGGTCAGCAACCCATCACTATTTTGATTCCACTTTCCACCTATACGCCCACAATCATGCTAAACGTGGCCTTTGTGTCTTGTTACCTTAGGCTCTGTCCCCGTAAGGGATAAAGACGTAATTTATGTATGTATGTGTATGTATGTTAATTTTTGTTTGAAAAATATTTTTTTCAGCGTAATGCTGAGCCAGCGACCGTTTCACTTTTGCGAAGACACACACAACGGTGATGATCTATTTTACGTCTCTATGTTTTTTATTGTTATACCTTGTTTATTTTCTATAAAATTGTGTATATTGTCTTATATTTGTGTGTCTTGCAAAAAGGAATAAATGTCTTCTTTCTTTTCTTTCTTTCTTTCTTTCTGTACTAATATTATGAAGAGAAAACATTTGTATTTGTATGTAACCAACTAGCTTATGCCCGCGACTTTGTCCGCGTAGAATCAGCAATTGCCATGTAAAACTCGATCCCGTAGAACTGAATATATAAATCCCGTTTTTTTTCCTCATCCCGTGGGAATTTCCAAAAATCCTGAAATTAGTTTCTTAGTTTTGTAATCACCTACTTTTGTATCAAATTTGAAGAGTCTAGTTATTATAGTTACTGAGATAGCGTCACTCGGAGTCGAATATATAATTCCCGTTTTTTCCTTATCCCGCGGGAATTTCCAAAAATCCTTCCTTAGTGGATGCCTACATTCTATAAGGTATCTATGTGCAAAATTTCAAGTCTCTAAGTCCAGTGGTTTGGGCTGTGCGTTGATATATAGTTAAGTCAGTCAGTCAGTCAGTCAGTCAGTCAGTCAGGACTTTGAATTTTATATGTATAGATGAACTCAAAAACGATAGGACCCATTTTAAAAATTCTTTTACCATAAGAATGTAGCTATATTTAATTTTGCGCGGACGAAGACGCGGGTAATAGCTATGTCTAATGTATTAAAAGGAGCCTTTCTGAACATAAGAAACGTCCAATTCAGACCTCTTATTGCGATTCAATTTCGACTCAGTTCAGGTTTTAGCTGTAATTTTGATTTTGATCTGACAGCGAGCGAACCTAAACTGAATCGAAATTGAATCGCATTAAGACGTCACGGCAAGGCCCCTGAGATCTAAAAAGCGGGCCCTCGTGACAGCATTCACCGTCCCTTTCTACCGTTTTTGTGATAGATATGCAAATGTTTTTGTACCTATTGAGATGTCATATAGATAGAGGCAAAGCGGCCAGCACTTGGGAACCTTTGAACCAGGCGCGAAACAGGGGGGATTTTTGGGTTAATTTTTATTTTAACTTAACTACTTGCTATCTAAACGAACAAAACATTTTACCTTGCTAAAATTTTACTCCGCTACTCAAAATCGTTCGTTGAAATGGACCACCGCAAAGTAACGCCTGATTAAATGAAATACTTGCTATCTATCTACAGCCATTGTCCGTCCACTGCTGGACGTATGCCTCCTTCATATTACGCCAACTTTCGCGATCCTGGGCTAACTACTTCACTTTAAATCAACTTTCCTAGTGTTCTTTATTGTTATTTAGTTCTGAATAGTTTGTATATTAATAGATAGATTTATTTGTCACATTTTAAAAATACAATACATTGAATTGTCAAATATCAGTAATTTACAAAAAGATCGTCAATGGTAATAAAAAAAGAAGTAATAATAATAATGCTTGAAATTAAATTTAAAAAAAACTAAATAAAATGTCAATGTAGATGATTCACAAAAGATCGTCATGAAGCACATAAAAAGATAAGATCAAAACACAATTAAAATGCCTATTTTAAAATCAATTTAAAATGTCAAATTACAAATATAAAATCACAAAATGTGAGATTATTGTCAGAACATTAAATAACAAAATAAATAAATATTAGGGAACAATTCGCACAAATTGACGTAGTCCCAAAGTAAGCGCCACTAAGGCTTGTGTTATGGGTACTAGACAACGATATACATACTTATATAGAGAAATAAACTTAAATAGACAATAAAAATATATAATACATACATACATACATACATAAATCACGTCTTTATCCCTTACGGGGTAGACAGAGCCTATGGTGACAAATATAATAGTAATAAATAAATGCAGTATTGCGGAGGGGGCTATTCTGAAATTAGATTTTCAAGGTTCGTATCATTCCGTCTCTCCCACTGGTCAATTAATGACTATTAGAGTGAGCGGAAGGGCACCGAAACGAATTTTGAAAATCGAATTTTGGAGAACAAGGCCAGGTTTTCATACTGCCTCAAATAGTTACCTAATACTCCAAAATGTCTACTATCACTTGGCCTATTATTGGCTGAGCGGTTTACAAAAAGTCTACAGATTTTTTTTTCCTGAATTGGGTTTTTCTTACTCAGAATCGTTTACCATATCGATCCAAGTAAAAAATGTGTCCCAAAGCTTACATTCCAGTTGTCACTTTTTTTTCGTCGTTTTTTTTAAATGTATGGAACGTGACGTAACGGAAAAAAAATCATAGTAAAATCAGGGACTCATTTTACTCGCTCTTAAACCAAAAATAGGTAAATTAAATTTTGGAAAAATAGATTATTTGTCTAAATAATATTTTTTTTAAAACTCGGTTACAACGCAAGTTAATAACAATAATAGTGGCGAAGAGCACTTTAAAAATATATGCAATAAAACGGTACGGTAGGGTAGTAATTAACTCGTTTTATGGTTCATGAAATTACAAACTTAAGTTTTAGTGCCTTCAGTAAGCAGAGCATTCCATGCAACACTAATAAAGTAATTTACTACCGCAGTGTTTACTCCCAGCACTGCAATTAGATTAGCAGGGCTCTTAAGATTTGAAATTAATTTGCTTCTTGCCTACTTTTGATAGGATAGTTTTTTTTTGGGAACGTGGTATACGAACGGTTTCCAAAAAAAAGTCCACATGAACATTTTTACCAGAATTTAAATATTTTGGCTTTTTCTTACTCAGAATCGTTTACCCTATCGATTCTCATACATGACAAAGTGTCCCAGATTTAACTATTGAATTTATTTTCCTGTTCGTCACGTTCCATACATACCTATATTAAAAAAAGTAACGAAGTGGAATGGAAATTTTGGGACACATTTTTTCTTGTATAAGGATCGATAGGGTAAACGATTCTGAGTAAGAAAAACAAAAAATAGTTAAATTCTGGAAAAAAATGTTCATGTTTTTTTTTAAAACGCTCATAGACAACTACCTCACTAGAGGAATTTTCGATGAGTTGCCAATATAAGGCTACGATAAAAAGCTTCTTGCACCCACAATTCCTCCAAGCCTGACGTGATTACTAAAAGACCACCAATTACTTTCGAATTTAATTCCAATTTTAAAATTTATATAAATACTAACGCGGACTTAGCGGAAGACTTCAAACGCCGCCATAGCTTCCTTTTTAAATCCAAACTCTACACAGATTTCTTGGCATGCTTTTTAGAGGCCTCCCATGACTGGGGGGCTAGCCACTACTTCGGCCAGCGAATAAACATTGCCAAGCAACGTGGAAATACTGTATTTCAAGTACATTTGGGAACGTGGTATACGAACGGTTTCCAAAAAAAAGTCCACATGAACATTTTTACCAGAATTTAAATATTTTGGCTTTTTCTTACTCAGAATCGTTTACCCTATCGATTCTCATACATGACAAAGTGTCCCAGATTTAACTATTGAATTTATTTTCCTGTTCGTCACGTTCCATACATACCTATATTAAAAAAAGTAACGAAGTGGAATGGAAATTTTGGGACACATTTTTTCTTGTATAAGGATCGATAGGGTAAACGATTCTGAGTAAGAAAAACAAAAAATAGTTAAATTCTGGAAAAAAATGTTCATGTTTTTTTTTAAAACGCTCATAGACAACTACCTCACTAGAGGAATTTTCGATGAGTTGCCAATATAAGGCTACGATAAAAAGCTTCTTGCACCCACAATTCCCCCAAGCCTGACGTGATTACTAAAAGACCACCAATTACTTTCGAATTTAATTCCAATTTTAAAATACTGTAAATACTAACGCGGACTTAGCGGAAGACTTCAAACGCCGCCATAGCTTCCTTTTTAAATCGAAACTCTACACAGATTTCTTGGCATGCTTTTTAGAGGCCTCCCATGACTGGGGGCTAGCCACTACTTCGGCCAGCGAATAAACATTGCCAAGCAACGTGGAAATATTGTCTTTCGAGTACATTCCCCATTGACGTGGTCAATTATTTAATTTTTATCTTTACTTTGAGCTAGGCAGTGGCGGATTTACAAATTTTCAAGGTATAGGCTGAATAGTTATTGCCGCCCTTGCCTCAACAATTGTCATATCATATAAATATTATTTTTACAATGCAACGTTATACTCTAGAATATGGAAGTTTGCTACTCTCGGAATGTGCGATGACAAGTGAGAGAAAAGTCATCGACAAAATTGGTTTCAGACTTCAATCTGTAAGACATCAGAAAACCGTCATAGAAAAATCTTTTTGACTTCAATGAGGTAAAAAAAAAATTCGTTCCCCAAATTTGCCGCCCCGAAAATCTGCCGCCGTAGGCTCTAGCCTACTCAGCCTGCTGGTAAATCACCACTGGAGCTAGGTTTATAGTTTGTTTTGACTGCCAGTAAAAACTAATATACCAACCGTCCTGAACATAGTGGGCACTTCGAAGTAATCCTGAGGACTGTCAACGGCCACCGCGAACGGCGCCGCGCATATGTTCCGCAGCGAGCGAAGCATCATGAGCGAAGCCGTCGCCGCTCCCGTCGTCGAGAGCAGCGTCTTCGCGCTGTCTCCCGTACACTCGTTGAGTAGATTCCACACCCCCCGCCACGCCCCCACGCACGCAACCCCCGCCACGCAAGTATACAGTCTCGACAACACATAGTACGTTATCCTCCCCCTATCCGGGCACAGATACCTGCTCAGCTGAGTCTGCCGCAAACACAACAAGAAGTCACAGAACAGTCCAAACGCCGCGCACACGGCCGCGCTTCCCACCTGCTTCTCTGGCAAAACGTACAAGTCCATGAGCGACCATGTCGATTTCCAGTAGGCTACTACTGCGGGCGCGACGACGATGCTCGCGAACAGCGTGTCCGCAAGCTCCAAGACCGCTGCGTGGGCGCGGGAGCCACTAGCCAGCGTGTCGGCGAGACCTGCCGTACTACCGCGCATGTTTGCTGCAAGTGAGGCGAGCGGCTTCTGATCGCGACTGTATTACAACTGGTAATTCTATTATCATAGCGCCCCGCGCCGTGTGCCGTGACGTACTACTAACTTGTTTGCCGCACGGCGTACACGACGATTTGAAGGCGCGCGCGATAAGGACTCGATCCTATTGAGCTCGGTACACCTCGGAAGATAAAGGTTCAAATCGTCTGGTTAGAACAGGACACGCTTGGTACGTATCGCTGGCTCTGTTTTGCTTGACTTCTAGTTTCAATTACATTCTCCCTTATCTTGAGAAATGTAACTACGTTAATGCTTAAGACAACTAATGTGGCTTCGACAGCCGTTTCCTTTATATACGCGGTATTCTGCGCGAATTAAGTAAAGCTAATAGAGTTTTGTGTGGTGGACTTTGTTCAATGATAGTAGTGGGTTTTGTCACTGCAAAAGTAAAAGAACGTTGACACTTGTGTTTGTTAGCTGATCTAGCAGCTATTCCCAAATATTTTTGCCTTTTATCTAACTTTCTCAGTGCGTTTTTTCCTTAATTATATAATTATTATTCTGTCCGCGACTTCATCTGCGTAGAATTATATATATATATAAATAAGTTAGCTTCCTGTTGAATCACTCTATCTATTAAAATAAACAGCATCAAAATCCGTGGCGTAGGTTTAAAGATCTAAGCATACATAGGAACAGACAGACAGCGGAAAGCGACTTTATTTTATACTATGCAGTGATAACGTAATCATCCGTAATTAAATTATGTCGTGATTCGTATTTATTTTAAGTTGTAAAATAAATTTCAGTTGTTCTTTATATAAACTTTTTTACTGATCGTAGTTTTTTTTTACTACACTCCCATTGTCATCCGTCTTACGTTAAGGGTCTGTTTCACCATCTCTGTTGTGCTGATATCTTAAGTGTATGATTCCCTCTCTATTTCTTACTACGAAACAAACAGAGACGACATCATAGATAAGTGACACTTCATCAAGAACTTTACAGGGACTGGTGCGACAGGCCCGTAGTATACCAAATTTAAAATCAACCCGACCACTGCCTTACAACAATACACACACACACACACACAAGGTAACAAAATGCAAAGGCCACGTTAGCATGATTGTGGGCGTGTAGGTGGAAATGAGAATCATAATAGTGATGGGTTAGCCCCATCGCCTATAACATGATTCCTATGCCCATTCCCTCGAGCAATAATACCAATTTATTTTGTCACGGCGAGTCAAATAAAATCTTGTAAAAATATTAGCTGACGTTGTCCTGAAACCACGACTTTACAATTGCATCACATCACTTCAATTGATCGTAAACAGTAATGGCGGCCAACTATTTGACAGGTAGCAGGTAGACTTCAGCTGACAGTCTGGCCATTTATGAGTACAATTTAATGCGCTTGTCCGACAAAATTAGTAGGATTTCCTCATTTTCTTACATCATTTTTTAACCGTATAAACTGTGTTAAAAGATGACACAAGTCTGACAAAAAATGAGACAGGTTTTTGTTTAAAAACTTAATAGTGTTGGTGATTGTGATCCCATGCTGGTCTGCAAGCAAAGGAAAAACATAGAATGTACCAGTTGCTTCTCGCCCCGCGCATGTGGTAAAAGCCCATCGAGGGAATGGGCGAAATTCTTAGGAATCATGTTGTAGGCGATGCGGCTGGCAACCCATCACTATTTTGATTCCCCTTTCCACCTATACGCCTACAATCATACTAAACGTGGCCTTTAGGTCTTGTTACCTCAGGCTCTGTCTACTCCGTAAGGCGTAGACGTGATTTGTGTATGCGCCCGCGACTTCGTCTGCGTAGAAATATAATATAAACCGTCCTCTTGAATCACTCTATCTATTAAAAAAACCCGCATCTAAAACCGTTGCGTAGTTTTAAAGATCGAAGCATACATAGGGACAGACAGCGGAAAGCGACTTTGTTTTATACTATGTAGTGATGATTGTTTCGGATGGGTGCAAATAAAAGTTTCTCTTCTATCTCTCTCTATTTAAACTGTGCGTACTGAACAAATCAAACCTTGGAATAATAACATCGCGGTCAAACGAGGTAGGTAAAACTAGTGACCCTCGGCCTAATGGAGATAATGGCAAATCGGGAGTAGGGAACGACAAGTAACTGCTTCCTCGCGAGGACTAAAGTGGACATCATCAGGACCCTGACCTTCCTGTCATAACCAATATCGGCCCAATTATACAGTTACTGTGATTAAGTGCCCAGGGATTCATGAATACGACAATAAAGAGGCAATTTATTAACCTTTATGGTCTGTTCAGGATAAAACTAGAATCTAGAATCAGTATCGTATTAACTAGCTGTTGGCCGCGACTCCGTTTGCGCACAATTTGCTTATTCGCCTCGGCATTAATCTACTGTTATCACAATCTGTTATTTACCTCTGCCTCTTTAGGTGTTTTATACGGAATTTTTTTTAGTTGTTGTAAGCTACAACTTGGTTTTTGTATAATACTAACAATGATTGTGAAAGTCGCTATAAAATGATTTGTTGGTGAAATGGACGAAGATATTTTTTTTTCACTGGGGTTTAGACTCGAATTCAGAAATGTTGCTTAAAAACTCCACTATAAAGAACCATTTTTCCTTCTGTCTAATTCCTGAAGTAACCAATATAAAATTGACAATGACCTCACTTAAAGTGACAGTTATTAAATAATGTAGGTTAGGTTCTTTCACAATAATTAATGACCATGACGTCTTAATGCGATTCAATTCCTATTCAGTTTAGGTTCCCTCGCTGTCAGATCCATAATAAAAATGACAGCTAAAACCTGAACTGAGTCAGAATTGAGTCGCATTAGTAGAACCCTCAGTGCGCACCGACTCACAATTGACAGCTTTCAACTAAATGTTTTTTAGTTCAGGAATAAGAAAAAGACCAGTCCAGAGAAGAAGTCTTCCATGCTGGTCTGGGAGCAAAGAAAAAACATAGAATGTACCAGTTGCTTCTCTACCCGCGCAGATGGTAAAAGCCCATCGAGGGAATGGGCGAAAATAATAGGAATCATGTTATAGGCGACGAGGCTAGCAACCCATCACTATTTTGATTCCATTTTCCACCTATACGCCCACAATCTTGCTAAATGTGGCCTGTAGGTACCTGTTACTAAGGTAAGGGCTCTGTCTACCCCGTAAGGGATAAATACGTGATTTGTGTATGTGTATGTGTATAAGAAAAAGCGTCGACTCACCGTGATTTTAAACCTAGTGCTGAATATGTATGTGGGCTCCTTCCCGTCGGTGACCAGGAAGTATGGGGACGCGAGGATATTCCTCGAGCTGCGCAGCGCCAGTGCGCAGGAGTAAAACAGGAGCGTGAACAGTGCGATGATAGCCGGCCTGGAACAATAAAAAAAAGTTTTATTTTGCAAACGGCCGCCTGCTATTTTTAACCTTTAAAAAATGGAGGACTTTCTCTTTTCAGTTGTACTTTTTATGTTTGTCACCATAGAACATCGTCATTTGTGGACTTTAAATATTTCATTGAATCAGCCGTTACTTTGCGGAGGGCCATTTCAAGAAACAAAAAACGCTTTGTCTTGCTGCTTACAAGATAGCGAAGCCTGAAATATAAAAGTTTTTACATGCTATCTCTCCCTCCTCTACTAACTTACCTATCCCCTACACCACACAAACAAAACTGACGTTTCGTAACGTTTCGATACCTCTGCGGGATCATCCCCAAAGTTACACCGGGTACACCAAGCAAATCTGCTTTACATGCAAACCAATGACACATGATGTAGGTATAACGCACTGGCATCGCGTAAAGCGCTGCGCGTGTCTATGGACTGGACAGTGGTATCATTTCACATCAGGTGACCCACTAGTTCGTTTGTCTGGCTTCTTATAAAAAAAAAAAAATAACCTGTGCCTGTCGCCGCGCCAGTGCATGAACACGTAAGAGTAGACGTGGGACAGCACGCGCTCGCACAGCCAGCGGCCGCTGCCTACCGTTGCCTACTGCACGCCACTTTAGTCTCTAGTTGTACCTGTGCGGGTGGTCGGTCTCCGGCGCTATAAGGGCCACGGCGGCGTCGAAGAGCCCCCAGCCGCGGCGCCAGTGCACGATGTTGCTCAGGATAAACACGTAAGAGTAGACGTGGCACAGCGCGCGCTCGCGAAGCCGGCGGCCGCTGCCTACCGCTGCCTACCGCTGCCTACCGCTGCCTACTGCACGCCACTTTAGTCTCTAGTTGTACCTGTGCGGGTGGTCGGTCTCCGGCGCTATAAGGGCCACAGCGGCGTCGAAGAGCCCCCAGCCGCCGCGCCAGTGCATGATGTTACTCAGGATGAACACGTAAGTGTAGACGCGCGACAACACGCGCTCGCGCAGCCAGCGCCCGGCGCCTGCGTCGGCGCGCCACGCGCCCGCTGAGCGCGCCAGCAAATACGACCTGGAGTTACATCATATAGCTGGGACAAGTTGTCGCAAAAAGAGATACCGATATAGAACAATATTAAATAGAGTCGTAATAGTGCATAGAGCTAACAACCTAATGGAGAGGAAATGCCCGCTTGTTCCCCGTACATAACTATTTTACATAGCCAGCACATTCTAAGGCAAAATAAAGACTATTTCTAAATTAAAACAAACATGTCCGTGGCCGCAACTAAACCTAAATTAATCCAAATTAATCATCCTACATTGGTTTTACCAGTGCCGGTTATGTAACTTGGTTACGTTCGGGGAACAAGCAGAAATGTCATGTACTTTATATGAGTAAAACTAAGCCAAGCCGAAATTGGCACACATTACTCACACATACAACAGGTCATTTACTTAAGTTTTTAAACTATATTCCAACTAGCTTATGCCCGCGACTTCGTCCGCGTAGAATCAGCAATTGCCATGTTTATCGCTATCCCGCGTCAACTATGCAATTTTTGTAGATTTTTCCCGTTCCCGCGGAAATTTTGGGGAGTCCTTTACACGTAAAGCCTTTAAAGAAACACACGTTATAAATGTCAAGTTTCTTGCTTCCGCTGTTTCGTCTGGAAACGTAAAATCCCGTTTTTCCCGTCCCTGCGGGCGTTTCGGAAAATCCTACACTCCCGAATAAACCTACGTGACAAGGAACCCACTTGCCAAATTTCAGCTTTCTAAGACCATTAAAATGAAAAATCCAGTTTTTTTCCCGTTCCCGTGGGAATTTTGGAAAGTACTCTCTTAATGCTCCTCTACACTCCCGAAGCAACCTACATGCCGAATTTCAGCTTTCTGCAACCAGTAAAACGAAAAGTCCCGTTTTCCCGTTCCCGTGGGAATTTCGGGAAATCCTTTTATAGTGCTCCCCTACACTACCCAAGGGAACTTGAAAGCCAAATTTCAGTTTTATACGACCAGTAAAACGAAAAATCGATCCCGTAGAACTGAATATATAAATCCCGTTTTTTTCCTTATCCCGTGGGAATTCCCAAAAATCCTGAAATTAGGTTCTTAGTTTTGTAATCACCTACTTCTGTATCAAATTTGAAGAGTCTAGCTATTATAGTTACTGAGATAGCGTCACTCGGAGTCAAATATACAATTCCCGTTTTTTCCTTATCCCGTGGGAATTTCCAAAAATCCTTTCTTAGTGGATGCCTACATAGTATAAGGTATCTATGTGCAAAATTTCAAGTCTCTAAGTCCAGTCGTTTGGGCTGTGCGTTGATATATAGTTAAGTCAGTCAGTCAGTCAGTCAGTCAGTCAGGACTTTGAATTTTATATGTATAGATTTCATTGAATTTAGACAATCACCTATTGTTTTAAGTTTAGTTTCTTTTATTATTATGTGCCCTACAGACCTTGCGAAATCTTTTTAACAATGTACCTACTTACATGACTTTACATACATGCATAAATCATGTCTTTATCCCTTACGGGGTAGACAGAGCCCAAGGCAACAAAACCTAAAGGCCACGTTTAGCATGTTGCGTATGTGTAGGCGGAAAGGAGAATCAAACTAGTGATGGGTTGCTAGCCGCATCGCCTATAACATGATTTCTAAGATTTTTGCTCGATGGGTTTTTACCATGTGCGCGGGGTGAGAAGCAACAGCTACAGTTTGTTTTTTCTTTGCTCCCAGACCAGCATGGAAGAAAAAATATTTATTAGGTATACAATAATGCGTCATGCGTCATCCAAACGCCTTTCGTTACGGCTCTCTGTTACAATGCATTAGTGTGGTTATGTCACTGTTCTAAAAGTATCTGCCATTCAAGGACTTCATTATTTACGATTCACGACTTAATTTATTACGTTACTTATTTATTAATTCCACCGCAAAATTTAAATTGGTGTAAGGCAGCTTGGCTTCTCCCGAGACATACAAAAACTATTGTAATTACCTGGATGAACAAGCATTGTTCTTTATTTTTATTTGGTTCGTTTTTCAAAAATGAAACTTAGATCGACAGCAGACGGAAAATGCCCATCGAGGAAATGGATGATAATCTTGGGAATCGTGCTAGCAACCTATCACTGGGCTTAAATTTTGATAAGTCAGATGTGATATCGCACTGAATAAATCATATTGATACCTTGTTATTCATTCGACAGGATTTGCGATGAATTCCTTTTTTTTTGTAACACTTTTTTATATATAAGAGGGGGCAAACGAGCAGACGAGTCACCTGATGGAAAGTAATCACTATCGCCCAGGGACACCTGCAAGACTTGGGGAATCACAGGTGCGTGGCCGGTCCTTTCAAGAACAGGAAGGCTCGTTTTTTAAAGATCCCTAAATTGTACCGCTCAGGGAATGTTGCAGCAGGAAGTACACTTTGACAGCTATTGACAATCCAAACCAAGATGACGTAGCGCCCGAAATAGCTTCCTAGGAATTTATCACTTTCTCATCGGTTATGCTCGGCGAACTGTAATTTTTGGCAACGCCGAATAGCAAATGAAACCTTTGGCTCTGTTAATGCTCGGTATTATCAGCCTCGTGCCAACGTTAGGTCTCGTTACCTTAGCTCTAGGCTCTCTACCCCGTGAGGGATAACAACGTGGTCTACGTTTGTCTGAGAATCACGCAGCACATCTTAGATAGCTTCATACCTCAACAATGCGAAGCAGACGTGTATGACAATGGCGACGGTGTATGACTGTGCGTATGGGAACAGCTCGTGGTGGATCTCCATGAGGCCCCAGGCTCCCCGCCAGACCCCCAGCACCAGGGGGGCCACCACAAAACAACTGAACACTGCATCTCCTGAAAAAAAACATTAAATTAAAAAAACTAAAAAATAACACGCATTATCTAAAAAAAAAATTTGATGCCAACAAAATCGGTTCGTCCGCTTGAGAGCAACGGTGCTACAGAGAGATACACATATACACAGACATCGACGTTCAAACTTATAGCACAAAATTTATTGTTTTTTTTAATTTGAATGTCTTGCTAAAGCCGGCTACTCGAGCTACAGCTACACTACACTCGCGGCCGGCTTTTGGTATATTTAATTGATTATAGACACCCTTTCAAGAACCCATGAATGCAGTTGCATTTGTTTTTAAAAATAGAGGCATGTTTCAGTTATGGATAACTATTTACTGGCTGGGCACAGTGACCCGAAGTGGATCTTAGCCTCCGACACCAGACTCCTCCATGCCTTGCGATCCTGAGCCAGCTCTCGCCAGCCATCGGCCCCGAGATCCGAGAGATCCCTTTGAACGAAGTCGCTCCAACGATACCTAGGACGGCCAACCGGTCTACGCCCGCTCGGCCGGCCCATAAGTACGCTTTGTTCACGGCTCGACCATCACCCAACCTCTTCACATGTCCAAGGCACCGAGTCTGGACGCTTTAGTCTTCCCGGTAGTTTTGGGCTCGGACAGAATTAGCTATTTCCAATATTTTAGATACTTAGTGCCCTCCATGTTGCCTTCGTTCTACCCTGCACGGCACAAGAACGCGCGAGAGCTGTGTCCTAACACCCGTCTTTTTCTAACTCTTTTTTCTAGAAAGAAACGGACAGCCTATCACGCTCCCGCTCTGTTATTTATGACAAGGATCCTCACCTACGCCATACTCGAAGTCATCGCAGCAGCACGTCACTTCTGCGACGTCCTTGCAGGACTCCACCGAGCCTACTTTCTCCAGGCCGCTCGGCTGGACTTGCACAAGGGTATGGTCGGGAAGCAAGCTGTCCGTGGCATTTGGAGGCATCTGAATTGAATGATGTAAATATTATAACCTACTTGCACTTATTACCATTCAGCCACTCAGTAGCATACCCCACCCCAGGATGGCAAAAAGATATAGCAAAAAGGCCAACATTTTGGAATCTTCAAACTCCTGGATCGATTTTTATCGAACATGGCTAAGAACTAAAGGAAAATGGCTTTCGAATGAAAAAAACCGCATTCAAATTGGTTGACCCACTTGAGAGCTATGATGTCACAGACACACACACAAGTTATTGTGTAAAGTTTAAAACGGACTCACTATAATAGATCATTTTCACATTGCATCAAAACAATCGTAAAAGTACAGTTTTGTCACTTTTAAACCGTCCTACGCCGAGTACAGTTGGTTACTGGAATGGCGTCAAGGTATGGTGTGCGACCAATCGATAGGAGGTCGGGTCGACCTTCATTTGATGATGGTGTTAGGTATAGCTATGTCAAAATGTATGAGTCGTAGAAAGTTATTTACAGCATATTAAGGTCTATCAAACAATTATAAAAACTATTTCAATGGCATTCGAATGTAATCAATAAATTTCCGCTATATTATTATAAGGTCTTGCGTCTATATTGCGTGTATTTTCATAATATCTCTTGGCATCATCGGACTTCCTAATGTTTTCAATTGTATTTTAATCCTGCAGGCTTATTACCTAACTCGCTCGCAATCGCCATCGTGTTCATTTGACAGTTCTTGTATGAATGTGACAGCTAGCTGATTCCGATGCCAATTGTCAGCCCATACATGAACTGTCAAAATGAACAGGATGGCGATTGCGAGCGAGCTAGGTAATAAGCCTACAGGTCATACAGAGGCAATCGAAAAATTGTATGGCTATGTTCTGTTATGCGGTCACTAGCTCCCTTTTTTATGGTGTGGAAAATGCGCGTTATGCATCCGCGGTACACAATAGCGTGTAGTTGGAGAGGCCTATTCAGCAGAGGACTATGAGCTGATGATGATGATGGGTTTCTACCAAAGGCTAGCCAGACTGTCGTTTATAATGAATGCTTGGCACGCTCGGCTTCTCACCGCTCATTGCTAAAAGGTAAACAAGCTACCTAAAGGTAAACAAGTGCGCGACAAGTAGTGTTTGCTGAGCTGCGAATTTTAAAATATTTTACCATAATACACCCAATTATATACCGCATTTTGGCAGTCATTGACATTGACTTATTGAATGCCTTTCTGGGGATCGTGACAATAGAGATCTCTACCCAGGCAGATGTTATGCCTTGGCGACCGAAGTCGAAGAGATTTGCAAGTTGTACGTAAAAAAGTCCATATGAAAATGTTTTTCAGTTTAACTATTTTGGATTTTTGTACTCAGAATCGTTTACCCTATCAATCATTATACAAGAAAAAATGTGTCCCAGAATTTCCATTCCAGTTCGTCACTTTTTTTTAATACAGGTAGGTGTGGAACGTGACGAACAGGGAAAAAAATCCGTAGTAAAATCTGAGACACATTTTTCTTGTATAAGAATCGATAGCGTAAAAGATTTTTCGGAAAACGCTCATTTATGCATCCGCGTAAAGAAACTTCTGTGGCGGGATGTAGAACTTTTGTGACGTCATCGGCGTTAGCTATTTGTGCGTAGTAGCAGTTTATGTAGTCACGACAAGGTGGCGCTAGAGGCGCTACATTGTACCTCCTCTCACTAACTCTCTTTCTCTGTCAAAGCTGTTTCCCATCATTTGGAGTCTTCTCGGTCTGCAGCGCCTGGACATAGTACTTGTCTGGGTGGTGTTTTTATTGATTTGGGTACGCGGCAAGTTCATTGACACTGTCAACCTCCAAATGTATGACCTCTACCTTTCTTAGAATGCGGCACGAAGATGTTCAACTACATGGTCTTCAGTGCGTCTCATGACGTGACCGAACCATGCACA
Organism: Pandemis cinnamomeana; assembly: GCA_932294345.1. Taxonomy (NCBI): domain Eukaryota; kingdom Metazoa; phylum Arthropoda; class Insecta; order Lepidoptera; family Tortricidae; genus Pandemis; species Pandemis cinnamomeana. Next base: position 12,861,353 of record OW028710.1, on the reverse strand, counting down.
ATTAATAATCCCGCATTGGTTTTACCAGTGCCGGTTATGTAACTTGGTTATGTACGGAGAACAAGCTGTTTGAACAAAGTTACGATATTTATTTATTTTACTTATTTATACCATACTAACGGTTGCCCGCGACTCCGTCTGCGAAGAATTTGCTTATCGCTATCCCGCGGGAACTATGCGACTTTCCGGTATAAAAACTGCCCTATGTCAGGACGAAAACTACGCCCGTGCCAAATTTAATTAACTTCGGTTCAGCGGTTTAGGCGTAAAAGCGTGACAGACAGACAGACAGACCGAGTTACTTTCGCGTTTATAATATTATATTAGTAGGGGTTCGTTTGTTACTCCCAAAACTGCCTGTAACTTACATCCATGTTCTCCAAGCGTCTAAGATGCTCACTTTTAGCGATGACGTAACTTCTTGATTATCAACAGCATAGCACAGATGACTCACTTTAACAAAGACAACCTTCCACAACTTTGGAAGCACTACGCTCAACCTTTACTTCTTCTTCATCTTCTTCGTTTTCATGATGCAGCCTAGTCAGACGGAATAGAATAAGAAGTTTACTAAGCTCAGAACGCCGGCGCTCCGGTATACCGATCAGCGGAACATGAATGTTTATCTCGCAATGTGTATTAAATATGCAGGCTCTACAAGTCTACATATTTAGCAAGACCGGTTTTAATTCTTAAATTATATATGCGCATTATGCTAACGAAAGATCCGATTTGGTGATAATGTTCGTAGCAGTGTCATAAATCATTCTTTAAATAGCAATGGAGGTTTAACTACTAGTGTCATTTTTTTTATATTACGTTTCTTTATCTCTAGTTTATTTTTGCCTTAATCACGACTTTCATGTAAACTGTTTTATGATTGTACTAGCTTCTGCCCGCAAATTCGTTTGCGTAGAATTATACATAAAAACCTTTCTCTTGAATCACTCTATCTATTAAAAAAACCGCATCAAAATCCGTTGCGTAGTTTTGAAGATATAAGCGTACATAGGGACAAAGAAAGCGACTTTATTTTATAGTATGTAGTGATGATAGTGATGCTAATCGTGGCCTTTAGGTGTAAGGGATACAGACGTGATTTATGTATGTATGTATGTTCTTCCATGCTGGTCTAGGAGTAAAGAAAAAACATAGGAATATACCAGTTGCTTCTCTTCCCGCGCATATGGAAACGCCCATGGAGGGAATGGTCGAAAATCTTAGGAATCATGCTATAGGCGACGAGGCTAGCAACCCATCACTATGATTCCCCTTTCCACCTATACGGCCACAATCATGCTAAACGTGGCCTTAAGCTTTTGTTACCTTAGGCTCTGTCTACCCCATAGCGGCGTGGTTTTGGCCACTGTCGATCAACACGTAACGCCGAACCGTAGGCGCCGGGAACGTGGGCCGCTGTCTTTTTTAAGACGGGGGCCACGAGGAGACAACCTCTATAAAAAATCCAAGCGGCACCAGTGGTGGAGGGCGGGATTTCCAAAACCTGCATTGCAAAGGTGTCGGGAAGAGGGAACCCCATCCCGAGGTGGTCGTGGGGCGTCGCGGTGACACCTAGTGCTCCCGTGACGCATCACATACGACCGAATAGGGAATTGTGGTTTTTGGTGGGTATGCCTGCTATCGCGGTAGAGCCCCACATACCCCCAGTAACCCCGTACCGGGCGGATGCATAAGGCGCATTTTCCACACCATAAAAAAAGACTCTGTCTACCCCGTAAGGGATACAGACGTGATTTATGTATGTATGTACTAAAATATTGTATGCCAGTACCTGGCGGGCTGTGATGTGCAGCAATGTTTAGTTTTTACATATTAATACTTACTACTTACTTACTTTTTTTTTACGTTTTTTTGCACAATAAAGAGAATTTCTAAATGTCTGTGAAAATTAGAACACATAGAAAATCCTAAAAGTAAAGCTATGACGGGGAATCGATCCCGGATCCTCGTCATTCCGTGACGCGTGCTATACCCCTACACCACCCATAGCAAGTGGGTAGTCTGGGCTTAGCGACAAAAAAATCACATAATAACAAAGGTCACGTGATAGTTAGTAACAGGTAGAAAAATTCGGAGGTTACATACATACATACATACTTCACTTCCTTGTAATAAACGATTGGACTTGACTGGACTTGTGGTTTGTTTGTGGCTTGTGGTTGAATTTAATCATGATATGTCACGAATAAATGTTTTCTTTCTTTCTTTTCTTTCAAAAAGATCGGCAAGCTATACTAATGCTATGGTGTACCGAACTATTTGGCCGACTTAGAAGGTTCAAACTATAATATGACGCTGATTTAACAATACTTCTTTATCTTTTACCAGTCGCCTGACAAAAGGTGCCGCGCAATTGGGGGCTATCGCGTGTTAATTTGTCTCTAGAGGCGCTTGTGTCGCGTGAGGAACAATAACATTCACTTTCCACTGCTTTTGGCGGGCTTCGTGACATCACTACATAGTATAAAATAAAGTCGCTTTCTCTGTCCCTATGTACCTATGCTTATAATCTTCAAAACTACACAATGGATTTTGATTCGGTTTTTTTAAATATATAGAGTGATTCAAGAGGAAGGTTTTTATGTATAATTCTACGCAGACGAAGTCGCGGGCAGAAGCTAGTAAATCATAATTTTTTTCATTACCTGTTGAAAAGTGATCTCCTTCGTGAAATTATCGCAAATATGGATTATTTGGCGATGAATGTGAACGCTTTGAAAGCGGTTATTTTTCCAACAAAACGGAACTGCACAACATTGTGGCATAGCTATTCGATATGATAGTTATTTATAATTAATAAACTTAATGAGATTGAAGACATAACTTTGCTTCAGCGCCGATCTTATACAGTCGCCTTTGACAGCTATACCTCAGGACCTTAGTCAACAGTGGCGCCAACTGGTGAGCAAAGAAACGATAGTCCCCATAACCATTGCAGACGTGCAAATGTGCATAAATAACAGGCGGATGAGCGACTTTGTGGCTGGGCTACCTATTGTACCTATGCGTCTAGCATGAGACGCGCAAGAGCCGAATCGCGCGCGAGATAGATTATCCTGTCTTTTTCTTACTGTTTGTTCTAGAAAGAGCTAGTCTATCTCGATCGCGATGCGACTTTCGCGCGCTGCCGTGCTAACTAGGTCTTATATAATTCATGTTATAATGTAATGCTGGTCTTAAAGCAAAGAAAAAATATAGAATGTACCCAGAGTTGTGACATATTTGAAATACTTGTATTTAAAATACAAATACAAAATACAAAATACGTATTTTGGATTTTGTACTTAAGTACTTTTTTTAAAAAGTATTTTGTATTTTATTTGAAATACTATTCGAGACGTATTTTGTATTTGTAAAATGGTTTGTAAAATACAAAATACTTTTTTATTCTAAGCTTCATTTTTCTAAACGCAGTCATGCTAAACGTGGTCTTTAGGTCTTGTCACCTCAGGCTCTGTCTACCCCGTAAGGGATAAAGACGTGATTTATGTATGTATGTCATTTTTCTAAAGCGTTCCGCGATTCAGTAAAAACAAAAAATGGCCACTAGTGGCGCAGCAGCTTTGAAAGTGTATGCGCAAAATAACAGATGAAACAAAACGCATATAAAACCTGACCAATAATATATGAGGGACCCCTCTTGACAATCCTCAAAGTCACTGTTACGTTTTGCAGTGTTGGCAGCTATTTCATTATTTCTGTGTTGTTCGCTCGAAATGTCTTTAAAAAAATGCCAAAACAAATTGTATTTAAACAATGTGCCGTGTAGGCAATAATACGTTATTTTAACGATTCGTATTTAAGTGATTGTGATAATTTTACCATAAAGTATTTTGAAAATACATATTTTGTATTTAGTATTTAAATACAAAAGGCAAAAGTATTTTGTATCTTGCATTTGAAATACTATATTAAAAAAGTATTTGCATTTTGTATTTAAATACTTTTCGAAAAGTATTTTGTACATCTCTGAATGTACCTCGCTTCTCTTCTTGCGCTGATGGTAAATACCCATCGAGGGAACAGGCAAAAATCTTACGATAATTTTATAAGCGATGCGGCTAGCAACCCATCAGTATTTTGATTCCCCTTTCCACCTATACGCCCACAATCATGCTAAATGTCACGTGACCTTGTTACTATGCGAATTTTTGTCGCCAAGCGTCATCTGTTTGAGCGATGTGTTCTGTTATGACACAATTACAAACTCCCGTGGAACATCTACTGCTCACCAGGGGCGAGAGAAATCAAATCAAAATGATAGGTACATACTATCAAATGAATCAATAATTTTTAGTTCTTGATTTTTTATGTTTAGGTACTTTTACGGTTTTACCGTTAGAAATTAAATTTCTAAACGACGCTGAAAATTAGAACACATAGAAAAGGTAATCTAAGGTAATTGATAGGTAATTTGACATTTGGGTTGTATTTTTTTGTTATTTAACTTTGATTGTTTATATTAGAGGCTGTATAGCGCCTGATTATATACTGGCTGTAAATGTAATCTATTTACGTGTATGTAAGTGTTTAAACGGTTGTCTAAGCAAAAACGAATGTTGTGCTTAGACATGACAACAATAATATTGTTTGTTGATTCAGAGACTGACGTGTGTACACACGTCGGGGCCTGTTTTTATACGTTTGCTTTAATATACATCATTTACTGTTAAATCTGGCTGCTCATTTCCACATAATCTCATTTGTTTATTATTTTACTAGCGACCCGCCCCGGCTTCGCACGGTATATTATGCATGTATTATACATATAAACCTTCCTCTTGAATCACTCTATCTATTAAAAAAAACCGCATCAAAATCCGTTGTGTGGTTTTGAAGATATAAGCATACATAGGGACAGGGACAGAGAAAGCGACTTTATTTTATACTATGTAGTGATGTAGTGATTTAAATCAATCTAGTACTACCCAACAACTTGCTGAAATATTAGAGAACAATATTAAGTGACCCCGTATACGTACGAGAATACGTTTTATCTAAGACATGATTAGTTGAAACTTAAAAATGTAATTGAAAAAAAAGGATTGCACTCCGGGAGTACCGTAGAAGTGAAAACTACACATGCACACTAGCGCAAGCGCCCAGCGCCGCTTAAACGACCCAGCAGCAACTCTCCCTCCGTCCTAAGCATTTTCGATCAGGTCACGTGACCTGACGCGAGTTTAACATTTTTTTCCCATCCCAAAAAAGTGCACAACGCCGCTAAAGAAGTTTTCACTTCAACAACAATCGTAACGTATTTTATTGAATCAGGCGTTACTTTGCGGAGGTCCATTTAAATGAACAAAAAAATTACCTTGCTACTCCGCTACTCACGTGCAAAATAACCAAGCCTGTGTGAAATATATATGTTTTTCATGCAATCCCTCCCTCCACTGCTGCCAATAAAACACATATAAATCCCACAAACTTAATTATCCCTTACACCACACAAACACTGACGCGTTTCGATCCCTCTACGGGATCATTATCAAAGTTTAATGAACACAACTGTTACACATGCAAACCAACGTCGTACTGATTCGAAACTGTATATACATATAAGCATAATGTACCTACATTCATATGTTTTCCCAAAGTACCCTATTTTTTATGATTTTTATTATACATTAACAACTACCTTCAAAAAACGTAACGTCTCACTGTTGGGCAAAAGCCCACTCGACCTCTTGTCCCGGGTGCAATGTCAGCATAATACGAGCATTATTTTAATTATTGTAAACTAAAACAATGCTTTGCTTCTTTGCGAAGCAACTACGCTGTGCGACACATTTACGTTTCAATAATTTTTTAGACTGAATGTCAAAAAAAGCCATGTTTAACTTTTTGGAAAAATAAATTGATCTATGTCATAAATACTGAGGAGCAAAAAATATTGATCATGTATTTTATTAGACTGTATATTTAGATCGCAAGTACCGAAACACAGATGCCTTACCTTAATTTATTTACCAATCACAGTTTCCAAAAATGTCTTAATAAAATATCTAAAGTTCAAATCACAATTCCATCTCGAATCACAAACTTCGTTAAACAACTACCGAATTAAAATACTTCGCATAGCTTAATTTCACACGATTTTCCGCTACAGTACCGTCCGACAAATGAGTTTACCGACAGTGGAAGGTTTACCATACCGAGCATTGGCTTAAATACGTCAACTTGGTTTAAATCCCAATTTAACGCTCGACCGCTCGATTGGCGTATTACTTATTTTAAGCCAAGAGCTCGGTTAAGGGCCAAAACGTACTAACAAGACATGCTTTTGTTTCGTGATGATAAAGAAACAGTTGTGCATTCGACACGGTACACACATTGCTTTAATTTTTGGCCTCAAAATACGTCACGGATGCCTTTGGGCCGTCCCCAGCCTGTATTCATCCCAGAACGAGGCTTGGTCTATAGTTCCCACGCGGGCCCAGTGCGGATTGGGAACTTTACACACCACTGGAGGCTTCGCATAATATGTGTGCAGGTTTCCGATGTTTTCATTCGTCGAAAAGGTCATGGTAAATTTCAAATGTAATTTCGCACATAAATTTCGAAATCAGGTAGTAGAATTCTGGTGCCAGCCAGGGGCCTGATTTTTGGAAAGCACATGTATGAAAATACCACTCGAAAGTGGTATAAATCTGTTTATATCTTCAAAACTACAGCTCTAATCAAATTTTTGACTAGGTCACAAGATTAATGAGAGCCCTAAGTATTTTCTAAGCTACTCGTATCTCAAATTCAGCACAATTTTTCACCACTTTCGAGTGGTGTTTTCACACATGTGCTTTCCAAAAATCAGGCCCCAGGACCGTCTTCGAAGGAGGGAACTCTTCGGCTGGTCCGATTGATTTGATATGTAGTACACATTATGTAGGACGGATGGCAATGCAAGTACAGTTCACAAAAATACAGTCAGCAAAAAAGCTTGTGTCTGAAATGACATTTTTGGGTTAGGTTATTTTTTGACCAAAAACTTACGCTAAGTGCACTGTTTGTTGCCATTTAGGTCCGCTAGTGGCGCTGTCAAATTTTTCCCTCCAAAATTAACCTCCTGGCTTAGGAGAGATAAAAATGTATAAATATAAAATAATACATACACACACAATGTAACGTCTTTATCCCTTACGGGGTAGACAGAGACTAAGGTAACAAGGCCTACAGGCCACGTTTAGCAAGATACTGGGCGTAAGGTGGAAAGTGGAATCAAAATAGTAATGGGTGGCTAACCGCATCGCCTATAACATGATTCCTATGATTTTTGCCCATTCCCTCAAATAATAATAACAATAATATACTCTTATATTTTATATTCTAAAAAAATTGGACTAACTCAAATAATTGTATGCTCTGAATATACCTAATAACGATTGCAGACATCGTGTTTGCGTCTTAACCTCCTAACTAGGCTTAATTTAAATGTAAGTTTAGTTTACTCATCTCCCGAGAGAGATGTCGCTGTACCGTCCGAAGCGAATTCTGAATCGCGCTATCTTATGGCCGACCTAGAATGTATAAGTAGTTAAGGAATTTTTGTTATAATTAAAAATTTTATAGTCAGTTGTTGTTTCAATGTTCACCTTTTAAGAGGCTCATCGAAAATAATCACGGTCAAATTTTCACAAAAAAAATGTCATGTATGTGTTTCGTTTTTACTAATACAAAGTTCCGGGCACGAGCTATTAATTAAACTAACGCGATTAAAACACCTTGATAAGCACGCGCTGATTTACAATAATGAGTTAGTATTTTTCAGGAAATTGTTACGGATATTTAAATCAGGCGTTGCTTTGAACCGTAATACATGAAACTGATCTTAGAAAGCTCACCAGTTAGCTGTCCTAAAAGTATTGCTGTCGCGGACACATTATTCAAGTTTTTTTTAAATTAATGTTTAATAGCAAGTTAGTAGCCAATTTACGCCTGCTTATTTTGGCTCCTATTTTTTTTAGCTCTTTCTTTTCATGCATTGACATAATATCGTACGTGGATATTTATATTTATATGTATATTTTTTGACGTCGATGTCTAAGTGTTTGTATGTATATGTCATCATAGCTCATACACGGATGGACCGATTTCGATGCAGTTTTTTCATTCGAAAGCCAGCTTCCTTGCGGCTATTCTTAGCCACGTTTGGTAAAAATCGGTCTAGCAATGTTTGCGTGGGTGGGTTTTAAAATTTTTCATTGTTTAATCAGGCGATGCTTTACAGAGGCCCATTTCAATGAACAAAACACTTTTATCATGCTACTCCGCTACTCAATTCAACTTAAGTAGCGGAGTAGTGAGGTAGTTTTTTTATAAAAACAAAACCAAAAATATATATTTTTGCAAATTGGTTGCCAAGGGCTCTTTTACATGTCTTTTTGAAACTACCAGCGCATCATCGACAATGTGCGTTTTGAAACGAAGAATGGATAAAGCGGGAAGACTCCTTTGTTCCAGCTGCAGAAATCCTTTTCTATCAGTCAGTAAAACAACAGTTCGCTTATCCATTATATATTTCATAGATAAACTAATTGGCTCAACAAATGGAACAATAACACGACGATAAACATTTGGCTTACAAACAACGCGTGATACGCTTATTACTAAAACCATAGCGTATTAATAACAACGAGTGGGGTAACTCGGTAGTCTAGCCAGGGCGACGGGCGGCCAACACGGCCTCAACCGCCAAATCTACCTCAGTCCGTCTGACCGTCAGTGTGCGCCAGGACTCCTCCGCTTATACGCAACAAAGTGAGCTCACTATTTGAAATTATTACGCTATGTTAAAATCATACAATGTAGGTGATTAGCTTGTTCTAACCACGACTGGCACGATATTTCTTGTTGTATACATCGTGTTCTTTTTGAAAGTTTCCACTTATAAGAATGTCTCATGAGCAGTCAAGTGTCAAAGGTCGTAAACTATAAATGATTAATTAAATACTTAAGCCGGCCTAAGCGGTACGATAGATGAGTTTATCCGTAGCTCAATTTTATATGCGAAACTTAACAACCTCTCAGCATTACATCATAATAATATCTTGTATAACGTTGGTTTGTTTAGGGTTAGTTTATTTTATTTGTCACTAGATGTCGCTGTACCATGCCCTAAACATTCCTGAATCGCGCTGTTAAGATTTTTCCTAGCAAGTATAAATGCTTTGTCACACATCACTATGAGACTATCGTAAGATTTGAATGCGGCGGTAAACATTGTCGTATATGTACGATCGAGTACGGGACGTTGGATGGAGTTAAGGGCCATAAACTACTGCGACGTTGTGGCGACGTCGCCGGCTACCCAACCTTATATTGACAAAAAAAATAGCTGTTGCCGACTTCGTCCGAATTAAAATTTGTATTCCAGGTAGCTCGATTTTTCCCGACGCTTCCAACCAGTAATTGTTGTATTTCAATCGATTATATCCAAACCTTTCTCGTGAATCAATCTATCTTTTGGGCAAAAACGCGTGAATACGTTCCGTTCCAAAAGCCGTTTTTGGGTTTATCGCGAACGGACGCAGAAAAATAAAGAGACGCGGCGGAGAACTTTGTTTTATAATAATGTAGTGACTTACGACAGCTAGCTACGAGTAACAAACTTGGCGATAGCGACGGTATGGCGACGTCTAGGTTGTATAGGGTAGCTGGCGACGTCGCCGTGACGTTTGAAATACGAAAGCAATATACAGCACGTATATTTTAGTAGTTAACATAAGTGTCAATATTTTAAAACGTCTGATAAAATGACTACACAAAATTGAGCTCTTAAAATATTATTGAACTTTGTTATGTTTGTTAGTTTAAGTTTGAAATATTTCTATATTTAAATCGAATGTATATGTCAATGGGGAACAAAAAATATTAAGGGTATTCTGTAACGTTTTGGTAGCCTATAATAATATTCTATTTAGAGAAATCCATCTTACTCGTTAATCCTGCCGCTAAGTAGCAGTGCTTGCACTGCTGTGTTCCAGTGTGGAGAGTAAGACAGCCGGGGAAATTACGGGCACAAGAGGCATTGCATCTTAGTCCTCTAGGTTGGCAACGCATCTGCAATCCCTCTGGGGTTGCGGGTGTCTATGGGCAGTGGTGATCACTTACCATCAGGTGACCCACTTGGTCGTTTGCCTTCCTATTCATATAAAAAAATATATATATATAAAAAAAATTTTGAGAACACAGTTTTCTTTTTTTACAGCAATTTTTTAGCTTAGCGACAAAATTTCGCATAGTAACAAGGTCACGTTACAGCTAGTAACAGATAGAAAAATGCGAAGGCTTACCCACCTGCTATGGGTGGTGTAGGGGGCACGCGTCACGGAATGACGAGGACCCGGGTTCGATTCCCGGCCATAGCTTTACTTTTCGAATTTTTCTATATGTTCTAATTTTCAGTAACGTTTAGAAATTTAACATTTTTGATGCCAAACTTGACCGAGACATGCAAATTTCTCTTCAGCATTTTCTGTAGAAACATTTGGACAACCAAAACGCCAAAAATACGCCTTTCGTAATATAAGCAATTAACAAAAAGGCACACATTGTTAAGTAGAAATATACACCTAGTTTGCGAGTTACACAAGATTGAACTTCGATTGACAATGCAAGGAGACTTGCTTGAACCGGCAGTTTAAGGTACTTCATCTCGATTCATATTGGTCGATATACTCGTCCTTAGATCACCGATATTTCAAGCAAGTTTGCTTTCATTGTGAACATACCTTAAGAAGGATTCTAAACAAAATAGACGGTACATTGTTATTATGTTAAGTAATTTAATTAAGTCAACGTTTAATTCAACGTTACTTGTCTTGTCTTAATTTGTGACGTATTGAAACTAGCAAAGAGGATGAATAGAGATTATTAAAAAGTTTGCATTAAAAACATGTTTTAATGCAAGGTTTTGCTACGACTTTCTTTCTTTCTTTCAATATCAGCTTAGGTACATTCCAATTAATTTTATCGCTTTTTTTAACAAACCAAATAAGTCCTTCCAAGTTCATATAAAATTAGATAGTACCTTTCAATATTCCAAAGTTAAAAAAAAAGTCAACATGCGCATTTTTTCCAGAATTTAACTAAGTATTTTTGGTTTTTCTTACTCAGAATCGACCCTATCGATTCTTATACAAAAGAAAAAATGTATCCCAGATTTTGCTGTAGCTTGTTATTTCTTGTTCGTCACGTTCCATACAAATAAAAATGACGACGAACAAAAAGGTGACGCACTGGAATGAAAGTTTTGAGACATTTTTTCTTGTTTGAGAATGGATAGGGTGAATTTCTGAGTAAGAACAACCCAAAATAACTATTCCGGAATAAAAGTCCATGTAGACTTTGTTTTTTAAACGCTCAATTGCGCTCAGTGATTGTATGAGAATTTAGATGAAATTGATTGGTTTACAAAGGCGTTAAAATATATTGGAACGGAGAATACACCAGGGGCCTCATCATGACGTCTTAATGCGATTCAATTCCGATTCAGTTTAAATTCGCTCGCTGTCAGATTCATACTACAAATGACAGCTAAAACCTGAACTGAGTCGGAATTGAATCGCATTAAGACGTCATGAGGCCCCTGATCACACTGATACTGCTCTATTGTTATTATCCATCCCTTTGTTCTAGTTTTACCTCTTTAGATAAAAGTAACGATGAATTGACGTATAGTTAACATACATTAGAGATATACATACCTAGTTATAGTTATACGATTAGTAAAGGCTTACATAGGCTATTAAGATTAAAATGATATAAAAGAAGCTAAAATATACGGATTATGTTTCCAGCACTCGAAATTTATTATTGGTTGAAAGTATATAGGACTCACGCAGTAGTTTCTTTTGAAGGAATTATTTTGTTTTTTTTTTGTATTCCAGATGAAAATCACAGTATTCCCGTCAACCCGGGAATAATCCATTTTTTTTAATTCCAATTCGAAAAAGCACGTGTCGACGAAACGAAAAGATTCTTATGTAAACACTTTAATCTATTTGTCACACTCAATGCCTTTGTGTGGGTGAACGAGTGGATACCTACTCGTCTCGGCTTACCTTGAACTTGATTTTATATCGACAAAGTACTAGACTATCACAGATAAAAACCGTATTATTGCTATCTTTTTATGTATCGTGGAATTCTCTCGACGACATGGAAAAAACTCTATTGTTCACACACAAATGTACATATTTTTTACGTAAGCACGATTAGCTTTTTTGTATAAGCCGGTTTTCTTGCGAAATTAAACTTTTTATACGATATTAGCTTTAGGTAGGATAAGTATTTTCTGTTTACATACATTTGTGTAATTTCACCAGATAAAATGTTTGAAAATATTTTTTTCTTGATATTGTTCGTAAAAACTTAGTTTGTGTACTTTTGTGGTATAAAAACAGATGTATTTTTGTCAACAAAATAATACAAAACATTTTCTGCAGCTTCAATGTATTTTTCTTCTAACTGGTAAAATATTAGAAGAAAATTATCTCTAGCTTTAGGAAGACTGTTTAAGTTATTTGTTCACTACTTTGTATTTAATATTTACATTTAACATGCACCTAGAGTTCGAAAAGGAAATTATTTAAATGGAAAGTATCACACGATTCATAGAGTTCATTATTTCGAGACGTTTTTGTAGGCGTCTCGACTTAAAAAGAACGGAATAGTAAGTTATCTGGAAGCAATCTCTGGTTTACTATAAACTATAACCTTTATTTATTAAAAAAAAATCTAAGCATCTTTCATTCAAATATGTAGTACAAATGTTATATCACGAATTTTTTCTTTACTGTTTGTTGACAACTTTTTCACCAACGGCACAAAATAAACGTTTTCTTTAAAATCAAATACAATAGTAATAAAACTTTTGGATCGTTAAAATTTATATCAAGTATACTCTAAAAGACTACATAAAATGATATTAGCATTGATATTTGGCGTGATTGCCCATATAATAAATCTTGCGAACGGCAAGTCACCCAAGAAATCCAATCTATTTATATCTAGCGTAGACCAAAATAATCACACAACATTGCTATGCAACAAGCATTTCAAAGCTACATATTCTTACAAACAGAGCTATTATTCTTGGTATATTCATAAAACTTATCACCTAATTAAGTTCTTAAGATCTTTGTTAATCTAACCGTATCTATGGAACAAGACTAGCTATTTCAACATGTAATTAACAAACTCGGTCAACAGTAGGTATCTTATTAAAAATTCTGGAATTACTTATTTCAAACTTTAATCAAATAAGCTCTTAACGTCTTTGAGTCGTTTTGAGAATAAATTTTGTGGAATCACTATAAAATTAATGGAATCGTAGCTCAAGTATGATCTGCAGGAAGGTCGTGCAATAACGGGGTATTTCTCTATTACTTTTCAGAATGAGCATAATAAAAACTATGGAAGATTTCCGAATTGGAAAGTCAAAACTTGATTCTCCTGTCTTTAAAACATGGAAGCATGAAATTAAGTCTGTAATATGCTTGCCAGTAGAATCTGATAGTGTAACGGTTCCAATCATCTATTACGTCGCGAGACCCATATCTCAGAAAGCCTATATCTTTATAACCAGTATTCACAACTCTAAGCTCAATCTTCCTTCCCCCTGCTCATACTAAACCTACGATGAAACTTGAACCCTTTCTTCTTTTCTTTCTCCTCGGGTTTCCCATCCAGGAGATTGTCTGCGCTCTTGGCTACCTGCACACTCTTTCTTCTATTCTTCATGGACTTAACTAGCTTGTAGAACTTTCCTCGTTTCTTGGTTGGGTCTTGGACCAAGTCGACTGGTTCTTCTTCGACTTCCACGCTGAACTCTGATGATATGTCTCCTAGGTCTTCGACGCTTTGGCTCTCTATCTGTTTCTGTGGCACCTCGAGTTTGGCTTTGGAGGTCTCGGGTTTGGGCTCCTCGGGTGGCGGGGGTGCGTCAGGATCTACGCACTGGAAATAAACACAGATAATTTAGCACAAGCTTTTTTGTATCTATGTATGTATCTTAGTATGTTTGTCCAGGTGGGATCTTGCGACTCCATTTTGAAGCAGATATCGTCAACCGATTGAGCTGAAATTATCCGTACTTGAGTAAGTCGGATGACAATACAATAATCTGGTAGTGAAGTTCTGGTGGCTTAGCCTGAGTCGTCTCTGCAGGAGGGAACTCGCAACGGTAGGTCCGATTGACTTGAAATTTGGTACATATAGTGCAAGTACAGTCAGTAAAAAAGGTTGTGTCAAAAATGAAATTTGAAATTTCATAAATTCGGGATACACTACTATCTTAACTGAAGTTAAATTAATTTTAACACTCAGTAGTTTATGAAGGGATTGCAATCGTAAGCCAATGTGGGAACCGATTAGACACTACAATGTCTACAATGAACGTGTACGATTTTAGTCGATGCCGAGCATGGTCGTTATGTTACAAGCTGAGAATCAAAACACTTTGTTAATAGAAACAAATCAAGGAAGTTCAAAGGCTTAACTTTGACAAAGTCTTAACTTCATTGGACTGCTGTTGGAATTCTATGCATCATTCAACACATTGTAGTAATGTGAGGTTACTATTTAATAGAAAATTGGGTGGCCGTTTTTCCATAAAAACTTATTCCTCTGTTCCCTTCCATGACAATTCACATTAGAAAGTTTTTTTTTTAATTAAAAAGGTAGGACTGTTTACCTTCTTTCTAATGTGAAAAAAAAAACGATGGAAAGTTCATGAGCTCTTAGAATGTCATTCGTAGTTATTTGTCTTGCTGTCTCACTCATTCTTATGGGTTTGATACTTGAATCGACCGAGTGAGGGAGACAGGAAATAATAATAATAATATCTTGGGACAATTGACACCAATTGACCTAGCCCCAAACTAAGCAAAGCTTGTAATATGGGCACTAGGCAACGCATAAACATACTTATATAGATAAATACATACTTAAATACATATTAAACATCCAAGACTCGAGAACAAACATTCGTATTTTTCATACAAATATCTGCCCCGACCGGGATCGAACCCGGGACCTCAAGCTTCATAGTCAGGTTCTCTAACCACTGGGCCATCCGGTCGTCAAAAATGATGTGAAATGGCTATCTAACGCAGTGGCGTGCAGTAGGTCTTTAGGGAAGGCATCGGGAAGGTGTGGGAAGGACGCACGTCTTAGTTAGGGTATAGGCAACTTACGTCCTCGAGGGAGATTCTGTAGGCGGGCACTTGTTCCGGGTGGCGCCAGGGCTTGTGGTGGGGGTAGTCGGTGAGCGCCTTCCAGCCAGGGTAGCGGCGGGCCGCTGCATGGAGCTGCTGCACCAACCGGGGCGCCAGCTGAGCCGTCACCCTGCCAGCAATGTACGAGACGTTATGACAGAAAGAAAGAAAGAAAGAGAGAGAGAAAGATGACATTTATTCCTTTTTGCAAGACACACAAATATAAGACAATATACACAATTTTATAGAAAATAAACAAGGTAAAACAAAAAAAACAGACATGAAAAATAGATCATCAGCGTTGTGTGTCTTCGCAAAAGTGAAACGGTCGCTTAAGGTGGATACTGACCAACGTTACGAGGTGTAATGTAACGTTACACAGCGAGCATTCATGCAGTCAGTACGTAGTTGTTACGGGGAAACCAGCAGGCAACTACGTACTGACTGCATGAATGCTCGCTGTGTAACATGTTACATTACACCTCGTACCGTTGGTCAGTATCTACCTTTAAACACAACACAGCTTAAACAGCTACTTAAATACCTTCAATGTTGGAAGTAGATATCTTTAAAAAGCCTACCAAGTGCGTGTCGGGCTCGCGTACTGAGGGTGCAATACAAATTCACCAAGGGAATATACAATCTACTGTTAGCAGAGCCCTCCCTCCTAAGCAAAATGTAGGCAGTGTGAAGTATATTTATTTTGGTAACTTACACAGTGAGACATAATAATATCCGGTTTTTAGCATTTGTTGTTGTATCGGCAAAGAAATACCCGAAATCGACGAGTATGTATGAAGAGATTGATGAATGTGTGTCAGTATCGAACAAGTGGAACAAAGTAGTATCTGCCTATACCCCTGTGGGAAAGAGGCGTGACGGTATATACCTATGTATGTATATGTATGAGATACTCCGTGATATATAAAAAAATCTAAACGACACTGCAAGTTAGAACACATAGAAAAATCCGAAAAGTAAAGCTATGGCCGGGAATCGAACCCAGATCCACGTCATTCCGTGACGCGTGATACCCCTACACCACCCACAGCAGGTAGGTAAGCCTTCCGTGGTATATATTTTTTTCATATAAAAATTTCCTGGCTTAGATCAATCTGTAGCGTAGGTAATTTGAAAATAAAATTAACATCTAGAATCGTTACATAATTGTAGACGCTTGAGAATTCGGTCAACGATTACTTAGACAAAGATCTGACCAAAACGGCTAGAGGTATATGACCACTGTGTAAATGACAAATTAGCGACGGTGTTTTGTTTATTTCATTAACTTGCAAAGTAGTAACAGTACTTGGAGTGCACGAACGCTCGGTGTCCCTCGAGGTAGTTCAGCCATTCGTCAACAGTGTGGTGCACATTGAAATTAAAAATATTTATGCGCGATGACTTTAAATTCTCACTAAATAATCGATGGCAAATTTTTAACGATTTAATTTTAAACTGAAATTACGGTCACCCTATGCCTATACCGCGTTCTACCGAGAGAGGTCCCTCTGTCGTCCTACCCCGCACCCCTGACCCGCGCAGGCGAGGACTCATTTTAGCGGTCGGTCAGTAATAATTATACGAGTAGACGAAATAACGCGATGTAATGCTTATTTCAATTACAGCCTCAACCATGTTTCTACGTGATGTCATTATTGAAAAATAAATGAGATAAAACTTCTTCCTATAATTGCTAAGTAAATAAATTCGAAAGTTTCACCGATACGGAATAAGCGCTCAAGGAAAAGTGGCTACGACTAAGTGCTTTGGCGCAGATAGAGCCGCCCAGTCATTTTATATTATAATTGGGCGGTTTTAACCCCTGGTAGGCTAAGACCGATCCGTGGCGAATACAAGGCCATCTTTTTTTTTATTGGAAGCAGCAATATTATTTGAGAAAAACATGACTGGAACACCGTTTTTTTCAGGTCCAGCTTACAAGGATTTAAAGCTTGAAAAAAACGACTTTGCTAACTTACCGTTTTCAAAAAAGTAAGAGGACCCTTAAAGTGATAAGTTCGCCTTTGTACATGTATTTCAATAATTATTGTGTTTGGTTTTCTTGTACAATAAAGTGTGTTCATCAAACATGTAAAAAAGAACGTTTTCAATTCTAAATGTTTTAAAATAGAAGTGGTTCCAGCGAGTGCGTACTATTTATTTCTTTATTTACTACTATTTATGATAATAATAGTCCAGTCATTTTCGGGTCAAAGAACAACAAAAAAGAAGACTTTTATTATTGAACTCAGCAGGCTTATTACGTAACTCGCTCGCAATCAGCATCGTCTTCATTTTTGACAGCAGTTCTTTGTTTCTGTATTGTTTTATACTGATTTGTGGAGTTCAATAAAGAGTTGTAATGGTTTCTATCATACCTAGCAAATCGACGACAATATGTGGTTACGGAAAATGAGCGGGGTCAGGAGATGCGTTCATCAATAAAGAACATACCAAGGGGAACTCCTCAGGGATCTATCCTTAGTCCCATTCTGTTTGCAATGTTTACAGCTGACCTTGGTAGACAGTTGAAGCATTGCTCGGTCCATCAGTATGCGGACGACACGCAAATTTACTATTCTTTCAAGGCGCACGATACTGAACAGGCGGTGCAACTGATTAATGAGGATTTAGATGTTATATCTAACTGGGCAAATAATAATAACCTCGTGTTGAACCCAATTAAATCTAAGTTTTTAGTTATCGGCACTAAACATCAATGCCAAAGGGTGGTGAATCGAAACCCTTCCATAGCTATCAATGGACAGCTAGTTGAAAGGGTGGAAAAAGCGAAAAATTTGGGCTTGCTGATGGATGCAGAATTAAGATATGTTGACCATGTGAACCTTAAGATAAGGAATGCATTTTACAGGTTGAAAATTTTATATGGGATCAGGGACTATTTAACGGAGGCAGTAAGGCTTCAGCTTGTGGAGTCATTGGTCCTGTCACAATTTAACTATTGCGATGCTGTATACGGGCCAAGAGTATTTGCGAAAACATCAAAAGCAATACAACGAGTTCAAAATGCTTGCATCAGGTTTTGCTACTCAATACCACGAAGAGCCCGAATTACACCGTACCTCAACCAAAAAGGTATTTTAAAAATGGCAGCACGTAGGGAGTTGCACTTCACTACCTTGGTGCATAAAATAGTGCACAAAAAGATACCCGAATACTTATTTAAAAAAATTACTTGGATGAAGGACGTTCATAAATGGAATACTCGTAGTCAGAGTCAAGATACAGCTTTCGTTCCAAAGCACAAAACTGTTGGTTTTAGAAGCAGTTTCAAGTTCGCAGCCACCAAAATTTGGAATGATCTTCCTCCGCCATTGCGAAAAAATATGTCCCAAAATAATATAAAGTCTAAATTGAGGTCCATTTTGTTAACTCGACAATTAGAACTTGAAGCATAGTTGCGAAATATTGGCTGCCGCGTCCTGCACGTTACACATTACAAGACAAGCTGTTAGTGAATGTCGATGTGTCTTGTTCCCTTTTTGTTTTTGTTTTTAATCCTATTTTTGTTCCCCTATTGCTTTCAACTTTGTATAACCCTACAATTTTGCAACAGGGATGTATTATGGGGGTGTACTGAAAATCAGCGCTGTGTCAGTTGGAGGCTCCTGCGAGAGCTCTAACCCGCAGCAAATGCTGAGTACATCCCCTTTGCCACATTTGTTTTATGTTTTGTGAATTAATATTATATTTTATGTAGTAAAAATAAGGTTAAAGTTGTATAAACTGTTTTTTTTTTTTGTAATTGTTGTTAGTGGCAATAAATCATCTTTTATCTTTATCTATCTTTTTTATCTCCATTACACATAATTATGCCTCGTTTTGGCAGTTTTTCTGTACAGTGACCAGTTTCCTCGTTTTGGCCTCGAATGTCGAGGAAAACTGATCGGCTCAGTGCGGTTTTGAGTGATTTTTCTCTTTAACGCTTTAGACGATTTAATCAAGCCCAGCCGCGGTGGGAAATTGAGAAATTGTTTATCGGCATCAGAGTAGCGTGAGAAGATGAAACTAAACAAGAATGCCGAAAAAACAAGTTTATAGAGTAATTAAAGGAAGTAAGACAGTCCGTGAGGCTTCACGGAGAGAAATGAATTAGCCGTGATAGCTAAGCTCCCTTTGCTGAAATTTTCTTTGCTGTGGCATACAATTTGTTTGCAACTGTAACAAGGCCATGTCTATAGCAACTAAAACCAGTTAGCTACCACTGATAACGATATTTAGCTAAACGAATTTCAAATAATTTGCTAACAGTACTAATTGATTAGCAACTATAGCTAATTTATCAACAAAATAATTTAGTAATTGCTGTTAGTTGTAACCGTTAATAATTCTTAGTTATAGTGGATAAAAATTTCGTTACTATTACTAATTTTACATGTGTTAGACAGCAGATAATATCTTTGATACGTTTGATAAATACATTTTGCAATCACTAATAACATTTTTGCAACGGCTGCTAATTTTTTTCTGATTCATCTACTAATATATCCTTCGCTAATGTTGCTAAGAATCTTAGTCGCACCAACAAATTTACTTTGCAATGAACAGCAATATTATATTAGCAGTCGTAGCAAATCAGACTTATGTGTGGCAGCCAAGAACTTTTTGCAGCTTTGACTAACTTATTCACAAACTGTAGCTAATATTATTTGCTGCAACTGCTAAATATTTTTTTGCTAATGTTGCTAAGAATCTTAGTCGCACCAACAAATTTACTTTGCAATGAGCAGCAATATTATATTTGCAGTCGTAGCAAATCAGACTTAAGTGTGGCAGCCAAGAACTTTTTGCAGCTTTGACTAACTTATTCACAAACTGTAGCTAATATTCTTTGCTGCATCTGCTAAATAATTTTATGCTAATGTTGCTAAGAATCTTAGCCGCACCAACAAATTTACTTTGCAATGAACAGCAATATTATATTAGCAGTCGTAGCAAATCAGACTTAAGTGTTGCAGCCAAGAACTTTTTGCAGCTTTGACTAACTTATTCACAAACTGTAGCTAATATTATTTGCTGCAACTGCTAAATATTTTTTTGCTAATGTTGCTAAGAATCTTAGTCGCACCAACTAATTTACTTTGCAATGAACAGCAATATTATATTAGCAGTCGTAGCAAATCAGACTAAAGTGTGGCAGCCAAGAACTTTTTGCAGCTTTGACTATAAGTAACGATAAGTATTAAGGCCAACAGCAACTGAGCTTACGAAATACGCCAACAGATGGCGCTGCGCGCAAGTTACATCGCGCTATCGTTTGGTTGACCGAGCGTCCATATATACCCGAGATGATTTTGAATGATTATCTTGTAACAGACACAGGAAGCGAGTCTGAGTAGCCTAGTGTGCACGTTACTGCTTCTAATTCGTTAGGACGTTAACGGGCCCGGTCTATCAGACTTTGCAGGTGTGTGCACGGGTTGCCGTATCGCAGTGGCGGTCGCTTCCTCGGGCCACAAATTGATTACATCCCACAACTAAGACTCTTGGTAACTGTAACAAACTTAATTAGCAGCTCCAGCTAACCTGATTACATCTCACAACTAAGACTCTTAGTTACAGTAACAAACCCAATTAGCACTTATAGCTAAACAGATTACATCCCACAACTAAGACTCTTAGTTAAAGTAACAAACCCAATTAGAGGCTACAGCTAAATTGATTACATCCCACAACTATGACTCTTGGTTACAGTAACAAACCCAATTAGTACTTACAGCCAAACTGATTACATCCCACAACTAAGACTCTTAGTTAAAGTAACAAACCCAATTAGAGGCTACAGCTAAATTGATTACATCCCACAACTATGACTCTTGGTTACAGTAACAAACCCAATTAGTACTTACAGCCAAACTGATTACATCCCACAACTAAGACTCTTAGTAACTGTAACAAACTTAATTAGCAGCTACAACTAACTTGATTACATCTCACAACTAAGTCTTTCTTATAGTAACAAACCCTTTTAGCAGCTGCAGCTAAACTCGTTGTCGAATACCGCTAAAGAAATGCGATAGAGTATCAAACTAACTTAGTTGCTACAGCCAACACTTTCGCCGATGCAACGAATTATTTTGATTGTCACATCTAAAGTAATTAGCAGCTACGGCAAATTTGTTTGCAGCTACCGCTAAATATTGCTAATTAAATTAGCTGTCACTGCTAAATATAGCTAATATACTTAGCAGCCACAACAAATTTTAGCTAATATGATTAGCAGTCACTGCTAAGTTTCCCAAACTTCAAAGTGATCACAACTAAGAATATTTGCTATCACAGCCAAGTTTCGGTAGCGAAAAACTCTTTGCAACGATAGCTAAATACTTCGATGTCCCTATAGTTTCGAAGGAATTTAGCTGCGCCAACTAATTCCTAGTTACCACAGCTAAGTTTTTTTTTCCGTGTTATTACCTAACTTACCCGCAATCGCCATCGTGCTCATTTTGACAGTTCGTGTATGGGCTGACAGTTGGCATCGGAATCAGCTAGCTGTCACATTCATACAAGAACTGTTGAAATGAACACGATGGCGATTGCGAGCGAGTTAGGTAATAAGCCTACTGGTACCACACACACACACACACACACATAAATCACGTCTTTATCCCTTACGGGGTAGACAGAGCCTAAAGTGACAAGACCTAAAGACCACTACTGGTACCATTGATATTATAATATGACAGTTTGCGTGTTTGTTACTCCTTCAGTCTAACTAAAACGTCTAAACTCAACCTGCGGCTTGCGACACTATGACTAAAACGTGTTTATGGTCCATATAAAAAAGGTTGAGTACCCCTGCTCTAAAACGACTGGACGTATTTTGGTGAAATTTTGAAATTGGTTAAATAGCTGGTTGTCTGGAATAACACATATTATGCTAAATTTCGAAACGACGCTGAAAATTAGAACACAGAATAATCCGAAAAGTAAAGCTATGGTCGGGAATCGAACCCGGATCCTCGTCATTACGTGACGCGTGCTATACCCGTACACCGTAGCAGGCAAAACTCTCTCTATGGGCGGTGTAGTGATATAGCACGCGTAGTAAAGAATAATTAAGTACCTGTGTGCGAAAGAGATGGAAGCTTTATGTTGTCATTAACGCTACTCGAGTGCCCTAGGAATGCTAGTGCACTCAAGCCTCTATAAACGTAAGAACATCTTAAACTTCGAAGAACTCCCGCGAATACTTAGGTAATCACTCAACGCCTTGCCCCAAAGTTAGAGCAATGCGCCACTCGTCAATAAATGTTTTGCTATTTTTGAAGTGGCAACTTCTTTAGCGACGTTGTGCACTTTTTTGGGATGGGCAAAAAATTTTAAACTCGCGTCAGATTCTGACGGTCACGTGACCGATAGGTACGACGGAGGGAGAGTTGCTGCTGGGTCGTTTAAGCGGCGCTGGGCGCTTGCTCGAGTGTGTGTGTGTGTAGTTTTCACTTCTGCCGGCACTCCCGGAGTGCAACCCGTTGTTTTGTCTACAAACGAGATTCACGCCAACTGACTCATACCTCCAAGCTGGTCTGGGAGTAGAAAAAAAATATAGAACGTATCAGTTGCTTCTCTTCCCGCGCTGATGATAAAAGCCCGAGAGAATGGGCGAAAATCTTAGGAATCATGTTATAGGCTATGCGACTAGCAACCATCACTATTCTGATTCCCCTTTCGACCTGTACGCCTACAATCATAAATGTGATCTTAAGGTCTTGTTACCTCAGGCTCTGTATACCATGTAAGGCATAAAGACGTGATTTATCTATGTATGTATGTCGCAGGCGGATTAGGTATAGTGATCCGCCGTATTTCATTACGCCTAGCCGTTTTGCAATGCGGCGGTTCAACGATTAGCCGGATTGAATACGGCTGAATGAAAATCCGCCGGAATATATTCGGCGCCATACGTTCTTCAACACGGCTAGCCGTATAGACTACAAGCCCATGGAAAAAAAAACATGTGAAATGAACAGCGTGAATGAAGCTTAGAAGGCTGTTACTATATCATAAAATAACTCTGAGCGCTATGCCGTCATTTCTGAGCGGTACAAACTTTTTCTCATACATTGCAAAAAAAAAATTGCACTACCTCCGGCACCACCACTTTAAAGCGGCACTAGGTTTTTCGACATTTATTTTTAATCGTCTATAAGCTATAAAAACGCCGTAAATTAATAATTAGTCGTAATTCCTCACTTGTACGGTCAAGTGCAAAAATAAGTATCGATATGAACTTCTCAAAATTATGTTCCACGACCTTATTACGCCGGTGTAAGAGCGTATGGTACTTATTTTTGAAACTTTGACTAGATACATTACACTTGACTGTACCTGAGTAATTCCATAAATGTACCGCTCAGAAATGACGGCATAGCGCTCAGAGTTATTTTATGATATTGTTGGAACAAGGACTACGAGGAGACGGTGATGGCAACACTCCCTTCCGGGGCTAACTTCACCGGGCTGCAACTTCGGACGGGACGGCGTCAACGCTCGGCTCGGGAGGCCGATACTTTTATGGCGAGGGTGTGCTTCGGAACGGTTGTCGGTCTACCTACATGTCGGTCGCGTTAAATAAAGGAATGTGTGCTAATTTCGTAATAAAACATGATTTAAGTGATTATTTCGGGTTATTAATCTCATCTATCTAAAATCAGAACTGGGACCGTATTTATTTCGTGCCTTTATGCTCGTTCAGCCATTAAATTCATCGTTTAGAAAATCCATCGTTACGTTTTGAAAATATGCGATTTACTAATTAGTTATTTTTCGGCCGTAGCTGTTGCTAACGGGAAAAAGTGCTGTTGTTAATCTTTACATCAGTGTTTTTGCTAATTGTGAATTAACGTGCGTTATTGCTTATTTGTTTTGCTCATTGTGACTAATATTCCGTCCGGTTTACAACGACTACATCTATCGTGCTTTCTAGTTTACGTTACGTACATCATGCCCAATCGTAAACCACGTAGTAATGATACTAGCCGCCGTAAGGCACGACATCGGCGTAGTCGTAGTAGAAGTAGACATCGCTCGACTAGCCGAGGAGAATCCTTAAGCGCCGACCTCGGGCGTCAAATGCAATGTATTTTGAACCGACTAAACGCGTTAGAGGAACATTCCATTCCGCCGCCGTCACCCCTAATGCCAGTCCCCCGAAGTCAGGTACCTTCGTCGGTAACAGAGCGGGTTGCTACCACGAGCAGTACCACCACGCCACCCGCCACGCCGCCGCCGCCCGTCCGGCGCAGCCGCTCGAGGGAGCGTGCTGGCCTGGGCGACCGGGCGCCGCCGCCGCCCGTCCAGCGCAGCCGCTCGAGGGAGCGTGCTGGCCTGGGCGACCGGGCGCCGCCGCCGCCCGTCCAGCGCAGCCGCTCGAGGGAGCGTGCTGGCCTGGGCGACCGGGCGCCGCCGCCGCCCGTCCAGCGCAGCCGCTCGAGGGAGCGTGCTGGCCTGGGCGACCGGGCGCCGCCGCCGCCCGTCCAGCGCAGCCGCTCGAGGGAGCGTGCTGGCCTGGGCGACCGGGCGCCGCCGCCGCCCGTCCGGCGCAGCCGCTCGAGGGAGCGTGCTGGCCTGGGCGACCGGGCGCCGCAGCCGCCCGTCCGGCGCAGCCGCTCGAGGGAGCGTGCTGGCCTGGGCGACCGGGCGCCGCCGCCGCCCGTCCAGCGCAGCCGCTCGAGGGAGCGTGCTGGCCTGGGCGACCGGGCGCCGCCGCCGCCCGTCCGGCGCAGCCGCTCGAGGGAGCGTGCTGGCCTGGGCGACCGGGCGCCGCCGCCGCCCGTCCGGCGCAGCCGCTCGAGGGAGCGTGCTGGCCTGGGCGACCGGGCGCCGCAGCCGCCCGTCCGGCGCAGCCGCTCGAGGGAGCGTGCTGGCCTGGGCGACCGGGCGCCGCCGCCGCCCGTCCGGCGCAGCCGCTCGAGGGAGCGTGCTGGCCTGGGCGACCGGGCGCCGCAGCCGTTCACCCCGACGCAGCGGTTCGATCGAACGTGCTGGCTGCAGGCCGGGTGACCAACCGCCGCAAGCGAGTGAGGGCATCCACACTGGACAGTCTTCTACGGAAGCCATTGTAAGCGCTATCCGTTCCATCAACAACACGGTGAGATCAAACCAAGCTTACTATATTTCAAATTTTGATCCAAATCTTCACGATATTGATGTATGGTGTTACGAAGTAGACCGAGCTAAGGTGACCAATAATTGGAGTGACAACGAATGTCTTTCTCGTATAGGTAACTGCCTTAAAGGTGACGCTCGAGTATGGCTCAATGAGTGGGTAACCAACGACCGCAGTTGGGGAAATTTTAAGAAAGAATTTAGGCCTTTGTGTCCGAAACGGCCTGATATTGCTAACATTCTTTTTGAAGTCATGCAAACTGATTCAAATCAGTATCCAACCTATGCGGACTATGCACGGCGGTCGTTCTTGCGCCTACGAATCGTGTCAGGTCTCAGTGACGAATTGATATCTGCTATAATTATTCGGGGAATCACAGACCCACATATTCGAGCGGCCGCTACTAATTCAAAGGTGAAGCCAACAGAACTAGTAGAATTTCTCTCGATTTATGTTAAACCAAGCACGACCAAAGTAAATAATGTACACACAAGCAATCCTACGTCACGTAATAATAACAACCGCGATGTTTTGAAAACCAAATGCAATTATAATAACGTTCGAAAGCGACGATACGACGACGGTAAATGCTTCTCATGCGGCCAAACCGGTCATGTCCAGGCTCTTTGCAGCAAAAAGTCAAAGCCCGACAATACTGCTTCTCAAACTACTACATCAACCACCAAACCTGTTGGGGTGAAATCAAAAGCTGAACCGTGCTCTTTCTGCAAAAAGCTAGGACATAAGGTTGATACATGTTTTGCAAAAATTAAATGTGAATCTCGTAATAAAGACAATGTAAATGTCTGCCGTGAAACAAAAAATAGTCAAAAAAACGACATAACTGTTGCTGTTATTCAAGGCGTACCGGTTGACGTCTTAATAGACAGTGGTTCGACCATATCTCTGATTTCGACTTCATTAGTAAAACATTTTCAATGTCCTCAAAAATCCGCATTCCGTATTTTGAAAGGAATTGGCGGTCAAGAGATAGAGTCAACCCACTACGTCACCCTGCCGATAGAGTTTGCCGAAGTCACTTTAGAAGTAGATTTCTATGTTGTGGCCGCCGCGTACATGAGCACCCCGGTGTTACTAGGTACAGATGTACTTAATAGGCCAGGCATTACATACATTCGTACCCGTGATCGACAAAGCATTGCTCGTGATGATCCAAATTGTGCGGACGTTTTAACTGTTGAATCGGATGGACATGTATCAGTAAATTCACCACTAACTGGTGAACATTTAAGCCAACTGATGGATATTATTAGAGACTATTCATGCAGATGCTTTAGGACCTCTACCAGAATCTAGTGGGCATAAATTTGTTTTGATTATTGTCGATGCTTTTTCGAAATTTTGCCTTTTGTATCCGATGATAAGACAAGATGCTAGTGAGTTAAAATCCCGTTTCACTAATGCCATTTCGTTATTTGGGGCTCCTAAATTGATAGTCGCTGACCGAGGTCGAATGTTTCAAAGTAGCGAGTTTACAAGTTGTGTATTTGAGTTAGGTAGCGACATTCACTTGATAACGCCCGAGATGCACCAGTCCAATGGCCAAGCGGAACGTTATTGTCATACTGTCTTAGACATGGTTAGAATTCATAGCAATTACCGACAGGAAGAATGGTCTAAAGTTCTCTGGAAATTGCAACTAGTATTGAACGTGACTAAGCACAAGACGACCCAATACTCCCCGCTACATTTGCTCATCGGTACCGACGCCGTTACCCCCTTATACGTAACCTTGTCAGAGACGTAGCCATCGAGGGATCTCGCCCTAATCGTCAAGCTATTCGTGAAATGACAAGGCAACGAGCATCACGTCGACTGCAACAGAACCAAACACGTCAGGATGCGACGGTTAATCGTGGCAGAGTGCAGCCACGCACATTTGAAACTAATTCTTTGGTTTTTGTTATTAAGAAGGCGCAAGCAACCGGGAAACTTGATTCCGGTATGCGCGGCCCTTACCGCGTTATGAAGGCTCTCCCTCACGAAAGGTACGAGCTGCAACTGGTGGCTGGTTCTTACGGCAAGACAACGCAAGCTGCAGCAGAGTTTTTGGTACAGTGGCAGGGCGAGTGGACTCCAGACGCGTGTGCTGCCTTTTTTGAGGGTAAGCTGGTGCATATCTGATTGTGCAGTCTGAGTTTATCTCGCTACTGTGAGCAGACCTCACTACTTCCTGCGAGCAGACCTCGCTACTGTGAGCAGACCTCACTATTCTGAGCAGACCTCAGTATTTTCTGCGAGCAGACCTCGCTTATGTGAGCAGACCTCACTATTATCTGTGAGCAGACCTCACTATTCTGAGCAGACCTCAGTATTTTCTGCGAGC
The DNA here is from genome assembly GCA_932294345.1 of Pandemis cinnamomeana. Classification (NCBI taxonomy): domain Eukaryota; kingdom Metazoa; phylum Arthropoda; class Insecta; order Lepidoptera; family Tortricidae; genus Pandemis; species Pandemis cinnamomeana. Next base: position 12,833,635 of record OW028710.1, on the reverse strand, counting down.
AGACCTCGCTTATGTGAGCAGACCTCACTATTATCTGTGAGCAGACCTCACTATTCTGAGCAGACCTCAGTATTTTCTGCGAGCAGACCTCGCTTATGTGAGCAGACCTCACTATTATCTGTGAGCAGACCTCACTATTCTGAGCAGACCTCAGTATTTTCTGCGAGCAGACCTCGCTTATGTGAGCAGACCTCACTATTATCCGTAAGCAGACCTTGCTTATGTGCAACTTCAACTAAAGCCAGACTCTTTACGTGAACATTCATCCCCAGCATCATGTGAGAAAGCCGTAACGCTGAGAAAGATATGCTACTACCCTGGCTGTTCACATTCTGTTGTTTTGTGTATGTAGACTTAACCAAGATTTCTTAAACAGGTGCAGACGCTGAAGATTGTGAGTCCACTCCACCTAGTCAGAGTTCCCTAAATGCGCTTCGAGGAGATGCCTCACGCACCGCACCAGGGGCGTTGTCACCTGCTGCACGCGTACCGGTGGAGGACGGGGACGTCCTCCAGTCAGGAGAAGCCGTGTTGGAACAAGGACTACGAGGAGACGGTGATGGCAACACTCCCTTCCGGGGCTAACTTCACCGGGCTGCAACTTCGGACGGGACGGCGTCAACGCTCGGCTCGGGAGGCCGATACTTTTATGGCGAGGGTGTGCTTCGGAACGGTTGTCGGTCTACCTACATGTCGGTCGCGTTAAATAAAGGAATGTGTGCTAATTTCGTAATAAAACATGATTTAAGTGATTATTTCGGGTTATTAATCTCATCTATCTAAAAATATAGTAACAACCTTGTAAGCTTCATTCACGCTGGTTCATTTCATATGTTTTTTTTGTCCATGGGCTTGTAGTCTAGCCCCCTTATTCATAAATGCTGTATAGGCTTCTTCTAACTTAGCAATCGTTTGTCCTTATCTGTGAAAGGTAAATTTCAAAATGACAGATAAGGACAAACGATTGCTAAGTTAGCAGAGGCCTACAGAGCGTTTATGAATAAGGGGGTAGTAATGTAATACAGCGAGTCATTGGCCGCCGCTTTGACAGTTTTTAGTTCAGTTGACGGAGCTCCGCGCTTGGCGTATACGTACCGGTTGACGAGCCAGGCGGGCAGTGCGCCGCGCGGGTCGGAGCGAGACACGTAGCCGAGCCAGCTGCCGCCGCCGCTGCGCGTGCGCACCGCGAACCCCGTGAGCAGCGACTGCGCCCTAGAACAAACCACACAAACATAATGGTGGACGAAGATGTGGCTCGCACTATCTCCTTAATCTATACTACCTAATATTATAAAGAAGAAAAATTTGATTGTTTGTTTGAATTGAATAGGCTCCGAAACTACTGGAGCGTTTTGAAAAATTATTTCACCGTTAAAATACTACAGCCGGGGAAATTACGGGCACAAGAGGCATTGCATCTTAGTCCTCTAGGTTGGCAACGCATCTGCAATCCCTCCGGGGTTGCGGGTGTCTATGGGCAGTGGTGATCACTTACCATCAGGTGACCCACTTGCTCGTTTGCCTTCCTATTCATATAAAAAAAAAAAAACATTTTATACCTGATGAACATAGGCTATATAAGATCCTACGCAAAGTCGCGGGCAACAGCTAGTTTATTAATATACTACCTGTTGCCCACGATATAAACTATCTAAAAAAACCATGCTGGTCTGGGAGCAAAGGAAAAACATAATGTACCAGTATGCCTAGCACGAAAGCATACGAAAGTCACGTCGCGCGCGAGATAGATTACCCATCTCTTTCTAAAACGAATAGTAAGAAAAAGACGGGCAATCTGACTCGCGCGCGACGCGACTTTTGTACGCTTTCGTGCTAGACGTACAGTTGCTTCTTGTCCCGCGCAGAAGGTAAAAGCCCGTCAAGTGAATGGGCGAAATTATGAATATCACTTTATAGGCGATGCGGCTAGCAACCTTATCACTATTTTGATTCCCCTTTCCACTTATACGCCTCCAATCATGCTAAACGTGATATAGACGTGATTTATGTATATATGTGTATGGATGTAAAAAAAATATCTCTGTAAGTACCAATTCAGTGGTTTCGGCGTGGAAGCGTGACATACGACAGACAGCTACTTTCGCGTTTATAATTATGTACACTTAATAATCTTTTAATGAAAGCCACGAAAAAATCATGAATATTCCCTATTGTTTGTACGAGAAATAGGATAGGCGGTAACTTAGCAAAGTTGAAACGAATCCTAAAACGTTCACCAGAGTCGAGGGAATCACGCCAAGAACATTCCCAGTTTGCTTGAAATCGGAATCTACGAACATGTCCATGTTACGTTAAAGGAAATTGATTCAGACAGTCATCCCTAGAGTCTCGGAAGCCTTTGAGAGCTCTGATTGGACGAGACGACTCACTAATCCTGCAGGCTCTTAGATAAAACACCGCTGTCACTGGGAGATAATGAAGAAACAAATTACTGTGCGTATTTCTTGGGTGAAAATACAGTTTGGTTACGAGCCGCCAGGAAATGGCGCGGCAGTGTGTAGTGAAAACCTTTAGCAAGCGTTGGTGATTGATGGGCATTGGGATTGGCCATCATGTTGGCCATTAGGCAGTAACACAATGACGTGATCTTGAAAGTAGCTGCATATTGGTAGTTTGATCGAAGACTTTGCCTCTCAGGTTAGTCGTTTGGAATCTAAACATAAGTGACGTGATCAATCAGTCAAATCAGCCCAATACCCGTGTTGGGATTGTGCAAGTATTTTGAATAATAATCAATTTTTAGAGTTTCAACCTTTTTGGCTGTCGGTGGCTGGCTGGCGCTAGTCCATTGCCACGCGCCGCGGCACTGAATAAAAAGAACAATAAGGCGGCTGTCACTTGTTTTCAGGATTGTCGGTGCACTGTCGGTCTTCTATGCGGTTTTATGTTTAAACTATTGTAAATATCAATTAATGTATGTAGTGTTTGGTGTAATAATAGTCTTCGCGGGTGTGTAGACATTTACTAAGCGGCGGCAGTGGCTAAAATACTCTACGGACGAACTCTACACAGCGGTCTGATACTACTGCGTACTGCCATGGGTGGTGAAGGGGTATAGCACGCGTCACGGAATGACGAGGATCCGGGTTGGTCCTTCATCGTCACACATAAGTATTTTTTTAAACGAATGTAGAGTTACTAATCGACTAGAATCACGATAAAAAATAAACACACTAATAACTTTGGCAATATCCGGTTAAAAAAAATACCACACTAATTCAGAATAATGTAAATAGGTGGTGTAACACGGTGTAACTAGAGGAGATGGTGATGAAAATTTTATTTAAATGCGCAAGAGAGTAGTGTACCTAGCTATACCCCGACACCACCCATAGCAGGTAGGTAAGCCTCCGAATTTTTCTATCTGTTACTAGCTGTCACGTGACCCTGTTACTGTGCAAATTTTTATAGCCAAGCGTCATCAGTTTGAATGATGTGTCTGTACGACACAATTACAAACCACTACTGAACTAGTTTCTTTTTTTCAGTGGCTCAGCAACACATTGTTATGTCCCACTGTTCAGCATCGAATCCTATTATCTTATCCTTTTAAATACCTACAGAACGGACACCTATTTACGTATAACGAAGGAAAACGACGATTAAAAATTTTCATGAATTCAAAAAACCGTCTGAATCCCCAGTAATTTTTCCGTCTCCCAAGAGCTTTTATCTCTTCACTCGACTTATTTCAATGCTTTTTAACGATTTCTGCTAATGCCACGTTATCGAGCGTTGGAAAGAAAAATGTTCTAACAACGGTGAAATTTCATTGCAATTAAAAGCTTTATCCCTTAAGCCATGCGGTTTATGTTGCAATGAACTGAGAATATCGTGAGCACTTATTGAACTGGAGGGTAGTAAAGACTTGAACGAAAAGGTCAAAGTGGACAGTTGAGGGTGCTCACTGAGGGTACCTAATACTGGGTTGAAATGATCAACTCTGGCCTTAAGTTTTTCACAATTCTTTCACAAAAAATTATTGAATGCTTAAAACGTAGCCTAAGTATACAAGTTAGCGTCATGGGGTCCTAGCGCTTAAAAAAACATTACTGTAGCGCTAAACTCTCCAGTAATGTTGCATACAAATTCCATTACTGTCTAGTTATTAACTTTTTAAAAATGCGAATCGCCATTATAAAATTAAGGCACAAGTCTTAAAACACCAAATTAAAAAAAAAGCTAGTACGTGAACGTGTTTATCTGTGTCTGAAATAGCTTTAAGTGTTCTGGGTGGAAAAATACTCTCTTCAAATGCCATTGTTAGAAAAAGGCGGCAAAGCAAAACAATTTTCACTATTTTGTTTTCATTTATTTTGTTGTTGTTTTATTTTCGATTTTTGAGAAAAGCACTATACTTGCCTCGGCCACAATAGCATTGCTGGCTTCGTATTATTAAACGGACTCGCAAGCTCGTCCGTTCAAACCAATACTCAGCCAGCAATTGCCTACTTCCTGGCCTAGACAGTAATGTATACTATTATTTGGGTCCCACTGAAAAACAGCGTTGCGGCGCCGCAACATTACGCTGAGTCAGACCCATTTTACACCATATCGGTACCAACTATTCGTTTAGTGTAACATCATTTACTGTTCGTTTTCTGTTTACTTTATTTTTTTCAAATGTATTGCAGGTATCTCCACGTGTATCGAATGTGTGTAAATAAATGTTTCTCTCTCTCACACACACACGCACACATGATTAAAAAAACCTGGAACTTTTGTAGTGTGCTCAGTCTATAACAACCAAATGCTGAAATACACTTTGATAGTTTAGTGGCTAGACAATCTAACCAAATCTCTTTACCAAATTGTTGGGCGACATTCTTAAGAACCATGACTGTTATAGCCGGTGCGGCTAGCAACCCATCACTATTTTCATTGCACTTTCCACCTATACGCCCACAATCACGCTAAAGGCCATTAGGTCTTGTTACCTTGGGCTCTGTATGCGTCTACCCCGTCAGGGATAAAGATGTGATTTATGTATGTATACCAAATTCCAACTGAATTGGTTCAATGGTCTAGGCTAGGTCGCGCTTTCACGCGTAACAGACAGCCAGACAGACAGCGTTACTTTCACATTTTTAATATTAGTAGGCTTCGATCAACAATACAACTAGATTCACGGTGATAGCTCTGAAAACGGCTCCGAGAAATAAGACCACAAAATAAATTTGTGGTCTTATTTCTGACAGTATGCGCCAACCTCGGCCAACGTGAGGACGTGTCAAAATGCCACAATGTGCGTTCAAAAATTGCAAAAACAGCCACCGAAACACTAAGGTTTCGGAAGGAATATCTTTCTTTAAGTAAGTAAAAGTCAGTATTTCATAAAGTACGTAAAAATTTGCAGTTTACATTTTAAAATCAATAATTTATTGTTTGGCCAATGTTGGCCCACCATCTTGACAATAATCGGTGGTTTTAGAACAAGAAATTCATGGAGTAGTTCTCGTTTTAAAATAAAATAAATATTGTGTCTTTTTGTAGATTTTCTAGTGATCCTTTTTGCTGTGCAGAATGGATAACTATTGTCGCGAGAGAAAGAGAAGAAGAACTTTACAGGACTTACAGAACTTACAAAAATCTGCTATACGTTCGATTTATTTTGCCAAATTCGACACAACTGGAAACAGCCAAATATATTGTAAAAAAGAATCCTCTCAGGAAAAAAACTGCTCTAAAAGACAGCTATATATCAAACTAAATTTATTTAAGGGTAATTAATAAACGGATAATTTCACAGCCATCATTTAAGTTCTTCGCCGATCTGTGCAGGTTTCCTCACGATGTTTTCCTTCACCATTAGCTTATAGTAGGTAGGTAGGTCGAACAACTAGGCTACTACGGCTGTTGCCTGGCTGGGCCTGCGTGGGAACTATGGCCCAATCCCTCTCGTTCTTAAAGGAAGCCTGTGTTCAGCAGTGGTGGAAGTGTGTGTATGCTTAATTATTAAAATTCATGTTATTATTTGTATTTGTAAATATCTCTCAAATAAAAAAAATCGAGTTATATACTTAATTGCGACTCCATTATTACCCTGTTCCTCAAATAAAATGACATATTTTTGAAACGAAGGTAGTTCTTTTGTTTATCGAACGCTTTCGCACGTCTTGTGACGAAATGTCGTAAGTATTATATACAATTATAACTATTTGGATCTTTGTTGCTTAGACTTAAGGTTTATTTTACGTTAATAAAGAAGGTAAAAAAGATATAGCTATAAGCATAAGCAACAGGGCCACTTTTTCGCTTTGATTTTGTATGGGACCGTGAATCTAGTTGTATTGTTGATCGAAGTTAGTAGGGATTAAAATAATCACACTGGCAATTCGCTTTTAGTGAGGGCGAGGTCACGGATTGACGCACCAGATACGTTATCGCTAGCAAATAATCTAATGACCGCGAGCGCTGGAGTGGCATGAAGCCGTGATTACCCTGCAAGGGATATTAAACAGGTGGCGTGTGATTCCACTGCCATACATAATATAAACCACCGAGTAGACAGAGCCCAAGGTAACAAGACAAATGCCACAGTAGCAAGACCCAAAAGCCACGCTTAGCATGATTGTGGGCGTACATGTGGAAAGAGGAATCAAAGTAGTGATGGGTAGCCGCATCGCCTATAACATGATTCTGATGCCCATTCCCTCGATGGGCTTTTACCATCTGCGCGGGCAGAGAAGCAACTGGCACATTCTATGTTTTTCCTTTGCTCCCAGACCAGCATGGAAGTAACATACAAACGTATAAACCACGTCTTTATCCCTTACTGCTAGCGAATAATCTAATGAGCGCGAGCGCTGGAGTGGCATGAAGCCGTGATTACCCTGCAAGGGATATTAAACAGGTGGCGTGTGATTCCACTGCCAGTGGTCGATATATACGTATAAATCACGTCTCTATCCCTTACCGAGTAGACAGAGCCCAAGGTAACAAGACAAAGGCCGCAATGTACGACTTTTCTATAAAGACCCGGCCCGCGATTTATGCGTGTACAGTAGGCACCGAACAAAGTTTCCACAACCCTTCCCATATTTCTATGCATAACAGAACAATCGTATTTGTCACCCGTGGTTGCACGCGACTAGTGACGTGCCGAGTGTGGCTCGATTCGAGTCAGACTCGATTCCTGCTTTGGACTCGCCTACTCGAATACCAATTTATTTTGATTCGAGTACGGGACCGGATTTCGGTACTCGATTCTATTATGAAAGTCCAACTGACTCGAGTTTAGTATCCGAGTGCCTCGTATTCATGGTAAACATCTGTTCAGCAACAAAGTTGAATCAATGTTTACGCTTGTCGGGCGAGAGCTTGTCAACATGACGCTATCAACTCTACAACACGCAGTGTTGCCAGCAACATGTTGACAGCAACTCCGCAACACGTTGATTCAACTTTGTTGCTAAACAGATATTTACGAGGCTTTGGGTTGACTCGTTCGTACTCGATCTCTGTTTAAGTACTTAAGCACTAAGCAATGAAGTGACGCCAAATAATATGTAGTGTTGAAACTGTTACAGTGAGTGAATTTTATTGTTAACTAGCGACCCGCCCCGGCTTCGCACGGGTGCAATCAGTGTTTCTCTACTGTATTATACATGTATTATACACATAAACCTTCCTCATGAATCACTCTATCTATTAAAAAACCGCTTCAAAATCCGTTGCGCAGTTTTAAAGATTCAAGCATAGGTACACAGGGACGGACAGACAGCGACAGCGACTTTGTTTTATACTATGTAGTGGTGGTACTAATAGTGAAGTGATTGATTTTCATTGAAAATGTCGTTTTGTTATACTAAACCTACATGCTGTTTTAAGTTTACCCTTCTTCGATTTTTCCTTTGTTCTAAAATCGGTAACGGATTCGAGTTCTGGACTCGTGTCTGGACTCGAATCCCAGACTTAAGTTCCGGACTCGAATTTTTAGAGTCAACATTCGAACCGCGGAATCGAGTCGACTCGATCCACCAAAATAGCGACGCGGCACATCATTACGCGAAACCGCCAGCCCACAAAACCTTTTTAAACAACAAAACAACACGAGTTGTTATGATTTCATTCACAATTTCCCATTGTAGCTGTTGAGATTGTTCCCACATAACTCGTCAACACGACGCCCTTTGTCACTTGTTTTAACGATGTTAAACCAAAAGAATATATACTCGTGCGTACGTACATATTACAAAACCCTTAAAACAACCAATGTTGGCCTGGGAGCAGAGCATTCTCCAAAAAAAATCCACATATATGTGTGTATATTTTATCTGTGTATCGTTTCGTGAGTCATAGACGGTTCTGGCTGAAAATCAGTGCTGCAGGTGTCTAACACCTCAGCGTAATGCTGAGCTTTTTCATGTCTATGTTTTTTTGTTTTACCTTGTTTACTATCTATAAAATTGTGTATATTATCTTATATTTGTGTGTCTTGCAAAAAGGAATAAATGTCTTCTTTCTTTCTTACATGAACATTTTTTCCAGAATTGAAATATTTTAAGTTTTTCTTACGAAGAATCGTTTGCCCTATCGATTCTCATACAAGAAAAAGTGTGTCCCAGATTTAACTATGTCATTTATTTTCCTGTTTGTCACATTCCAGGAGAGATTTCAATGGTTCAAATAATGATGTAGTCAATTAGGATACTTAGCTGTTTGTATGACTCATACGTCTTTGCGGCGGTCTGCCTGTATGACGTTGGTGAGCTAGGTAGTTATTTATACACGTTTGAAACATATCATGGTTCAGTCGACTAAGTGAATTATCATTAGGATGGCTGATTCAAGAATAATATATGACACTTTGTACTGTAGCTGTACGCACAGCGTGCAATATAGAAACTGTCGTTGTCGTATTTTTTGTTCGTTGACAGTCTGACTAAATGTGTGTAATACGGGTTGTGATAAACACAATATGGCCAACTAAAGGGGGCATAGGTGGGCAAATCACCTTGGTCTTGTCATCAAATTTGTTTCCCCAAGAGAGGTCAAAGCATGAACACGAAATATCTCTAAAACGTGATACATTGACCGAGGTAATTTTCCTACATTCAGTTATCTTAAGTGTCAGTTATCTATGATTCCCTTTCTATTTTTTACTACGAAACAGACAGAGACGACACCATGGATAACCTGAACTTTACAGAGAGTGGTGCAACAGGCCTTAGTAGACCCAGGCCTTAGTAGAGATCAGCCCACCTATTTCCCCATGTTTATCGTACTACATACGGAAACCTGTACTATACAAAGTTTCACAAAGCACAGGCACTCTTGTCCGACTGTATACTCGGAAATATCAAGTCCAAACCTCCTAGTTCTCTGATCACTCAACCGTCACTCCGCTACCTTTATTCCCTACCACTTGTACCAATTACGAGCCCTCTCATGGGTGTTTCTCGTTCAATGCTTTCCGTTCACATAACGTCAACGGTTTGATCTTCGAGAATGCTTATTGTATGGTAATAACGTACGGAGCTATTGGTGCATGAATCGCACTCGTACATCAATCAAATGTCTTGTGACGAATCGTACCTATTTGTCCTTTAATTTACATTCAAATTGCGTTTCCTACATTTGAAGTTGGTTTATTATACTTACTGAATTAACATGATTGAATTTTGCAAAGACAATGTAAAATTTTCAGAGTGTATTTCGTTTAGTTGAATTGATTATTTCATACAATATTCTTCTTCTTCTTATTTATGGCGTATCAAGTCGTTATAGCGACAACTTCGCCAATGTCAAAGTAATTTCAAAAATCTTGTGACAAGATGTCGGCAACGTTGTAAGGTAATTCGGTCAAAAGACCCCCTACCAACTTGTCGGGCTCTTAGCCAACGGTCAATGATATCCCTCTCAAACTGCCAGGAAATCATTTGCCGATGCCCAGAGTGTATTGGACCTAGCACTGCTCTTCCCCCCGGACGGATCCGAAAACGAACCGCAGCTCATGACCACACGCGGAGGTAACCCGACTCGCACCCCTTCATACAATATTTAAAAGCATAAGACAAAGTCGCACCACGACACGTCGTCTGAATATTATGTAGGTGTAAAATTTGTGTGTGTGCGTGTGCGAGTGTGTCGTGTGTGCGACGGAGTGGCAAAGGGAACACATGGATGTGGTTATTACAAATAATTACCAACTAATTATTTTGTGTTACAATTTCCGCTGTGTATCGTGCGCTCGGATGCTTTACTCTCTGGGAAGCATGGATCCCACTTTAAGGAACCTTGTCTAATTCAGCATTATATTGATAGTATTAATTGAATTAATGTTCTTAACACTTACGAAATAATTTGCTTCATTGTTATGAACATAAACATCTTATGTTACTAATTCAGTGAACACGGAAGTTTGTGAGAATGGATGTGTGGTTGTTTATTACTCTTCTACGACGTAGATAAATAGAGAATACTTTTTAAAGCGAACGAACTATTCCCAGACGAATTCGCGGGCGCTAATAATGAACTGTGGTAGATAATATTCAGGCTATCTTTACATTCTCGTACCTATGGAAGAGTTTCATGTGTGTATGTCTTCTAGCAATAGTTGCCGCCCATTTTCACATCAAGTCCTTTAGTTACCGTTTAAGACATCTCAGGAAAGAGCAATCCTATTCTATACACGGCACAGAAAAGTGACGTCCCACGAATTCATACATAAATAAGAAGTGTAGACAAATATGTGTGCCCCATGTTGGGCGCCATCATAGATTATTTAGTATCGTAAAAGTTCCGACAGTTCTTAGTGTAAGGTTCGATATAAGAAGTAATTATTTATAAAATCGTTAAAATGTACGGTCAAGTGCAAAAATAAGTATCGATACGAACTTCTCAAAAATATGTCCCACGACCTTATTACGACGGTGTAAGAGTGTATGGTACTTATTTTTGAAACTTTGGCTAGATACATATTATTACACTTGACTGTACGTACGCGCATAACTTCCGAACGACTAGACCAAATAGGGTTATTATTTTTAGTCGTGTTCGTTATCTTCAGGACAAGGTTTGCATGAATTAAAAAAATACTGAAATGGGGGCGAAGTCGCAACAGCCATTACTCAATAAAAGTTAAAAAGGAAAAAGGGGAGGCCTTTACCCAGCAACGGGAGACTCCAATATGGAAAAATAATGAAATAAAAAACGTTAAAGCTCGCAACTCCGCGGATCGGCGCGCGCGAGGCTCAATCAGTAACCTAGTAAGAAAGGGAGAGGTGCAGAGCGAGCGAGCAGGTGAGTTAAATCACGTTCAGAAATATGTTAGGCGCGTGCTACAGAAGATTAGTAGAGGTTAGAGTACCTGACGTATCCCTTCCTAGGAGGATAGTCCTTGTGGTAGATGGAGTGGTTTAGAATCAGCTTCTCGTCCCCCGTGTCCAGCCAGGAGCGTTGCAGCACGAAGTCTCGGTTCTTGAGGGGCGTCGGGCACGACACTGCGAACATAACTACACGTTAGAAGAAAGTTTTTTATTTTTAAAGAGGGCACAGAGACTTTTTAAGGGGGGCGTGGGCCGCTGGTACGGTCAAGGAACTTGTTTACACATTACTACGCCGTGGCCGTAGGGCCTAAGGCATGACATACTAATATTTTAATGTTTGAACAGTACGCCTCTTTTCTGAAAAAAAATCCACGTCCAGATAGATTCCTACAAAGCGACCACTTAAAAACAAAGGGACCTCTCTCGGTGCGGTCTATAGCCCAGATATTTAATTTTAGGTCACTTTTACTATATTTATTACTTACATTTAAAATAGAGGTGTAATTTTTTTTTTAATTATAATATATGACAACCAAAGGTCAATCTTACGGTGACATACCACACAATTGACTTATTAGATCCATCTGATACAAAACAATAATATAGGCTATGTTGTATCCATTCGCAGTAATTAACATTAAAATGTTTTGCGCAATGCAACCCCGTTTCTGTGTTTTAATAAGTATTCTCCTGAGTGATCAAACCCTCAAAAGGTCAGGTTTATTTTAAACCAATCAAAAAGGTGTGAAACCCTTGACGGTAAAGTTTATCTTCGTAAGCGTTCCGTACCCAGCCCGCGGCATTTAAGGAAAACGGAAATAGACGCTTCGCCGATAATTGCGTGGTGAGAGAATAATATATTTGCTCACTGACACAACATTGGGCCCAATCTCCGTACAAAATTAACTATATTCCAAAATTCAAAAATTTTAAATGTATTTTTGCAATTTGGCTACCTTTACACGTCTTTTTTTAAACTACGTACCAGCGCATTTGGAAAGACCATTGCCAAGAAGAATGCGCTACAAGAAACTTGGCAGAAAGTCACTTTTTCAAAATAAAGTAGGTACATTAAGCTACTACAATACTTAAATTCTACTTAAATTAAACACATTTATACAAGGGATGTATAAGGTGCCCGAGCCTCTTTTTTGAAACTACCAGCGCATTTGGAAAGACCATTGCCAAGAAGAACGCGCTACAAGAAACTTGGCAGAAAGTCACTTTTTCAAAATAAAATACATTAAGCTACTACAATACTTAAATTCTACTTAAATTATACACATTTATAAAAGGGGTTTATAATTATAAGGTCCCGGAGCCTTAAATTATAGTAGAGATGCATAGTGTCTACTAGTCGTGGTATACATAATGAAGGGCCACATTTTTTGCTGCTGAGTTTATGTCGCGTTTTAACCGAACACGCTATGCTTGAAAAGCCTTAGCAAGATCGAATCAGAAAAGTAGATCTCCTCATAAGAACTAAAATCGATATACCTAGCTCAGCAAATTGCACAGTTGCGCCGATCGACAACTGAACCCATCGAAGGACGATGGTCCTTGGAAGCGCGATTTAAGTGACGTTTTGTGCCCCGTGCAAAAGGAATTGACTGTCGACTGGGCGTTACCCGACTTGCTAATGGATGCCTTTGATAGACGTGACGTGCGTACCACTTCGCTAGACCGGCGCACCGACAGTCTCAACGATACTGTAGGTGTAAAGTAAACAAAGTGGTTCTATTGGAGGCTTCGGTACACGTAGCGTCGTACAGTCAGGACAGAGGAATACCCACTCTCGTAAGCGATAACCGTACCTACCTTTTCTCTGTCACAGTACACGGGCGCCATGTTGTCATTTGCAGGTGACGTTACTTACCTGTCAACGACAGTAGTCGACAACAACCACGCTTGTCCTCACGTGTGTAATGTTACTATGTCGACATTGGCGAAATACGCCTTGCTAGAATAACGCAAGGGTGAAAGCCACAAAAAAAAAAAAACCAGGCTTGCAGATACAGCTGCAGCGTGACGTATGTTATGTAAGCATGGTCCACGAGACGAAAACACAGATCTCACTAAAGAGTAACATAAAGTTTACAGTACCTGTGTTGAACCGAAGTTTCGGCTTTAGCCGGCTTCGGAAAAAAGTTTAGTTTTGGTTAAAAAATTGCCAAACCTTCGAGTTCTATGGACGCCACGCCATTGCCAGCCAGCGTAATGAGCTCATGTTGGTATTTAAGTGTAATTCAGTACGAACGTCCTCCCAAAGCCTCCTACTGCGCAAGGGTAAAGTTTCATGTATTTAGGTTAGACACTTGCGCTCGTATTTTGTCTGTAATCGAATTATTTTGGGAGCTGGGGGATTAATCGACGGCGTCGCTAATTGCTGCGGTCTTGTTATTAGAGTTAGATTGATTGTCTGTTATTAGCGACGTAGAGGCTTAATAGAAAAGCTGTAATAACGTTTTTGAGAGTCTGCCAATGAAGATATAAGTATGTTTACTTACTTCTAAGAAATATGTCTAGAGAAGTAGTGTTTGTGTTTTGTGTGCTATGGGTGGTGTCGGTATAGCACACGTCACGGAATGACGAGGATCCGGGTAGGTTTCCCGGCCATAGCTTTACTTTTCGGATTTTTCCATGTGTTCTAATTTTCAGTGACGTTTAGATTTTTTTTAATTATTTTATCTGGAGTTTCTTTTTATTTAATTGTTCTTTGTTTCCTTTAACAAATTGTGTTTGTCTTAAATAAACTTTTTCTTTCTTTCTATATTAAATTAAGTCGCCTGTCCGGAAAAAGATCTTGCCTATGAAATTAGTCCAGTCGACTTTGAAAAAAGCTTATATACTTAAAGTTGGTGCCTTAAATAAAGAGTACCTACCTGGATGACTGGTATTTGTTTTGGTATGTTTTCTAAAAATGAAACCTAGCTAGATCAATTTGTCGCCCCCGAAACTCCCTGCATACTAAATTTCACTAAATCTTTGGAGCCGTTTCTGAGATTACTTAACAGCTCGTTTAAAGTTATTACAATAATTAAATGAACCAGTAAATGCGATAGAACCTTCTCACAATTTAATGTCCAGCGGGAACCTCATTTTGACATTCGCCGTCTCTCGTTCTTTGCTGCCCTATCTAAAAACTTCTAATTCATCTACTCAAATTTTAGAAAATTGGCCTATTACGGTCCCCCTTTCTCTATGCCCCCCTAGGGGGGCGTGCCCCCTAATTAAGACCTGCTGTAGGTATTCCTGTTTTATCGGTTAGTTGTGTTCGTTTCTGCTTTTCAGTAGCCATAGTGTAGGTTTTCGGTCACAAAATACGTCTCGCACGCGTTTGCTTAAAATGTCAAATGCTATGAGATCGGTTAGTTGTCGTTTCGATCCGCAAGTGGCGCTGCCAATTTTTCCATAGTAACTGAGACGTTTACGTGAACGCGTTCGAGACGTTATGGGCAGTTCTCCGGAGTGGCATTTTTACGTGTCCGGGGCAAAAAATAATAGATTTCGTCGCTAGATAATACTGAAAAAAATCAGACATATACTTTAGGCTCAGTTCCGCTTAGAGAACTATTAAAATACTCCATAGTTATTTACACCTCTGAAGAAAAAAATATTACATTTGAAAATTGACATTCGGTGGTAGTGTCCCCTACGCAGATGAGCGGAGAAAAAAAATTATATCTTAAGATACGAATTTTATTTCCAGGTCTCAAATGGGTTCCTATATACAAAACTTGTTTATAACTCATATAATACACACAAATAAAAAATATCATTTAAATTCATTCAATTAAAACAATTTTTCGCCATGTCCGAGGGTAACGTCTGAACTCGGTGGAGTTTACGAAACGCGCCGGCATCCTAACAAAGAAACATACCAGAAATCGCGCTACGCGCGTGTAGGTAGCCTCAGATGTGCCGTGTTTGCTGGCGAGAGTGGAAGTCGATTCACAACTCAGCACCAAATTTTTCGAGGTAATATTCGTCGTTCGGTGGGTTTGGTTTCGTGTTTTGTTGAATTCGGTGAAGCAATTAATTTTTTCAGTGTTAATTCTATTGGTAGTTTGATAGTAAGTAAGTCATCTCTAGGGGTATGTGATTTCATTATTAAGTGACTCTTGTAAGTACTATTCCTATATTTTCTGTTATTTGGAAAAAACGTTTAATTTTGAATTCGGTGGCAATGATCTCAGTGGATTCGGTGGGGTTTTGGGTCACCGAAATCAAGAAAACTGCCACTGAAGTCAATAAAACTGCTACCGAAATCAATAAAGCCACCACAGCTATCAATATTTATTTTAGAAAAACGTTAAAAATATTCTTTATTTCTGCACGAATACTTATTGCACGCACATAATAAAATTAAAGAAGTATGTCTGTCCATCTCTCAGTCAAGTTGTCGCTTGTTTACGCTTTTTATTCGGTTGAATCGATTTATATGAAAATTAATATAGTATGTGCTCCAGAAAGATTAAAATATACGTTTCATCCCAGAAAAAAAAAAGTTAACGCTGACGTAGTCACAGATAAAGACAAGTCATTAAAATTACATTAAAGCTGCATTTTTTCTTAAATAATGTAAGTAAAAATCTTAGTACTATCGAAATAATTAAATGCTGTAGTATAGTTCAAGTGCTAGTAGAGATATAAAACTAATTCTCATTGCGTTTTTTAGATACAAAAATGGCAAAATTGACGAAAGAGGAAAAATTAGAAAAAAAAGCTAGCTGACCGGGCTCGAAAAGCAAAGATAAAAAGTGATCCAGAACTCTACGAGGCATACAAAGCGAAAAATAGGGAAAGATATCCCAGAAGAAATAAAATAAATTTTACGATTATTTTTAAATATTCCCTTTAACCGAAGACTAATTACCATTACGAGGATCGAAGTGCCTAGATAGGATAGACGAATTATTTTCTTTTGAAGAAAAGTTGAGATTTTAATTATTCCAGCATTTTAAAACTGATTATTGTGGAATTTTGTTATCCTAATTCTTAAATTTCTTTGAATGTCTTTTTATTGTTTGAAACTATGGTGCAATGAGAGACTTCAAAAATCATTATTCTTTACTTATCTCTTACTTATTTAGTTACTCTGGCACATTGAAAGCTGAAGGCATTTAAGCAAGTTAAGTAAGAATGTGTTTTTTGAAACCATCCCAATTTTCGCAATTATGTAAGAATTACTGTTTTATTTTTTTAACATATTTTTTTGTAATTAAAGCGTGTTTGGTATAATTAAAATGCGTTTTATTATTATCAAGTTGATTTCAGAGGCACTGTCTTTTGAATTTTGATTTCGGTGAGTATGTTTGATTTCGGTGATTGTTTAAATTTAAATATCTTACTAACTAACAGGTTTACTAGAAGGCCTTTAGTACCAATATTTTTTAAATTTAGGCCCGTATTTAGATCTTGAGGTGATACAATAAAAAAGTCAGTAGAAAAATTTACCACCGAAGTCACCTAAAACAGCTTGTCTCGGAGAACTGCCCTTATATGCGAAAACTTACACTAGAGGCTCAGTTCTAAAGTGCATCGCGACTATCGTCAGCTGATTCGATTGTATAAACGTTGTACTGACTTTCGAGGGTTTCAAAGCCAACTGACGGACACCAGAGCCGGTAGCTTGTGGGTTCAGCTGATTAATTAAGGGTAGAGCTAACACAGCGAGCGATCCCTCGTCTGGTGGTGTACATACGCACCAGTAATTGCAACGGTCCCGCTTTGTTTGATAGCAAAATGCAGCCATACAGGCCATACAGCTTTTAAAATTGTTCCCAAATATATCAACAGGTGATTGGATTAGTCTACAGTATTTTAGTTAGTAAACAACTAATATAATAATAACTTAATTAAGCCGCGGAATTAAAAGACATTACATATTTTCTCTTTTTATGACCTACCCATGACGATCTTTTTGTGAATTTACATTGACATTTCATTAAGCTTTATTTTTGTTTGTTGTTTTTTATTTAATTTCAGTTATTATAATTATTATTACTATTTTATTAATTGACGATCCTTTTGTGAATTACTTATGTTTGACATTTAATTGTATTTTTAAAAGGGTGATTAATAAATCTAATCTAATCTAATCTATTTTTTCACAAACAAAGTGAACGGACGATTTGCTTAAGATCTCGGGAAGCCATAGGCTGCAAGTAGCATAAAACTGATCGTCGTGCAGATCCATAGCGAAGGTAGTCCAACAATGAACGTCTCTTCGATATGGCGACATCATTCGGCGTTTTTAAATAATTCGCAAAAGCCAGCGTTCGTCGTTTTCGTGCAAATATCGCTGCGTGTGCTTCCAACACTTTTATACGATACGTCGCAAATTGGCCGCCCGCTGTTAACGTGCGAGACAGCAAACAAGGGTTCATTGGCTGACGCTTACCGTTAAATGCCTTTGCTAAACAAACGTTGGTATAATAAATAACAAAAGATAAATTAGAACTTTGATTTTCCTCTCATCATTGGCCGGTAGCATCCAATACCTAGGTGCGATCCTCCTTCTGCAAATCGTCACTCCACCTAGTTGGAATTGGAACGCGTCCTACACTACGCTTGCCGAGTCGTGGTCTCCTCTCGCTTACCCCATTGGTTATCTGTTGTTCGACAGATGTGGCCCAATTTTCCTCTACTCCGTGTCTACTCCACTCATATTCGTAACTAGCTTATGCCCGCGACTTCGTCCGCATAGAATCAGCAATTGCCATGTTTATCGCTATCCCGCGTTAACTATGCAATTTTTGTAGTTTTTTCCCGTTCCCGTGGAAATTTTGGGGAGTCCTTTACACTTAATGCCTTTAAAGAAACACACGTTATAAATGTTAAGTTTCTTGCTTCCGCTGTTTCGTCTGGAAACGTAAAATCCCGTTTTTCCCGTCCCTGTGGGCGTTTCGGAAAATCCTTTCTTAGTGTTCCCCTACACTCCCGAATAAACCTACGTGACAAGGAACCCACTTGCCAAATTTCAGCTTTCTACGACCAGTAAAATGAAAAATCCTGTTTTTTCCCGTTCCCGTGGGAATTTTGGAAAGTACTCTCTTAATGCTCCTCTACACTCCCGAAGCAACCTACATGCCGAATTTCAGCTTTCTGCAACCAGTAAAACGAAAAGTCCCGTTTTCCCGTTCCCGTGGGAATTTCGGGAAATCCTTTTATAGTGCTCCCCTACACTCCCCAAAGGAACTTGAAGGCCAAATTTCAGTTTTATACGACCAGTAAAACAAAAATCGATCCCGTAGAACTGAATATATAATTCCCGTTTTTTCCTTATCCCGTGGGAATTTCCGAAAATCCTTTCTTAGCGAATGCCTACGCCATAACAGCTACCTGCATGCCAAATTTCAGCCCAATCTGTCCAGTGGTTTGGGCTGTGCGTTGATAGATCACTATGTCAGTCAGTCAGTCAGTCAGTCACCTTTGAGTTTTATATATATAATAAAAAGAGTGATTCAAGAGGAAGGTTTTTATGTATAATTCTACGCAGACGAAGTCGCGGGCAGAAGCTAGTTGCTCATAGACATTATTGTAATACGGTGCATATCGCAGGCTGTGGCGACGCGAGGACCGTAATACTATATGGACAATAGCTTTGGCCCGCGGCTTCGCACGCGTGAACCATGAGCATTTCAAAGAAGCTAGCAATCAAGCAAGCGAGCAACCAAACTTGCAAGCTTTCAAGCAAGCCTTCAAGCATGTAAGTATGCAAGGAGGCATGCAAGCAGGCAAGCAAGCATGCATGCAAGTAAGCACGCAAGCATGCATGTATGCAGGTAAGCATGCAAGCATGCATGAAAGCAAGTATGCAATCAAGCATGCAAAGCAAGGACTCAAGCAAGCATGCAAGCAAGCCCCCGCATTGCCCCGCTGCCTTAATTTTTCTGAAACTGTAAATATTGCAGGATTTTTATAAAACAAACCTAACCTAACCTATAGGGCTGTCCTAAAATATATCCTAAATAGCTTTTGCCCGCGACTTCGTACGCGCTAAGATGTAAAACGAAAAAATAAGTTTTTCCCGTTCCCGTGGAAATTTTGGTGAGTGCTTTCGGAGTACACTTAAAGCCTTTGAAGAAACACACGTTATAAATGTTAAGTCTCTTTCTTCCGCTGTTTCGTCTGGAAACGTAAAATCCCGTTTTTCCCGTTTAAGTGTTCCCCTATAAACCTACGTTACAAATTTCAACTTTTTATGTCAAGTAGGTAAAACGTAAAATCCCGGTTTTTCCCGTTCCCGTAAAATTGTTAGGAATTCCTTTGTTAATGCTCCCTTACACTCCCTAAGGATGCTAAATGCTAAATTTCATCTTTCTACGACCAGTAAAACGAAAAATCCCGTTTTTCCTGTTCTCGTGGGAATTTCTGGAAATCCTTTCTTAGTGCGCCCATATACTCATCAAGGAAGGCTCTTATCAAATTTCAGCTTTCTACGACCAGTAAAACAAAAAATCCCGTTTTTTTTCCCTATCCCGTGGGAATTTCGAAAAATACCTTCTTAGGGCACCTCTAGGATACTCAAGGTATATGTGTGCCAAATTTCAAGTTTCTAGCCATATTATGCCTACCGCAGTATTTCTTTGTAAACAAATATTTTTCCCGTTCCCGTGGGAATTTTGGAAAATACTCTCTTAATGCTCCTCTACACTCCCGAAGCAACCTACATGCCGAATTTCAGCTTTCTGCAACCAGTAAAATGACAAGTCCCGTTTTTCCCGTTCCCGTGGGAATTTCGGGAAATCCTTTTTTTTAGTGCTCCCCTACACTCCCCAAGGGAACTTGAAGGCCAAATTTCCATTTTTATATGATCCCGTAGAACTGAATATATAAATCCCGTTTTTTTCCTTATTTTTTTTTTTTTTTTTTTTATTTATTTATTGCATTATAATCATGTCGTACATTTAGGTCTTACAAATACAAATACATGGTATCAATTTCAGACATGAACCCTGGCAGGGCACAGCAATTTTCTATGTCTAACTTAAATACTATGATATAAGAGATAACATTATAATAATTATATATTTTTTTTGAATACAACGTCAAAAACAACAAAATACATAATACCTAAATACATTTTTAATTTTATAGTGATATGTCATTTAAGAAGTCATCTATTGAGTAATAACATTTTTCAATTAATAATTGTCTTAACTTCTGTTTAAATATGTCATCTTTCACTTCCTCTTTTATATGGTCTGGTATTTGGTTCGCTATTCTTATGCATCGGTAATAAGGTCCATTTTTGTACATCGCTAATTTTGACACAGGTAATTCTAACTTATTCTCATGTTGTCGTCTTTGCGATTTGACCACCCTTTTCTTAAATAGTTGTGAATTTTTTCTGACAAATAGTGCTACTTCTATAATGTACATTGAAGGTAGCGTGAGAATTTTGAGACTTGTAAAATGTGGGCGGCAGCTATTTGGAACTGTTGTATTTGTTAGGATGCGGATACATTTCTTTTGCATTACAAAAAGCTGGTGAGCATCCGTACTTGCCCCCCAAAGTATCACACCATACTGAAGCCACGCGTGTGCAAAAGCAAAGTAGGCCGACAAAGCCGGTTTCTAAGTTAGTATTTATTTTAAGAACACTTAAAGCATATATAAAGCTTGATAGTTTTGACTTAATCCCGTGGGAATTTCCAAAAATCCTGAAATTAGTTTCTTTGTTTTGTAATCACCTACTTTTGTATCAAATTTGAAGAGTCTAGTTATTATAGTTACTGAGATAGCGTCACTCGGAGTCGAATATGTAATTCCCGTTTTTTCCTTATCCCGTGGGAATTTCCAAAAATCCTTCCTTAGTGGATGCCTACATTGTATAAGGTATCTATGTGCAAAATTTCAAGTCTCTAAGTCCAGTGGTTTGGGCTGTGCGTTGATATATAGTTAAGTCAGTCAGTCAGTCAATCAATCAGTCAGGACTTTGAATTTTATATGTATAGATTCAACACAATATTTCACCACTTCCTAGTGAGGTGCTATCACAAATTGAGCTAGGGCCTAGATTTTTCATTGAAGCTCATCACTTGAAATTACCATCTAAAAATGGTAAAAAAATAATTTTAAATATGGCTAGGTATAGTACCTATAGTAGAACAAAAAAACAGCTCTAATTTTATCTCTACTACCTACACACCGACACCTACATTTTTATCAATTTCCAAAAGTACTTTTGAAAGATGTTCTTTCAAAAATCCGACACCGTTAGTCGATCCAACTCGGACCAACGTTATATTATATCCTTCAAATGATATTGCTTTCTTATTCTTATTACTATTTATTTCACTCTCTGTTAGTAACATAAAAACTTTTTTGTTTTTTATTGAGTGTAAATTGTTACTGGCCACTAAATTGCCATAATATTATACTTTTTTATGAATAAAATAGTTTTTCTGCTGTTCTAAGTCAAAGCATGTAGTTTAGTTTTAGTTATAAAACTAATAATATTATTAATGTTGTTATGAACACTCTCATGTCATGTAGGCTCTTTAAATAATTTGTTTCATTGGGTTTTACTTCACTAACCGCTTCAAAATTTGACATCGAAAACGTACCAGGCCTTACCATGACGTCTTCATGCGATTTAATTCCGAACCCAAGTTGGATCGCTCGTTTTCAGATCCATACGGTAAGGCCTCAGTAAGTTACTCTACTAACACATTCCCATTACGAAGATTCATGGGCAAAGTTAACGCCATGAAATTAACAACAAATTAACGTCATAAAGTTCCATTTCCGAAACAACAAAATGATTTAATCCATCTTCATAACTTCACGCGATAACTTGGCCCGAATAAATCGCAAAAGCTGCGTTCCCATTCGCGTGAGGAATCGCAAACGTTAGGATGGCGTCATGAAAACGTGCAATACCGCCATGAATACCAAGCGTGGAACTATGCCGGCGACTCTGCACGTTGATTTGATCAAATATTTGATTCGCTAAGATATTCGGGAGGAATGTGCGTGGGGATGAACGTCGGTCGGCCGTCGCGTAAATTGAGTAACGCGACCGCTTATCATACTTAGTTTTGGGTATTATAACGGTTTTGTCGGAAATTACAATTCGGAGGGTGTTGAGTTTGCAATTATTTAAATAGATGATGAACGTGAAAGTATTTGCATAACTCTTTATTTAACCGCTTAACGATTGCTGTGGATGCTTTTTGTGTACTACTCCTTGTTTTTATTATTATTTTTGATACTTAGTGTAGTTTGTTTTCTGAAACTTATTATCAATTTTTCACAAAAACATTTTATGAATTGCATAATTCAATTCAAAAAGTTGTACAAAAGTATAAAAATACTTTTCATAAATACTCTTCTTCTCTAAATAATAATATTGTATGTTATGTACTCTCTTATTGTATGTATTATGTATGTATGCATGTGTAGATATAATGATATTTTATAGCGCATTGGTTTCGACTGTAATGCTGTAATTTTTTATTGACTAAATAAATAAATAAATAAATAAATATTTAGTAGTTTATTTTAGATATAAATTGTTTATTGTATTTAAAAGATGTACGCTCTACTGTGGCTTTCCTATCTGTAATTTTAAACTCACTCTTTGTCGGTCCCTCGTTTAATGGTCCTCTCATCTAGGTACTCAAAGCTTTTAGCAAACATTTAATATTATGTTTTTTGTGAATTGTGTCTGTTTACTTACTTAGTACTATCAAAATATCTCAACTAAATTGGTAAATATTTGCACAAATTAAAACGAAACACCAATATTCGTAATTAAATAACAAAACCAACAAGCACTAACTTTCAAACAATTCGCAAAAGCACCTTGTCATTTCACGAATCTCGAGTTTCGGGAGCTTAAATAAGAAATACTTTGAGACCCTGTTTACCTCCGTCTCCGACCTTCAACGGTCATCCGTTAAGTGTATTTGAACAGCCGAAACTTCTAGAAAGCCACGGTAATGTTAAAGGTAAAGGTCCCAGCGGAACCTAAATTACAATGCAGGACCCGAGTTATTAATTAGCACTGCACGCCTTTGTTTAAAGGCGAGTGTGATTATTCAGGGAATGAAAAATAAACACTGGAATGAGAAAGTGTAATAGTGAAAAAATAGTGGTGTTGCTATTTTTGCTATCGCCTCAAGAGATTTCAATTGTTTGTTAAGATCTCAACCTCAAAAGGGCATGCTCTATTCTGATCTGCTACAAGTTATGGTCGAGTAGGTCAATACTCACTGCTTAGAGAAGAAGAACAGTTGTCAGGGAACCGGCTGTAAACCTACGTCCTACAGAACTTACAGGCGTAATACCCGACGTCGTTGTTGATGCTCAGACTGTTGAGGACGTGGGACACATATTGATGTGTCCCACGTCCTCAAGCATGTCCCACACGGACATAGTGTGAGCGTGTTAAAGTGCACCTTACTCACTGAAACTATCCCGTCGTTGTTTTTATGTGTCCCGCATACTAGGAATTAACTTGTGTGTCCCACACGGGCATACTATATAGGTGCAAACTATAAGTGGTTTTATAGGAGGTAAAGGCGGATCCAGGATTTTTTTCTAGGGGAATGGACACAAAGGGTGAACGGGCAAAAAAAACAACAATAACTGTTAGAAATAAACTTAAAGTATGTACTGTCCAGTGTCCACAGTACACAAAAATACGGTCTGCCCCCGCGCTTTCCTCCCCCCCTCCCCCTAGATGCGCCCCTGATCGCGCGTCTACAATACTTACTAACGTAATACCCAACGTCGTTCTTGAAGTTTGCGTCCCACATCCATGCCTCTCAAACCTGCGCAATGGTCTGGTATGTTACAAGTGTGTACCTACTTCCTACAGTACTTACTGGCGTAATACCTGACGTCGCTGTTGAAGTTTATGCATCCCACATCCATGCCTCTCAAACGTGCGGTCTGGTCTGGTCTGTTACAGTATATACCTAATTCCTACAGTACTTACTGGCGTAATACCCGACGTCGTTGTTGACGTTGATGTGCCCCGCATCCTTGCCTCTCAAACCTGCGTACTGGTCAGGTCTGTTACAGTATATACCTACTTCCTACAGTACTTACTGGCGTAATACCCGACATCGCTGTTGAAGTTTATGCGTCCCACATCCTGCCTCTCAAACCTGCTCACTGGTCTGGTCTGTTACAGGTATATACCTACTTCCTACAATACTTACTAGCGTAATACCCGACGTCGTTGTTGACGTTGATGCGTCCCATATCCATGCCTCTCCAATCTGCGTACTAGTCTGATCTGTTACAAGTATATACCTACTTCCTACAGTACTTACTGGCGTAATACCCGACGTCGTTCTTGAAGTTTATGCGTCCCACATACATGCCTCTCAAACCTGCGTACTGGTCTGGTATGTTACAAGTGTGTACCTACTTCCTACAGTACTTACTGACGTACTACCCGACGTCGTTTTTGAAGTTTGCGTCCCACATCTATGCCTTTCAAACCTGCGTACTGGTCTGGTCTGTTACAGTATATACCTACTTCCTACAGTACTTACTGGCGTAATACCCGACGTCGTTCTTGAAGTTTGCGTCCCACATCCATGCCTCTCAAACCTGCGTACTGGTCTGGTCTGTTACAGTAATACCCGACGTCGTTCTTGAAGTTTGCGTCCCACATCCATGCCTCTCAAACCTGTGCAATGGTCTGGTATGTTACAGGTATGTACCTACTTCCTACAGTACTTACTGGCGTAATAGCCGACGTCGTTGTTGACGTTGATGTGGCCCGCGTCCTCCGCGGCCAGCATGTGCGTGTCCCACACGGAGCGGTACTCGGGGTCGTGCAACACGTCGTATAAGGCGTCCGGTTCCACATCTTCAAACTCTGCTACGACCTGACAAGAAGAAACGTGTATTTTATTTTCATTGTGGGTAACTATATGCCGTTGAACCGTTTGGTTTCTGGAACGTTCTCACACTTAGTATCATCATGATTTTCCTTGGGGGTGCGAGTCGGGTTACCTTCACGTGTGGTCAAGAGCTGCGGTTCCTTTTTGGATCCGTCCGGGGGGAAGAGCAGTGCTTGATCCGGTGCACCCTGGGCAACGGCTAATGATTTCCTGGCAGTTTGAGAGGGATATCATTGACCGTTAGCTAAGAGCCCGACAGGGGGGAGGGGGGTCTTTGACCATTACCATACAACGTTGCCGACATTTTGTCACAAGATTTTTAATCCTATTCTTGTTACTTTGACATTGGCGAAGTTGTCGTCGCTATAACCATAACGACTTGGAACGCCACAAATAAGAAGAAGAAGAAGAAGAAGATTTTCCTTGTCAGGTTCAGGTTATTGTAATATTTTTAAAAGGTTCCACGGTACGTCACAAACAATTCAGTTCAGTAGATTCTATAGTAAGGGGCCCCACAACGACGTCTTTAGTTAGTAGTAAAGTTGGATCGATCGCTGTCAGATCCATACTAAAAGTGACAAAAATGACAAAGCTAAAACATAGCTTGAATTGGAATTGAATAGCATTAAGATGTCATGAAGGCCCCGGGTATCAAATATATTGTAACGTCGAGTTGAAAAAAAAAAGTGAGGTCAAACATTTTTGAACGTTTATGCCCTAAGTATCTTTGTACTATCATAAATGAATAAAAGTCATCTGTTTATGAAGAAAAAATATAAACATTTCCTGGTAATTACAGTTTTTGAAAAAACGTCTGTCAGGTCAGCTAGCTCTGAACGTGGAAAACAACCAGTTTCATTCATTATTAAAAACTTTTTTAATTAAAAGCGTAACTTTATACTCGTGTATTATGTATCCACAGTTATTTGATACCCACAAGATGCTCACAAGTAATCTGGAAGTTCATTTCCCAGCGGTCTGAGTTCCAGAATGACAAAGTTGTGCTACTAATTTCTTAGCTACAAAACGTGAGGGCTTAAACTAAAAGCACATAACCCCATGGGCGAGAACCTTAGCAATGATGTTATAAGCGATACGGTTAGCAACCCACGACTATTTTGTCTCCCCAAAATACGTACGTACGCTCACAATCACGCTACACGTACACGTGACCTGTACATCTTGTTACCCTAAGCCTCTGTCTACCCCTAAGACCTAAAAGAAGCTCATTTACAAAAAGACATAGGTAGCATAAAACCTTGCTAAATGGAAAATGTGAACAAGGAAGGTCGTAAATGGGACCAGGGGTTCAACATGACGTCCTAATACGATTCAGTTTAGGTCCGCTCGTTGTCAGATACATACTAAAATGACAGCTAAAACCTGAACTGAGTCGGAATTGAATCGCATTAAGACGTCTTGGTAAGGCCCCCATGTCTAGACAGAAGAAGAAAATGGCTTTGTCTACCATGACATGTTTGTGTTTCCATGAGTAACTGTTAAATATCTAAGTGTTCATTTGTTTGTTCCGTGGCTTGTGGCAGAATACCAGTATTTTGCTTTTACGAGCAATGTTGACCACTGAGCCATGGCCCTTTTGTGCTACTGTAGCGCACACAAACAAAGATAATGTTCTAGTTCTAAGTTTTGGCTTGATATGTTGATATTTTATGTACCTAATCTTGATTGTGTGTGTTGGCAGTACCAAATAAACGTTCTATCTATCTATCTATCAATGTGATTCTATCATCGAGCTATCTTAATGTTTCTTGTCATCGATATGTGTAACGTTAGCCGTGTGCCGATCTATTATGTCCCGGGTACGATCCCTTTTACCCCTCTTCCTTTCCTAGGAACGGGCTCCGTTCGCAAACCTTTCCCATTAGGCCCTACCTAGGTATCAGGGTGTTCCTTATCTTTTTTTGGATAGCTATGAGCCCTGCCGCTTGGTCTCCGCATTTTATTTAAACACGTAATCAAATTCCGCCGATTCAGCTCAAAGTAGGTTTGTTAAAAAAAGGAATTACGTTGAGATCTTTCTGGCAATGGAATCAAGTTTTACTGCAATTTTTATTATTAAGTTATGAACTTCGGTTAAGAATCTTCGATATAAAACTACCGAATGTGAGAGTTAGACAAGGGTTACAAGCACTGTCTTATTCTGTCTTTTCTTATGATAAAGTAATGAAATGGGAATCCTTTAATTTTCCTGAATTTCATATACTTACCTTAATACAATGTTTGCCATAACATAATAATGTAAAACATAGTCATAAGGCCAAGTTCGACGGACTTCCGATAATAGGACTTAAACAGTTATTTATGTGAAAAAATGTGCACCCGTCAAAACTTGCATCTTCGCTTTAAGATTAGCATATAAACGAACATGTATAAAAATAATGTTAAGTAAGTATGTAAGTATGTTTGTCCGGGTGGTATCTTGTGACTCAATTATGATGCAGTAGATAATATTTAACCGATTGAGCTGAAATTTTGAATACTTGTGGAAATCAGATGACAATACAATAATCCGGTAGTAAAATTCTGCTGTCCCGGTCAGAATCGTCTCCGCAGGAGGGAACTCTTCAACGGTTGGTCCGATTGCCTTTAACGCCTTATGCTTGCCCTAAACGCAGCACAGCGCGGAGCCTTAGGGGCCGTCCATTAATCACGTGATCTTTTTTTAAGCATTTTTTAACCCCCCCTCCCCCTTGGTGATACATGGTGAGGTTTAAGACTACACCCCCCCCCCCCCCCCCATCCAACATCACGTGTATTTTTCGTATCTACAAAAACGCGTAGCAACGGCGAGTCAAGATCACACTACACGCCGCTTTTCGATTTAAAAATCGCGCGTTTGAAAAAGTAATGAAAAAATAAATACACGTGATATCTTACTACACCCCCCTCCCCCCTTGTGATATTTCGTGATTTTTGTCAAACCCCTCCCCCCCCTTTCAAGCCTCACGTGATTAATGGACGGCCCCTTAACGCTACGTCACAGGCGCATTGCAAAGGAATTCTCATCTCCGTCCCGAAGCGTACCTACTCTACGAGGTGAAGTAGCACAAACTGAAAAATCAAGGTTGAATATCGCTTACGGCAGGTAACTTTTCGAATCAAGCGTCGAAGTCTCCGAGGGGAAGTTTCTTCAGAACTCCGTAATAGAGTTACTTGTTCAATTCAAGCTTCTGCTTATACGCGAGATTGAAACGTCTGAAAGCCTAGAGTAAACAGATTTAAAATTGTCTTTGATATTTTCTCGTTTTTTGGTTGCGAAGGGACGGATGGTGAGGAAATTTTAGGTTAGAATCGTGTTTACTCGACTAAAGATGTAAACCTTTTTAACATTGTTACTGTGCCGCGGGCACAACCTTTTTGTATTGTTTAATGTTTATATACTTTTTTTATTATTTTATAATGTTTTAATTTTAGAATTCTTCTTGTTTTTGAGTTTAGTGTCAAATATAGTGTCTGAAAATAGTGTGCAGCAAAGATAGTTGTTTCTTTTAATAGTATTTACAG
Source organism: Pandemis cinnamomeana (assembly GCA_932294345.1). Taxonomy (NCBI): domain Eukaryota; kingdom Metazoa; phylum Arthropoda; class Insecta; order Lepidoptera; family Tortricidae; genus Pandemis; species Pandemis cinnamomeana. Next base: position 12,804,948 of record OW028710.1, on the reverse strand, counting down.
ACTCAGTAAAGCCCTCAGCTTTAGTTACATTAACGATCTTGTAACCTATCTGATGGATTAACGTATTATTCATACATCTCTAGTAAGTAGTCTAAGTATAAAAAGTCGAGTGATGCTCGACATGTTTCGGACTATTTCGTAGTCCTTTTTCCAAGAGCGCTCGCCCCGGCGGCAGCGACCCGAACTCTGCGCGCCAGCGCTCTGTTTGCGCGGCTGCTCGACGCAACTGACAGCGGCGCACAACTACCCTCGTTTTCATCGTCATTTTTATTATTGTCAAATGTCGGGCAGCACACAACACTGATCACGTCACTCCGTAAAGGTTCGCTCACACTCACCGTTTGGTCAATATTTAAAACAGTTTTCCAACTCGGGGGCACCGACCATCCACTATCCCGGTACAACCAGTACAACAACAACAAATAGTACAACGTACAACAAATAGTCCGAAACATGTCGAGCATCACTCGACTTTTTATACGTGAGTTATCCGTTTATGGGTAATTATGATTGAGTCTCACGGTAGTTTCATGTTGAAAGTAGCCTAAGGTTCAAAAATAATATTCATCAACGCGGACAAACCTCCAGGCACCAGCTACGAGTATAGACCGACCGGTTAAATGAGTCCTCGCCCGCGCGGTGCAGGGGCGCGGGGTGGGACGACAAAGGGGCCCGAGAGAGGTGCGGGCGTCAGGCGCACTAGCCCCCCGCACCGCAGGTCGGAAACTTACATCGAGGGCACTGAAGCCCGAGGCTATAGTTACCTAATGGACTGTAAAGTGTCTTATTTTCATACGAAACATAGCGTTGCGTCGGCAATGCGGATTTAGATCTCTATTTGTGATATTTATATTAATAAAATACTATAGCTAATGAACAAAAAATGTTTACCTTGCTACTCCGCTACTCACATCACTCATTACATTGAAATGGACCTCCGCAAAGTAACGCCTAATTCAATAAAATACTAGCTGTTGACGGGAATTCGTCCGCAAAGAATTATTTCACCACAGAAGTTACATAACATTTTACAAAGGACACATTGTTACATATTGATAGGTAGATGACATTTTATGCGGTAAGTGAAACAGCCTTCGCACTAGACTCTAAGAATAATACAAAATAAAAAAGAGAAGAAATGGTTAGAAAGTATGTTGTGTGTGTGTGTGTGTGTGTGTGTGTGTGTGTGTGTGTGTTAAATTAAATTAAATTAAAAATAGCTCTCTGCATCAGGGAAAATGTAGGACTCTCAAGGGGGTTTTTTTTTCAAATAGGTTAATAGTTTCGTAGCTTATTCAACGCTAACAAACAATCAAATATTTCCTCCTTATAATATTAGTTCAGACTAGCTTCTGCCCACGACTTTGCTTTTCCCAAATTACATCGTTAAACAAGTATAAACTATTTTACGCAAAACATTGTCAAATTATACCTACTTATAGACACAATAGATGTACTGCAATCAGGGCAATGCATGGCGGGCTTTTAATAGCCGGCTTTAAAGCGTCGCTTCGCGGCCGGCCGTGCATGGCAGCCTTAGTCGCCGGCAGATAAGACCGCTTCCTGGGTTTTATAAACTTTATCTTGCGTTTGACAGTTGAGTTTGTTCCCATTGCATTCCGTTCCGCTATTTTTATCTACGCTGTGATTTCACGGTATAAGTAAAGCCCGGTTTACATCATGCAAGTAATATTTTGCAATTATGTTTTGTTCGCCCATTCCCTCGATGGGCTTTTACCATCTGCGCGGGTAGAGCAGCAATTGGTACTGTCTATGTTTTTTCTTTGTTCCCAGACCAGCATGGAAGAAAGCTGTATCTTATTGGGCTAGCACCCCATCACTATTTTGATTCCATTTTCCATCTATACGCCCAATCTTGCTAAATGTGGCCTGTAGGTACCTGTTACCTTAGGCTCTGCCCCGTAAGGGATAAAGACGTGATTTGTGTATGTATGTGTGTATATTTTGTTTCTTTACGTCACCCCGGGCCGTAAGTAGCATTTTACCGTCCGCTACTTTACGGGAAGACTTAGAATTGTGTCCACGCATCTTGGGCTGTGATAAAGTGAACTGAAGAAAGCCTCAGCTCGTTTGTTTTGTTTATTTCCCTCGCCTGTGGTTCGTGCGATTTGAGACATTGTTTTACCACTCTCGGGGGTGTAATTTACTATTTTAGCATTAGAAATAAAGTTAACAATCTCACGTGTTTTAATTGAAAGACAGTTTTTTTAATAAATAACGGCGACTTACAATTTAAAACCCGGGGACTATTGTGATTTGTTTCGTAGTGGTTTTATGTTTCAGTTGTCGATTTTTAAAAACATTTTTCAATAAGATATGTGAGATGTAATTCTTTATTAATAACCAAACTATTAAAAACTAAATAACAATAAAGAATACTAAAACTAGGAAAGTTTATTTAAATTAAAGTACCTATGTTAAAAATGATTAAAACCTAAACTAAAAAATGGCCCCCTGTTTCGTGCCTGGTTCAAAGGTTCCCATTATGCTAGCCGCGTTGCCTCTAAAAAGTAGATATAAGTCACCTGTCAAGTGCCGTGGTGTAACTCTAAGTTCTGAAAGTAAACCAAGCTTAAAAATTCAATTTAAATGTTGCCAGCTTTTGGCTGTGAGGAGAGATTTATAACTCACTAGCTGTTGCCCGCGACTCTTATCGCCATCCCGCGGGAACTATGCAATTTTCCGAGATAAAATCTACCCTATGTCCTACTATAATGTATACCAAATTCCAACTAAATCGGTCCAGCGGTTTAACCTTTTCGCCGCCACGTCAAATACAAGAGACGTCACCCATACGCCAGACTTCTTTATTGCGATGCCTTAAGTTGAACCTAAAGCCAAAGAACGAAGGTTGCTTTTGTATTGAAGTAATGGACGGATATATAGGTCGTTGGCGTTGAAAAGGTTAAGCGTGAAATGTAACAGAAAGATGGACAGAATTGCTTCTGGCGACTTTGCTGTGTACTTAATCATTTTTTAAAAATATTAATTGATTAACTTTTCTAACTTGTAAAAATGAACGTAAATTATTCAAACGTTGCAAATTCGAAGCCCCTTTTATAACGACACCAATTTCCAAGATTGTTATTTCGCAAAACTTTTCCTTTCGGGAATCGAGATTGTTTATCAAATTACTTCAAAGGTTCTAATAAAATACTTTTTTTTCCTTAACTAAGTCAATTTATTGGAAATTCTTCGGCAAAAGAAATCGCGAGAAGTCGAAATATCGAAACGTTCCGTAATTTTATTTGTTATGGTAAGCGACTGACTTTACGCCTTTCATTCCTGCCTTGCGTGATTTATTACTCATTTTATGAAAGGTGCCAAGATAGGGCAGGAAATGAGAGTTATTCTACATACATACATACATACCGTCACGCCTCTTTCCCACAGGGGTAGGCAGAGACTACTTTGTTCCACTAGCTACGATCCTGACATATTTCTTAGAGTTATTCTAGGGCTCTACACGGAAAAAAAAACTTAGCTGTGGTAACTAGGAATTAGTTGGCGCAGCTAAATTCCTTCGAAACTATAGGGACATCGAAGTATTTAGCTATCGTTGCAAAGAGTTTTTCGCTACCGAAACTTGGCTGTGATAGCAAATATTCTTAGTTGTGATCACTTTGAAGTTTGGGAAACTTAGCAGTGACTGCTAATCATATTAGCTAAAATTAGTTGTGGCTGCTAAGTATATTAGCTATATTTAGCAGTGACAGCTAATTTAATTAGCAATATTTAGCGGTAGCTGCAAACATACATACAACCATACATACAACCATATATAAACAAATTTGCCGTAGCTGCTAATTACTTTAGATGTGACAATCAAAATAATTCGTTGCATCGGCGAAAGTGTTGGCTGTAGCAACTAAGTTAGTTTGATACTCTATCGCATTTCTTTAGCGGTATTCGACAACGAGTTTAGCTGCAGCTGCTAAAAGGGTTTGTTACTATAAGAAAGACTTAGTTGTGAGATGTAATCAAGTTAGTTGTAGCTGCTAATTAAGTTTGTTACAGTTACTAAGAGTCTTAGTTGTGGGATGTAATCAGTTTGGCTGTAAGTACTAATTGGGTTTGTTACTGTAACCAAGAGTCATAGTTGTGGGATGTAATCAATTTAGCTGTAGCCTCTAATTGGGTTTGTTACTTTAACTAAGAGTCTTAGTTGTGGGATGTAATCTGTTTAGCTATAAGTGCTAATTGGGTTTGTTACTGTAACTAAGAGTCTTAGTTGTGAGATGTAATCAGGTTAGCTGGAGCTGCTAATTAAGTTTGTTACAGTTACCAAGAGTCTTAGTTGTGGGATGTAATCAATTTGTGGCCCGAGGAAGCGACCGCCACTGCGATACGGCAACCCGTGCACACACCTGCAAAGTCTGATAGACCGGGCCCGTTAACGTCCTAACGAATTAGAAGCAGTAACGTGCACACTAGGCTACTCAGACTCGCTTCCTGTGTCTGTTACAAGATAATCATTCAAAATCATCTCGGGTATATATGGACGCTCGGTCAACCAAACGATAACGCGATGTAACTTGCGCGCAGCGCCATCTGTTGGCGTATTTCGTAAGCTCAGTTGCTGTTGGCCTTAATACTTATCGTTACTTATAGTCAAAGCTGCAAAAAGTTCTTGGCTGCCACACTTAAGTCTGATTTGCTACGACTGCTAATATAATATTGCTGTTCATTGCAAAGTAAATTTGTTGGTGCGACTAAGATTCTTAGCAACATTAGCAAAAAAATATTTAGCAGTTGCAGCAAATAATATTAGCTACAGTTTGTGAATAAGTTAGTCAAAGCTGCAAAAAGTTCTTGACTGCCACACTTAAGTCTGATTTGCTACGACTGCTAATATAATATTGCTGTTCATTGCAAAGTAAATTTGTTGGTGCGACTAAGATTCTTAGCAACATTAGCAAAAAAATATTTAGCAGTTGCAGCAAATAATATTAGCTACAGTTTGTGAATAAGTTAGTCAAAGCTGCAAAAAGTTCTTGGCTGCAACATTTAAGTCTGATTTGCTACGACTGCTAATATAATATTGCTGTTCATTGCAAAGTAAATTTGTTGGTGCGGCTAAGATTCTTAGCAACATTAGCAAAAAATTATTTAGCCGTTGCAGCAAAGAATATTAGCTACAGTTTGTGAATAAGTTAGTCAAAGCTGCAAAAAGTTCTTGGCTGCCACACTTAAGTCTGATTTGCTACGACTGCTAATATAATATTGCTGCTCATTGCAAAGTAAATTTGTTGGTGCGACTAAGATTCTTAGCAACATTAGCAAAAAAATATTTAGCAGTTGCAGCAAATAATATTAGCTACAGTTTGTGAATAAGTTAGTCAAAGCTGCAAAAAGTTCTTGGCTGCCACACATAAGTCTGATTTGCTACGACTGCTAATATAATATTGCTGTTCATTGCAAAGTAAATTTGTTGGTGCGACTAAGATTCTTAGCAACATTAGCGAAGGATATATTAGTAGATAAATCAGAAAAAAATTAGCAGCCGTTGCAAAAATGTTATTAGTGATTGCAAAATGTATTTATCAAACGTATCAAAGATATTATCTGCTGTCTAACACATGTAAAATTAGTAATAGTAACGAAATTTTTATCCACTATAACTAAGAATTATTAACGGTTACAACTAACAGCAATTACTAAATTATTTTGTTGATAAATTAGCTATAGTTGCTAATCAATTAGTACTGTTAGCAAATTATTTGAAATTCGTTTAGCTAAATGTCGTTATCAGTGGTAGCTAACTGGTTTTAGTTGCTATAGACATGGCCTTGTTACTGTTGCAAACAAATTGTATGCCACAGCAAAGAAAATTTCAGCAAAGGGAGCTTAGCTATCACGGCTAATTCATTTCTCTCCGTGTATATTGGGCAATCAACCCATCGTGACTTACCCCCTTATTCATAAACGCTCTATAGGCTTCTGCTAACTTAGCAATCGTTTGTCCTTGTCTGTGAAAGGTAAATGTCAGAGTGACAGATAAGGACAAACGATTGCTAAGTTAGCAGAAGCCTACAGCGCCTTTATGAATAAGCGGGAAAGAAAGTAAGGAACTGAAATGTCACTGTACGAAGCGACCAAAAAGCTGCTTCAATTGGCAGAATCATCGACACTAGAGTCTGGCAAATGAAAGATGAGAATGAGTTTTCTTAAGAAATTTTTACATGGCTACAAAAAAGTAGATTGTCAACCCACGTCGAACGTCATTTATTCGTCTTGAGACTGAAGCTTGCTTGCGGTATTTGCTAAGGTTTTAAGTGTTTGTCATGAAAAAAACTATTAAAAGTAATGTGCGTAACCTGTAAATGTTAGGACAATTTATTAATGTACAAACCATTAAAAACTAAATAATAAATAAGGATAAGTTGACTATCGTGTATTTTGCAAAATTTCCAGCACAGTGATTTAACGTTCAAAATTTCAGAAAAAACACATCTTCTTTCGTATTTGTTATTTTCAAAAGTAAAGTACTGCTAAGTAGAATATAATGTAATTAATTATTCATAAAACAGTGATAGTTATGTTTTACGAATATTGCTTGTTCTTTGTTGAAACTTTCCGATAATTATTTATTTCTACAGGTAAAAGCCTTTCAAATATTGTATTAGGTACATTATATAGATCACAAGTATCAAAACTATTTTTCGCACTATACGTCAGGGATACCACACATTGATTTTTGAATTTGCCGCCATTTTTTCATTCTCATCTTTCACTTGCCAGACTCTATCGATGGAGCTAGATTTTTAAAAATTGAATTGAATTGAAGCTCCTTCCAGGGGGTGGCGTCTTGATGCGTCATGCTTAGGCCCCAAGATGGTATAATTAACTTCTTCAAGGATATTTCGAAGAGGCTAATAGACGCTACGGGTGACCGCAGAGCTGGCAGCTTTCTTGGACAGCGTATTAGTTCCACACATTCTTGTAACAAGATTTTTGAATACTGTATTTATTACTTTGACATTGGCGAAATCATCGCATCGATCGATGGGGCCATATTAGAAAAAGAAGAAGAACTTTTAAAATTGATTCTACTAAAAATGTAGATACTATCTGAGCTATACCAGCGCGGCAGTTTATGTTTCGTTAGAGTTTTGCTACGCTTGCAAATTGCAATCCATTTGCTATTTAACAATCTGTCTGAATCTCGCGCCCGGCACAAAATGCTGCTAGCCGCAAATTTTGTATACATACGTCGCGTCTTTATCCCTTACGGGGTAGACAGGACCTAAGGTGACAAGACTTAAAGGCCACGTTTAGCATGATTGTGGGCGTATAGGTGGAAAGGGGAATCAACATAATGATGGGTTGCTAGCATCGCCTATAACATGATTCCTAAGATTTTCGCCAATTTTAGTGCGTTTCGTTTTAAAGCACTGTTAGATTGGAAATGTTCTTGTTCTATCTGTAATGTTTTATTAATACACAACGCTTGTTTCTTTCTGAATGCATGATAGCCAAAAAGTCGTAGATCAACCTGAGTTTTTAACCCCCGTCGCAAAAAGATGGGGGGGGGGGGGGTTTGACGTCAATGTCTGTGTGTGTCTGTCAGTCTGTGGCATCGTAGCTCTCAAACGGATGAATCGATTTCGATGCGGTTTTTTTCATTCGAAATGGAAGCCATGTTTGTTAATTCAATTTAATGTCAAAAATGCCTTACATCATTTTGCAAAAGAGCTGAATACTCTTCAAACGGCCGGAACGATTTTCACCAAACATATTTAACTAAGAACCACACTTCCACTACCACTTCCATGCTGGTCTGGGAGCAAAGGAAAAACATAGAATGTACCAGTTTCTTCTCTTCCCGCGCAGATGGTATAAGGTGAAAATCTTAGGGATCATGTTATAATAGGCGATGTGGCTAGCAACCCATCACTGTTTTGATTCCCCTTTCCATCCATATGCCCAATATCATGCTAAACGTGGTCTTTAGGTCTTGTCACCCTAGGCTCTGTCTACCCCGTAAGGGATAAAGACGTCATTTATGTATGTATGTATGTAAGAACCACAGCACGGAAACTGGCTTTCGAATGAATAAACCGCATCGAACTCGGCCCTCCCGCTCGAGAGCTACAAGGCCACAGACAGATATACAGACACACATACTTCTACGTCAAACTTAACCACCCACGGCGTGGGTTAAAAGCAGTTTGAATTATATTCCGACCTTACCAAATCTCGTTACCATATTGAAATTCCCCCGAGTGTCTCTGACGTTACAGCTGTGTATAAATTTCATCTCGTTCACGCATCACTCACTCCTGAGGATAAATTGGCATCGAACATCGCACCCGCAAGGGTTGCTGCCAGAATTTTCATTGCTTCATTACCATTACAAACTCGAGGGATCCAAAGCAATAACCTTACAAATTCGCAAAGTTTTGTTGCTACCTTATAATATTTCTTTAAAGCATTAAAGAGGCGGACGACCTTTAAATCGTTAGGGATAATCGTTTTTATCGCTTTGAATTTGAATCATGATCATAAAACGGCGCAGCCGGCGCTTACTTTCATTTCCATTGCCGTTTCTTCAAACTGTAAAACATTACCATCCCCCAGCCTATTTAAATGTTATTCACGACAAAATGACCAACTCCTTTGAAGGCGAATTACGTCCTAAACAAACCGAATCACAAACCAAAGCTCCAAAACAAATGTTTACCGTTTTTAATAAAAATCAATACATGTTACAACGCAAACAAGTGGTCGGTGGATAGTTTGAATAGGTTTTGTGAATTTTTGAGTGACAGACCTTGACGGTGCGGAGGGCGCCGTGCGCGGCGTCTTCGGCCCAGACCTTCACGCCGTCCTTCTCGTACTCGAGGGACCAGCCTTTGTCGGAGCGGAGCAGAGACTTGAGTGTTTCGAAGTCGGAGTCGTCGGCTACGCGCGCCTCGCCGCGCGCCCAACCCGCAGCGCCCATCCGAAGGCGGGCATCACAGCCCGACTGACTGCAGCGTGCCCGCGAGGCCGTGGCTCGATACCGCGCATGCGCGAACCGCTCTGCTTTTTGCACCACAGTATTTAGCAAAACCAGGCTATGGAGCGAGGTGGACACGATTGAAACCGGCGGTACCCCTTCCCGTTTAACGAGGCAATTTTGTCAGCGTCGGAAGTCGTACAGTGAGAGTACAATCACTCCTGAGGGTTGTGAAATAAAGAATGTCTCAAGTCGCAACATGTCACACGAGCTGAAGGCGAGGGTGATAAAGATACGACTTCTACGAATCCGCTGAAGGCCGAAGCGTGTACACAATTCTAAGTCTTCCCCTGGCTAGGAAGTGGAAACTACCTACTTACGGGCCGGAGTGACGTAATTGTGTTCACGCACCCTGTCGCAATTGACAGGCCGCCGTCACTCAAACTAGAGCGATATGTTACCTTATTGCGATAGGGTTGCACGGTGAATACATTTCCCTTGCTGTAGGAAGGCAAAAAACATGCAACTGGTCGCTGTTGTCGCTTTTCTGAAAGGCCGACTCGTCTATATCTTTTTCAAAACCAGTTTCTCTTGAATAAATGAACAATTAATCTCTTTTCCAATGTAAAAGGGGATAAGAGTCTAAAATGACTATTTTAATATTCAGAATCAAGTGACCCCTTTTCAAATAGGACCTTAGAAATAATCGAAGCTTTAATAAGCTCAGCAGAATCATAGTTTTTGCTTCATTCAAGGTCCGCTTGTTTTGTGTCAACGCTTCCCCACGACTCACGATTTCATTACTTAGAGTCGCTCCAGATAAGCCTGCTTTTAAACCTTTTCATTGCAGATAAGTATATTTTAAGCGCTTTAAGCGGAACAAGTGGTTAAGTGGAGAGCTTTAAGCTATACCTTGATAGCGGTTTGCCGCGTCAGACTTAATTTATTAATTTCTTAGCGGTTCTATTTCACCACGTCTTAAGTCAGAGGTAAAGGCAGGCCACGCTATGAGCGACCAGCGGGAGCGTTTTCTCGTTTTTAAATTAATTACTTAGTTAGGGTGGCAAACGAGTAAGAGTCACTTGTACGATTAACACAATGGATTTCAGATGCGTTACCAGCCTAGAAAACTAAGATGGCATAGCTACCTCATGTGACAGTAATGTTGCCGGTTTTCTTACTCAAACGCCACGACACTGCAGCGCAATCACTGCTGCTTGTTGGCCATAAGTGTGCTGTCAGGTATACAACCATGGTTGTTTTCGATATTTGCACCATAGTTGAGGCAGAGCCATTAAGAGGGAACTAGTTGTGCTTTGCTCACACTTTAGGACAAAAACTTAAAGCCCCAAAGACTGACCGATAAATGAAGTAGATAAACTAAGGTTATGTATTTATTTAACTGTTATTTTTTACAGCGTGTACAACGTGGATTTCAAACTAACGTGATTGGTCGGATTCCACACGCTCCCGCAAGAGCGGCAGGCTTATTGTCTAACTCGCTCGCAATCGCCATCGTGTTCATTTTGACAGTTCGTGTATAGGCTGACAATTGGCATCGGATTCAGCTAGCTGTCACATTCATACAAAAACTCTCAATGAACACGATAGCGATTGCGAGCGAGTTAGACAATAAGCCTATTGCTCTTGCTCTGCTCCGCTCCGCTTGTACAGAGACGTACCCTTAGCTCGAGTTCTTCGTCGCTTCCGAGCATCGCGTCGATTACCTTAAAACTTTTAAGGAGCTGCGGCTAATAAGAAGTTTCGAAACAGATCTTCGGCTAAAACGCTTGTTAGTGTTACTAAAGAGTCCGAGAGAAACTATTCCGGATTTAGGGGTCGGGGGCCTTACCATGCTGTCTTGATGCGATTCAATTCCGATTCAGTTCAAGTTTTAGCTGACATTTTTAGTATGAATCGTTTCTTCCATGCTGGTCTGGGAGCAAAGAAAAAACATAGAATGTACCAGTTGCTTCTCTTCCCGCGCAGATGGTATAAACCCATCGAGGGATTGGGTAAAAACAATCTTAGGGATCATGTTATATTATATAGGCGATGTGGCTAGCAACCCATCACTGTTTTGATTCCCCGATCATCCATACGCCCTCAATCATGCTAAACGTGGCCTTTAGGTCTTGTCACCTTAGGCTTTGTCTACCCCGTAAGGGATAAAGACGTGATTTATGTATGTATGTATGTATGTGTATGTATCTGACAGCGAGCGAACCTAAACTAAATCGGAATTGAATCGCATTATGACATCATGGTAACTCCCCTGATTCTAAGTAAGACTGATGTGTAAGTAAAAGCTTTATTGTGCAAAAATAAAGAAACAAACACAATTGCCAAAACAAAAGATAACATTATATATGTACAAAAGCGAACTTATCCCCTTAGAAGTCTCTATCAGTTAGCCTTTTCGCAAATCTGTGATTTGCTACAAAAGCACAGGTACTATCAATTCGCATAGTAACAAGGTCACACGACAGCTAGTTACCTGCTATGGGTGGTGTAACGGTATAGTACGCGTCACGGAATGACGAGGATCCGGGTTCGATTCCCGGCCATAGCGTTACTTTTTGGATGTTGTTGTGTTCAAATTTTCTGTGTCGCACAGCTCAATTTTTTTTTTTTTTTATTAGATTTTTCAGTAGGTAGTTGATAAGATTTCAGAGCTGAAATTTTGTATTTTTAAAGTCTGCATTTTTTTTTCACCACAGCGCCTTGTTTGGTCTTTGTTTGTTACGAATATTTTGTAAATAAATCCTTTTCTGTCTCTCTCCCTCTTTACACTGTGTGGAACTAGCAACTCTGAATACCCCCTTCGTTTAACTGACCACCCCCTCCGATACGTCCACACCCATAGGGATGTTCTAGTGCAAGTAATCGATACATTCATTCTCATCAATGGTAGATTCAGGCTGGCTGGTAGTCCGATACATATTCCTTTTTTTTCACGTTAGAAAGAAGGTAAATAATCTTGACAAGTATTTTTTACACTTTTTAATCATTTCTGTTAGTTACTTATTTAAAAATCCAATAAAAAATACACATACATGTATGTCACGTATGTTTCTATATCCCTTACGGAGTAGACAGCGCCTATGATAACAAGATCTAAAGGCTATGGTTAGCATAATTGTGGGCATATAGATGGAAAAGGGAATCATAATAGTGATGGGTAAAATAACATATGTCAAGATTATTTATATTCCTTCTAACGTAAAACGTAACGCAATGTGGCCTGTAAGTCTTGTTACCTTACATACTATACGTAAGAGTGCTCTACCTGGTATCGGCTCGCTCAGGTATACTACATATTATATAGCAACCATTCCAACGTATTTTTCTTTTATATCATTCCAAAAAATATGTAAAGAGTATCGATATGAAGTATCGACTTTGCCGATACGGGAACGTGCCTGGCCCTGGCCGCAGGATATAGACGAGTCCTCAATTAAAACTGACTGGATTCTAGCTTATTGGGTCACGCCGCCATATTGTCGCAAAGCCCCGGGAGAATACTCATATTGCAGACAAAACGAGTTTACAATCCAATTAATAGAATCTTAGGAACCCATCACTATTTTATTTTATTTTTTTCTTTATGGGAAAAAAACAGATACAGACACAATTTAAATAAAATATTAAGAACATAGCGCAGTAAACATAGCGTGCACCCTAAACTAAAGGATTTTTTACTTTCAATGTGTTTTTATAACTTAAATGAATACTTCTGTACAAAATTTTAAAATAAAGATATTACCTAATATGTAATTTATAGTAATAAATCTAAATATTGTACGTCCGAAATGGATAAACTGTTGAAACTTATAAAAATCATTGTTATCACAATTGTACACGGTTTTATACAATAAACGTTTCTTATTCTTATTTCCAATTCCCGCTATGAGTTAGTGGTAGATGTGGCAATGGATCAGAAACAGTGGGCTGAACATGTTACCAAATCCAAACCAAAATAACCTTACTCAAGAATAGCATGCGAATTCCCATTTCCACCTCACCCACAATCATGCTACACGTGGCGTTTAGATATTGCTACCTTTGGCTCTGTTGTCTACCCCAAAAGGGACATGCACTTGATTTGTGCATGTAACAATCGAAGGCATAAATCTCGATACAGCGATCATATCAAATATTGTGTGACAACGACCTTATTGTAGGTGGCATAAGGTGTATAGATGTTTTTGACGTCTTGGTAAAGTACCTACATTACATTTTAATTCTATCTTTGTCTTTATCTCTACTTATAATGTATTGTAAAGACTACATTGCGGCTCTCTGTGCTACTAATTTGTTGCTCGTACGTTTAATTAGTTACTAAGTGCAAGTGCCATTTTGTAATGTACACGAAATTGTCACTAGTCACCGCAGTGGCGTAACTATAACGTCAGGGGCCCGCGGCAAATTCGTCAGATGGGGCTCCTTCTTCAATATAAAGAAGTGCATCAGCATCCCTTCTGTGCTCTAAACCAACTCAGTTCGGGGCCCCGTAGAGCTAGGGGCCCCTGGCATTTTGCCACCCCTGCCACCCTATAGTTACGCCACTGAGTCACCGACTATTGTCGCGTTGGTGAAATAGGGGCCTGGCGTTGTTGGATATTTAGCAGGAGCTGATGTCGGGCAGCGGCTGGTTCTGGCAGTGGTTGCGCCAGCCGTACCACGCCATGAAGCCGTGCCGCTTGAAGATCTTCTTGGCGCACGTTGAGGCTTTGCTTATGTCGTCCGTCAGTAGATCTGAAAGGTCTCAATGTTAATTATACATAAACGGATAACTCACGTATAAAAAGTCGAGTGATGCTATGAGCGTGAAACGAGGGTAGTTGTGCGCCGCTGTCAGTTGCGTCGAGCAGCCGCGCGAGCAGAGCACTGACGCGCAGTGTTCGTTTCGCTGCCGCCGGGGCGAGCGCTCCAGGAAGAAGGACTACGGAATAGTCCGAAACATGTCAAGCATCACTAGACTTTTTATACGTGACGTGAGTTATCCGTTTATGTGTAATTATGATTAAGTCTCACGGTAGTTTCATGTTGAAAGGTCTCAATGTTAAATCGACCTTAGACTATAAAGAAAACTCTTATATGTCGCATTATGTTGCGGCACTGAAACGACTTCCAACCCGTTCGCATCTTGGCACGGCGGGTCTATACAAGATGCTAGGAAATCAGAGGCGGATATTTTGAGGATGGATTATTTGCATCGTTATTAATAAGTTAAAAGCATAAAATTAACAAAAAAAAATTACCTTGCTACTCCGCTACTCACGTGAAATGAAAAACATATATATTTCACACAGGCTTGGTTATCTTGCACGTGAGTAGCGGAGTAGCAAGGTAAAAAATGATTGTTCATTGAAATGGACCTCCGCAAAGTAACGCCTGATTCAACAAAAAATGAAAAGCATTATTTAATTAGATACAGTAGGTAAATAAGGTAATGTAAGGATGATTTTCTTTGGACGGTAGGTAACAGTAAATATAATTTTTGTATGAAACCAAATAAATATTACCACACAAAACTTGAATAATGTGTGTATTTAATTAATTTTTAGGTTATTAATTACATACCCTGAAAATATACGCACCTAATTATCTAGCACTTAAAATTTCGTCCTATACATATAATTTAAGTTAGATACTAATGTTTGTCATGTTGGTGAAATATGCGCCAGGTCTAAACTGGGCTTTAGGATTTGTTGCGGACATGATGCATTTTTCAATTATATCTACCGGTCTCTTTCTAACGAGCCAGCATGTGCGAAATGGATGCTTTATATCCGCGATAAGCTGGAAAATAACGTCCTGAAAGGTGTTATAATAAATATTACGACAGTACCTACTTACTTAAAGAACATTTTTATTAAGATACTATGTGTTGTTTATGGGGTCATTCATCTGTATTAAAAATATCTAGAACTAGTTATAGCCTGCGACTTTGTCCGTGCAGAATTCGGTTATCGCTATCCCGCACGAACTATGCGATTTCTGGGATAAAAACTATCCTGTCCTTCCCCGGGACTAAAACTACCTCCATGCCAAATTTTATTTAAATCAATTCAGCGGTTTAGGCGTGAAAGCGTAACAGAGAGAGTTACTTTCACATTTATATGTATAGTACGGATGACACTTACAAACAATGTGGCTTTCTATTGGTAAAAGAATTTTCGAAATCGGCTCAGTAGCTCCAGATTAGGTAAGAATATTTCTGAGTAAGAAAAACCCAAAATATTTAAATTCGGGAAAAAATTGACGGTAACTCCGCTACCTACTCAATTTACTATGAGTAGCGGAGTAGCAAGGTAACTTTTTGTTTATTGAAATGGACCTCCGCAAAGTAACGCCTGATTCAATAAAATATGTGGACTTTTTTTGGAAAACGCTCAGTATAATCTGCTGAAATATCATAGAGACCTTGGATAGGCTGGAGACGATGATGAAAATGAAAATGAAAATGAAATTTTATTTTTGCAAATTGGCCGCCAAGGGCGTATTTTTGAAACTACCAGCACATTCGGAAAGACCATCATTGCCAAGAAGAATGCGCCGCAAGAAACTTGGCAGAAAGTCATTTTTTCAAAATAAAATACAGTAACAATACTTAAATTCTACTTAAATTAAATACATTTATATAAGGGATGTATAAGGTCCCCGAGCCTTAAATTATATTAATCTATAAATAGTAGAAATGTATAAAGTCTCTACTGGTCAAAAAAATACAAAACAAAAAAAAATTATAATAATAGTAAGTTCAGTGGAGGTGTAAAACGCCTCCACCGTCAAATAAACTAATTGGAGATGTCTCCAATGATGATGGATTACCTTTGCATGTGACATTGCAGTCCTTCCCCGGGGTGCTGTTGCTGCACCAGTACCTGTCGTTGATCTGGTACAGCCCGTAGTCCCGGGAGCCGTCGCCGTTCACCTTGCCGACAACATCCGTGTCGCTGTGACTCTCATTCTCCACCAGGCACACCCCTGGATGTAAGGAATATTCATGATTTTTTAAAGCATACATTCATGCATAATGTCTTTATGCCTTACGGGGTAAGCGTAAGGTAATGAGAGCTAAAAGCCACGTTTAGCATGATTGTGGGTGTGTAGGTGGAAAATATTGTAAAATATTTTCTTCAAATATGTAATTGTAAAAATAACCGAGATATAAGATATATTATAGTGTTGTATCTGTCTCTTTCTAGAAAAACCGAATTTTAATATAGAGTTTGTAATTGGGCGCAGTGTTTTATGACGTCATACGAGTATGTCATGTTGGGTTTCTATTCGCTGTCTAATTAATCATTTTAAATTCTTATATTTCCCGTGTCTCTTGACCGATATTACATTTGATTTCATTTGCGACAAAAATCTACGATACACTTCTACGATATTTTCATATTTTGTTAAGATTTTTTTTTAATGCATAGGTACCTATCCCCTAAATATTTAATGAACATGAATCTGTAAAACCTTTTGACAGGGTAATGTCATAGAGACAACACAGGGATTTGTTGTTTTTTAAAATACACTCCGCAAGGGAATAGGCGAAGGTTTTGCACCATGCAGCCAAGTCTTCATTATTATATTTCTCTTCATAGTAGTTTTTTGTAAGACCGAGGCCAATCTTTAGTCAGTGAAGTCTTCAAATTTGAAATTGTAAAGGCTTTTTAGCTCATCTTTAGTGGTAAAATCAGAGTGGAATCCGAGTATTTCGACAACATAGTATACGTTGGTATCTCTTAGTATTGTGAACACAGTGACTGACAAGGATATTATTATGAGAACGTCATTGTTCACGTTCGACGGTGACTCACGTTTTGAATGATTAGATTAGTTTGCAAACAATGCTATAATATAACCGTTGCCTGAAATCGCATAGCGCTTCGGTACGTCGGGAGATACCCAAAGTTTTCAACTTCCATAACACGTACTTTCTCTTCAGGCAAATACATACCGTTGCCTCTTTCCCATGAGTGTAGGCAGAGACTACTTTGTTCCAATTGGCATTGTTCATTTTTTTTAGTATGCTCTAATTCGAAAACCATTTCGAGGAAAACCATCATTTATCCGATTTATCTTGTCCGATTTCAAAAATACTTTATGATTGCAGATATTTTTGTAAAAGTACTTTGAACCTTTGTTTGACCGAACGACCCGGTTTTTAGACAGAATCCAGCATCGAATGTTTGCCACAAAAATGAAAAAAAAAAAGTTTAGCTATGGCAACTGTCACGTGTCACTGTCAAATCGACAAAACCATAGACAAAGCCGTTTTTTTATAGCCAGCCGAACGAAGGCGATTGGGATTCTGTCTAAATTCACGAATTATCAAACAGCGAAAAAATATTTAGTATTAATTAACAAAGCTACGTAAAAGCATAATATTCAAATTAGTTGCTTGAAATAGTCCATTTTATCAAATAAAGGTGTTAAAAGCACAGCTTAAAAAAAATGAACAATGCCAATTGCTACGACCATGATCTCTTTCATCAATCTCTTCATACCATGTTATGTTATTTGACATTTCAAATTGCTTTTAAAAATAGGTTTTACTTAAATTATTATTATTTTCTCTTTTTATGTACGCATGACGATCTTTTTGTGAATTTACATTGACATTTCATTAAGCTTTATTTTTGTTTGTTGTTATTTTGTTTTTATTTAATTTCAGTTATTATTATTACTATTTTATTACAATTAACGATCCTTTTGTGAATTACTTTACTTATGTTTGACATTTAATTGTATTTTTAAAAGGGTGATAAATAAATCTAATCTAATCTAATCTAATCATGCTCCTCGGTTTCGTTTACTCCTTCGGGTGACCTGGGGCCCGATTTTTGAAAGCACACTCGATAGTACAACTCGAAAGTGATATAAATCAGCTTATATCTCCAAAACTACAGCTCTAATCAAAAGTTTTGACTAGTTCACAAGATTAACGAGAGCTGTGATTGTCTTCTAAGCTACTCGTACTTCAAATTCAGCAGAATTATTTACCACTTTCGAATGGTATTTTCACACATGTGCTTTCAAACATCGGGCCGCTGACCTGCCAAATGACAATAAATTAAAAAAATAACCCCATGCATTAGGGTAACTCCTTTAATAGGTGCTCTGAGCCAGAAGTATTATTGCAGTTTAACTGATTTGTTGTTCGATAAGATAAACGAGCGCTAACCCAATTATTTCCCTTTGTTTGAGCTGTAGGTATTTTAAATACTTACACTTATAGGTAACTGACGAGCATGTATGAACAGATTGATGAATGTGGATGAAGCGAAATAAGTATGTCAGGATCGTACCAAGTAGAACGAAGTAGTCTCTGCCTACCCCCGTGGGAAAAAGGCGTTACGGTATGTATTATGTATGTATACATACTTACAAAAAAAAACTTTTTGTTGACAAGTGTAACATGTATAAAACTAAAACTACCATAATAAAGCCTTCCTTAGGACTTCAGACTAGTCCGAAACATGTCGCGCGATTGTCAAGTTATCCTTGTAATGTTAACACGGGAAAATACTACTTAAAAGGAAATAAGGGCCAATACAATGTCATAGACAAAAATATTGGCTCATATTACTGTGGTATTACTAGACACATATTTATTTTACGTTTTCATTTTACCTATAAAATTCAGGTGCCTTACCTCTTACCATAACCTCTTGTTGCTATTGAATTCCTTTTAGCTGTCATTTCTGACACTTCTAGTATGGATCTGACAGCGAGCGATCCGACTTTGGTTCGGAAGTACAGTTTTTTGAAGAGGTTCTAATTTTTTTTTTCCGGCAGTCGACGTCTTAATAATCGAGGAACTGCAGCTCTTTATTTTTATTTCCTCTTATTAATTAGAAATATTTTTTTACGTGGTCCATATGACATTGTGAGATTTAATGGCTGGATAAGCTTCGTTCCTAGAACTAGCTTAGAATTAAAAAAAAACTACGTCTACCGTCACGTTTCATATAAACTGTCGAACTTAGCCCCACCCCGGCTAGCAACTAGCACGAGAGCTAAAACGTAACCGTCGTAAAGTGTCTGCTGAAATACCTATTCCGGAACATTTATTGTATTGTAACGACTAGGCAGTGGCGTAACTATAGAGTGGCAGGAGTGGCAAAATGCCACGGGCCCCTAGCTCTACGGGGCCCCGAACTGAGTTGGTTTAGAACACAGAAGGAACGCTGATGCACATCTTTATATTGCCACGGGCCTCAGTCGCTATAGTTACGCTACTGCGACTAGGCACAAAACAATTCCATAATTAGATAGCTTACAATTCCTAAGATCTCCTTCGGGGAACCCTTGTCTTCTCAGTTCTTGAACCAGGGCACACCTTTTAAAATGCTTGGCGTGGCATACCGCCAAAATTTGCGTGAAAACCAACAACTTCAACATTGTACGGGAGCAAAACAGACTTAGATTTAGATTTGTACCACTAGTTGCAACGTACTAATGTGAACTGAAACATGTCGATTTGGTTGTGGATTTATATAGATATCTGTAGAATTTATAGATTATGTTTTAGTGCCGTATAGATAACATAAATGCATGCCCGATGCTTTGATTTCAATACACACGATATTATTTGTCTAAACACATTACGACATTATATATATATATAATGTCGTAATGTCTACGTGTATCGAATGTGTGTAAATAAATGTTTCTCTCTCTCTCTGTCTCTCTCTCTTTCTCTAAAGGCTGTGAAGTACACAGATAAAACATTATAATTTTTTTTTAGTGGTCCCTATGTGGTCACTTCGACCCATTCGTGGATCTTTTGTGTATTTACCCCTCCTTCGCACTATTCCATCGCTTTTACCACCTCATTCGTGAATTGGGCGATTGGGCGCAGTGGTAGTGCCTTGAAATCTCCTGGTTCAGGGTATCCGATGCCGAGGAGTTTCATTCTTAGTCTGGCGAGGGCATCACATTCGCACATAATGTGTTCCCTTACGGAGTAGACAGAGCCTGAGGTAACAAGCCCTTAAGGCCACGTTTAGCATGATTGTGTGGGGGTATAGGTGGAATTGAACTATTTTAGTTGTTCTTCTTCTTTTTCTAATATGGCCCCATCGATCGATGCGATGATTTCGCCAATTTCAAAGTAATAAATTTACAGTATTCAAAAATCTTGTGACAAAAATGTCAGCAACGTTATACGGTAGAACACGGTCAAAAAACCCTATCGGGCTCTTAGCTAACGGATAATGATATTCCTCAGAATCTGCCAGGAAATCATTAACCGATGCCCAGGGTTCACCGGACCAAGCACTGCTCTTCCCCTCGGACGGATCCAAAAACGAATCGCAGCTCTTGACCACACGCGGAGGTAACCCGACTCGCACCCCAACTATTTTAGTTAGAGGTAGATAAATGATTGACAATGTAGACACAAGCTGAATTTAAGCTGATTTATTAATAAGCATTACAAATGTTATTAAAAAAATAGAGATTCGGATATCCTAACATAGGAAAATGCATAAACATTAGCAGATGCTAAACAAATTACCACAAACTACGTATTTGGTCACAATGTGTATGTTACAACTAGGTACGGCTTACTTGTCTATGTCTACTGATCGAAAGTATGAACAATAGATATGTATCTAGTAAAGGTTCCAAAAATAAGTACCATACGCTCTTACACCGGCGTAATAAGGTCGTGAGACATATTTTTGAAAAGTTCGTATCGATACTTATTTTTGCACTTGACCGTACTAAAACTGTTATTATTAACCTTTCGTATGCCTTGTCTCGGATCCGTCACAAGCTATATTTTTGTATTTTTTTCTCAGGCCCTGTTTTACCACTCTCTGTTAAGTTCGGTTATCTTAAGTATCAGTTATCTATGATTCCGTCTCTACTTATTACTACGAAACAGACAGAGACGTCATCAATATTATAGATCACTGGAATCTAACAAAGAGTGGTGAAAAAGCCCTTAATCTCTAAAAGTGGTATTTTTAGAAACAAATGAGACTCTAGTCTCATTTGCACATTCTAATGTTTTTTTTTTATTCTGGCGATACGAAAGTTTAAGTATAAAATACCATTTTCGAATAGTATTTTGAGTAGTTTCCTTTAAAAATTGGCTATGCTCATATTGGTGTAAACGCCGCACGTTTGCATCCCCCTTCCTCATTACGCGTTAGAATGAGATACAATTTCGCTCGTATCGCTCAGCGTTGACGGTAGGTATCTAGTCTACTTGGGGGCTACTCTGAAATTCCAAATTCCAAGTTCGTATTATACCCGTCCCACTCACTCTTATTTTAATGACTATTAGTGTGAACGGAATGTCACAGCCTGGCACCTATTTCACCAATTCGACGATTGTCGGTGACATAAAGCCAACTGGCGTAGATTCTCGTCGAGTTAGTAATGTAAACAGAATTGTCACTTGTCGCTGACAATTGTCGCTTTGGTGAATGGGATCTGGCGTTGTTGGATATTTAGCAGGAGCTGATGTCGGGCAGCGGCTGGTTCTGGCAGTGGTTGCGCCAGCCGTACCACGCCATGAAGCCGTGCCGCTTGAAGATCTTCTTGGCGCACTTCGAAGCCTTGGTTATGTCGTCAGTCGTGACGTCTGTAAATAAATGAAAGTTGATTCACCGTCATCATCATCATCAGCCAGAAGACGTTCAAAAACTGTTGAACAAAGGCCTTAGCACACCATAATGAACGACAACTCGCCACCTGCATCCACCGGTTTCCCGTAACTTTCACGATGTCGTCGGTCCACCCAATGGGAGGCCTGCCAACCCGTCTTCCGGTTCGTGGTCACCACTCGAGAACTTTTCTCCCCCAACGGTGGTCTATTCTACGAGCGATGTGGCCGGCCCATTGCCACTTCAAAGTTTATTACTGTTTCACAAATTAATGACCCTGCGGGGCGAGGCAGATGGCGCCTGAGGACCGAAGTCCAAAGGAAGAGAGTTGGGAGTTGTTTGTGCATCCGCGCTAAGAAACTTCGTTGGCGCGATGCAGAACATGGGTGACGTCATCGGCGCTAGCTACTCGTGCGTCGTAGCAGTTTATGTAGTCGATGACTAGGTGGCGCTAGGGTTGGAAACTCTATGTCTGTCATGGAATGAAATAAATAAATAAAACTTCTAAGCTCCCAACATTTCGAAACAATTTTGCATTGTATCATGGAAGTGTAGTCCCGTGATCATGATGCAAGCAACTGCGGCGAAACATCGGTAGCTCATTGAAAATAATCGCCATGCACGTAGAAAACAATGTCTAATATTAACCGAGGACCAGTGGCGTAACTAAAGGGTGGCAGAGGCGGCAAAATGCCACGGGCCCCTAGCTCTATGGGGCCCCGAACTGAGTTGGTTTAGAGCACAGAAGGGACGCTGATGCACTTCTTTATATTGAGGAAGGAGCATCTGACGAATTTGCCGCGGGCCCCAGACGTTAGAGTTACGCCACTGCCGAGGACCATTCAAAACTTTCATTTGTAAATAGGTTTGGTTTACCAGCGCAGGTGAGGTTGCAGTCCTTCCCAGCTGGGCCGGTTTTGCTGCACCAGTACTTGTCGTTGATCTGGAACAGCCCGTAGTCCCGGGAGCCGTTCTTGTTGACGGTGCCGAGCTGATGCGTGCGCCTGTGGCTCTCGTTCTCCACCAGACATACCCCTGGAATAAGGCAGACGAGCATTAGCTATTTAATAATAATAATAATAATAATAATATCTTGGGACAATTGACACCAATTGACCTAGCCCCAAACTAAGCAAAGCTTGTAATATGGGCACTAGAGAACGGATAAACATACTTATATAGATAAATACATACTTAAATACATATTAAACATCCAAGACTCGAGAACAAACATTCGTATTTTTCATACAAATATCTGCCCCGACCGGGGATCGAACCCGGGACCTCAAGCTTCATAGTCAGGTTCTCTAACCACTGGGCCATCCGGTCGTCAAAAAAAAACACACGAAAAAAAGAAGACATAAAGGCACGCTTAAATGAAAAGAAGAAGCTCTGAAACCCTGAAAACAGATTTCTTTAAATGAAATACGCGAGCAGTGCCAAACCTATGTTAACAGAGTGTGGAGAAATAAGCCCTAAATGTAACAGCGAACAAAGGTATGTATTAAAATAATACTTACAGTCTTTCATCTGGCCTTCAGGAAAGCCTTGAGCCCTCAGCTCTCT
Source organism: Pandemis cinnamomeana (assembly GCA_932294345.1). NCBI lineage: Eukaryota > Metazoa > Arthropoda > Insecta > Lepidoptera > Tortricidae > Pandemis > Pandemis cinnamomeana. The sequence continues at coordinate 12,781,791 of OW028710.1, read as the reverse complement.
CACCAGCTGGCACCTGGTGAACTCCTTGGCCTGACACGCCACCAGAACGAAAGCGAGCACCAGAAACTTCATCATTTTTGATGTTTTTTTTTAAGTGGATGAACCAAGTAGCTTGAGACTCTAGAGTCAAGTATGAAGAAGACACGAAGCTGCAAGTTTATATAGTGGTATTGCGCTGATAGTGTGTAAAAGGGGATTCCTCCCGGCTTGATTGTGACCCGAGCCATGCGCGGGCGCAGACGGGCAGTTCTACGAATGAATGCTACTAATATATGAGTACGTATCTCATTGTTTGTAAATTGTAAATTTACACAAAGCACGTCTATATTCCTTTCGAAGTAGACAGAACCCAAGGTAACAAGACCTAAAGGCCACGTTTAACATGATTGTAGGCAAGGCGGAAAGGGGAACACAATGGTGATGGGATGCTAGCCACGTCGCCTGTAACATGATTACTACGAGTTTCGCTCATTGCCACGATGGGCTTTAACCATCTTTATTAGTTCTTAGTTTGTAAGTATGGATGTTTGTTACTCTTTCACGCCAGAACGACTGGATAAGTCTGGATCATATTTGGCACAGAGATAGATTATAGTCTGGAATAACACATAATTTACTTAATTTATTCCCTCGGGATAGCCCTAAATGAATTATTTGCAGACGAAGTTGCGGGTAATAGTTAGTGAAATATAAACAACAAAAATATCACAAAATGGTGGTCAGGAATCACAAATTCAAAACGCCAAAGGGTACTTCGGACTCGAGCGTGATATTAACAATTAATTCTTGTGACTTTTTGCCCATCTTCCAAAATAAGGAGGTTTTAGAACCTCCTCTCATATTCTATTCTTATACAAAAATATATTTGTTTTAGCATTTTGTGTATTTTTTAAATTAAATGCAAGGCTCCCTTTTTCTGTCGTGTTTAAGCACACTTTATTCAACAATCTGAACAAAATGATTAATTAACTACAACATTTAAATACAAAAGTAGTTAGTATTCCAATCATAACATTGCATGAGTCTCAGTCACGACCATGTCGCCATATTGTCATGAAAATTGTGGGGTTTCTGTTTAGTTTATATTATTATTATAATTTGTATTATGTAGATTCACCCATCCATAAGCGCTTGAGGAAAATGTTATTGTTTTGCTTCGGTACGGCGTGCGATAATATTGGTTTGTATACGCTTGCTGAATATTAAAAAACTTGCAATTAAGATTTTGTTAAACGTTTATAATATGAATTTTAAGGTATAATTTACAAGATTTATATTAACTTGAATCTTGCGACTTAATTTTAAAGCAGTTATCTTCATCGAGCTGAAATTTTGCATTTTTCGTGTTTTTGATCAAGGGTGTCATCCAGCAATTGGCTACTTCCCAGGCCTCGGCATTAATCTACTATTATTTTTGTCATTTTCACCTTAGAATACAACGTTACCTGTACAATAGAAATAATTGACTAATTGAAGCCACCGACGCACATTGTGTTCATTTTCATCCGCACATACATACATACATACAGAAATCACGTCTTTATCCCTTACGGGGTAGACAAAGCCTAAGGTAACAGATACCTATACAGGCCACATTTAGCAAGATTGTGGGCGTATAGGTGAAAAATTAAAACAAAATAGTGATGGGTTGCTAGCCTCATCGCCTATAACATGATTCCTATGATTTTCGCCCATTCCCTCGATGGGCTTTTACCATCTGCGCGGGTGGAGAAGCAACTGGTATATTCTATGTTTTTTCTTTGCTCCCAGACCAGCATGGAAGATTTTTCGAATTTCATCCGGGTATATGTATGTTTTATCCAGTTGTAGTTAACGATCGTGCAAATCATGTGAGAATGATATTTTGTTAGTAACTTTTATTATTGAAGCGTAATTATTTTCTTAAAGTTTTGTCTTAGTAGCAATGCAGCACGTACAGTCGCCATCAGATATATTGTAGCGGGTGAGGTCCTCAAATATTTCGAAGGCTTAACCTTTAAATAACCTTTCAATAAATAATAATGTATTTTGAACACTTTGCTTAAACTTATTATTTACAAAGTAAAAAATTGCTTTTTAAGGTTTGCTGCATCACTGCATGTAATTTGTAATATGCATGCATCCAATTGTAGCGATAAAAGATGTGTACCATGCGGCTACACTGCAAGTTAAACTGCACGACCTTACAAAACCGGTTCCCGTTAGAAGGGGGGTGAGACAGGGAGACACAATATCACCAAAAATGTTCACGGCCTGCTTGGAGGACATATTTAAGCTTCTCGACTGGTCCAATAGAGGCATAAACATCAATGGAGAATACTTGTCGCACCTGCGTTTTGCGGATGATATTGTACTGTTTGCCAGCAACGCGGAAGACCTGCAGGCTATGTTGGAGGAGCTGTATTCTGCGTCTCTTAACGTTGGTCTAAAAATGAACAGCCTAAAAACAAAAATTATGTGCTGCAATGCCGACGTTGAATATGTGACCATGCACGGTCAGCGGATCGACAGTGTTGCCGAGTACGTCTATTTGGGTCAAGTTATTAGTCTCGAAAGGAGCGGACAGGAACGTGAGATAAAGCGACGTATCCAATTGGGTTGGGGGGCTTTCGGCAAACTTTCCGACGTGTTCAGGGACAAAAGAGTGCCTTTAAATCTCAAGCGCCGCACATTCGAACAGTGCGTCCTGCCCGTAATGGTTTATGGAGCCGAGACTTGGACGCTGACTAGGCAGCACATCCACCGACTACAAGTCTCCCAAAGGGCTATGGAAAGAGTTATGTTGGGGATTTCTCTACGCGATCACGTCCGGAACACCGAAATCCGCAAGAAAACGAGACTAACTGACATAGCAAAAACCATAGCCTCTAGGAAGTGGAAATGGGCGGGCCATATTTGCCGTAGGTGTGATGGAAGATGGGGCAAAAAGTTGTTGGAGTGGAGACCACGAAGGGGGTTCAGGAATGTGGGGAGACAGCCGGCAAGATGGACGGACGATTTGGTGAGAGCGGCTGGGAAGGATTGGATGCGGAAAACTCGAGACCGCACAGAATGGTCTAGAATGGAAGAGACCTTTACTCAGCATTGGGTAGATCAAGGTTGAAGAAGAAGAGAAGAAGATGCATCCAAACAAATTTGTACCTATGTCCATGCGTCACATAGTTGATACAAATAGTAATATAAGTAACACCCTGTAATTTACCTATGTTGGACAAATAAATATTTAAATAGAATATACCAGTTGCTTCTCTTCCCTCATAGGGAATGGGGGAAAACCTTAGGAATCAAACGAGCAAGTGGGTCACCTGATGGTAAGTGATTACCACTGCCCATAGACACCCGCAACCCGGAATGCAGATGCGTTGCCAACCTAGAGGATTAAGATGAAATGCCTCTTGTGCCCGTAATTTCCCCGGCTGTCTTACACTCCACACCGGAGCACAGCAGTGCAAGCACTGCTACTTAGCGGCAGGATTTAGCGAGTAAGATGGACCATGCTGCAGCAACCCATCACTGTTTTGATTCCCTTTCCCACCTATACGCCCACAATCACGCTGAAGGCCATTAGCTCTCGTTACTGGCTCTGTCTACCCCGTAAAGAATAAAGATGTGATTTATGTGTGTAAGTTATTTTTGCATATTTTATTGAATCAGGCGTTACAACGTAGTACGATGTTGGTTTGCATGTGTAACAGTTGTGCTCATTAAACTTTGATAATGATCCCGTAGAGGGATCGAAACACATCAGTTTGTGTGGTGTAAGGGATAATAAGTTTGGGGGATTTATATGTGTTTTATGTGGCATTAGTGGAGGGAGGATTGCATGAAAAACATATATATTTCACACAGGCTTGGTTATCTTGCACGTGAGTAGTGGAGTAGCAAGGTAAATATTTTTTTGTTCATTGTTATTTTTGCGGTTATTTTCAAGGTGTGTCTAAATCGTTTACATAAGTACTTACGCCGGCCGCAGGACTTCCCCGCTGCGCTCGCGCCGGCTATCGGACTCTTCGATGCGACTACAGTTTATCTTAGAGGTCATAACCTTATGAGCTATAAGCATTATTTAAGAACAGTTACTAAGTTGTAAGTTGCTTACAACTGGTCTGGGAGTAAAGAAAAAACATAGAATGTACCAGTTACTTCTCTTCTTATTTCTTTAGTCCCTGACCAGCATGAAAGGAAATGGGAACCTATGGGCTAAGTCTTATGTATCTTGGGTTGGGTGTGGGATTCAAAGTTCGAAACAAAAGATTTTGTATTTGTATTCAATTTATTATCTAATAAAAAGGGGTAGTTTACAAAATACCCTCGGCCGTTCCGTAGCTTAATTTTACCATCGAACATAGGTTAGCATGTTGTAAGCCCGCTTTGTAGGAGTCTAGCACATGGAGATGTCGGGCTTGGCGCCCTGGCAGTGCGCCTTCCACGCCGTCCAGCCGCCGAAGCCGTGCCGCGCGAATATCTTCTTGACGCACGCCGCCGCCGCGCCGATGTCGTCCGTGCGCAGCGCTGTCACACCACGTTACAGTTACAGCGGGCACCGCACGCACACATTGAGGGACGAGCTTTAGTAGCTTGCATGGGGCAGACTCTCTTAGCCAAGACGCGAGCGGTAATCGTTAGATGAAGGGAGCGAATACGCTTGTAGTCTTGGCTCAGAGGTCAAGAAATGAGAAGATTCTTAGACAAGTAAATTTCACCACCATTCAATATCAATCCTTAGATGGTAAAATGGATGTCCCTGGTCAAGATATCTTACAAGCAATCTGGTCAGAAAGAAGCGGTTCGTATACGACCAACAATAAATCCCGAGTGAAATCGAGTCTTCGTTTGCCAAGGCTTGGCAAGCGTTCTCCAGCCAGCAGTTACAGGCGAACAGCTTGTAAATGTCGCTCCAGGTGAAAAACCAGCCGGAGCGGCGGCAAGCCACACCCCGGCTTGTGAACGCTGGTCAAGTCTTAGCAAACGCGTACCTAAAGATATACAGACAGCACTAGAAGCACAATTATAGGTATAAGTGTATAGTTACCCGAGCAGGAGACGTTGCACTCGAGTCCGGGCGGGCCGTCGCGCGTGCACCAGTAGCGGTCGTTGACCTGGAACAGCCCGTGGTCCCACGAGCCGTCGCCGTTCAGCTTGCCCACCGCGTCCGTGCGGTACATGCTCTCCTTCTCCACCAGGCACACCCCTGCAACACACACACGCTCACAACACGTCCTCGATCACTATACTAGCACCTTCAGGTAGCGAGGTACTCTACTACACACGCAAACAATACTGTGGCGGTCCTAGCGCCACCTAGTATCGAGTAAACAAATATGCCGACATGGATTTTTTTAAACTCGGGCATAAATACAATTTCCAACTGCAGTCATCCCTCGGATTTTTGTCACGCATCTGTCTCTCTTTATCCCATCTTCGTTTTTTTTTTTTTATATGAATAGAAAGGCAAACGAGCAAGTGGGTCACCTGATGGTAAGTGATCACCACTGCCCATAGACACCCGCTACCCCGGAGGGATTGCAGATGCGTTGCCAACCTAGAGGACTAAGATGCAATGCCTCTTGTGCCCGTAATTTCCCCGGCTGTCTTACTCTCCACACCGGAACACAGCAGTGCAAGCACTGCTACTTAACGGCAGGATTAGCGAGTAAGATGGTGGTAGCGATCCTTACGGACCTTGCACAAGGCCCTACCACCCGCAAAAAGTCAAACAAGTCACACAAAGTCCTTTCTTTCCCTCTTTAAAGTTAGCGGCAATACTCACAGTCCCTCATCTGTGGCTCAGGGAAGCCGTGCTGGCGCAGCTCCTTCGCCAGCGAGCACTTGTCGAACTGCCGCGCTGAGGCCATCGCCGCCAGCGCCAGCACCAGACCCACTAGCATGCTTCTGCTCATTGCTGTACTTGTTTGACTTGATACTTGCTCAACGCTCGACACCGTGTCACTGCAGCAATGGGTATGCTTGAGACGCGGTAATCGGGAACCTTATATACGGTTTAAACATTCCTGTTTGTGTCTTGGGGAAATATGTAGTTAGTCCGGTAAGCCCGAAGGATATACAAAACAATTGGTGGTGTGTGACGTAGCGTGAGTCAGGCAGCGACTGCGTCTTAAAGTGGTCGCCTAATGATACCTACCGGATTAACGTTATGTTATGGACCATGAAACTCTACCTAGAGGAAGAGTTTATGTCAAAAATAGATTTTTAATTTTGTACATGCCTTGTCGCTTTCTGCCTTTAAAAGTGACTTGTATAGTCATCGTCATATAGTTTGAAGCATCCAATAGTTCGGCATACCGTAAAAATACTATGGTATGTCCAACTTTTTGGTCACTTTGGATGATTCATCAGAGTTACTAAGCATTTCACTTTCACATTCAATTTTGATGTTGAATCCGTTGATAAAGGGTGAGAGACGCCACTGTGAGGGATGGACTGACTGACCGACCACTCCAACTCCCGCCCAACTCTATTGTTGACTTGATTACCACCAGACTACTTCTATATATTAAGTTTATTTATTACTAGCGACCCGCCCCGGCTTCGCACGGTATATTATGCATGTATTATACATATAAACCTTCCTCTTGAATCACTCTATCTATTAAAAAAACCGCATCAAAATCCGTTGTGTTTGGTTTTGAAGATATAAGCATACATAGGGACATAGGGACAAAGAAAGCGACTTTTTTTTATTCTGTGTAGCGAGTAGTGATATACAGAAGCAATCTGGAAGTAATCAAGTCAACAATTACAGTAATTTGGATTCGACATTGATTCCCAATTAGCTACTATAATTATAATATTTGTATAGATGACTACTGATTCCTTAATACGTAATCGTAATTAACCGTTTCGCTTGATTACATTACAAGTAATCTGCGCCCAGTGGATTACAAAGTAGCAAGTAATCGTGTAATGCAGGAATCGATTACGAAATGCTCATATTTGGCACCTAGACATCTATTATTAAGTACCTACGAGTACCTATATTTGATCTGACTAAATATCTCATGGTGAGATAGCTAATGAGCTAAGTTAAACCGTACTTATTTATTTATATCCCAGTGTAAGTACATCGTAACTTGACCAACATTCAAATATATCTGAACTTTATGAACTGAAATATGACAGTCTTCAGATATTTTGAGCATCTAAACAGCTTCGAAGTAGTGACCTCTCTACGACTGTACACAGATAGCTGTTTTATAAACGATAGCTTAAACCTCCTAGAACTCACCGGGAAAACTTCTGATCCATTTTATGGTTCACCGAACTATGCAAACTCAGTGGGCTATGATGAAAGCTTCTATAAATCCTTTCATGAATTGCATTTCTCTAAGGACATTATTTTTCAGATACCTCACATTCTTTAAAAAGAAATGCTTATTAACAGGACAATTATGGCAGCCCGGTCGGTAAAGAATTAGTTTTTTCTCAAAAACTCGTGTAGTATTCAAAGTGATAGTCTTAAAATATTGCGATTCTTTTCGAAATTTGTGATTCTTTCGAAATTTGGCACACCTATGTAGGATTCTTCCATGCTGGTCTGGGAGTAAAGAAAAAACATAAAAATGTACCATTTGCTTCTTTTCCCGCGTACATGGTAAAAGCACATCGGTGCCTCTAGCAACCCATCACTATTTTGATTCCCCTTTCCACTTATACACCCACGATCATGTTAAACGTGGCCTTTACATCTTATTACCTTAATATTATGGTGGTCATAACCATCCTGCCTATTGTCCAATCGGCCTTACCCTGCGCCTGCGCCCTTGTACTCGCGCGGGCGGGGACTCATTTAACCGGTCGGTCTTTTTTTTTTTTATATGAATAGGAAGGCAAACGAGCAAGTGGGTCACCTGGTGGTAAGTGATCACCACTGCCCATAGACACCCGCAACCCCGGAGGGATTGCAGATGCGTTGCCAACCTAGAGGACTAAGATGAAATGCCTCTTGTGCCCGTAATTTCCCCGGCTATCTTACTCTCCACACCGGAACACAGCAGTGCAAGCACTGCTACTTAGCGGCAGGATTAGCGAGTAAGATGGTGGTAGTGATCCGGACGGACCTATAGCCAGTTTAACGTTTCCTCGTCGTAAACGGTTACTTACCTCAGTTCAGACGTTTGACCGCTTGACAGGTTGATTTATTCTATCTAGTTCTGACTCTTCTACTTTATAACAAGCCGTCTATTTGCCAGCAATTTCACAGCAAGTGGGCGTGTAATGTAATGAGATTGTAGCGGACCGTACAAAATTGAAAAACCGGCCAAGTGCGAGACGGACTCGCGCAGCAAGGGTTCTGTACTAATTCGGCAAGTGAATATAAAATCCACTGTTAGCAGAGCCTTGCCTCCTGAACAAAATGAAGACAGTGTGAGGTCATTTTATATTTACATGGACAGACGGATATAAAAAATGTAGATTTTTAATATTTGTTGTTATAGCGCGGCAACGGAAATACATCATCTGTGATCATTTCAACTGTCCAGCATTTACGGTTCATGAGATAGAGCCTGGCGACAGACAGACAGACAAACAGACAGACGGACATTGGAGACTTAGTAATAGGTTCCCGTTTTTGCCCTTTGGGTAGGGGACCCTAAAAATTAATCGCATAATGTGTTGCTAAATACAACTCAAGAAATACTAGGCCAGATTAGATAATACTTTCTTGTTGTACCTATTCGTTACGTGTACGTGTAAATAGGTCCTTACTGAAATAACTAATTTTGGTAGTCCTTGGATGACTTTGCTCAATATTTTTTTGAGTACGTTTTCTAAAAATGAAACCTGGCTAGATCGATTTAATGCCTCCGAAACCCCATGCATACCTACTGAATTTCATGAAAATTGTTACAGCCGTTTCCAAGATTCAGATTATAAATACTAAAACAATTGCTCGTTTAGGAAAACGTAGGTAGGTATTCTATGGAATACCTAGATAGATAGATTACAAAACTATATCCTCTTACCGCCATAAGGCCTTTTAATCCTCAACCTTGTTGAGAAATGAAATTTATAAAAATGACCTAAGGTTGTTACGAAAATTTAGATGAATACGTTACTGGGCGACAGGATGATAAGTAGCAAGAATTTACTCTTAGTAAACTGACGTTAAGTGGTTAAATAAGGTAGGTATCGGTAAAGCTCAAATATTGCAGCGAAGTGTAAAGAGACACGCCTTAACAAGTTAACAGTTAAGATAAACACAATAAAAAATCTAAACCTCACTGAAAACTAGAATACCTACATAGAAAAATCTGAAAAGTAAAGCTATGGCCGGGAATCGATCCCGGATCCCCCTACACCACCCATAGCAGGTGCGTAAGCCTTTGAATTTTTCTATCCGTTACTAGCTGTCACGTGGCCTTGTTACTAGGCGATAGGTAGGTACTGCGATTTTTTGACGCCAAGCGTCATCTGTTTTGAATAGGTAAACACAATTTGGATACACCACCATTATCTGCTTATGTTGCCTACTTAAAAAATCCAACCAACAAAAATATCAGGGCATTGTTTCCTTTAACTTATTTATTAAATTCTCCACCACACGGTATTTTATGTGTGTCACAAGAACACACCTATTTAAATTAAAACATCCTCAAGACTTAGGTATTTTATGGGGCTGTTGCACCAGTCTGTTAAGACCGTAATATTTAAAGTGTCGGTTATCTATGTCTCTGTCTGTTTCGTAGTCAGAAATAGAGAGGGAAGCAACTTAACAGAGAGTGGTAAGACAGGCCCTATGAGTCGTTGAACCTTAAAGGAACGTCTGTAAAACCGCAACCTAAATTAATTTGCCATACCTAATTTAATAACGCATTTTCCAACCATTGTTTACGCGCAAGTCAGAATCACTCTGTTTACGTATATCCTACAATGGTTGGGTTAGGAAAATCTTAAACCAAAACTCTACTTAGAACACGCCATTTACTTACGCAAGGTCTCAAGTTAGAGTTACCTACATATCTGAATCACGCGACGTCATATATTATCCAATGCACTTCGTCGTCCGTTGACTCCTTAGGTCTTACCGGGTTGACTCGGTATTTCTCCTAGATAAGCTACAGGAAACTTTAAACCGTATATAAGGTGCCTTAACCCCGTATTACAAGCATACCCATCGCAGCAGTGACACGGTGTCGAGCGTTGAGCAAGTATCAAATCAAACAAGTACAGGGGCCTGATTTTTGGAAAGCACATGTATGAAAATACCACTCGAAAGTGGTATAAATCTGTTTATATCTTCAAAACTACAGCTCTAATCAAATTTTTGACTAGGTCACAAGATTAATGAGAGCCCTAAGTATTTTCTAAGCTACTCGTATCTCAAATTCAGCACAATTTTTCACCACTTTCGAGTGGTGTTTTCACACATGTGCTTTCCAAAAATCAGGCCCCAGCAATGAGCAGAAGCATGCTAGTGGGTCTGGTGCTGGCGCTGGCGGCGATGGCCTCAGCGCGGCAGTTCGACAAGTGCTCGCTGGCGAAGGAGCTGCGCCAGCACGGCTTCCCTGAACCACAGATGAGGGACTGTGAGTATTGCTGCTACCTTTAAAGAGAAAGAGAAAGGACTCGTGAGGATGCGATAGAGAGTTCTTTCTTTAGACAGATGCGTGACAAAAATCCTAGGGATGAGTGCAGTTGGAAATTGTATTCATGCCCGAGTTTCGAAAATCCATATCGGCATATACGAAAGTTCTCGTTAGCCGTAACAGTTCGATTACTCGATACTAGGTGGCGCCAGGACCGCCACAGTATTGTTTGCGTGTGTAGTGGAGTACCTCGCTACCTGAAGGTGCTAGTATAGTGATCGAGGACGTGTTGTGAGCGTGTGTGTGTTGCAGGGGTGTGCCTGGTGGAGAAGGAGAGCATGTACCGCACGGACGCGGTGGGCAAGCTGAACGGCGACGGCTCGTGGGACCACGGGCTGTTCCAGGTCAACGACCGCTACTGGTGCACGCGCGACGGCCCGCCCGGACTCGAGTGCAACGTCTCCTGCTCGGGTAACTATACACTTATACCTATAATTGTGCTTCTAGTGCTGTCCGTGTATCTTTACGCGTTTGCTAAGACTGTCAAGTTCAGAAACCGGGGTGTGGCATGGCTTGCCGCTGCTCCGGCTGGTTTTTCACCTGGAGCGACACATTTACAAGCTGTTCGCCTGTAACTGTTGGCTGGAGAACGCTTGCCAAGCCTTGGCAAGCGACGACTCGATTTCACTCATCGGGATTTATTATTGGTCGTATATTAACCGCTTTTCTGACCAGATTGCTTGTAAGATATCTTGCCCAGGTGCATCCATTTTAACATCTAAGAATTTTCTCGATCATTTCTTGACCTCTGAGCCAAGACTACAAGCGTATTCGCTTCCTTCATCTGACGATTACCGCTCGCGTCTTGGCTAAGGGAGTCTGCCCCATGCAAGCTACTAAAGCTCGTCCCTCAATGTGTGCGTGCGGTGCCCGCTGTAACTGTAACGTGGTGTGACAGCGCTGCGCACGGACGACATCGGCGCGGCGGCGGCGTGCGTCAAGAAGATATTCGCGCGGCACGGCTTCGGCGTCTGGACGGCGTGGAAGGCGCACTGCCAGGGCGCCAAGCCCGACATCTCCATGTGCTAGACTCCTGCAAAGCGGCCTTACAACAAACTAGCAGTAACTGTCGGCGATAGTAAAATTACTCTCAGATATTTTTTACTTCACCACTGTAACACCCAATATACAATGGAATTTTGATGAAATTTTTTGATTTCGATAAAAAAATATTATATTTTGGCAGCATCACCTTAGACAACTTCTGCGGCCCCTATTTTTATTTGACCGGTACTGTTTGTTTTTTGTTTGGGTCAGATCTGGCAAGTCAAATTAGACCCAAACTATTTCCCTGATAATTGGTACACATTTGGTACAGTTGGATCTATGACAACCATAATTATGACAACGCAAGTCTGAGACGCAAGTACAGTAAAAAAAAATTCTTGCTGAGTAGCAACAAGAGGGTGACAGACGGGCGTGTGAGTTCGCGTATCTACTTACTTCTCGACGACTTTACTCAGTTTACTCGCCCGTCTGTCACCCACTTTTAAAATTGAAAATTTTGATAAAATAGGTACTCATTTCGGAGAAACTTACCGAATTACGATTACAGTTGTAGCGACCCTAGCGCCACCTAGTTAGCCTCTACATAACTATTTCGACACACGAGTAGCTAGCGGCAGTTCTAATGACAGCTGTCACATCGTTCTACATGCCGATAACGAAGTTTCTCAACGCGGCTGCATAAATACAACTTTCAACTCTCTTCCTTCGGACTTCGGTCCCCAGGCATAACATCTGCCTGGAGAGAGATCTCTCTATTGTGGCACCCCCCACACAGTCGTAAGGAAGACGTAGGTAGTCAGCATCAGAAGTTTTTTTTTTTTTTTTATGAATAGGAAGGCAAACGAGCAAGTGGGTCACCTGATTGTCAAGTTAAGACTATCGCAAAGGTAATAAGAGAATGTGTTCAAGCGCAACCATGCTGGTCTGGGAGTTAAAAAAAACATAGAATGTACCAGTTGCTTCAAAAATGGTTGGTAAAAGCCCATCGAGGGAATGGGCATAGGAATCATGACTTTTAGAGGCGATGCGGCGAGCCACCCATCACTATCTTGATTCCCCTTTTCACCTATATGCCCACAATCCTAAACGTGGCCTTTAGGTCTTGTTGCCTGGGCAGTCTACCCCGTAAGGGATCGAGACGTGATTTGTGTGCGTGTTCAAGCGCAACAGCCTGACAATATAACGACAAAAAAAACACGTGCGCAGTTTATTGCGCATAGTCTGTTAGGCGCTGTTTTATTCTACGCGATTGTCGAAATTGTATTCCCCCTTACCTACACCTCCGCGACATAAGCAGATATTATATTACTGTTCATCTTGGAAGTTCCCTTGTATTCCCTTAAAGTTCAATTGTATTTTGAGTAGGTATTTGGGGTTTTTATTGAGCTCCATTGTCTCCGCGAATACAGAATGTAATATTTTTAAGCTCTTCGACCCAGGGTTGCCACCTTTAGGGGAAAAAAAATCGGGACAAATCGAGCATCCACCAGAGACGTTCGGAGTCGAAGGAAAATGAAACTTTATTTTGTGTTTTTATTATTTTTTATTGAGTTGACAGTTGAGTGAGTGAATGAATTGACTGAGCCTATCGCATATTGTCAAAAATCGGGACAAAATCGATAGCTAGCCGGGATGCGGGACAATGTCTTCGAAATCGGGACGGTCCCGACAAAATCGGGACGGGTGGCAACTCTGCTTCGACCGTTTATTAATTTCTGATGCTTCAGCGAATTTAACATCGTTGTTATATTAGGTTACCTCAGTTCAGAGGTCCGACCGCTTGACAAGTCGATTTAACCTCAGCTTGTATAAATTTCACGTTCCAGTATAATGTGCCGTCGATTTGCAAGCAATTTCACAGCAAGTCGGCGTATAATGAGACCGCAGTGGACCGCACAAGATAGTAAAACCAGTCTTCCTTGCAGGGTTTAAAGAAAACAAATAGTTGGGATCATTATTTATTACAAATCGCTTACTGATTACACAGCTCTTATTAACTAATATTGGGTTTTAACCTCGTAAGGCCCAAGATAAATTTAGGACGTTTATTATAACTAACCAGTGTACCAGTTTAAGGCAATATACTATAGCGACCCAGACCTTTTAATTGCTATAAAATCTGAAAAAATGGGATATTTTGAGCTGAAATCCGGTACATGAAAAGTTCAAGGATCGGTAGGTGTTTGAAGTTATGTCCTACTTTTAGGATATTGGGCCGCTAATTAGTATCTATAATTGCTTGGTCAATAATGTTAATTACACAAACGCGCTCAAATGGAGCGAAGAGTATGAACTACAAACTAGTCCGAAACATGTCGAGCAATACTCGACTTTTATCCGTTTGTGTAATTATGATAGAGTCTCACGGTAGTTCTATGATGAAAATAATATTACCTATCTATATCGTCTCGCTAAATTAAGATAAATAGGTATGTTTAAAGCTCTGCTTAGTTTGGTACCAGATGCCATATTATTATTGAAGTGAAAACTTTAGTGGCGTTGTACACTTTTTTGGGATGGGTAAAAAAATTCAAACTCGCGTCAGATTCTGACGATCACGTGACCGACAGGTAAGACGGAGGGAGAGTTGCTGCCGGGCGCTTGCACGAGTGTGCGTGTATAGTTTTCACTTCTGCCGGCACTCCCGGAGTGCAACCCGTCGTTTTCTTGTAACACACTCGGATTTTTCACCATTACATTTTGAATGGCATAGGATTATGGTAGAATAACATTGACGTACAATAAACAACTAGACTCCCAATCGCTTAACAAAAGTTCCTCAAAAAACGTCCGAGCGGCGTTGTGTGTACGTATACATCAATTTATTAAGTTTGATTACGGCGCGAAAGAGACATACGAATACGGGGCGAGAATATTCTGTTTTAGCAATTGAAATGTAAATTTTTAGCAAAATACTAAAAAATCATCAAGATAGTTATGCGATTTTGTAAGTTTAAAGGAACACTTACCTGAAATACGACACTCCATCCTTTTTAAGAGTGGATCTGCTGTCATTTGCACAGTTTTTCACCGAACACTTTGTCATTGCGTGACGTCGTAATCAACGCGCGGTCGAAACACAACTGAACCAAAACTCTGAACAATAGACGCGTGTTCAGACTTTTGCTTCTGACAATTTTTGAGCGCGATTGGGAGTCTAGTTGTTTATTGTACGTCAATGGCGTGTAGGTATAGTTTTCACTTCTGCCGGCACTCCCGGAGTGCAACCCGTCGTTTTTTAACACACTCGGATTTTTCACCATTACATTTTGTATGGCATAGGATTATGGTAGTGTAATAGTGAATTGGATCGCGAGCGCCTGCGCGTCATACAATCTCTAGCTCAAGGCATGTTGGAATCTGTTATTTACCTATTTATTTCCCTGTTATATCAAGTAAAAACGAATAGTTATAATCTGCGACGCCTGCGAGTCTGCTCCTCTACTTTTTTGGTAACTTCCCTCATTTTGTCCAGCAAGTTTTCTTGAAGAGTGTCCACCTGAAATATTAAAGTTAAATGACTATTTTATAGAGGAAATCCTGTCAGGTAGGTACTTTTTTCCTTTTCCCAAATTAGATGGCTTCCGTCCACTAGGTAGCACTCTATTTGAGAAATCTATGGTCTGTTTTGTCACCTCTCAATTACCAAACTACTTTCTTCTTTTTTTAATATGACCCCATCGATCGATGCAATGATTTCGCCAACGTCAAAGTATTAAATACAGTGTTCAAAATACCATAATATTATATTTATTCAGTATAGGAGTATAGTCCATCGAGGGAATGGGCGAGTCTTAGTAATCATGTTATAGGCAATGCGGCTAGCAACCCATCACTATTTTGATTTCCCTATACGCCCTTAATCATGCTAAACGTGGCCTCAAGGTTTTGTTACCTTAGGCTCCGTCTACCCCGTAAGGGATAAAGACGTGATATATGTATGTATGTTCAAAATACTACTACTCTTACCTTCTTCTCGTACTCTTCCTTGACAGCCTTGAGCTCGGCAGCGCTGACCTTCCTCTGCTGCTCGTAGTCACGCGTGGCGTCCTTGATAGTGCGCGCGAGTGCTGCCGCCTTCTCCGCCTCTTCCGCCGCCCGCTTGACGCTCTCTTCGGATTCGAGGAGTGCTCTGTTTGTTTATTAATATTATTTAAGACAGCCCTTAGATTAACTCAAGACAAATAAGCGAATCATAAAAAAATATTTAAAAAAACATGTAGTCACGTCATATATATTTTTTTCATCTTTTTGTCGACTGTACTTGCATTGTCATCCGTCCTACATGTGTACAAAATTTCAAGCAAATCGGACCAACCAGTTCCCTCCCGTGTGGACGATCCTGGCTGGACCACCAGAATTCTTCTATCAGATTACAAAATTTTAGCTCAATCGGATAAAGATATCTGCTACAAAACTGAGTTACATTATATGCATACATACAAGCAAGTTAATAAAAATCTTGTAATAATTATGTAGGCAAATGTAAAGTAAGCTTATGAATTCTCATGTTAAGCTAATGGTACGTGACTAGCTGAGACGAAACTAAGGAAAGCGATCTCGACTCGAAATCGCAAATTCGAGATCAAAAACTACAATCTCGCGAGATCTCGGTAAAATTTCGAAAAAAGATATTTAAAAATCAGATATCTAAAAATCGGTGAAAATTGCTAAGATGTGATTATAAGTGAAGTATAAGGGAATCACTCGTCTATCCCTAATATAATAAATACTCCTTTCATCTACTCAAAGGTTGGCTGGAAGAGATCCCTTAAAGGTATAAGTCCGCCTTTGTGCATATATCTCAGTGTTTGTCTTTTGTGTTAATCCTTTTAATTTTTTTTTGTGTTTTGATGTTTTTTATGGTTGTTAGTGGTAAAAAATATTTTTTCTTTCTTTCTTTCTTTTTTGTCAATTGTATTTCTCTTGCTTATTTTGCTGTAAAATGCTACCCCTTGCTGATCTCAAAAAACGACACGAGATCTCGCGAGATCGCGATCGCGTTTCCTAGCCGCAATCACGCGGCACACTAACCTGTCGTCCTCCTCCTGCCTGCGCGCGCGCCGCTCTTGCTGCTGCTGGTGGTGCCGCAGCTGCTGCGCGGACACGGCGCGCGCGTCGGCCAGCGCCGCCTCCAGCTCCGCCAGCTCAGTCTCCAACACGTCCAGCTCGCCCTCCGCGCTGTCCGCGTCCAAGTCGCCGGTCTCGAACTCCCTGGTCACCAGGTAACAATACAATACAATACAAATATGTACTCTTTATTGAACACCACAAATCAGTACAAAACAATACAGAAACAAAGAACAAAGTAGACAATAGGCGGTCTTATCGCTTAATAGCGATCTCTTCCAGACAACCAATACAAGAAATAAGTTGGAGACAGTTTAAGTAGGTGGCGGAAACAAATAGACAAGATAAACGCAGGGATAATAAAAACAACAATATCAACATAAATATAATACATAGCTAAGTAAATAAAATAATACATACATATACACATAACATAATACTTAAGATAAAATAAGTGTGAGAAGCAATGAAAAATAAGAAGGCCATACAACAGATAAGGAGTTGATCAGAAGCAAAGAGAATATTATGAGGTACTAAAGACAGGGAGTGGATTAAATTAGTGATAAATAGTGAGATTTGAGTTGGTTTTTAAAAATAAATAATATAATATAATAATAAGGTAAATCAGTAATCAGCAAGATAATAAATAGATAGATACAGTGCCGGCGTTAGGGGGGGGGCGCGATGGGGCGACGGCCCGGGGCGCCAAATTTGGGGGGCGCTGAGGTCTGGGGCCTCGGCCTCCTGGCTCACCGGCTGTGTACCCTCAATACTGTCCTTAAGTGAGCGCCTAAATATTACTGCCCGGGGTGTCAGTGGCCCTAACGCCGCTGCTGGATAGATAGTAGTGGTAAGAAAACAAAATTGGGAAGTAACATTTTGAAAACAATAAAATAATCTTTCGTTGAAAACAGCGCCATCTCTCGTCGTCGGTAAGCAGTTTTTCATGCAAAAAAACAGGCATTCTATTGCGAAATTCGTCTCGTGTCGTCCTGCTCGCACTAATAGTCAATGACTCATTGATTTGAGTAAAGGGGACGGTATGATACGAACTTCGATAAACGTAATTCTGAGTAGCTCCCGAGTTCGCATTTTGAGTTTGTTGGACTTTTTTCAATTAGATGGCGCTTATCGACAAAATTCGCTTAGTAATTTGAAAAATGTTACCAGAACACAAACCAATCATGACTAAAAAAACTCACTTGATACCATCAGCAACCTTCATAATATCATGCAGCAAGGTATTGGTCTGATCCAGCAGAGGTTTGAGGGTCTGCAGGTTGTTGAGGCTGCTCTCCTTCTGCGTCAGAGTAGCAGAGAGAGTGCTGAGCTTCTCATCAGCCTCTTTCACATTCTGTGCCGCTTGCTCCGCTTGCCCCCTTATGTCCTCTGCATCATAGACCTACAGAAATTACATGTAGGTATTTTACATCAATAAGAAAGATAGATAATGATGATGTTGGATGAGAATACCTGGTTTAGTAAATAAATATGCAACTTTTGTAAAGAAAATGAATGCCTTGAATTGTCAGTTTAACATGGTTTTAATATTACCTTCTTATCCAGCATTTGTGTGAAATAATATACGTTACTGGCCTTATTGTTTGTGGTATAAAGAGGTGTATAGATGTTTTGACATCTTGGCAACATAATATTTATGCCCAACTGTAAGGATCAAACCACAAGAAAACTACTAAAAATATCCAATTTCAAACCTTAAGATCCTTCTTTCGCGCATTCTCAGCAAGAATACCGTCGCGGTGAGCTTTCTTCTGTTCCAGCAGTATGTCTGTTTGCTTGTTCTCCTCTAATATAGCCTCTAACTCCTGTAAGACTTCTGTTTCCACTTCTTTCTCCTGCTTAACTTCCTCTTCTAACAGTGGTATATCATGATCCAACTGAAAAGGCAATATTTCGGTGTTTCTGGTAGGTTATTTTAACAGTGAGATGAAGTTGTTATTGATAAATCAAATATCACCATAACATACAATGAGAGAGGGAGACAGAGAGATTGTGTTAGTGTTTGAGAGAGTGTCTGAGAGAGAGAGGGTTGGTGAGAGAGGGGGGAGAGGGTGGGAGAGAGGGGGAGAGGGTGGGAGAGAGGGGGGAGGGTGGGAGAGAGGGGGGAGGGTGGGAGAGAGGGGGGGAGGGGGTAGAGAGGGAGAGAAACATTTATTTACACGCATTCGATACACGTAAGTAACAGATAGAAAAATATGAAGGCTTACCCACCTGCTATGGGTGGTGTAGGGCAGTGATTTTCAAAGTGGGGGGCGCGCCCCCCTAGGGGGGCGCAGTGACTTGCAAAGGGGGGCATGGGCTACGATACAGGACCTTATAGAACCTTATTAACAAATTCCTTGTGTTTATGCCTAAAAGCCTACGGCTGAAACAGGGGGGGCACGCCCCCCTAGGGGGGCGCAGTGACTTGCAAAGGGGGGCATGGGCTACGATACAGGACCTTATAGAACCTTATTAACAAATTCCTTGTGTTTATGCCTAAAAGCCTACGGCTGAAACAGGGGGGGCACAGAGTTTTATCTTTTTAGAGAGGGGGCGCGTAATGAATAAGTTTGGGAACCCCTGGTGTAGGGGTATAGCACGCCACGCGTCACGGAATGACGAGGATCCGGGTTCCGATTCCCGGCCATAGCTACTTTTCGGATTTTTCTGTTTCTAATTTTCAGTGTCGTTTAGAAATTTTATATTGTTTCTACTTTTGATTTGAAACTGTTACGACGGTTAAGAATCAATACTGTCTAAGTATCAAAAATACAATTTTACAGGAAGCGTAAAAAACGATTTAAAATTTTGAATTTTAAATTATTGAAAATATTTAAAGACGATTAAAATTATAAAAATGTACTAAAACTATTGTTATATGACGCATCTTTGTAACATTGCCCTGTACTTATATATTGGAAGTTAGGTGGTATTACTACAAAATAAACTTATATTTTTTTAAAATTTGTAAGATGAGTGGTTAAACGGAAAAAAATCAAAAAAATGTTTTTATTAACGTTACACTTATTAATACTCGAAAACCTTGATAATAAAATACTTTTATACCAAATTGAAAGGATCACTGCTGTTTAATATAACCGTACAAAAAGTTTGTGTAAGTAAGGTGGTATTGGTTTAAACATAGTACTATTTTTATTTGGTTTGTAAGATAAGTGGCTGAAGCGAAAAAACAAATTATTGGTTTAAGTTAAGTTATTAAATGCATTTTTACGAATAACAAGTCATCGCAAAATATTTTGAAATAATACCGTTAATGGCAAATAGCTGTAGCATTGCCCTAAACAAAGTTTTTGTAAGTTAGACAGTATTGTTTTCAATATTTCTACTCAAATGTATTTTAATTTTGATGTAGAGTTAAACTGGATTAAATCAAACAATTGAATGATATATCACTATAATAATCAAACACGTATTTATTATGTAATCATAGCTTTACTTGGTACGAATAACTTCTATATTTTCGTAAATATATACTAGTAACGAGATCAAAAATAAAAAAATCATTAATTTTATGAATGCGGCAGCGAGTCATAAAAGTCATGACAGTCTCTGGGCAGGACTGCTTCCAAATCTTGCAAGAGCCGATATTTGGTTGCTGTTATTGGGATCATCTCTGAGTGTGTAGGGGAGCGTAATCAATGCTGGAAACATTAATTTTTTTGGTCTTTGTGGTATAGCAAGCCATTCCTGATCGAAATAGACCTTCACTTTAATATTCTCATATGGGTTGCATTCGATTGCACGTGTATCGGTCATAGTATGATCACCTGCTTTACGTCCAGGTCTTATAGATTTGTACAACCAGATTGATTCATTAGCGTAATTTTCGATAAAATTGTGGTCCTCGTAAGTATCTATAAAAAAAAGAGTTCATTCGCCAATATTGCGTTGCGATTCTGATAAGTGCAACCATCAGTATAAATAACTTGGTTTTTGTTTCGGCAAGCAATGCCGCTCTAGATAGTATCACGACACAAAAGTACTCGCACTAAGATCTGCCGCAGTTTCAGTGAACCAATAACGTGCCTACATGTTTATGTTATATTGACAGAATTTCATTAAGTGTTTATCACGGTTCTTCTGGAAAGATTGTCTATCTCAATTTTGAAATATACCTAACTGCTACTTTATCGTAGAAATACATGAAATTATTAAATATAAATCATGCGTAAATTATAAAATACACCAAAACATTCCTTATACGGCTTCTTGTCTCAAAAAATATGAATTTATCACCGTTTTACTATTTTTTTTCGTTAGAAAGTTAACGTTACGCACTTGCAAAAACACTAGCGTCGTCACGGGATAGCTGAGCCGCGCTCTATTGGTCTCTTTCACACCCGCAGAGTACTTGCCGACCGCAGCGACAATGTTACGGCACCACACCCACTCGCTCACTTCAATCGCGGGCGAGCAACCGTGGAGTATAGACGTTCGTCAGAGCACATAGATGGTATTGGCAGAAAAGTAAACGTGTTAAACAGATAGATGATATTTCCAGGGCGGATTACTCATCCATTTAATAAAATAAAATTTAGACGATTATGGCATGCTATGCGTTATTTTTTTCTGAACCTAACTGCATTAAAAAGTGAAAAACGTCCAAAACGTTAGTTAGACGGTATTGATTCTTAAGCGTCGTGTACCTACTGTAAACAACCTATTGAATAAATCTCGCTTATTTTTATATTTTTTAATGCTTAGTAACCCATCTTGGTTTTATCTTACCACCTTCCTTGCTTATTAACAGGGTCGCCCTTGCACAACTGAGTATGTAATAATTGAATACCTGTTCCAGCCTCTCCTTGCGGTTGCCTTTCTCAACCGCTTCGGTGTTCCTCATGTGAATCAGATTATCCTTCTTTTCAGTTAGCTTTTTCACCTGTGAATTGTACACGTATATTATATACATTAACAAAATAAATTCAAGGAACAGAAGTCTTAATTCTTTATCAACCAGTTTGATATGAAATGTCTATTTGGGTGGATCAACTATTTCTTGCTGTAATTCTGTCCCATCAGCAAGGGGACAAAAGTAGTTTGTTAGAAGAAATGGGGGTGCGAGTCGGGTTACCTTCACATGTGGTCAAGAGCTGCGGTTCCTTTTTGGATCCGTCCGGGGGGAAGAGCAGTGCTTGATCCGGTGCACCCTGGGCAACGGCTAATGATTTCCTGGCAGTTTCTGAGGGATATCATTGACCGTTGGCTAAGAGCCCGACAGGGGTGAGGGGGGTCTTTGACCATTACCGTACAACATTGCCAACATTTTGTCACAAGATTTTTAAATCATATTTTTGTTACTTTGACATTGGCGAAGTTGTTGTCGCTATAACGACTTGAAACGCCACAAATAAGAAGATTAGAAGAAATGTTGTGTCTCATTACACGAACATGCTTAATAGATGGCCGATTATGGAAGAGGCTTAAATGCACCGCAAAAATACATGCCTGGCAAATTTTAAACCTGCAAACTTATGTTTTAAAGTGTGACAGAGGACAATGTAACCATAGCAACGAGTGGCAAGAAAAAATTGATTCACCCATTTGCACAACAATAAGGCTGCGGCTCCACTGAGGCGGAGACGAGCGGAGCGGAGAGGAGACGTGTGGGGTACGACCAATCATATTACATGAAATCCACATTGCGTCTCCGCCCTGTAATATGATTGGTCGATCCCCACACGTCTCCTCTCCGCATCAGTGGAGCCGCAGCCTAACAGAGTTTTCCCACTGTACTCTTAAAATTACCTCATCCTTGTGCGAAAACAACTCTTCCTCACTCGGAGCAATGTCCTCCAACCGTGACTCGTTAAACACCATGAGATTGAACAGCACCATCAGCATGGTGTAGGACTTCATGGTGGTCGGTTGAAGCAGGTGCATGATCGAGAAGGTCAGGTTGGCCTCCGCCATGATGGAGATGATGTGGTTAACTATGCGGGTCGTGTTCATTACAGGGAGCAGGTCGCGGTAGTAGCTGGTGTGCTCGTCAGGGTCCTCGGGGTACTAAGAATTGGTTTCAAATTTTAATAGCTACGCATACAGGTTTACAAAGTTGCGATTTTAATCTATATCAATTTTGTTGTAGCCATATGGTATTAGAGAATGCTGGTGTGGAAAAAAATCTTGCTAGGAGGCTTCTAGACAGAACAAAGATTAGACTTTTTTTATATTAATTACAGAAAACAAAATATGAATCAGATAATTATTATATAGCTCACCATCAGCACAGCGTCTCTGCTGACGCCGAATCGGTCGAAGAGATGAAACAGAGCCGCCATTACGGCCTGAGGCTTTTTCAGATCCAGCAAAGACAGCGGCATGTCCGAGAACAGCCCATTCCAGTTATTCAGGAAGTTATCCACGGCCACCGTTGACACTGGAACACAATTTATAACGCAATAAACACACCAAAATCCGTCTATTCTGTCTATTTATTATGTGGTTAGAAGTTGTAGCATACCTTTTTCCATTTTGCTGTTGTTGCAAAGTAACAGAGACGAGTTTATTGATAAAACTTGTTTTAACTAAAAACACTTTATTGCGTTGTAATTAAGAAATTAAAAATAATAACTTGCAATTCAAAACAAAGCACCCCTAACGACTTTGTTCTTTTTAAAAACAAACAAAGGCTAACATTCAAACAACAATTCGATTCGACTACTAGGTTTTTAGCCACTTTTGATAAAGACCCGACACACGACTTGATTTGTGCGCTAAACAGATCATCTTCGTGCCGAAAAACGTCTTTGATTGTTGACGTTGTCAAAAAACGTCAATGCAACGTCACGTCATTCGATTTCATTTGTTGGATCGTTTCGTTGTTTTCCGGGGAAGAATTCGATAAAATCTTGTAAAAGCTAACATAAATTTGTTATGAGCTGCTAGTGAAAATATTGAAGATGCGTATAACTAATTTAAGACGCGGCAGAATCGCCCGTATCGGTGGTTTATGTGTAATTTTGCTGCTACTCATTTACGCTCTTCACCAGTGGTCGAATGAAAACGTCGGCACATCTGAAGAAATAATATTTTCGGACTCCCAGGCTGGTTTTTACAAGTCCCACCATAATGTATATCCAACTTTAATGACAGGTATGCTAATATTGCGTTGTAATTTATTTTACTGAAGTCGTTTGAGCTGGTTGAATGATTAAAATACAGGTTACAGTTATGTGCCCTAGAGCGGTACGACGCGGCATTCGCCCGGTGCACTTGCATTGTTTTTATCGCGTGCACACGGACGGTGTGCGAATGCGGGCACTGGCAGTTGAATAGGGCTTTGCATAGTAATAAAACTACAATTTCATGATTATGTGCCGTCAGTTTGGTAAATTAAACAAGACGAACATGAAATGTACTTTCCTGTTTGAAAATCTGTGAATGCAGAATTTGCTTTATTGAAATGTCATTCTGAGAGGAGGCGTGTGCCCAGCAGTGGGACGTATGTAGGCTGGAGATAATGATGATGATGAAATCATGGATGAATGGCACCATTGTATTTTTTTCAAATTAATTAAAAAGTCTGTAGATGACAATGCAAGAGACAAATGTTTTAATCTGGCAGATAAAACCTTGATAAATAAGAAATTGAAACTTCTGATAACTGTCCTTCATGGCTAAGTGAATTAAGGAGGAATTATAGGGTAATTTGAACAGAACTGTAAAATAACATTAAAAAAACACCTTGAAATCTTGGGTGTAAAAAACTACATTAGCTTGATATAATCGTTTTTTAATGTAGCTTTAAATTACACTATGATAGTCATGCTTGGATGTGCTATCAGAAATATATGAACAGTTGAAAAACTCAAAAAGATCTACACACTCTTATTACCTTGTCGATAGTCATGTGTAGATCATTTTGAGCTCTATAACTGTTTATCAACTTCTTATGTTGACTGTACCCTACTTATAAATGCAGAAAAACTAGTATGTATGCAAATAAACTTAGATTGGCAAATGCAAAGGAGGTCAGTGAAACTAAACATAATGTATAATTTGAAATTCAAAAGTCTCTTTATTAAATTATCTTCAAATTGGTTATCTGGAGAGCTTAAAGTGTTATGTAACTCAACAATATTTCTCTAATCTTTTCATATGTGCAATTCATTTGTACATTTAAAAAGCAACAAAAAAGAAACCATACCATTGCTTTTCTCAAAAAGCTTGCATCAATCATTCATATGATATTGTTTAGGATAAGTCCATTTTATTTATTTCCAAAGTTTCCCAGCAAAAGAACCTGCATTACTCTCTCCATAGCTCACTAGTAGACTTTATACATCTCTACTATCTATACATTTAAATTGCTTTGTCCTGAATGACTGACAGGCTGACAGATCAACGCACAGCCTAAACCACTTAAAATGGTCACGGTGAAATAAACAATCATCATCATCATCATCATCTCAGCCATTACAAGTCCACTGCTGGACATAGGCCTCTCCTTTAGATCTCCAATAAGACCGGTTTAAGCGGCTTGCATCCAGCGCGATCCTCCGATCTTAATGAGGTCATGTCCACCTTGTGGGTGGACGGCCCACGCTGCGCTTGCCGGTGCTTGGTCTCCACTCGAGGACCTTTCGACCCCATGGGTCATCCGTCCTCCGTGCTATGTGCCCTGCCCACTGCCATTTCAACTTGCTAATCCGCTGGTCTAAATAATAGATTGACTTTAAAAGTATCAAAAAAATTATGTAAATGGGTGGATCAACTTTTTCTTGCCACTCACTCTTTAATCCGTAAGTTAATGGGTTTCAAATTTGCCAAATATGTATTTTTGCGGTAGTCTCTAAGCCTAAGCCTCTTCCATAATTGGTCATCTAGTATCTAGTAAACATGTTCGTGTAATGAGACACAACATTTCTTCTAACAAACTGTAGCTACTTTTGTTTCCTCGCCGATGGGACAGAATAACAACAAGAAATAAATCCACCTTAATTGATCAATTACATGACTTTAATTTTCTTACAGAACTGGGTAATTTCGAGCCTAGAAACGTGCATACAGTGAAGGGTCCAGGCGAGGAGGGGAAGCCCTATCACATGTCTCAAGAACGGGCCAATGACATCACGGAGTCAGAGAGTGAATACGGCATGAACATAGCCGCGTCTGATGACATTGCTATGAATAGGTAAGAAGCAGAAACAAAATAATCTAGAGCAATTACTCGACATAATTACAACTAGAATAAGAATAAGAGAACTTTATTAGCTGATACAAAAACATAAACAGAATATTATACATTAATACTTATTGTAACCAGTCAAATGGCCGCCACTCAGCTATGTGTCACGATAAGATCTAGGATATAATGTGACGCTGATTTTCAGTGACGCCAGTTACAGAGTTACTGAGGTGGCTGTCACCAGGCACACATCCCAGTTGGTACTGGTTTACGAAATCACCGCTTCCAATACCCATACCTTATACAAGAATTATGCTTATAATTTTATCGTTATCAGTTCTATAGTACCACGGTCTGTTTCAATAAGGAAAGTATGGCTGACAGATCCAGAATGTAGCTGTTAGCATTCACGAAAGTTTTGACAGCAAAATGAATACAAATTTGTATTACTTAGAAATAAAAATATCAATACTTGGTACTGTACATGAATAACATACACGTTTACATAATTTTCACGTACAAATTTTCATTATGTGTCATTAATGTCATTATTTGCGAGACCTTGCTAGGTTACGTTCCATGGTCATTAAAAACTAGAGAGGTGACTATATATAATTGGGTGATCGGTTAAAATACTTTTCACCTGCAACACAGTGCTTTATTGATCAGTTACGAGCAGGTATCTATACAAAGCTATAATAAATTAGTATTTTTATTGTATGTATGTTTGTCCACGCCAATCTTGGGAGCTGCTGAACGGATTACCGTTTATTGTTCTATGTGATGTCATTCGATTCGAATCCGTCCGGCCGTCTCGTCGTGTGAAGCCGGCATAATAACAATAACATCCAAACCATTCCACACATTCAAGTTTTTTCTCAGTCGCAATCTGAGACTCAATAAAAACTAAGGCAGAATGCGAATAAAGTGAGGCCAGTCACAATACCTTGAGAAAAAATTAACTATAGCTCTTGCAATTCACGAGCTATATATGTGGTAAACACATAGGTCTGCGTCAAAGAGTGCGTGAGAGTGAAAGTAGGTATGGTAGGCATAAGAAAAATCTCGCTTGAAAATCGCTCCCTAAGACACGCACACATTGACGCGTATGCAGACACGTGTTAACCACAGATAAAGCTCAATCGACGTCGTGAATTGTAGAGCTATACTTTTGTACGAAAATACTTTTTTTTGGAAATGTGGCGAAGGTTGGTCTGTTCTTGGTTCCCAAAACAATTAATGGTTGTACATTGAATGAGCAGGCCTTCTATGAATTTAAACTGGACAACAATATTAACATTGTTGGCCTGTTCCATTGAGCAAGTCGGCCAATGACATCGGTCCGCTGATCACTGATTCCTAAGACTTTCGCCCATTCCCTCGATGGGCTTTTACCATATGCCCGGGAAGAGAAGCAACTGGTAAATTCTATGTTTTTTCTTTACTCCCAGACCAGCATGGAAGTCTGGAACAAAAACTACCTCTACTAGGGGGTAAAACGCTCATATTAATATTTCGTTGAATTAAATAATTGTTTTTTATTTCCTCGCAGTAGTCGTGAAAAGCACTGTGTTAAGCCTCGGCCAGAAGTGCATTAGAATCTAATGCACTCATTCCTGCTTCATTCATTTCAGTCATACTCAACCTGCGGCCCGCACAAGCGGCCCGCCCGGCTCTTGTGATTGGCCCGCCTTGAGTTAACCTCTACGACCTACCCCCAAATAATTTTTGCTTGTGGCCCGCGTCATGACTAAAACGTGTTTGTGGCCCGTATAAAAAAAAGGTTGAGTACCAATGCATTAGATGGACTCGTACTTTCGAAGGCCTCCGCTACGCATCTACTTTTAGCCTCTACAACAATGTACTATTCGCCTCGTGGTCCGTGTTGAAACAGCCACTTTAGAATGGAACCAACTGTACTAATATTTGTATGTATTCTCATTGGTAGGTACTTATAGCTAATGTCGTCATACGAAATCGTAACAGTAACGTATCCACATAGTTTATTCAACTGCCAATCTTAAATAAACAATATATCTAACGGTGACGATTTGGAATATAAATTGTATTGACACACGCGTTGGAGTGGCGTTAAATAAAACGTGAGGAAACATGCGCGCACGCACTTGCGAAGTAGTTTAATGGTATGTGTG
Organism: Pandemis cinnamomeana; assembly: GCA_932294345.1. Taxonomy (NCBI): domain Eukaryota; kingdom Metazoa; phylum Arthropoda; class Insecta; order Lepidoptera; family Tortricidae; genus Pandemis; species Pandemis cinnamomeana. The sequence continues at coordinate 12,753,799 of OW028710.1, read as the reverse complement.
AAGTTCTATCCACACTGAGCCCGCGGGAACTATAGCCAAGACCTCTTGTTCTGAGAGGAGGCTTGCGCTCAAAAGTGGCACATGCACTGTCTTTAAATTATTCTGTAACTAGCTGCTGCCCGTGACTTCGTCTGGAAAAAATAGTTTTTCGCTATCCCGCGGGAGCTATGCAATTTTCCGGGATAAAAAATAGCCTATGTGTTAATCTGGGTTATCAGCTATCTCCGTTCCAAATTTTATCCAAATTCATTTAGTAGTTTTGACGTGAAAGAGTAACAAACATCCTTCCATCCATCCATACTTACAAACTTCAGCTGGCAGCTTCCTTAGAAAGCGTATTAGTATCGTTGTCTAAAGGGGGAATGCTGCCAGCGTCTGTGAAACTATGCCACGGAGGCCCCTCCTTTTTTAATTATTTTATTTTAAGATTAGTTTTTAATTCGTTTTTAATTTATTACAAAAAATTAATTACATTAATTAGTTTATATAAAGTTTATAAAAACACCAAAAATGCGACGGTGCCAGCTCAGTAGGAATAAACACTTAATGCAAATACCCTAAGTCTATTGGCCATGTTTGCAGGTCGATACCGGACACGCGTCTAGAAGAATGCAAATACTGGCACTACCCGACGAACTTGCCGAAGACCTCGGTGATCATAGTGTTCCACAACGAGGGGTTCTCGGTGCTCATGCGCACCGTGCACACGGTCATTGACCGCTCGCCGGCAGACGTGTTACACGAAGTTGTACTGGTGAGTAATTAATACAATTTAAACCAACAATTTGGCATTGTTCATTTTTTTTAAGCTGTGCTTTTAACACCTTTATTTGATAAAATGGACTATTTCAAGCAACTAATTTGAATATTATGCTTTTACGTAGCTTTGTTAATTAATAATAAATATTTTTTCGCTGTTTGATAATTCGTGAACTTAGACAGAATCCCAATCGCAAACGGCTTTGTCTATGGTTTTGTCGATTTGACAGTGACACGTGACAGTTGCCATAGCTAAACTTTTTTTTTTCATTTTTGTGGCAAACATTCGATGCTGGATTCTGCCTAAAAACCGGGTCGTTCGGTCAAACAAAGGTTCAAAGTACTTTTACAAAAATATCTGCAATCATAAAGTATTTTTGAAATCGGACAAGATAAATCGGATAATTGATGGTTTTCCTCGAAATGGTTTTCGAATTGGAGCATACTAAAAAAAATGAACAATGCCAATTAGGAATGCTTCCCGGGATCCCGTGGGTATTAGGCAGCATTACGAGTAAGCAGATAGAGGACCTTTCAAAAGGCTTCGAAAATGCTCACTCCCCGCTCTCTATATTTCATAACTTAATAATATTAGGCGTCTCAGAATTATTTTGAAATATTTAGCAGGCTATGGGTATTATTGATTGACACTGCGGCAGATTTTTTTTATCGTACTTTTTTCTTCCATGCTGGTCTGGGAGTAAAGAAAAAACATAGAATTTACCAGTTGCTTCTCTTCCCGCGCTGATGGTAAAAGCCCTACGAGGGAATGGGCGGTCTTAGGAATCATGTTATAGGCGATGCGGCTAGCAACCTATAACTATTTTGATTTCCCTTTCCACCTATATGCCCTTGATCGTGCTATAAACGCGGCCTTAAGGTTTTGTTTAGGCTCTGTCTACCCCGTAAGGGATAAAGACGTGATTTATGTATGTATGATTCAAATTGTTATTCCGCCCTTAATGCGGTTCACTTTGAACATCGATTAATGTATGGAAATGTTTGTCATAGATTCAAGAATCCTTAACAATGTTTACATGGCTATTTAGTCTAACCCACATACATACATAAATCACGTCTTTAGCACTACATCCAAAGAATATATTTTATACTAGCTGTTGCCTGCGACTCCGTCCGCGCAGAATTCGCTTATCGCTATCCGGCGCGAACTATGCTGTTGTCTGGCATAAAAACTATCCTATATCCGTCCCTAGGACTGAAACTAACTGTATACCAAATTTAAACTAATTATGTATGTATGTTTAATGTAACCGCGGCATATAAGGTTTACTTAATTAGATGCTTAAGTTATAGTTTTTTTAACTATTGCACGGGAACTCTTTAATTTTCCGGGATTAGAAGTATCTAAAATATTGACCAGGAATATAAGGTACCACCACGCAAAATTTCATTTAAATCGGTCCAACAGTTTTGGAGATTAGCGAACACAGACATAGGTAAATGAACACATACATAAATTTATTTAATATTTCGCATATACTTCAATCCTGTGCACGAATCAATTTCACTCCACCGATAATTTCGCTGTTACAACGAAACAATAATCAAATCACTTATTCCGTACTTTCAAGGTGGACGATTATTCCGATAAGGACAATTTGAAAACAAACCTCGATAACTACATAAAACGGTGGAGAGGCAAAGTACGTTTGATACGAAACGAGCAGCGCGAAGGACTCATACGCACTCGCTCTAGAGGTGCCAAAGAGGCAACGGGAGAAGTTATTGTGTTCCTAGATGCCCATTGCGAGGTCAACGTTAACTGGTTACCTCCCCTCCTCGCCCCCATATACAGAGACTACAAAACCATGACAGTCCCCGTCATAGACGGTGTTGACCATAGAACCTTCGAATACAGACCTGTATACGCACAGGGAACTAACTTCAGGGGTATCTTCGAGTGGGGTATGCTTTATAAAGAAAACGAGGTACCAGATAGGGAATCAAGCCGTCATAAGCACAAGTCTGAGCCGTACAAAAGTCCCACGCACGCTGGTGGTCTCTTCGCTATAAATAGGAGCTATTTCTTGGAAATTGGAGCGTACGACCCAGGCTTGTTGGTGTGGGGTGGAGAGAACTTTGAGTTGAGTTTTAAGATTTGGCAATGCGGCGGCAGCATTGAGTGGGTACCGTGCTCTAGAGTGGGACACGTGTATAGAGCATTCATGCCGTACTCCTTCGGCAATTTGGCGAAGAATCGCAAAGGTTCCCTTATAACTATAAACTACAAGAGAGTTATAGAAACTTGGTTCGATGAGGAGCACAAGGAATTCTTCTATACTAGGGAACCGATGGCTAGATTTTTGGATATGGGTGACATAACTGATCAGGTCGCTTTGAAGGAGAAGTTGAAGTGTAAGGACTTTGGCTGGTTTATGGAGAATGTGGCTTATGATGTATATGACAAGTTTCCGAAGTTGCCGAAGAATGTGAAGTGGGGCATGGTGAAGAATAAAGCTAGTGGGGTCTGCTTGGACACCATGGGGAAGGCTGCACCGGCGTATATAGGTAAGCTCTTCAATTTCATAATGCATTTTTTATATAGCATGAAAGGAAAACAAGTGGGTCACCTATTGGTAAGCAATCTCTGTCTATGTCTGCTATACTAAGGCGGAAAATTTCACATTGCGGCAGGATTAGTAAGATGGTGATAGCGACCTGGACTGACCCTTCAAAAGGTCTTACCACACCGCTCTCTAGTTTTCTGTCCATAATTGTGTTATTTAAATTAGAAAATGTTCCAACTGGAATCATTTTTCCGATATTATACTTCGTCTTTTTCTAGCATTAGAAGGAAGGTAAACAATTTCGATAAGTCTTTTTATTGAAAAATCGATAACTGGCAAAATATATAAAACCATAACAAGACAAATCACAACTTTTCGGGGGTTTAAAATTGTAACTTGCTGTTGTTTATTATTTAAGACTGTTTTTCAATGTTTACCTTATTTTCTAATGCTAAAAAAACGAAATGACTTGTTGTATGTGTGTGAATAGACAAATTGACGTTCCAAATTAGAAAAATGACCTAAGTCCCATATCACTTCTGTACACTACTACATACAACAGGTCATTTACTGAAGCTTTTTACCTATAATCTAATTTTTGATAAATCTAACCTTCCACTTGGTCACTTTTAACAAGTTAAGTTCCAAGGGGCCTTTGGTTCCCAGGCCCCTTTTAACTTACAAGTTAAAAGGGGCCTGGTAATCTAATTTTTGACAAATGTAACCTTCCACTTGGTCACTTTTAACAAGTTAAGTTCCAAGGGGCCTTTGGTTCCCAGGCCCCTTTTAACTTGTAAGTACAAGCTGTCAACTCGCAGGCACGTCGTCCTGCCACGGGGCGGGGAACAACCAGCTGTTCCGGCTGAACGAGGCCGGGCAGCTCGGCGTGGGCGAGCGCTGCGTGGAAGCCGACGCCGACAGCCTGAAGCAGGCCATCTGCCGGCTCGGAACCGTCGACGGACCCTGGAGGTACTGTTCCCATTCCAACGCCACTTAGGATGCGGCTCCACTGAGGCGGAGACGAGCGGAGCGGAGAGGAGACGTGTGGGGATCGACCAATCATATTACAGATCGGAGAGGTGATGTGGATTTCATGTAATATGAATGTAATATGATTGGTCGATCCCCACACGTCTCCTCTCCGCTCCGCTCGTCTCCGCCTCAGTGGAGCCGCACCCTTATGCTTACTCATTGTAAGTCTGTGGCGTATAAAGCGGTTTGTTCTAGTCTTACCTGCTACCAGGGATCGGAACCGGTTTTGAAATATCGGTTAATATAGTTCAGAAAACCGGTATAATAACGTTCATTGGACTAACCCATGGCTGCCCAACCCTAGGCTCGCCCGCGTGAGTGAGTTTCAAACTTGCAAAATCATTTTGCACTGAAAACCCTTTATTCAGAAAAAATATCTTCAAAGTCAGAAAGTTCTTCAGAATAATTTGTAGATTTCTGGAAATTGGTACCAAAAGAATATAAATATAGAATATGATAATATAAGAAATAACAAAAATTCGAACTGTCAGTGGTCAGGCCCGCCTGTGATTTTTGAATCATCCAATTGGCCCGACTGTTGAAAAGGTTGGGCGGCCTTGGACTAACCGGTTAACGATGGGAACTAAATTAAACGGGCGTATTAATATGCTGTTTTCGAATGAGTGTATTCTTAACTTATGGTATTACCTTGTCAGGTACGACGACGATAATAACCACCTAATCCACCGACTCCACGGTTACTGCCTCACTCTGCAGCCGCATTCTCGGACGCTGGCTTTAGCGCCCTGTGACCCCAACAACACGTACCAGCAGTGGACCATCACCCACAAGGCCCCCAACTGGTGATCCACGCACGCTGTGACGTCACGCGCAACGTAAGCAATAACAGTGCCAATGACAGCCCTTACAAAGGCCCCTTTTGACTTGAAGCGAGGCCCCTTCCAACTTAGTGGTTTTCCAGGTTTAATAAGCTAGGGTGGTCCACGCACGCTGTGTGTGACATCGCGCAACGGTAGCAATAACAGCCTCTACAAAGGCCTCTTTTGATTTAAAACGAGGCCCCTTCCAACTTAGTGGTTTTCCAGGTTTAGTAATAAGCTAGGGTGATCCACGCGCGCTGTGACGTCGCGCAACTTAAGCAATAACAGTGCCAATGACAGGCCTTACAAACGAAGGCCCCTTTTAACTTAAAGCGAGGCCCCTTCCAACTTAAACTTTTCCAGGTTTTAGTGATAAGCTATAGTTTTTGGCGATAGCGAATCCTCCTCAAAATTTATCTTGTTTGACTGATTTAAAACTTGGGGTTTGTAGACATATCCTATCTTAGTCGAAACGTAGCAAACAGATAAGTTGAAACTGATCCAACGATAAGTTTTGACTAGTTACGAATCATCTATCATCTACGAAGAGCGTTTTCTTTGTCTATTGCACGGCCGAGACTGAAGCCGCAGTGCTTATTTGGCTGCCCATGCCACCGTTATGTTTCCTAGGCAGTGTACCTGTGGAAGCCCCGAGGCCCCCAATACACAAAGTGACGTCACATAATTTCTGTGAGATTATTATTCCTTTTTTATTTAACTAGCAGACTAAAAACTTGCAAATGGTTTATTTGTTACGTTCTACGTCATTTTACTAACAAAGTGGGAAAGGGACACACGCAGAATAAGTATACGATTAAGCGTCCTGTTCACTGTCAGACAGCCTAATAGTCTAGTTGGAACTCCAGTACTTTTTGACGATGTGGTTCAATGTCTTGAAGTTTGCGCACAATATTACAGTAACAAGTAAAAATCAAGGGCACCGCTTTATTTCTGACTGTTGTATTTTTACCAGAAATTTTTGAGTATGGCAACAATACAACATGTGTACAGATCGTATGATAAATCGGGGTTCCAACGCAACCAAAGTAACCGGCGATATATCGGTCCGACCGTGTCAAAGTCGATTTTTGCTCGCTGTTATTTCTGATTGTGATCTTCGGTAGTTTTTTGAGCCATGTGCGATACTTTAGAATCTGGAAACAGTCCATACAATAGAATAAAATAAATAGGTTTATAATTTTTCTGTAAAATAATCGGTGTTGCCAGCCCGTCATTTGGTTTTGTATGATAGGTTTTGCTCAGTTTATGCATTTATTTTCAAAAAACAAACATGACCAAGATTAATTTAAAATAACTTCGAATTGAACAATATGAGTTGACTTTTGGCAAGCTACGTAATCGTCTCTTCTACTATGCAGTTAGGTGCGAGTGCGATAGCAATATAGTACTTCTTGTATTAAACTAAAAATTCTTGCTTAATTTCCTTTTAGATTACGTTCACTCGCCTGCTATATGCGTTGAAAGAAGTACTTAATTGTGTAAAATAATACTCTATTTGAGAAATTAGACGAATTTATTCTTTAGAATTAAAATATTTGAAATTTTATTGCGCATTTGAATCTCTGAATTTATGATATCTTAATACCCTGAATAGATTGATAATTAATTTGATTAGAATGCTTCTTAGGCAATAATAGCGTTGGCATAGCTCTAAAAAAAGCAATTTATGCTAATTCTAAACCTCATTATGTTTCACAAAGTTTCTATATATGAGAAACAAATAACTATTACTATGTGTTGAGGTTTAGCGATTCAGTAAGTGAAGTTAGCTTTAGGTATTTTATTCTTATTTAATTTTAGAATTATTATGTCTATTTGACCAATATTATACGGCATAATATATTTGACATGTTGTCACTATAGAAAATATAATATATTTAGATAGAATTTGCTACAGAAGCAAACAAAATTAGTTGCAAATCTGGCATGATAGTGATTACGTTTTTATTGGGTAGGTCACTTAGGGTGCCTTTCCACCAGAGATGTACCTACGATGCTACAGATGTGTTTGATATCCACCGATCATATTCATTGGTCCACAGCATGACACTGGTGGAAACGGGCTCAGCTAAGTAGTTTTTACATGAAAAGATGCGTGCTCTAGACTGTGGATGCGTGCTCTAGACTCTGTGGCTGCGTGCTCTATACTTAGCATACTATTTGGAGCTTAGCATTTGTGGAAACGGTCACATACTTCCGTAGCGTAGCTTTCACATCCTCGCAGCATAGTTGCATAGCACATCTCTGGTGGAAAGGTGTTTAAGCGTCCGCTATATCGCTTTGATGCTTTGGTGACCTCTGTCAGCAGATCGGAGCAACAGTGTAGCGAGCGCTTTACTCAACTTAATAATGGATAAAATGTCGTTGGATTACTATTATTAGAAAGTTCTATCCAAAAACGCTAAGTATATTATAATGTGTTAGGCTTGCCAGAGTTGCTATGATTTGAAAGTTTGTGATCCGTAAGCATTTGTCACGAAAAGTAGATGATGGGAGTTGAAATGTCATAATTTGTATATTTTGTGTAAAATACTTTCTTTTAATTTTTAATGTATTGAAATTAGTAAGTTTAATATGAATTACAATACTAACTTTTGATTTAAGAAACGAAAGTGTGATTAGGCATTTGGAATTGAGATTATTGTATCAAAATGTTTTAGGACGATCAGGTGAAGTGGCTTAACTCAAAAGGGGTGGTTAAGAACTTGTTTTAGCATGTCTGTATCATGGAAGACTACGATTAGTTACTACTACTACGACTAGCTACGGAAATAGATATAAAATTTATAGAGCAACGAAGTTAGTATGCCATACTATCATTATTAATTAATTCGAGCGCCTGGCAGCTTTTCAGCGGTGGGAGTGAGAGTGAATGGGCAATTAAAGGTGTGCAATTTATAGAGCTCTGAGTTTGGTGTGATGTAATAACTAATTATGTATTTAATTCGAATATAACATTGTCAGGCATTTTAATTTCCGTAGCTAGCTCTCCGTCTATGTTGCCTATTTAAGTTTTTTGGTATAACTACCACGGACTACGGTTTTTGCCTTAACCTTTTCACCGCCAAGTCAACTGTCACTGTCAACTTTATCTCGTCACTTGAAGGTGCATTTTACACTGCATACCAAGTGCATGGCGGCGAAAAGGTTAAAGGCTCGGCCACACCGCTGCGTATATGCAGAGACGTGTCGTAGTCATTTTCAATGCCTTTTACGCACCGGTGTGGCCGAACCTTTATCCGGACAACTATCACCCACACAGGTATTTATTTACCCTAAAACAGTTTCTGGAAGAATCGACCAATCGCCGTATTCATAACATATTACAGGGAGAATGGGGAAGATGCGGTTTCGAACTATGTGATTGTTTCCTTGTATGTTATTTTTCTGCCTTTTATTTTAACCTTTTTATGTTAATGTATAATCTAAAACTTCGTCTAGAGATCGCTCTGAATTGGCTCTGAATCGTCGTGTTCAAGTTTTTTTTTTATTGTTTTGTATTGTGATTGGTCGATTATGCACGTCATTGTTCCGTCACAATGGAAGAGAACACTTTGACTTTTCAGTGGTTGTGCAAAATAAAAATATAGCCACTGTATTCAAAGACGTTCAAGAGATTAAACTTTATTTTTGTCTTAGAATTGTAAATACCAAAGCCCAAGTGCACGTTTTAGTCGTAAAAAAATCTCAAATACTATTCTACTATACTGACAGAAGCGCTGCCATTGCCCATAGTCAAAGAGAATAGAGGGATGGTTAAAATAACAGAGTGACATCACTTTGATCTACTTTAACCGGTGATAGAAACAATGAGATAGAAGTAGTTTGATTAACCTTTTCACCGCCATTGGCTCGATATAAATTTAGTACAGTGTTAAATGCACCTTCGTTTTACAAGATAAAGTTGACAGTTGCGAGTGACAAGAGATGCTTGCCGGTGAAAAGGTAAATTTTTATCAACTACCCATTCGGTTTTGACTAGCCTGAAGTCTGTGTCCATTGTATTCGAAACTTCAACTCAATGTTAACGCGTTTAACCTTTTCGCCGTCACAGAATAAAAGAGATGTCACCCATTACGCCAGACTTCTTTATTGGGATGCCTTAAGTCGAATCTAAACCCAATTGAACGAAGGTTGCTTTTGCATTGAAGTAATAGACGTATAGGTCGTTGGCGTTCAACCTGCGATCCTTATATAAGTCGTTGGCGTTATAAAGGTTAACGTGTTTTTTACGTCAAAACTTGTACTTAGAGGTTCGTAATAATAGTGCATGTCATGACAGAAGTTTTTTTCGGTATGTTCTATGTCGCCCCCTATAAATATCACTAATAGATATCTATTATATGTATGTCCAGTACTGTGATCCCAGCAGTTATATATTTTCACCATAGATTGTAAATAAATTGATATTTACTGTTTGAAATTATTTTATTTCCATATCCTACTTATGTTACCTATTTGCTCTGTAAGAATTTGGTACAGAGAGTACAGAAAAATAGTTCAGTTACTTAATAGCTTAGTAAGAAAACAATTATTTAATAATCAAGCATCATAATTAATTTCATAATATACTATGATGTTTTAATTTACACACCCAATATTCATAAAAACTTAAAACTTCGACAATTATTATTATGGTTTGTCTATGTAAATTACAAAGGGACTGATAAAGACAAACTAATGTAACATAGATAAAGGAATATAGAAAGATCAAGTGTAATTTGACACGGATCTATGATCTGACACATCTGGGGGCACGGCAGTGCCCTCAAGTCGGGCAAAAAATATACTTATCTATCAAAACGTAACAATAGATAGGAGTAAGTATTTAGTGTCAGAATTGATGGAATTTCTAGACGGTATGACGTTTTTGGGTTGTAAGGTGTGACATACATTACAAACAGAGGTACACAATAATCACGAGCTTATCCCTTGCGGGGTAGACAGCGTAGTACAACAAGACCTAAATGCCACGCATGTTGTGTCGTCATGAAAATTTCATCTAACTGTATTCATTTATCTATGGATTAAGTTAACACAAACAGTTTAGACAAGAGCATAGATGGCTAAAGTATCAACAGAGTAACAGTTGGATCTGCTCTAACTTGTCATTGTAACCATTAGTTAGAAGGAATAAGGTATATTTGGTCATTTTTTAATTCGTTGGTTATTAATACCATTTTTACCGATTAATTTTACGGTTAACACCGTATAGCCGTGAGCTTTTAGAATGTCATTCGGGGTTCGGGTATCATAGGCCGATTCAAGTATCAAACCCTAAAAATTGTGAGAGAGAGCAAGACGAACAAATGTCGAAAGGTCGTTGTAGGGGCTCAGAAACTAGCTTTGGTGACAAGGTCGATAAGCAATGCTTGGTCTGCTCATGGCGACAGCCGTCAGAACTTGGGGCACTTTTTAGTTTTTATCATCTTTATACTCTGGTCTAAACTCTTTGGTTCAAAGATTAATAAACTTTTATGAAAAGGGCAAATTACGAACTCTTGATCTAGGTCCTGCGGCGTTTCGCTGAAACAAAACATAATAATTAAGATGCAAGAAATAGGTAGGTACTTAAATACACTGACTTAAGGTTTTTTTTTGCTGAAATTTCTAGATTCGCTTTATCAAATTGTATCAGTGCAGCAGTGATACCCAAAGTGGGTCCACCCACGGGAGTCTACTTTGGTGTAAAAAAATGCAATCTCGAAAATATAGTGGAAATGTAGCCGTAGAGTGTCCACCGAGAAAGTGGACGACGAGAATAAGTTTGGGAACTTCTGTTTCATTATATGAAGACAGTATATTTTACTTTTGCGTATTTTATAATAAAAAATGTAAAATAACCAGTTTACAGTTTTACTGAAAGTCGAAGAGGTTTAATTTTTTTTGTTTTAGTATCTAACTTACCAGGGGGACAATTTAGAGGTAATCCATGACGCGAATGTGTTTTAGCTACTAATATAGCTTTTAGGCGATTCACCCTCTCTCTTAGTTCCTGCAAAGAGGTTGCAAAATGAATGTGTCATTTTTTTTTTCAGATGTAGGAATTGACATGGAAACTGACAAAGCTTTTTCTTGGTGTACTATGTACAGATTGGTAGCGTACCTAAGTGTGGCAAACTAAAGGGGGAGGTGGGTGCTCAGGTCATCTAAAAAATATGGAAAAATATATCTTAGTATGTGTTAAAAAAATGTATTGACCAAGACAAGTCAAAGCTTGACTAGGTATAGCCAAATAGAAGAAGACAAATTAATAATTAAATATCTTTGACTTTGACTGATGACTTTTACGAAGGTCATTTCACTATATTTGGTAGATGACCGGCCTATATATCACGCTTAAGTTGATCGTACTATTTACGGAACATTCTGTATATAACATAATGTCAAAAATAGTTACTTGTTGGTGCCCTCGACTCATTGTAATGGATGCCGGACGCCATTTTCTCTCGGCTTCGAGCTCTTTGACTATTTGGCTGCAATTGCCACTTACTTCCTCAAGCTGGTGCTACAAAACAAAAAAAAAAAAAACATTGATAAAATTATTTACGATTGATAATAGCGCCATCTCGCGTCTGGTAGCGCAACATATTTTAAGGGAGCGCGTAAACATTTCGTTCAGAAATTTTCGCTAGGTGGCGCTTGCGAAAAGATTCGTTAAGTTTGAAATGCACGTCGAATGATTCAAGAAATACAGAAAAAGATTGATAAATTCCATTGGTTAGTGGGTCGTGTATTAGTTAGCGGCGGAATTCGCCCGTGACCCTTTGGTTCCACGTAGTTGTGGCTGAACCGTGCCGTACTCCCAACTTCGAAGTTTGTGTCGTAGCATCCCTCTCACACTCCTATGAACATTATTAATGTGAGCGGGACAACAAGATCAAATTTGAGTTTCTAATTTCGGAGTATAAAGCCAGCCCTCACCTGGTACTTCTCAGACAGTATTTCTGCTGCTTCGCGAAGGCTTTTTGCTACCCGCATTTTAAGCATGGCCGTCTCACGCCGCTGACGCGCCTGTGATAAGAGTTCACGCACCGCCGCCCGATCGTTGATGCTGGCTTCCACTGAGACAATTGAAAAAAGAATAAACAAAATGGCCGGTTGACCGCTGTCCACAGTGTTGCCGCATGCAAAGTGTCACACAAAAAGTGTTGTAAGTGTGAAAAATCTGTGAATCATTCCATCAAAAAAAATGGATTAAAATCTATTTTTATAAAAATACCGATAATGCCAATCGAGTAACTAAACGAAAAACGCCCACTTTTAACGCCACGAAGGCAGATTGCCTGATTGAGATCGGTAACCGATTCCACAGCCAAGCAGAGTGAACTGTGAAAGATTTGGAGTAAGTTTTGGAAGATGAAAAAGGGCAGTCTAAAAGGAGATAGTTTACCTCGCGCGCGACATAAGCAGCTCTCGCGTGCACTTGTACGGCCAACAATTCCAATTGTTGAGCATACATGGAACGTTGTCATAGTGATATGATTCCTTGTTAGTCTTCAAAACAGGTTGCTAAAGTTTGGCAATCTCAATATGACAGCGTTCCGTAGTGGCACAACAATTAAGTTGTTGACCGTGCTAGCTGTGATGCAAGATTTACTAACATATACAAACTATAATAATAATAAAAATATCTTGGGACAATTGACACCAACTGACCCTGCCCCAAACTAAGCAAAGCTTGTAATATGGGCCGGATAAACATACTTATATAGATAAATACATACTTAAATACATATTAAACATCCAATCTTAGGGATCATGTTATATAGGCAATGTGGCTAGCAACCCATCACTGTTTTGATTCCCCTTTCCATCCATACGCCCACAATCATGCTAAACGTGGTCTTTAGGTCTTGTCACCTTAGGCTCTGTCTACCCCGTAAGGGATAAAGACGTGATTTATGTATGTATGTGTATGTGTAAACATCCAAGACTCGAGAACAAACATTCGTATTTTTCATGCAAATATCTAACTATGAAGTAATCCGTTCCTTTTATTCTTACAAGATACGGAATGGTACTTACGCATTCCTGCACACCACCTCACGTGAGCGTCGTGGCGCTCCTGCATGTCCTCAAGCCGGGGCGGCGGGGTCGGCGGGGTCGACGACCTCTCCGGGGTCGAAGGAGACACCTCATCATCAGACTCCTTCAACAAAAACGTACAACACTCGACCGAGCTAAGTTTGCATCTCACGGGAATGCCGCGTCCCACCCGCTCACTTTCCCGCGATCGCCCCGTCGTCTGTACGGTTAGCATCATCTTACGAATTTTTATCTCCTATGTTAAGGAGCGAGGTGCAATCTTATCTCGCTCGATATGTACTACCGCAGATCGTGATCTTGTTTGCCGTATGCCTGACGAGATAGCCACCAGGAGTTCTACAACACAACTCAAAGCAGAGGGCCGGCAGGACTAGACGGCAATGACGGGACTGGACGCCTTCTTGAAGCACTGGCCGCTGCAGCAGACAGAGGACAGTGGAAGCGTTGGGGGAGGCCTTTACTCAGCAACCCACAATTCGTACGCGCTACCTACCCTGATGACCCCCACTCCATACGACACAATAGGCTTATAAGTAATCACTTCCGTAGATCCTTTAAATCTTTCATGTCGCGGGTGTCCAGTGGCGTAACTGTAGGGTGGCAGGGGTGGCAAAATGCCAGGGGCCCCTAGCTCGACGAGGCCCCGAACTGGCTCGGTTTAGAGCACAGACGGGACGCTGATGCACTTCTTTATATTGAGGAAGGAGCCCCATCTGACGAATTTGCCGCGGGCCCCAGACGTTATAGTTACGCCACTGCGGGTGACCATAGATAGTGTTCAACCACCAGGTGACCCAATTATAAAAAATAGCAGTAGGATTTCAGGATAAACTAAATAAATAATTAAATGTATCGTTTCTCCTACCATTGTGCTGCTGAAGATACGAAATGCAGATTGGAGGTGTTTGAAATCGTTCTTGAACTGAAACTAATCTACTCCTACCAGAGTACTTAGAAGTGCCGTGGCGTCCATAGAACTCGATTCCCACCGGCAGTTGGGCACTTTATTGTGCAGAATTAGAGGAAAAAGCTTGTTAAATTCCCTTCGGCTTGCCTTCTGATATACTTGACGCCACGCCACTTGTACTTAGTGTGCCTAGACAAATGGCAGACACTAAAAGCGTTAAAATTCCCATAAACGCTGTATAAAAGTTCACCCCAATCAAGTTAAGCACATATCGTTACAATAATAATTTATTATAATCTGTCAGCGTCATTAGTTATGATTGATAATAGTCACTTGTCTAGGCACACTATTATCCTTGCGAAATCTAAATTATGGCGAAAATGTCCGAGTGAACAACGTTATTTTTAGGAATTAATGACGTTTTCAGGGACTACCCTCTTTAATTTTTTTTATTTTTACAAAAAGCAACGGGCTTCAGCCCATACAGTCAAGTGTGATTTAGGTGCGGGTGTCTATGGGCAGTGGTGATCACTTACCATCAGGTGACCCACTTGCTCGTTTGCCTTCCTATTCATATAAAAAAAAAAGATGTACATATTTCTAAATAATGTCTTCACTGTCAATGTGTTGTCAGTATTGTGTATGTATGTATTCGCAGTCTTAGTTGTGTCCTGTCAGCTCCTCTTAAGGTATCTTCCGTAGTACAGTGAGCTGTGTGTCTAGACATCTATCACGTTCATTTGTTGTATCACTATCTTTACCTACTCTCCTCTAAACAGCAATAAGCACAGAAACCAACATTTACACATACATACACATACACAAATCACGTCTTTATCCCTTACGGGGTAGACAGAGCCTAAGGTAACAGGTACCTACAGGCCACATTTAGCAAGATATAGGTAGGTATAGGTGGAAAATGGAATCAAAATAGTGATGGGTTGCTAGCCTCATCGCCTATAACATGATTCCTATTATATTCGCCCATTCTCTCGATGGGCGCCACCATCTGCGCGGGTAGAAGAGCAACTGGTACATTCTATGTTTTTTCTTTGCTCCTAGACTTAGCATGGAAGACCAAAATGTAATTCATTAACATATCTACTCTCAACTTAACTATACTCGGTGGCAAAAAATTTGGCCCGCATATAGGTATATGCAATATACGTAATTTCGTATGGAGACTGGGCTAAATTTTGGGCCGATGAGTATGTAAAAATTTCTCCCCAAGTCTCTGTACTTTGCCTTTGTTGTTCGATTCAATTCAATTCAATTTTTAAAGCTACAACTCCATCGGTATTGTCGGTGATTCCGCACATGTCGATGTTGTAGAAGACACTACCTACTTGTTTTTAAATGTTGTTGTTCTATCATATGATCAATTTATAGATTCAACAACTTCGGCTTAGATATCGTTCTTCTTCTTCTTGTTTGTGGCGTTTCAAGTCGTTATAGCGACGACAACTTCGCCAATGTCAAAGTAACAAAAATATGATTAAAAAATATTGTGACAAAATGTCGGCAACGTTGTACGGTAATGGTCAAAGACCCCCCTCCCCCCCTGTCGGGCTCTTAGCCAACGGTCAATGATATCCCTCAGAAACTTAGATATCGTTACCTAGCCATAAACAAAAAAACTGTTCACAGCTGATAACTGTCAAAAAGGTTCGAGTGAACTACCCACTTGCAATTTTTTTTAATGTGTTGCCAGTAAGATGAAAATAAATGCCTATAAAAATTATTTTCTGGGCGATCTGAAATGGCTACCACGAAGTTAAATCCTCTGGAAAAACTGGTGGCCTTCAGCGTGAAGTCAACATAAGTAGGTAACGAGCATAAACCTACTCCTACTAATATTATAAACGCGAAAGTTTGTAGTATGGATGGATGGATGGATGGATGTTTGTTGCTCTTTCACGCCAGAAGGGCTGGACAGATCTGGATGAAATTTGGAACGTAGATAGATTATAGTCTGGAATAACACCAAGGCTCCTTTTTATCCTGGAAAATTGCGTAATTCCTGCGGGGTAGCGATAAACGAATTCTATGCAGACGAAGTTGCGGGTAACAGCTAGTTATAGATAAGGCAAAAATATCAGAATATACCGTTATTTCATTAGGAAGGATGGTTATTGGAAACTCTCAATTCAAAACTCAATTTTGCAATAAATTTAATTTATTTAGTAAATACAATAATTTAATAATACTGAACACACACTGGGCTGAACATCTTCTATTACCTGAAACAAAAATAATTATGAAATAAGACATCGAATCTACAATTTTTCCACATAATTTACTCTTAATATCTATACAGTAGACTATAGAGAAGAAACTACTGGGGGGCGTTATGAGAATAGCTGTCTATTTAATCACGGCATAACATACAAATATATTCAATGGTATATAGGCATGAACGCGTAAGAGACAGAATAGACAGATAGAGTTACTTTCGCATTTATCCTAGCCTATCCTACTAATATTACAAATGCGAAAGTTTGTGAGGTTGTATTGATGTTTGTTACTCTTTCACATCAGAACGGCTGGAGAGATCGGGATGCAATTTGGAACATAGATAGATTATAGTCTGGAAATTCTGGAATAATACACAGGGATACTTTTTATTCCGCGGCTAGCGATAAACGAATTATTTGCAGACGAAGTCGTGGGCAACAGCTAGTAATACATGTTAGTAGGAATTATTGAATTAAGTTACTTACTAATAATAATCTACGAGCTTCCACTGCTTCCAGGCGATTCTACGTCGCTAAGATGGAGTAGCTCGGCCATGGCACGTAGTTTGGCCACCCTGTCCACGAGCTCCTAAAAAAAAGAAAAATTTTAATTTTATGGCCTGGGTTTCTACACCTTTAAGCCAACTAAAAAACATTTTTTTAGTGTGACCAGCGCACCACGGTCAATTTCCCCGAAAAGTCATGGAAAATTTCAAACGAAATTCCTCACATTAATTTAGCGAACAGCAAAGTGACGCCGGCTTAAACTTTGTGTACGCCGTGTCTCAACTAGTTTGGTTGACAAAGTGTCTTTGTATTTGTGCGCGTGCAACTGTACCTATACACCACAGGCTGAAGCGTAGTTCAAGCCGGCCTCACTTGGCTGTTCGGTGGAAAACAGAGCTTGACTTTTTATACATACATACATAGATCATGTCTTTATCCTTTACCGGATAGACAGAGCCTAAGACAACAAGATCTAAAGGCCACGTAGGCATATAGTTGAAAAGGGGACAAAATAGTGAAGGATTGCTACTGGTGCATGTCTGATTCCTAAGATTTTCACCCCCTCTATGGGCTTTTACCTGCGAGGGAAGAGAAGCAACTAGTACATTCCATGTTTTTCTTTACTCTCAAACCAACATGGCAGAACTTGGCATGGACTTTTTTTAAAATCGAAATTTAAAAAAAAATTACCTGTAGGTCCTCATCGGTCATCGTGACAGACGGCTCCCAGCTCGTTTCTATCTCTAGAGCATGTTCATAATCCTGACACTTAGCCTTTATCGATGCAAGATGGGCCTACAAGAAGGATAAAAAAAACATTTAAGAACTTTGGTCCGATTTTTGAAAATGAAAGTCATATTATATCTACATATTCAGCAGAACCATTATACGCTCCTAAGAAAAATTTACAGGCAGCGTGAGGTCATTAGGTATATATTGGATTTTTAAACTGACTTCATTAGTTGTGCTTTAAGAGCCACCGTCATCAAAATTTTAAATTCCTAGGACAACTGGAAGTAAGTACCCCTTCTTTTTTGGGAGCTCGGAAATTTACTACAACATGATTCCTAATACTTTCGCCCATTCCCACGATGGACTTTTACCACCTGCGCGGGAAGAGAAGCAACTGGTAAACTCTACGTTTTTTCTTTACTCCCAGACCAACATTAAGACATAAAAATAAGGAAGAATACAATGAAAATTGTGATATAAAATATGCTGGAAGTTGTTTGTTGTCAAGCTATACGTATTAATATATCACGTTAAGAACTCACCTTGGCAGCTCTAACGGCCACAGCGTTCCTTTCCCGGGTCCTTGACACAATCTTCAGGTCTGCCCTGGTAGATCGGCACTGCTGCTTGGCTTCATCTAGCCTTTGACGAAGGTCCGCCCTCGTGTTAATGGCATTTGCCACTGAAATTGTACATTAATTCATCACAATCATCATCTGGAAGACGGTCTACCGTTGAAAGGCCGCCTTAGAACAGTGAACGACTACCTTGCATACAAAAAAACGTCTCGAACGCGTTCACGACACGCCTCAATTACTATGGAAAAATTGGCAGCGCCACTTGCGGATCGAAACGGCAACAAACCTGTTCCCATAGTATTTGACATTTTACCGCCAACGCGTTCGGGACGTATTTTGTAACCGAAAACTTACACTAAGCATACTGGGGCCCGATTTTTAAAAGCACATTAATTTTCGATACAAGCTTTTTTGCTGACTGTACTTGCATTGTCAACCAAATTTCAAGTCAATCGAACCAACCGTTGAAGAGTTTCCTCCTGCGGAGACGGTCCTGGGTGACTGGATCACCAGAATTGGCATTGTTCATTTTTTTTAGTAGTTATGCTCCAATTCGAAAACCATTTCGAGGAAAACCATCATTTATTCGATTTATCTTGTCCGATTTCAAAAATACTTTATGATTGCAGATATTTTTGTAAAAGTACTTTGAACCTTTGTTTGACCGAACGACCCGGTTTTTAGACAGAATCCAGCATCGAATGTTTGCCACAAAAATGAAAAAAAAAGCTTAGCTATGGCAACTGTCACGTGTCACTGTCAAATCGACAAAACCATAGACAGACTTTTTTTTTATAGCCAGCCGAACGAAGGCGATTGGGATTCTGTCTAAATTCACGAATTATCGTACAGCGAAAAAATATGTATTATTAATTAACAAAGCTACGTAAAAGCATAATATTCAAATTAGTTGCTTGAAATAGTCCATTTTATCAAATAAAGGTGTTAAAAGCACAGCCTAAAAAAAATGAACAATGCCAATTCTACTACCAGATTATTGTATTGTCATCTGACTTAGGTACACGAGTATGCATTTCAACGCAACCAGATGAATCTGCATCAAAATTGAGTCGCAAGATATACATAGATACAATTGCAAGTTAATATAGAGCTTGTACCTAATAAAAAAAAGTGACGGGTGGGTAGCCCGCGCGACTTACTAATACGAGTATTAATAAATGCGAAAGTTTGTGACGATGTCTGTGAGCGTCTGTTCCTTCTTAACGCTGAAACGACTGGACGGATTTGGATAAAATTTGGATAGCTGATGCCCTAGATTCAAACATAGGCTACTTTATATCCCGGAAAATTGCATAGTTCCCGCGGGATAGCGGTAAACACGGTCGTAGCTGCCTAGATTCGTAACGTGAATACAGTGGCGTAGCTAGGTAACCAAGGGCCCTGGTGCAAATAAAAAAGTGCCCCACTACTATCTAAACTGGTTACGTTTTAATAATCGATCGAGATTTTCTGGTAAGGATTCGAGGGGCCTCTGAGCTTGAGGGCCCCGGGGGACTGCCCCACCTAGTCCCTAGGTATCGCCACTGCGTGAATACTTATTACTACCAACAACAGTTCCTAAGTCTAATTCTACGCGGACAAAGTTGCGGGCAGAAGCTAGTTAGTAATGTAACTTACGCATCTCGGCGCACCACATCCGTTGACTCTCATGCCTTTGCGTGATGATCTCCAGCTGCGACGGTGGCGGAGGCTGGTTATCCAGGTCCTGTTAATAAAAAAAAAACTAAATTAAAAAAGTAGCGGCAACTCTATAAAGGAGCAAATAGCTGTTTAAGGTTTGTAAAGCTACGAATTTAATGTTTTTTCGAGATAAACTTGAAGTATTTCATTAATACTGCCGTCCAAAGGAAAAATGCAGTAAGTCAGTATGCAGCTCGTACATACTGCGGTTTTCCTTAGGAGGGCAGAATAGTCAGACCAGTATTAGTGGCCGCTTTTAGAAAAAAAAATAGTGAATTCCAAAGGACGCGTGTCACGGTTTTAAACTAATTTGTAAATTTTAAAAAATACCTAAGCCACTCGGCGCCCTACTGGTTGGGAACCCTGCACTAGGGTGTTTGGTTACTGTGCCGTGTATCGGTCAAAAAGCCGTGGTAGCCTAGTGGTTTAACCTGTGGCCTCTCAAGCAGAGGGTCGTGGGTTCAAATCCTGGGTTCGCACCTCTGAGTTTTTCGGAATTTATGTGCGAAATTCCATTTGAAATTCGCTATGAGCTTTTCGGTGAAGGAAAACATCGTGAGGGAACCTGCACACATCTGCGAAGCAATTCAATGGTGTGTGTGAAGTTCCCAATCCGCGCTAGGCCCGCGTGGGAACTAAAGCCCAAACCCTCCAATAAATGGAGGAGGTATATGCCATGAGGCACGCCGAATTACGCGATAATTTATAAAAAAAAGTACACAATGTACTGAAATTGTAGCGAAACGGAATAAAAGGGGCTATATATTATAACGTGTATCGGTTACGCTTACAGCTCGCAGATGAGTACCCGGCTTTATGCAAACCCGTTGGGAGACGTTTATCACAAAACTAACTAATCACTTAAAGCACAGGTTACACTAAATAGAGGGCGCTACATTGAATCTAGAGCGTAATTCAAGTGTTAACGCCCAAGATGAAAATAATTATGCTCCCGAGTGGCTCATACAACTTTTCACACCGAACAGTAAAAAACTTGAAGAATATAATTAAAGAAAAGAAGAAAATGACGTGGTTTTACAATTATCAACTTCAAAAAAATGCATTTTCAAAAAACCAGTTAGAAAAGCCTTGAACAGAAAGTTGCACACAGCAAAGCTTACTTTTCTGAATGAGACGTGTGAAAAACTTATTTTTATACGTACAGTTATTTCGTAGGTGCTGTCTGGCTCGCACACTTGCATATCGATCTCCATGTTATTTTCCATTTTTGAAATAAACCGAACTTGCACTACACTCTCACAGGTCACCACTAGCAATGACTGATAGAGACTGTCTGTCTGTGTGCATAAATCGGTTGCCCTATGCGCCAATATAATGCCTCCACGTATTTAATTAGCAAAGTACAGGTTAATTAGTGAAGAAAACAAATTGGCCGATACATTACCGGTAGGTAATTAAATTTTTTGTATTAATTAATACTTAACAAAAATAGATTTGAGACATTTTTATGGGCTTGCGCTGACGCTTGTCACGTGGCCTGACACGAGCTTAACGTCTTTTACCATCTCAAAAAGTGCACAATGCCGCTAATGAAGTTTTCACTTCAATAATTAAAAAATAAGTTGTTTGACGAGTTAGGCTTGTAAAGCTACGAATTGAATGTTTTTTCGAGAAAAACTCTAAGTTTTTATTTTATAGTCAGGCCAGTGTTTTAAACAAGCGATGGCTGTAATGAGTGGCCACTTTTAGAAAGAAAAAAATAGTGAATTCTAATGGACGTGTGTCACGGTTTCAAGAAAGTTCTAGATTCAACTTGCCTATTAATACTTTGTTTACGGAGATACGGCCACGTCATAGTATTGAAATGGTTTCTTCTAGCTGGTTTCCCTAATAATTAAATATCAATTAGGTACTTGGGACACTGCACTTCGCTGGCTTTTTGTACGAATTATACGCTATATTGTGAGTCACTATTTGTAATTTTAAACGCACTCTTTGTCGGGCCCTTGTTTAATGCTCTTCTCATCTACTCAAAGGTTAACTGGTAGATATTCACCTTTGTGCAAATATGTGGTATTTTTTTGAGAATTGTGTTTGTTTCTTTGTATTTGTACAATAAAGCGTTTACTTATTTTTCTGCAAGCTCAAAGATAGGGGCTGCTGTCCCCGCGCTGGCTCAAAGGGTTGCCATTTCCGTCCTAAGAGGCAATAGACCAGGGTCGATAATTTTTGAGATCAAAAAAATTATAGTAGGATGAAACCCATTCGAAAAGATAGAGAATATTACAAAAATGAAAGGACAAATATAATTTACGGGCGATCTGAGGTCGGGAAGGGGTAGGGGGTGAGTTTTTAAGGGTGAAAAACGGTTTATCTCGATTTCCGGCAAAACTACAAGTCTTATGAAAAAAAGTTAAATGGCAAAATTGTAGTTAAAAATCTCGCGTGGTTTTACTATTATCAACTTCAAAAAATTGCATTTTCAAAAACCAATTAGAAAAGCCTTGAGCAGAAAAGTTGCACACAGCAAAGCTTGTTTTTCTGAATGAGACGTGTGAAAAACTTATTTTTATACGTACAGTTATGTCATACGTGCTGTCTGGCTCGCACACTTGCATATCGATGTCCATATTATTTTCCATTTTTGAAATAAACCGAACTTGCACTACACTCTCACAAGTTACCACTAGCAATGACTGATAGAGACTGTCTGACTGTGTGCATAAATCGGTTGCCCTATGCGCCAATATAATGCCTCCAGGTATTTAATATTTAATTAGCAAAGTACAGGTTAATTAGTGAAGCAAACAAGCTTGTTGATCAATACATTACTGGCAGGTAATTACATTTGTATTAATTAATTAATACTTAACAAAAATAGATTTGAGACATTTTTATGGGCTTGCGCTGACGCTTGTCACGTGGCCTGACACGAGCTTAACATCTTTTACCCATCTAAAAAAGTGCACAACGCCACTAATGAAGTTTTCACTTCAATAATTAAAAAATAAGTTGTTTGACGAGTAAGGTTTGTAAAGCTACGAATTGTATGTATGTATGTAAACTCTTTATTGTGCAAAATAAACAAGCCAAATACAGTTGACAAACACTGAGCTATATGCACAAAGGCGGACTTACCCCTTTAAGGGATCTCTTCCAGTCAACTTTTGAGTGGATGAAAGGAGTATTATATTAGGGCGAATTGAATGTCTTTTCGAGAAAAACTCCAAGTCTTTATTTTATAGTCAGACCAGTTTTTTAAACAAACGATGGATTCAAAAGATGGATGGTTTTAAAAAAGTTCTAGATTCAATACTTTATTTACCGATATACGGCCACTGGGAGAAAAATATTGTAGCTATATAAAATGTTTTCTTCTAGCTGTTTCTCTAATAATCAAATATCAATTACTTAGGACACAGAACTTCGCTGGCTTTTTGTACAAACTGTATTTGTAATTTTAAACGCACTCTTTGTCGGGCCCTTGTTTAATGCTCTTCTCATCTACTCAAAGGTTAACTGGTAGAGATTCACCTTTGTGCAAATATGTGGTCTTTTTTGAGAATTGTGTTTGTTTTTTTGTATTTGTACAATAAAGCGGTTAATTATTTTTCTGCAAACTCAAAGATAGGGGCTGCGATCCCCGCGCTGGCTCAAAGGGTTGCCATTGCCGTCCTAAGAGGCAATAGACCAGTCGATAATTTTTGAGACCAAAAAAATTATAGTAGGATGAAACCCATTCGAAAAGATAGAGAATATTACAAAAATGAAAGGACAAATATAATTTACGGATGATCTGAGGTCGGGAAGGGGTAGGGGGTGAGTTTATAAGGGTGAAAAACGATTTATCTCGATTTCCGGCAAAACTACAAGTCTTATAAAAAAAAGTAAAATGGCGAAATTGTAGTTAATAAAAAGATCTACAACTTTTGTTTTTACACTTTTTTCACATAACCTCAAAACTTATTTGAAAAAATTCAAATAACCAAGTTTTTAGTTTTTTATTTTTATCTTTCGCAAAAAAAATGTTTTGTCACGAAATTTGGTGAAACTTAGTTACCTTTTTATGTCCCGAACAAACAGTAATTTTTTTGATTTAAAAGATTCAGTTTGTCTCCTTATTTTGACTTAATATCGAAAAAACACCCTAATTTTCAATCGAAAATTCTCACGTCAAAATATCTGCTTTTTTAAAAAAGTCGGCGGCTTTTTTGTTTGTTGAAATCTCTACTTTCTGATGGTATAAAAAAAGATATACATTACTACTGTAAATGGTCTCAGAAAATGCAAATAACCGAAAAAAATATTGTTACATTTTGAGCTATTTATTAAAATTTACACTTAAATTACTCGTTAAACGTAAGATTTCATGTTACAGTGATAAACCAAAAAAATTAGGAATCCATAAATCATAAAGATTGCAAAAAACATGCGAAAATAGTTGTTCTAAATAAAAAAAAATAGGATTTAGATCCTATTTTTATTGTATTTAAGAAAATTATAATGAATAACGTAATCAGTATCGAAATGCAATAGCACGATTTACATGTATATTTATATAAGTATATGAGATTTTCTATGACATAAATGTAATAAGAATTTAATAAATCAACTTAATTACTGAAAAAACTGCAGCAGTCACATTTTTTAGATGAAAATATCCCCTTTAAATCCTATAAATACATTATTCGATTTCCTTAAAGAATACAATTATATACTTAGTAACACAAAAATTTCCTTTTGTTATTATTACTTATTTTAACTGAGAAAAAATTACAATCATTTTCTAATTTTCAAATCGAGCAGGTAAACAACATAGGGCGACTTCATTTCCTTTTTGTCAAATGGGATGCATCATGCATCTGAACAATATACCTATAAAAAAAAAACAAATAAATTTTGTAACCCTAACGTAGCTAAACGGTCGTCTTTGGATAGGTGAAAAAAAACATGGTAGTAGTAGGTATACATATAACGCAGTTTAAAGGAAAACTATCACAGCTAGCTTGGCTATACAATTTAACAAGTACCTAATAGTCGGCTAACTTTTAAAATGTACTTGAAACCGTGAACATGTTCATAGTACCTAGTATCGAATAAAAATGATAAATAATAATTATGACAATAATATTAATGATATCCAGATTTGTGTCAAGTGGCCCAACACGCTTTTAGCCGTCTTTTTTTTTATCTGTCAAATGTAGCGGCATGGTCACGAGCCACGTCACACTAGACCCTGGGATACCTTACGCACCTCCCTCAAGTTTATGCTAAAATATTTCGCCCCCGGCTTGTCTCAACTCAATTACGATGGAAATAAAACAAACGATCAAATAACCGAAGTACAATACTATTAATGATTAGTGAGAACATTGTGCTTGAATTTTACTAACTAATTTGTGAATTTTAATAAATACCTAAGCCGCTCGTCGCGCCCCCCTTGGATTACCACACACCCCCCAAGTGGGGCGCGCCCCACTGGTTGGGAACCCTGCACTAGGGTGTTTCATTACTATAAAGTGTATCGGTAAAAAAACCGTGGTAGCCTAGTGGTTTGACCTGTGGCCTCTCAAGCAGAGGGTCGTGGGTTCAAATCCTGGGTTCGCACCTCTGAGTTTTTCGGAATTTATGAGCGAAATTCCATTTGAAATTTGCCATGAGCCTTTCGGTGAAGGAAACATCGTGAGGAAACCTGCACACATCTGCGAAGCAATTCAATGGTGTGTGTGAAGTTCCCAATCCGCGCTGGGCCCGCGTGGGAACTCTAGCCCAAACCCTCCAATAAATGGAGGAGGTATATGCCA
Organism: Pandemis cinnamomeana; assembly: GCA_932294345.1. Lineage (NCBI taxonomy): Eukaryota > Metazoa > Arthropoda > Insecta > Lepidoptera > Tortricidae > Pandemis > Pandemis cinnamomeana. The sequence goes on along the minus strand of OW028710.1, from coordinate 12,728,165 downwards.
TGAGGCACGCCGAATAACGCGATAATTTATAAAAAAAAGACTACACAATGTACTGAAATTGTAGCGAAACGGAATAAAAGGGGCTATATATTATAACGTGTATCGGTTACGCTTACAGCTCGCAGATGAGTACCCGGCTTTATGCAAACCCGTTGGGAGACGTTGGTCACAAAACTAACTAATCACAAATCACAGGTTACACTTAATAGTTATTTGTGTCACAAGGGAGCAAAATGATGTATTTACGGCGAGGGCGCTACATTGAATCCAGAGCGTAATGAGGGATGAATTAATTCAAGTGTTAACGCCCAAGATGAAAATAATTTTGCTCCCGAGTGGCTCATACAACTTTTCACACCGAACAGTAAAAAACTTGAAGAAGAATTCTAAATATAATTAAAGATCATAGAAAATGGCGTGGTTTTACAATTATGAACTTCAAAAAATTGCATTTTCAAAAAACCAATTAGAAAAGCCTTGAACAGAAAAGTTGCACACAGCAAAGCTTACTTTTCTAAATGAGACGTGTGAAAAACTTATTTTTATACGTACAGTTATGTCGTACGTGCTGTCGGGCTCGCACACTTGCATATCGATGTCCATATTATTTTCCATTTTTGAAATAAACCGAACTTGCACTACACTCTCACAAGTTACCACTAGCAATGACTGATAGAGACTGTGTGCATAAATCGGTTGCCCTATGCGCCAATATAATGCCTCCACGTATTTAATGTTTAATTAGCAAAGTACAGGTTAATTAGTGAAGAAAACAAACTTGCCGATACATTACCGGTAGGTAACTAATTACTTTTTTAATCTATACTAATATTATAAAGAGGAAAGATTTGATTGTTTGTTTATTAGTTTGAATTGAATAGGCTCCGAAAATACTATACTGATTTAAAAAATTCATTCACCGTTAGAAAGCTACATTATTCCCGGTTAACATAGGCTATATTTTATTTTCAAAAATATTAGGGATCCGTAAAAAAAGTGCAATAATGTAATCCAAGGTGCAAAAAAAGACCTAAAAAAAATGCTTACATCGAGTGCGCTGCGAAAACTATTGATGATAGAACAAAATAATGTACTACAACTTTGCAGAACACATCACTATCTACAAAAAATGTCGCGGCAGCAATGTCTGACTCTTATATTCGAAGTCCTGACTGACTGACTGACTTAACTATATATCAACGCACAGCCCAAACCACTGGACTTAGAGACTTGACATTTTGCACATAGATACCTTATACTATGTAGGCATCCACTAAGGAAGGATTTTTGGAAATTCCCACGGGATAAGGAAAAAACGGGATTTATATATTCAGTTTAACGAAATCCTATGAACTATAATTAGAGAGAAAGAGAGAGAGAGAGAGAGAAACATTTATTTACACACATTCGATACACGTAGAATTATAATAGGAAGAAATACAATATACTTAGGAATAGTACCGGTATGGTGTATGGTGTGAATTAGTAGATTTGGCTACTTGGCCACTGGAAGCGGGGGCCGTTTGCGGTCGAGCTCCAACCTCACACTTGCCTTTCCGCCTAACAAGGCACGATCATATGCCAAATCCTTCACTATCCGCTCCGTCAAGCTGTGGAACGAGTTGCCCCTGACGTTGAGGGAATCTCAGTCTGTGGCGGTGTTCAGGGGTGGGCTGAGGAAGTTGTGGCTAAGCACTGGCACCTGAGGCGGTAGCTGCCTTTCATATTGTATTTCGGTTCGAGTATTTATTTATTTTATTTGATATTCGTTAGTGTTTATGTAAGTTTATTGGATAAATTTTTATTCTGTTATTTATATATTATCTTATTATAGTTATGTATAATAATATAATAATGTACTTTAGTTGTTAATTTATTAATTTATTAAGTATTAATACTACTTTATTTGCGCATAATAATGACTGCTTGCCTTTTTGTTGTAACTTTTCCTTTCTGTGGCAGGTTAGCTGGAAGAGATCCCTTCTTAGGGATAAGTTCGCCTTTGTACTATTTTCTCTGTATTACTGTATTTTTATATTTTTTATGTGCAATAAAGAGTTTACATACATACATACATACTAGACTCTTCAAATTTGGCATAGAAGTAGGTGATTATAATAGTAAAATAATGTTTTAATGATTTTTGAAAATTCCCACAGGATAAGGAAAAAAACGGGATTTATATATTCAGTTTAACGAAATCCTATGAACTATAATTACTAGATTCTTCAAATTTGCAGGCATAGAAGTAGGTGATTATAATAGTAAAATAATGTTTTAATGATTTTTGGGAATTACCACGGGATAAGGAAAAAAACGGGATCTACATATTCAGTCGTATAAAACTGAAATTTGGCCTTCAAGTTCCCTTGGGGAGTGTAGGGGGCTGCTAAGTAGCAGTGCTTGCACTGCTGTGTTCCGGTGTGGAGAGTAAGACAGCCGGGGAAATTACGGGCACAAGAGGCATTTCATCTTAGTCCTCTAGGTTGGCAACGCATCTGCAATCCCTCTGGGGTAGCGGGTGTTTATGGGCAGTGGTAATCACTTACCATCAGGTGACCCACTTGCTCGTTTGCCTTCCTATTTACATAAAAAAAAAACTACAAAAGGATTTCTCAAAATTCCCACGGGAAACAACGTTTTACTGGTTGCAGAAAGCTGAAATTCGGCATGTAGGTTGCTTCAGGAGTGTAGAGGAGCATTAAGAGAGTACTTTCCAAAATTCCCACGGGAACGGGAAAAAACAGGGTTTTTCGTTTTACTGGTCGTAGAAAGCTGAAATTTGGCAAGTGGGTTCCTTGGGGAGTGTAGGGGAGCCCTACAAAAGGATTTCCCGCAATTGCCACGGGAAGGGGAAAAACGGGACTTTTCGTTTTACTGGTTGCAGAAAGCTGAAATTCGGCATGTAGGTTGCTTCGGGAGTGTAGAGAAGCATTAAGAGAGTACTTTCCAAAATTCCCACGGAAACGGGGAAAAACAGGATTTTTCGTTTTACTGATCGTAGAAAGCTGAAATTTGGCAAGTGGGTTCCTTGGGGAGTGTAGGGGAGCATTATGAGATAATTTTCCAAAATTCTTCTTCTTCGTTCCCGTAAGAATTTCGGGAAATGTTCTATTTGGCGAAATTCTTACGGGAGCGGAACGGGATAAACGGAAAGCGGGGGAAAGTTGAAATTTGTCACGTAGGTTTATTCGGGAGTGTAGGGGAACACTAAGAAAGGATTTTCCGAAACGCCCACAGGGACGGGAAAAAACGGGATTTTACGTTTCCAGACGAAACAGCGGTAGAAAGAGACTTAACATTTATAACGTGTGTTTCTTTAAAGGCTTTAAGTGTACTCCGAAAGCACTCCCCAAAATTTCCACGGGAACGGGAAAAAACTTATTTTTTCGTTTTACATCTTAGCGCGTACGAACGAAGTCGCGGGCAAAAGCTATTTAGGGTACATTTTAGGAAAGCCCTATTATAGGTTAGGTTAGGTTTGTTTTATAAAAATCCTGCAATATTTACAGTTTCAGAAAAATTAAGGCAGCGGGGCAATGCGGTGGCTTGCTAGAGTCCTTGCTTTGCATGCTTGATTGCATACTTGCTTTCATGCATGCTTGCATGCCTGCTTGCATACTTACATGCTTGCATGCATGCTTGAAAGCTTGCAGGTTTGGTTGCTCGCTTGCTTGATTGCTAGCTTCTTTGAAATGCTCATGGTTCAAGCGTGTGAAGCCGCGGGCAAAAGCTAGTTTAATAATAAAAATATGTTTGAGACATTTTTATGGGCGGGGTGCTGCGTCTGTTGAAAAAGACAGAGTTTGAATCCTAATAATGATTCTGGTACTCGACATTTTTAGGGTTCCGTACAAGAAAAAGAAAAAGGGACCTTTAAATTATTACTTTGTTACTTTCAACATGAAACTACGACGAAATAGTCCGAAACATGTCGAGCATCACTCGACTTTTTATACGTGAGTTATCCGTTTATGTGTAATTATGATTACTTTATTGTTCGTCTCATCTGTTTGTCAGTAAGACAAACAGATGAGACATCGCGATTCTGGATCGCGTGTTGGTCTGGTTGATATTGAATGAACTCAGGGTAACGATTTCTGAAAGCACATCATAAAAATATCATCTGAAAGAAATTAAAATCTATGGAGAAAAGCTACAAAACTATAGTTAATCAGTTACTTAGATCAAGTTCAAATTTGGACCTTTTAATAAAATTAACTAGCGCTTAATCTTCTACTCTATTTGTATTTCAAATTAAACTAGCACAAATTGTCACCAACTTTGAATATTACCTACTCTAAAAACTTACCTACTTGCAAATAATAAAGGTACTTCCAGAAAGTTCTTTGCAAATTGAACTCATTAGTATTGTACTTAAGTATTGACCAACTTGCCTATTAATAGTATAAATACTTTGTTTACGTAGATACGGCCACGTCATAGGTATGAAATGAGCTGGTTTCCCCAATAATTAAATATCAATTAGGTTACTTGGGACACTAAGCTGCACTTCGCTGGCTTTTTGTACGAATCGTACGCTTGTGGGTTTAGTTATTTGTAATTTAAAACGGACTCTTTGTCGGGCCCTTGTTTAATGCTCTTATCATCTACTCAAAGGTCGACTAGTAGAGATTCACCTGTGTGCAGATACGTGGTCTTTATTTGAGATTTGTGTTTGTTTCTTTGTATTTGTACAATAAAGCGTTTACTTATTTTCTGCAAGCAGGCTGCGATCCCCGCGCTTGCTCAAAGGGTTGCCATTGCCGTCCTAAGAGGCAAAGCGAGCAGTATAATAATGAACATTTGAGCCATACACGATACAGGGAGGATTTTTTAATTTAATTTTTATTCATTTAGTATTTTTCTAGTATTATTGTTTTGCTTTATTATTTGTATTGAATAAAGATTGTTTTTTTGTAAGTATTACTTATAAGGTCTTTATCGCCATTCCTATATTTTCAAAGTTGAGCCATGTACTTAATGTATTTTCTTATACGCCAAGGAAGGCAAACGAGCAAGTAGGTCACTCAGAGACTCCCGCAACACTCGAGGATTGCAGATACATTGCCAGCCTAGAGGGTTAAGTAAGAATACCTCATGTCCCAGTAATTTCACCGGCTGACTTCCTCTCCACGCCGCACGCCGCGGCACAGCAACGCAAACACTGCTGCTTGGCAGCAGGATAGTAAGGAAGACGTTGGTAGTGATCCTGACGAATCTTGTAAGACGTAGTGGACGTCCCACCGCCCGCAAAATTGACTTAATTAGCATGACGTGGTGATATGTTTTTTTTTATTAAAGTTATTTTAATGTTAATTCTCATAACTCTCATATTCTCTCTCTTTTGTACAGTATTCTTTTTAATCCTACAACTCCCCTTTATCTCCAAGAGCGTTTTAAATTCTTGACTTCTCTCCGGTCTGCCCAAAATCTCTTCCTTGCTGTTCCTGCTTCTTCCTCTTTTTAGCATGACTCCTATATGACCTCTATCCGCCTGTGGAATTCCCTTCCTGTACACCTACGACGAGCTAAAACTCTACCTATTTTTAAAAACCAACTCAAATCTCACTATTTATCACTAATTTAATCCACTCCCTGTCTTTCTACCTACCTACCTCATAATATTCTCTTTGCTTCTGATCAAATCCTTTTCTGTTGTATTGCCTTCTTATTTTTCATTGCTTCTCACATTTATTTTATCTTAAGTATTGGTTATGTAGTGGTTATGTGTATATGTATGTATTATTTTATTTTATTTATTTAGCTATGTATTATATTTATGTTGATATTGTTGTTTTTATTATCCCTGCGTTTATCCTGTCTATTTGTTTCCGCCACCTACTTAAACTGTCTCCAACTTATTTCTAGTATTGGTTGTCTGGTAGAGATCGCTATTAAGCGATAAGACCGCCTACTGTCTACTATGTTCTTTGTTTCTGTATTTTTTTGTACTGATTTGTGGTGTTCAATAAAGAGTATTGGTATTGTATTGTATTGTATTTTAGATAACTTTAGGAGCCGTGTTGCACGTTATTTTTTAAGTTGTTTACTTTTGTTAATTTGTCAATGTTGTTTTGGGCCATGTGTTCAAGCGCAACAGCCTGACAGCAGCAACAACAAACCATGCAACACATATGACGATTATTGCGTATAAAAATGTCTTAGGCGCTTTGTTCTATTCTAAGTGACTGTCAAAATTGTAAATCACTCTTACCGACACCTCCGCGACTCAAGCACATATTGTATTAAATTCATCCTGAAGTTCCCATTAAATAGTATTTAATTATTTGGGGTTTTTTATTGAACCCCGTTGTGTCCGCGAAGACATAATTTGGTGGCCCATGTGGCGAACTTCAACTAAATCGAGCTAAATACCAAGAAGAAAAACTCGGAATTCGCCATCAACTCTACGCACGACGCGTGAGCCAAAGGGTTGACGAAAGCCGCAAGTTTGACGAAGAGGAGGAGCCGCATCTAAATCTGCAGCACGGAACGGAACCGCATCACCAGTTCGGCTAGTGAAGGAGCAAAACCTCGCACCGCGCGAAGTGGTTCTACGAAAGTTAAGTGCCCTTCCTTTCTCATCCTAACTCTCAAAATCCCTAAATACCACTTTCTAAAACTTACTTAATTGCCAAAACAAGTGACGCAAGCGTAAATTTATAAAATTAATCGAAATATCGCAAATTAATTATTTTGTTCTATATGTACCCGAAAGTTACAAAAAATAAATTCTAGAACATTTTTTAATAGATAATTTCATCTTTCAGCCTAGTATTCCATTCAAATTCTTATCACTATTATTTCTAGCATACCTATTATCTGCTTGATTAATATAATTTGAATAAAATAAGTAAATAGGTAGGTGCTAAAATAATCGACCACATTTTGAATTACCATTTGTGTAGGTTCGATTAGTAAAATTCCCTAAGCGTATTAGCAGCTTATTATTTACGCGACATTCACCCGATTTGCCGACTATTCCAGGGGCAGTGCGCTCCTGTTGCGTAACTGCGGGCGGGCGCCGCGCATCAGCTGTGCGCGCAACCGGTTTCTTATCGCCGGGCCGGTGCACCGCTAGTGAGGAGCGTGAGCCATTCTTTGTTATTTATTATTGAAGTGAATCCTATAACATTTTTTTGTTAAGGTTTATAATGCCTATTACATCAGATAAAGCTGGGTCCGCTTCTGGCGATGAAAAGGGAATGTTAAAGGATTTACTCGCCTCTCGCAGTTCCATAAAGGGTCAAATTACTAAATTTCGAAATTACTTGTTTAATATCAGCGCTAAAACCGAATTAACAAACATTGAGTTGGCAGAATTGAGTCTCAAACTATCAAAATTCGAAGGATTGTCCTGCAAATTCGACAATCTGCAAAATAGAATTGAAATTTTAAACTCGGATAATATGGACTTGGAAATCGATGAAAGAGAAAGTATTGAGCACGAAATAATTGTGAATATCGCCACAGCTAAAACTTTAATAGAAACTCATAGCAGAATCGAAAGCTTACAAAGACGAGAATCGGTGGCTATCGAGGCTCAATCCTTCCTCGAACATCAAGATGTCGGATTCAGGTTACCTCAAATTCAAATCGCGAAATTTGACGGCTCATATTTCCGCTGGCTTGAGTTTCGCGACACATTTGAAAGCCTTATTCACAATAACAATCGTATTAAAGCCATACATAAGTTCCACTATCTCATTTCGTACTTGGAAGGGGACGCTGCCAGGATCATTTGCAACCTTGAGGTGTCTTCAGACAACTATACAGAGGCCTGGAAGCTACTCAGTGAACGGTACGATAACAAACGATTGTTGATAAATCATCATTTGAGCGCGTTATTTAATATACAACCGCTCACTAAAGAAACCGAAAGGTCTTTACGATTTATAGTTGACCATGTCACAAAAAACCTGCGTGCTTTAAGCAGCTTGGGCCAACCCACAGACAAGTGGGACATTCTTATTATATTTATGCTATCGTCCAAATTGGATGGCAATACGTTGCTTAAGTGGGAAGAGTATCGCAACTCGGTCGACGACGTACCGACTTTGAATCAATTTTATAAATTTTTAACTGACCGCGCTGACGCAATTGAGTCTCTGAACCGTAATAAACATGAAAACACTCAGTCAAAATTCACGCCAACCACTTCACGTACCCCAACATTTCCAAATAACAATGGTAACAATAAATATTTCGGTAAATCATTTAATTCGCCCACCCACTTCAAGACGCCCTCTACTAGGACATTTGCTGGCATTAAAGGTAAACAACAAACCGAACAAGGTTATGTTTGCATTGTTTGTAGCCAAAATCATAGGATTTACGACTGCCCTACTTTTAAGGCCAAATCCCTGCAAGAAAAATTAGCTGACGTAACTTTGTATAAACTTTGTACAAATTGTCTCCGCCAAGGTCACCCGCTTAGTGAATGTCGGATGGGCCCTTGCCGTGAGTGCAAGCAGAACCACAATAGCTTGCTCCATCCGGGAGCTGCTGATAGCGTCCGTGTAAATCACGCTCATACAGCGACAGTGCCGAGTTTTTCGGAACAGGACTGTAGTCAGGTCCTGCTTTCAACTGCCTTAGTGGAAGTAGTAGACCCCATTTCAAACGAAAAACAAAAAATACGCGCTTTACTGGACTGTGGAAGTCAGTCCTCTTTTATTACAAAGTCTCTAAAAGAAAAATTATCCCTCAAATCCAGCCACATTGATTCGCTAAAGGTCATTGGCATTGGGAATAATTGCACTAACAACGTCGTCGAGGCGTGCAATATACAATTAAAATCACTAAATAGCAGTTTTAGCGTTAAATTATCATGCTTGGTACTAAACGAGCTAACAGGAGAGCTGCCAAAATCTCCTATAAACATAAACTACTTAAATATACCTAAAGGTTTATTATTAGCTGACCCCGATTTCCAAAACCCAGCTCCAATCGATATGCTCATTGGAGCTGACATATTTTGGGACATTTTGGGAAGCGAACAAATGTCCCTGGGTCCTAATAACCCTAAACTACGAAATTCAAAGTTAGGCTGGTTAGTTTCTGGTCCTACTTATACAAAAATTAATAAAAAAAGTGTACAATGCAATCACGTATCAGTCGCCAAAGAGTCACAAGACTCGATGGATGAATTATTAACGAAATTTTGGAATTTAGAAGACGTTCCCGAAAGTAAAATTTTAACCGAAACTGAAAAGGTTTGCGAAAATCATTTTTTACAAAATATGTATAGGCTAGATACAGGTAGATTTGGTGTCAAATTGCCGCTAACTAAATCTCCCGATTATCTCGGTGATTCTTTTTATCTCGCCAAAAGAAGATTTCTTAATTTAGAAAGAAAATTTGCCAAACGCCCAGATCTAAAATCAGAATACTCAAAATTCATAAAAGAATATGGAGACCTAGGCCATCTGTCTGAGTCACCTATCGCTAAGCCAAACCCTGGCTATTTTTTATGCCATCACGCGGTTTTCAAAAACAGCGAGTCCACTTCGATCCGAGTCGTGTTTGACGGTTCAGCCCCAACCTCCTCTGGCTTATCACTAAATGATATATTAATGGTAGGCCCCAACGTCCAGGATTCATTGTTCTCCATATTAATTAGAGCTAGGCACTACAAATACATTTTATCGGGCGACATAGAAAAAATGTATCGCCAGATCCTGGTCCATAATGATGACCGTAACCTTCAGCTTATACTGTGGAGAGATAATGAGTCCCAGCCTATCAAAACTCTTCAGCTAAACACCATTACCTACGGTACCGCTAGCGCCAGTTACTTAAGCACTAGGTGCCTACAACAAATAGGCGAAGAGCAGGAGGATAATTTAATTAAAACTATTATAAAAAATGATTTTTATGTTGATGACCTAATAACTGGCTCGAATGATCAAGATGAGCTTCGCTATATTCAAAATTCTGTTTCTGAAGCTCTTAAATTAGGTTGTTTCAACTTAAGAAAATATAAAACTAACCTACCAACGCTATTTGAAAATTATGATACCAACACGAACGAAAATCTAACAATAAGCGAATCGTCTAGCACGCTCGGATTAGGTTGGAATCCGCCTAACGATTATTTACATTTTCAAGTCAAAGATATCGAGCAAAAAGGCACTATAACAAAGAGATCTATAATGTCCAACTCTTTTAAGATTTTTGATCCCTTAGGACTTTTAAGCGCGTGTATCATAAAACCAAAAATGATATTACAAAAATTATGGCAGGAAAAGCTCGACTGGGATGACCCTGTCCCGCGGGACATCGAAAGCGAATGGGTTAAGTTCTGCGAAAATATGTCATATATTGCCGATTTAAAAATTAACAGACCAGTCTTATGTGATGCTCCTGAGTCAATTGAAATGCACTCCTTTAGTGACGCGTCGCAGCGCGCTCTAGGTGCTTGCATATACGTTAGATCGAAAAATAAAAATGGTGACGTAACCGTCAAATTACTGTGCGCTAAGTCTAAAGTCGCGCCGCTGAAGCCCACTACGATTCCGCGCTTGGAACTGTGCGCTGCCCTCCTAGCTTCCAGATTGTGTAGGGCTGTCGCAAAGGCCATAAGATTTAAACCGGATCGTTTTGTTTACTGGTGCGACTCCACAGTGGTATTAGCGTGGATAAATAATGACTTACGCGATCTAAAGACTTTTGTTGCTAACCGGGTTAGTGAAATTCTCGATCACACTAGGTCATCCACCTGGCGCTACGTGCCCACGTCTGTTAACCCGGCCGATTTAATTTCAAGGGGGGTGGATGCTGGCCAGTTAGTGTCAATGAATTTATGGTGGTCTGGCCCAGAATTTCTAACTAAAAATGAGCCTGAATGGCCAGTGTCGAAAATCGAATTAAATAACCAACAATTGCCTGAAATTAAATCGCATTTAACCACCACTGCTAGTGAACCAATAATTAAAATCGAAAACTTTTCTAAATTAACTAAATTACAAAGAACGTTTGCCTACATTAAAAGATTTATTTTTAACCTAAAGAACCCTAAAGACAAGCGCATCGTCGGCAGTTTAACTACAAACGAGTTATTGAATGCATTTTATGATCTCTGCGCGTTGGCTCAAGGTCAATCCTTCCCGGCCGAGTACGAATTGTTTACAAAAGGCAAAACAATAAGCGCGCGATCTAAAATATTACCGTTGTCGCCGTTCATGGATAAAACCGTAATTAGAGTAGGTGGGCGAATTGATGCATCGAACTATAGCTACCAAAAAAAGCATCCTATATTGTTACATTCGTCGCACCATTTAACAAAATTATATTTTGAGAGGGAGCACTTAAAAAACTTACACGCTGGCCCTCAGTTGCTATTAGCAGCCGTAAGACAGACAGTTTGGCCTATTAAAGGTAGACATCTAGCCAGGCGTACTGTCAATAATTGTGTGCGCTGCAGGCGCCTGCGTGCTAAAACTTTGTGCCCTAAAATGGGCAACCTTCCTGCTCAAAGAATAACTCCCGACTTTCCCTTTTTGTCTGTGGGATTGGACTTCGCGGGACCATTCTATATTTTAAATCGTAAAGGCCGAGGTAGTTCATTGCTAAAGTGTTATCTCTGTTTATTTGTTTGTTTACGCTATAAATGTATCCACCTGGAAGCGGTCAGCGACCTCTCTAAAGACGCATTCATCATGACACTGCGCAGGTTTATTTCGCGAAGGGGCAAGCCAGCGGAAATATTTTGCGACAATGGACGTAACTTTGTGGCTGCCTCGAAGGAAATAGGAGATTTTTTAAAACGTAATAAAGACCCTTTATGCGAATTCACCAATCAAGAGGGAATAAACTTTACTTTCTCACCTGCTTACGCTGCTCACTTCGGTGGCATTTTTGAGGCTGGCATAAAGGCAGCCAAGCATCATTTAAAACGAGTTATGGGAAATTCGCATTTAACATTTGAGGAAATTTCTACGTTATTCTCACAAGTAGAGGCTATCCTAAATAGCCGTCCCCTATATCCCCTATCATCATCTCCTCAAGACCTGCTCTCCCTCACCCCCGGGCACTTCCTTATCGGAAGGCCACTGAACGCGTTGCCCTCACCTGCCTTGGAAAACTGCAAGGAAACGAATTTACGCCGCTACGCTCGTCTCGAAAAAATACATCAACACTTTTGGCAGCGTTGGCAGAACGAGTATATATCAGAGCTACAAGTGAGAACAAAATGGCGCATCAATCACGCTAAACTAAACGTTGGAGATCTTGTCCTGCTTCATGAAGACCACACGCCTCCACTAAACTGGCGTCTGGGCCGAGTCACCCGTTTATTCCCTGGTCCCGATGGAATTTCCAGAGTTGCCGACGTTCAAACAACGAGAGGAACTGTGCGTCGCTCTCTGACTCGTATCTGCCCATTGCCATCAGAAGAAGATGTCCAGAGTTGAAAGATGGTCTTTCAACGGGCGGGAATATGTTCAAGCGCAACAGCCTGACAGCAGCAACAACAAACCATGCAACACATATGACGATTATTGCGTATAAAAATGTCTTAGGCGCTTTGTTCTATTCTAAGTGACTGTCAAAATTGTAAATCACTCTTACCGACACCTCTGCGACTCAAGCACATATTATATTAAATTCATCCTGAAGTTCCCATTAAATAGTATTTAATTATTTGGGGTTTTTTATTGAACCCCGTTGTGTCCGCGAAGACACCATGTATGTTTTGTGGTGATTAAAGTTTGTATATATCTATAAGTAGGTATCTATGTTCAGTTCAGAGGGGCCTCACCATGATGTCTTAATGCGATTCAATTCCGATTCAGCTTAGGTTCGCTCGCTATCATATCCATGCCTACTAAAAATCAACACCTCCTACGCATAAGGTCGTATCCCTAAATCGACGATTTTTCAGGAGAGCGATTATAAGAATTTGACATGTATTTTTGAAGTTGAAATATGTCCAAAGTTTAAAGCAGTAGTTATTTATCTGTCCGCAGCGGGTTAATTAACACGAATCAAATGTGTTTATTAAAATAAATATCATAATTTCAAAGTTATGGCAAAAAACCTAAAGTTACGACTTTGTGCTCGTTTTCAAAACGTCGCATAAGAAAGTTACAACCTTTTGCGATTGATCACGTCCATTGCATAAAGTCGTATGTTATAAATACGACTTATAAACGGATATACTTTCTCACTAAAGCAACGCATGTAGTCGTAAGTACGAGTTACGATTACGACCCATGATTATAAAAAAAACTGCAACAAAAAGACGTGCTTAACTACGTCGACTAGGTATTGTTTACGCATAAAGTCGTTACTTAAAAGTTAAGTTAAGTGTAATGAAGACTAAATGGAGTGGCGAAATCGTCGAATGTTGTGATGCAACGATTTGCGTGGAAAAGTTTAAATGATACGTCTATTAGCAATCACAAAATTCCTTAATTATGAAAAGTATTTAAACTTGAGTTTTAGGAAGTTAAAGCTTGGATTATTGGCTTTATGACGATTGAAAAATCTCATTTTGCATAAAAAACGGGTTACCTTTTGCGTCGGAGGTATCGAAATGACAGCTAAACCTGAACTGAGTGGTAATTGAATCGCATTAAGACGTTATGGTAAGGCCCTGCCTACTATTATTGGCATGGGCGGGGTTCTGGTAATGCAGCTACTCGGCAATAGGTGGCGCTATAATATAGGACTCCAAACAGGGTCACTTCCCGTGGAGAGGTGTATGAAAAGTGACCCAGTTTTTTTGCTCCCGAGTATATAACCGTGAAAGTAAGTTAATCTAAATAAGTAATAATGAGGTATTTCGCCTCTGTAAATGGGCTGAGTAATTTAAATAAAACAATAACAATTCAAAACTGGTCCAAATTTATTAAAAATAACAGTCTAGAGATTCAATTCTACCTATTGAGATATTAATTGTGAGAAAACATACAAATTGGTAAAAATGTGTATGCAATTAAATAATTTCTTAATTATGTGTAGTGTATACTATTATATTATATTACTTTTTATTATGAATCAAGTTTAGGTACAAAATATTAACTTTAATAAATACATTATTCGATTTCCTTAAACATTACGATTACTTAGTAACACAAAAATTGCATTTTGTTATTATTACTTATTTTAATTGAGAAAAATTTACATCACTTTCTAATTTTCAATTCGAGCAGGTAAACAACATAGGGCAGGGCGACTTCATTTTATTTTTGTTAAATGGTATGCATCATGCATCTCTGAGCAATATACTTATTAAAAAAATGAAATCAAATAAATTTCGTAAGCCTATAGTAAGGAAAGTAGATGCCTCAAGTCTATAAAAGTCCATACAATTTTAGAATGTGGGCAATACAAAATTATTAGACCTTCAGAAATTAACTCGTAGAAGTTGGTGAGCTTAATCTAGTTGCACAATAATTTGACGATATAAAAGTGACTCATCATTTTTTTACATTAATTTCTAGGTGTAAAATTTTTTTTTTACTTATACTTGAAGCGCCCTCCATCACGGTGGCAATCACCGGAACTAACTCACATTTTTCAGTCGGTTTCATATCACAGATCTATGCCTTAAAATAGTAAACAGTTATCCCAATGCAAGTTAAAATAATAGCACCTATCAATAGTGAACTAATAATTTTCGTGCATATACAAAATACTATCACTGCCAGCACCGCCGCGGCCACCAACGCACCGATCAAGTAGGGTGTCTTGAATTTGCTTTTTGAAGGCTGGTCACCCTTTTGATCAGCTGACGCAGTGACATTGACAGCTACCGCAATGACGCATAGACATATCGCCAGACTCCAAACTCTTTTGTTAAACATCTGAAAAAAAGTAGATCTTAAATTATTGCAAGAGTAAACCATAACATTTTACCTCTAAAGTTTTAAGAATAGTTGCCCTTCTCTGGGACGCGTCTTAGTGAGATTAAAGATGCGCATTTAGTTACCTAGACCTCTTAATTAAGTTACAGAACGGGAAAACCCAACAAAGTTAGGTAACTTACTATGCTAAACTAATTAGATTTTTGCGTATTTATATAATTAGTCCGGACCGGAACAAACAGTGACTCATCCTGTTATAATACCACGCTTATGCAATTACGCTAATTAAACAAGTACTTACTCCGGATGTGAATTCTATTTTATCACATAACTAAGACAATTTCACATTTGTATTTATTCGTAATCAAAACATAATTTAAAATTTCGCAAGCAACTTAAATTGGTATCAATTCAATTCAAATAATTTATTTCAGACTGAGCCCATAAAATACCTACAAGGAAAAACTGTATTAAAAATTGACCTACCAGAATGCGATGCAATTATATATATTACCTTTGTACACTTACCTTGAGACTTTAACTTAGCTTAAAAATATTAGGACGGACGGAAGACACTTAATGTCCTTAGGTATCCCTTTGTGTCAATGTCAACACTCAACTTTTTGTTACGTAGGTAAATAACATAATAGAAGTATAGCTTCACGTGTGTTCTTCTGTTCTGTTGTGACTTTTGTTTGTCACTTCGCTCGCTCTTTGTTTTGTGAACGAATTCAAAGTAATGGACCGAATGAAACCTAAACCATTCACCACCGTAAAATGATCTAAAGCTTTTATAATACAGTATGAACTTAAGAGCTCTAGCTACAGTGGACATTGTCACGGTCGCCATCTTGTTCCATTTTCTTATTTGTTTTTTGCTCTGGTAATAAGAGTTTAATTATAATATACAATTATGTACTGTACTGTAAACAATGATCTAATTTTATTGCTAGAACTTTATAGAATTATCAAATATTTTATTGGAGCGTGTATAATCTGAAATTACAATTTACAAAAAAATTAAAATGGAATCACAATCGCTAATGATTTGAATAATGTCCATTGTGATATAGGCAGAGAGAGACCTAGGTTTTGTTAAATTAATTACCAATATTCTTCCATATCAGTAAACGAAAAGCGACGCTGCAACTTGAGTCCATTTATCAGTATATTTTCGCACCATTCTTATCCTTTATGACAAACAGTATCATACATATTTCTGGTCAAACAGAATGTAATTTTTACTGCCGATTGTACGGATTGGGAAGAAGATGGAATAAACCACTCATAAATTGTTAAATTTATACCCATCAGATTATTCTTGTATTGTAGAATAATACATTAGTACCTACTGCTGTTTTTTCTGCATAGGTACACATATTGTGAAAAGGTTCTTTCTACACGTGATCCAAATCTTCTGCACCCAAATAAATAAAACTGCATCATTGTAAATTTCTTTATTTTATTAATTGCCTTCCAATCTAGTAAATGCTATCTATGTTATAATATACCGTACAAGATACGTGTAGAGTAAACTAAGCAGTTATAAATGAGTGATTATTTGTCATAATAAATGCTCCTTCAATTTGTTTAAACAATTAGTAAAACGGCTAAGCAATTGCTTTTGAGACGTGTATCTCCACATAAGGTTGTTGCAAATCAAAAGGGCTTGAGGGACCATGTCACAGTAAATTTGAAAGGAATGTCACTTTCTTAACATTAATTATGCCAAATTTACGCCTTTTCTGTTTGTGATTAGTCATAGAGATTGAAAAAAACTGGTGAAAATGAAATCAGACTGTTATCATTTGCTTGGAATTTTTGTCCAGTGCCCGCTCCAATCGGTCACTCTTTTGGATGGATCTAAAATAGACCAATTAGGGGACGGCACGTCTGGTGCCAGCCAATTGAAGTCGTCCAGCCGATCCCAGTTATTGCATTTCCTATCTAAAGATGACATGTTGAAATGTTTTTCTAAATCATCATATTCGAGGTTATACGGAGCAGTCCTAACCTCCGTGCAGTCTTCCACAATCCCTTTACTTGTAACATGCAAATAAATATCACATATAGTAGATGTGTGCATTCTAAGTTGCTGGCACGCAACTACAATCTTGCAATTTGTGCACTTGTCAAGAAAAACTGAGGATGTCACCGGACCGGAGAGAATAATGCAATTGTCCAGATCAGTCATGTGAAGTGTACCCAAAACTCCTTTCAAACTGATAGTGCAGTTCTTAAGATTACGGAGGGTCACATCTCTCTGAAACAGCTCATCGTTTCCCAATGCTAGTACAACATTCTCTTTGGAATCAAATCCAAACAACTTCTCATCCCATTTATTATCAGTTTTTTCAACTCCGTCATTCTCATCAACAGAGCTTTGCTTGTGAGCGTCCAATTTGGGAAGCTTCTTTCTCGTAAAGCCAAATTTCTTGCGCGGTATATACCTGTCTTCCAACTCGTAGCACTGCGTTTGCAAGTTTTGTACAATACCTAGGTACTTCCGCATGTTGAACTCCTTTAAGAACAAGGCTGATGTTATGACGTACTTTTGGAGCTCATTAACTTCTTTTTTGATGTTATCAAAGTGTGATAGGAGAGTTTTGATGTCTAATGTAGGCACTTGAGCCAGCAGGTCCTCTATGTATTCAGATTTGATTTTAAATGCGCCAGAGAAGTACTCTTCATTTTCATTACATGCATCTACTTCTTCCCTAGCTTTATGAGCCTTGTGCAGTTTGTCGAGCCGCTGTGCATCCCTCCTGCTTAGTCTCTCTAACACTGTATTCTTGTCATTCATTTCTATTTCTTAATTAGATCTTCTAATTTTTTATTTAAATCAGTGTTCTGATTTTGCGCGTCTCTTAGTATTTCTACAGTTTTATGTGCTAGTCTTCTAGTATCCGTGTGCTTCGATCCCTCGTCATACTGTAGTCAAAGAAACAGAATCATTAGAAATTGTCTTTTGAATTTTTGAAAGATGATAATGATTAAAAACAATGATCAAAATGGATCAAACCTTGATGAGTCAGTTACACTTCAGATTAAGAATGAGGAATGATATCGATAAACATAAAAATGGGCATCGAGTCAAACCACTAGTGAAACCCCTAGAAACAAAAATACTCCATGCTCATAAGCTAATGTTAACAACAACTAAAAATCCATAAGTTTAGCTACGAAGCAACTTAAAATCAATACCAAACTAACCCAAAAATGTATTAGTGAAATCTTTGAATAGGTAGCTGTCACAACACACGGCAATACATGCAAATTTGACCTTGAATTGCTAACATACAGTCTACACTCGGGAGCAAAGAAACCGGGTCACTTCCAGTAGAAAGTTGTATGAAAATGACCTGGTTCCTTTGCTCCCGAGTATAGTAAAAAATTTGAATTACAATTAGGCTTCTTATTAACAGAGATAAGTTGAAATTTCATGAAAACTACCAATATTTCACCATACCATATCAACTTATAAAATTACACAAAACTTGCCAAAATGTTTATTGTATCTTTATTGCAACATTGGTAATTTGTCTAAATGCAATTTATCTATGCTCCAAGCACACAGCCACAGCACTACAAATTTCTGCATTTTGTTTCTTAATTTATTTATGCTAATAAGTTGACATTACGCTAACTCAATAACATTAATTATTCAGGGAACACCATGTCTGTGACAGCTATAAACACAAAACATCACAATCAGCCCATAGTAACAAAAAATAATGACCTTCTTAAGTAGTTCCTCATCAGGTTTGGCCAATTTGAACATGGCGTAGCCTAGCCCTCCGAACGTTACCACCCAGAAAGTGGCCTTAATAGCAATGTTCATCTCACCGCTAGATCTTGCCCTCGTTGGTCCAGACCTTGAAGTCTAGCTCTCGGGTCTTATGGTCCGCGATCTTCTCGCCTAAGAGGTAGTACCCTTCCAGTACCCAGTTGTGGTTCTGGTGCATATACAGGCGGAAATCTGAAAAAAACATTACAATAAGCAACAATATAGATGTAGTCAATAGTCAATGTGAAAAAACGGTGATCATTTTAGAGCTTTGTCGTTGTGACAACTATGACACAGTCAACCGTAGGTGTATGTTTACTTATTCTTATTCTTCTTATTTGTGGTGTATCAAGTTGTTATAGCGACGAAAAATTCGCCAATGTCGAAGTAACAAAAATATCATTAAAAAGCCTAGTGACAAAATGGCAGCAACATTGTACTGTAATGGTCAAAGACCCCCTCCCCCCATCACTCTTTTTCAACGGTCAATGATATCCCTCAGAAACTGCCAGGAAATCATTAGCCGATGCCCAGGGTGCACCGGGCCAAGCACTGCTCTTCTCCTCGGACAGATCCAAAAACGAACCGCAGCTCTGACCACACATGGAGGTAACCCAACTCAAAGCCCTGTATGTTTACCTTATTATGATAAAGCACTTAAGTGATGAGCTACTTTCGACGTTGACTAATATTAAGAGCACTATTTTTATCTCTAAATGTTAAAACTGTTCATTATATATGAATATGACTAAAGATTCCTAGAAGTTTTGAAATGAAGAAGTAGCAAAAGAGTACCTTTCGCTTTTACAATATTAACATGGATTTACGATATAGGTACTAGTGCCACTAGAATAATCAACTGATATCGTCTTCTGGAAACCTATGAATGTATCAGATACTTAAGTGATCTTTAAGTTTAGATATTACTTTCTCAATACATGTTTATAATGAACACTGTGCGTTTGGCATTAACTAAATGAACCCTTCACATGGTTCAAGTTTACTGCCAAAATCGATGAATTCTTTAAAAAATACGCAAATTCAAACACTCGCTACAAAGTTACAACGTAAAGTTACTGTTCACGCCGTTCTTTCTTAAGAAAACGTCTATTTTTAACGAAAATAAGATGAAATAAAATTACCTCTTTCCGTATTTAGCTTGAAATACAGTCCGTACGAGACAGCAATTCCAAGTGCTTCGAGAACAAACACGGTTTTAAGACCTTTGCCAATCCACTTAGTGTAATTGGTTGGCCGAGGCTTTTTAACTAACATAATACAAAAATAATGAAACAATGAGAATTTCCGCTTTATCGTTCTGTTTACCAAAAACTCGAAATTAATGAGAAATTAACCAAATGGATGACCGACCAGAGCTGAGCCGAGATGACGTAAATTTTTCTTTTTTTTTATTAGTGTCGGTGGGTTGCCAGGAAAAAAAATATGAAGCGTCCGTTTCACAACCCTGTTAATTTTTTCCTTACTTTAATGTGGATGAGGCAGAAAGAAAACGAACATTTTCGTATTCCATCGATATTATAATAAGTAAATAATAAAATGTACTGTCTGTCATCTAAAATGAAAACCAATCACGCCAACTAGAGCTCGAAGCTACTTGTTGCTGGGACAGCACGGGAGCATCTGCAAGAAACAATAGGTATAGGTTTATACATATAGAATACATTTTTACATTTGCAACCTCCACTAAATAATTTCATCTCTCCGTCCTTGTCATTGGAACACTTAACTAGGCCCGTCTCTTGCTCACCAGAATATTCGTAGAAAAGCGAAGGTTAGATATAGGTAACTAGTTAATTACGACGTTACTTATTTTCACACCTCAGAAGGATAACGGAATCCCGTGTTGCAGGGTTTCTTAAAATCCATGGACCCCTTAAGTAGGAGTTCGTAAGATGTGTGCCTGGGGTCCATAGCCCTAAACATACAATAGTATGTTCTCAAAGTGATTCTTTAATATTAGGCTTTGTTTGCTTTTGTTGTAATAACCTTTGACAGGGGTCCATGGACTTTTTGAAAATTTGAAAGTCTTTGTTGCTGCTTTATTACTTTGTTTAGTTTAGTATAATTACAATTCGACCGAACTAAGTTTGCACCTCGCGTGTTAACAAGAACAGTTCAAAAATTTAAAAATCAACAAATAGGAGACGAAAACTCGCAAGATGCTAACCGTACAGACGCGACAGCGCGATCGCAAAAGCAGGGTGTACGGGGAAGCAGGCGGGACGCCTCATTCCAGCAAGGTGCAAACTTAGCTCGATCGAGTTGTCTGTATACCTGTTGTCTCAACGCACTCCTCTTCGCAGAAGTCTATCTCCTGTTCATTGTTATTCTCCACACATTCCTGGGGGACCTCCTTATCTGGATCCTGGACACACGTACATTCAGCATCATAAATATGTACACAATTTTCAACCCTATTTCTTATACAAAGATTCCTGTTTGTGAAGCTGACCCAGGATTTACAGAGGGTGTCGCCAGGGTAGGCTAGGCAGTACTTATAAATACCCTTGCGTATTTTTTCCCCGGACAGAAGGTATTCCATCTCCCATGCTGGTCTGGGAGCAAAGAAAAAACATAGAATGTACCAGCGGCTTCCCTTCCCGCGCAGATGGTAGAAGTCCAAGTTCATTGGTCAAAAATCTTAGAAATCATGTTACAGGCGATGCGGCTAGCAACGCATCTCTATTTTGATTCCCCTTTCCGCCTTTACAACCGCAATTATGGTCTTTAGGTCTTGTTCCCTTTTTAGGCTTAATTCTTATTTCTTATTTCTATGTATGTATAAGGTATTAATTCCTTTCGTACGTGGATATGAGACCGGAACCGTGCGTGCGCTCCGACCCTCATCCCCCCATTACAGGGCCCTTCGCACGGCGTCCACTCCTGCCAGGCTGTCATGGGGCAGTCCGCTGATGAGTCAGGGTCTGTCTCCACCGGAGCTGCACTAAAAACAGTTGGGATAACACTTAATAGCCTAGCCAAGTCAATACTACTTAGGTGTCTCCGAATTATTCTGGAGTATGTATTTTGGCAGGTTGAATTGAACTTCTGAGAAGGTTTTTGGATTTAAATTTAGTAAGTCAGTTTTGTCGCCATACAATTTCAATATCGACCAATGGACTCATCTGTCAATAGCAATTAAAAAATCCTGAAAAACATTTAAGTCCAGAGGTATTCTATCAAATGAACTATGCCATGGCACCACCTGCTGAATTTATACTGAGTCTTTGCTTGAGAGGCTGTAGGTAAGCGCGACTTTTACGACACGAAACGACTGCGAAAGTCTACTTTCGTAGTAGGTATACGTAAGGCAGACTATTAACTTTCTTTGTCTAGTTTAATGAAACTTAAGTAATATATTACGTGGTTGATGTTGTTGTCTGAGATCCCTCCTCTTTATCTTCAGTGACGTGAGTTTCTGAAACTGGAATAATATAAAAATTAGACCAATATAATATACTATTATTTACTACAGTAACTGTACTACGTCCCTTACTAGTTTTTTTAAGTAGCTATTATCTCCTCTATGATAAAATTGTAATCATAATTCTTGTATAAGGTATGGGTATCGGAAGTGGTGATTTCGTGAACCAGTATGAACTGGGATGTGTGCCTGGTGACAGCCACCTCCGTAACTCTGTAACTGGCGTCACTGAAAATCAGCGTCACGACAATATCCTGGATATTGTCGTGACACATAGCTGAGTGGCGGCCATTTGGCTGGTTAGAATCCATAAGTAATATTCTGTGTGTATCTGTATCAGTCAATAAAGTTTTCTTATTCTTATTCTTATTCTTATTCCTCTACAATAAACTCTACTTACAGTGAGGGTAGGGACCCTACGCCTAAATATCTGAACTAAGAGACCTGCCTTCATTTCCATCATAACTGTCATCTTCACTACCGCCTTCTTGATCCACGTTGTCATCTTCACCTTCCTCCTCATCTTCGTTTTTCTCGAAGCAATTGGGGGTGAGATGGTAAACGCCGATTAAGTCGAACCGGATCCTCGCGAAAGCTTTTACATCGGTTTTGGGAACGTTTCTGAAACTTGCCAGGTTGATGGGTATTTGTGGCATCATCATGTCGTTGGCAGACTGCAAGAAACAGAAGATCAAAACAGTGGCGAGGCATCCATAGTTCATTCCCACCGGTTGGCCTAAATCAGGCCGATTTTAGCGTTATTTTAAGCAACCTTACTGGAGATTGCAAGATGAGATGTAGAGTTAGCAAACAGAAAATAGAAAATGAGGCTAACAGAGCGGGAGTGGACCATTTAACTTGCTGGTCTACGGTCTAGTATGACTCATTTAGCAGAGGATGAAGGAGTCCTTTTCTTGGAACAACGATAACACCCAAAGTTCTTAGTCAGATAGAGTCATTGGCGGTTTATGATAAAAAAAACCTGTAGAGGTACAACTGCAGCAAATTCTAAATACTTCCTAGTCAATTTTGGGTTAATTTCCAAAAACTCTGCGGCGGGTGCTCTAATTTGAGTAGTAACTTATAACCGTCTTGTGATTATGAGTGAAAGTGCAGTGAACTTGAATTAACAACTCACATTGAAGTCTGTTCCTTTGTCCGTTCCAGCGTCCATGGGATACAGGTTCAGGACTCTACTGGGGGTCCATTTGTTCTCGTCAGCGACGCACAACTCCATGTGGGAAGCGCCGAGGAACCAATCAGGGGAAGGCAAGATGGCGGTCACCAGAGAAACCAGGTGGTGCTCTTTAGTAACTCGGAATATAGCCGTGATGGTCGACGTTGTTGTAGCTGGCTTATTGGTTTTGATTATGCTTCGAATGCTTTGGCCGATCTGAAGAGCCGTACATGGAAATTTAACTGTTTTAAAGTAGGATTGGGCTCGTTTATAAACAGAACATTCTCATAAAACGCATTACTCGAAAGTGGTGAAAGGTTGCGCTTAATTTGTTATAGGTAACTACAAGTGAACTACTCAAAAATTGGATTTGAGCCGCAGTTTTGCGGTGATACCTGTATCCAGATTTGCACTACTTTTAATTGTAATTTTCGAGTAGGTAATGTGTTTCAAAAATTGGGGCCCTGCTCGTAATTTTTCGGGCTAATCCATTATCCTTCCTGTAGAGTTCATGTCACTGGGATCGGGACAAACGCTCGAAGAAAAAGGACTACGAGTTAAACCGAAACATGTTGAGCGGACTCGACTTTGTACGTGAATCTAGTTTTAGATATGTACAAAATACACCCAGTAGGTACTTTCAAAATCAAGATCATACCTTTTTCTGCATGTCCATCTCCAATGTCGTGGTGTTACCCTGTTCTGCCAGTAGCTGTAGGCCCCTGCTGGCTTCGTCGTTTGATTTAAATATGATATAGTCTTTGTTGTGCGAGGCTCCCACTATCTCGCTAAAGGAAGCCTGGCTCAAACTTGAATTCGAAGTCGGGTACAACTTGATATGAGTGTTTGCTGACCACAGACCTTCGAAAGTCAACTGGAAAATAAATTAGTCAACAAGTAAGATACAGTACAGGTGTAGCGAATAAAGTTTTCCCATGACCATTTCTTTGGATTCTGTCCGATTTTAAACTTATAATAACATGTTAACATAAGAACCTTAGGTATTCAAATATTGTTAACGTTGAAAACCGCATGGGATTCACCGAAATGTCACGGAAAAACTTCATTCACTACAGCTGGGGCCTTACCGTGACCTCTTAATGTGATTCAATTCCGAACCATAGTTGGATTGCTCGCTGTCAGATACATACTAGAAGTGTCAAAAATGAAAGCTAAAACGTAAAATTGAATTGAAAATGGAGTAAGGCCCGGCCCCTATCCTTAGTTCTTCCTCCATATGATAACCTGAAGGCTTATTGTCTAACTCGCTCGCAATCGCCATCGTGTTCATTCTGACAGTTCTTGTATGAATGTGACAGCTAGCTGATTCCGATGCCAATTGTCAGCCCATACATGAACTGCCAAAATGAACACGATGGCGATTGCGAGCGAGTTAGGCAATAAGCCTACTTGTCTACAGCAGCAAGCTATGTTCAAAGCCTTAGTGACTGTAGATCTATGTCCACTAGGTATATCTCGATACTGATGTGCCGATAAGTTTGCAAAATAACGAAATCTTCAGGAATATCTAAAATTTTGGCATGGGAGTTGAACTTTCCGTTTCCAATATAAATTTTCATATTGGAATCGGGAAAATTCGTGTGAAATTTTCCAGAAATCTTCCAAAATTTTCAACGTTTTGGAAACTTTCTGCTTCATGCTTCTGCAGTCCAGGCAATAGCTTAAGCTTAGCATACACTTACGAGAACTAAGCAGTGTCAGTTAGTATATTGCTTAGGTATCATCACTACATAGTATAAAATAAAGTCGCTTTCTCTGTCCCTTTGTCCCTATGTCCCTATGTATGCTTATATCTTCAAAACTACACAACGGATTTTGATGCGGTTTTTTGAATAGATAGAGTGATTCAAGAGGAAGGTTTATATGTATAGTACATGCACAATATACCGTGCGAAGCCGGGGCGGGTCGCTAGTTACCTTATATTTAGCGTCTTCGCAAACTTGACAGTCAGCGTTGACTTTTGGCAACATGTCCTCAGCTTTGCGTCTGTCCTCGCAAATCCGTTTAGTGAGGGGACTCAGGTTGTTGTAGTAGACCTCTGGTTTGATAGCCACGTAGGCAGAAAGCGTCACACAACCGTTGTTTTCGGGAGGTGCTTCCCAGGTCACCTAGAACACACACAGTCCGACGATTTTAATGTTTCTGTTTCAATTGTTATTGGCGACTTGGTCTCCGTGTCGCATTTTAATCACTGCCCAATTAAACATATTGATTCATCATAATCGGTTTGGTTTCTAAAGCACTACAAAGGGACAAACACATGGATTACAGTGCTTCTAGTTTCTTAATGTATTTGTCAGTTACCGTGTTCTGAATAAACATGAATGAAAAATATTGTTTTTAAAATCGAGAGCAAGTGCAACAGCTGCATCGAGCATCTCTGTCCAAACTATACTTCATTTATTTTAGGATGAGAAACCAAAACAACATTAAATTGCGTCTGGTCAACTATTTCTTACCTAGCAAATAATACAGTGCAATAGTCTGGGAGCCGCAAAATAAAATTGTTTTAATGCCACTTTATTTTCGTGTCGTTTACAATTACTCTAGTACAAATTGCAAAGAGAGTACACTTCACGAGCCGCAATATAATGTTGTTGTGGTTTCTCATCCTAAATTAAATGAAGTATACTCGCTCGCATCCCCCATAATGTACTGTCAAGTGCAAAAATAAGTATCGATGTGAACTTCTCAAAAATATGTCCCACCTTATTACGCCGGTGCAAGAGCGCATGGTACTTATTTTTGAAACTTTGACTACATACAATATTATTACACTTGACTGTACCTACTTCTACAGTCATACCTACCTATGTTTCTTCGAAACACGGCAACTGTCAAATACATTAGGAACCTAGAAGCAACGTGGGATGGGAGTCGGGTTAGCTCCGCGAGTGGTCAAGAGCTGCAGCAGTTCGTTTTTGGATTTGTCCGGGGGGAAGAGCAGTGCTTGATCCGGTGCACCCTGGGCATCGGCTAATGATTACCTGGCAGTTTCTGAGACTCCAACTTAAGAAACCCTGGTCTATTCAATATTCAATCAAGGCCAAGGCATATTAACATACCTGTATAGATGTTTTGGGAGTGATATTGTTCTGAATGATACTGTTATTGCAGCCTTCTTCAGCATTATTCTCTTCTGGCGAAATCCTTAGAACACCTGGTTTTAGTATTAAAGGCTTTCTACGGTTCTCTTTATTTTCCTTCTCGTCGCCCGACACTAATATTGTAAACGCTATGAATGTAGCGTTATACTTGGAATTTAAAAAAACTGTGGGAAAAAAAATGGACTGTAATCAGTAAGGTACAGGTACCTGATTAGGTACAGTATAAAAGAAATGTATTCACGTGCCACCTGAGAACCCTGTCGCTATAAGGTGACATATCACTCGAGTTTGAGTGACGGCGGCCTGTCAATTGGACAGGGTTCTAGATCACAGAATCCATTAATATTTCTATGGGTTCTACGGTGGTACTGGTACATGAACACATTTCCCTCACGGTACGGTTGGCCAAATAAGTTTAGCTGTCTATCACTTTTCATGCAACTTATCAATACCTATAATCGTATGTTTTAAAACATTATTGTATTTTGACTCACACCCGCTAATTTCCTTTATTTCCCGTGGCACTACTGAGTGGCACTACTGTCCAAAGATTTCTATTTCAAAATCAAGTTTAACAAAGTCGACGGAGCTCCTATTTCTGGGTATTTTTGGCCCTTCGGGCCTGCTGAAGATCTAACATAAGCTAAACCTACCTCCCATTTATGATATTTATTTGGTCAGTATTACCACGTAGTAGTGCCATGGGTAATATACTGCTAGTTTACCTTTATATTCGTGTCCAGGCAAGTAGGTTTCCCCGACGTTTTTAACCTCTAAGTAATACCGGTCGTCCGGGGGCAGTGGGGTGGATTTTATGCCCAGAGGAATACGATTGCACTCCTGACACAACGAGCTTGCTATGAGTGCCAATATGATGAAATAACCTGAATAAAAACAATTTACTGCGTTTACTAGTATAGGGCTTTTAAAATTGTTCCGGAAAGTCCACATGTTCATTTGTTCCAGAATTTAAATGTTTCGAAATTCCCCCAATTTCGAATTTACCCCAATGCACTAAGTATATCTAATTCACTTACATTTTATTAATGGACCAGGCATTTTTTACAGTTTTCGTATCGGTTCAGAACACTTTCATGTTGTGACAGTTTGGAAAACAAATGCAGACTGCGTCAAAAATTCTAAATATATCCTCAGCAATTAGTCTTTAATTGTATGACGCACTCGGACTAAATTGCATCTTTACATTGGACAAATTAGTTAATCTGTCACAGTACATGGTTAGGCATGTTAATTTGTACTTTAGGTACAGTGTAGACTTTACATTTAATTTAAGGCGGACAAAAGATAGATACAATTTGTATATTTTAACTGTAACCAAATAGTCAAATTAGGGTTAACTTTTTATCATACATACACACATATATAACGTTTTTATCCCTTACGGGACAGAGCCTAAGGTAACAAAACCTTAAGCCCACGTTTAGCATGATTAAGGTCGTAGGTGGAAAGGGAATTCAAAATACTATTTCATTACGTTGTATTTCGCTTTATTGATTGACTTAGGTACTAAACTGATAATGAACAAAAAAATATTTACCTTGCTACTCCGCTTCTAGCAAAGCGAGTAGCGGAGTAGCAAGGAAAATATTTTTTTGTTCATTGAAATGGACCTCCGCAAAGTAACGCCTGGTTCAATAAAATACTAAACTGGTACACAATTTATTTTACTTAAGCCTACAGTTAGTATTACAATTTATCTATAATAATTATTATTATCTATAATGCAGGGTTTCTTAAAGTGACGTCCATGGACCCCTTAGCAGTTCCGGGGTAAGGGGGGCTTACCTTACTTCAGATAACCTTTAATACATATATTTATGTACCTAGAATGATTCGTTATTAGGCTTAATTTTCTTTTTCTGTAATAAGCTTCGGCAGGGGTCCATAGACTTTTTGAAATTATAAAACTGGACCGTGTCCACAGATAATTTAAGAAACACTATAATGATACGTCATAATTATAAACGTTACAAATTCATATTTTCGAATACAACGTAGGTAAGCTTCGACTGTAAATTACAATAATGCTCTCATGGCGTTCCTGTTTGTGAACAGATCCCTTTTTCTGGATCCCCACGGATGTCCCGGTGTGATCAGGGTCCTCCTCCGTTCAGCGGCTAGAAAAAAACATGTAAGTTGATAATGTAACTCAAGAATGTGGCTACTGAGAAATGACCGTCGAATTTTTGTGATTTCCTATAGGTCGGTAGAGCTGTGTTTGAAGAAAAAGAAAAAAACGTTGGTAAATCTCAGGCACTTGCCAATCTTCTGTATATTATAAAACTAATATCGTGTACATTACAAATACATTTGGCAAGGGTTGCCAGTTGGATAACCTCTTTCTCAAAAGTTCTTCATTAGAAGTAGAAGAGGGTACTCTTACGTCTTAAAAAAGGGAAGGGGGGGCACCCTGAGCAACAACGGTTAATGGCAGACGTGTTTTGTTTAAATCGTCTTTTACTTGCCACTGGAAATTGGTCAGATAAGTAATTTTCAATTACATTCCGTACAGGGCTTTTTAACATAGCCCCTTTTTATCCCATTTCGCTACAATTTCAGAACATTGTGTAGTCTTTTTTTATAAATTATCGCGTGATTCGGCGTGCCTCATGGCATAGGCCTCCTCCATTTACTGCAGGGTTTGGGCTATAGTTCCCACGCGGACCCAGTGCGAATTGGGAGCTTCACACACACCATTGCATTGCTTCGCAGATGTGTGCAGGTTTCCTCACGATGTTTTCCTTCACCGAAAAGTTCATAGCAAATTTCAAATGTAATTTCGCACATAAATTCCGAAAAACTCAGAGGTGCGAACCCAGGATTTGAACACACGACTCTCTGCTTGAGAGGCCACAGGTCAAACCACTAGGTTACCACGGCTTTTAACAGGGCTATTTATATGTACAGAATTACATGTAATCATACCAACAACTTCAACATTGTCCTTGTTTTCCGCGCAAGGCTCCTCACACTCCATTTGTTCGAAATCGTCGTATTTACTCTTGCAGTACGGCGGCACTGGTTTCTTGTATGGCTTAACCTAAAACATGAATTAATGGAGTCATTTTACAGTGAAATTCTGGGAGAATATTTACCAGTGACGTGTCACCACAACAACTCGATTCCCGCCGGTAGGCTTATTATCTAAACCTCTCGCAATCGCCATCGTGTTAATTTTGACAGTTCTTGTATGAATGTGACAGCTAGCTGATTCCGATGCCAACAACTGTCAGCCCATACATGAACTGTCAAAATGAACACGATGGCGGTTGCGAGCGAGTCAGACAATAAGTCTACGGGTTGCTCTACTGAACTCCGCTTTGCTCATTCACTCGCCGTTTTAAGCTAAGGGTTTTTTAACCGAGTATCTTAAAAACAGATTCATGGGACGCCCCTGATAAATAATAGGAGTGCGACTCGGGTTACCTCCACGTGTGGTCAAGAGCTGCGGTTCGTTTGTGGATCCGTCCGAGGGGAAGAGCAGTGCTTGGTCCGGTGCACCCTGGGCAACTGCTAATTTCCTGGCAGTTTCTGGGGGTATCATTGACCGTTGGCTAAGAGCCCAATAGAGGGGGTGGGGGGGTCTTTGACCGTGTTACCGTACAACGTTGCCGACATTTTGTCACAAGATTTTTATATTATTTTTTTGTTACTTTGACATTGCCGAAGTTGTCGTCGCTATAACGACTTGATGCGCCACAAATAATAAGAAGATAAATAATAATAAAATAAATAAATATTATAAGGGAACAATTCACACAATGTCCCAAAGTAAGCGCTAGTTAGGCTTGTATTATGGAAACTAGACAACGAACTACATACTTAAATAGATAGAGACATCCATGACTCAGGCACAAATATTCGTGCTCATCACACAAATATAATGCCCTTATGAGGATTCGAACCCGGGACGCTTGCTTCGCAGGCAGGGTCACCACCAACTAAGCCAACCACGTCATCAACTATAACATATCAGTAACTGATATTTACTTAGGTATTTACTTAACAAGCTAAACGACAGATAGGTCCTTTCCATTTGGAACTATGCGCCGCGTTCCAGATCATGGCGCTACAGAATTTGTTAAAAATGTTGACTCACACTTGGATCATACTTTTCCACGGCTATGCCGTCTACCAGGTGGAACCGCTCCCGCCACTGGTAGCCCACCAGCTTGCCGTCCTGGCACAGACCCTCGCAGCGGCTCCAGTCCCCCCACTGCGTCAGCGGACACTCTTCTGATGCATCAGGGTCCACCTCCAGAGGGACTTCGCTTGAGCTGAAACATTCAGGGTGATATAAAACAACAATAAGGAAGCAGGAATCGGAGAAGAGCCGAAGATCGAGCTCAGTGCCGTGCCTTAGGATACTCGGTGATACGATGATAATGATGAACAATACTTAACTAATTTTATCTTTAAGGTTTAAATTGAAAATATAGGTAGGTACCAGAGGCGTGGCGTCAAGTATATCAGAAGGCAAGTCGAAGGGCATTTAACTAGCCTTTTCCTCTAATTCAGCACAATAAAAGTGCCCAACTGCTTTAAAATGGGCAAGCCGGCGGGAATCGAGTTCTATGGACGCCACGCCACTGGTAGGTTTGGACTGGAATAATACTTCGGTATTGGTGGAGGAACAATCATTTATTCAATAGCAGGGTCCTTAACATGACGTCCTAATGCGTTTCAATTCCGACCCGAATCAGCCAAGTCAGATCCATACTAGAAGCTAAAAGGTGAAATTTCATCGGAATTGATTGCATTAAGACGTCATGGAAAGGCCCCAGTGCCTACTGCTGGCAAATATACATAATATACGCTACTGTGTCTTAAAATTAACCAGGAGTATTTCAACAGGTGATCGAATCAGTTGGACTAGACTCCTGTAAAAAAACTTCGAGATGTTTTAACTGTGGTTGAAGATCATTTCCATAAATTAGTCGATGTTGATTGTGAATGCGAGTTGTTTCAAAGGTGTTAATTGTGAATCCAAATATAACGATGTAAAACCTTTACAAAAGTGTTCCAAACACCTGCTAAAGCATTCCGGGTTTATTTTAAGACACCTCGTATAGGAAACAAAGTTATCGATTCAAACTTTGGGAAATTCTTAATGGAATGAACAGTAAGTTTAATACGAAACGTGGCTCACCGGCCGTCGCTAGCTATGTCAGGATATTGATACCTGGAAGGCTCGTCTGGTTCTTCACTGCCGGTATCTTCCGGCTTCTGTTCTTCGACGTCAGAAGTGCCGCCTACTACTTCTTCCTCTGTAAAATAAATTTCAAATGGATCTTCATCTTTATTAGTGATTCAATCTTCTCAACTTCTGCGTCGTTCTCACGCAAGAATCTGTTTTTTATTTCTTTCAAAGCTTTGGCATATGGGAGCTGTGTTACCTGAAGATTCTTCACATTCCCGGGCATATGTCCTCATCAACTTGATGTGCAACCTTCCGAATGGATGAAGATCCTTCATCTCTATTTCATAGAACGGAGAGTTACGGTCGTACGAACTCATTTGGACCCTGCCGACTGCGTCTTGGGGGGACGTCTCAATGTTAATAGACTTGAAAACAAGAAAATACAGGTAAAGCGGTAAAGCGAAATTCTTAAATCGAGAACAATAAGAAGCTGTTGGATATAGCTAAAACAGAGATCCAGGGTTGGAAGGCATAGATAAATCACTTCTTTCAAACATGGCGGAAGAAAAGATCACTGTTTGCATCTACTGTGCATACTCCCCACGGGATTAGGGCTACCCACAATTGGGATGTTTATTATGTCAATATTTATTTCACAGTATGTACCTCATAAGAAACCCCACTGTCGGTACCAGCGTCCCACGGGTACAAATTGATTTCCCTCTCCTGCAGCCACGTGTTATCCTCCTGGCACAGCTCAAACCTGGTCACACCCAGGAACCAGTCCGGAGAGGGGTACATGGCCACTGCCACCGTGATCAGGTGGTTGGTGTTGTCTGTTCGGAAGACTGCACGAGTTGGATTGTCCATTTTCTTGTAGCCGTGGCCTTTTCCTTTGATTAGGGTTCGTATGCCATCTCCGATCTAAAAAAAGAGAGTTAAACACTTTGCGGGTGGTAGGACCTGGTGCAGTTCTCATTCCTGTGTTCTCAGTTCAGTAGGCTTATTACCTAACTCCCTCGCAATCCATCGTGTTCATTTTGACAGTTCATGTATGGGCTGACAATTGGCATCGGAATCAGCTAGCTGTCACATTCGTACAAGAACTGTCAAAATGAACACAATGGCGATTGCGAACGAGTTAGGTAATAAGCGTACTGGTTTCAGCTGTCATTCTTAGTACGGATCTGACATCTGACAGCGAACGAACCTAAGTGGAATCGGAATTGAATCTCCTTAAGACGTCATGGTAACCCCCCAGAACCCTTTGCTACTCCTGGATGTTTGATCCACTAGTGGTCGGATGGACTTGAAGGATGGATAATGCGAGTACGGTCAATCTTTATCACCTTTTCTCTTATTTCTTCCTCAAACTTGCTGGTATTCGCGCGCTCCGCCAGGTCCTTTAGACCATCAGAAGCCAGGCTGCCTGGGGCCCAGAGGATGTAGTCTGCGGCATGAGACGCCCCCACCAGATTGCTGAACCGTGGCAGCCAATCGCTCTCCGGGTACAGACGAGGATGGATGTTGCGGGACCAAATACCCTCGAATGTGACCTTTGGGTTCATAAAGTGGTAATATTATAAATGCGAAAGTTTTTGAGTCTTTCACGTCAGGATCTGAACAGATCTGGATTATATTTGTCTGGAATAACATAATCTACTTTTTATCCCGGAAAATTGCCTAGTTCCCGGGATAGCGATAAATGAGTTATTTGCAGACAAAGTCGTGGGCAACAAGCTACTAATAAGTAAATACCAGAAATCAAAGGCTTCAACCCCACATTTATACAAGTTTTTTGAGAAATGACTTCAATCAGCTTCAATTTGAAACCTTTGATCATTTTTTGTCTTTATTAGTCCAAGAGCTGGTAGACATTTCGGAGTAGGTATTTGAGGCAGTGTATGAACCTGTATCCTTCCAGTTTTGATAAATGTACTTTCTTTTTCCAAAGTGTGTCTGCCTGTCTATTTGTATAGAGTTTTTTTCAGCCCCGGGAAGGACATAGTGTGGTTTTTATCTACAGTCTATCAGTCAGGTGTTTAAAGATTTTAAAACAATCAAAAGCTCTTGCAATTAACGATGGCCAATTAGCTTTATTTGTGGTTAGTACGTATCTGCGATAGGTGTTAAAGTGTGCGTGAGATCGAAAGTGGGTACGGTAAAAATAAAAATAAAGAAAAATCTTCACATCACGCACACTTCGACACGTATGCGTGATACGTGTTTACCACAAATAAAGGTCATTGGCCATCGTAAATTGCAAGAGCTATAACTGATGTAATTAATGAGCCAGTTCATTTCAGTAGGACATCCAGAATGTTGATATATAAAACATAGACTTTTCCGGAAGTGTTAACAAACTAAATCAATCACTTCAGTCTCAGAACAATTATCGAAAGACACCACGAGTAGAGGTTACTCACCTCATATTTAGCTTCATCACAAACTTTGCACTCGTAGTTAATGTTTGGTGATACGTCGTCTGGCTGTCTCATGTCCTCACACAGCTTGACTGTGAGCGGGGCCCCGTCCTCGAACCAGACCTCTTGGTTCTCGGCCACCATCGCTCGGAGCGTCACACAACCGCTATCGGTTGCAGGGGCTTTCCAATAGAGCTGGAATGAAAATTCTTAATGCACGTAGCATCTATAAACCAGGATATACCAAGACAAGCTGTCGTGAAACGATATCATCATCATCATCAGCTCCAGCCTAGATACGTCCCACTGCTGGGCACAGACCTCCACTCACGAGGAGAGGGCTTGGGCTACTCCCACGCGGACCTTGTGCAGATTGGGGAACTTCACACACACCATGGGTTTCCTCACGATAACCCATCCTAATTTTACTAACTAATATTATAAATGGGAATGTGAGCTACTTTGTTCGCTTTTACGCGAAAACTTCACATTCGATCATGTTCAAATTTGGTATGGACATAGTTTAAGATCAGGCTTTTTCCCGGAAAATCGATAGATCTTGCTGGCGAATGATAAACGAATTCAGCGCAGACGAGACATTTTCTAGCATTGCTTTTTTTATTTCAAAAGTGCGCAAAATTCACAGGTCACGCAAATATGGTAAGCAATAGATGTGATCTAAGTAGTGTGGAATACGCTTGCCTAGTGAATAACGTTTCAATAACTTACCTCAACAGAGGATTTCGCGTTATAACTCGACTGTTCTACCGAGTACAAACATCGGTCGCTATACTTGCCGGTAGCCTGGCTCTGAGCCCTCAGCTCCCCTGGACTCTGGGATATTAGACGCCGTGGATTCCTAGGATCTGGCTTCAACTCAGCTTCGGCGGACACCACGAATGCTGTGAATTCGGATTCGTCATCTGTCCGAGTTAGCTGTACTGTATAGACTTGGTCTGGTAGATATGTATCATCGGCGCCTAGGACGTTCAACTTGTAACGACCGTCAGGGGGTGAGGCTTGAGTTGTCGAGCCGTATGGTCGGCGGTCACAGCGGTAACTGGCCGCTTGTTTTAAAAAGAGCATCAGTAACAGGAGCCATATTTGTAACTTCTGTTTTGCCATCGAGGGATCTGAAATAAACTGAATATTGCATAGTAGATAAGGTAGTATTGATTCCAAATTTGACTGCACAAATGAATTCGGGTACCGCCTTTTTAACTATAGTGAGGCTTGGCCAACGTTCACGAGCTTTTATTGTAGCTACGTTTGGTTCTCTTATTTAAGTAACCCACTTTAGTTTCCCTCACAGCACGTCTAGCACGATAATGCGCAAGAGTCGCGCGCGAGACAGATTGCCCGTCTTTTTCTTACTGTTCGTTCTAGAAAGAGACGGGTAGTCTTGCGTGGTCTTGTGCTAGCCAGACTGGTGATATAAAAAAACATATTTACAACATACAAAACCGGGTACTCGTGTTAGAAAACCGTATGTACGGTAAGTGAGCACCACAACTCGTGACAACCTCAAGCAGAACTAGAAAAATACTGCTGCCTATGGCTAAGATAGAGTACCTCATTTGCCAGTAATTTCACAGGCTGTCTTTCCACGCCGGATCACAGCGCTAGCATTGCTGCCTTGGATTAGCGGGAAAGATGGTGGCGACTGGGAGGTCTGCTGACCTGGCGGACGCTGCCAAAAAGTTTCAGTGGACCGCAAGTAAGGACTGTACAAAACTACAGAATAAATTACACTTCTAAGTAGCTGTTTTCAAGTGTCAGGTTTCTATGGTGACGTCTCTGTTTGTTTCGTAGTAATAAATAGAGACGGAATCATAGATAAGTGGCACTTAATAAAACTGGAAATTAACAGACAGTGGTAAAACGGGCTCTACTCGTATTACAAATCAGCACAATTTTTCACCGCTTTCGAGTGACATTTTCACATATGACATTTCAAAAATCGGGCCCCTGAATACAATTTCAAATTAAACTTACATTGACTCCGTTAA
This sequence comes from Pandemis cinnamomeana, assembly GCA_932294345.1. Lineage (NCBI taxonomy): Eukaryota > Metazoa > Arthropoda > Insecta > Lepidoptera > Tortricidae > Pandemis > Pandemis cinnamomeana. Next base: position 12,692,221 of record OW028710.1, on the reverse strand, counting down.
TATTAATAGGACGTCTGTGTTTGTTAAGCGACTGGAACTAACGTAAGTGGTCACACGTACCTATTAGCGGCGAGTCCAACGGAGGCAATGGGCCAACAGGACGTGAACTGGGAGCCGCCACGAAAATATCAGGATAACATCGACCGAACTAACAAATAACAAGTGAAGTGACCAACAAAAATTTTATTAGAAAATGAACAAGAACGCATCCTATGTCGCTCATAATCATTCATACTTCTTCGCTTTTCTTCCGTTTTTCTATTCGAACCACAAATGTAAAAATAAACAATTTCACGTATGTTGATTAGGTATGTCAAGTGTTTCTTCTATTGGGAACGTGCAAAGTGTATAGTGGAGGGGGGGGGGGGGGGTATAGAAAACGATCACAGCGCATGCCATGGCAGAAATGTGCAACTACTATTGGGTAAACTTCTCGATGTTGCTTTGAAAATGGGTCATAATTAAATTTGTCTTATAGGGTGCAAAGGTCACCGATGTTTGGCGAATTATGGTGGCTCGTGACTTTGCCATTAGTTATTTGTTTTTCTATATTCCTAACGAGTTCTACTATAACCAATTTATTTCGTTTCATAGCATAGTACAAACTTATTTTGTGTTTTACACTCTCAAAACCATTTTTTATAATGGCATTCATTTTTCCTATTACAGTTTGTAACAAATGCCTCTAAATACTATTTATTGCCTTTCTATAGATATTATTTATTGACTTAATTTTATATGACGTAATAATAGTCATTCACTATTTAATGAAATCCCCTAAAGTTGCGTTTGCGAGATGGCGCTACTGTCGTGCACAGAACCAATAAGCTCTTATATTCATTAAGTAATTGTCCTCAGGGCCGGACCGTGAGTTTAGGGGGCCCTGGGCTAATACTACTTAGGGGCCCACCTAATTACTCAAAGTATAAGAAAGACATTTTTGACTTTGACTTGACTTAGCTGGGGGCCCCTTGAATCCACGGGGCCCTGGGCTGAAGCCCAAAAAGCCATATGGTCCCGTTTAATTTTATAATTATTAACACTCCCTATACTCCTGGCCGCGGCTGCTGCAACGTGGCCGAAGCGTTGATGTAACTTTTGAGATTTTTTGAGATGGTGTACATAAGTAGATAACAAAATACCATTAGCAACAACAAGTTATAAAACAAACAACTTTATTACAGCAGGCGTTCAACTTAGTCAAACTGTCACTGTTTAAAGCAGATAAAATATTCAATTTAGAGTTTATCGTATTCAGGTAATTTTTTGTCGGTCGGCTCTCGGCCTAGCATGTGGGTTGATGTGACGACGGGAAGACACTTGATCCTACGCAATTACTTCTGTCTCTTCTGAAGAACGCTCTAACAAATTAATATTAATGTTGTACTAGCTGTTTCCCGCAACTTCGCCTGCGAATAATTAGTGTATCACTCCCACGGAACTGCATTTTCCGTGATAAAAAGTAGCCTATACCTACTGAGAATTAACGTCCGAATTGTCTTACAAAATTCCATCACGAACGGTATGTAAGGTTACGAGAAGAGAAAGCAAGCAAACAGACGGACAGAGAGACAGTGTTACGGATAAGGATAAGGCCCTGATAGATAATTTGTCAGCGCCTAGAAATCCAACTTTTTAATTGAGTTCAATTCTGATTGAGTTTAGGTTCGCTCGCTGTCAGATCTATACCTACTAAACAAATGCCCCTGTTACCTACCTAGACAAATGCTGGCTAAATATTTGTGACACAATATCGAGAATGCGATCAATTACTAAACATTGTAGTGCATTAAATTGTTACGGGTTAGTAACAATTACCCAGGCAATATGTTATAGAGCACAGTTCATAGTCGTCTCGTGCGCCATGTGCTATGTTAATGTTTTAAGGTTCCACGCCTCAAGAAGAAAAGAAAACCCTTATTTATTTATAGGATTACTTCCTTGTCCGCCTGTCAGGACCATTTTGCCAGAATCGAGTGGAGGAAATGAATATCAAATATTTTATTGAATCGGGCGTAACTTTGCGGAGGTCCATTTCAATGAACAAAAAATATTTACCTTGCTGCTCTGCTACTCACATGCAAGATAACCAGGCCTGTGTGAAATATATAATAATATGTTTTTCATGCAACCCTCCCGCCACTACTGCCACATAAAACATATACATATAAATCCCACAAACTTAATTATCCCTTACACCACACAAACACTGACGCATTTTATGTGGCAGTAGTAGGAGAGATTGCATGAAAAACATAAATATTTCACACAGGCTTGGTTATCTTGCACGTGAGTAAGGTAAATATTTTTTGTTCAATGAATATGAAACACTAAGGTTTTCTGGGTTTGCAACCTAATATTTTGCATAGTAGGTATGCAACTACCCAATAGGTTTTGATGCCCATGAATAAATTTTGATCGCATTTTTTTTTTCATTTCCGTTGCCATCATGCCGTAATTAATTCACCTAGAGTTTTGTTTGTGAAGTAAGATCACACAACATAAGTACCTAAAGGATAAATGATCCGAAAGTCACTGATCACAAATACCAAAAAAGTACTGGCATTAAAAAAATTACGGAACCATCAGTGCGCAAATCTGATTAGTACTGTCGTTTTTTCAGCTCATTATTTATTCAAGTAGCATGACACAACGCGACGGCAGTACCTACTGAAGTTACATATATCTACTTGTCCAGTCGAAAGGATACCCTACGTTGAATAAAACAAAGGTACAATGAGACACTGAAAGTAGGAAAAAAACAAAAAGCTACACTAAAAAAAACCATTTTTTTAATACAATGAAGGGAAACTAGCAGCTGATGGTAAGTGAGCTCCACCCAGGGACACCCGCAACACTAGAGGATTGCAGACGTTGTCAGTCTAGAGGGATAAGATTACCTCGTGTCAGTAATTTCACCGATTGTCTTCTTCGCACCGGAACACATCAGCGCCAGCGCCAGCACTGCTATTTGGTGGCAGGATTGGCGAGTGAGATGGTGGTATTTCTGCACTCTACCTAATATTTTTTTGGAAGAACAGCTCTAAAAGGCCTTATAAAAATGGAAAGAAAGAAGAATACATTTTTCCAAAAAGAACTAGCCCCGTCTCATATGCCGTGGCGGGGGCAAAAAAATCGCAAAAAAACCGTGAAGTTTCGAAAGCCTGTAATGAAACTCAACAAGGAGACGATAATACGGAAGAGTATGCAAAAGACGTTCCTGGAGTATATGGAGAACTCGTCTTTTAGCGGCGTCCGGTTTCTTGTGGACAGCAGAAAAACGGTAACAGAAAAGTTAATGTGGTTCGTCATCATTGGAAGTGCTATATTCAGCTTTTTCTACTTCATGAACATCATCCTTGAGTCTCAGGATGCGCAGCCTACGTACATGACTTTAGAAGACGCGTCGTATCCAGTGAACAATGTATTATTTCCAGCTATAGCTATCTGCAACCATAACCGTTTGAAGATCTCTGCTGTCAAACGTCTTGTGGACATCCTGTACTCGCATGAAAACACGACTTTCTCCAGCAAAGAAGAGCTCTTCCATGTTGTGAAGTTGTATGGCAACCTTTACGACTTCGAATACTCCAAGAAAGAAGAGATAATGAAGTTCAACGTCTACTTAGAAAAGATCGAAAATAAAATTGACGAAGAGGAACACATTAAAAAGAAAGACATAACGAAGTTGTTAAGATCTCTGACACCAACTTGCGAAGAGTCATTGCTTATATGTCACTGGAAAGGGGTCCAATTCAACTGCAGTACTCTGTTCCGAACCGAGATAACACAGTTTGGCTTCTGTTGCACTTTTAACTATTATAACACTGAGGCTGGCAGGGTGGAGAAAGACCCTTTCGATCCTATCGACAAACCGATAAGAGTAAACGATAGCAGCCACTTAAACGCCTTGACGATCGTTATGCAGGCAAAAACTGAGGAATACCTTTACGCGACCCGCCAGAGCTACGGTTTCGACCTCTTGTTCTTCGACCGTTACGACTACGCCGATCAAACAGCTGGTGGACTCGTGCACAGAGTCATATCAATAGGAGAACATTGCGATGTGAAAATCAGCCCATATTCGTATTACACAGTACCAGCTGTCAGACGACTCCCTCTTGAAAAGAGAGGGTGCAAATTCGCTTACGAAATGCAAGACGATTACCACGACCACTACAGCCAGAGCAACTGCTTGGTTCGATGCAGGATGAGAACTATCGAAAGACTGTGCCGTTGTATCCCTTTCTTTCTGCCAAAAAGGAGTAATCTCTCAGCTTGCACGCTTGAAGAGACATACTGTCTGAACAAATATAGCCAGAAACTGCTCTTCGTTTACCCCCCGGAGGACTTACCAGGGCTAGAGATAGAGCGTGAGAATTCACTGAACTGCCCCAATTGCATGCCCGACTGCAGCGCGACGCGGTACAAAATAACTGTTAACAAACTAACGCGTATTCCCCTGAACACGTCTGAATTTTCAAACGATATTATTGATTTAAACGACGGTAATATTTCTTCGATTCGCATATTTTATTCTTCTAATGGGTTGCCTTTGTACAGGGTAGACGTGACGTCTTACTGGTACGAAGAGGTGAGCTATTTAGGTGGTCTATGCGGATTGTTCACAGGCTTTTCTATGATGAGTCTTGCTGAAATTTTTTATTTCATTTTCATACGATTCATTTACGTTTTGATTGAAAATTTCAAAAAATATGGCTGATCTTCAAATAATCTTGTACAACCTTATAAACAACAGATGTTTAGAGCAATAATACAAATAGGTTATCCATAGGTATCAATAATCAGAAGATAACTTGTTTTTGTAGAAAAATTACTTTATTCATTATCGTGAAGACTTTGTCCTATAAAACATTCAAATAGTGTGAATTTAGTGTGAAAAAGTTCTACAGAAGTGCGTTCCACTTGCACCCTGTTTTACGCTACGCACTGCATTCTATCCTTACGTTATACCTAGCAACACTAATGTAATAGTTCAATGCGTATTTAGATAACCTAGTCCCTAAAATTACACGTTAGGGGGCTACTCCGAATTTCAAAGCTCGTGTTATACCGTCTCTCTCACTCTCACTTATACATGGCTATTAGTGTGAGTGAAAAGGCAAGACACAAACTCCGGTTTTTTAACTTCAAAGTAGGAGGTCAGAACCCATACTAAAAATGAAGGTCCAGGCCCGTTGGGACCGTTAGCGCCGATTAGGTTTAAAAAATGAAATTATTCAAACTGTGTTAGGGATGACAGGTACATACAAAACACTACTTAACCCTACTCGGAGTTAGTTAACCCGTTCGCCGCAGACGTCACGACGACGTGGAGTTTTCCGTTCGGAAACTTTACGAAACGTGTGCGCTTTGTTAAACATTTTGTATGAAAGGTTTGCATTCGGGTTTCACGAATCTGAATTCCTGGTCAGGAAACCGAATCAGGATTCCGTGCGTCTGCGGCCAGGCTAACTGTGACAGGCGACAAAACTTTTTCTAATGCTGTATGTGCTTTGTTTCCTTTGCTTTTTCTAGGAAGAATACAAAAAAAGTAAAAACTGTCGCAATGTCGTAAATGTCATCCGTTGTCCTGTCATTTCCTGCTTGCTTGTTTCGTTTACCTTGCCCAGTTTAATGGGAGGAACAACGGGGTGCAAGATTACCGAAAATCATAATTTCAAACCCAATTTCGCGAATCGTGTACTTGACCAATGATAAATAAATGTCTACGAAACAATTGAAGATGCCGTCAGCAACGAGGGACTCGACTATTCTTAAAATTGCGGTGGAGATGCTCAATGCTCCCGATAAGGTGCCACAGTTAATTGAATTTGACCAGAGCCAGCCTTTGTCCAGCATTATACAGCTACTGTGCAAGCCTTGGGGTCTCTCAGACCCAGATAACTACGCGTTACAGTTTTCTGAGAGTAACAACCAAAACTACATCACCGAAAAGAATCGTAATGAGATCAAAAATGGTTCAGTGCTGCGGCTCGAACAGTCGCCTGCGAAAACTGTGCAGGAGATATTGTATAAAATTAACAACGGCAGCGAAGTGGATCAAACCAACGCGCTCACAAAACTAGCGAGTCTGAGCAGTGACCTCACTTTTGCACTCGAATTTATAAACAAAAAAGGGCTCACTCTTATCATCAGTAACATCGAGTCCGGGAAATTTAAAGGTACGTGCCTCAAACACGCGTTAGTAACATTTGTTGAACTCATGGACCACGGCATCATTTCCTGGGATATATTAGAAAACCAATTTATTCACAAAGTTGCTGGTTTTGTCAGTAACCTGAGTACGCCCCAAGAACCCAAAATTATTCAATCATGCCTGTCTATATTGGAGAATATTGTTCTCAACAGCTCTGGTAAGAATTCTCAAGTAGAAAAAGAAATAACCATTCAGAGCTTGACCGCACAACTGCAGAATTCAAGCCAAGACATCATAATTCAACAAAACACTATAGCTCTCATAAACGCTATTCTGGCAAAGGCTGATATGACTAAACGGAAAGATATTGCAGCGACTTTGTCGTCAAGGCAAGTCCGTAATGTCATTTACGACAATTTAGTTGGAGTCTTGGTTTCCGCCCAAGCTCAAGATACTGAGCTGGCGCACCAGTTGTACGTTCTGCAGACCCTAATGCTTGGTCTTCTTGAAGCTAAAATGAGACAACGAGCCGACTCTCAAGACCAAGAGTCACAAGAGAAAATCAAGGAGCTAAGAAAAATTGCGTTTGAAAATGACAACAATTCCAACATAGAAGTTACAACTAGACGTCAGCTGGGTAGCTTCTCTAAGGACTTCAAAAAACTTGGCTTCAAATGTGAAATTGATCCAATAAAGGATTTTAATGAAACACCACCAGGGGTACTGGCACTAGATTGTATGTTGTACTTTGCAAGGAACTATCAAGAAGATTACACAAAAATCGTTCTGGAAAACAGCTGCAGAGCTGACGAACATGAATGTCCATTTGGGAAAACAAGCGTAGAGTTAGTGAAACAGCTCTGTGACATTCTACATATTGGTGAACCACCGAGTGAACAAGGTCAGACATACCACCCAATGTTTTTCACCCATGACCACCCCTTTGAAGAACTGTTCTGCATATGCATAGTGCTCCTCAACAAAACTTGGAAGGAGATGAGAGCAACCACAGAAGACTTTGTGAAGGTATCTAGTGTGGTCAGAGAGCAAATTAGTAGGGCCCTCTCTGTGTCTCCTAAAGGCTTCGACAAATTTCGCCAAAGAGTCAACCAGCTGACTTATGCAGAAATCACGCAGATTTGGCAAACAGAGAGGACTAATAGGGAAGTTTGGGAGTCCCATGCAAGGCCTATAGTTGAGCTCAAAGAGAAAATAACACCGGAAATAATTGATTTGATTCAGCAACAACGATTAGGGGTGCTTGTTGGTGGAACTAGGTTCAAGAAGTATTCTTCCAGAGGCCAAAGAATCAAAGACAAGTTCTGGTATGTCAGGCTGTCTCCCAACCACAAAGTATTGCATCATGGCGATTGCGATGAGAAAAGCACGCCAAGCTTGGAGGAACTTGGCAACAAACTTTCTGTGGCTGATATCAAGAGTGTTGTTGTTGGCAAAGATTGCCCGCACATGAAAGACTTGAGGGGGAGGAAGATAAATCCAAACCTGGCGTTTTCTTTTATTCTGAAGTCGGCTGAAGTAACGTCGCTTGACTTTGTAGCACCCGATGAACAGGTATTTGACTATTGGACAGATGGAGTCAATGCGCTATTGAAGGAGAAAATGACGAGTAAATCTTATGAGAATGATCTCGAGACTCTGCTGTCTATGGATATAAAGGTGAGGCTGCTTGATGCAGAAGGCATAGACATACCGCAAGATCCACCACAGATTCCAGATGAACCAGAAGATTATGACTTTTATTACGATAATAATTAACATTTCCATTTATACATAATTATTAAAACAATCCTCCAGTTGGTATTACTTCCAGGTGTTTGAAATTTTCTAGTATTAGTAGTTAAATAAGTTTTAAGTGAAATATTTATTAATTTTAAATTAATTTAAGATGTAATCTGTATTTCCATTTTACTCTGTATTGACTGAATTTTATCAGAACTTCCATGTAATAATTGTAATTAATAGTGGCCATATTCCATATTGTATTTTATATACCAAAGATCACGTCTAAAGAACAAGATTATATATTTTAAAATGTGTATGTACAAATAAATGTTTTCATACAATATGTATTTTATTCGTTTTCAAAAATACCTAGCTTCAAAACTTATTTGATTTGCTGGTCAGCTTTGCATTAAAGTTTGCAACAAATAAATTCTTCTTGAACCAGGCGTTAGCTACTTTGCGGAGGCTCATAATCTGACTAAACAGAGTTACCTTTTCAGCCATGTATCCGTGCGACCCATCCAACTCCAGGCTTAAGACACGGATCCGTGCCAAATAAAAGGCTATAACTTTTTTATTGTAATCGGCAAGATTTATACTTTATTATGAGAAAAACAAGATTAGAACACTGTTTTTTTCACCTCTCAAAAATCCGTCGTTTCGTGTTCAAAAGACCCCACAGAGCACTTAGCCCGCGGGCTGAGTTGGCCGTATTCATTTTGCTTGGGTGACGTGACCCACTTAATCTGTTAGCTGAAATTTCTAAGGTAAAACAAATAAATACGTTCGTAATCACCCTAACCAAAATACTAATAGCATATTTAATAATTCACGTAACTATGTCTTTCTGCGTATAGAAATGCTGTCAGTTAATGTGGGTCGACTCGTCTACAAAAAAAAATTGGGCTGATTGGACCACGAAGGCTTATCCGCCCACCGCTATTATGATCATTTACACATCCAAATTATCTAAACAAGGTCCATACAACCCTCATCTACAAGGGTGTTTCAGAATTATTCGGGAATAAATCAGCAGGTGGATTGCCACTCCTACGAAAGTTTTTCATCACCATTTTGGACGGGTATCGATTCACCCCTTAAACATCGAACAATGTATAACGTAGTCATTATGTCATCCACCATTAATAAACCCGAAAAAAAAACACAATCGTGTTTTGCCCACCCCGTGAAATATTTCGAATTAATTTTAAAGCTGTATACTACATTTCTAAACGACACTAAAAATTACACATACATACACATACACATAGAAAAATCCGAAAAGCCGGCCGGGAAACGAGCTCGGATCCTCGTCATTCCGTGACGCGTGCTATATCTATACACCACCCATAGCAGGTAGGTAAGCCTACGAATGTTTCTATCTGTTACTAGCTGTCACGTGACGTTGTTACTATGCGATGCTATGTTTGAATGATGTGTCTGTACGACACAATTACAAATTCCCGTGGAACATCTACTGCTCACCAGGGACGAGAGAAGACGCTGTTTTTCAAATGAATCAAGAATGTATACTTTTTCTGTTTTACCGTTAGAAATTAAATTTCTAAACGACACAGAAAATTAGAACATAGAAAAATCCGAAAAGTAGAGCTATGGCCGGGATACTACAGGTTAAAAAAAAACCCTTCTTTTAATACTTTACACATTGATTTATTAAGTAACTTTACTGCATCTTGGACACTTCAAACTTCGTGTTAATAATTTCCTCGTCGGAATCTAAAAGAGGTAGAGTGCTGGTAGGTATGTTTTCCTCGACCCAGCGGAGGTCCGAGTCGAGTGTGTTGGTGTTTTCTGGTGGCTCTCGCTCTCGGTTCTCTCGCTCGATCTCGGTTACGCTCGTTCCACGCATCTTAACTCCGTACGCGTCGTTCACGAACTGTTCTTCCTCTTCTGAAAATTTAAAATGGGCAGATTACAGATTTTCACTCTGTACCGCTAGGGGCATCCAGTGGATAGAAATAATCTTTTTTCTTACCCGCGGTCTACCTAGTTTGTCCACCTAGTTTTCCACCCTTGGGCGGAACTCCTTTTTCTGGGTATTTTGCCCTTCGAGGATACATTAGCCTATTTCTGTATTATAAAATACTAGCTTCTGCCCGCGACTTCGTCTGCGTAGAATTATACATAAAAACCTTCCTCTTGAATCACTCTATCTATTAAAAAAACCCGTATCAAAATCCGTTGCGTAGTTTTAAAGATTTAAGCATACATAGGGACATAGGGACAGAGAAAGCGACTTTGTTTTATACTATGTAGTGATGATTATTGAGTGATTCAAAATATTCAAAATGATGGCAGATTTTTTTCCTGGTACAAATTCGGTGGACCACAGGTACCTAAATAAACTAAAAAGCAAAATAACCATCGATTACAGGAAACCTATTATTTTGGTTCCCCTGTCCACCTATATACGCCCACAAATCCCAAAATCATGCTAAACGTGATCTTTAGGTATTGTTTCCTTGGGCTCTGTCTACCCCGTAGTAAGAGATAAGGACGTGATTTGTGTACGTATGTATGTAACGTCCGATATATCATGGCGGCGAAACTGTCAAAATTATACATATGGGACCCTATTATTATAGTGATGGCAATCTATAAAAAATAAATAATATTGAAAAACAGAAGTTGCACATAATTTTCTTATTTAAAATATTCAGAGGTTCGGTCAGGAGTCCCGGTAGTCCAGTGGGTATCACGCTTGGCGCTTGCCATGAAGCACAAGTTCAAATCCCGTCCGGAACACGAAAAACTTTGTCGTTTATTAAAACCTTACGGTAATGAAATGACAATGAATGTATGACAGGGCGTTGGCGCGGATCCAGCCTTCTAATTCGGGGGTGGTCATGTAACTACCGAACGCTGATTCGGTCAAGTAAGCTAAGCTTCAAGCCCTAGTATGCCTAAGTCGTCCCGCTCGGGGAATGTTGCAGCAGGAAGTTGGTTCCAGATCATCGTCGTACGAGGAAACGTTTAAAAGGCACGGTATTCGAATGCCAACCATCAAGATGTTGAGGATGGAAGGACAGACGGTTCCGCGAAGTGCGGTAGTGGAACCGCTGGCGACAAATCGTAAAGTTCATCAGAGCACGCCCCAAGCAGTGGCGTAACTATAGGGTGGCAGGAGTGGCAAAATGCCACGGGCCCCTAGCTCTAGGGGGCCCCGAACTGGCTTGGTGTAGAGCACAGAAGGGACGCTGATGCACTTCTTTACATTGAGGAAGGAGCCCCCTCTGACGAATTCGCCACGGGCCCCAGACATTGTTACGCCACTGGCCCCAAGATAAATTCGGTACAATATGCAGAGGGAACATAGCTCAAAGAATTAGCAAGCTGAAGTGTCAGTGGGCCGGCCATATCTCGCGAAGAACCGACAACCGCTGGGGGAAACGTGTTCTTGAGTTGTGACCGCGACTTGGCAAACGTAGTGTAGGACGCCCTCCGGCCAGGTGGGATGACGATCTGCGAAAGACTGCAGGCAGATGCGACAAGCTAAAGACAGGGCGCTATGGCGCTCATTAGGGGAGGCCTATGTCCAGCAGTGGACTAACATAGGCTGATGATGATGCAGAGGGGTGGCACTGCTGGTATGGTGGGGGGCTCACCGTCGTCCTCGTCGTCCGCGTTGTCCAGCAGCGGCGTGAAGGCGTAGCGCTGGTTGTTGTTGGTGGGGCGCCACTGCTGGTACGGTGGGGGGCTCACCGTCGTCCTCGTCGTCCGCGTTGTCCAGCAGCGGCGTGAAGGCGTAGCGCTGGTTGTTGTTGGTGGGGCGCCACTGCTGGTACGGTGGGGGGCTCACCGTCGTCCTCGTCGTCCGCGTTGTCCAGCAGCGGCGTGAAGGCGTAGCGCTGGTTGTTGTTGGTGGGGCGCCACTGCTGGTACGGTGGGGGGCTCACCGTCGTCCTCGTCGTCCGCGTTGTCCAGCAGCGGCGTGAAGGCGTAGCGCTGGTTGTTGTTGGTGGGGCGCCACAGCACCATGATGACGGTGAGCACGCTCGCGAACAGGATGTGCCAGTACGCCTCGTCCATCCACACCTCCTTCCAGTCCTGGATACACAAGGTCTAAGTAAAACTATCGCAACGCAAATACACTAGTTTTTTTTCATGTACATTATTAATCGCGTTGTTCCTTATTTTTATTATAAGACTTTTATTCAAATTAATAACTTAGGCAAATACACATACCTATACCTTATGCGTATATTTAGAACCACTATGTTGCGCATGCATTTTTCGATTTTAATCTGCATTACATATTATATTATTTTGCATGCAAATTTACAGCCTTTCCGCTAAATAATCTTGGATAGAGTCATATACTTTTTCGACTAAAAAGTTAAATATTTTTTTTTTCAATTTAGTCTGCAATTTATTAACTTGCAATGTTTATAAAGTGAGTTATGTGTAAGCAGATATCTTCAACCCATTAAGCTGAAATTTTGCATAATTGAGTAAATTATGCAAAATTTCAATTTGCTGTTTTTTTATGTTTGTGTAGATTTTTACCAGAAAAAAAAAAGTTTACTTTTTGTTTTGATGCACAAAGGTGCTTCACTGTAACTGTAAAATTCTTAGTAATGTATGGTTTCAATATTTTTCGATAGGAAACTGTAAGTCTAGATTTTTTTAAAAATTAATTGTATTACATATAGCTATAAGAGACTGTTTGTTTCTAAATAAATAAATAATAAATAAATCGGATGACAATACAATAATCTGGACTACTAGAGACTTCATACATCTCTACTATAGACTAATATAATTTAAGGCTCGGGGACCTTATACATCCCTTTTATAAATGTATTTAATTTAAGTAGAATTAGAAAAGAAAAACAAATCATAATAAAACAGTCACAACTTAAAAATAACGCAGAGATACTAAAAAGAAAACTACTACTAATTATAAAACAAATTGTTATAAAGCTATAAATAAAAAAGTTGCCCCAAATCACTGCCCGGTGGCATGGTGCCCAGAAGGCTGGCAGCATTGCCGCGTTGGATGGCAATGCTTACCCTTTGTGCTAAGAAGAAACCAGCCCTCTGGTCACCCGATGCTTCATTTATTTAAAATTATTTATTTAGAATTTAAGTATTATAGTATCTTAATGTATTTAATTCTGAAAAAAAAACTTTCTGTGAAGTTTCTTGCGGCGCATTCTTCTTGGCAATGATGGTCTTTCCGAATGCGCTGGTAGTTTCAAAAAAGACATGTAAAAGCGCCCTTGGTGGCCAATTTGCAAAAATAAATTTTGAATTTTGGCAGTGGAGTTCTGGTGACCCAGCCAGGATCGTCTTCAACAGTTGGTCCGGTTGACTTGAAATTTGGTACCTTCACATGTAGGACGGGTGACAATGCAAGTACAGTCAGCAAAAAAAGTTTGTAATAAGTGGACAAAATTTTGCATCAAAAATTTAATGAGTTATACTAACCCAACCTCCTGCTAAATTATTCGGGGACAATGTTAAGACACAGTGTATAGATTTAGTACTCACAGTGATACACGGCAGCACACGGAACGCCTTGATGGAATACAGCATGAACACGACGGAGGAGATGACGGCGAATATCAGCGTGTTGGTGAAATGCCGGTACAGGGACAGCTTTATAGCGTTCCTGCCACACAATTAAACACCGCCGTCACAAAAAGCATCAACGACGCATGCCACCGTGACAGCTTATAGACGAGTACAGTCGCCATCAGATATACAATAGTAGCGGGCGAGGTCCTCTAATATTTCGGAGCAACCTTAAATTTCAATATATTCGTAACATTAAATAAGATTTATTAACATCAAAACACGCAATTCGTCATAAATATAAGAGCAGCGACCTTTCAATAAAATCGGGACGTCACTGATCGTCAAAGGTATCGGTGCAGTCAGGCTGATCATAAAGATCAGAACATTTTGTGGAAAATATACCTTTACTTTGTAACACAGTTTAAATTACAGTGAATCATGCATGCAAACGAGTACAATATAATAGGTGACATGTTTCATTTTGGCATGACGTACGAGCCATATTTGTATTTGTTTGAAAATTCGAATGTATTATTATATACGTAAGGTTTATTTTCCACAAATGTTCCGATATTTATGATCAGCCTGACTGCGTCGATACCTTTGACGATCTGTGCCTTCTGATATTTTTACCTTATTGAACGTCCCGAATTTATTGAAAAGTCGCTGCTCTTGTATTTATGACGAATTGCGTGTTCTGATGTTATTAACCTTATCGTGTAACGAATTTATTGAAATTTAATATTGCTCCGAAATATTTGAGGACCTCGCCTGCTACGATATCTGATGGCGACTGTACAGGTGTAGTGAATAGTTTTCCCATGACATATCATTGAATTCTATCCCGTTTTCAACTTAATTAAATGTTATTAAAATTTTGTATACAATGCAGTTGTCAGATTAAATTGTTTTATAAATAAAAACTTTATTCAAATGTAGTTAACCTTTACGCCGCCACGTCAAAATACAAGATACAAGAGACGGCACCCAGACGCCAGACTTCTTTATTGCGATGCCTTAGTTGAACCTAAACTCAATTGAACGAAGGTTCCTTTTCCATTGAAGTAACGGACGTATAATTATATAGGTCGTTGGCGTCGAAAAGGGTAAGCCGGGTACTCATCAGCGAGCTGTAACCGTGACAGCTTGTAGATGACTAACCAGGTTAGCAAGTTACACAAATACCCGAAAATAATCCCGGGTCCCTTTTTGTCTCATAATTTTCATTTGAGTCATTTTTTTCTAGGGTTCCAACAGAACACTTATAGGAACACTTTCTTTGTACGGAACCCTCGGTGCCCAAGTCGGACTCGCACTTGGCAGTTTTTTATTTTTTTATTGGTCGCGTTAATCAAACGTCAAACAATCACACGTTAAATCCCGAGTGGTAGTTGTAATTAGAATCGCGAAAGTTCAAAAGGCCTACTATAGGCTTACGTATAATCAAGTGACATGATCATAATAGTACTGACCTCCTCAGTTGCAGGGTGCGCATGGTGTGTGCGAGCGAGACGAACACCCACCAGCAGATGGCGCTGTCCAGGAGAGACATCGGCGCCTCGGACAGCAAGAGGTCGCGGTTCGAGTCGTCCGCCTTCAACAACAACATACGTGTATATAGGGTGACTTCAAAAACAACATACGTGTATACAGAGTGACTTCAAGAACAACATACGTGTATACAGTGACTTCAACAACAACATACGTGTATACAGGTTGACTTCAACAACAACATACGTGTATACAGGCTGACTTCAACAACAACAAACGTGTCTACTACCTGCCTATTGTCTACTTTGTTCTTTGATTCTGTATTGTTATGTACCGATTTGTGGTGTTCAAAATGTATTTGTATTGTATTGTATTGTGTAAACAGTATGACTCGGGAGACAAGAGCAGGACTAACCCTACATGCACGTCCAGCACGAGAGCGCACAAGAGTCGTTCCGCGGGAGATATATTACCCGTCCTTTTCTTACTGTTCGTTCTGGGAAGAAACTAGTAGTCTATCTCGCTCGCTCTCGCTAGCCGGGCAGATTCAGTTAATAACAGGCTACTGTTTCATAAATACTAGTATTATCGAGATTAACAAAGATATAAAGCAAACGTTCCAGTTCCAATACATTTTAACGCTTTTATAAACAAACAAGTTTCACTATATGGATATTTTAAACTCACTCTTTGTCGGTCTCTCGCTTAATGCTCCTCTCATTTACTCAAAGGTTAACTGGTAGAGATCCCTTATAGGGATAAGTTCGCCTTTGTGCATATATTTAAGGTCTTTTTTTTGTGATTTGTCTCTACTTCTCTATATTTGTACAATAAAGCATTTACTTACTTACTTACTTACTTACAAGTCCCCCCGAGTTGACATTAAATTGAAATATAATAATCATAGTTTAAAATTCTTACATTTCCCGCATTTCTTGATTTCATTATTATTTATTTATTTAGAAATTTCGTACAACACAATTTGTTACAAAATGTAATAAAAAATGTATGCATACATATTCCCTATTATGTTAGTAAATTAGGCACTTGTCCCACCGCCGACGATGAGCGATAAACGAGTAGAACGATAAACTAGAAACGAGTGGGCGAGCGGCGAGAAGCGAGTGTTAGCTCCAATAGTTTTGTCGCTCGGCTATAGGCGAGTGTTCGAGTGCGACGGGCTATTACTCGCGTCAGCTTGAGTTCTAACTACCAAGCGAGTATCGCCGAGCGAGTATCGCTGAGCTAGTTTTATCTTATCGCTCTTATCGCGGCGACAAACTAGTAGAGCGAGTGTTCTCGCCGGCAGTGTGAACAGCCAGCGATGAACGATTAGTATACGTGTCTCTTTTACTAACACAGGATCCTTATCTTTTGTTCGTTTCTTGGGCGAGAAAATCGCCGATAGCTAATCGCTTACTCGCTCTTGGTGGGACAAGTGCCTTAGGAAGGTTGGTTGGTACCTTGTGGTGCAGGCGCAGCCAGGCCTCGATGGCGGCCAGCAGGGCCCACAGCACGCCCGTGCCTACCACGCGCTGCAAGGCGGGGCCCAGGCGCGGTCTGACACATCAAAACAATTCAATTTTCTCAACATACACACACAAATCACGTCTTTATCCCTTACGGGGTAGACAGAGCCTAAGGTGACAAGACCACGTTTAGCAAGATTGTAGGCGTATAGATGGAAAAGGAATCAAAATAGTGATGGGTTGCTAGCCTCATCGCCTATAACATGATTCCTATGTCGCCTATTCTCTCGATGGGCTTTTACCATCTGCGCGGGAAGAGATGCAACTGTATGCCTAGCACGAAAGCATACGAAAGTCGCGTCGCGCGCGAGATTGATTACCCATCTCTTTCTAAAACAAATAGTAAGAAAAAGACGGGCAATCTGACTCGCGCGCGACGCGACTTTCGTACGCTTTCGTGCTAGACGTACTGGTACATTCTACGTTTTTTCTTTGCTCCCAGACCAGCGTGGAAGCAATTATTTTCTCAAACATGCAATTAAATATTTATGTTGTGTTCCTTATTATAACAGGCCGTGAAGTGTCACGTTTCAGGTGCGACTAGAAGACAGGTCAATAATGGAATTTCATACAACAGTGCCGGCGGCCGGCAATGTGCTCCTTTTAATTTCCATTCGACACATTTTTGTGAAACGGCATCTTGGCATTTAGTCATTAAAAAAAATCTACCAGCAATTTTTGCTTTCTGGCTTTATGACAATCCGTCACTACCTTTATTCAAAAAAATTACTAGAAATAAGTTTAATTTCTTGGAAGTTTTTAATTTATCTCACTGCATGTTTATTCGCTTATGCTTATTCGTTTCTACATATTATGTGATATTGCTATTTTTCAGGGTTGGATTTTGATAACAATGCCATTTACAATTACAAACGGAGATTAGTTACAAAATTCCTCTAAAGACGACATTGTGATATCTTATTTTTATGTTTCCAAACGTAAATCACAATTCCATCGGTCAAATTATATGACTATCGAGTACTTGTTGCCAGTGAAATAAATTAATACCACTGAAAATCCGCAACATGGCAGCCCAAATAAAGTTGCCAGGTTTTAACAAGCGTGTTTGCTGTAAAGGTGGCCACTCACTTGACGATGCCGAAGCCGAGCGACACGATGATGACGAGCATACGAGCGAGCGCTCGCTTCGCCACAGACACCCACTCCGCGAACATGTACGCCTCCGCGTTGAAGTAGCTGCACATAATAAAGAAATATGAAAATACCCCACAAGAGTGAGCGAGACAGCAAGGCAGACCCGAGCGTCTTTTTAAATACTATCGCACTGTACTTACATACTGGACACACTAGGATGCATAGTACACTCCTTTGCAAAACAAAACAGGTACTTTTGATTTATTCGATTACTTGTATTTTGTACTTGTACAGTTGGAAAAGTGATTTGATAGTATCAAATGAATCAAAAATTTTACTACTTGATTTTTTTATGTTTACTTTTACGGTTTTACCCGTTACAAATTAAATTCCTAAGCGACACTGAAAATTAGAACAGAAAAATGCGAAAAGAACTCGGATACTCGTCATTCCGTGATGCATATAGCATGCCTATAGCAAGCATCACGGAATGATGACGATCCGAGTTCGATTCCCGGCCATAGCTTTACTTTTTGAATTTTTCTGTGTTCTAATTTTCAGTGTCGCTTAGAAATTTAATTTGTAACGGGTAAAACCGTAAAAGTAAACATAAAAAAATCAAGAAGTAAAATTTTTGATTCATTTGATACTATCAAATCACTTTTCCAACTGTACAAGTACAAAGTACAAGTATCGTTTAGAAATTTAAGGGTTTCGATGCAACAAAATATAAAAACCAAAATATATATTTTTTTAACCTTTTTTTTGTAAATGGGTTTAGTTGTCGGTCACAGTATAGTGCAGTAACTCACCCAGTCCGGTCTATAGACGAGTACACGGCGTAGTACGTGGCGCTCTCCACCATGCCGAGCAGCGCCACGCCGCCGATCCAGTACTGGATGCGCAGCAGTATAGTGCAGTAACTCACCCAGTCCGGTCTATAGACGAGTACACGGCGTAGTACGTGGCGCTCTCCACCATGCCGAGCAGCGCCACGCCGCCGATCCAGTACTGGATGCGCAGCAGTATAGTGCAGTAACTCACCCAGTCCGGTCTATAGACGAGTACACGGCGTAGTACGTGGCACTCTCCACCATGCCGAGCAGCGCCACGCCGCCGATCCAGTACTGGATGCGCAGCAGTATAGTGCAGTAACTCACCCAGTCCGGTCTATAGACGAGTACACGGCGTAGTACGTGGCGCTCTCCACCATGCCGAGCAGCGCCACGCCGCCGATCCAGTACTGGATGCGCAGCAGTATAGTGCAGTAACTCACCCAGTCCGGTCTATAGCCGAGTACACGGCGTAGTACGTGGCGCTCTCCACCATGCCGAGCAGCGCCACGCCGCCGATCCAGTACTGGATGCGCAGCAGTATAGTGCAGTAACTCACCCAGTCCGGTCTATAGACGAGTACACGGCGTAGTACGTGGCGCTCTCCACCATGCCGAGCAGCGCCACGCCGCCGATCCAGTACTGGATGCGCAGCAGTATAGTGCAGTAACTCACCCAGTCCGGTCTATAGCCGAGTACACGGCGTAGTACGTGGCGCTCTCCACCATGCCGAGCAGCGCCACGCCGCCGATCCAGTACTGGATGCGCAGCAGTATAGTGCAGTAACTCACCCAGTCCGGTCTATAGCCGAGTACACGGCGTAGTACGTGGCGCTCTCCACCATGCCGAGCAGCGCCACGCCGCCGATCCAGTACTGGATGCGCAGCAGTATAGTGCAGTAACTCGCCCAGTCCGGTCTATAGACGAGTACACGGCGTAGTACGTGGCGCTCTCCACCATGCCGAGCAGCGCCACGCCGCCGATCCAGTACTGGATGCGCAGCAGTATAGTGCAGTAACTCACCCAGTCCGGTCTATAGACGAGTACACGGCGTAGTACGTGGCGCTCTCCACCATGCCGAGCAGCGCCACGCCGCCGATCCAGTACTGGATGCGCAGCAGTATAGTGCAGTAACTCACCCAGTCCGGTCTATAGCCGAGTACACGGCGTAGTACGTGGCGCTCTCCACCATGCCGAGCAGCGCCACGCCGCCGATCCAGTACTGGATGCGCAGCAGTATAGTGCAGTAACTCACCCAGTCCGGTCTATAGACGAGTACACGGCGTAGTACGTGGCGCTCTCCACCATGCCGAGCAGCGCCACGCCGCCGATCCAGTACTGGATGCGCAGCAGTATAGTGCAGTAACTCGCCCAGTCCGGTCTATAGACGAGTACACGGCGTAGTACGTGGCGCTCTCCACCATGCCGAGCAGCGCCACGCCGCCGATCCAGTACTGGATGCGCAGCAGTATAGTGCAGTAACTCACCCAGTCCGGTCTATAGACGAGTACACGGCGTAGTACGTGGCGCTCTCCACCATGCCGAGCAGCGCCACGCCGCCGATCCAGTACTGGATGCGCAGCAGTATAGTGCAGTAACTCGCCCAGTCCGGTCTATAGCCGAGTACACGGCGTAGTACGTGGCGCTCTCCACCATGCCGAGCAGCGCCACGCCGCCGATCCAGTACTGGATGCGCAGCAGTATAGTGCAGTAACTCGCCCAGTCCGGTCTATAGACGAGTACACGGCGTAGTACGTGGCGCTCTCCACCATGCCGAGCAGCGCCACGCCGCCGATCCAGTACTGGATGCGCAGCAGTATAGTGCAGTAACTCACCCAGTCCGGTCTATAGACGAGTACACGGCGTAGTACGTGGCGCTCTCCACCATGCCGAGCAGCGCCACGCCGCCGATCCAGTACTGGATGCGCAGCAGTATAGTGCAGTAACTCACCCAGTCCGGTCTATAGCCGAGTACACGGCGTAGTACGTGGCGCTCTCCACCATGCCGAGCAGCGCCACGCCGCCGATCCAGTACTGGATGCGCAGCAGTATAGTGCAGTAACTCACCCAGTCCGGTCTATAGACGAGTACACGGCGTAGTACGTGGCGCTCTCCACCATGCCGAGCAGCGCCACGCCGCCGATCCAGTACTGGATGCGCAGCAGTATAGTGCAGTAACTCACCCAGTCCGGTCTATAGCCGAGTACACGGCGTAGTACGTGGCGCTCTCCACCATGCCGAGCAGCGCCACGCCGCCGATCCAGTACTGGATGCGCAGCAGTATAGTGCAGTAACTCGCCCAGTCCGGTCTATAGCCGAGTACACGGCGTAGTACGTGGCGCTCTCCACCATGCCGAGCAGCGCCACGCCGCCGATCCAGTACTGGATGCGCAGCAGTATAGTGCAGTAACTCACCCAGTCCGGTCTATAGACGAGTACACGGCGTAGTACGTGGCGCTCTCCACCATGCCGAGCAGCGCCACGCCGCCGATCCAGTACTGGATGCGCAGCAGTATAGTGCAGTAACTCACCCAGTCCGGTCTATAGACGAGTACACGGCGTAGTACGTGGCGCTCTCCACCATGCCGAGCAGCGCCACGCCGCCGATCCAGTACTGGATGCGCAGCAGTATAGTGCAGTGACTCACCCAGTCCGGTCTATAGACGAGTACACGGCGTAGTACGTGGCGCTCTCCACCATGCCGAGCAGCGCCACGCCGCCGATCCAGTACTGGATGCGCAGCAGTATAGTGCAGTAACTCACCCAGTCCGGTCTATAGACGAGTACACGGCGTAGTACGTGGCGCTCTCCACCATGCCGAGCAGCGCCACGCCGCCGATCCAGTACTGGATGCGCAGCAGTATAGTGCAGTAACTCACCCAGTCCGGTCTATAGACGAG
This sequence comes from Pandemis cinnamomeana, assembly GCA_932294345.1. Taxonomy (NCBI): domain Eukaryota; kingdom Metazoa; phylum Arthropoda; class Insecta; order Lepidoptera; family Tortricidae; genus Pandemis; species Pandemis cinnamomeana. The sequence continues at coordinate 12,670,929 of OW028710.1, read as the reverse complement.
TACACGGCGTAGTACGTGGCGCTCTCCACCATGCCGAGCAGCGCCACGCCGCCGATCCAGTACTGGATGCGCAGCAGTATAGTGCAGTAACTCACCCAGTCCGGTCTATAGACGAGTACACGGCGTAGTACGTGGCGCTCTCCACCATGCCGAGCAGCGCCACGCCGCCGATCCAGTACTGGATGCGCAGCAGTATAGTGCAGTAACTCGCCCAGTCCGGTCTATAGACGAGTACACGGCGTAGTACGTGGCGCTCTCCACCATGCCGAGCAGCGCCACGCCGCCGATCCAGTACTGGATGCGCAGCAGTATAGTGCAGTAACTCACCCAGTCCGGTCTATAGACGAGTACACGGCGTAGTACGTGGCGCTCTCCACCATGCCGAGCAGCGCCACGCCGCCGATCCAGTACTGGATGCGCAGCAGTATAGTGCAGTAACTCACCCAGTCCGGTCTATAGCCGAGTACACGGCGTAGTACGTGGCGCTCTCCACCATGCCGAGCAGCGCCACGCCGCCGATCCAGTACTGGATGCGCAGCAGTATAGTGCAGTAACTCACCCAGTCCGGTCTATAGACGAGTACACGGCGTAGTACGTGGCGCTCTCCACCATGCCGAGCAGCGCCACGCCGCCGATCCAGTACTGGATGCGCAGCAGTATAGTGCAGTAACTCGCCCAGTCCGGTCTATAGACGAGTACACGGCGTAGTACGTGGCGCTCTCCACCATGCCGAGCAGCGCCACGCCGCCGATCCAGTACTGGATGCGCAGCAGTATAGTGCAGTAACTCACCCAGTCCGGTCTATAGACGAGTACACGGCGTAGTACGTGGCGCTCTCCACCATGCCGAGCAGCGCCACGCCGCCGATCCAGTACTGGATGCGCAGCAGTATAGTGCAGTAACTCGCCCAGTCCGGTCTATAGCCGAGTACACGGCGTAGTACGTGGCGCTCTCCACCATGCCGAGCAGCGCCACGCCGCCGATCCAGTACTGGATGCGCAGCAGTATAGTGCAGTAACTCGCCCAGTCCGGTCTATAGACGAGTACACGGCGTAGTACGTGGCGCTCTCCACCATGCCGAGCAGCGCCACGCCGCCGATCCAGTACTGGATGCGCAGCAGTATAGTGCAGTAACTCACCCAGTCCGGTCTATAGACGAGTACACGGCGTAGTACGTGGCGCTCTCCACCATGCCGAGCAGCGCCACGCCGCCGATCCAGTACTGGATGCGCAGCAGTATAGTGCAGTAACTCACCCAGTCCGGTCTATAGCCGAGTACACGGCGTAGTACGTGGCGCTCTCCACCATGCCGAGCAGCGCCACGCCGCCGATCCAGTACTGGATGCGCAGCAGTATAGTGCAGTAACTCACCCAGTCCGGTCTATAGACGAGTACACGGCGTAGTACGTGGCGCTCTCCACCATGCCGAGCAGCGCCACGCCGCCGATCCAGTACTGGATGCGCAGCAGTATAGTGCAGTAACTCACCCAGTCCGGTCTATAGCCGAGTACACGGCGTAGTACGTGGCGCTCTCCACCATGCCGAGCAGCGCCACGCCGCCGATCCAGTACTGGATGCGCAGCAGTATAGTGCAGTAACTCGCCCAGTCCGGTCTATAGCCGAGTACACGGCGTAGTACGTGGCGCTCTCCACCATGCCGAGCAGCGCCACGCCGCCGATCCAGTACTGGATGCGCAGCAGTATAGTGCAGTAACTCACCCAGTCCGGTCTATAGACGAGTACACGGCGTAGTACGTGGCGCTCTCCACCATGCCGAGCAGCGCCACGCCGCCGATCCAGTACTGGATGCGCAGCAGTATAGTGCAGTAACTCACCCAGTCCGGTCTATAGACGAGTACACGGCGTAGTACGTGGCGCTCTCCACCATGCCGAGCAGCGCCACGCCGCCGATCCAGTACTGGATGCGCAGCAGTATAGTGCAGTAACTCACCCAGTCCGGTCTATAGACGAGTACACGGCGTAGTACGTGGCGCTCTCCACCATGCCGAGCAGCGCCACGCCGCCGATCCAGTACTGGATGCGCAGCAGTATAGTGCAGTGACTCACCCAGTCCGGTCTATAGACGAGTACACGGCGTAGTACGTGGCGCTCTCCACCATGCCGAGCAGCGCCACGCCGCCGATCCAGTACTGGATGCGCAGCAGTATAGTGCAGTAACTCACCCAGTCCGGTCTATAGACGAGTACACGGCGTAGTACGTGGCGCTCTCCACCATGCCGAGCAGCGCCACGCCGCCGATCCAGTACTGGATGCGCAGCAGTATAGTGCAGTAACTCACCCAGTCCGGTCTATAGACGAGTACACGGCGTAGTACGTGGCGCTCTCCACCATGCCGAGCAGCGCCACGCCGCCGATCCAGTACTGGATGCGCAGCAGTATAGTGCAGTAACTCACCCAGTCCGGTCTATAGACGAGTACACGGCGTAGTACGTGGCGCTCTCCACCATGCCGAGCAGCGCCACGCCGCCGATCCAGTACTGGATGCGCAGCAGTATAGTGCAGTAACTCACCCAGTCCGGTCTATAGACGAGTACACGGCGTAGTACGTGGCGCTCTCCACCATGCCGAGCAGCGCCACGCCGCCGATCCAGTACTGGATGCGCAGCAGTATAGTGCAGTAACTCACCCAGTCCGGTCTATAGCCGAGTACACGGCGTAGTACGTGGCGCTCTCCACCATGCCGAGCAGCGCCACGCCGCCGATCCAGTACTGGATGCGCAGCAGTATAGTGCAGTAACTCACCCAGTCCGGTCTATAGACGAGTACACGGCGTAGTACGTGGCGCTCTCCACCATGCCGAGCAGCGCCACGCCGCCGATCCAGTACTGGATGCGCAGCAGTATAGTGCAGTAACTCACCCAGTCCGGTCTATAGACGAGTACACGGCGTAGTACGTGGCGCTCTCCACCATGCCGAGCAGCGCCACGCCGCCGATCCAGTACTGGATGCGCAGCAGTATAGTGCAGTAACTCACCCAGTCCGGTCTATAGACGAGTACACGGCGTAGTACGTGGCGCTCTCCACCATGCCGAGCAGCGCCACGCCGCCGATCCAGTACTGGATGCGCAGCAGTATAGTGCAGTAACTCACCCAGTCCGGTCTATAGCCGAGTACACGGCGTAGTACGTGGCGCTCTCCACCATGCCGAGCAGCGCCACGCCGCCGATCCAGTACTGGATGCGCAGCAGTATAGTGCAGTAACTCACCCAGTCCGGTCTATAGCCGAGTACACGGCGTAGTACGTGGCGCTCTCCACCATGCCGAGCAGCGCCACGCCGCCGATCCAGTACTGGATGCGCAGCAGTATAGTGCAGTAACTCACCCAGTCCGGTCTATAGACGAGTACACGGCGTAGTACGTGGCGCTCTCCACCATGCCGAGCAGCGCCACGCCGCCGATCCAGTACTGGATGCGCAGCAGTATAGTGCAGTAACTCACCCAGTCCGGTCTATAGACGAGTACACGGCGTAGTACGTGGCGCTCTCCACCATGCCGAGCAGCGCCACGCCGCCGATCCAGTACTGGATGCGCAGCAGTATAGTGCAGTAACTCACCCAGTCCGGTCTATAGACGAGTACACGGCGTAGTACGTGGCGCTCTCCACCATGCCGAGCAGCGCCACGCCGCCGATCCAGTACTGGATGCGCAGCAGTATAGTGCAGTAACTCACCCAGTCCGGTCTATAGCCGAGTACACGGCGTAGTACGTGGCGCTCTCCACCATGCCGAGCAGCGCCACGCCGCCGATCCAGTACTGGATGCGCAGCAGTATAGTGCAGTAACTCACCCAGTCCGGTCTATAGCCGAGTACACGGCGTAGTACGTGGCGCTCTCCACCATGCCGAGCAGCGCCACGCCGCCGATCCAGTACTGGATGCGCAGCAGTATAGTGCAGTAACTCACCCAGTCCGGTCTATAGACGAGTACACGGCGTAGTACGTGGCGCTCTCCACCATGCCGAGCAGCGCCACGCCGCCGATCCAGTACTGGATGCGCAGCAGTATAGTGCAGTAACTCACCCAGTCCGGTCTATAGACGAGTACACGGCGTAGTACGTGGCGCTCTCCACCATGCCGAGCAGCGCCACGCCGCCGATCCAGTACTGGATGCGCAGCAGTATAGTGCAGTAACTCACCCAGTCCGGTCTATAGACGAGTACACGGCGTAGTACGTGGCGCTCTCCACCATGCCGAGCAGCGCCACGCCGCCGATCCAGTACTGGATGCGCAGCAGTATAGTGCAGTAACTCACCCAGTCCGGTCTATAGCCGAGTACACGGCGTAGTACGTGGCGCTCTCCACCATGCCGAGCAGCGCCACGCCGCCGATCCAGTACTGGATGCGCAGCAGTATAGTGCAGTAACTCACCCAGTCCGGTCTATAGCCGAGTACACGGCGTAGTACGTGGCGCTCTCCACCATGCCGAGCAGCGCCACGCCGCCGATCCAGTACTGGATGCGCAGCAGTATAGTGCAGTAACTCGCCCAGTCCGGTCTATAGCCGAGTACACGGCGTAGTACGTGGCGCTCTCCACCATGCCGAGCAGCGCCACGCCGCCGATCCAGTACTGGATGCGCAGCAGTATAGTGCAGTAACTCACCCAGTCCGGTCTATAGCCGAGTACACGGCGTAGTACGTGGCGCTCTCCACCATGCCGAGCAGCGCCACGCCGCCGATCCAGTACTGGATGCGCAGCAGTATAGTGCAGTAACTCACCCAGTCCGGTCTATAGCCGAGTACACGGCGTAGTACGTGGCGCTCTCCACCATGCCGAGCAGCGCCACGCCGCCGATCCAGTACTGGATGCGCAGCAGTATAGTGCAGTAACTCACCCAGTCCGGTCTATAGACGAGTACACGGCGTAGTACGTGGCGCTCTCCACCATGCCGAGCAGCGCCACGCCGCCGATCCAGTACTGGATGCGCAGCAGTATAGTGCAGTAACTCACCCAGTCCGGTCTATAGCCGAGTACACGGCGTAGTACGTGGCGCTCTCCACCATGCCGAGCAGCGCCACGCCGCCGATCCAGTACTGGATGCGCAGCAGTATAGTGCAGTAACTCACCCAGTCCGGTCTATAGACGAGTACACGGCGTAGTACGTGGCGCTCTCCACCATGCCGAGCAGCGCCACGCCGCCGATCCAGTACTGGATGCGCAGCAGTATAGTGCAGTAACTCACCCAGTCCGGTCTATAGCCGAGTACACGGCGTAGTACGTGGCGCTCTCCACCATGCCGAGCAGCGCCACGCCGCCGATCCAGTACTGGATGCGCAGCAGTATAGTGCAGTAACTCACCCAGTCCGGTCTATAGCCGAGTACACGGCGTAGTACGTGGCGCTCTCCACCATGCCGAGCAGCGCCACGCCGCCGATCCAGTACTGGATGCGCAGCAGTATAGTGCAGTAACTCACCCAGTCCGGTCTATAGCCGAGTACACGGCGTAGTACGTGGCGCTCTCCACCATGCCGAGCAGCGCCACGCCGCCGATCCAGTACTGGATGCGCAGCAGTATAGTGCAGTAACTCACCCAGTCCGGTCTATAGACGAGTACACGGCGTAGTACGTGGCGCTCTCCACCATGCCGAGCAGCGCCACGCCGCCGATCCAGTACTGGATGCGCAGCAGTATAGTGCAGTAACTCACCCAGTCCGGTCTATAGCCGAGTACACGGCGTAGTACGTGGCGCTCTCCACCATGCCGAGCAGCGCCACGCCGCCGATCCAGTACTGGATGCGCAGCAGTATAGTGCAGTAACTCACCCAGTCCGGTCTATAGCCGAGTACACGGCGTAGTACGTGGCGCTCTCCACCATGCCGAGCAGCGCCACGCCGCCGATCCAGTACTGGATGCGCAGCAGTATAGTGCAGTAACTCACCCAGTCCGGTCTATAGACGAGTACACGGCGTAGTACGTGGCGCTCTCCACCATGCCGAGCAGCGCCACGCCGCCGATCCAGTACTGGATGCGCAGCAGTATAGTGCAGTAACTCACCCAGTCCGGTCTATAGACGAGTACACGGCGTAGTACGTGGCGCTCTCCACCATGCCGAGCAGCGCCACGCCGCCGATCCAGTACTGGATGCGCAGCAGTATAGTGCAGTAACTCACCCAGTCCGGTCTATAGACGAGTACACGGCGTAGTACGTGGCGCTCTCCACCATGCCGAGCAGCGCCACGCCGCCGATCCAGTACTGGATGCGCAGCAGTATAGTGCAGTAACTCACCCAGTCCGGTCTATAGACGAGTACACGGCGTAGTACGTGGCGCTCTCCACCATGCCGAGCAGCGCCACGCCGCCGATCCAGTACTGGATGCGCAGCAGTATAGTGCAGTAACTCACCCAGTCCGGTCTATAGACGAGTACACGGCGTAGTACGTGGCGCTCTCCACCATGCCGAGCAGCGCCACGCCGCCGATCCAGTACTGGATGCGCAGCAGTATAGTGCAGTAACTCACCCAGTCCGGTCTATAGACGAGTACACGGCGTAGTACGTGGCGCTCTCCACCATGCCGAGCAGCGCCACGCCGCCGATCCAGTACTGGATGCGCAGCAGGTCGCGCCACTGCAGCCCGCACACCGCCAGCCACGCCGCGCACAGCACCGTGTACACCGCGCACATCACCCCGAAAAACTACAAGACACAAACAAAATACAAGGTCACAGACATACAAGCAGATTAACTGAGTCAAGTCACCCACAGAAAAATGGTTACGGTCAACTCAGCCCGCGGCCTGAGTGCTCTGTGGACTCGTTGACCAAATTCGTGGTCAAATGATCCCACAGACCACTTAGCCCGCGGGCTTTGCTCACTTTGTTATTTTCATGGATGACTAGACCCACACTAATACCACAGACAGGATTTCGATACGCAGAATGGCATACGTTAATTATCCAATACGCTTTAAGTCCGTTTTGGATAGAGTGCGGGGCCTAAGCCGCGAACGTATTTGTTTACATACATACATACATAAATCACGTCTTTATCCCTTACGGGGAAGACAGAGCCTGAGCCACGTTTATCTTTTAGCACGTTTAGATATTTTGATTCTCCTTTCCACCTATTCGCCCACAATCATGCGAAACATGTTGGAAATTTTCAGGTAACAGATTCAGTGGGTCAAGTCACCCACAAAAAAATAAATACGGTCAACTCAGCCCGCGCGCTAAGTGCTCTGTGGGCTCATTTGACCACACAGAGTACACAACTGAAAATGAAAATTTATTTTTTGCAAATTGGCCGCCAAGGGCTCTTTTACATGTCTTTTTGAAACTACCAGCGCATTCGGAAAGACCATCATTGCCAAGAAGAATGCCCCGCAAGAAACTTGGCAGAAAGTCATTTTTTCAAAATAAAATACAGTAAGAATATTGAAAGTTTACTTAAATTAAATACATTTATAAAAGGGATGTATAAGGTCCCCGAGCCTTGAATTATATTAATCTATAGTAGAGATGTATAAAGTCTCTACTAGTCAAAACAAGAAAAAAAAAATAAGTTCAGTGGAGGTGTAAAACGCCGTAAAAATCAATCAGAGATGTCTCCAATGTCGAAGAGAAAAAAAAAATAAAACAATATTATGAAATATACATTTCATGTCAAGTAAGTAGCCAATAAGCTTTTGGATTCCGAAGGCAAGCTTACGTCTGCCGCCCCCGATGTTGGCTCTCACGCAACTAATTTGAATACAAACCAAAATGTATTTGCTAAAATCATTCTTAATGAAAACTTTTTTTGCTGACTGTACCAAATAGCCAGTACGATACTACCACTTTTTTTCCTAAATTTGAACTTTTATTTTTATAGTATTTATAGCTGCCGCTTTCCGTCAGTGTGTGACCGAGACAGCTGCATTTTCTATTCGAACACTCACTGGTAAAAGAGGGTAGATAGCAGCGGACAGGTAACTGGAGTCCTTCACCATCTCGATGTGAACGGTGCCATTGAACTTCGTTGTGCTCAACACAGCGACAGTCAGGATGTAGACACCTTCATTCAGAACATTGATGAGGGGAGAAGATTTCTGAAACAACAGTTTTAGTTTTCTAAACAATACTAAAAACTAGAACTTATATTAGATCCGAAAAGTAAACCACAAAGCCAGCAAAGGGAATCATACCCTCTCAATCCTCCTCAATTCGTGGTGCGAGTCTTACCCTTCCACTACTCATTGCAGTAGGTACTCGATTAAAATCAGTCATTTCACTCCTACGCGAATTATATCGGATGAACAGTAAAAAAAAAAACAAAATCGGGAAGTAAAATTTTTGTAAACAAACAAGCCCCCCCCAAATTCGTAAAAAATTCAAATACCTATTATAGTATAATTGATTTGTTCGATTGTTCTCCCATATTCATTCTTTCTTTGTAGCAAATTTTCTTTTCCTGTTTTTTTCACGAATGCTATTTTTTCAAGTCTGTTATTTTTATGAAGCTTATTTTCACATTCGCGGTTTTTCTATGTCGCATTTTTCCAGTCACGTTTTTACCCGATTCCAATCGGCACAAACACAGCTCCTATTTCTGCTTGGTTTTGGCCCTTCGGGCTAATGCAAGACTAGCATAACCTAAATCTACTTATGAGCCGTTAAGTCTAGAGGTGTGATTTAGCAGTGCGATACTTAAGGCTCGATGGGAAACCGGAACTCTGTGATACCAGGGACCCATCGACAGTCTGTGTCGATTGAGATTAGGAAAAAACGCGACTGGGAAAAAATGCGACACAGAAAATACCGCGAAAATGAAAAAAAAAGACCTGGAAAAATTGCATTCATAAAAAAAAGGCGAAAAGAGAATTTGCTACAAAGAAAAAACCACTATGGGGAAATAATCTAACAAGCCTTATAGTTAATTGTTATAAAATGCGAGATATCAAGTACATCCTTTGGCATTCTAGTGGATGTGATGCTAATAGCATACAAAGAGGGATAGGCGTCAAAATGGGTTGGAATGTATGTACAATACAAGTGATCACTGTCAAAATTGCATTTACTTAACAGTGGGTAAACTTACAGGTTGTGCGATGGCCCCAGCATCTTTCTTGGCTTCGTCTGTCACCGTGGCATCATTCTTAATGACTAGAGGGAAGGGCTGCTTGCTCGGGCACAAGAATTTAAATTCGCCAGTAGCGTGTGGAAGCAATGTTTTGTTCCCCACCACATCACTAGGGGGTTTCTTGCAGTCTACAATACGCTGGAAGAGGAAACAGTTGATTCAGTTAAAGTGATCTTTCTCGTGATTGCTAGATTCGATATCATACTGATGAGTTATCTTCAGACCTTTAATTACCGTTATTTTTGCGTAACGCTATTTTTCATAACGTTAGATTATCGAATATCATTTTTCAATAAAACGTTTTTAGGTAGCGCTATTTTTCAGTACGTTATATTACCGAATAGCGTTTTTTAATAAAACATTATTTATTCTGTAGCGGTATTCATTATAACGTTATTAATAGCGATATATATCGATACTTCGGCAAGTGATATAATAACGTTATAGGCCATCTCTTTCTTACACTCTATAACACCCGCTCTATATAACGTGCGACAAACATATGCAATGACAAATCTGTACTGTTTTCGTGAATTGTCAAAACATACTTTACAAATTTGTTTCGTGGGACTAGGCCGTAAAGTTGATATCATAGTAGTAGTTCATAATCAGTTTCATAGCGTTATTATACCTAACGCTATTTCATAACGTTATGGTTTTCTTTAAACACAAACGACATATACCGGTATTATATCGTTTTTTTCATAACGTTTTAAAGGTCTATAACGCTATTTCGTAAAGTTACGGTTTTCTTTTCGTTATGATATGATATAACGTTATGAAGGAATATAGAATTTGTTTGAACGAAATTTTAAACACAAACGATATATACCGCTATTATATCGTTTTTTTTTATAACGTTATAAAGGTCTGGTTATCTTTGATGGTGTTTATAATGACAATAATAATAAAGCTTTATTTATTCCGTTTCATATATTTCAACAGTGTATTAGAGTTGTTAAGGAAATAAATTGTTAATGACTAATGAAATAAATAAAAAGATATTAGTAGAGTTAATCATTACTACATAGTATAAAACAGTCGCTTATCGCTGTCTGTCCCTACCCTATGTATGCTTATATCTTTAAAACTACGCAATGGATTTTGATGCAGTTTTTGTTAAATAGATAGTGATTCAAAAGGAAGGGTTGTATGTAAAATTCTATGCAGACGAAGTCGCGGGCAGAAGCTAGTTTTTACTAATTTAATTTAGACCCCTTTCAAACACAGCCCATTGAAAAGTACTGGAAAACATTAACAGGGGTGTTCAGTGAAACTAAACCAAGCTGCTGAAATTATCTGCTTTGTACAAGTAACCGACCGCTTATAGTCGTTTATAGTCTTACTAGCGACCCGCCCGACTTCGCACGGTATATTATGCATGTATTATACATATAAACCTTCCTCTTGAATCACTCTATCTATTAAAAAAAACCGCATCAAAATCCGTTGTGTAGTTTTGAAGATATAAGCATACATACGGACATGAGGACAGAAAAAGCTACTTTATTTTATACTATGTAGTGATAGTCCTCGCCCGCGGTGCGGGCGGGTAGTGCGCCTGTCGGTACCCTTTGTCGTCATACGCGGCGCCCCTGTGCCGCGTGGGCGAGAATACATTTAAGGTCGGTCTATACTAGTTATAAAGAAAATACAAATAATCGAGGCGGTAATAAAGTTGTTACCTTTTCAAAGTAATGGAAGTAGTCGGGAGAGCATGTACTTTGCTCCCATCGGTATGATACGGTGAGATTAGCATCCACAATGTCACAGCCAACTGCAAAACAATTGAATGTTATACTAAAAATAGGGAATATTCGTGGTTTTTTTCATGGCTTTCATTAAAAGCTTATTTATGTAGTAAAAAATACACAAAAAATATTTTTCAAATAACTATAAAAATAACGGAGATATAAGGTATCAAAGATTTGTCTATCTCTTTCTAGAAAAACCGAATTTTAATATGGAGTTTATACGGGTGTTGTGACAAATGACGTCACATGTCACACATTATACTATGTAGTATGAAACTCTTATATTTTCCGTGTTTCTTGACCGATGTTACTTTTAATTTCACTTATTGTCATCTTTTTTACGATATTTTCATATTTTATTCAGAAAAGTTTTTTTTTTTAATGCTTGAATCAGGTATTCTCAATGGCATAGATTAGTGAGACGGTCAATATTATCAATAATATTGTGCTACTGGTACGTAGAGCGGACAACGTAATAGAGAGGAAATGTCATGTAATTTATATAAAATTAAGTAAGCAACAAGCTATTATGATTGATAAAGATAGTTAATGTTTAATTGTTGTATAGCATAGTTGGACGATTCACTCACTATCCTATGATATTTCGTGATCTGGATCGCAATATGCATGGGTCACACCGTAATACTGAACTTATTTTTTTTTTTGTTTTTTTTTTTACTAGTAGAGACTTTATACAACATCTCTACTATTTATAGATGAATATAATTGAAGGCTCGGGGACCTTATACATCCCTTTTATAAATGTACTAGCTGACACAGCGAACTTTGTTCCGCCTTAAATTTGAAAAATTCCTTTGTAAGTGCATCTTTATACTTATCAAGGAATAATGTGTAGGCATGCTAAATTTAATGTCTGTAGCTTTATTAGTACAACATTTCAGAATTTTCCGTGAGAAAATCGGGATAAAAAGTATCCTATGTCCGTCTCCTGGTTCTAAGCTACCTCCCTACCAATTTTCAGCCAAATCGGTTCAGCCGTTCTCGAGTTACAAATAGTGTAACTAACACAACTTTCTTTTACATATTATATAGATTTAATTTATCTAAGTAGAATTTAAGTATTCTTACTGTATTTTATTTTTAAAAATGACTTTCTGCCAAGTTTCTTGCAGCACATTCTTCTTGGCAATGATGGTCTTTCCGAATGCACTGGTAGTTTCAAAAAGACATGTAAAAGAGCCTTTGGCGGCCAATTTTCAAAAATAAATTTTCATTTTCATTTTCATATTGATTGATAGTCAATAAAATTGAGCTGAATAAACTTTATTTGTTCACATTTATCACAGTATCTCCATACATGTACATACCTTACGGTTTATTCCCATAGGGGTGGAAGGAGACTACAGTGGCCCAATTTTGAAAGCACTAAATACCTGGGAATAACACTTGAAAGTGGTGAAAAATTAGTTAGAGTAGATTATAAAGTCAAATTAATCTTCTCAACTAGTCGAAACTTTAATTTGAGCCATAGTTCCGTAGCAATAAACAATTTTTTCAACTTTCAAATGGTACTTTTAAGTGATGTACTCTCAAAAATCAGGCCCCTCCATCTCCAATTGGAATATTTATTCTAAAATTTGTGCTTTTCCGATTATGTAACATAGCAAAGTTAACTTACTTGTTACTTTAACTCTCGAATCTTTAAATAAAGATTTAGCTAAAGTAAAATCGCAGTACTCCTGTAAAAAAACACAATCATATAAGTTTTTTTTAACTTTAGTCTTCATAAAAGGTAACTGAAACTAATAATAATTTTCCGTTTTGATCAACTCTAAGATAACATGAGTCCAGCTTTTAACTCTCGTACTGACTCTGATATGAGTCAGGGCGGCACTTGAGAGAAACATAATATTGTATATGTTGCAACCTTGATCATTGATGTTATACAAAACATTTAGAAATACAGGTACATTATTCAATGCAGTCAGTTGAGCCTAAATATCATAATAATATTGAGTTCTCACCCCACCGAGCGGTAAATCCCATTTTCCGACGTCGGAAAAACCGACAGAAACTTTGACGATAGCCAAAATTAGCAGAATGCACCGTAACATTATAAATGACACTTAAAAGTAAGTAACAGGAACTATATTTTATTTAACTATCTCCCAGCCTGCCTCAAACCGCATTTTTTCTTTTCTTGGAAGCGAATTTTATCAACACTTTTTCCCATGAAGCACATACACATACACACAATGCATTTGACAACTCTGCCTGCATTTTTTTTTTTTTTTTTTTTATTGAGCATTGGCTACGAGGGCCATCAGCTTAAACATTATAACAACATAAAAATTAAATGAAGGATATAAACTCTTTTAAAACATGAAATGGAGAACTAAAATTAAAACAAACTATACAATCACTAACTTAAAATTAAAAGTACAACAGAAAATAATGTAACAACGAATATTTACAATGGACCAAAAGTATTTTTAACAAAATCAAAGATGTAACTATATAAATCCTTATGCGTTAAAAGTTCCTGTACATTTAAAGGGAAATCTATATATTTTAAGTTTTCTTTACAGAGGGCAATAAATAGTAATCGTTGTAGGTTAAAATTAGGACAATTATAGAACAAGTGATCTAAATTACAGTTTTCAAAGGAACAAAATTTACAGACAGAGTTATTAGACAATTTTAATCTATGGAGATGAGCTGGAAAGAGACAATGACCAATACGTAGTCGACAGAGACTTTTAATGTACTGCCTACCCAAGTAGACATTGCTTTTTTCAAACCAGGCAGTAGTAGAAGGGTTTGGTTGGATTTCAGCCAACCATTTCCCCTTAAAATTTCTGGAGCTATTCAGAGACATTGACCAGCGCTTTAACATCATGTCTTTTACACATATATGCAGATCAGTAAAAGGGACTTTAAAGTAACATTGTTCAGCATTTGCTGTGAATTTAGCAATAGAATCAACAATTTCATTACCTAAGACGCCAGAATGGCCAGGAACCCAACAAAATTCTACAATTACATTACAATTAAAAAGTTCATCAATGTGACTACGTAACACATAAATTAAGTAGTTGACATTAGCTTTAATCTGTTTATTAGATATTGCTTGAAGAGCACTCATAGAGTCTGATAAAATTAGAAATTTATTGCATGAGAAATCATTATTTTTAATATACATAAGAGCATAAATCATAGCTAGTATTTCGGCTGAATAAATTGAAAAATAATTACTACACGAAAATACTTTTCCTATTTTCATAGCAGAATCATAGAAAGCAAAGCTAGTACGAGTATTGGTTTTAGATCCATCAGTATAAATTTTAATGTAATCACACTTATCATCTAGAAATTCATAAAAATAAAACTTAGATTTAAATTTAGTTATAGTAACCGGAACATCTCTCATCATGGACTGAAAACTGTTAGAAAAACAAGGAATCATGTTGTGCCAGGAAACCGCGTCTTGAAACTCAAAATTTAAATATGAAATTGATTTACTGATACAAGTGGTAAAAGGAAGCGAAGTTATATTATAATTAGGAATAACAACATTTTCTAGAAAACGATTTACTAGTACGTTATCACGGCTGATTAAGTTAAGACAAAATTTATCAGTTAAATAACATCTCCGTACAAATAGGGGAGGAATACCGGCCTCTACTTCCAAAGAATTAATAGGAGAAGACATCAAAGCTCCTGTAATTATACGTAAAGCTTTATTTTGCAGAACATCAAGCTTACGAAGCAAATAACCCGAAGCATTTGCATAAAAAATGCAGCCGTAATCAAACTGACTTCGAACCAAGGACATATACAGGGTTTTCAATATTTTTGGGTCAGAACCCCAACTAACTCCCACTAGGGATTTCAGGACATTTAAGCGAAGCTCAGCTTTTTTATATATGTATGCAATATGTGGAGCCCAGGACAGTTTAGAATCTAACATAATACCTAAGTATCGCTCAGAAGTACTAAAGGGTAATAAACTATTGTTATACATTATCTTGGGGTTGTGTAAACAGTTATGACTAAAAACCATTACTGAACTTTTTTCAACATTGACTTCTAGCTTAAGTTCGTGTTGAAATAAATTACACAAAGTTAATAAACAGCTATTCATTTTTAATTCTCCTTCAGACAGGTCATCACAGTCTAAATAAATAACAAGGTCATCAGCATAAAAAGAATACTTAACACAAGTTGGAATTTGTTTCATAAAGTCAACGAGGCTCAAAATAAAAACTAAAGGAGAGATGACAGATCCTTGCGGAGTTCCTTTAAAGGTTGTTTTGGGACCATACAACGTATTTTTAATTTTAAGGGACACACTACGATTATTTAAGAAGTCAAAAATCCAAAATAAAACTGGGCCAGGAATACCAAGCCGGTGTAAACTTTTTACTAAATAATTATGGTTGATGTTATCAAAGGCTCCTTTTATGTCGAGAAAAACCGACAAAGTATATTTATTATTCTTCATATTATTTCTAATGTCACCCAATAAACAACCTAAATTATACATTGTATTCTTTCCTTTACGGAAACCAAATTGATATTCTGGAATCAGAGAGTTGTGTTCAATAAACCATTCAAGTCGATTCTTCAACATAGTTTCAAATAACTTAGCTAAACACGAAGTAAGAGAAATGGGACGATAAGCATCTAAACTATTCGAATCTTTATTAGGTTTTAAGATGGGAACTACAAATTGAACTTTCCAGATGGGAGGGATGACTTTTCGTAACCAAAGGTTATTGTAAATACTTAGAAGAATTGCTTTTACTTTAACTGGTAAGTTCTTGATGACAGAATAAGGGATGAAATCAGGACCTGGAGAAGTATTCTTTTTGGAGCTTAAAGAAGACTCGAGTTCGTAATATTTAAAAGGACTAAGCATCCATTGAGCTGATTCTGAACCCTTCGAAGTAAAATAGGAATTAAAAGTATCAAAGGAAGTACAAGGGTCATCAGAACTGGATGAAGCAATTTTGT
Organism: Pandemis cinnamomeana; assembly: GCA_932294345.1. Lineage (NCBI taxonomy): Eukaryota > Metazoa > Arthropoda > Insecta > Lepidoptera > Tortricidae > Pandemis > Pandemis cinnamomeana. Next base: position 12,655,126 of record OW028710.1, on the reverse strand, counting down.
CTAAAAAATTAAGAGCATTCGATAGGTCATCAAAAAAGCGCGATTTAGAGGTATTATTTAACTTAGCAAACTTAAATCTTTTAACATGGTCCCAAATTAGTTTTAATGGTGTCATTCGATTAAATGAGGAACAAAGGTTAACCCAACTTAAAAGTTTTTGTTCAGCTAAAATTTTTTTCTTTTTTGCATCAAATTGTTTATATAGTAAATAGTTTTCTAATGTAGGGTAACTTTTGTAAGAAAGTAAGGCGATTTTGGATTGATTGACGGCCTGAGAGCACAAATCATTCCACCAAATTACAGCTTTACGTTTTTTATTTTTTGTATAGCAACTAGACCTTTTAGGAAATGTCAATAAGATGTCACTTAAAATTTTAAAAAACTCGTTATAAGCTTCAATTGGGTCAGAACTAAGACTAAACATAGCAAATTTTTGTTCACACATATCAATGAATTTTTTCCAATCTATTTTATTAAAGTTAATATTAGATAAACATTCAACATCAGATATTTTGGTAGAATCACTTGCAGCTTCATTAGGATTCTGGACAGGGCCATTGTATAGGACTTCAATCAGCAGAGGGAAATGATTACTACTCATTAAGTCATCGAGCACAGAAAGAGAGCAGCTGGAACTTAATGCTGGCGAAGCAAAAGCCAAATCAAGAACGTTGCCTTGTTGATCGAAAGGTGCAAATGTGGTAGCTCTTTGGTCATGGTCATTAAGGCAAACAAGATTGTGAGTGTCCACGAAAGAATATAGTAAATTACCTCTACGATCAATATTTCTACAGCCCCAAGCAATATGGTGAGCATTGAAGTCACCAACAATAATAAAGTTTCTGTTAGTGATCTTTGAAAAAACATTGTCAAGATGATGAATTCCAAATTTACCATTGGGAGCAGGAGGTGCATAACAGGAAAGAATATCTAGTGAAAAAGAGCCTAATGAGATAGAGCAGAGAATATTTTGAAAGTCATAAGAAGAACTAGAAGAAGCTGTTGTGTATTTGTACTTACAGTTTATAGCGACAGCAACTCCACCACATGGACGGCTGGAGTCCTGCCGCAAGATGTTGAATCCTTGTAACCTAAAACTTTTACCATGAGTAAGCCAAGTTTCATTCAACAAAATTAAATCAATTTCAGTATTATTAGAAAGAAAATGTTGTAATTGTGACAGCTTTGAGAGGATGCTGCGAGAGTTCCAGTGAAATATAACAAGCTGCTTTATACCACCTCTACTATCCATAGTTAGGATCCAAAGTTGGTAATAAGCAACTCCTTTATAAGGTTAGTACTAATTGGAGTATTAGCATCTGGGTTATGTTTCTTTTTAAGTATTTCTACAATTGTTCTTGTCAGAGTGTTCATAACTTCAGTAGAATTTAATATGTCTGAGATCATAGCTCTACGTTCTGGTGTTTTCAAAGGAGGGAATGCTGTTTTAGATGCTACTGAGGCATATGTTACTTTACCATTAATTTTATCTTTTACTTCATTTAACTTTGCCTTTTTAACTGGGCAATTTGGGGACACTGCAATGTGATCATTTTTTTTACAATTGATGCACTTCATACTGTCTTTATTATTGCAGTCTTTAAAAAAGTGGGATCCAGAGCAGATTGAGCACAACTGTTCAGATTTGCACGAGTTTCGGCCATGACCAAACTTGTAGCAGGTGAAGCACTGGCGAAGAGGTTTGATGTATTGTTGCACATCGAACCAAATGTGGTCGAATGTTACATGATCCGGAAGTGTAGAACTCAAGAATGTGACGAGAACTGTTGGAGTAGGTAGTATCTGGTCACCCAACTTCCTTGTGAAACGCTTTACACCAATAATTTCTACTTGCGCCTTCAATTGTTCAAGCAATTCTTCTTCAGAGAGCTCTGTAGGAGCTTTTATGATACCGAGTGACTCCAGATGATCATAAGGAATTTTCGCTACCCATCCATAAGAATTTAATAGTCTATTGTCCAAAATAAACGTGTTTGCGTCTTTTTTGTTGCAGAACATCACTTTGACCATAAAGAGCCCAACAGCTTTAACATAAGCAACACCTTTTACGTTTTTTAAAACTTTGTTGGTTTTAAGAAGGTCCATTTTGGCCTGGGGCGATGTAATGTCTATGGTTTTGTATCTTAGCAACCGTGTGTTTACAACTAGACACTGTCACTTAACCAAAATAAAGTCTTTTCAATATGAACGTATATTAGCACAGTTTCCTTAAATAATATTAAATAGAGTCCATCTCACACGATAAACTACTATAGGTTATGGGCTGACGCAGAAAGTTTGTTAAAGATGGATAACTATACAACGAAATTGCTAATCGGTCAACTTGAAGGAAAGACCAACTGGTCTACGTGGAAGTATAAAATACGTATAGCTCTACGAAGCATTCCGAATGCTTTAGAGATTGTCGAAGGAACATTAGTAAGTCCTGTAACAGTAGCAGATGAAGCAATAGATGGAGTTGCACAAGTGGCAGCAGGCGCAGGAGATCAGCTTGTGTCCTACACGAAGGCCCAGTGCAGTGCTCTACTCCTATTGACAAGTAACATGAGCGATGCTACATTACAAAAGGTCATGAGATATGACACCGCTCGAGAAGTCTGGTTAGAACTACACAGATTGTTTGATGGAACCAATGAAGATAAAAGCTACAACTTATGCATGAGCTTCTTCGGATTCAAACGGAACCCTGAAGATGACGTCGTGACGCATATGAGTAAACTGAAGAATATTTGGACTGAGCTTATTGAAGATTTAAAGAAAGACAAAAAGGAGTTACCCGAACTTCTGTTGATCTGCAAGATACTTGATACGCTTGGCGAGGAATATTCTCCGTTTAAAAGTAGCTGGCTATTGGTACCAAAATCAGAACGAACAATAGAGAGTCTAACTAATCATCTGTGTGCATTTGAAAGGAACTTGTTAAGTAATCACGTACCTGAACAAGAAGCCCTAATCATGCGTTCAAATGTCCAGAAGAATAAAGACAAGAAAATAAAATGCAATTACTGCTCAAAAATCGGCCATCGCGTCAAGAATTGTGAAAAATGGATTCTAGATGGCAAACCACCAAAGAGCAACAATCCTTCGAAAAATATCCCGTCAACTTCCAATTCTAGGGTTGTTAACATGACAGTGATGCTAGTGCAGAAAGAAGTTTGCACAATTGAGCACGATAAAGACAACTGGTTCGTCGACAATGGAGCCACAAGCCACATAATTAATAGAGGAGATCTATTCACAACGTACGATAATTTTGATGACACCCATACGGTCACGACAGCCAATGGCAATATCTTGAAAGCCAAAGGAAAAGGATCTGTTATCATTGAAGCTATTGTAAAAGGGAAAGTCTCACCTATCACACTAGAAGATGTTTGGTATGTTCCGAGTATCCAGAAGAACCTGTTTTCGGTCCTAGCTGCTCATGATAAAAACCCTAACAGTAAATTTACGTCCACGATTGAAGAATGCAGCATCTCAATCGAAGGAAAAGTCAAAGTTGTTGGTAAGCGAAAGCAACGTGGTGGTCTCTATAAACTGAGTGTTAAGGATGCTATGCCACAGAAAGTGGTGTCATATCTGACGACCGAGACTCAGTTATATCATGAGAGATATGCACACCAAAATAAGCGACATGTTCGAGCTTTTGTGAAACGAGAATTAGGAATAGAACTACCCATAGATGACTCACTATGCGAAAGTTGCATATTTGGAAAATCGCACAGACAGAAGTTCGGTACAAGACCGAGAGCGTCACAACCAGGTGAACTCATACACAGTGACGTGTGCGGACCATTTCCTAATTCTATCACAAATTTACGGTATTTTGTACTTTTTCGAGATGATTACTCTGGCTACCGTTTGATTTACTTTATGAAAGCCAAGTCTGAAGTAAAACAAAAATTAAGAGACATGATCACAGAAGTACAGAATGCAGGTCATACAATCAAAACACTTTTATGTGATAACGGCGGTGAATATGCGAATCCAGATGTTAGAGAGATTCTTGCCACATATGGAATCAAGCAAAGACTAACGATGCCGTACACACCAGAACAAAATGGCTGCTGTGAGCGTGATAATCGTACGCTAGTCGAGGCGGCAAGAACCATTATGTACAGTGGAGAAGGTTTTCCTCAAGCACTTTGGGCCGAGATAATCAATTCAGTCGCTTACGTCCTCAATAGAACTGGCCCGTCTAGAGTGGAATTGAAAGCACCGTATGAATTGTGGCATGGTAAGAAGCCAAAAGTATCTCACTTAAAGATAATTGGAAGCACGTGCTATAGCCATGTCCCCAAACAGAGGAGGCAGAAACTCTCCAAGAAAGCCTACAAAGGAAGACTAGTGGGTTATGACAATGATGACGGATATCGTATCTGGGCAGCCGTAGAAGATGGCAAATATCGATTGGTACGATCTCGAGACGTCACTTTTGATGAAAAACCGCTCAACAGAGTCGAAAACGAGACTGCTAAGTCACAGATAACTCGAAGCACTCAACCAGTCGAACTTGAGATTAAAGTATCGTCAGAAACTCGTCAAGCAGAACCTGATCAACCGATACCAAGCTACGAGAATTTAGCTGACGGAAGCAACTCAAGATCTGTCGAATTTGAGGAGGAAAGTATAGTCGAAGACCAAGGTGCTTATGAAGAACCTTCACAGACAGTTACAGAGTCTATTGTTGGAGCCGAAGAAGTCGATCACGCTACTCCTGAGGAAGCTATAGATGAAGAATTCTTCGATACTGAACCACCAAGGTATGAACTAAGACCACGACCAACTCTTCGACATCCAAAATTCGACGATTATGTATGCAGTGTTGACAGTTCCATCGAACCTCAAACCTATCGAGAAGCCAACGAAAGCCCCTTAAAGGCACAATGGTTTGAAGCAATGGAAAAGGAAATAGAGTCCTTAAAAGAGAACGATACTTGGACACTGAAGGCTCTACCACAGGGCAGACGTGCGATACCATGCAAATGGGTATATAAAGTAAAGAGGCATCCAGATGGATCGATTGAACGCTTTAAGGCACGCCTTGTAGCAAAAGGCTTTAAACAGCGAAAGGGAATCGACTATGACGAAACTTATAGCCCTGTCGCTCGATTTGCAACAATTCGATCTCTAATAAGCGTAGCTGCTAATGAAGGAATGTATCTCACGCAGTTTGATGTCACGACAGCGTTTCTCTACGGAAAACTAATTGAGGACATATATATGCAGCAGCCTGAAGGCTTTGACGATGGTTCCACCAGAGTATGCAAACTCAACAGGAGTTTATATGGGCTTAAACAAGCGCCTCGTTGTTGGAACTACCGCTTCCACGAAGTTCTCCTAGAACTCGACTTCAAGCAAAGTACCTCAGACCCGTGTCTGTATACCAAGATGGTTGGAACACGCAAGATTTTACTCACCCTGTATGTTGATGACGGGTTGATAGCAGCAACGGATCAACAGCTCGCTGAGGAATTCTTGGAAAGTCTGAAAGGAAAGCTTAAAATAACGACGAAACATGCGTCGTTCTATTTAGGAATGGAAATTGAACAGTGCAACGACGGCACTATAATAATAAATCAGAAGTCATATACCAGGAAAATATTGGAACGTTTTGGTATGCTTGACTGCAACCCCCTTTCTACACCGATTGATGTTTCAGGGAAAGTCGTAGAAAGTGAGATAGAAGAAGAAAACGGTAATGTCTCGTTTCCTTATCGTGAGGCCGTAGGAGCACTAGCTTACCTCATGGTTGGTACTCGGCCCGACATAGCTTTTGCGGTAGGAGTGGCGTCCCGTAAACTAGAGAACCCCTCCAAGTCAGATTGGAATAAAGTAAAACGATTACTGCGTTACCTGAAAGGGACAATGTCATTTGGGATCCAATACAGAAGTGGTTTCTCAACTGGCATACTTGAAGCTTTTAGCGATGCTGATCATGGAGGAGACGTGTCCACAGGACGATCCACGACTGGAGTCGTATGTCGATACTCAGGAGGAGCTATATCCTGGCTAAGCCAAAGGCAGACGTCAGTGGCAATATCTACCACAGAAGCTGAGCTTGTAGCCGCCAGTGAAGGAGCAAGAGAATTAGTCTGGCTCTCAAGAGTTTTACAAGAGCTGACGGAGTTAAAACAAGTACCCACTCTAAGTGTAGACAATGAAGCTGCTGTACGATTGGCTCACAATCCAGAGTTCCATAAGAGAACGAAACATATACGTATCAGACATTTCTTTGTACGAGAACTGGTACTAGATGGAACTATAGAGGTGAAAAGAATAGGCACTTCTCAACAAGTTGCAGACATATTAACTAAAGGTCTGGCAAAACCCTTGTTCGTCCGCTTACGAGCACAATTAGGAAGTGGAGAGAGGTCTCATGATTTCTCATGACTTATTTTCTCTTAAGTGAGGGAAAGTGTAATGTCTATGGTTTTGTATCTTAGCAACCGTGTGTTTACAACTAGACACTGTCACTTAACCAAAATAAAGTCTTTTCAATATGAACGTATATTAGCACAGTTTCCTTAAATAATATTAAATAGAGTCCATCTCACACGATAAACTACTATAGGCGAATCAGCAGTTGGAGCACAGGAAAGCAGCACTGGATATTCTTTTTTATCATTTTCAGTGTAAATGTGGTGGTAATCCTTGAACAAACCTCGTTTGTTCCTGGAAAAAATTGCCGCCATTTTATTTGGGGACTCGTCATTTCCCGAATCAGTTTTTTTCCTTTTTTTCCCGTCACACCCGCCGCTATTTTCACCCATCTTCACAACAAAAAAAAATGTAACAAAATAGGTACAAAAGGGCTTGTAACTAATTTAATTAAAGTAATTTGAAATTTTCCGCTTTATTTCAATGGTTTTTTTTTTTTTTTTTTTTTTATAAAGATTATGGCCTGGATACTAGTCCTTTAAGCCAGTACTTAATTTGGCTTCACTTCATTTTCATTCAAATTTTAATCATGGTACTTTTGATGTATTTATATAATGCAACGTAACTGTCAGTATTTTGAAGAATGTCAATAAGGCGGCGGGGGACATCATTTTTAAACACTTCACTTAAATCACTTGCAAGTACTAGTCTATCAAAAGCAAAAGCTTGGCACTGAAATATTAAATGTTCGACGTCTCCTACACTACCATTCTGACAGTGAGGGCATATATTCTCCGTTATTATTTTAAATCGTGCTAAATGTGCTGGTGCACAGTTGTGCCCAAATCGAAGTCTATTCATTGTTGTAATGAATCCGCGACTTCCTAACGTTATCTTCTCATACCAAGGCTTTCCAGGTAAGTCAGGTTGTATACTAGCGTACCATCTTCCTTTAGTTTCTCTGTCTTTAATCCATAAATCAGTCCACACCTTAGCGATATCTTTCTTCACTAATGCTTGACAATCGGTCATAGGAATCTTAGTACTAGGCCTTACATCTAATTCATTAGTACCTATAAATGCAGCTTTATCTACAATTTCGTTTCCTGTTATCCCAGAATGTGAAGGGATCCACATAAAGCTTATATTTACATCATTACTACTAAATTGTAATAACATCTCTTTAATTTGATACAAGATGAAATTATTCTTATAATGCGACTGTTTGTTTTGCAACCCATATATTAAGCTAAGTGAATCAGTAAAAATAAAGAAATGTTTACATTCTAATACTCTTTTTATACATTTCAGGGCTTCAAGAACCGCATAAGCTTCAGCTGTGAATATGGAACACATGTTGTCAAGCCTGAAACTCTGTACAAATTTTATTTGAGGATCATAAACCGCACTTCTCACATGTGATTCTGTCTTGCTACCATCTGTGTACAATTTATAATAGTTTGGAATTTGTGACAAAAAGTTTAGAAAATCAGTGTTGTTTTTAATTAATTTGCTACATACAGTGATATTTACAAGCTTACTGCTATAACTATCATTATAACATGGCCAGTTTGAACTTTGAAACATATTAATGAACTTGAGTTCCATTTGTAAAAGCATTTCTCCAATCTGGGGACTTCTTGGTTGAGCCTTTATTTTCCTAATTACAATTTTATTATCGTTGGCATACAATTTAATTAAATACCTGTTAGCTAAAAGCAACCACCTTACCGGCAAAGGCATAATATTCGTTTCTATTTCCATAGCTCTGATTGGAGTTGAGCACATAGCTCCAGATATTATCCGCATTGCCTTATTCTGAATTATATCTAGTTTCTGGGAATGAGAGGTACTCATGTGTGCTAAAAAGCTATAATCAAAGTGACTTCTTACAAGTGATTTATACAGTATGGATAATATCTGAGGGTCAGCACCCCAAGATATTCCGGCCAGACATCTCATAATATTTAATCCCTTGAGAGATTTAGTAATTATATGTTTAATATGTTGGTTAAAATTTAATTTATTATCTATAATTACACCTAAAAACTTATGAGCTGAAACTTCTTTGATAATTTCATTGTTATAAAGAACATTAACATTTGATGTGTCTTTGCCTAGAATTAACAGACTACTTTTATCAGGATTTATTTTTAACTGGAGAAAATTATTGTAGTATGTGTAAAGCTCATTCAGTGCCATGTTTATATGCTGTTTGGCTACATCTAAATTTGAATTAATACAATATATTACAATATCGTCTGCAAATTGCAGTATATTTACATTAGAACTTTGTACATATGAATTAATCTGACTAGTATATATATTATACAACAGGGGAGACAGCGTTGCGCCTTGCATTGTGCCTTTGAAAACTGGACGAGGCCCATGTAAGATGTTGTTAAATTTTATATACAGCTCCCTATTATTTAAAAACTTAAATACCCATTTGCAGATTTTCCCAGGGATTTTAACGTTTGATAAGATTTTAACCAATATTGTAGGGTCAACATTGTCAAACGCTCCCTGCACATCCAAAAATGCACAGACAGTATGTTTCTTGCCATTTTTAGCTAATTCTAAGTCAGATATAAGTGCTATGAAGCTGTCAGAACAACTTCTACCACGACGAAAGCCGTTTTGAAATGTAGGTAAAATCTTATTATACTCAATATACCAATCAAGCCTAGTTTTAAGCATATTTTCAAAAAGTTTACCAATGCATGACGAGAGAGATATTGGTCTGTAGGAATTCGCGTCATTAGCCGGTTTATCTGGTTTCAGTATTGGTATTACACATTGTGTTTTCCAGGTGCTTGGTATTTCTTCGCGTGACCACAGCAAATTCATAATTTTAAGCAAAACTTTTTGTCCGGAATTATCCAATTTCTTAATAAGTAAGTAGGGTATATCATCTAAACCGGGAGTAGTATTTTTCCTAGACTGTAAACTTACAATAAATTCGTCCCAAGTAAATGGTTCAATGAGATACTTAGAACAGTCATTATTATTATTTAACTCGAACAAACTTTCAATTGAACTAGAATCCTGAATGATACTATTACCCTGTGTTAGTTTTGCCATAAATGGTTCAATAAATTCATCACTTTTGTGTCTTTGTAAAGATTTAGATCCTTTAAATCGTTTAATGTAGTTCCAGATTATACTTATAGGGGTAGTTCTGTTAAAAGACGTGCATAAGTTACGCCAACTGCTTTTCTTCTCCTCTGCTAACGTTCTTTTCTTAAGTGCATCCATTTTTTTATACGTAATATAGTTTTCAATTGTAGGATTACTTCTATAATACTTTAGAGCCTCGTACGCCTTTAATACGCATTCCTCACATTTTTTATTCCACCAAGGAGAAGGTGGTCTGCTAACAAAGTTTGTTTTCTTAGAAAATTTAGGTATACATTCTCTTTTTAATGATTCGATCTCCAAACAAAAGTGATCATAGGATTCTAGGGGATTATTATAATTAAATATGAAATTTGAAAATACTTGTTCAGAAAGTTCCTTATACTTGTCCCAATCAGCTTTAGCATATAGAAATTTATCTATTGGATCATTTACTTGGTACTTCAGAGGTGAAATCATAATATCTGTTACAGTAGGGTAGTGATAGCTACCCATAGGATCGTCATGTACTAGCCACTCGCACAAAGGAGCTAAATTCGCGCTACAAAAGCTGACGTCTATAGCCGAAGGATTTCTATTTGGATATGTAACTGTGGTTGGTCTACCGTCATTTAAAATACATAAATTTAAATCATCTATTATGTCATACAGCATGTTACCACGGGACTTATTTGTGGCGCATCCAAATGCAACGTGATGAGCGTTAAAATCACCTGATACAATTACAGGCATGTGCAGATGTTCAATTATATTTTTTAATCTATCCAATCTAATGCGCGTACCCGCCGGGGGACAGTACACACATAAAACTGACAATGGTCCTCTATCCGTCTCAATTGATACTGCTATGTTTTGTATATCTTCATAAAATATTGTATGTATGAGTTTATGTCTATATATATTTTTAATAAGAATGGCGACTCCGCCGTGTTCGTTCTTAGCATATTTACAAAAGGTGTTATAATTCGGGATCTTAATTGTCATGGGAGGTTTTAACCAGATCTCATTAAGGAGACAAATATCGATGTTACGTTCTCTTAAAAAAGATGTCAATAAAGGAATTTTGTTTCTAACGGATTGTATATTAAATTGCGCTATACGTAAAAAAGGAGGAATGTTTGAAGAGACTGAATCCATTATTTAATATGTTTAAGGAGCATGTCTTTAATAACATTGTTCGTGATTGGACTATTATCTGTTTTATTACCTAACTCAACTAGGGTGCGAACTAGAGCACTTAATAAGTCAGAATTTTGTAGTAGTTCAGCTTTGAGGTCAAAATGTTTCTTCTCTGTAGGTGTAGGAGGGACTGTGTTTTGCAGATGGGTATTTACATTATTTACAGGATTATTAGAGTTAGTCTTATTTAGAGGTGGGAATAAATCAGTTTTCTTAGACTCGGCTACTGAGGCATATGTGATGTTAGATTTTTTGTCCATGATCTTTTTGAGCTTAATAGGACAAGCTTTGGAGATGGCCAAATGCGGGCCGCTGCAGTTAGCACAGCACAGCTGTGTTGGATTGTCACAATCTTTATAAAAGTGCTCTTTTGAACAGATGGAACAACGCTGTCTTCCGTTGCACACTTTCGCTGCATGGTTGAACTTAAAGCATTTAAAGCATTGCAAAAGTGGTGGGACATATTCAAAAACCCTGTACGAGAATAAATCATATTGTACATTATCAGGGAGCGAGTTAGAGAGGAACGTGATACTCACTGTCTGCAGCGGTACCCGGTCCTCTCCGACACGCTTGGTAAAGCGCCTGACGGCGAGAATGTCATACTGAGACGACAGTTTTGTAAATAGCTCCTTATTTGAAATATTCTGCGGAACAAAACGAATTATTCCTGTTTTCTCAATTTCTCTTGCCGGAATGTACGCTTTTAAACTATATTTATTCAGGAAATTCTCATCAAGGAGAAAATTGTTAGCGTGGTTCAATTGTTTGAATCTCAGTGCCAGCTTATTAGCGTTGACGCGGTGAACCGCCACTACGCCTTTAACGTCTCTCGAAAAAATGTGGTTCAAATATATGGGGTTCTTGTTGCCGAGTTTTTCTTTATTTACACTTTCTACAAACACTTTAAATTCAGAGTGCAAAGAATGTTCTGGGTACAACCTTTTGTATCCTGGTTTTAAATATGGTTCATAACTTACGACCCCGCCGCCGCCGTCACTTGTTTCACTTAAAGGTCTTTTAGCTATTTTACTACGCGGAGCACCATCAGAGTTTCCTCCAGGCTCAACAATTTCTACATCACCAGCCATGATGCCGGTTAATTAAATTACAAACCAAACGTATTTACAGTTAATTTACACTACTTTTTATACTTAAATTCAATTTTAAAAGTTTGTGAAAAAATATCTCAACTTCTTCATTCAAATTCCCGCCAAAGAATCCATTTCAATGGTTCGCGCCCTTCTTCCACAGACCCAAAAATTCAGAATGAACTCTGCCTGCACCCACATACAACAGATTACGCAAACAAATAATGCTGTCAAGGTTGTGAACTGAGTACACGGCCAGGTAAATTCAAGGAACCAACATTCCGACGTTGACATAGATAAAACTTTCCATATCGTGCAGTATTTCCAGTACAAATAATAGTCGAGTAATTTGGTTGGCAGAAATGATCAAACGCAAGTCAGTATTACCACTTATAAGCTTACTACTAAAATGGTAGAAAACCAATACTTAAAACGTATGTTTTACAAAGCATGGCGATAATATAAATCATAATTTTTAAAAATAGAGATTAGGGTTCGTAGATTTCATAATTATTCTTTTCTTTTTTTTCGCGCTTAATTCTAATCTAGTCTCTTTCGTTTAGAAATAAAATGTTATCAAGATATCTTGCAGGCTTTTCGAGTTATTGCTAAATGGTTTGATTGAGCTAAAAGAAAAGGTGTTTATTTGCAAACATATGGCAGTAACACAGCACTGCAAGGCCTATAAGAAATCATTATTATTATTTTATTGTTAGAGTAAAAAAATTTATTTTATACAATTCGACTGTGCTTGACAAAGTAACGACATCGTCTTACACTTTATCTTATATTTTGATGAGGTCTGTTTCTGCGTATAGACAAATTGTCTCATAGATAATAAGATAACAAAGAGATATGTTATAACGTGAAAACGTCTTATAAATCGATGAACGCCGGCTGCACTCACGAAAAAGCATGAACGTAATGATACGTTACGTTCCGCGTGACGTCAGTATGCAAGGCAGAGCGCGGTACAAGCGATAGAAAGACACGATCGGCCCAAGCGTCGGCTTTTAATACATTTATCGTTATCACGTAAAACTATCATCCGTAAACCGACTTTATAGACAACCGATTTTTTTTCTACCAATTTACATCAAGTATACCTAGTTCAGTTTTTAGCAGAAAACTCAGTTTTAGTTTGACATCCCCATTTCCCAGACATGGTTGATTTCGTGTCAAAATATTTTTGTTTTGTTTCACGTATTTCTCTTTAAAAATCTACATAAAATGTCTTAAATGTGATTTATTTTGTTTAAATTATTGTTAAACTACACGGACCAGCCGCAATATTTGGGAACGGTGAGAGTACCGAGTGTTTGTAATGTGACTGTGGATGGTGCGCTAGTCAAGCCAATAGTCATGTCAGATTGCGCGCTGGTGTCCAGTGTAAGTGAACACGATGCCAGTATGGACGTGGGGAGCGACAAGACTCTCTTCGAGCCCACGGTTGACATGATGGTAAATGATTTCGACGACGAGCGCACATTGGATGAAGAGGAAGCACTTGCGGCGGGAGAGCAGCAGGACCCCAAGGCCGAGCTAAACAGCCTGCAACAGGAAGGGGATATGCCACTGGATGAATTGCTAGCTCTCTACGGCCTAGACAAGAAGATGGAGAAGCCTGCCCCAGAACCAGTTCCTGAGCCCGTGCCAGAAGAAGTAGAAAAACCCGAGTCTGAGCTACAGCAGCTCTACACTGAAACCACCAGTCCTGAAGCAACAAGATGCCTCCGCTCTGGCTCAAGGCCCCCTTCTGAAGAAGAGGAAGACTATGACTACAGCCCAGACGAAGATGATTGGAAGAAAACTATTATGGTGGGGAGTGATTACCAAGCAGGCATTCCAGAAGGCTTGTGTAGCTATGATGACGCTCTGCCTTACGAGAATGAGGATAAGCTGCTCTGGAACCCCAGCATATTAGAAGAGAATGTAATTGAGGATTACATGAGAAGGAACAGTGCGTTAAGTTCGCCCAGTGGCATTGAAGCTGTACCGAGAGGTAAACAACTGCGAGATGATGAGGAAGCCTTGTTCCTGCTCCAGCAGTGTGGCCACAATGTGGAGGAGGCTCTGCGGCGTCGACGCATCTCCGCACAAACCCCGCCCCATGCCAGCTTGTGGTCAGAAGAAGAATGTCGTAATTTTGAGAATGGACTCAAAGCACACGGTAAAGATTTCCACCTCATCAGACAGAACAAAGTGAGAACTCGCTCTGTAGGTGAACTGGTCCAGTTCTATTATATATGGAAAAAGACGGAGCGGCATGACATATTTGCAAACAAGGCTAGGTTAGAGAAGAAGAAGTACACTCTCCACCCTGGGCATACGGATTACATGGACAGGTTTTTGGAAGAGCAGGAAGCTACCGGTGGCAGTGGTACGGTCCGACCAGCGTCACCGTCTCCTATGATGGTCTACGCACCACCAGCCCATTCACAGCCTGATCCACTAGCTCTTGGGGAGAAAGAAGTGTTTTCCCAGATGAATCACACAACCCCACCAAGGACTATGTCAATGGATGATCAGGAACCTGAAATGGGCTCGTAATATTGGCATCTGGCTTCATATATAAGCTTTGTTTCATACAAAACATGACTACTGAAAGGTACGAAAATTTTGGGAATCACAATAGAAAACGCATTTATAACAGTAGCTTATAATTTAGGGCTGCTATCAAACTATGTGAACCGAAAGATGACCATGATCCGGCTATCCAGAAAGCCCTTATGTAAGTCCACCCGATAAGGCTAGGTTCCCGTTCAAGTTTATTCGTTTGGTTGACAAGTCTGGTGAGTATTTATATATCCTCGTAAGTCCTCGCGTACTTTCTGAAGTACAAATTAATAGCAAGAATAACTGTCGAATGTACTACATAGTACAAATTGTTAAATGAAGAAAGAACTTTAAAAATGCTTAAATTAAATCGATTTTAGATAACTGAGATTTGGTGGCTCGGTCTTAAGTATTATGCGATTTATGAAAAGTCGGGACTTACGAGGATATATACAGGGTGTTTGGTAGCTAAATACAAAGCTTTAAGGGGACGATAGCCGAGGTATTTTTGAACATTTTTAACCATATATGTCTTAGCCGAAATTTGATATTTTTTTTTTAAATTGAAGACTTAGACATTCTAGGAAAATACCCAAAATTTGATAGTCACGAGTCAATATTGCCCCAATGAGCGTTAATTTGGAATCAAAATCTTTTATTTCGGATAGTTTAATGTGTATTGGACCAAATGAAATAATTTTTAAGTGTCTTTCTTGCCACAAAAGCAAAATGGAGGCATTCGAAATTACTAAAAATGCTTTAGGTTGGAACCGAGTGATTTTTCTGTGCTATAAAAAAAATTTAAAAAAAATCCTTGAAATGTTCAAACATTTTTAGAAACATACCTGTTTATTGTTCTTTCTTTTAAGGTATCACTCATTCACATTGCTTGCTAAATCTGAGATTAAAAAGTATAAACCAAACTCAGGGAGCACTCGCTAAAAATGCACTAGTCTTGAAATTTTACTAGTAGGTAAATAATGTGTGAAAAAGACATTTGATTTTTAATGCAAAAAAAATTGTAAAATTAATTAATTTAGTATTCAAATCACAACAAACCGAAGATTAATGATTTAATTTGAATCTTTTTTTTGTAATTTACTAGTTAAGTACCTTTAACGTGAAATTCCAAGACTAGTACATTCTCTTAGCGAGTGTTCCCTGAATTTAGTTTTTGCTTTTTATCTCAGATTTAGCAAGCAATCTGAATGAGTGATACCTTAAAAGGAAGAACAATAAACAGGCATGTTTCTAAAAATGTTTGAAGATTACAAGGATTTTTTTTAATTTTTTTTTATGGCACAGAAAAATGACTGTTCCAACCTAAGACATTTTTAGTAATTCCGAATGCCTCCATTTTGTTTTTGTGGCAAGAAAGACACTTAAAAATTATTTCATTTGGTCCAATACACATTAAACTATCCGAAATAAAAGATTTTGATTCCAAATTAACGCTCATTGGGGCAATATTGACTCGTGACTATCAAATTTTGGGTGTTTTCCTAAAATTTCTAAGTCTTCAATTTAAAAAAAAAATATCAAATTTCGGCTAAGACATATATGGCTAAAAATGTTCAAAAATACCTCGGCTATCGTCCCCTTAAAGCTTTGTATCTAGCTACCAAACACCCTGTATATAGATTATGTTTTTTGGTAGTACAAACAAATTTTCAACAGTTCTATGCGCAAAGTATTTATTATGCCATTTGTTTGATAAGATGTACTAAGAAATACTAAGAAGAAAGTCCAGGACATTGCCCCGTGAACCCAGCCAAAGAGTGGATTTTAAGTCTGTGAATAACTTTGTCAATTGTACACAGAATGGCGTACAAACAAGACCCATTTCTTCCATCTGTCCGTCCGTCTGTCACAATGTCGTATCTTTCGAAACGTTAAAGGTAGACACTTGAAATTTGCAGTTTTTAAAGACAAATAATAAAAAATAAATAAGGTTAAGAATTACAGAGGTCTCAATGCAATAAACATGTTTTTTCTAACATTTTCACCATAGTGGGCTGGTTTTTTGTACCTACTGATTTATTTACAGCTAATTTAAATTGACTACCTGTTTTAATGGTTATTAGTTATAAAATACTATTTTATTTATGTGAAGTCTCGAAACATTACTTAAATGCTAGGTAATATACAAAATATAACTTTACTTGAGGCAATTTTTTATTTGTCTTTCCTGATGGATGCAAACGAAAATAAAGTCGACTTAATACTTATTAATACTTATTACTTACCAATAAGGAAAATATGTTAAATAAGGTGACTAATAGGTGTATGAATAAGCTAGGATTTAAATGTTTAAATCAATACACTTCCTTATTTTTAGTAATTTGAACACATTTCCTCTGTTAATTTAATTAAAGATGCTCTAAATGCTATGGGAAGTGTGCCAACCATTAATGAATAATTTTGCTAAAACTGTATGTAGAAATTAGATGGGGAAAACCTGTCTTATTGCTCCGGTTTTCTCTTGTAAGCTGTTACCAATACCTAGTACACAATGTTATGTCCATAGCTCAGGTCATCGCAAAAGAATCGCAACACGTTAATTTTAATAGAGCTTTAATTATGACAGAAATGCAAAAAAGGTCAAATGTTAATTGCGACAATATACTCTTTAGGTAATCAAGATCTAACCTAGGTATAGGTGAAAAATTTAAGTAATTGACAGTTTGAGTAATGTGTGCGAATAGACAGATTGACGTTCCAAATTAGAAAAATGACTGAGGCTAAAGGCCTACTGATATGGGGATAGGTAATAACCTAACTCGCTCACAATCGCCATCGTGTTTATTTTGACAGTTCTTGTATGAATGTGACAGCTGGCTGATTCTGATGCCAATTGTCAGCCCATACATGTACTGTCAAAATGAACACGATGGCGATTGCGAGCGAGTTAGGTAATAAGCCTACTGTTCTGTACACTACTACATACAACAGGTACAAGTAGTTTACTTAAGTTTTTCACTTAAATATATGTATATTAATCCTGTTCTATGTCCATCTTGGTTTTTGCGATGACTGGTCCAAACTATTGTTATGTCCTTTTTAGACACTACATAGGCTATACTTTAGTGTTGGCGCCCAAATAATTTGCCTTTAACTTTATCTAGGCAAGTATGGTCGGTCTATTAAAAACAGAGGAGCCAATGATTGAATTGCTATGGTATTTACTCCTTTGTAGATTTTTTTCAGCAATTACGTGTTACATTCAACAGCCAAAGAAACTATGCACCATCACCGATAAAAAGCTCAACGTTTTTTGCATCTGGTTGTGTTAAGACTGTATGAGACATTGACAACTTACACTTATTTCATTCATATCGTTCTAAAGTTAACTGAACAAGTAGTCTGTAGTCAGCGTTTTTACGGTGTTTTTTATTGTTCATTACTCTGTAATTATTTTTAAGAGTTGCCCAAAGTTAACTAACTTCCTTATTTTTTTTACGAAACGCCAACCCCTTCCCCCTTGTAAAAAAAAGAACCTTCGTCTTTGTACAGTTTCCCGCCAAAAATGTACAAAAAAGTAAAATGGCGTGTGCGGGACGGAACAACTGATTTTTTCCGAGGTTAAGTTCGCGACCGAAAAAGACGAAGAATTAGGGTGGTGTTATAAATCTGCGTGTCATTTACAATCGGGGTCATAAATGTATGCACGAAGTTTAAATTTTGCGGGAAATGTTGGTGTATACATAGTTTTGGTACTTGTGTCGATATCTCTGACCTTGGCCGTAAAACAAAGCGCCGAATGACACTCATCCGTGCCGTACCGAGCGTCGGACGGACTGGCCATTATAGTCGAGGTAGCGTTTACCAGCCGGGCCTTCACGGGCCTGGGGTTAGGTAGGATATGGCCCGCGCAGGCTAGGTCCCAGTTGCGACCAATGTCCAATCGCGGCCCAAGGCCTGGTCCAGTCCCTGTCCGTGCCTAAGCATTCACTAGCTACACCAATCCCCCCATTCGTCACGCACGATGTTTTGTAAAGCGGGTTACACACGGAGGCGTGGATTAGTGTGAGTTTAAATGCTATGAGAACATTTTGTTCCCGTTTCGATCCTCACGTGGCGCTGCTAATTATTCCATAGTAATTGCGACGTTCACGTGAACGCGTTCGAGATGTTTTTATATGCGAAAACTTGGACCTTGCGCTCCGAAGTTCAAAACTCTCAAGTTTGTTAGCTATTGGCGTAGCCTACCTATTGTTTGTTAGAGGCGTCCAACTACTCAAAAAACTCACCGTCTGGAACTACTCACCGCGTCTCTTTCTGTTCGTTTCGTTGACAACACAGCCGCCACTCGGTGCTTTCAGTCTCTAAAATACATATAAAAATAACTTCACATGACTATATCCTGAGCTCATCCTTGTAGCCCTAGCTTTTCTACGTAACAAACTTTTCAAGAGTCAATTTCTGTGAGAACAGCTGATACGCGCTGCAACAGGTGCTAACAATTTGCCCACAGTATCGTTCGAGGTTCGAGATATCCATGTCTCAAGAAACTTGCGCTAAATGCTAGAGCGTTTAATGTAAGTTTATTAAAAGCTTTTATATTTTACATGCAAGTATATGTACCTAATATGTATGTACGTATGTTGGTCCGGGTGGAATCTTGCGACTCAGTTTTGAAGCAGATATTTGCAACCGGTTGAGCTGAAATTTTTGCAACGTCGAATGACAATACAATAATCTGGTAGTGAAGTTCTGGTGACCCAGCCAGGATGGTCTACGAAGTAGGGAACTCTTCAACTTCGACTTGATACTTAGTACACATGTGTGTATAGACCGACCACTTAAATGAGTGCTTGCCCGGGCGGGTTGGGACGACAAAGGGGGCCGAGAGATGCGGGCGGTAGGCGAACTACCCGCCCGCTCTCGGCTCGCTCCCCTTTGACGTCCTATCCTATCGCGCGCTCTTGTGTCGCGCGGGCGAGAATCATTTAAGCGGTTGGTCTATAGGACAGATGAGAATGCAAGTACAGTCAGCAAAAAAAGCTTTTGTTAAAATTGAAATTTATTCGTTGCAAAAAAGTCTCGAACGCGTTTGCGTTGAAGTGTCAAATGAGATTATAGTTCTTCCAATCATTAAGTTTCTCGATGACAGCTCCCGTAGAATGTAACTGCGCTTTTTACGCAAAAATTAACTTTTAAATGCGAGGTATAAAAAATATGACAACTGCCTAATTTTGTTCCTTGATCTCATATAATATTCATCTAAGACAAATTAAGTCCATATATGCATTGATATTTTTTTAAAGTGCGATAAACAATAAACGTTTTCATAAAGTTACATTCTATGGGATTACAATTACAATGATTAATCCCATAGAATGTAACTGTATGAAAATGTTTATTGTTTATCGCACTTTAAAAAAATATCACTGCATATATGGACTCAATTTGTCTTAGATGAATATTATATGAGATCAAGGAACAAAATTAGGCAGTTGTCATATTTTTTATACCTCGCATTTAAAAGTTAATTTTTGCGTAAAAAGCGCAGTTACATTCTACGGGAGCTGTCATCGAGAAACTTAATGATTGGAAGAACTATAGTTTGTTGCTGATTCGTACCGCTAGTGGTGCTGCCATTTTTTCCATAATTGGGACGTTTTTTCGACGAAAATGTTACACTTAATTTTAAAGGCTATGATGTTGTGGATATGACTGTACTTTTAGGTACGGTCAGACTCAAAAAAAACTGCAACTTTTTACATTTC
The DNA here is from genome assembly GCA_932294345.1 of Pandemis cinnamomeana. Taxonomy (NCBI): domain Eukaryota; kingdom Metazoa; phylum Arthropoda; class Insecta; order Lepidoptera; family Tortricidae; genus Pandemis; species Pandemis cinnamomeana. Next base: position 12,635,031 of record OW028710.1, on the reverse strand, counting down.
AATCTTGGCACTATTGTTGACTGCGACAAAGCATTGTTGTTTTTGAGATTGACCGTACTCAATTTGTAAGATAAAGCTGTTTTTAGTTATTAGTATTTTTTTATTGTACCTAGTTTTTTATAACTATGTCGTTTATCTAGAATGTATGAATAAGCCTTGAAACTGACCCTGAGGCTTATCAGGTATTTATTTGGCTTGATGACGTTATGACAGTCATGGAAATGTAAAAGTTAAATGTTTTTTCTGAATTTGGCCACTGTGAACTTTATGTTTTTAATAATAATTAGATATATATTACATAGTACATGTAATGGAAGGGTTTTCCCGCAAAACTTTGCACTGTATTGCTGTCGTATTCGGAGTTACTTCTTATTGTTTACTGAAAAAAATTAATGGTTACCCAAATTAATGCAGTCTAAGGACTGGGCTTACATATTATGACCTCGAGATAAATTAAAAAATATCTTGAACGCATTTGCGCTGTGTCAAATGGTATGAGATTACTTTGTTGCTGTTACGCGCCACCGGAGGCGCTGCGAGTGTTTCCTTATAAATAATAATCCCTCTCACGCTCCTATTAAAGAATATTAGTGTAAGCGATACGGCACGAATCCGACTTCATAGTATAAGGGTGTTACCACACCAACCGATCGATTTCGTAGGCAGTATGTATTTGTCACAAAAACGTTTCGAACATGTTCGCGTCTCGATTAGATCGGTCACAAAATACGTCTCGATCGAGTTTGCGTTAAAATGTCAAATACTATGAGAACAGTTTGTTGCCGTTTCGATCCGCAAGTGGCGCTGCCAATTATTCCATTCCATAGTGATTGAGACGTTTACGTGAACGCGTTCGAGACTTTTTTGTATGCGAAAACATACACTAGAGTGTAGTGCAGTTTTTCCATGACACGTCACTAGCGGCACATAACTAACTAATGTTATAGTATTTGACGTTTCAACGCAAACGGGTTTGAGACGTTATTTGTAACAAAATTCCACACTGTGTGAGTTGCACCAAGTTACTAACAATACTATTAACGAAAGCTGTCATTTTGACATTTCTTACATGCTGGTCTGGGAGTAAAGAAAAACATAGAATGTAACAGAATGTAACAGTTGCGTAAAAGCCCATCGAGGAAATGGGCGAAAATCTTAGGAATCATGTTATAAGCGATGCTAGCAACCCATCATTATTTTGATTCCCCTTTCCACTTATACGCTCACAATCATGCTAAACGTGGCCTTTAGGTCTTGTTGCCATGCATTCTGTCTACCTCGTAAGGGATAAAGACGTGATTTGTGTATGTATGTATTATTTATTGTTTGTTATAATAACTTGGTGCAAGGGTTACGACAAGGAGACTTCAACTTGACGGTAGAATCCGTTGCATTGTAAGGTGTGTTTTATATAGGCTATAATACCATGCCTTATACACCGAAATTCGATTTTCGAAGTTCGTTTCTAGCCGTTGCGCTCACTCTAAAGTGGGTGACAGACGGGCGACTAAGTTGGCGTACTTACGGCTCGACGACTTTACTCGCCTGTGCGTCAGTCTAAAAGTAGGTACGCGTATTTAAGACTGACACAGGCGAGGCGAGGCGAACTTCTGTCACCCACTTAATAGTGAATAATTTTAGAATGAGGCAATAGTTGTAGCTACGAACTTGGAAAATCGAATTTCGGATTAGCCCCCCTAGGCCGTTGGCACTATTTTTTTATAGAGACGAAATGACCTAAGTGAATGTCACAAAACCCTTTGACTTCCTTTCACAGAATTGTCAGGTAAGTCTATCTGAACACCCTGGCAAAGTTTGACGCTCGTTGTTAATTAACGAACCTGTTACTTGTTAATTAACCCTTTAATTAACGAATCTTATGCATTTCAGGACTATGCTCTCACAGTGTATTTAGGCTGATTGGCTGATTTACGAAACTTCCGTATGCCGAAGTAGTCGCCAACAATAGTTTGACGTGTAGTATTATGAGTAGGCATGTGAGGAGCTTAAGCCTGTGTCACACTATTTTTTTTTTTTTTATTAGTTTTAATTAGGGTCTCATACTTTGCAGGGGTGTTCAAACCAATATACCGAACAAGTTCGTGAATTATCATTAAAGGGTTTTGTGACACCCTGTATTACAACTTACGATTTTGCTGTCGAATGTCACATGAATTGTTGTGTCGTCATAAATATTAAGTTTTTAAAAATCGCCTGATTCGTAAAATAATTTTGAATGTTTTGAAAATATTGTCTGGAATTCGAAATAGAGTTCACGAGTTAATAGTAATTGTATAACAATTTGTTGAAATAAGATTTTTATCAGTACAATGTGATTAAATAAATTATGCTAATGTAATGATTTACTTATGTTTTGATAATTTATACCTAATTAAGAAATCCCAAGTCGATTTGCAAGATGTTAACTATAAATAAAAGTAAATTTTGAAAAATAATGAGATGGTGTGAAATTGTGAAATTTGGATTTAAGATTAAACCATGCAAGTTTTGCTGGTAGTCTTTTTTACTGTATTACTAGCTGACCCGACAGACCTTGTCCTGTATTTAACTATGAATATTAAATTCGAATTGGTATAATCTTATTAAAAAATAAAAATGTCTAATTTCAGGCATTTTTAAAAACAAGCAAACAAAAAGCAACTGAAAAAAGACTTATACGATGTAACCTTTTTTTATGGTGTGGAAAATGCGTCTTGTGCATCCGCCCGGTACGGGGTTACCGGGGGTATCTGGGGCTCTCCCGCGTCGGCAGGCATACCCACTTAAAACCACATAGATTCTCTATGCGGTCATATGTGAGGTGAGGCGTTACGGGAGCACTCGGTGTCACCGCGCCGACCCACGACCACCCCGGGATGGGGTTCCCTCTTCGCGGCACCTGTGGAGGGCGCTAGGTTTTTTTTTTAATACTTCTAAACTACTCGTATATATAAAATTGAATCGATATCGTATCTACTGATACTTATTAGGTCACAACACTATAACTATCAAACTACATCTGTCATCGAGAAAATAAATGGTTGGAACAACTATATAATACGTATAAGTATCTCTTAGTAGTCTGTGTATAATAGTGTTCACCTGAGCATATGGAGCAACGCTGCTTGCCATCCTTACTAATGTTATAAATGCGAAAGTAACTCTGTCTGTCTGTCTGTCTGTCTGTTACCTTTTCACGCTTAAACCGCTAGGCCGATTTAGTTGAAATTTGGTATACAGATAGTTTGAGTCCCGGGAAAGGACATAGGATAGTTTTTATCCCGGAAAATTGCATAGTTCCCGCGGGATAGCACAGCCCAAACCACTGGAATATTTCAAATTTAAGGCCGAACAAAGTTCGCCGGGTCAGCTAGTTACATATATTTGCTGAGTGATTGAATTTTAAACACTTGAAGCATTGCAACAAGGGGGGTACCTACATAGTCAAATACTCTGTACGAAAATAAATCGTACTGTACACTGTCAGGGAGCGAGTGGGACAAGAACGCTCTTCTCCAATTAACACACTTCGTAAAACGCCTCACGGCGATAAGGTCATAATGCGAAGATAACTTCGTATACAGTTCCTTGTTGGATATGTTTGTTGGAACGAACCTTATTATTCCTGTTTTCTCAATTTCCTTCGCAGGGATGTATGCTTTTAAATTGTACTTGCAAAGGAAGGTCTCATTTAGGAGGAAATTGTTAGCAGTATTGAATTGCTTAAACACAACGGCCAGCTTATTAGCATTGACACGATGTACGGACAGCACGCCTTTCACTTCATTGGAAAAATGTGGTTAAGATTATAAGGAATCTGGTGGTTAATCATGGAACAACCGTTGATCACATTAAATCAATTTATTAGGTACGTTGAAGATCACCGTGTAACCCAATAATTAACAAGCACTGGGTCTTCTGGACACACCGAGATTCAAAACTCAAAAGTGACCTTCCCTTGAGCCGTTGTAATCAAGAATTTCCTCTTCGAATCTCAACCGTCCTATCCTTGATTCTGTACAGATGGCGCCACCCGCCGGCTCGGACGTGACGTCACAATCAGTTGTTATGTTAAATCAGATTATTTACTATTTATTAAATAATACATATTAATATTACCTACAATTGGGATTGTCTATTTTTTTACAATGTATAGTAAATCGAAAACCATTTCGAGATAAATGCTTTTTAAATCGTTTTCTGTATTTACTTTAATTTATTTTGCTATAATGAATTTATTACATGAAAAATAAGCAATGACCTTCATTTCATATTCCCAGACATGACGTAGACGGTCCAAAATGTACTTTATTTGCAAAGGTTACAAATTCTATGCTATTTACGCGTGTATTATACTACGGAGTTCAATTTGGACCCGCAATCTGACATTTCATTCATCTTATGACAGATGACAAGCAAATGGGCAATCTTGTTAGGTACTGTCATTCTTGTTTTTTCCACTGTTTACTTTCATATTGTTGTATTATAGTTTAGATTTAGAAGCACTTTCGGTAGATAATTAGGCAAGAGTGTAACCACACAGCGATGTGCTTCGCTCACATGAAAGATTTTCCGCTAAATATTTTAATGAAGAGCGAAAATATTACGTTTTCAGTTTACTTTCGCCTACTGAGTTTACTGACTTATTTCCGGGTCCTGTTTTGTCTCGATCATACCTGGTATGTGTTTATGGACCTTTCTGCTTCGCGCAGAATGTTATGGTATGTGTAACGGTTGTGAAAATATAAAATTCATAGGAGAAGATCGCGTGAATCTTCCTGTGTTATTGTTGAATCATGTTGACATTGATACTGATGACAGTTTGCCAACTTCACCACAGATAGAAAAGACGTTAATGGCGGCGCTTCACATACGTTTTATGACCAATTTATCCAATATAAGCAGATGTGTGGCACCGGCAGTGGAAACTCTGACGTCATCAACCAAAATACTTTCAATAATTAATAGTAAAAAAAATACCGAGTTATATGAGAAAATATTGAAATTGGTTTCTTATAATTGACTATTCTGCACAAAAAAAATATAAAAAGGATAGGTATTTTTTTTAGACAATCCCAATTAGCCACGCCTGCAATTCCAATTGGTCCACCTGAGGTGGATGGGTACCTGTAGTCTGGTCTATTAGAACTCTCCGTAGGTTGTAGATCGGAATTGGTTTCTCTAACGCCCTGGCCTGTAGATCTGGCTTCCAAAAACACTGGTTCCAGGCTGGTGCAATTAGAATGTATTTCCCTGTTGAACTGTTGAGATGGCGTAACACCTGCGGTAACAGGTTGGGTGGTGGAAAGACCCATGCTAGATGGTAATGCCAAGGCCGACTGAAAGCGTTGCAATATCTTGCTAAACCATCTCTCGAATCTACGCTGACGTCGGGAATCTGACGACCTCTGGATAGCCGATCTGCTATGTTGTTGAATCTGCCTGGAAGGTAGAATGCAGACAGCTGAATTTTTAACTGATCTGTTAGAAGTAGCAGTTTTAATGTCAACTCTAGTAGTTGCAGGGATCTCGTCCCCCCTTCTCTTTTCTTATATAAGCCACCAGAGTCCGATTGTCTGTTTGCACTGAGCCTCTCTTAAACAATGTCTTTGACTCTTTATTGCTGCACACACCGCATACATTTCCTTTAGGTTGGAGTGCCATGACCTCTGGTACATTTTCCATGTTCCGGACAGATTCACTCCGTTCAACTGAGCGCCCCATCCGGCATCCGCTGCGTCGGAGGTCAAAAAATGTGTGACATTCTTTTTGTGAATCGGAGCTGAATTTTGTTTTATTGCTAATAACCACCACTGGATCTCTCCGAGAGCTCCTGGTGGAAGTGACTTCTGTAACCTTGGCCTGCTTTGTCTGAACTGTCTCGCAAAAATTTGTAGTCTTCGTCAGTCAAGCTGGCCTTGGTGAATTACTAGGTTGGCAAAATTTAAATGGCCTAGAAGTTTCTGTGCCTGGCGCAGACAGCAGCTGCCTCTGTTTTTCGAGTCTTCTAGTATTGTCTGAATCCTTTGGATTTTCTCTTTGGGTAGGCAGAATGTGTCCATCCGTGTATTCCATTCTATGCCTAAATAAGTTAAAGTCTGTGTCGGCTCCAAAAGAGACTTGAGGTAGTTGATTCTCCAACCTAGGTGTTCCAAGAAACTCACGGCTTCCACAACCTGAGCTTTTAAGATGGAACGATCTTGGTGCACTAGTAAATAGTCGTCTAGATAGACCAAAATCCGACACCCTCGAGCCCGAAGGACTTCCGCAGTCCAATTCGTTATGGCTGCAAAGGTTTGAGGAGCTGAAGAAATGCCAAAAGGAAGGGCCGTTAATTGAAGGATTTCTCCATTGTAAATTATTCTCAAAAATCGTCTGTGTGCCTTTGAAATTGGCACATGGAAATATGCTTGTGACAGATCGATCTTTGCCATCCAGTCTTGTTTCTGAAGAAATTCCGTAACAGTTGTTTGTGAAATCAGTCTGAAATGCTTTACTGTAATATGTGTGTTTAATTGTCTGAAATCGAATATTGGTCTGATCCCTCCATCGGGTTTCTTTATTAAAAACATCTTTGAGAAATAGCCTGGATTTAATGAAGCTGGTTTCTCTAAAATTTTCTGATGTTTCAGTTTCTGAATTTCTTCTGACATCTGAATGGATATTCTTGTAGCATACTTCTTTTGTAGAGTCTGAGTAGGGTAGAACATTGGGGGCTTGTTCTTGGTTTTTCATAAAAATTGGTTCGCTCCAAATTGTCTCCATTCCTTTTGAAATTGTTGAAGACAGCCCCATTGGAAATGTAACTGTTGATTGTCACTTATTGTTTGTATTTGGGCGAAAAGTTTTATTTTGTTGTTTATTTATATATTTCTTCTTTATACCTGTTTTATCCACCTTGTGGTAAGTGTGATCTTGACCTGTCTTTTTGTACTGAGCCTTCTTCTCTTCTTCTGTTCTGACGTTCACGTTGTCGAATTGTACTGGTGCTAGGCCCAGATTTCCTATCCTTTTCTTTTAAATATGATAATGTGTGTCTAGCCACACTTGCGTGCCACCCAATGATTGTGTCAAAGGTAGCAACTGTTCCCGACTGAACAAAAACTCATTACTTGGAGGTATATTCTTCAAACAAGTCTTGAGATTAATATTGCTTACTTCATTTAGCAATCTATCACGTCGAACTTCAATACATTCAGTTCTTTTTCCACATAAGATCTGCATAGTTAAATCAGAGTGTTTGGGGCGACTCTGCTCCAAATAACAATGAAATTTTGTCATAAAGGGTAAATCTACTAATTTCAGCAAACCATCTCTCAGTAACTCTTTTTGGTGCAGTACTGCATAAACTGCATTTGACAGTCCTGCTAAAACTTGCTCTGTAGATGCTAAATAATCCTTCCCCTTGTTCAAATGAATCAATTCTTGATTTATTTTGAGTTCCACAAATCCTGAGGTAGCCAAAACAGAATTTAAAGAGTTCCTTTATTCCCAGGTCTTCACTTTCCCAATTTTTCACATATCCAGATTTTCACATTCCCGATTCTTCACATTACCAGATTTTCACATTCCCAATTCATCACATTTTCAGATCTTCACATTCCCAATTCTTAACATTCCCAATTCATCACATTCCCAAGTCTTCACACTCCCAATTCATCACATTCCCAGGTCTTCACATTCCCAATTCATCACATATTCAGATCTTCACATGCCCAATTCTTCACACTCTCTGTTCTTCACATTCCGAATATTTATCACCTGCCTAATTAATTTCCCAATTCTTCAACATCCCAACAAATAACAAGTAGGTACAGTCTCAGCATTATGACTACGTTGATTCTAACGTGTTTATTGCGATATACTTAATTGCTAGGTTTATCCATGACTTTTTCACGTTCCGGTAAAATATATAAAAACTGCAACAGTGTAGCAAAATGAATTAAATTCTTCGATATTACGTACATTGAGTAAGTATGTACTAGTCTGGTCAACATGTATCTTTTTAGGTTAAATTTTTGTATAGTCTCCGAAAATTACGATCAAGGTGTCATTCGATTTGGAATATTATGTAGAAAGTTATAAAAAAAGTTCCAAAAGGGGCCGATAAAAATTGCAAAAGTTATAAGCAATAAAAAATAAAAAATAGGGGTTTGGTTTTTTTTTATATCTCAAAAACTATCAAGGATATTCAAAATTTGAAAAAAGATCTGAAAAGAAGAGGAAATTTCCTAAAAAAATTATAAATATTAAAGATACAGTTCCGGAAGGTAGAACTTTTGGAACTTTTTTTAAAACTTTCTACATAATATTCCGAATCGAATGACACTTTGATCGTAATTTTCGGAGACTATACAAAAATTTAACCTAAAAAGGTACATGTTGACCAGACTAGTACATACTTACTCAATGTACGTAATATCGAAGAATTTAATTCATTTTGCTACACTGTTGCAGTTTTTATATATTTTACCGGAACGTGAAAAAGTCATGGATAAACCTAGCAATTAAGTATATCGCAATAAACACGTTAGAATCAACGTAGTCATAATGCTGAGACTGTACCTACTTGTTATTTGTTGGGATGTTGAAGAATTGGGAAATTAATTAGGCAGGTGATAAATATTCGGAATGTGAAGAACAGAGAGTGTGAAGAATTGGGCATGTGAAGATCTGAATATGTGATGAATTGGGAATGTGAAGACCTGGGAATGTGATGAATTGGGAGTGTGAAGACTTGGGAATGTGATGAATTGGGAATGTTAAGAATTGGGAATGTGAAGATCTGAAAATGTGATGAATTGGGAATGTGAAAATCTGGTAATGTGAAGAATCGGGAATGTGAAAATCTGGTAATGTGAAGAATCGGGAATGTGAAAATCTGGATATGTGAAAAATTGGGAAAGTGAAGACCTGGGAATAAAGGGGCTGTTGTGTTAATTGCATCATATGAGAAAGATAACTTACTTGAGACATAAGTGCGTCAATACGTGGATCGCAGGATTCCACAAAAGACTCTCCGCGAGTCCTTTTTGGCCGTTTATTTGGAGGCGGCGTCGCCTCGTCCTCCTCCGAGGAAGACGATGACGGCCTTTCCTCACTTGAAAAACGCTTTTTCTCGCTCAATATCTCTTCATGATGCACAATGTCTGAATCCACACTACGATCATCCATCTTGATCGATAATACACACTTAATGCGTAAAATACACTTTGATTTTACTCACTAATGGATTGTAATCACTTTTAAAGCACTTTGTTCGTAACTATATGCCGTAATTACTCAAATAAACTTGGATAACAATAGTACATTACTGCAGAGGCCGTGAAGTAAGGGATTGCTGGACGAGTTTGGGGTAGGTGGCCGAGTCGAAGACGAGGCCAGATAGAACGAGTCCTGCAATCCCTGTTCCGGCCAAAGCTTGTATAGTGCTTTTCTCAAACAATGTGAGGAAATATTAAAATTAAAAAGATTTTCGATTTGCCACCTTTTTTATTTTTTTAATGTACTAATTTGATCCAGCTATTTGAGCACCATGTTTAACCGCACATAAATATAGTACCATAGATTTTTTTTTTATGTCGCAATTATGCTTAGGTACAGATTGTGGTGGTGGTTGGCTGTATGTAATTTTTTCCTTTACCAATTTAATTTTAGTATAGAAATTTAAAAAATTAGAGCAGCGGACAAAAATGGATTTTCATACTAACTTTTGTGGCCTAAGCCAAGAAGTAATGTAGGGAGCCATAAACGAGAAACTTCATGTCCTCATATCGGGACATTAACGCATACATTTCCGAGCATGTTTGAGAAAAACTTTTTACATACAAAATGCCGGTTTTCCGGTATCCACAAACGCTATGACAGTCTAGAGGACAGCAGCGCCCCTTCGCGTGGAAAGAGGCGCCCTCTAGGTGACAAGACTGGTAATATTTAAGGAGTTGCCAGGTATGTAAAACTAGATATAAAGATATCCATGAACTGCTTCTTCACGTCACGCTGTGTTTTAGAATTGCCATAATAGAGTAAGATCCCAGAGCGATCAGACATAACTTATTTTCTGACGAATGAAACCTTAAGTTTTCAGTAGCGTCTCGTGTGCCTTGAATACCTACGCGCTTATGAAAACTTGCCGAGTGACACCTGGGCAGGTACACACAGCAAAGCTATTCGGTAAGCAGGATAGATACGGCGCGAGCGTGCGTAGGTGCTTACCTAATTATTTTGCCGTGTGTACATGTCTGATTTTTGAATATGTTATTGAAATATTTATTTAAAACTTATATTCAATCAGTCAGACAAATCAGAGTGACCAAACATCCCCTAAGACAAAAAATATTCAGTCAGAAGTATGAGGGCGAGAGCACTATGTATACTTCTGGCTGAATAATTTTTGTCTTAGGGAATGTTTGGTCACTGATTTGTCTGACTGATTGAATATAAGTTTTAAATAAATATTTCAATAACATATTCAAAAATCAGACATGTACACACGGCAAAATAATCAGGTAAGCACCTACGCACGCTCGCGCCGTATCTATCCTGCTTACCGAATAGCTTTGCTGTGTGTACCTGCCCAGGTGTCACTCGGCAAGTTTTCACAAGCGCGTAGGTATTCAAGGCACACGACACGAGACGCTACTGAAAACTTAAGGTTTCATTCGTCAGAAAATAAGTTATGTCTGATCGCTCTGGGATCTTGGACTATAATAAAATTGTCTTACTTGCCTGTTAAACATGACGTGTTAAACTAACATATTTTCCTTTTTTATCAATCTTTTCTTTTGGAGTAGCAACTTGATAGAGTTAGTTTCGCGCGTACGTAAGTCATGTTTTATTTTCCGTAATAGTCTTGTCAACATGTACCTTTTTAGGTTAAATTTTTGTATAGTCTCCGAAAATTACGATCAAGGTGTCATTCGATTCGGAATATTATGTAGAAAGTTTAAGAAAAAGATCCAAAAGGGGCCGATAAAAATTGCAAAAGTTATAAACAATAAAAAAAAAAATAGGGCTTTGGTTTTTTTTGAATATCTCAAAAACATCAAGGATATTCAAAATTTGAAAGAAGATCTGAAAATAAGATTTCCTAAAAAAAAAGTCCTACCTTCCGGAACTGTATCTTTAATATTTATAATTTTTACGGAGCCCTGAAAATAGCGCTAAAAGGCTTCCGCTCGTGATTTGTCACCCGGACACGGTAACAATAAAAATAATTTTAACACATTAAATATGAATATTAAAGAATAAAAAAAATTGAGTACTATTGGGATATATAAATAAACAATAATCCGTCGGCGAAAAATTTTTATCCCCATTTTTCCATTAGTTATGCATTAGTTAGTGAAAAACTTTTTCTGAATAGAATGTTAACAGAAAAAACCTGATTATTATTAAACTACAACCCTAGAATTTTTTTCACTTCGTGGAGTTATTCTTAAAAGGCATAACAATAGATCGCCGTTGGAAAAATTCAAAAATGTTAATTTTCCACTTTTTTATTAACAATCGAAAACAAAAAAAAATTAAAAACTGCATAAAAGTAATATAAAAATTATTTTTTTTCAAATATTTTAAATTGTATGATTTCTAACGGTTAAAAGCTACATGAAAGTATTTTTTTTTTAATTTTTTACCGCGATTGTTTAAATGATTGTTATAAACAAATGCATTGTTTATAAGATAATCAACCATTTTTTTTCCTTATCTACTTGTCGATCTAAACCATGATTTTTAAGAAAAAAATCATTCCTTAAAAAAAAATATTTCTTGCTATAAAATGCAACAATCGTTTTTTACCACAAAATATAAATATTAAGGAACCATTTTTTCTCTAAAAATCATAAATTATATTGTTCTTAAAGATTCTGGAAAAAAACAATTTTTTTTTCATTTTTTATTTGTTTATTTAATAAATAATTTGTTATAAACAAATGGATTTTCTTAGTTTATTTTTTTATTAATTCTTAATTTTATTCTTAAAACAGCTATGTATTATTTTATTATAAATATTAGATACAGTTCCGGAAGGTAGGACTTTTTTTTAGGAAATCTTATTTTCAGATCTTTCAAATTTTGAATATAATTTTTTTTTTTAATTGCTTATAACTTTTGCAATTTTTATCGGCCCCTTTTGGATCTTTTTCTTAAACTTTCTACATAATATTCCGAATCGAATGACACCTTGATCGTAATTTTCGGAGACTATACAAAAATTTAACCTAAAAGGTACATGTTGACCAGATTATAATATAAATCTACATGACACTGGCTATAATAATCAACCGTATATCCATATAAAGAACAAAAAAAAAACTTCTGTCTGTGGTGAGGTGGGGGTGTGGTGTTGTGACACTTTTTTGTGGCGTACGCGTACACCACAGATTACAAGACTAATGCGTACACTGAGAGATCTCTTACTTCTCTTAGTAGTCTGTGATACACTTGTGGGGTACGACTACGACGACAGCCGATATTGTGAATATAACAGATATACTGGCTGGATCTGTGTTGGAAAGCGAACAACTACAACTAGTACAACTACTGAACCAGCCTTTATACCTGAAACTGTAGTTAAAGGCTACTATGTTGAGTATATTTTATGGTCCTACGTATTACTGATAGTAATTTACATACTTATTAATTTAGATTGAGCATAAATGATAGCTGTCATTTTCCCAATAACAATCAAAATTAACAAGTACCTACACAAAGTATCTGGGTTATAAGTTCGAATTGCTGGCTAATCAATCTAACCATGGCCGATACGCATGATAAAATGACGGAGAAAGAGTTACTAAATGATTTTAAAGAAAGCTACTGCAAAGTCAGGAAGCTGCTTGATGAAGAGAGTAAGAATGATCCCGAAAACGATCCCTATCAGTCGAAATATAAAGCAAGGGATTTATTGGTTAACATGCGCGAGTCCCTGCTGAAAATAATTGATTCCGAGACTGAATTAGACAAGGTAAAGCTTGATGCGATGATGGGAACTGTACTCTTAAACATTGGCATTATTAACATGGACACTGAGGAACTAACTGCTAGTGAGAAGGTTCTAACAGAAGCCGTGCACATCCTCTCTGAGAACCATCTGAAACCAGAGGTAACCACAACTCTGTTAAACATCTACAACAATCTCGGAATACTTTGGTCAAGTAGAGACAATCCTGAGACAGCAAAAGGCTTTTTATTAAAAGCTAAACAGCTTTATGAAGCGTTTAAGTGTACGTTGCAAATGCCACTGCCTATTGAGCAAGTAATTTCAAATTCTGAAGAAACATCTGCTTCAGACTTTATGCTACTTGAAAAGGCGCATACACTAACTCTATACTATTTGGCTCAAGTTTTTGGTACTTTGAAGGAGAATTTGAAGTCTGCCGTATACTGTCATGTTACTTTACGTAGACAGCTGCAGTATTCTGATTATGAGCCTATAGATTGGGCTTTGAATTCTGCAACATTGTCGCAGTTTTTTGCAGAGCAAAACGGGTTCTTACAGTCGAGACACCACTTGGCTGCAGCGTCCACAGTTCTTGACATATATGAAGGAGAGATGATGGCATCGGAGAGTAATGATGAGACGTTTTTGGCTAGGGTTGAGACACTGAAACACCGGTCGGCAGATGTTGCTCGTTGCTGGGCCAAGTACTGCTTACTGCTTATGACTGCTTCCAAAAATAGGCTGATGAGCGATGGGGAGATGAGTAATGATGCTGTTACTGGTAAGTTAGCACCTATAACAGAGTTTTTGATATTGCAACCATGACAATTATTAATTTGAAAACAGGTCTGGGAGCTGCAAGATTACTGGCAAGCAATGTTACTTGGTAAATCGCTCACACTCTTCTAATAAGGGACCATGGATAGATTTGAACATTTGGTATACTTCGACAAAAATTTAGAGAAGGACTTATTTTCAGATTAAATAATTATGCTAGTTTTTCACCAAGACTGGACTTTTACCTGTTAATTCAATTTTTTTCATCCCGATCTTGATCTTGTAAGGCCCAAAGTTCCCGCCATTTGAAAAGTGTGCATTTCTAACATTGGAATTATTTATTTATTTATTTTATAAATTTTATTTGCGGCATCAACAGCAATACAGTACATTGCAAAAAACCAATGACAGATGACCACAGAAATACAATTAAGAGAAGCATACTTAAAACTAACACAGAAACGACAAATTCCATTTATCATGAAATCAAGCTAAAAACGATATTGCTAGTGAGTGAGTCCACAGACATTGTTTCTTTTAAATATAGTACCTACAGTTGTTTTTCAATGTTATTTATATTTTAAGGTCCCTATGTATATTTGACAGTTTCGCCGCCATGATATATCTGACGTTACATACATACATGCACAAATCACGTCTTTATCCCTTAAGGGGTAGACAGGGCCTAAGGTAACAGGTACCTACAAGCCACATTTAGCAAGATTGTGGGTGTATAGGTAGAAAATGGAATCAAAATAGTGATGGTTGCTAGCCTCATCGCTTATAACAGGATTATTCCTATGATTTTCGCCCATTCCTTCGATGGGCTTTTACCATCTGTGCGGGTAGAGAAGCAACTGGTACATTCTATGGTTTTTCTTTGCTCCCAGACTAGCATGGAAGAGATGGATGCATGGATTTCTAAAAATTACTCCGGAGTATTTAAGTTTTCATTAGTTGAAATTCTGGATGACCTATGAAATAATTTACTAATATTATTTTTTTTTCCTTCCAGATATGTCCAATTTGAAGTTGGAAGACAACGAAAACATCTGCAGTGGCGACATCAAAAACCTGATTTTCCCTGACCTGGATGTCTCGGCTTATGAAAAGAAAATTGTTGACAAATTCCTACTCACATACCAGGACGCTAGAGAAGTATTCCTGAGCTGCCAGAGCTGGTTGAACAAAGCCAAGGAATATTACAAGTTGGATACCTTGGCGTCAGATTACATAGAACTGATACAAGACAGTTCACAGGCTTATAGTTATTTGGCCTTCTTCGAGGAAGATGATGAAAGGAGGGCCAAAATGCACAAGAGACGCATAGACATGCTAGAAGAATTGCTGAAAGAAATTAATCCGACATATTACTTGCAATATTGCAGACAACTCTGGTACGAACTTGGGGAAGTCTACACAGATATACTAAACATAAAGCTGGAGAAGTTGAATAATTCTAAAGAAAGACCTTCAGCGATGGCCTTGAAGAAAATTAATGTGTTATGCGAAAAGAGCATTGAAATGTATGATCATTTCATTGATTCAGTTAAAGATAAAAATGGTAGGATGCCGCTTAGACTAGAGTCGGAACACGTGAGGCCAGTGATAAGTGCTTATGCGTTTATTGGCCGGAATAGTATGAAGAGAATTGCCGTGGACAAGAATGTGCAGATTGCTAATGCACAAAAGAGTTATGATTCATACCAGGCCGTTGTTGATATCTGCACAAATGACAATGATGCAGCTATGATGATGCAAGAAGAATACAGTTTATGTAAAGATATGGTTCAAATTTTGCCGATCAAAATTAAAAAGCTGGAAATGGAAAGGATTGTGTAACTATTCTGATAGCGTATACTTGAAATGTGGTATAAAACACGCAAGCTTCTTTTGCACGTTGATATTATGGCAGTATCTCATTTCCTATCAGTCTGTATAGAGAAAATGACAGGTGTAAATCTCATTTAAATTGCAAATTGATGTAATTTTTTTCTCCTTCAACATTTTGTCAGCAATAGTAGGTAACCAAAACGCTTGCTCCCCTCGCCTATATTATTGCCAGTGGCTTATCTATAGCGTGGCAGGAGTGGCAAAATGCCTCGGGGCCCCGAACTGGCATGGCCTGGAACACAGAAGGGACTCTGATGCACTTCTTTATATTGAGGAAGGACCCCCATCTCTTGATTTTGCCACAAGCACATGTTAATACCACTAGAAAGTGGTGAAAAATTGTGCTGAATTTGAAATACGAGTAGCATAGAAGACAATCACAGCTCTCATTAATCTAGTCAAAACTAGGACTAGTCAAAACTTTGATTAGAGCTGTAGTTTTGGAGAAATAAGCTGATTTATACCACTTTCTAGTGGTACTTTCGAGTGATGTGCTGTTGTTATTGGTTGTTTTCCTGTATTCTTGATGTATAGATTTTCTAGTTCTAACCAGCTACCAATATCTCATATAGCTACTATTTATGTAATAAAAACATAATGCTTAAATTGTGATAGGTGTTTATTTTCACCACAGGGTAATCTGCAGAATTTTCCTGCTACACATCGCAATCACAGTTTTCATTAGTTTTAAATACAATGCACAATAATTGGTTCCTACAGAATATTTGGTACTATTTTTATTTTGATAAGATAAACCTATAAAAAATATACTAAAATTTTGCTTATTACATCTAAATTAGCAAAGAAGTGAGTAGATGATTAACTTATTCGCTTACAATAGATTTACCTATACAAGCTTTTATTTACTTTCACCCGTCTGTGATCAAATCTTACAAGTGAATTTTGACCCATTTCCAGTGCGTTGGATTGATGTGAAAATTGGTATACTTCCTTATGCAAGTCTGGTGACCGGTGACTACTATCTTGAAGTGGGATTCTGGTGACCCACCCATGCTAGTACAGTCGGCAAAAGAAAGCTTGTAATGAAAATGAAATTAAGTTCCCTACGTAAGTATACAAGCGATTCTACCGTCACTATCAGAGACTGGAGCTATGTACAGTCGACGTCGAAAGATATCTTTACAGTGCTCTGTCGTAACTTAATGTTTATGAAATAACTTAAAAACCTCAATAGTTCCCCCCCTTTTTTAATAACCTTCCCCTCATATCCCTGTTTGTTTTTCCTTTGAACCGACCAGTAGAGCAATAGTTAAGTAGCCAGTTATGGATTTGTGTATGTTGGTTCTGTGGTGATAGTTGTAGCTAGATTTAATATTTTTGTTTTAGATTGGTTGTGGCTGGTATTTCACCGAACACTGTCTACCTTAGATCAAGAGTCGTCTGGCCGTGTCTTATCCAACCTCGACATTGGCGGAATCATCGCACCGTTCGATGGGGCCATTATTATCCCAAAAATTGAATTGAATTGAACTTAATGTTTGAACTTTAATTATGAAGCTGTCAAAATGCTTGGAGCGATAAGGTACTAATGTTTATTAATGTGGGTAGAGTATATTTTATCTGTGTATCGTTTCGTGAGTCACAGACGGTTCTGGTTGAAAATCAGTGCTGCAGGTGTCTAACACCTCAACGTAATGCTGAGCCAGCGACCGTTTCACTTTTGCGCAGACACACACAACACGATCTATTTTTCATGTCTGTGTTTTTTGTTTCTTTTCTATAAAATTGTGTGTATGCTCTTATATTTGTGCCTTGCAAAAACGAATAAATGTCTTCTTTCTTTTCTTTAATGTGTAAAGATATCTTTGACGTCGACTGTACACGCGCTTACACGATTGACAATACGGTCGATTCAGATGTTTTTGAGCTCGGACATAATAAAAACTAAAGACGGACTTCCGCGAACAGTAAATAGTCTTAAGCTTACAAAGGTTAAACTACGCCTTGCCGCGTGCGACAATATGTTGGGAAATTTTGGTTGTGCTTGCAAGTGTTCGCACACGCTTCGCGGGGCTCCGTCTGAACTTTTTATTTAGTCTGAGTTTTTGAGTACCTCCGTTGTAATGTGGGTTACCGTGTTTGTGCTCACCAGTTGGCGCCACTGTCGATCAGTGTATGTATGTATAACTCTATTGTACAGTCCGCGTTATATAGTAGATACTAGCTTCTGCCCTCGACTTCGTCTGCGAAGAAATAAACATAAACCTTCCCCTTGAATCACTATCTATTAAAAGAAACCGCATCAAAATCCGTTGCGTAGTTTTAAACATCAAAGTATACTTAGGGACGGACAGACAGCGGAAAGCGACTTTGTTTTATACTATGTAGTGATGAAGTAGGTATCCAAGGTGACCAAAAAGTTTGACACACTATACTATTTCTATGGTATAACGAACTATTTGGCCGACTTGGATGCTTCAAACTATATGACGCTGACTCATAAAACACATGAAAAATATGAATACAGGACAAAGCATGCAAAGGCGAACTTATCCCTAATTTGCTTATTGCCGGTTCACATTATTCAGGATTTATTTTTATTAATCTTTAATAACAAATTATTATTACAAATATGATTTTCGCCCATTCCCTCGATGGGCTTTTGCCATCTGCGCGGGCAGAGAAGCAACTGGTATATTCTGTTTTTTCTTTGCTCCCAGACCAGCATGGATTTTTATCATATATTTAATAGGTATATTTATTTAATAATCACAATATACAAATATATATATTGGGGAATATACATATTGCCATCGGATATTTTCGGGTCGCGATGTCTTACATAACAGTTAAATTTTCTCAGCTTACCAATACATTTGTCATTCATTAGAAAAAAGTTAGCTATAAATCCTACCTATAAGGGTAAGGCTTGAGTGGACTCTCGAAGCGGAGCGATTGGCGGGGCGTGCAGCGTGGCGGGCAGCGGCAAGGAGCTCTGTGCAGCGTCAGGACACCGGCATGAGTTTCATTTGTTTAATATGCACGCCGCACGCCTAACTCGACCGTCCACTCCGACCTTGCACTAAGTTTTTGCTATTCGATAACAATAGGAACTTTTAGAAAAATCACATGCTTAGTGGCGGAGCTAAGTACCTAACCAAGAGCAAAAAATTCAAAAATTATTTTTGCTATTGGGCCGCCAAGGGCTCTTTTACATGTCTTTTTTGAAACTACCAGCACAGAGCCCTGCTGCAAATAAAAAATGTAGCTCCACTGCTATATCTGAACTGGGGCCTGATTTTTGGAAAGCAATGTATGAAAATACCACTCGAAAGTGGTATAAATCTGTTTATATCTTCAAAACTACAGCTCTAATCAAATTTTTGACTAGGTCACAAGATTAATGAGAGCCCTAAGTATTTTCTAAGCTACTCGTATCTCAAATTCAGCACAATTTTTCACCACTTTCGAGTGGTGTTTTCACACATGTGCTTTCCAAAAATCAGGCCCCTGGTTAGATTTTATCAAGTAAAAATATGAAATACTAGCTTCAGCCGCGACTTCGTCCGCATGTAATTAGATTTAAGAACTGATGTTGATAGTTCTGCAACAATTTATTTACGTTGCGACTCTAGACAGTTACGACTTTTTGACATGTTTATCGCTATCCCGCGGGAACTGCATTTTTTCAGGATAAAAAGTAGCCTATGCTTCAATCTAAGGTACCAGCTATCTCCGTTCCAAATTTGATTTAAATCCGTCCAGTCGTTTCAGCGTGACGACGGAACAAACAAACACACTCACATCGTCACAAACTTTCGCATTTATAAAATTAGTAGGATTACTTCGGGTAAGGATTCGAGGGCCCCGGGCACCACCTAGCCCCTAGTACGCCACTGCAGACGCTTAACTAGTACATATTTTTAGTGTAAGTTTTCCGTCCCAAAATACGTCTGGAACACGTTTGTGTTTAAATATCAAATAGCCATCCACAGTGGCGCTGTCAAATTACAAAGTACCTAACCGAGAAGTTAACGTGAACGCGTTCGAAGCGTTTTTTGAGTTGAAACTTACGCTAGAGACTTATCACACTTGCCCAACTCTAGTGACCTGCTTGATCAGAGTACAGCGATCGCCACACTGGCTTGCCGGAATTTTTTTTCATACCTATATATTTTTTTTAACATTAAAAGACATTATGAATCAAATCACAATATTCCAGGCGTTATAAATTGTAACTCGCTGTTATTTCGTTTAAAAACGATTTCTCAAAATATACCTAAGTATGTCAAATTGTTTACTTTCTATCTAATGCTAAAAAAAGAAAGTATAATATAAACTGTATCTATGACACTTCCTCTACTATTTTTCTTTATGAAATTGTGTGTGTATAGATTTTTGAATTATATTTTGACTACACTGACATTGGCCCAAGCCTTACTGCCGCCATCAAGGAGAGAAGAAGAAGAAATTGGGTAACGTACTTTATGACGTCACATTCATGCACGAACCAAGAACGTGTTAACTAAAAACGACCTGCGTATTACTTAATATTAAAAAATGAGCTAATATTCTATATTCGATTTTGCCTGGAACACCGCCAAGTGGAGTTCAATGGATTTTCTTCTTTCCATTAGAACCTAACGTTCTTGGGATCAGGGTAAAAAATATGTAGTGGATTAGTAATATTACTAGGGTTAGGACTGCTAGTAAGGTAGCAGCTACGTCTAGGAGGGTGTATTCGTGGAAGGAGAGGTGCTTTGCCCCGGAATGGAGGGGGGACTGCGCCCCCCACCGAAGGACCCGTTCCGTCCAGTAGACTGCCGTGTCCAACGGCTCTGTCTCCCTGTCGTGCCAGATTTTAGAAGCCCGCCGTGCACTCACACGCATCCTGGAAAATAGAGAAGTTGGGTTAATTATGCCGTAAAAAAAACCGGTCTTCCATGCTGGCCTGGGAGCAAAGGAAAAATGTGAATGAAAAACGGGGTAGATAGGGCATAGGCCCTATTTATTACCATAGGGTAACAAGACCTATAGGCCACGGTTAGCATAATTGTGAGCCTATAGGTGAAAAGGCGGATCATAATAGTGATGGGTTATTGCTAGCCGCATCGCCTGTAACATGATTCCTAAGATTTTAGCCCAATCCCCTCGATAGGCTTTTACCATCTGCGCGGGCAGAGAAGCAACTGGTACATTCAATGTTATTTCTGTGCTCCCAGACCAAGTTTGGTGTTATAGTAAACCTAGAATTGTGAGTTAAGCCGAAGATACACACACAGTAGACCTAAAGACCACGCTTAGCATGATTGTGGGCGTAGGTATCTATAGGTGGAAAGGGGAATCCAAATAGTGATGAGGTCCTACCCGCAACGCCGATAACTTGTACAAACAAGCTGGTACTTTCTGGTACAAACAAGTGTTTTGTTTACTCCCAGACCAGAAGCCTAATAAGTTATAAATAGGTTCAATACAAAGTAAGCTCAAAATAAATCGTTTAACATTAACTTGTCTATTACGATGCCTACCTGTTACCAATGCCCAAGCATTCATACATAACTATCTTAAATAATAGAAGATTCAAATCACAAATGGTTACGAGTTACTAAATACTGGCAGCATTAGTAACGCAACCAGAACTTATAGGCGATGATAATTACTCAAACAAAAGAATGACAGATCTTTGAAGAGCAAGCCTATATCATAATGTACCTACGTAATTAAAGTAAATCATCACATTATAATAACAATGTGGAGGAAATTGACAAGGAACTATTATCTATACAATAATATAAGTACAAACATCTGCCGTGTCATTTTCGAGTTACAACTAGTTAGGTACTTGCCGTTGATTTTATGGAAGTCATGCAGCATTTGAAAATTACGAGGAACCGCGCACGAGGACGTGAAGAAGATTATGGTGAAGATGTTTACAGCGGATGCTAGCTCCCGTCACCACCTTCCCACTACACCCTACCATACTATGACCGTAAACCGTAACCGTCACTAGTATACCTTGCTCTGTCTAATCGTACTAATGAGACAAGGCAAGGTGTACCTACTGGGTGTCGGTTACGGTCATAGTATGGCACGGTGCAGTGGGAGGGGGGAGCTAGTATCCACTACAAACATCTTATTTCATCTAGGTTGTGTGGAACTCCCCCCCCGAAGGTGTATACCCAAACTAAAAACTCTCCGGCGTCGCCTAATACAGTGTGATGGGGACGCAGTGGGATGCCACTAGTTTCACTACAAACGCCCCCCCGTGTCCCGGCTTCCGCCAGGACCGCGCCAAGAAGGGCCCGTATGCTAGCCCCAGTGGCGTAGCTAGGTAACCAAGGGCCCTGGTGCAAATAAAAAAATGGGGCCCTAGTAAACTTTTTTTTTTTATATATGAGAGGGGGCAAACGAGCAGACGGCCCGGGTCACCTGATGGAAAGTAATCACCATCGCCCAGGGACACCTGCAAGACTTGGGGAATCACAGGTTGCCGGCCCTTTCAGGAACAGGAATGCTCTGGAAACTGGTTATGTTTTAATAATAATAGTTCGATCGAGATTTTCTGGTAAGGATTCGAGGGCCCCCTGAGCTTGAGGGCCCGGGGCACTGCCCCACCTAGTCCCTTGGTAGCTACGCCACTGGCTAGCCCCGTCTTCCCATAGACGATGAGACCGTGCAATGCAGGTAGGTAATGATTCAGTATAAGGCATTAGTACTCACTCAGCACTGAGCACATTCTTCAACCCTTCTAGTAAGGACTGCTCTGTCAGCTCCGCGTAGCTGAGAACCCTGGCCAGACCCACGGCTTCGGCCATCGCGGCGTTCTGTGGCTGGTCGCCGAAGAACGGCACGACCAACATCGGCTTCCCCGCTGATATGGCCTCCGTCATGCCCAAGAGGCCGCCATGAGCAATGAACGCTAGCACCTTCCTGTGTTCTGAAAGTACAATGTAGATAATGATCCTTTATAAGATACCTTAAATTAATATATTATCTTAAACGTAATGCTAATAAAATATAAATAATAATACATATTAGACGTTTTACGTCCTCTCACCGCCAGCTTATACATATACCTATAGCCAGTACGGATTGGGAACTACACAGCACAACATTGAGTTGCTTCGCTATTGTGTGCAGGTTTCCTCACGATGATTTCCTTCACCAAAAAAAACTCATAATAAATTTCAAATGAGATATCGCACACAAATTCCCAAAAACTCACGAGGCCCGAGCCCGGGATTCGAACCCACGACCCCAGCTTGATAGGCTTTAGGACATTAAACCAACTGTCAAATATTTTGTTTTTATCAATAGAAGCCGTATGAAACACAAAACATGGTATCCTCCATCCGCCATTGCTCTGTTAATTGGATAACAATAACACCACGTTCGATCACTACAAAAGGCACGTCGGGGCAGTTCTCCGGAGTGGCATTTTTACGTGTCCGGGGCAAAAAATAATAGATTTCGTCGCTAGATAATACTGAAAAAAATCAGACATATACTTTAGGTTCAGTTCCGCTTAGAGAACTATTAAAATACTCCATAGTTATTTACACCTCTGAAGAAAAAAATATTACATTTGAAAATTGACATTCGGTGGTAGTGTCCCCTACGCAGATGAGCGGAGAAAAAAAATTATATCTTAAGATACGAATTTTATTTCCAGGTCTCAAATGGGTTCCTATATACAAAACTTGTTTATAACTCATATAATACACACAAATAAAAAATATCATTTAAATTCATTCAATTAAAACAATTTTTCGCCATGTCCGAGGGTAACGTCTGAACTCGGTGGAGTTTACGAAACGCGCCGGCATCCTAACAAAGAAACATACCAGAAATCTCGCTACGCGCGTGTAGGTAGCCTCAGATGTGCCGTGTTTGCTGGCGAGAGTGGAAGTCGATTCACAACTCAGCACCAAATTTTTCGAGGTAATATTCGTCGTTCGGTGGGTTTGGTTTCGTGTTTTGTTGAATTCGGTGAAGCAATTAATTTTTTCAGTGTTAATTCTATTGGTAGTTTGATAGTAAGTAAGTCATCTCTAGGGGTATGTGATTTCATTATTAAGTGACTCTTGTAAGTACTATTCCTATATTTTCTGTTATTTGGAAAAATGTTTAATTTTGAATTCGGTGGCAATGATCTCCGTGGATTCGGTGGGGTTTTGGGCCACCGAAATCAAGAAAACTGCCACTGAAATAAAAATTTATTTTAGAAAAACGTTAAAGTATTCTTTATTTTTGCACGAATACTTATTGCACGCACATAATAAAATTAAAGAAGTATGTCTGTCCATCTCTGTCAAGTTTTCGCTTGTTTACGCTTTTTAAACGGTTGAATCGATTTATATGAAAATTAATATAGTATGTGCTCCAGAAAGATTAAAATATACGTTTCATCCCAGAAAAAAAAAAAGGTTAACGCTGACGTAGTCACAGATAAAGACAAGTCATTAAAATTACATTAAAGCTGCATTTTTTCTTAAATAATGTAAGTAAAAATCTTAGTACTATCGAAATAATTAAATGCTGTAGTATAGTTCAAGTGCTAGTAGAGATATAAAACTAATTCTCATTGCGTTTTTTAGATACAAAAATGGCAAAATTGACGAAAGAGGAAAAATTAGAAAAAAAAGCTAGCTGAGCAGGCTCGAAAAGCAAAGATAAAAAGTGATCCAGAACTCTACGAGGCATACAAAGCGAAAAATAGGGAAAGATATCCCAGAAGAGATGAAAGAAATTTTACGATTATTTTTAAATATTCCCTTTAACCGAAGACTGATTACCATTATGAGTATCGAAGTGCCTAGATAGGATAGACGAATTATTTTCTTTTGAAGAAAAGTTGAGATTTTAATTATTCCAGCATTTTAAAACTGATTATTGTGGAATTTTGTTATCCTAATTCTTAAATTTCTTTGAATGTCTTTTTATTGTTTGAAACTATGGTGCAACGAGAGACTTCAAAAATCATTATTCTTTACTTATCTCTTACTTATTTAGTTACTCTGGCACATTGAAAGCTGGAGGCATTTAAGCAATTTTCGCAATTATGTAAGAAAGAATTACTGTTTTATTTTTTTAATATAATTTTTTTTAATTAAAGCGTGTTTGGTATAATTAAAATGCGTTTTATTATTATCAAGTTGATTTCAGTGGCACTGTCTTTTGAATTTTGATTTCGGTGAGTATGTTTGATTTCGGTGATTGTTTAAATTTAAATATCTTACTAACTAACAGGTTTACTAGAAGGCCTTTAGTACCAATATTTTTTAAATTTAGGCCTGTATTTAGATCTTGAGGTGATACAATAAAAAAGTCAGTAGAAAAATTTGCCACCGAAGTCACCTAAAACAGCTTGTCTCGGAGAACTGCCCGTCGAGGGTAGATTAACCTGACGCCATTGTCTAACGCGCTCGCAACCATAATCCCATCGCCCATTCCGATTCGCCATCTCTATTTTACGACGAACATATTTAAAAGTCTACTTTAATTCTTAAATTTGTACGGAATCCGCAGCGCGCAACTCCGACTTGCACTTGATCAACAAAAACTTAGTCAACGGAACTTCCTAACATTTATTTGTAATAGAATTCTTCGATCAATAAAAATTAACGCTTTCTTTACGACCCTAACCTATTTCTTGCAAAGGTAAACAGGAATTTCCTTGAATAAAAAATAAAGTACGGCAAAGTTAAGGACTTTCCTCATAATTTATTAGAATTATAGTGACGTCATATCGCGAGACCACGACTCTACAATGTTATCTATCTGTGCTAGAATCACGCAGTTACGGAAAAGCGTGATGTGGATGATGTGATCTCAGATTCTATTTATTGGCGTTGTTTAGAATCCTTGAAACCACGATATTTCCCTGAAACGTCCGCGTGATCATAACTGGTAATGATGTCGACTTAAGATACGACGTATCGTAAGTTTGATGTCCATGACTGCGTATTGTATAGATTTCATTTCAAGCGGGTGCATCGATTTGGCCGCTTTTTTTTTCATTCGAAAACCGTTCCTGCGGTGCTTCTTACCCATGTTTGGTCAGGGCAGGATTTAAGGGAGGGCAACCGGGGCTTAAGGCCCGGGGCCTCCACAAAAGAGGGGCCCCCACAATAGAGGCTTCGGAAAAAATACAAATTCAGACAAGTAATCAAATTTGGCCTCATCTGCACCTTCCACCAAGTGAGATAGAGGTCAATCACTGGTCGGTTTGTAGTAAAAAAAAAAAAAAAAAAAAACAGCTTGGGAAGGAGTTTAATTTGGAGCCAGGGGCCTCCACTCCTTTATTGCCCAGAGGCCTCCAGACCTCCGGCAGTGTCTTTGGTAAAAATCGGTCCCGCAGTTTGAAGACTATCAACTCTTTCCCAAAATGATGTAAGACATTTTTGACATAAAACTTAATACATTTTTATTTACTATGATTATTCGAATAATGCGTAGGGGGTTTTAAATTTTTGAATTAAATGTTATTATTCCTCTTTTGACTCATCAGACTGTCAGAAACAAACGCGATGTATTAGAAATTTCCACCGCGCCGCCTGTTTCTTATATAGGAAAAAGTAAACTGCGGCATGTGCGATTTACATTGCGGGGTTGTAACAGTGTTCAACCGAATACTACGAAGTCTACAAGGCAATGTATAGCTCGCTATCTTACTCGCTCGACGTAAACGACGTTAGATTATGTGAATACAATCCACTCACGCAAGGCATGATGTCGATCTGGAATGTTATCGAGATCACGACCTTTCCCTCATGAGATGATTTCTATTAATTTATATGATAGAGGACTTTTATTAGGTATTTGACATTAGATAAATTATGATTAGGGTCGTTTCACAGACGTTTTATTACTTCCATAATATGTAAGAGCTAATAGGTACAGTTTATTATGACTTCCATGCTGGTCTGGGAGCAAAGGAAAAACATATAATGTACCAGTTGCTTCTCGTCCCGCGCAGATGGTAAAAGCCCATCGAGGGAATGGGTGAAATTCTTAAGAATCACGATAGGCGATACGGCTAGCAACCCAGATTTTGATTCCTTTTTCCATTTATACGCCTACAATCATGCTAGACGTGCAGGTCTTTAGGTCTTGTTACCTCCTGAGGCGCCTGCGCTGTCTACCCCGAAAAGGGATATAGACGTGATTTGTGTATGTGCATGTGTATGTATATATGATTAAAAATATTTGAATACGGTAAGTATTATGAAATGGAAGGCAGCCAGGAACTTCACACACCATTGATTTGCTTGAAATTTGTGTCTGAATACGAACGTTTCCTCTCCATGTTTTCCTTCACCCCATGCTCATCAAAAACTAAGAGATGCAAGTCCGGATTCGACCCCGCGGCCCTCTGCTTGAGAGGCTTTAGGTCAAACCACTAGGCTACCACGGCTTTTTACACTTTGAGTAGGTACTTACTTAGTAATTCCAGCTGAGGTATCCACCGGACCCTCATAATATTTCCGGTGATGGTTCCCTCTTCTTCGCTATCCTCATACTTCCATATGACCCTCTGCTTCAACTTAGAGAGAGCGTTGACGATAATCTCCTCCCTGTACTTTGGTATGGAGGCTGTCTTGATGAGAGACCCAAAGCTGAAGAGGACCACACCTTCGGTAGACTCGTTCAGGAACTTCTCGATGTGCTGAAATGATTAAAGAAGTTTATCAAACACAACACCTTCACCATAAGGGCACACGGGGCCCGAGCCCAGGGCCCCCATTATCAGGGGGCCTCGAAGGACCGACAATTTCTATAATAAATGGTCATACTTAGTAATAAAATGTTATTATAATTAGCTTTTTTATTATCCGAAAAGGCCCCAAATTCTTGTGTGCCCAAAGGCCCCAGCCAAGTTTAAGACGGCCCTGCAAACACCATGATAGCTGGAAAACGTTTTGTTGTTCGGGCCTTCGTGCAATTTTACAAATTTTCATAATTATGTAAAAATTACACATTCCGTGATCGTTTGACAAATCATTCTCCGTGCCTATTTCACCAACTGGACAATTGTCGGTGACTGTGACAATTCTGTTTACATAACAAACTGCACAAGAATCTTCGCCAAAAATAGGTACCTTACCACTCGAATGTGAATTGCGAAACGCGAAAGTAATTTGAAATACAAGTAGCATAGAAGACAATCAAAGATCTCATTAATCTTGTGAACTAGTCAAAACTTTGATTAGAGCCAGTGGCGTAACAATAGGGTGGCAGGGCTGACAAAATGCCACGGGCCCCCGACCCAAGAGGGCCCCGGCCCAAGAGGCCGCGAGCTCAAAAATATTAAAATTAAACTGAGTACAACGTGGCGATTTTTACTGATAGGGCCCCATCAAAAGAATTTGCCATGGGATGGGCCCCAGATGGTATAGTTACGCCACTGATTAGAGCTGTAGTTTTGGAGATATAAGCTGATTTATACCGCTTTCGAGTGGTGCTTTCAAAAATCTGGCTTCTGGGCTATTAAGTCAAACGAACTCAACAACGTGCTAAAATATTCCAGAAAAACATTCATGTTGACATTTGAGAAGGCAACAATATACTAGACCACCCAATAATAGACCCATTATGTTGTGGCTTTTGCTTCTGTTTCGCGACGGAGCTAAAAATAAATACATCACATTTACCGCCCTACGATTTTACTACAGAATATCTAAAATTAGCTGACAGCAGGAGAGTAAAGCATATTAGATGTAACATCTTAGCTCGGTTAGGACTTGGAATTAAGTTGAAGCCGTTGTTTCTATAAATTCAGCTAGATGTCGCTTTAGCGGATTCAAACTTAATCGTTCATACGAATCAAGGATTTTGCTTCTCGATTTATTTTTATAGTTTCACTCGTTACAAATTAAATTTCTGAACGATACAAAAAAATTCAAACAGAATAGAATCCGAATATAATAAAATAATTTGCGGCCATAGCTTTACTTTTCGGATTTTTCTATACTAATCGCGGCAGGCGCGCGAGCCAGGTCGACACTAGTGTTTTTGGTTACTGTAACGTGTAATAGTCACGGTTACAGCTCGCATGCATTTTTACCAGCATGGGAAAAGAAAAAAACATAGAATGTGCCAGTTGCTCCTCTTCCCGCGCAGATGGTAAAAGCCCATCGAGGAAATGGGGGAAAATCTTAGGAATCATGTTAGGTATAGGCGATGTGGCTAGCAATCCATCACTATTTTGATTCCCATTTCCACTTACAATCATGCTAAACGTGCGTGGCCTTTAGGTCTTGTTATCTTAGGCTTTGTCTACCCCGTAAGGGATAAAGACGTGATTTATGTATGTATGTATGTATGTATGTACAGCTCGCAGATGAGACCCGGCTTAACTGCATCCTTTGATTACGAACCAATTGTGCCATAAATAAAGGCCAATTGAGTCAAGTGTATGTAACGTATGCACACGGGGTACCTACCAGTGTCAATTGTCGATTGTTTCGAATGGTTTTGTGTTGTTTTACGTAATTAGAGCATTCTGCTTTATAGGTGTTCCGATTTCATTGGTTCGATAAACTTTTAAAAAATACAGTTTAACACTTATTTACCTACATTTACAACTAGCAGTTGCCCGCGACTTCGTCTGCAAAGAAATCGTTTGTCGCTATCCCGCGCGAACTACGCAATTTTCCGGGATAAAAAGTAGCCTAATGTGTTATTCCAGACCGTAATCTATCTTTGTTCCAAATTTCGTCCTAATAAAATTTATGACTAATTTTCGTGTCACAATGGAAAAAGTTAGTGGTAATTTTAACTATACCTACCTTACTAACGCAACTTTAACCGTGTGTAACTTTTTGATCTTCACCCAATTATCTATCTTGTCTCTTTGTTTATTTTCCTAATCTCATTGTGCTGATTTGTGGTGTTAGTAAAATATACAATACAACAATACAGTAAAAATACTCTTTATTGAACACCACAAATCAGTACTAAATACAGGAACAAAGAATAAGCTGTCTTATCGCTTAATCCCAAAATAAAATAAATAAATATTTGAAATGTTGTATTAATTGGATTTAAGAGAAGCGACGGACTTACCATCAGGTACCTACCCACTTGCTCGTTTGCCTTCCTTGTCGTTTAAAAAAAACTTTCTCTAGTCTAACCTAGGTCCTAGGCCTAGGATGTTCATCATTCACCTTGTCAAGGGTAAAGTGTGCAGGTATCTATATATGTAACCCTAATGCGAGTAATAAGCGACGTGCAAAACATATTTGATTATTCCTTACATTGAAATGCATCTTATCAGCAAGGTACTGAACTGTTCTAACTATAGGTACTACTATAAACTTGCATAAACAAGAATATTACAAGATACAATACTTGGACAAACGGAGTACTGGTAATATAAAAGCAACATGCAAGATCTTTCTTGCGTGTCTAAAGTGGGACTTAATTTTCTAAATGTCACTGAAAAATCCGAAAAGTAAAGCTATGGCCGGGAATCGAATCATTCCGTGACGCGTGCTATAGCTCCTACACCACTCATAGCAGGTGGTTAGTCTTCGATTTTTTTTACCCGTTACTAGCTGTCACGTGACCTTGTTACTATGCGAATATGCTATGGGACTTAATAGCAGGATGTTCCTATGCTTAGATTCTAAACGGTCCGCTGTCAGCGTAACGAAGTACCAAACTAAACTGAACGCGTTGAAAATATCTTTGACACAGTGCCAAGGCGGCCTTAACTCGTAAAACTGCACCCTAGTCAAGCAGTAAGCCGTTAACTCATAGCTGGAACTGAGACGAATTAACCGCGTCCCAAGTTCAATATCGGGCGTTGACTCGAACAGATAAATATTGCGGTCAGAAAACCCTGCTCCCTTCTTAAGCCGGGTACTCATCAGCGAATTGTAACAGTAACCAAAAAGAAAAGAAAGAAGACATTTATTCCTTTTTGCAAGACACACTAATACAGTGGTTCTTAACCTTTCATACATTAGGGACCATTTGACAAAATTTCTGTCTTGCCATGGACCACCTAAGTAACTACAAAAAATCTAACGTATGGCTTCGATCGGCCCCAATGGATGGAATTGCACATTCACACCGTTTAGATTGGCCCCGCGGACCACTTTGGATGCTTCCAGGGACCACCAGTGGTCCGCGGACCACCGGTTAAGAACCACTGCACTAATATAAGAGAATATAACAATGTACAAAACGTAGTGTACGCGGCGTTCCGCTCGC
Source organism: Pandemis cinnamomeana (assembly GCA_932294345.1). Lineage (NCBI taxonomy): Eukaryota > Metazoa > Arthropoda > Insecta > Lepidoptera > Tortricidae > Pandemis > Pandemis cinnamomeana. The sequence continues at coordinate 12,604,238 of OW028710.1, read as the reverse complement.
GGCGCGCTCGCGATCACGCCACACTAGGGCTTTTAGTTACTGTTACGTGTAACAGTTACGTTGACAGGGACTTACCATGACTTCTGATTTTGTAGCTTAACTGTTCACGTTACTTAAGGCAAAAACCCTGCGAGCCTGCCGCGAGCGGAACGCCACGGCACGGATACGCCAGGGCCGTGGTGGCGAACCTTTTTCGGTGGACGTGCCATTTTTTCACAAATAATGTAATATTTGGCTCTGATCTATCATCAGACCTTGTTGTCTTAAGAGTGTGTTGTTATATCATTACCATCGTATGACCATATTGCCATTGGCACGCGTGCCATTGGTTCGCCATCCCTGCACTAGGGTATTTGGTTGTAACGTGCAACAGTTACTGTTACAGCTGGCACACGAGTACTCGGCTTAACCTTGATGCTTAGAACTAAATCAAATGAATGGTTAGCTACTGTTGAGTGGATAGCAACTGCTCTTAAGGAAGTATGTTCTTACTAATGGTACATAATTACATGAAGACGTGCTCTAAGAGATCTTTACACGAGCCGCGCATCGACAGTTGTTTTCCGTTACAATTTTACAATCGAATGTTGTTTCTTTCTTTGTGTTTCAGAGGTAACCCGGCTCGCACACCACCTTAAGCATTAATATGATCGATTACCTGGATATTTTACTAATGAGATGGGATTTTTTTTATGTGACAGCGGATGCAATCGTGCGGGTTGCCTGATGGAAAGCAATCACCGTGGCCACCCATGACATAGGTTACAGGGGCTTTGGCGGCCCTTTAAGAAAAGAGCAGACTCGTTTTTTGAAGATCCCCGAGTTGTACTTGTACCAGTCCTGAAATACTGGTGCTGGCGGTGGTGCTGGTGCCGATGGTGGGAGGAGGGGGGGGGGGGGTCGTTAACATATATTTACTTACGGCCACCTATACTCGGGAGCAAAGAAACCGTGCCACTTCCCGTAGAGTTGTAGGAAAATTGACCCGGTTTCTTTGCTCCCGAGTGTATTTATATTTGCACTAGCTTCTGCCCGCGACTTCGTCTGCGTAGAATTATACATATAAGCCTTCCTCTTGAATCACCCTATCTATTAAAAAAACCGTATCATAATCCGTTGCGTAGTTTTAAAGATCAAAGCATACATTAGGGACAGACAGACAGGAAAGCGACTGTTTTATACTATGTAGTGTACAATGTTATAGGCGATGCGGCTAGCAACCCATCAGTATTTTGATTTACCTTTCCACCTATACGCCCTTAATCATGCTAAGCGTGGCCTTAAGGTTTTGTTACCTTAGGCTCTGTCTACCCCGTAAGGGAAGAAGACGTTATATATGTATGATATGTATAGTGATTATGTCCGTATATACACGGCTTATGAATTCACGGTTTGCGGCGGGTCCTTATCAAAATGGCGCTATGCCCGATGCGCTCACGCACAAAGGAAACCCAATACATTTTGTTCTGGTATGACGTTATTGCAACTAACGAATATTCATACGGATAAATTATGTTATAATTCTGGAATTTACGTGACAGTCACCATCTAAATAAAGATTTTAGAATAAGCCCTGTAAGAGTTTGGCTGCTGAAAATTGTGACAGAAATTTACCTTTATTTGGGATATTTTATTTACGACAAGACGAGACAATGAGCAAGTGGGTAACCATAACCAGATAGGTACCTGTAGATAAGTGAGTTTCCGGGATAAAAAATATCCTATGTCCCCGGGACTAAAACTATCCGTAGGTAGGTATACAAAATTCCAACTAAATCGGTACAGCGGTTTATGCGTTAAAAGGTAACAGACAGACCGTCAGACACACAGTCAGTCACTTTCGCACTTATAATGTTAGTAGGGATTAAGTAGGCCAACTAGGCTCAAAGATATTTCGAAGAGGCTAATAGACGCTACGGGTGACCGCAGAGCTGGCAGCTTCCTTGGACAGCGTGTTAGTATCGCTGTCCAAAGGGGGAATGCTGCCAGCGTCTGTGGAGTGGAACTATTCCACGGCGGTCCCTCCTTTTTTAATTATTTTATTTTAAGATTAGTTTTAGTTTAGTTTTTAATTCGTTTTTAATTTAATTTGTTTTAATCCCATTTTGTATCTTATATTAAACTAGGCTCTTCAAATCAGGGGTAGTTAGTTTCGGTCACAAACACAAACCAAATGACTATCTCTTTCTAATCATGTGTGCGAACGGGATGAATACTTTTTGTCCCCGACGCTAAATTGCGCTAGGTCGCGAAGCAGTAAAAACGGAAGAAAATGGCCGCAATCATGGACGTCTTGCCCTGCATTCGTTCGACTTGAACGGTATTGCGGTATCTGTAGTCTACTTTGGCACATTCTAATTTTGCAAGCGAGCGGTGAATCAATCTGTACTCAAAATTGCGAATCGGTTATTTATTTTCCCGTCCAATAATTTTGCTTTTTTAAGTAACTTGGTGCCATGATAGCGTAAAAGTCACATTAATTCGTTACATTTGTCTTTTTAACGTTTTATTTTTGTTTAAATGTTAAAATGGGATAATATTACGGGCTGATAAAAAAAAGTTAATGCTATGGCTGGGAATCGAACCCTATCAATCCGGATGCATGCTTTACCCCTACAACACCCATAGCAGGTGAGTAAATGTTCGAATTTCTCCATCTGTAACCATATAATTCGCAACCTTGTAGGTACTTCGTAAAAAAAAAGGATTGATTTAGTTGCTATATATGTTGTATATATATGCTAACAAAAAAAATAGCAAAGTTTCGCAAACAAGCATGGTAAGTGTTCAAGGAACAAGCATGCGCGTTGCCGACCCTTTAAAAATCTTAGGTAGCATTACTTTCTTTAATTACTCCATATTGTAGTCCATGTGTAGTTCCTTAAGTGGTCCCCAGTCAATAAAAGGTTGCGAACCACTGGTATCCATCACAGACTACTTCTTATCCCGAGAAAGTACAGTCCCGCAGAATAGATATGTGAAGAACTAGCTGTTCCCGCGACTGTCTGCAAATATTCGTTTATCGCTATCCCGCGGGAAGTATCTACGCAATTTTCCGGGATAAAACTATCCTATGTCCTTCCCGGAACTGAAACTATCTCTGTACCATTCGTTGAAATCTGTTCAGTGGTTTAAGCGTGAAAGCGTACCTAACAGACAGACAGAGTTACTTTGGCATATCAAATTGCGATTGATAGTCGCCATAGCCATTAAGTAAATAAATGAAAACTACATGCGCATTATGCTTTACATAATTGAGTACAATTGAATAGTTGTTTTCAATTGGTCTGCCTTATTGCCTTTTGTTTGCATCCTACTGATAAGAGAGTGTAGGTATTTTATAATTTTATAGCGTATGTTCGGATTGCGGCAAGAAAGGCTTTTCCAGTCGGATTTATTGCACACTTTGAGCCGACTCATAACTAAAATACTTGACTGTATTTTGGTTTTGTATATTCTTACGATATGGTTATACTTGGTAGCAAAAAACCCGGGTCACTTCCCGTAGAAAGTTGTCTGAAAAGTGACCCGGTATTCTGCTCCCGAGTATACATTATTTACTTAAATAGTAGTAATTTTGTTTACATTTAAATGGTTTCATGTTTCTATTTTAACAGTTAAACTATTTATAAGTACATAGTTAAACGTAGTCACTACATAGTATAAATCAAAGTCGCTTTCCGCTGTCTGTCTGTCCCTAAGTATGCGTAGATCTGTAAAACTACCTACGCAACGAATTTTTGATTCGTTTTTTTTTTAATATAAAGTGATTCAAGAGGATAGTTTATATTTATAATACAGGCGTAATATAGTAGAAAAACAGTGATTTCACCCGTGCGAAGCTAGTAAGTAATAGCTTAAATCCGCTCATTTTCAGTGAGTACCTAAGTATTTTCCGTTTCTATCTATTTTAACGCTTCTGTAAACAGAACAATTTCACCTAAATTCCCACCCAATGACTGTTTGCAATTAACATCACATCCACCGGAGTGTTGAAGGATATCTCGCATAATTTAATTATTACAGATTTTAATTTTATATGAACTTGTGGGGACTTGTTTGTTTACAAACGCGTTAAAATGGATTAAGTAGAATGGGACATGACTTTACTAGGTATCTTAGAATTTAAGGTTCCTTACCGGCGGTATTGTTTTCTTGTTGGGATCCAGATGCATGCCCCCAACCTCCACCACACCCGGCAAGAGTGGCTTCACACCATTCAACCCGAAGAACGTGTTAATCAGAACCAAAGACGTGTTCCTCCCCAGAACCGACAGATCCGTGATCTTCCTACCAAAGTGCTTCTCCAGAACCTCCTGTTCCTTCAACTGAATCTCGTATCTGTACCACCACTTGAAGTATAATTGGACGAAGGTGTTCTCCAACCTTTCCACAAACGTCATCCTATCGAGGAAAGTGGTGCTTATAGTAGACACGTAAGCCGGGTTATCAGTGAGGCCAACGCGCTCTGGCGACCAGGGCATCATACCACTCGATAGTAAGGCAACAATAGGCGCATTTATACCATAAACGTGAACCAAACCCAGCATGCAGTCACTGTTAAAGTTCTCCACTAACACAAGATCATAATCCTTCTTCAAAGCGGCAGTCAACGCCGGCCACTCCACCAGTTTCCGGCACGTATTCAAAGCCATGTCGGCTAACGGCTTGAACTCGAATATTTGCTTCAAAATCCTTTGCACACCAAAATGCGCGATCAACGGGGCCGGTTCTTCGTATATCCCCAAATCCATGGTTTCCACTCCTATGTTTGCTATCCCTTCGAGGCTCACATCTGTGTAATTAGCGGGTGGGTTCCTGAGTGGGAAAAACGACACGGTGGTTACGTGGTGGCCGCGCTCAGCTAGTCTTCGGAGGAGAGGTTCGAAGACCATTTGGTGGCTCTTGCCTGTGTGCGGGAAGAGCCCGAGAATGCGTGCCGTGTACGCATAGTTGGAAAGCGAGAGCACTACGGCGAGGTAGACGAGTGCGCGCATCGCGGACTGCACCGTAACGCGTCAAAGGGAGTACTGACTGTCGTTTACAGCGGCGACCCTTGCGACGTTTGTAGGAGACTGGGGGGCTATTTTCAGCTTTGGCGACGTCCGATAGGGTAATGTTCTTTAACTGAATTACACTTGAAAGAGGACAAGGCTTCCGCGAGCGCGTAATCGCGCAATTGTTTCTCGGTCTTATGGTGTTCCGGAGTTCGGATTGTTACGCAACTGTAGGTACGAATGTTGATGAATTGGCTGATGGATAAGTTACATGTATATTTATTTTTTTAACGTTTTATAATAGATAAGGTGACATGACTGCGTTGATTATTACCAGTTAGGCACTTAAGGAAAGATCCATGAATATAAATAAAACTTGTAAATTGTGTTCTTGCAAGAGAAACGTTTAATTTCATACTTCTGTATGTATGTATGTATTTATAACTCTTTATTGTACACAAAACATAAGAAAAAGAGGAATACAGGACAATACACGTGCACAAAGGCGAACTTATCCCTAAAAGGGATCTCTTCCAGTTAACCTTTGAACGATTGACAGGACATAAGTACCTATTAAGCAAGAGTAGACACACAGAAAAAGTAAAAGAACTTATTTCGTTTTATGCCTCATGTTGAAGAATTTCATTAAAATTCTTACACTGAAGTGCCATAATAAATCAGTAGATACAATACCAACAGCGCCCTTTTGACAATAAATCGCATAGTGGTTTACCTTTATTATTATTATAATATATATAGCTGAATACCCACTGACTCACTGACTCACTGACTGACATGCTGTTTTGAAGAACCCACAAGAGGTAGGGCTCGACTCGGTACATTGTCGTATCAGAAATGGTCCTGCGACCACCAGAAAAATACGAAATCGACCTGAACGTGGAAACTGACCCGACACATGAGGCAGCTCTCCGCGACGGCTCGACCTATCGAGTTTGCCCGGAACTAAAGTCGCTCAGAACAGCCGGCCAATGGGTGAGCCGGTCCAAGATTTTTCAAAATGGCGAAAACAAGATGGCCGCCATACAAAATTGAAACGCGAATATCTCAGAGGCCAGTCGAGATAATTGGGTGGTGCTCGACCAAATGTCATTCAGAGTTGAGGGGGAAATCTGACTAAGCAATTTTTTTTCCAAGATGGCGGATTCAAAATGGCGGCCAAATTTTTTTTTTCTCCGATCAGACTGAAATTTTGCATCCGTGGCTGTTTGAGGCCACAGATTCTAATGGCATACTTTGTTTTTCGATTCCGCCATTTTCCAAGATGGCCGCCATACAAAGTAATTTCTGTATATTTGACCTGTTGTTTTGAGGAACCTATCAGAGGTAGGGTTTGGTTCTATACACTTTCGCTTCAAAAATTATATGATAAGTACCAAAAAAATGAAAAATTGACCTGAATGTGGAAACTGACTTGACATATGGGGCAGCTCTCCGCGATGACTTGCTCCATCGAGTTTTCCCGGAACAAAAGTCGCCCAGAACAGCCAGCCAATAGGTGAACCGGTATTTTTTTTTCAAAATTGCAAAAACAAGATGGCCGCCATACAAAATTAAAACGCGAATATCTCAGAGGCCAATCGCAATAGGTGGGTGGTGCTCGACCAAATGTTGTTCAAGGTGGGAGTAGTAATCTGATGACTCAATTTTTTTTCCAAGATGGCGGATTCAAAATGGCGGCCAAATTTTTTTTTAATCCGTTCTGAGTGAAATTTTGCATCCGGGACTCTTCGAGGCCACAAATTCAAACGCCATACTTAATTTTTCGATTCCGCCATTTTCCAAGATGGCCGCCATACAAAATAATGTCAGACTCATAGACTCACTTGTGTTGTATAGCAGCTTTTAGGAATAGGGTTCGTTTTTATACACCATCGCATAAGAAATTTTATCACAAGTACAAAAAAAATGCAAAACTGTCCTGAAAGTGGAAACTGACCTGACACGTGGGCCAGCTCTCCGCAACGACTTGCCCTATCGAGTTTGCCCGGAACTAAAGTCGCTCAGAACAGCCAGCCTATGGGTGAACCGGTAATTTTTTTTCAAAATTGCGAAAACAAGATGGCCGCCATACAAAATTGAAACGCGAATATCTCAGTGGCCAGTCGAGATAGATGGGTTGTGCTCGACCAAGTGTCGTTCTAGGTGGGAGGAGTAATCTAATGAACCTAATTTTTTCCAAGATGGTGGATTCAAAATGGCGGCCAAAGAATATAGTAAAAAGTATAGAAATATTTGAAAAAAAAAACAGGCTGATAGGGTAACCTCCGCGGGTCCCGCGGGGCCCGCGGCCTTCACGCGAAATGCTTTTCCCAAGATGGCGGCCAAAGAATAAAGTAAAAAAGGTTATAAATATTTGGAAAAAACAGGATGGTAGGGTACCCTCCGCGGGTCCCGTGGGGCCCGCGGCCCCCATGCGAAATGCTTTTCCGAAGATGGCGGCCAAAGAATAAAGTAACAAAGATAAGAAATATTTGAAAAAAACAGGGTGGCCGGGAACCCTCCGCGGGTCCCGTGGGGCCCGCGGCCCCCATGCGAAGTACTTTTTCCAAGGTGGCGGTGTCAAAACGGCGGCCAAAGAATATAGTAACAAAGGCTGGAAAAATTTGAAAAAAAAAACAGGCTGGTAGGGTACCCTCCGCGGGTCCCGTGGGGCCCGCGGCCTCCATGCGAAATGCTGTTCCCAAGATGGCGGCCAAAGAATAAATTAAAAATAGGTTAGAAATATTTGAAAAAAATACAGGGTGGTAGGTTACCCTCCGCGGTCCCCGCGGGGGCCGCGGCCCCCACGCGAAATACTTTTTCCAAGGTAGTGGTTTCAAAATGACGGCCAAAGAATGTAGTAATATTTGTAAATAGCACAGGCTGGCAGGGTACCCTCCGCGGGTCCCGTGGGGCCCGCGGCCCCCATGCGAAAAAAATAGGATGGTAGACTACCCTTCGCGGCCCCCGCGCGAAATACTTTTTCCAAGATGGCGGATACAAAATGGCGGCCAAAGATTAAAGGAAAAAATGTTATAAATGTTTGAAAAAAAAACAGGGTGGCAGGGAACCCTCCGCGGGTCCCGTGGGGCCCGCGGCCTCCACGCGAAATACTTTTTCCAAGATGGCGGATACAAAATGGCGGCCAAAGATTATAGTAAAAAATGTTAGAAATATTTGAAAAAAAACAGGGCGGTAGGGTATGAATCACTGTTTTCAAAGTGGCGGTTTCAAAAAGGCAGCCAAAGTATATAGTAAAAAAAAAAAAAGGTTAGGATTATTAAAACAAAACAGGGTGGCAGGGACCTCCGCGGGGCCCTAGGGGCCCGCGGCCCCCACGCGAAATACTAGTTATAATATATATAGCTGAATACCCACTCACTGACTCACTGACTGACTCACCCCAGAGTTGTTTGGAAGAACCCGTAATAGGTGAGGTTAGACTCTATACACCGTCGTGTCAAAAATTCTTGCCCGACCACCAGAAAAATACGAAATCGACCTGAACGTGGAAATTGACTTGACACATGGGGCGGTTCTCCGCGACGGCTCGACCTGTCGAGTTTGCCCGGAACTAAAGTCGCTCAGAACAGCCGGCCGATGGGTGAGCCGGTCCAAAATTTTTCAAAATGGCGGAAACAAGATGGCCGCCATACAAAATTGAAACGCGAATATCTCAGAGGCCAGTCGAGATAGATAGGTGGTGCTCGACCAAATGTCATTCAGAGTTGAGGGGGAAATCCGACTAAGCAATTTTTTTTCCAAGATGGCGGATTCAAAATGGCGGCCAAATTTTTTTTTACTCTGATCCGGTTGAAATTTTGCATCCGGGGCTCTTCGAGGCCACAGATTCAAATGGCATACTTTATTTTTCGGTTCCGCCATTTTCCAAGATGGCCGCCATACAAAGTAATTTCTGCATCTTTGACCTGTTGTTTTGAGGAACCCATAAGAGGTGGGATTCGACTTTATACACTATCGCATCAGAAATTATATTAAAAGTACGAAAAAAATGAAAAATTGACCTGAATGTGGAAACTGACCTGACACATGGGGCAGCTCTCCACGATGAATTGCTTTATTGAGTTCGCCCGGAACAAAAGTCGCTCAGAACAGCTAGCCAATAGGTGAACCGGTATTTTTTTTTCAAAATTGCAAAAACAAAATGGCCGCCATACAAAATTGAAACGCGAATATCTAAGAGGCCAATCACAACAGGTGGGTGGTGCTCGAACAAATATTGTTCAAAGTGGGAGTTGTAATCGGATGACTCATTTTTTTTTCCAAGATGGCGGATTCAAAATGGCGGCCAAATTTTTTTTTAATCCGATCCGATTGAAATTTTGCATCCGGTGCTCTTCGAGGCCACAGATTCAAACGTCATACTTTATTTTTCGGTTCCGCCATTTTCCAAGATGGCCGCCATACAAGGTAATGTCAGACTCATAGACTCACTTGTGTTGTATAGCAGCTTTTAGAAAAAGGGTTCAACTTTATACACCATCGCATAAGAAATTCGATCACAAATACAAAATAAATGCAAAACCGACCTTAACGTGGAAACTGACTTGACACATGGGCCAGCTCTCCGCAACGACTTGCCCTATCGAGTTTGCCCGGAACTAAAGTCGCTCAGAACAGCCAGCCAATGGGTAAGCCGGTGTTTTTTTTTCAAAAGCGCGAAAACAAGATGGCCGCCATACAAAATTGAAACGCCAATATCTCAGAGGCCAGTCGAGATGGATGGGTTGTGCTCACTAAGTGACATACAGGGTGGTAGGTTACCCTCCGCGGTCCCCGCGGGGGCCGCGGCCCCCACGCGAAATACTTTTTCCAAGATGGTGGTTTCAAAATGAGCCGTCAAAGAATGTAGTAAAAAACGTTAGAAATATTTGAAAAAAATACAGGGTGGTAGGTTACCCTCCGCGGTCCCCGCGGGGGCCGCGGCCCCAACAATAGGCTGGCAGGGTACCCTCCGCGGGTCCCGTGGGGCCCGCGGCCCCCATGTGAGATGCTGTTCCCAAGATAACGGCCGAAGAATAAGGTAAAAAAAAGGTGAGAAATATTTGAAAAAAAAACAGGGTGGCAGGGTACCCTCCGCGGGTCCCGTGGGGCCCGCGGCCTCCATGCGAAATGCTTTTCCTAAGGTGGCGGCCAAAGAATATAGAAAAAAGGCTAGAAATATTTGAAGAAACAATAGGCTGGCAGGGTACTCTCCGCGGGTCCCGTGGGGCCCGCGGCCCCCATGTGAGATGCTGTTCCCAAGATAACGGCCGAAGAATAAAGTAAAAAAAAGGTGAAAAATATTTGAAAAAAATACAGGCTGGTAGGTTACCCTCCGCGGGTCCCGTGGGGCCCGCGGCCTCCATGCGAAATGCTTTTCCTAAGGTGGCGGCCAAAGAATATAGAAAAAAGGCTAGAAATATTTGAAGAAACAATAGGCTGGCAGGGTACCCTCCGCGGGTCCCGTGGGGCCCGCGGCCCCCATGTGAGATGCTGTTCCCAAGATAACGGCCGAAGAATAAAGTAAAAAAAAAAGGTGAGAGACATTTGAAAAAAATACAGGCTGGTAGGTTACCCTCCGCGGTCCCCGCGGGGGCCGCGGCCCTTATGCGAAATACTTTTTCCACGGTGGTGGTTTCAAAATGACGGCCAAAGAATGTTGTAATATTTGAAAATAACACAGGCTGGCAGGGTACCCTCCGCGGGTCCCGTGGGGCCCGCGGCCCCCATGCGAAACAAATAGGATGGTAGGCTACCCTTCGCGGCCCCCGCGCGAAATACTTTTTCCAAGATGGCGGATACAAAATGGCGGCCAAAGATTATAGTAAAAAATGTTAAAATATTTGAAAAAAAAAACAGGGTGGCAGGGAACCCTCCGCGGGTCCCGTGGGGCCCGCGGCCTCAACGCGAAATACTTTTTCCAAGATGGCGGATACAAAATGGCGGCCAAAGATTATAGTAAAAAATTTTAGAAATATTTGAAAAAAACAGGGCGGTAGGATATGAATCACTGTTTTCAAAGTGGCGGTTTCAAAAAGGCGGCCAAAGTATATAGTAAAAAAAAGGTTAGGATTATTAAAACAAAACAGGGTGGCAGGGACCTCCGCGGGGCCCTTGGGGCCCGCGGCCCCCACGCGAAATACTAGTTCATGTGTATATAATTAGAAGAGTTGCATGGAAATATGCGTGTTACGAGTAACACCTATAAGTACCGTAAGTAATAAATAAATTATATGCATTGTCACATCAATCAGAGCTACAAAGTAAACAGAGGTAGGTGTATTATACGGTAAGTAATTCACTTAAAAGATAAACTGAGCATGTGCAATATTGCATCAATGAGTACCTATCATAACTTAATTCTGAATTAAATAGCAATGGTGGGTAAACTGCGCAAGAGTACAAAATTGTTACCATGTTCAAGCATTTTACGCGACTGTGTCAGATTAAATTTTTACTCTTTTATGCGGGAATCTACTAACTTTGTGGGAATGTTGGGATAAGTAACCTAATTGCGTTTTTTCATCTGTCTAAATAACAAATTTCCGTTGTAGCGTGAAAGAGTAACAAACAAACTCACAAAATTTCTTACGAACAAAAATACAATACTAGTTAGCTGTTTCTCGCGGCTCCGTCTGCGCGGAATTCGCTGTAACTCATCGCGATTTTGCGGGATAAAAAGTATTCTATGCTCTTCCCCGGGATTTTTTCATCGGGTTCTCGCGGGCACTGCGCGTTTTCTGAGATAAAAAGTATTCTATGCTCTTTCCCGGGATTTAAACCATACCAGATTCCGACCATCCGACTAAATCAATTCAGCAGTTCAAGCGTGAAACGGTAACCGAGAGACAGACACTTTCGCATTTATAATATCAATAAGGAAATAGGATTATAGGATGTTTGTTGTTGCCTTATTGTATAGCCTAGTGTAATGCAAATAGTCAGGATGGCATTGTGTGAATGTTAGCCTACCTATCTCGAAACAAACGTTGTCTTAGACCACTTCTACAGCCCTGTAACAATAAACTGCCTTATTTAATTTCTCCTTTTGTAAAGTTATAAAATTACCACTTTTAATGGACTTTAAATAATACATTCTTAAAAGATATACGTAAATACTTAGGTACGTTTTAGGGTTCTGTACCTCAAAAGCAAAAAACGGAATCCTTATAGGATCACTTCTGTTATACGCCCGTATGTCTAGACCCTTTTTCTCAGAAACGCGTAGAGGTATAAAACTCAAATTAATACCAAATATGCATTGAGATAAATTCGAAAATAGGGGAATTTCGAAACTCGTGGAATATTTATATCCACTAAACGGGGAACAATGAGATATTCTAGAAACGCTTAACTACCTAGAAGCTCCAATGTCTTTGGCTTCTAGATAAGCGTTGACAGATTATGGAATTGTTCTCCGATTAGTGGGTATCCACGATTTTCGAAATTCCCCAAATTCGAATTTACCCCAATGCACTTACTAGGTCTGCGGCCTCTTAGAGCTGTGAAAAAATCAACTCTCTAAGTCAACTCAATCAAAAGATACAGTCATTAGAAAAGATGTTTCGATACAAATTGCTGTGCTCCCAAAAAATAGGGGGTAGGTACTTCCAATTGGCCGAAAAATTTGAAATTTAGTAGCTCTTATAGCAGAACGTATTAAATCAGTCTAAAACCAGTTTTTTGATTGTCTGTTAAGTCATCATCACTATCACTACATAGTATAAAATAAAGTCGCTTTCTCTGTCCCTATGTCTCTATGTCCCTATGTATGCTTAGGTATATCTTCAAAACTACACAATGGATTTTGATGCGGTTTTTTTAATAGATAGAATGATTCAAGAGGCAGGTTTTTATGTATAATGTATGCTTATATCTTCAAAACTACACAATGGATTTTGATGCGGTTTTTTTAATAGATAGAATGATTCAAGAGGCAGGTTTTTATGTATAATTCTACGCAGACGAAGTCGCGGGCAGAAGCTAGTAACTAATATAACACCTCACACTGCTCACATTTTACTTAGACGGGCTCAGCTATCAACAGTTTTTTTATTCGCTTGCCGAATTTTTACGAAACCATCGGTGCGTGAATCCGACTCTAACTTAGCCGGTTTTTTTTGTTAATAACGCGGTGCGTCGAATGTGTGCTGACCTAACAAATTGTAAGTTCAGAAATCCTCGCTCCTCTGCAGGTAGGTAAGGGCAGGTAAGCATTTTTTTGGTCAGCGAGAATGAAAATCACTTGTAAGGGCCCGAAGCTATGCAATAGGTATGTACATGTACACAAATCAAGTGATTGGGTGCTTGGTTCTTCCTGCCATGTGAATAAAGACTAGGTACCTTCTTAAGAATTTGAGAACTCGGGAGCACTGGCCTTATAACTACTCCGAAATTCGATTTTCGAAGTTCGTTTTGTGCTGTTCTGTTCACAATAAGAGTCATTGATTTGAGTGAGAGGGAAAATCATCAAAGTATTTTAAACTTTACAACAAAACACACCATCTCCTTAAAATGTCGATCATTGGTGCCATTACGCTGACTAGGTACAAAATTTTCATTAACTAACTTTTTTGGAAAAGTTAATATATCTATAGTTATTAGTTACTATTTACTTTCCGATAAATGGTGTTGGGGATATCGCCAAAAATTACGAATGTTTAGTGAACGCCATCTCTTAGTCAGTAGCTGAACTACCGGACAGCTGCGGAACCCTGTTAGGTATATATAATTAATACTAGGCCACTGTAGAACCATTTCATAATCAACAACGGAGTATTTTGACACTGTCGCTACAAATAACAAGCCGATCAGTTATTGCGATAAGGCTATACATACCTACTTATTTGCATACACTACCTTTAATTTAATGCATGTGCCGTCTAGACCGATTCCAGCTGAAGGTAAGAATAGATAATGCTAGAAATAAGATAATCCCTTATCTTATCCGTGATCTATTTAATTCAGGTGAAGAAATATGCAGTTCTAAGAAAATTTGAATTAGAATTGGCATTAGGTTTAATTGGTTGCACTCTAGGGCACACCAAACTGGAGTACTCCGCCAGGGGCTAGGATAACGTCCCTCAAAAAATAGAACTCTTATAGCTCTCACATCATTGTTATAGATTTTAGTATTCGATGGCCATAGACTTTAGTACCTATTCGACGACATATGGAATACTGAACCTCTAGTGTGAGCAAAAAACGTCTCGAACGCGTTCACGTAAACGTCTCAATTACTGTGGAATAATTGGCAGCGCCACTTGCGGATCGAAACTGCAACAAACTGTTCTCGTAGTATTTGTCATTTTAACGCAAACGCGTTCGAGACGTATTTTGTGACCGAAAACCTACAATACTGAGTCTATGGCCTCTTGCAACCGTCAAAAAAGCTTGTGAAACCGTATCTTTAAAAATAATACAATAAAATTACACATAGTAATACTAATATGGATAAAAAAGTGCCATCATGGTTACAATTTTTCTATTGTTAAGTATTTATTAATTTCCGGACCGAAACAACTTAGGGATCTTCAAAAAACATACGCACTCAACGCTTCTATGTTGTGAGTGTCCATGGGCAGCGGGGATTGCTTTCCATTAGGTGATCCGCGTGATCATTTGCCCCCTGTCACGTAAAAAAGTAAGTATTGTAGTAATATTTTGCTATCTTATCCGCATTTAAGTTTTGCATTGGGCAATACCTGTCGGCTTTATCACTTAATCATGCAATACAATCAATATTGGATCGTTTCAACACTGTTCAATGCACGCTAACATTGTTCGTAAAGACAATAGCTACTTACATTATGATGTTTATTCAAACAAACAACACTGACAGAAAGAAAAGAAAAACAAAAAAAAATACAAAAAACAAGCATGAAAGCACCTGCCAGCAGTGGCGTAACTATAGGGTGGCAGGGGTGGCAAAATGCCATCAGGGGCCCCTAGCTCTACGGGGCCCCAAACTGGTTTGGTTTAGAGCACAGAAGGGACGCTGATGCGCTTCTTTATATTGAGGAAGGAGCCCCATCTGACGAATTTGCCACGGGCCCCAGACGTTATAGTTACGCCACTGCCTGCCAGAGAATGTAGTTTAAATTAATACATACATACAAAAATCACGTCTTTATCCCATACGTGGTAAACAGGGCCCAAGGTAACAAGAACTTAAGGCCACGTTTAGCATAATTCTGATTCATGTTTAAATTAAAATAGAAGGAATTACTTAAATAAAATTACAGTAAACGTTACGGTTTTTTTTATTAGTACCTACCTAATTATGATTTATTGATGATGATTATGCCTTTTATTGCGTTCTATTTTAATTCAAGCGAATTATTAATTTTCTGTCATCATTGCCGTTCCTAAAAATGAATTTAAAAATGTCTTTAGTAACCTAAAGATGATTTTGATTAATGACAAAATGATACAGCCCCCCTCCCGGCTATGGGTCGTGCTCCACCTACATTTGTCCACCTGGTTTTCGACGGAGCTCCGCCCGAGGGCTGAGCCCCTTTTTCTGGGTATTTTGCCCTTCGGGACCAATGTGAACCGCGTCAAGCGCGCGCAAGGCGGGACAATATTTTTAATCTAAAATTTAAATACAAAATCTGTCTTTGCACCGCCTGGCTGCGCCGGCTACGGGTGGCAACACTGGGAACAACAGCGCCATCTACATCTACACCGCTTCTTTTCTAAACTCTGACTATTATTGATTTATATCAGTGGTTTCTAACCTTTTCAGTTCCGTTACCCGTATAACATAACTATGGTCACGGATTTTACCCCTCCCCCCAACGATGAACTCAAACAATGGGGTAATACGCTTTCGGTGTTCAACACAAGCAGCTCATGACCCCGTGGAAAACCAATTTTACCCCAGAGGGGGTAATTACCCCCAGGATTTATATGTATAATGTAGTCATTAAAACCAGTAAATGTAGTCTAGTATTTCATTAATCACTGCATTAGGGCTAGAACCTACAAATCTCTGTAATGGTATTTATTCAAACCAACCAACCCTGCGAAAATATTTCGGAAGAATTTTGGGACAGCTTGTATAAGCTACCATTGCGATCCATCAGAAGTAGGTTTGTATGAAGATTATTAATTATTACTTTATATATTTCAGAGGTAGGTTATCCGTAAAAAAAACAATTAAGAATAAAGGAGCGACCACACCGCTGCGTATACGCAGTGACGCGTCGCATGCGTCACGTTCTCTCACCGTTTTTTCATACATTTGTTGCGTAAACGCACCGTTGACGTCTTTTACGCACTGGTGTGGCCGGACCTTAACATCACATTGATAAATTATAAGCAGTAATTTTTATTATTAAAATACTTTCGTTCACAACAGTCCACTAGCATCATAACCATAACAATGTAGGATAACACGCTTGGCAAATGTATTAGTCTGTAGTACAGTGCTTTATAGTTTTATAAATCTTAGCTGCGTCAGAGAAAAAAATTCAAAGGCCTTGAGCTAAAGGCCAAGTAACAAATAATCCGGACTCGAAACTATTTTCAGAGCAATGAAAAAAATATTAGATCGAAAATCCTAATAAAAAAAACCATTTTAGAAAATCTTTAAAAATACTTAACGAAATTAATCAACAGTGTAATTCAATTTCATTTGAAAAAAAAAATATAACCAGTGCGGCGATTGCGCTCTTAGCCAGCCCCAGATCAAGATTGCCACTCTGTTGGTTTATATCTCTGTGAAAATGTAAATTAACTAACAGAGACAAGGAACACTGTTTTAAGATGTGTGGTAGTGTGCGTGACCTATCACCGACGGGTTCATGCATTCTGTAAGTACACGTAAAACAAAGACTTATTTTTTGCATACATAATCACGTTTAAGACATACTTGACATAGCTTTGTAACAAATAAGAAAGAAGTACAAATTGGTATAGCTTTAAAATTCTTCAAAAGGTATTGAATGAGTACAATGGAATGACTCAAGGAAGTTATAGATATTGTTTATTAAATACGTTTTTTTATGCAATATGAAAAAGTCACTTTTTAGACATTCTTTCTACAGGATATTCATCATAATTACTAGATTATTAAAAAAAACCATAGTTTAAGAAACAATGGATAATATAATTTATTAAAAATTTCATGTCTTTTTATCATAATGCAAACATGTTTTCTCTATAAAATTAACATTGTTAAAAAGCGAAAATGTTCTCGAATGTAATTTCCAGTACAGGGATGTCGGTTTCCGTTTTATTTGTTGACAGTGGCAACAGGGTAAATCAATTGACATAACAGGAATAAAAATCAAAAAACCAAAGTCTAATCTACCCAGTTCATAACTTTGATTATTTCTGAATACTTTTTACAGTCTTTTCAATTTATAAAATCAATTTATAATATAATTTGAATTTGAATGTTTTTTAATAGCCATCAAATCTTTATTGTTCTCACAGATCGCAGATACTCCAGCGTTTAGCACTATCTAAACCAATGGTCAGCAACAGGCGGACCGCGGTCCGTTTGCGGACCGCGAAAGGTCGAATCTCGGACCGCGAAATATTGTAATGTATTTTATACCAAGTATCAATTAATACATAGATAGGCGTATACCTTTATTAATTAAAATAATGTTTTTTTCTGGACCTCGTTAAAATTTTCCTACAGTATCCGGACCCCACCTAAAACTACTTGCCGACCCCTGATCTAAACGGTATATTAGGATTTGTTTTAGAATGGAAGATAAGAAGAATGGTATCAACCTGAGACCTTTTTTGTCTAAAGTAGTCTCTATAATTAGGCGAATTAACTTGACAGCTAAAAATGCTGCCAGCGATATAAAAAAAATTAGTGAATAGTGTGTATGTCGATAAAACAAGTAACAAGAAAGATAACAATAAATACAACATAACAATGTTAAGAAAGATTTTCAATCACTGTACTAACCAATACTACTAATCAGTGTAATAGCTCCGATCAGACCGATGACGGAAAGTTGAATGGCTTGCTTGGCGAAATCAAAATGTCAACAAAACAACATGGTGGACAGCGTCCTGTTCAAGATGATGGTCAAAATTTTTCGATTGGCGATCGGTTTATTTTTGTTATTAAGTATCTCTTTTGACAATTTAATTAATTAAAATTTGTAAGGTCTTAGTTCTTCCCCATCAAATACCAAAACTACGGCAACATTTGTGCGCAATGAACTGTCAAGTTAGTTCGCCTAAATTATGGAGTCTGCTTTAGTGTGTGTGCACTTGCTATTATAGGTATTCACCATCACTTTCTACCATCATCTTTTATGATTTGATAGAAAGGAATAGTGAATACAATTATGAATCAATTGCATTATTTTATTACTAAACTGCAATCAAAATGGGATTGAGAGATCGTCATTTCATATAGATATAACAGTATTTTTTTTTCTATAATCGTTGTAGTTCAACTTCAACTTTTTTTACATGGCAACCACCAGATTTTTGTAGTTTAGTAACATCAATAAGGCCTTAGATCATAGACAATGAGCTAACTAGCATTATCCAACAAGAATGTTATCCCTTTTACACAGATTTGTTCTTCACACTATTTGACTTAGGGAGTGCTAATTATAAAACAACAGAAAATTACTTAATAATAGTTTCGTTCACAATTACGCCGCAATCAGCACCACAATCATCCTGAAATGAGAGATAACGGTCTTAGAGTTATTGTGACTTGCAAATTAAAGTGGAGTTTAGAAACTGATAATCATGCTCCGAGTTCGAAATACAAGTTCTGTTAATCGTAGTACACAATACCAGAGGGTATTATAGTCTAATGCATGAGCACTGACTATCATATATACACCATCTCTTTGTATACGCTTTTATTTAAACTTTACATGACATTTACTTTGTGTGGGTCAAATCTTGCAAATCGAAGATGGATGATATTCCAACACAATGTTTTTTACAAAATCTTGTTACTAATACATACATACATACACACATCATGTCTATATCCCTTACAGGTAGACAGAGCCTGAGGTAAGAAGACCTAAAGCCATGTTTAGCATGATTGTAGGCGCATAGCTGAAAAAAGGAATCAAAAGAGTGATGGGTTGCTAGCCATATCACCTATAACATGATTCCTAAGAATGTCGCCCATCGCCTAGATGGGATTTTAATGAATTAATGAATTTTCTTATACCTTTTGACAGCAAGAAATAGTGAATGTGATTGAGATACTAAATATTTTAGACAAGATGACCTCAGGTATTTTCAATATTAATTTTAAAATGTATTGCATTATCTTTGAATCAAGATCAAATACCTGCTTACTTACAAGTGATGGTGTAGAGTGATTAGAATTTATGGCTTTGATCCAACTTCTGATCACTCATTAAGGTGCTATGTAATGTTAATTGGCCTAAATAGTGTTCAACTTACCCGTACAAGTACAAAAAGAACGATAAAAGGTAGAAAGCCAGCTTGATCCACCCTTCTCTCTGGCATACAGTCAAAACATCTGAATTCATAATGCTTGTGGGGTCATACAGGCCAGGCCCCGACATCACCGGCCGCGTTCGATATCTGCATTGCAAAACAAACACATGACTCACTTTATCAGACTAATTCTTTAATTAGCA
This sequence comes from Pandemis cinnamomeana, assembly GCA_932294345.1. Lineage (NCBI taxonomy): Eukaryota > Metazoa > Arthropoda > Insecta > Lepidoptera > Tortricidae > Pandemis > Pandemis cinnamomeana. Next base: position 12,584,626 of record OW028710.1, on the reverse strand, counting down.
TTCTAGTCAGCAAAACATAACCTATAAACTTACCTGTGTATGTGATACAAAATCAAAGGCACGTTTATCAATAGTGAAAACCATTCTCCCGACAGCAAGAACAAAACGTTAATCAATAAGTGCAGTAGATACTCCGGCAGGACCAGCTAAAACAGAAAAAAAAGGTTATCCAAAGTCATGGGACGAAGTTCTAAATTCGAAGCGATACTTACAGGGTTGAGGCTGTTGCATTGATCTATTGGATTCTTATAATCAGTTTTCAGTTCGTCGAAGGCAATTACGTGGAATATTGAGAAAAATATGAGGAATGCGTCTATTATTAGGGCTATAATATAGGAAAAGGCTGGGAAGCTAAACGCCATTTTGACAAAACTGACAGGCAAGACGAAAGTCCAAAAGTGACAATGTCAATTGTCATGCAGATCATAGAGTTAATGTTAAACTCTTAATGTCTATGGGTTCGGTACTGATTTATCGCACAATTTCGAAACTTTCTTATTCTATAAAGACCGTGTAGGAAGTTATTAATTTCGAAAAGATATTAGTAATGGTAACTATACTAAACTAGAACACATCATTATGCTTTGTAAATAAATAGTTTCAGAACACTATTCAATTTTTAAAGTTGTAAGTTTGAGCTATAACGCCTTTCGTTAAGGTGTACTTCAGTTTGCACCAGTTAACTGTCATTCCTTGTCATCTGTCGTGGCTGCCTGCCATAGATCCAGCTCATTCGAGTACTAACCTATTAAATTAGGATGGTAGTGGGCAATTTCCTTAAACCTTGGATAGGTTCATAAAAAATCTCAGAACAGTAGCGCCGTTTGTCGACTCACTAGTGCCTATTTAATTCGGATGGTATAACGATTTGGATAATATTTTCCAAGTAGAATTTGTGGATTTATTTATTACAAACGATGGTGGAGTGATTCAAAAGTTAAAATGAGGGGTGTTTGCTTATTAGTTTTAAGCGTAATCGGAGTAGTACTGTGTATTGAGCACGATTATAAGGGATTTGATGACAGTATATTGTTTGGCATAAACTGGCCCGGCGCTGAGGAGGCGTTGGAACTGGAAAATTTAGTTGATGGAGAACCAAAGCCGCAGGTAACTAGCTGCAGGTCCATTCTACACTATGCATTTGTTTTATTATTTCTTCTGCGTTACTGAAGCTTACAGAAAGTTAGAAACATTAAAAAAAAACAGTAACAGCTAGTTGGTTAATGGAGTGATAAATGTGTAAAGCCTGTTCCACGAACAGTATATGCCTATAGGCTAGAGATGAGATAATTATGTGAACTTGGGACCAAAAGTTTACCAACACAAAAACTTTAAAACAACCAATCTATAGTATTGATTCAGGTAATTAAGTAACATCTACAAATTGGTTTCTTAAAATCAGATCTTTTCACAAGTTTGGGAGTTTGGGTTAGTGAGATCCTTTTCAACATGTTAGTAACAAATAGAGATACAACCCTAGTCCAAATTTAAACCTCTTGCTCACTTTTGTTTACTTAAAAAAAGTTGTAACCTGACTTCTAATCATTGTTTGTATTTAAGTTACTACCCACAAGATGGAATGGAACAGAGATGGTACATCCGTTTGGGGTTAGAGGGTGTGTGTTTGTTTGTGTGGCTGTCTGTTACCATTTTTCTTGGAAACTACTGAACCAATTGTTTAGTGTCTCAAAGTATTGCTTTAAACTGCATGTACAGTAGAATCCGTTTATTATGACTTCGAAAGGAATTGACAAACACGTCATAATAAGCGGACGTCATATAAAGCGTTATGTGAAATGAAAAACTTTTTTTATGTAAATATGTATGTATTTAAGTATTTTAATACAGAAACATAGTACATAACGTAATTACATATGTATGTATACATACAAAACCAAAATTAAAATTGCACGTCATATTAAACCAAAATAAAAATTGCACGTAAGAATTAATGCTTGATCAACATTTTCTTGTCGTGATTTTCGAAGCCTCTTCAGTTTCAAAACATTTGAATTGAACAATTCCTTAATGCGGTTCTTGTTTTTAAAAATCATTGAGATTGTCGAATGACCCACGCCAAATTCCTTTGCGAGACATGAGTTAGATTCTCCATTTTCTAATCTGCATATTATTGCACCTTTCTCCTCAATTGTAAATGCTTTACGTCGTTGAGATGACATTTTTTTCACAGTAACAAACGAAAAACAATGCGTGACCTTCAACCGTCAATTACTCACTGAGAATCAAAACAAAAAAAAGCCACGTGCCGAACGTCGTCGGGAATCAACGAACAATACCGAAGGTGTAAAGAATCATGTCGGTCATTATAACCGGACATAATTTATTAAAAATGGGTCATAATAAGCGACATGTCACTGTAAGGGAAGTCATTATATCCGACTTTATTATAAAGAATTTTATATGAAAACCAAACTTCGTAGTGCAATTACGTCATAATAACCGGCTGGTCAATATAGGCGGAGTCATAATAAACGGATTCTACTGTAATTGTAATTTTATTTTGTTGATTACATGTTATTAAATGAATTTATTTCCTTTCTTTCCTTAATTATATCGCCTCAATAATACTTAATTGCTCTATTTTAAAGGCCCAGCCGAACAAAGAAATTCTTCTAGTATCAACGTCTCAAAAAGAAAAGTACGAATGTCATTTGCCCGAGTTGCAAACCAAAGAGACCACCAGCATCGAGGAGTATGATGGCCCGTCTCCGATCAATCTCCTCAAGCTGCTGTTCACCCAGAAAATATGCTCGTACCGACTGGAGAGCTACTGGAGCTACGAGGTGTGCCATGGACGATACATCAGGCAATACCATGAGGAACGGGAAGGTTTGTTTGATCTTATGAAATAACTTCTTTAATGAGCGTACGTAATCCAGCCTATATGTATACGTCCCGCTGCTGGGCACAGGCCTCCTTTTAGAATGTAAGGGCTGGGGCAAGATTGTGAACATCGCACTCACCATTGAACCAAAGAATCAGCAACTCCGGGTGAGTTGCTGGTCCAAATTATGCTGAGTGGGGTCCATTTTACATCATATCGGTACTATTCCTTAGTTACTAAGTATATTGTATTGTATACTTAGTTACTATGTATATTAACTTAGTATATTGTATTTCTCCTTATTTTATATCTATGTGTATCGAATATGTGTAAATAAATGTTTCTCATTCTTTCTTTCTTTAAATTGTGATTATATCTTTCCTTTACAGGGTCTTCAGTCCTTTATCCAATCTATACTGAATTTTTATTCTTTTCGTAATACCTCGTATATTTAAATTTCCAGGCAAAGTGGTGAAGACCCAAGAGTACTTCCTGGGCCACTGGAGCATCGAGAAACAAGCGAAGCTCGACGAGGAATCTAAGCTTGCGCAAGAGTCGCGCGCCGCGCCGCCCACCACCAAGGTCGAGGGCGTCGTGCTCCCCTATGTCGAGCTGGTCATGGATGAAGGTTTGGAGCTACATTCCAGTGGCGTGACTACTGACTAACCCCTTTATTCATAAACGCTCTGTAGGCTTCTGCTAACTTAGCAATCGTTTGTCCTTATCTGTCACTTTGACATTTACCTTTCATAGATAAGGACAAACGATCAGTGGCGGAATAACCCCGTCAGAGGCCCGGGGCGACAAAACTAAATAAGGCCCCCCAACTTAAAAAAATATGTAGTTTTGTCCGTACACAGAGATGGGAATCCCCTCCCTCAGCGTATTGGACGCGTTCAGCAAAGTTAAAAGAACATTAGTACTGCGTAAAAATTCTAGATGGCTGTAGTGTTTTGATCTTGATGACATTATGTAGGTTCTAACTACTAAGCACATTTTAAAGTCTTGTTTAGGTTTTGATCAGGAGAACGCGGAGGCATTTGGGGCCCCCCAAAGACCGGGGGCCCGGGGCGGGCCGCCCCTTCCGCCCCCCTGTTAGTCCGCCACTGCAAACGATTGCTAAGTTAGCAGAAGCCTATAGAGCGTTTATGAATAAGGGGGTAAGAATTTTGCATGTTGCCATTGCTCCAAGAATAGGACTCTTCGAGCCCTGGCCCCAAGTGAAAGTTACTCTAAAAGCCACTAGACCAGAAAATCAAAAGGTCCGCTCTGCTAGTCCCGTTTGGTATTGTCTGTTCGCTAATCGTAGGACCCATAGGTCCCATAGGGGTTGGTCCTTTCAGTAAGGTTTCTCTACATAATTGGGACTACTTTATTAACACGGTAATTATGCCATATGCCATTATTATGGATCATTTGGTTTGCTAAGTATGTATTTATATTCTGCCTGGATTGTTCTATTTTGACACTGACACCCATGGAAATCACCATCCTAATTTTGATATCTCCAGATTGTCACTCTCTCTGTCTTGTCTTATTCTTATTCTTATGTTCGGAAAAATTCAGATCAGTAGGCTTGTTACCTAACTCGCTCGCGATCGCTATCGTGTTCATTTTGACATTTCTTGTATGAATGTGACAGCTAGCTGATTCCGATGCCAATTGTCAGCCCATACATGAACTGTCACAATGAACATGATGGCGATTGCGAGCAAGTTAGGTAATAAGCCTACTGGCCCCTATTTCACCAACTCGACAATTGTCGGTGACCATTGATAATTCCAAATGCAATGCGTATTCAATATGAAGCCAGCCGGCGTAGATTCTCGTCGAGCTTGTAATGTAAAGAGAATTGTCACTTGTCACTGACAATTGTCGAATTGGTGAAATAGGTGCCTGCGAGCCCAGGCTCGAATCCCCACGCCTTTGCCTGACACGCCATAGCTCAAACCACTGGGTTACCAGCTACTTTTTTATCAGAATTTTTGACCAATGAGATATAACTTGTAAAGACTGTTCCTCCATCAACATTCACATTAAAATGACATGTGGTGTGGTCCACTCCTTAGTAACAATTAATCTTTAATCTACGCTAATGTGAATCTAAGCTTCACAGTTGTCTTTATTCTTCTCTTTATCACAGGTACACTGTGCGACTTGAGCAACAAACCGCGCAAAACCCGCGTCCAATACGTCTGCTATACGCACGGGAAGCACGAAGTCTACTCTTTCAAAGAGACCTCCACTTGCGAGTACGAAATCATCATTCTCACCCCGCTGCTCTGCGAACATCCTCAATTCAAGACCAAGGAGGTCGGAGAGAATATCATAGACTGCATGCCTGTCGGCGACTCGCCTAGGAAACCAAGGAGTTTGCTGAAAGCAGAGGTTGACAGCTTGAGGTTCCACCAGCAGACTATAAGGTTGAGCAATAATGTGAGTATAGCATTTGGAGGACAGAAATACAAGGTCTATCAGAATTATTCCAGGATATTTCAGCAGGTGGTTGAACACTCCCGTAAAAAAGATTCATCGTTGATTTCAGCGTTGAAATCAGTGATTTAAAAAAAAAACTATTTTCACTGCAATCACATCGGCCAAAAATTTTCTAGGGACTTCCCCCGACATAGACTACTGCTCGCACACCTGTGCAGCCATGCGAGCGATTACCGACACAGTTCCGGGATTACCCGAAACTAAAAAACGCGACGCATTTCGCTATTCGCGCGGTCATTCGTAATTGAATTGACTAGTGAAGGAGTGAATACAACCAGAAGATGTTTGGAAGAAAAAAAGATGCTGTGCGCGTTTATTTCGATCAAAATACTTTGTTTTCGTTTTAATAATTAACTGAAGTGACTATTAAATAAAAAAAAGAAAGTAAAGAAATCAAATAATTCAGATTTAAATCAAATTAATCTGATTATTATGATATTTTTAAAAAGACCATCGACAATAGTCTGTGACAGGTGACAATTCTGTTTACATTTGCCTTCATATTGACCACGCATCGCAATTGGAATTGTCACTGTCACCGACAACTGTAGTGTGGGGAGTGCCACAATAGAGATCTCTCTCCAGGCAGATGCTATGCCTGGAGACCGAAATCCTAAGGAAGAGAGTTGTAAGTTGTATTTATGCATCCGTGTTGAGAAACTTCGTTAGCGGGATGTAGAACGATGTGACAGCTGTCATTAGATCTGGCGCTACCTACTCGCGTGTCGTAGTAGTTATGTAGAGGCTAACTAGGTGGCGCTAGGGTCGCTACAGTAGAGTTGGTGAAACCTATGACGCCATACACTTTGGACTTGTCAAGCACAATTACATACAGAAAAATATTTACAGGGGTGTTCAGTGAAAGTAACCCAACCTGATGAAATATTAGAGAATAATTTTGAGAGACCTTCTATAGCATAGATTACGCAGATGTTTTGGGTGGCAACGCCCTTGTCAAAGTGTCGGACTAGAGTAAATCATTCACGCTATGGAAATAGCCGAATGTTTGCCGAATGTGTTTCGCGAATGTTATTTTAGCATGCCGCGATTGTTTTTTAATATTTTAATATTTCTTTTGAATGCGCTAGTTCTTTTGAATTATAATATGAACAGTCACGGTATTTATTCGAAGAAAAGGTAAGCGTATTTTATTGTTTGACGTTTTCTGTAGACACAGTTGCAATTTTTTCAAATTAGAGTGATTGCGTTTTCGTTTGTATTTTGTAACCTTGTGAATGTTTTTTACATTATTATTATTTTAGTGTTTTGTAACGAGCGTTGCTATTTATTGTACTGTGAAGCTTATGTGAACTGGAATAAAACGTTAGATTAGTATATTAATAAGTTAGCATTAGTAAATATGCTTGGTCTTTGTCCGACTTAGGCAAATTTTAGCTATAATTTGGGGTAAATTCGAAAATGGGTAATCTCGAAACTCGTGGATATTCACTAAACGGGGAACAATTACATGATCTAGCAACGCTTACCTAGAAGCTCCAATGTCTTAAGCCTCTAGATAAGCGTTGCCAGATTATGGAATTGTTCCCTGTTTAGCGGATATCTACGATTTTCAAAATTCCCCCAATTTCGAATTTACCCCAAGTTTTATTGCACACCCAAAAAACTTTTTCGAAAACCTAACTAGTAAAGCCAATTAATTGAAAGCAATAGTTTTGTAAACATTTAAAGCCTTCCTGCAATAGCTAATTTCAACCGATCGTGATAAAATTTGGTATGGAGATAGTTTGAGAACCTGGGAAGGACATAGGATGGTTTGCATCCTGGAAAGTTGAATAGTTCCCGGCGGGCGCGCGATAGACGGATTCTCCGCAGAAGATGATGGGGGCAACAGCTAGTATATTATACAAAAAAAATCCCTTAAGGGGTAGACAGAGCCTGGCGGCCCTCGCTCTGGCGACAGCGAAACGAATACCCGAATTAGTTCGAAACATGTCGAGCGTCACTCGACTTTTATACGTAAGTTATCCGTTTATATGTAATTATAACAACATACTTACTGAAATTGTAGCGTTTCGAAATAAAAAAGGCAGGTATAGGTATAGGTATGTTTAGATTAATTAATTGATTATATGACCAGTTCACGTAAGTTAGTGGTTTGTTTGTTATAGTAGTGTAGCGTAGTAATAGATGCTTGTTCACGTTTCTGTTGGCATGTGAAGGAGAGAAACGCTAAGGACATACTAGCCGTCTTGAAGGTTGAGAAAATTGATAAGGTAAGATTTGTAAGCTTGTTCCCCGAACATAACCAAGTTACGTAACCGGCACTGGTTGCAGGATGTTTAATTTGGATTAATTTGGGTTTAGATGCGAACATGTTTGCTTTAATTTAGAAATATTCTTTATTTTACCTTAGAATGTCCTGGTTATGTAAAGTTATGTTCGGGGAACAAGCGGATTTGTAGTGTTTTCTAATGCTTTCTAGCAACTTATACATTTTTACACAAATCACGTCTTTATCCCTTACGAGGTAGAGCCTATGACAAGACCTACAGACGACGTTTAGCAAGATTGTGGGCGAATAGGTCGAACATATAATCGAAACAGTGAGAGTTGCTAGCCGCATCGCCTATAACATAGTACAGTAGTACTTTTTTTATACGACAAGGAAGGCAAACGAGCCAGTGGGTCACCTGATGGCAAGCGAGCACCACCACCCATGGACACCCGCAACACTAGAGGATTGCAGCGTTGCCAGCCTTGACTAGGATAGAATACCTCTTGTCCAAGTAGTTTCACTGCTGCTTCTGCTGCTTGGCGGCATGATTAGTGAGTAAGACAACAAATTACAAATTGTACCTACTGCTGCCTACCGTGGCAATCCACTACAGCACGCCACTGTCTATACCTATGTGCGGGCCAGTCTGTTGTGTGAAGATTAAAGCCATCAAGTCGGGAATCGAACCTGGATCCTCATTTGAATAATAATTTAAAAAAAAATACTCACTGTTTCGTTTCAGAACTAAAAAGCTCAGAGCAATGAAAACTGTGACAAACTATACATTCCCCTTTAAACACAGTCATGGCCAGTGACAAAAATAACATTGAAAAAAAAAATACTCCTTTTAAAGTCGTTTTTTTTTTAAACTTGCATCCTTGCATTTTTGAAGGACGGCGAGACTCACCTGAAGTTCGAGCTGCACCCGTTGGGCGAGGGCGATGACCTGGCCGATGAGACAGCAAGAGTCACGCAGATAACCGAGAAACCTTTACCCACGATATCGGACGACTCTCCCACTAGAGCCTTCCTCAACGGGGAGAACTGCCTGAACGGGGTAAGTGAGCTTGGCATTTCTAGCCATAGAAAACAATCAATTATGGCCGATTTAGACGAAGACTATTTACAGCCGCCTAAATGACGGCGCCTAAAAAAGGCACCGTATAAACACTTTCGGCGGCATTTTTTCGCGGCATGCCAGCGCTGGCACGGAATAGAACACGAGTCTACTTGTCGGCGCCAGTGCCCCCCGCCCGCGCCCCCCCCCCCTCGCCGCGGCGTGGCGGTGTGCTGAGCCTGGTACTGAACAGGCACCGTGTAAACGGTTTGCTGGTCACTGGCGGGGAGATTTAAGCGGCTGAAAATAGTCATTGTCTAAACGGTCAGAAGATGTGACGGTGCCTTTTTTAGGCGCCGTAATTTAGGCGGCTATAAATAGTCTTCGTCTAAATCGACCATTAGAGTGGCAATGGGCTATAAAATTAGTTTTCCCTTTTCGCCTATTGTTACCTTGTGATATTCTGTATACCTTTTTCTGTTTTGGTTGTTACATGTGGTGTTCAATAAAGAGTTATTGTATTGTATTGTATTGTTCCCACGCGGGCCCAGTGCGAATTGGGAACTTCACACACACCATTGAAGTGCTTCGCGGTTGTGTGCAGGTTTCCTCACGATGTTATCATCCTTCACCGAGCTCATGGTAAATTTCAAATGAGATATCACACATAAATTTCGAAAAGTTCAAAGGTGCGAGCCCGGGATACGAACCCACGATCAATGGCGTAACTATAGGGTCGCAGGGGTGGCAAAATGCCGTGGGCCCCTAGCTCTACGGGGCCTCGAACTGGCCTGGTTTAGAGCATACGCTGATGCACTTCTTTATATTGAGGAAGGAGCCCCATCTGACGAATTTCCCGCGGGCCCCAGACGTTATAGTTACGCCACTGCCCACGATCCTATGTTTAAGAGGCCACAGGTCAAACCACTAGGCTACGGCTATGATGATAAACACATTATTTTCAGGGTACAGGCTGGTGGAAATACGAGTTCTGTTACGGCCAGCACGTGGTTCAATACCATATCAATCGGAATGGGGAGAAAACTACCCTCTTGTTGGGGAAATTCGACGAGCAGGCGCATTTGGACTGGATCAAGGAGAACAAGGGGAAAGCGCCCAAGCCCATTGGTAAGACTGAAATCTAAGACGTTGTCGCTACTCCTGATTTCTGATCTATTAAATATTGCGAGTTTATTTAAACAAGTTTAGTGGTTCTTGAATTATGTTCTTGCTCTCATAACTAATGTAAAGATTTGTATTAAAATTTGTAAATGGATGATGTTATCAGGGCCGGATTTAAGGGCCACAGCTCCGGGGCCTCAACAAAACAGGGGCCCCCAAAATAGACACTTCGAAAAAAAAAAGCAAATTCAGACTAGTAAACACTAGTAAACAACGTGTCGGGAGGAAAATAATTTAGGGCCAGGGGGCCTCCACTCCTTTGTTGCCCCGAGGCCTCCAGACTTCTAAATCCGGCATTGGAGTTTTTCTAGATAGATTTATCACGATAAAAAGCCTATTAAAAATGACGAAAGTATGGAACTCGAAAAACGCTGAGCGGAATTTAGTCACCCAGGGCCCTACTTCATCAATATGACAATTGTCGATGATATGTGACAATTCTGTTTACATTACAAATTCGAGAATCTTCGCCGGTTGGCTTCGTATTCACCGACAATTGTCGAATGAAGAAATTGGGGCTAGGTGCTGTACCTACTTATTGTGTGGGAAGACATTTAGATTTCTTTCCTGTAAAAAAAATATGCAGTACTGACGACTTTTTTGCCAGTGACCACGGCCATCTTAAACTAGGCTGGGGCCCTTGGGCACACCAGAATTTGGGGCCCTTTTGGAAAGTAAAAAAAAGCGAAAGAATAAATGTGTGAGAGAAATTGTTGGTCCTACGGGGGCCCCTGATAATGGGGGCCCTGGGCACGGGCCCCGTGTGGCTTTATGGTGAAGACGGTATTGACCGACCTTATTGTTTGTGGCATTTTTGACGTCTTGCTAATGTACATATATTTATGCCCTTGAATATACATTAATTGATGATCAAAGTACACTGCGTCAATGGCGGGGGCGGGACTAAATTTTATAGAGCATATTTATGGTGAAGAAGGTATTTCCAGTGACGCTGGCAAATGCAGGTTTTTTTTCATTTTTGAAGTTTGAGACTAGTTTTTTGGCTTTGCGGGAGGCCGCAATAGAGAGATCTCTCACAACTAAACAATCACTTTACAACTACAATAAATTGTATATTCCACAGATCATCGGACGTCCATATCGCATTTCTATTCCGGCGGAGACGTGTGTGACAAAACCGGGAAACCTCGCCAGACCGAAGTCAAACTGAAATGCTTGGAAAACTCCTCCAGTTCCGCCCAAGTCTCCCTCTACCTCTTAGAACCGAGAACTTGCCACTACATTCTAGGAGTAGAGTCGCCGCTGATATGTGATATACTTCCCTACGCTGATGAAAACGGACTGATCAAGTCTAAACCGCTTTTAGGGAGAATAGAGGATAAGAAAGAGCAGAAGGCAGATGATGAGGTTGTGCCGGGAGAAGTACCAAAATTAGAAAATGATTAGAATAAATGTTTAGAGTATTTTATCGTGTTTTATTGTATTATTATTCTCACGTAGTCTACTTGTACTCGTAAGCCTGCCTGAAGCGACGTGCCTCTTGTGGATAATGGCGATAGAAGCAATAGCGAGTAGCATTATGAAAATATGCGTGCATGACCTCATTCCGTAATAAGCAAATTTTAAATCGGGTTTCCTTTGGACATAACTCCAACTTGTTAAACTGTCGGATACAATGAGGTAGGTAAATAACAAAACATATTTTTTTAACTTGACATTTATTTACATTCATATCAACAAAACAGGTGTTGTATAAAACAGTTCTTTTATATTAATTTTTATACCACTGTATACTAAACAAGGTGCCTCGAAAATGTGTAAAAATTATTTTGCGTCTGTATTTTAAGATATGACGTGGTTCATTAAGGACGCGACCATTCTGCCCCAAAGCTGAAAGACAAGCTTTACAACGTAAACGATATCCACTGATGTACACATCAAAAGTCCGCTTAGTTCTAGTAACTATTGAGCCATCGCGAAAGAAAATAAACCTAAATTTAACAAAACGTCACGCTCCGTGTTTTTTTTTTTGCAAAAAGTCCAATCACGCTACAACATTAAAAAATCCAGACACGGATCATCCTGCTGTCAAAATAAATCACGTTCCAGCGCGACGTTCCAAACATCGAAATGACCTGAATTCAATGACCACCAAGATTTCATGTCAAAAAAGGTGTAGCCTTTCCTTTGGCAACACGCTACAGCCGTTTGTAAAATAAAATTGTCTACTAATATACAATTTTGATTTTTAAATCATCTCACTTTTTGGGTATCTATCAACAGAATTTACACACTCCTAAAAGCTAGAGCCAAAAAATGTTGTCAATTTGCATCGGTGACAATATGTTCCTGTAATTTTTTTACTGTGATTGGAAACAAAACAAACGTCATTTAAAACGGCTTTTTCAAATAGGTCCAAAAGTAATCAAGTACCAATGTTTATGATACAAATCTTTGGATGTCAGAGAAACAATTGGTTACTCTATGGTTTGATTATCTGCACATTTCAAAATGGCTACTTGGCTGTAGTGTTTTGGCGGGAAACTCGGATGATACGGTGCTATCCTACGACAACCAAAATCTTAAATCCACATGCAAACTCCATGAGGCATATTCCCATGCGCAACAACATTGAGGTCTCCCATTTTTACATAGCTAGGAAATATTAAGTAGGTAAAAAACCCTCCACACTAGCATTTTTGACAGTTACTTAAAAAATAATACCTATTCAAGTATTAACAGACTGATCTTGTGGTAGTGTCTCAATTTTTTTTATATCTTACCAAAATGTCAAAAAACAGAAATAAACAATACATTCCCCTTTAATAATAATTTATCTTACAACAAGAAAAAAGACAAAAGCTATAATCGTGCAGGTTCTACGGAACCTCAAGTTGCATTTAGACCAAACGAACAAACGAGCATTTTGTACAGTTATTTTGGTTTATCAACGGAAAACATGTTCTAGACCATTTTTTCGTCATTCGAAAGATATTATTGTTGTATTGTTTTGTTTGAGCTCTGCTTAAACTTTTCTGGTGCAAATGAGAAACAAAGATTGTTTGCATTATGTATAACATGGAATAACGCATTTGACTCTTCGTTCTTTTGGTGTAAATGCACCTTTAAATAAAGGAATCACTAGACAAATGACTGAAATCACTAACTGCAGTAACGCCTACTAACTTATTCAGTCTAGATATTGTCTTTCTTCAGACATCGAAACATGACTAAATAAGAGTAAATAACTTACAAACCATACTAATAATCCTCTTTTTAATATAATACTCAACTAAATTTAATTAAGTTATTATAACCTGACCTACATCAGTTCTTCAAACGACAAAATTAAACAAGTAGAATAACACAACTTAGAAGGAATCGTTAGGTACTACATATTTTAAATTGGTCGTTTGTGGGTAGATGGAAAATAATGCGTTGGCACAAGTTGAAAAGTCAAAAGCGTGAAAGATATTTCTCTCTACTTCTCCTTAGGTTGGATTGATTGCTTAAAATGTTTTTAAGCCGCGTCTACTAAGTATTAGGGTGTTACTGACAAGAGGATGTCATCAAATTTGACCAACCAGGCACATCCTCCATTTTTTTAATTGCCTTTCAACTCTTTTAGAACAGGAGAGAAGTAGAATATAATAACAAAGCAATTGTTATGAGATATAAATAGATAGATGTAAAAAGAACTGTGCCAGTGACCAAGGAAGATAATTTAAATTAGCAAACATAGCCTTAAGTACCTGAACCCATGCTATGAGCAACAATCAACAATTATATTATGTTCAACGTCTTAGTTATCGAGGATATGACAGCTCATAGTTGGGCGATTTATTTATTACCAAACTTACTTACGAAAATATTCTAAATATTAAATACTTAAACCTAATAAAATTTTGACTAAAGGTCCAGTGTTCGATGTGTTACAATTAAAATATAATAAACAAATTGTGTTAAAAAGATAATGATCCCAGTGAGGGTAGTCGGTACGATGATTATTAAACGTTGATTCGAACGGTTGATTCATTTTTTACAAACAAATTATGCATAAGTTATACACAAACAAGTACAACAAGAAGATATGTAAAATTAGTAAAAAGAGTGTATTAGATATCTCAAATATATTCCCGAATATTTATGAGACAAAAAAAGCTTTACTTTATCGTTTTTGCAGGCTAATACGTATGTTAATGTTGCCAGTGTATTTATTCAGCTACGTATTTATCACGCATTAGATAAAAATCAAGGATGGCTCGCATAAAAATACAGTAAAAACAGCCACTGCGAGAATTGAATAAAACATTCGAGATATCTACTACGTCATATGAATTATTCATATTTTTTGGGTCCATATCGAAAGAAACGTTCACGGTAGGTGGCCCTACAAACAAAATTACACGTTAAGTACACAATTGACAACAAGTCAGGTAAAATAAATACACTGATCACTTTGAGATCATTTCGTTAGTCTAACGTCTTATTTGAACAAAAAATTGCGTAACAGAAATGGCCACATGGATTGTTTTAGTACGACACGATCGACTATGGTAACACAAAGAGGATCGATGTAACGAAATAATACTTATCTAAATATAATGTTGTTCTAATGTAAAGTGACAAAACAAAACAATCAAATAGCAATACTTATTTGGTAGTTCCGGCGTTTGTTCGCCGATAGTAAGCTTTGGATGGCAAAAATATATATCTCTTTACACGTACGTTATTAAATTTATTACAAGCGAGCGTTCGATCCGCACACCTCGCCTCGGTACCAGTTCTTTGGCGTCCACACGGTATCGGTATCTAAACGCGTTGAACTTACGCTTTAAGTGACTAAAACTTAAGTTAAAAACATATCAATAATTAATAAACAATTTGGGGAATACTTTGGAAACGATAAATCCTTTGACACGAAATCTTAACCTTATACTTATTTAGTTAACAACTGTGCACATGGACTCGCGTTTTCGAACGAACCTTAACTATCTGTCAGTTCAAAGTGCACCGGATTACATCACAACAAACGTTCAAATACTTACAACCTTTGCATAGTTTTCAGTTTTTTTTTATGTCAGTTTGTTTTTGTTTGAGGAATCACTAGGGACGCGACTCTAGTACGGTCTCGATAGTTCCCTGGAGCGTTTTAGTTGAACTTTGAGTCTTTTTGTACCTATTTGGAAGCCGTTCATGGCTTGTATGGCGGCCTGGGCCGAGGCGGCGTTGTCGTAGGAGACAAAGCCGAAGCACTTGGAGAGGTTGGTCTGTTTGTCTATGAACACTTTGGCCGAGATCACGTGGCCGAAGGGGAGGAAGGTCGACGCGAGGTCCGTGTCCGTGAACTCCTGAGGCAGGTGGTAGATGAAAAGGTTGCCGCCTTCTGGCCCTGGAACGGTAAATAAATAGACATTTAGCTATTTTCTACAGGAGTTCATTTAGTTAAGGCGTGTCCTGTTCGTTTCCAGACAAACACACAAGTCCTACTAAAATAAATTAACCTTTTCACAGCTCTAGTGCCATTCGCAACTGTCAACATTACCTTGCCAAAATGAAGGTGCATTTTACATTTTAGCTCATGACACATTTAAGTCATTGGCGTTGAAAAGGCTAAGGGATATGAAAAGAAATACATTTTATTTCTTTTTTAATAGAAAAAACATAGAAAGTACCAGTTGCTTCTCTTCCCACACAGATGGTAAAAGCCCATCGAGGGAATGGACAAACCTTAGGAATCATGCTATAGGCGATGCGGCTAGCAGCCTACCACTATTCTGATTTCCTTTCTCACCTATACGCCCACAATTATGCTAAAAGTGGTTTTAGGTCTTGTTACCTTAGGCTCAGTCTAACCCGTAAGGTATAAAGACGTGATTTTTGGATGGATGTGTAGTTATAGCCTTACCTTCGACCTGCTTGCCCGCGGCAGCAGCAGCTGCTGACCCCAGCACGGAACCCAGCGGCGCAGCAGCGAACGCGCTACCAAACTGCGCCGCGTACGCAGAACTCAGAGGTTCCGCCGTCGACCCTGTGTTACAACACGGCAAATATAGTAACTGTGCACAGACTGCTAAAGACACGGGTGTTAAGACTTACGCAAAGGACCTTGTTAGATATGCACGGAAACACTAGGAACTATGAATTCTTGAACTTTATAACGATTTTAGGGGGAGGAGTTGGTAATGCGCGAAAGACTTTAATGTAACTGCAGTCTGCACTAGAATAGATGTGAATGAATAGACTATTCTGATAAGGGCTACGTTAGACATGAAGAGATAGATTCTTATGTAAAGGGTCTAGTTGGTGTTCATAAACTTGGAGATAAGTACATGACTTCAGCGTCGTACTGTAAAAAAGGCAAACCACACAAAATTGCAGTCATTTATAAAGTCCGTTTTATTACACTAGTAGATAAAGCGCGTAAGTAGTCTAATGATTAAAATAAAACAAAATCCTAATGCTACTTAGTAACGTATACGCATTCTAAGCGAAGCAATCGAAAACATTAAAGATAAGCTATACATAAAGAACAATTTCAAACCAAATTCAGGTCACATTTCCGTGCACGGAATGAGAAATACTGCGCTCATGGCACAGATAGTCTCTTTTTGTCGGACCCTTTTCGGTTGCCAAGCTAAACGTCTAATTATCATGCATTTCTTTACACTAAGTTAAAAGACTGCATTTTAATTACTTTATATACATACAAGCGAACCAGCAAAGGGAACAAAATTAAGAAGTTTTTTTTACAGTAGATACGACTAAGGTCCTATTTAAAATAGCTGAATGCCAAATGACATTTATGAATGTGGTTTTTGAACAAACGTTTTGGCAGAACAGTTTCATAAAAAAACGCTAAAAAAAGTCATTGGAGTAACATTATGTACCTAACAAAATTTACGTTAATCCGATCACTAAAAAAATAATCTCAGTAGTAATACCTACTTACAGCTAGCTATTAATATTTATTATTGCAGACAACATTTAACGTCCCACAATTTTTCCCCGACATACTACAAAAAAAAATTTGTTAGCACTCTCTCATGCAAAACAATGGTTAAACACACGAAACAAGTTTTTGCGTCACAATTGTTTATTATTAGGTATCCGCAAAATTGACGCGTATTTTGCGTCAGCAGAATTATCCAGAAAACATTCGAATTTAGTTAAACCAAACACTTACTTAAACACCAAATAATTTTAGATACATATTTATACTCTTTTAATATCTTGCCGTTTAGGATTGTTAACTAACAACACACTATGTGTGAGAAATAGAGGCAAACAGATTTTCAGGCTTTTACAAAGCGAAATTTAAAAACATCTTTTATAAAAAAAAGATGGAGCAACAATGATTTAACAGATTTATAAACAAAGCCTTTTTCTATTGTGTAACATACAATGCTACCTCAACATCTTGCCAAATAACATGACAAACAGAAAAAACAAAACAAATAACTCTAATCCTCATGGATTTCAATAACCGTGGTCGAATCAAACCTTTTCGATATTATGAAAACAAAACAAACAATTATTTTTTAAACACTTTTATGGCTTACTGCCTGCCTTAGGAAGCTTTGGATCAGCCAGCAACGAATCTAACACATTAAAATCAAACCAAGCCAATCTCAGTAGCATGTTCCAAACGAGACAGTTCACTTGATATACATCTACAGAATAATATCCAAAAATTAGGTGAAACTAAACTCCCGATAGCCTTCTCCCGACTTCATTTCAGGCCTGCGTTCAAATCTGCAAAGATATGCAGTAGCTTCACTGCTAAGCATAGACGACCAAGTGTCATGCTATTTTTTATGACAGTTCCTATGATAAAAAATCAAATTGCCACATTGACTTGCATGTCACAATAGTATTTTATGTTTACAACATTAAAGTCGCACTAATGACTTTGAACCTTAGGGTGGTATAGGAGTTCCTTGGCCGCCTATGCTCATACGTAGCAGTGGCGTGGTTCCATAGAACTCGATTCCCACCGGCTTGCCTATTCTAAGGCAGTTGGGCACTTTATTGTGCAGAATTAGAGGAAAAGGCTAGTTAAATTCCCTTCGGCTTGCCTTCTGATATACTTGACGCCACGCCACTGATACGCAGGCACTTTAGGTAGGTAACAAAGTAGCCAAATCTACACGAATATCTTCACTGTCAGACGTTGAACAACTTCTAAATATTGTTACAAACTTTTGTGAATTACGTTACGTCGAAAGCAATATACAAATAACATAGCGCATATCTCGTTTAGAACACGATTCCCATAGCCAAAACAGATAGGCATTCCATTGAAACAAAAGGCACACTGTTGTTTTTCCAATTCAAATCCTTTTTACCTGTGATGTTTGTCTTCCCGAGAAGACCTGAAGGATGAAAATTCATCGTTAATTTAACGTTTTTGTTTAAAGTTCTCTCAATTATTTAAGCCCAACCTGAAATAGGAAAGTTTGCGGACAAAAAGATCGTTATGGTTTTTTATGGGTTCTAACTTATGTAGCTACATCCCAATTAGGGATCGGGCTGGGTTGGCAATTAGTGTGGGATTTATGGCGGGTTAATTGTGCTGGTGGACGAGTTTGGGGGATCTATGGTGGGGGTTCGTATGAGGGCAGGCAACCCTACATTTATCACGCAGGTCCTAAGTATCTTTTATTTCATAGCCTTGAAGAGTTTGATTTTGTTGTGAGTCAGTTTCGTGAGTATCGTCAAACGCAACCGATTTGTATCTACTTTGGAATATAAAGAAACAATTATTGCAAAACAGTTTCAATCCAATTTCAAGGTCGTACAAATGACCTCAAACAGATTTTTTTTGTCCTTCAAGTAACATTAGAAACAAAATCATTTCTCAAATAATTATCCAGTTACAAATTTAAACTAGACCACACAAAATATGTAGATATCCTCTTACACTTCTTACTTTACGACAGTACGATACAATCTAGCATTAGACAGATTCTTGTCGCCTGCCAGTAATGTTTAAGATCCCAGGAAATGCCGCAAGAGTTCCGAGGACGCTGTTAAGAGCGAGTTAACTACAGCGTATTCTTATTCTAGTATCTATAAAGTCAAAGTCTTGCAATCCACTATGGCGACTAAGCTTTATTTGTGGTAAACACGTATACGCGGACGTGTCAAAGTGTGCATGTTTACGGAGCGATTTTCGAGCGAGTTTTTTTTTTTTTTGCTTACCATACCCGCTTTCCTCACCACATTGACATATACAGATACGTGTTTACCACAAACAATGTTCACTCGCCATCGTTAGCATCGCAAGACCTTGCTAAACAAGTTTGTTTTTAATTTTAAGTACCTATCGACTACAATAAAAAGTGATTAAAAGAAGAGCTACTTACATAGCTGCGGCGCGGCGGGTTGCGGCGCAGCGGCCGGCGCGATCGGCGCCGCCTGCGACACCACCGGCTGCGTCATGGCCGCGAGCGCAGCCAGGTTCTGCACCGACACCGGCGCCAGCAGCCCCCCCAGCTGCTCACTCTGCAGCTGACCCCCCACAGAGTTCACGGCGCCCCCGCTCAGCCCTGCACCATTGAAAGCTATATCTTGATAATTTACGCCTAGAGGGGGAAGAACGAAAACAAATTAAACAAGGAAAGGGATGAAAACAATTCGAAAACAAACGGGAAGGGGGCGGGGGTCAGTTTTAACGTAACGTAAAATAAAAGTTGGTGCTTCGAGTAATTGATATTTTCAATGCGAAAGGAAGCTGTGTCTAGGAAGTTCTCTATTCGGAAGTTTTTTACGCGATACGCGTTTACTTCTATCAAAAATTCAGTGACATAGTATTCGTGTTTGGAACCATCTATGTGGTGATAGATTACTTAGTATTGGCTTAAATTATTAGTCGAGAAAATTACCCATTAATAACGTGGCCGCTTGAAGTTCTATTGAGAAGAATATACTGTACGTTTGCCTATTATTTATGTTAATAGTTGACCTTGCGAGCATTGAAAGGTAATTTTTGTTTCTTTCAAATGTAAAAGAAATATTAACATAAGTTATGTGCATAATAATTTAATTATGCTAACGTTCGCTTTTCAAACAAACGAAAATGATTAAGACTAATCATGAGCGTCCTCGAAACTGAATCATTTGCGACAACAATTACTGGAATTACATAACGGCCTAATGTGTTTATCACATGACTGAAGTCTCAAGTTAAATACTGAAGTAACGTGACAGAGTACGAGTCAAAGCGGAAACTCCACGAGCAAAAGTTACATTGCGCAAATATTATCATTTGGACAAATTTATCAAAAACTTTATTTCCTTAATTGAAATATTCAATAACACTGCAGTTAGCAACAAAAGCACTGAATGTTTAATGTTTGTGAATTCCGTAATTTAGAATGAGTATTAAGCATTTCAGGTAGGTAATAGATTGTATTGAAAAAGTAAATAGGCAATTTATTCCATCATGGCTTAGGTTCTAGTTAGCAATAAAATGTCTTTATTTCGACGTTTCTACGCTTGTGAAAACATTGCCTTGCACAAGGTCTGTCTAAATTGCTATTAAGATATCTATTGCTAATCCCGCCGCTAAGCAGCAGTGATAGCTGGTGAAATTACTGGTACATGAAGGATCTATTCCATCTCAACCTTCAAGGCTGACAACGCATCTGCAATCCAGGTTACTCAGTCGCTCGTTTGTCAATCTAATCATCTCGTCTCCTGCTATATACATGAATACGTCCCACTGGGCACAGGCCCCCTCAGAATCGGAGGGCTTGGGCTGTAGTTTCAGTGCGGATTGGGAACATTGCACACCATTGAATGAAAATAAAAATGAATGAAAATGAAATATATTTTTGCAAATTGGCCGCCAAGTGCTCTTTTACACGTCTTTTTGAAACTACCAGCACATTGGGAAAGACCATCATTGCCAAGAAGAATGCGCCGCAAGAAACTTGGCATAAAGTCATTGAATTGCCAATCCACTTCATAAAACATCTACTGACCTTGGAGCAACGTGGACCCCTGCCCCTGGAGCAGCTGTTGCTGCAGCCCGACCGCCTGCAGTTGCTGCAGCAGCTGCAATTGCGTCGCGGGCGAGAGCGCCGCCTCCGACGCCAGGTACGCCGTCGGTGTCACTGGCGTCGTCAGCCCCCACAGGCTCGCCTGCATCGCTTGGAGCTTCTTCTGTTCCTTCTCTTTCTGTGTGTCCGCGAACTTGACCACCAGAGGCGCCGAACAGCCTTCCATGGTCTGACTGTGGTGCAGTGTCTGAAAACGTACCAGAAAGAGGATTAGGCTTGATTGTCGTTAAGATACTGCTTCTAACATTACTGTATTCACATTATTTTCGCGGGTGGTAAGACCTCGTGCAGGATCTGTCCGGGTCGCTGCTACAGTACTAATTGCTGATCCTGCAGCAGTGTTTGTTCTAGCGTGGAGAGTAAGCTTCGGCGCGGCTGAAAGGTTCGATTGTTTTTTGGAACCGAACCCTTGGCCGAAACACGATTTTTAGGTCGAAACCGAAACCGAAACTTCGGTAGGACACTAGTTTCCATACATTGGTCTATGTTCAAAGGGTGCGGGGAATTAATTTTTAACAAAAAAGTACATAAATACATACACAAATCACGTCTTTATCCCTTACGGAGTAGACAGAGCCTAAGGTAACAGATACTTACAGGCCACATTTAGCAAGATTGTGGGCGTATAGGTGAAAAATGAAATCAAAATAGTGATGGGTTGCAAGCCGCATCGCCTATAACATGATTCCTATGGTTTTCGCCCATTCCCTAGTAGTAGAGAAGCAACTGCTATATTCTATGTTTTTTCTTTGCTCCCAGACCAGCATGGAAGAAAAAAGTACGATAAAAAATTTCTACCGCAGTGTCAATCAATAATACCCAGCCTGCTAAATATTTCAAAATAATTCTGAGACGCCTTATATTTAAGTTATGAAATATAGAGAGCGGGGAGTGAGCATTTTCGAAGCCTTTTGAAAGGTCCTCTATCTGCTTACTCGTAATGCTGCCTAATACCCACGGGATGCCGGGAAGCATTCCTAATTGGGACCCCGTAATGGACCGAGTTATTAGAACCAACCAATCCGCTTAAAACTTCGCAACCCGACTAACCAATCGAGAATTTAGTAACAATTTAAAAACCCCAAGCGTTCAGAACTCCGAGTTCCAAGTCAAGTTTCCTATTCAATTGAAAGTGATCCAACTTGAACGAGTCTTTGTGCGAAATCTCTATTGATTCAACAAGAGCGATTAGATTTCATTATTGTCGAGTTCCAATGAGTTTCTTTCGGCAACGGGGTTTTTACCGCAAACTTTCTTAAGGAGCTTTGGCAACTCTGCCAGAGCGTTCCAGTCGATTTGATCTATTAATTAATCTATTTAGACGTACCTAACTTATCTCAACTCGAGAAACTGAAAGTTGTGTACCTGCCCACGCAGCTCGAAGAGAATATACAATACAAATACTCTTTATTGAATACCACAAATCAGTACAAAACAATACACGAACACGGTAGACAATAGGCGAACAGGGGAATATGTAGTCTGACAGTAAATTTCGAGGAACTGCGGTTATTAAACTGTGTATATTATGGAATCATGCTAAAAATGGCCTTTAGGTCTTGTTAGCTAAGGCTCTATCTATCCCGTAAGGATATAACATTGAGAAGGATATAGAAGATTGTAACCCAGATTGTGAGTAGACTTTATAAGGTCGTGTCCCTTGAGGCAGTCTACTAAAGGATCAACCACACCGCTTTGTATACGCTGTGACGTATCGTGATGCGTCACGTTCTCTCACCGTTTCTTCATACTTTTACGCACTGGTGTGGCCGGACCTTAATGCTACAGTGTGAAACATACTCCTTTTCATACCAATTATGAGGAAAATAAAAAATCACTAAGGCAATGAAACAACTTTTAGGGGCACATTCACACCACACCACATCACAACCATTGTCACATCCATTTACCTAATTTTATCAAATTAAAAAAACATAGCAGTAAGCAGTTAGTCTACTAATCGTGAATAATCATGAATACTAGCAAAAAAGACTGAAGTATTAGAACAGCGTCATTTTACTTCCGCCAATGAGATACCTACCTAAGAACCATCATCTATTTTTCCTGAAAAGGAGGCCCCAGATGATTCACAAAAAAATGAAAACTGTTTTGTTAGAAAAATCCGCTTTTCAACAGTCAACACCGTCGCATTTTTATTCACGTTTATATGGCACCAATACACATGCATTTTCATTGCACTGACCGCGCGCTAAAGACGGTTCTGAAAAGGCTTTCAACTCATACGGCGCGTGAAACTCTCGGAATGGGAAGTGACAGCTCCGAAGAATATTTGCTGTTCGAGTGTGCCTCGAACCACACGATCGACTCTTGGAAGGTGGAATTGAATGCATGTCACCGTTGAACGGGTTAAAGTTTCAGATTATTGGAAATGTGTATTTTATTTATATATTTTGTATTTAGTGAATTAATAGTAGGTATACAATTTAAAAGCTTTATAACAGCGGCCGATAACTCGGCAGAGTTCATCTGCCGCTGCTGGTTACTCAAATTAGTTCCTTAAACTATAAGACAAGTTATTGTTGCGCTGCGTTACAGCAAGGCAATGGCTATGTTAGTTCCACTTCAGCACTTCCATGCTGGTCTGGGAGCAAAGAAAAAACATAGAATGCACCAGTTGCTTCTCTTCCCGCGCAGATGGTAAAATCCCATCGAGGGAATGGGCGAAAATCATAGGAATCATGTTATAGGCAATGCGGCTAGTAACCCATCACTATTTTAATTGCCCTTTCTACCTACACGCCCGTAGTCTTGCTAAACGTGGCCTGTAGGTCTGTCTACCCGTAAGGGATAAAGACGTGATTTGTGTGTGTGTGTATGTTAGTTGGATAGGATGGGACTAATCGATCGGCTACATTTAGTTAGTTTTGCTTTGCTAAATAGCTCTTTTTAGGAGCGCTGCGGAAACAGTATCGACTTGAAGTGAAGATAGATTCCTGGATTGCAATTATTTCATGTTCAGAGTTTGACGTTAAATTGTGAAAACCAATCCTTTCTCTAGCAGAGCGAATCAAGAGTATCAGAGTGTGTTAACTTGAAGGGAAGTCAAAAATATATGTCTTAAAAAATATTTTGAAATATTTCACCAGCTACTATTAATGATCCTATCAAGGTTTTTAATCGTAATTTTCGGGTTCAAAATGAAGTCACCTCTATGACGCTATAACATTTTGAACAGCGACAAATATGTCCGCAAAACATTTGTCAACCACAATTCAAAAACTTCCACTATACCGCTTACTGTTACGCGACCTCACACTATATCGCTTACTGTTAAGCGACCTCACAATATATCGCGTACTGTATAGTGACAGAAATCCAAACCGATTCAAAAACACCGACGCCCACCGCCTCGCTACGATTAAAGCGATTCAACCGGAGCCGCCACCTTTCAAAATGTCTTCGTATTTTCAAAATGTATGTACCACACCACGACGCTTGGTCGGCACGTCTGATGTCAGCGGGTGTCCTCGACCCTCTTTCTCAAATACACATACCTTAATGGCAGCGATGGCTGCCTGCTTAGAGATGAACGTGACGAAGGCACAGCCCTTGCTCTGGCCCTGGGCGTCCCGCAGCACCGTGCACTCCTCTATAGCGCCGTGTCCGGCGAACAGCGCCCGCACGTCGTTCTCCGACAGCTTCTTGTTGAGCATACCCACGAACAGCTTGCGTTCTGCAACAAACAGAGAAGCGGACACGTGAGTAAGGGTCATCTAAACACGCGTGGACACAGGAATCATAACCAAATACATAATACAAAGTAATTGAATAGCTATGTTGGTATATGCATCAGGAGTGTAGCGGGAGCTTAAGGGACTGAAGCATCTGAGTTCTTTTGTGACATTGCGTGCTTATTTGTGTCTTTTTGTAACTTATCAGTAGCGGAGTCGAGCCCAGTCCCAAACGACAATCCCAGTGGATTTACCAATGCCACTGCGTCAGAAGCACACGTGAGTTATCAAGGTGCGCGATCATTAAGCGTAAAGCTTACTACGAGCATGTATAAAAATATGTAGTTAAATAACGTTGAAGCCAGGCAAATTTTATAAGCAAATTGTCGCCGTCGCGAGGTCACGAGTACCTATTATGTAAGGAGGATAAATGTCGGAAACCGTTGACGATTACGTGGTGTTCACAAACAATTTGATGTTTACTATCAACTTCCACATATTGCAACGAGCATCGAGCAATTGCGATCGCGGGCGTCACGAAAACGCGCCGTGATTTTTCCCTAGAGGCGACGCAAATTGAAAACAAATAGACAAATCCGCAGTCGGCCAGCACGGCTAATAAAACTAGATGCGGCTAACATTCGTCCCGTCCAAACTTCAGTTGTTGGATAAGGATATTATATGCTGTTAAACTGCCAGAAACGAAAGGCAAGTTAAGGCATGCTCGAACTATCAGTCCCACTAGGAACATCGGTCTTTAGAGTGACGGAAGTTAGCCACGGGACTATGTTTCAAAGAGAATACTCACAGTGGCAACCCTCAAACAAAAGCTAGCGGATACAAGTCATTCGCCGGGATACGTTTGTTGCCGGTAAGCAAGTATCTCCTGTGTGGGTGTTTAAAACTTTTGCCCGCTGATGTTGCACCGGGAATTCGAGCTCGGAGGTTACAAAGTTTGTATTTGTTTCTTGTTTACGTTTAGACGTTGTTCCAACCTAATCCCAACAGGTACGCTCGAAATAATGTCGTTGGAGCGAATCTCATCCGAAAAGCTTTGTCGCGACAATCTCGGAGATGCATTGTGAAATATGTACAGACGCTTCCAAGCGGCATGTAACATTTATGCAGCGCTCCGCGGCCACGGGCCCGAGTGCATTGTACATTCGAGGCATCGGTGTCAGAGATCCTAGTGTGATCCTGAAATATGTACTGCTCGATCCGACGCTCGGGGTTAAGTGCGAATTTACGACTCGCCCCGCTACCGTCCATAAAGCATATTTGCCTCCGTGGATAAGAAGACTTGTAGAAATTTTAAATTCAAAAACTCTACCACATAAATGTAGGTCGTGAGAAATCGTTACAAAAACAAACGGGTGGGAATCGTTCGCGGCGCCGATATATACGGTCGTACACAATGCAGTGAGTTTTACGCGTAAAATTCAACATTCGGCGCTCTCAACCCCCGCGGGGGCGAGTCCTGGCGAAATTGAAAAGGTACGAAGCGGAGGCCCGCCTGTTACAAATATTTCATGCCCGCAAAATCAGCACGCTCGTGTGGAGATTAGCATGAAAATGGCGCGAGAAAACGAGCCTTTGCGAGTGAAAAACTCAACGGCTCTCGGTACAACAGAGCTGCGTAATTCGCCGCGCTGCCTCGCGCATTAGACGTGTGTTTAAATTTGTGATCAACACGCGTGAAACATTCTTCGGGCCTCGCGATGGAATCAATTCGCTTCATATTTGATAACGCTTCATTAAGTTCACAGTCATCTTTGTTTCAAGTCGTGACGAGTAGAGGTTTTCAAACGGAGCGGTGGTAATTCAGCGCTATTACCCTTCGCGTTTTATTAACCAGGCTGATGCCTGGATTGAGTTAACAGTTCTTTATTTAAAGAGTGATTCGGTAACAGGCCTTTAATATACAATTTCAAGTTGTTAACGCTGTATCTTCGTATAGGCCATTACATGATGTAACGAAGCGAGAAAGGTGCTCAAATGTATCTCTATGTAATTCTATTGTCACGACCGTCGAGATATTTTCGAGTAGGTACGTTCTTCGCTTCAATATCGAATGGTAGTCTGTTATACACGTAAGTAACACACCGGTATCTAATAACTAGTTTTCTTCTGACTTCTTTTACAAATTTTAAAGATTATTTATAATTACTTTAACGGCATAGTACAGCGCTACAACTAAACACCCTAAGTTTAGTTTCATTGAATTCCGCAATCATTTATTCACAAGATATGGTATCTACTACTCAAATATGTGGCGGTTAAACAATACTATGAGAACTGTTTTCAGTGCAGTCTTAAATCCTACTAATATTATAAATGCGAAAGTTTGTGACGATGTGAGTGAGAGAGTGTGTATGTCTGTTCCTTCTTAACGCTGAAACGCTGGAACGATGATAGCTGGTACCCTAGATTAAAACATAGGCTACTTTTTATCCAGGAAAATTGCATAGTTCCCACAGGATAGTGATAAACATGTCGAAAGTCGTAGCTGCCTAGAGTCGCAACGTAAATAATTATTGCAGAATATACTATCAACATCAGTTCTGAAGTCTAATTCTACGCGGACAAAGTCGCGGGCAGAAGCTAGTCAATCAATGTTGTCTCTACGTAGTGTACACATAAATAAGCGTAGAT
The DNA here is from genome assembly GCA_932294345.1 of Pandemis cinnamomeana. Taxonomy (NCBI): domain Eukaryota; kingdom Metazoa; phylum Arthropoda; class Insecta; order Lepidoptera; family Tortricidae; genus Pandemis; species Pandemis cinnamomeana. The sequence goes on along the minus strand of OW028710.1, from coordinate 12,557,439 downwards.
AGAATGGGGCCGAATAGTCTAGTATTTACTAAATCGAATGTAATCTTGAGTTCGAAACTCGATAGGGAGTCTAAATAAGTTAGTAAGAGATACCGACCTCAGTCAGCCACACCTTTCTCTCATAGGGGTAGACTTTCTACGATCCTGACATACCTTACGCTTCATTCATCAATCTCTTCATACATGCTCGTCGGTTTAGGCTAATTAATAAGATTAACGAATGTCGTTTGTCGGACTCACAGATATATCCATTACTAGCTGACCCGGCGAACTTTGTTCCGCCTTAAATTTGAAAAAAATCCTTTGTAAGTGCATCTTTATTCTAATCAAGGAATAATGTGTAGGCATGCTAAATTTAATGTCTGTAGCTTTATTAGTACAACATTTCGGAATTTTCCAATCCCGTGGGAAAATGGGGATAAAAAGTATCCTATGTCCGTGTCCTGGTTCTAAGCTACCTCCCTACCAATTTTCAGCCTAATCGGTTCCGCCGTTCTCGAGTTATAAATAGTGTAACTAACACGACTTAGATAGGTTGGAATGTAAGTATGTATTCGCGTTCCCAAACTCCAGTACCCAATAAACGCTTCATGTAGCATCAGGTGGATTGTTTTAAATTCTCCCACGAGTCTGTTAAATATTTATTGCCTAATAAAATTATCGCCAAAGCATACCTATTGCAGGTCGACTGTGCCGTACCTTGTGCGGAACGGGGGCATAAAAGGAGCAGTCTGCGCCACTGCGAATAACTAAATAGGTATTGTTTGCCATCGGTCCCAGGTGGACTATTCTATTAGATACGGTATTGTGTCAAGTTTATTCCTACTGCTACTGCAGTGTACATACCATAGAGCAAAACAAACTTATAGAGAGAGAGAGAGAGAGAGAGAAACATTTATTTACACACATTCGATACACGTAGATATATAATAGGAAGAAATACAATATACTTACACCACACCATACCGGTACTATTGCTAAGTATTTTGTATTTCTTCCTATTATATATCAACGTGTATCGAATGTGTGTAAATAAATGTTTCTCTCTCTCTCTCTCTCTCTCTCTCTCTCTCTCTTACTTCGGAATAGTACCGATATGGTGTAAAATGGGCCCCACTCAGCATAATGTTGCGGCAACGCTGTTTGTTGTTTGTTTGTGTGTGTGTGTGTGTATAGAGAGGAAATGCCATGTAATTCATGCCGAAGTTGGCGATTACTGAACTCTGATTGGCCAGCCGAAGGTCAAGCAGGTTACTAAAGTTGAGCAAGCAGCTATTATGATCGATATGAATAGGTTATTTTTAGTCGTGTGTGAATGAAACTAGATTAATTGTGAAAAACGTGCATACACACGTACATAAATCACGTCTTTATCCCATACGGGGTAGACAGAGTGTAAGGTAACAAGATATAAAGGGCACTTTTAGCATGGTAGTGGGCGTATAGGTGGAAAGGTGAATCAAAATAGTGAGAGGGTTGCTAGCCGCATCGCCTATAACATGATTCCTAAGATTTTCGCCCATTCCCTCGATGAGCTTTTACCATCTGCGCGGGAAGAGAAGCAACTGGTACATGTTTAGCTAATAGTTTTACAGAAAATTGCGTTATATATTTTGAACCATTATGTATTTTAATACATACATACATACATAAATCACGTCTTTATCCCTTACGGGGTAGACAGAGCCTAAGGTGACAAGACCTAAAGACCACGTTTAGCATGATTTTAACCCATTATACATTTTAAACTTTATGTATTCTGATCCGCTCCCGTGTTCTAGAGTAGGACGTATGTATCTTCCCGTGGGTGTCGTGAAATGCGAGATAGGGTCTTGGTGTCAGAGTGAGCAGCAGCGCTCTATGTTGTCAACTAAGGACTTCGGACCCCAACACTGCGGTGTGGAAGGCAAATAGTTTGCTGCACTATTTTACCACGACAGTCGTCAATTCGTCATCAAGATTCAGGTCCTCTATACAACGGCTACGACCACGCCCTCTTTAACCTTTTCGCCGCCGCGTCAAACACAAGAGACGTCACCCACACGCCAGACATCTTTATTGCGATGCCTTAAGTTGAACCTAAACCCAATTGACAAAGGTTGCTTTTGCATTGAAGTAATGGACGTATATATAGGTCGTTGGCGTTGAAAAGGTTAAGAGTGTAGCGATTTAGAAGAACAAAAGAGTGAGAATGCTCCACAAATAGCGGGTGCTTGATAAACGATAAAGATAAAATGTTAAATTTCATCTAATTTCCGAAAAATCGCATTCGCGTGCGCTATTCCAGTAATTCCATAACGCGATCGGCGGCAGCCGCGCGAAATTGCCAAATAATTATATTTCGCACAAAAATATTTTTTCATTAAAAAGCCAACATCGAAATTTAAATATTCAACCGTAAAAATTGGCGCGCAAATTTACGTCGCCGCCATTAATTTGGTTTGTAAATCGAAGATTGGTTGATAATTGATTACCTAACGCTCCGGCGGTCGGGAAATGTATCATTATGATTTGATTGAGCGTAAAATTGACGCGAAACCCGCCAACTAACCGTCGGACCCAGAAACGTAAAATGAAAAGTTAAATATGAAAAATCAAAAATATAAACGAAAATGTATCGTGTCTACATCATTATTACAATGTAGACGAGTAATTAAATCAGTCACGAGCAAACCCGGACAGGCTGTTAAGTTATATCGGCCCATTAAAAAAGCAGTAAAGCGCGTCAACTACTAATTAGAATATTTAAAGTGAATCCCCACTCAGAGTGGAAGCGGCGATCTGTTTAAATGCACAGCTAATTGTGTACTTAGCGCAAATACCGTTTTAAAATGCCCGCGCAGGGTTGCCGAATGTTGAAAAAAAAAATCATGAACGTCCATTACATTGTGCCAGTACGTATACGACCTCCGCAAAAAAATAAAATAAGTTTTAGTAGCGATGTAGTCATTTTTTAAATATTTTTAACTATTTACATTCGCATTCCAAAAAAAATTACAAACTTAAAAATGATTGAAAAATAACAAAAAAATATTCAAAATACACATTGGATAACAATGGCGTTTTTAACCTATATACCCTTGTCATGTGTTACAAAGAAATAGCTACACCATTCAAGGTAGCAATTTTTCTTTTTTCCCACGCCATGACCATATCAGTATGACCAGCCAAAGGCCTCGAATCGCCGCGATTTTTTTGTGTCCAATTTGACTTCCCTTCCACACCTTTTTAGAATTCCCACGAAATTTTTCCCATCTCTGGCAACCCTGTGCTAAAGGTTTAAGTGGACCGTCTCTAGTAAAGGCAACTTCGGTTAACCAATTTACATAACCTGAAGAACCCCCTTGTACTACAATAATGAATCGCGAGCTAACGAGCGCCGAGCGTTGCGAGTGCTCCCTGCTCGCTGCTAAACTTCTTTTCAGACATGAAATGAGCACTCTTTCAAGACATGGCGGCTGTTATGAAGAGCGTTTCTTAAATTAATCCGAGTTATTCTCTTCTAAGTACATCTCTTGCACTTCACGATGGCGAACGAGCTTTATTTGTGGTAAACACCTATCAAAGTGTGCGTGTCTCACGGAGTGATTATCGAGCGAGCTATCTCTATCTGTTCATTCATAGGCCCGTTGCCGTTTTCGCTCTCACGCACACCGACGCCAATGCAGATACGCGTTTACCACAAACAAAGCTCACTCGCCATCGTGAATTACATGAGATATACTTAGAAGAGGAGCATACAATGAGAGCGTACTAAACTATAGTAACGAACGTAGCAAACTTTGCTCTATGAACTGGCGTGACCGAAAAGTTATTATCTACGAAGTTCATAATGTCCACCCATTACAAAGTAAAACGCAATAGTTGCAAATGTGTCACGTAGTACGGTTATAAAGCTATTATATCTTGAAGATCATGTAAACTACCAATATTCTAGTGGCTGGACGTTACAGTAAACAATACGTTATCGTTATCCTAAAGCGGTATTTATACTGGATTTTATGATCTATTCATTAAATTAATAAAAACTATTTTATAAAAAAATCAAACCTGCGACTGTTTTTACATCTTTATAATACGCCGGTAAAGGCTTACCTCCTTATTCATAAACGCTCTGTATGCTTCTGCTAACTTAGCAATCGTTTGTCCTTATCTGTCACTTTGACATTTACCTTTCACAGATAAGGACAAACGATTGCTAAGTTATCAGAAACCTATATAGCGTTTATAAATAAGGGGGTTCTTACGTGGCCTCAAAATGTCTCAAAAAATCAATATCTTTTTATTCTCGTGTAAAATAAACGTTTTTTTACCTGGCAACAATTTCTATGAAACATCGTCCTTCAGTGTCCTATACGTGCCGTCTGCCAAGTGCGTTTGCTTGTACGCCAGGACAATGTGTCGTTAAACCGGAGTTATGAGACGGGGCCGTTTTATGCGACATAGACAAGGTAGAGTTCCTGTCAAAACAAGGTCGTGTTATACCTTAAAGGAGGTTAATTAAGGTTAGCGTACGAGGCATGATTAATATGGAGATGTATTCAGGGTTAAAAGTGACTGTATGTATACATATATTCTAAAAAAAACATTTTTAATCAGCATGTTTTGTTAGTAGGTACTGTTGGTTTAGTTGTTGCTTAGCAGAGAACTAGATAAGTTTCAACTATAAAAGCCTCAAATTTTGCAATTACGAAATTGCAACTTGCGGCAATATTCAAGTTTTTTTCTTGAACATATTCCTATACAGCCACCCTAAAAAAAATATTATTATGCAAATTGGATCTACTTGACATTTCAAGTTTGATAATGTCTACTACAGCTTCAAAGGTACAAAACATTTAACTCAAGTCTTATGTCTACTTTGGACAGAGTTTAGCACACCCGCACAAGGCCGCGGCAAATGCTAAGAAGCTGTGCACACACGACCGACACCATGACATAGTGGCACACATTAATATTAGACGCGACATCCCATCTTGGGTACACGACTCTATTTTCCGCTCGAAATTGCAATGTTCACGGGTAAGAAAATGTAAGGGAAATTTATTGATCAATTATCGTTCGTGTTTTATAATTGTATTCTAAAGAAATAGCAGTGTTGAAGAATAGAGAAAATAGTGGCTGTAATGTCTTTGACTGGTCTTTGACGACTCAAGACAATGAAAGAAGTTTGACTATAGTTCTATTTACGTAAAAAAACGGATTAGCACATCCCTATTTCTTATTAATAAAAACTATGTCGTTCCAAAAACCGTAAGTACACTACCTCGTTCTGAACGTAATATGCGGCCTAATTAAAGGCGTGCCAGCAGTTCCAATACCAATCGTATTGTGTACGCACGCAGGGCCCGTTACTCTGTAATTATCCGCCTATTTACCTACAGTGAAATTGTCAATGGCATTGAGTGTAGGACCCAGCATATAGGGCTTCGAGTAGACCGCTTAAGGGGTGCGTTCAGTTTGATCACCCGACGACGCCCGACGACGCACTGGCCCGTTCAGTAAGTCAGTGCGATCATCGGACGATCACACCAAGTCGTTCAGTAACATCGTCGGGCGTCGTCGGGCGATCGCACCGGTCACCCCGTAAAATAGATGGGTAAAAAACGCACAGACGTCACTTGACAGTTGATATGAGGCAAAATTTATAATTCGAACGCTGGGGATATAAACTTATTATTACGAATACGAAATCATACTTCAATTGACACTTTTGACAGAAGAACGCCCCAAGTCGTTCAGTAAGTGTGTTCATGATCGGACGATTTTCACCCGACGATAATCACACTGACACTTTAGTTTTTTTTTTTTTTTTTTTCAAAGTAGATGGCTTCTGTCCAATGGGAGACACTTTAGTTACTGAACGTAGCCAAGGCGTTGCGCAAACCATAAACAAACGCCGCGATCGTCGAAATTTTTCGGCCCCGGATTCAGACAAAAACAGCCTCGCCTTTTCACCGTTTCCTGAGCTTACGTCCAAATCCGAAGCGAGTCAAGTTCATTCGAACAAAAAATGATCATTCAGAAAAAGCGGGTGCGACCTGTTGCGCGGGTAAACTTCGGACGGAATCAACTGCCTAATGAACCTCCTCTAATAGACATTACGCGGTTGTTTTAAGAAGTTTTCGGAGCCGACAATTGAAGTTGTGATTCTTTTATTCCATTTGTGGATTTAGATTCAACAGATGAGTGAACAAAAATATCACTCGCACACACTCCGATATCACGTTAGTGTGGTAGCGGTAAGGTAAATATTTTTTGTTCATTATTATCTAGCAAAGTAAAGCCTGAAGCAATCAATCATTTCAAAGGATAAAGGATTTATCTGTTTGCATATGAAACTGTTGGGCGCTGAAAGCCAATATTATGTAGTCATTTTAGAAACTCTATTAAAAATTAGGACGTTGGGGTGTGGCGATACCTCGGAATACAAAAAAGATGGGATCCATGGCTGCACTAACATCAGATATTATTATATTATAGTAAAGCGCGGTATCTAGATAAATAATCTACCTAAGGTAAGAGATGTTAAACTAATCAAACTTCAAAAAGTAGACATACAAATAAATAACGAAAATTGCGTAAAACTAGTCCACGTGACAAAATCATCCCCAAAACTTCACCAAAACTATTAAATCGCAACCAAGTTTATTCATACTTGTTAACTCGTAAAAACGAGTTATAAACGCGTTGCGGATTGCTTATATTACACCGAAACGGTCATAATTCGACCCACGTTAGTCGAAGCTGCGGGGAAATTGTTTAAACTCGTAAACATGGTTAGAATGTACTTTGTACGTTTGTTTAATTCCCGAGTCGCCTTCTAGTTCGCAATTAACCGTGCTTAAACGTTATAGAGACATTAGAATGAACGTAAACGTGCACTTGCGCGTACACGATTAGTAATTGCTCCGTGATTTGTGTAATGATAACGTTCAAAGACGTTGCAGACTAACGCGGTAAGGGTTTGCGTTTGGCGGGGCTGTGGTTTTCATATTAAACAATTTAGTGTTAATTATTAACTCTGACCAAGGGGAGGTCCATTTATCACATGTACATTGAACGAAATGAATCACGCAGCACTGTGGAACCTTTTCATTGCAAATGTCATACTAACTTGACATAAACCTGCCGAAGAAATTCAGTGTACTTCGACTGTAGGTATCGAAGTAATTTTTTGTCATATAGACGATTTTTGATAATATATACATTTTTGACGATATGCCCGGCTGGCGCAATAAGAAATCCGTCAATTTCCTAAGGACCTCTCGAGTTGACAAACTCTAGACCGAACCTTAAACAAAAGCACATTTAAAAAAAAACAAAAAAACACGCATTCCTTTCTCCGCGAGTTCCCAAATTAAATTTCCAACCGAGCGACTGCGGCACGGGAACGCATATTTGCGAGCTTCCGCAGTTTCCGCTGCCGCTCGCGCTTCCGCCGCGATAACCGGAGCGGCGGCGGTAGCGGGCCGAGAGCCGCGCGGGCAAAAATTCCCTAAACAAAATACCGTACCAGCATTCCGCGATACTGAAACGCGGCGACGGGGAGCATCCGCAGGCCCTGCCTTCGGTTCGAGTACATTTCATTAATTTAGGTGCTTTTGGGTACCGTATGGAAAGGATGAGAAACGACAACAACATTATATTGCGGCTCGTGAAGTGTACTCTCTTTTCAATTTGTACTAGAGTAATTGTAAACGACACGAAAATAAAGTGGCATTAAAACAATTTTATTTTGCGGCTCCCAGACTATTGCACTGTACTACTTGCTAGGTAAGAAATAGTTGACCAGACGCAATATAATTTTGTTGTTGTTTCCCATTCTCATTCTAGATAAAATTTACCAGTTGCTTCTCTTCCCGCGCAGATGGAGCCCACCGAGGAAATGGGCGAAAGTCTTAGGAATCATGTTATAGGCGATGCGGCTAGCAACCCATCACTTTTTTGATTCCCCTTTCCAGCTATACGCCCTTATCATACTAAACGTGGCCTTAAGGCTTTATAAAGACATGATATATGTATGTATGTATGTCTTTTGAAATGGTTCCGGAATATTTCAGCAAGTGATTTGGTTAGTATGAATTAACTACCCTACAAAGATTTTTAATAAAAAAAATTGATTGAAATTTTAGTCCCGCCTTGGACGCAGCTCACATTAAACATTAATAAATGTATGAAAACATCTGTCAGCTGTGATTCAAAAATCTTGGATAACATTAACAGGAGCATTAAGTGAAACTTAAACTGAAATCATGCAATGCAAATCAAGTCCTAAATTTTTATTAGAGACTTACCACCTTATTCACCTGCTCTGTAGGCTTCCGCTATATTAGCAATCGTTTGTCCTTATCTGTTATTGTGACATTTACCTTTCACAGATAAGGACAAACGATTGCCAAGTTAGCAGAAGCCTATAGAGCGTTTATGAATAAGGGGGTTAAAATACAGCTTAGAATTGTGCTTTTACTTTTGGGGTAGAGCGGGTTTTGGCGGAGTTCCTAAAAACCCCCAAAATTGGACGTTTACATTTTTTACCCCAAAATTTAGGGGTAAAACCCCCAAGATGTCACCACTGTGAAACTACACTATGAGCTACGAAGTGTTGCCAAGCATACTGGGGCCCAGTGTCGCCAATGTAACGTTTCAATTGCATTTCACTGAAGTCAGCGACGGCGTTACATTTTCATCTTTACGCCTACTATAGATTATTCCTAACGTTCCGTTGTACGCACGACGTGGTTACAGGCAAGCGTTCAGTTTTATAACTGTAAGGCTAGGTTTACACTAGGAAATGAAATCTCTCAACGTAATCCGATGAATGCATATTTTATTATTTTATCGGAGTAAAAATACTTTATTGAAAGTAAAAACAGAAAATGCAACCGCCAAGCTCTTAGGGAGGCTGGAGCAGAGAGTAAACAGATCATAGACTAAACACAAAAGTTTTTTCTTAAATCTAAAATTATTACAATAAAGTGTTTTCACTGTCTTGAACTGAACAATAATAATAAATCAATCCACGTAAGGTCTTTTTTTGTATAGTTAATTTTACGACAGTGCCAACATCAGAAAAAAAAACAACGTCTTTGATGGTTTAAGCCGTACAAAGAGCATTACCTTAGATTGGGGAAGGATTACCGCGGTCGAGTATAGCTAAGTAGTACAACTTTGGATATCTTTTGCTGATCATATTTGTACGTAAACCATTTTCATATACCTAGTAATAAACCCCTTAGCAAAAAATCGGACAACTTTGATTTATAGACGACCGGATGGCCCAGTAGTTAGAGAAGCTGACTATGAAGCTTGAGGTCCCGGGTTCGATCCCCGGTTGGGGCAGATATTTGTATGAAAAATAGGTATGTTTATTCTCGAGCCTTGTGTGTATTTATAATATTTAAGTATGTTTACCCGTTGTCTAGTACAAGCTTTGCTAGGGTGTCAGTTGTCCCAAGATATTTATTTTTTAATTAGTGTTTTCGGAAATTACACATTTTGTCAAATGAATAAGGTAATTTCAACTTTTTCCTTTATTTAGTAAAAGTTACAAAAAAAAACACATCGATTGAATCCTCCTCTAGCTGAAATGACTGGCTACAAATTCTTCGTGACAAAAAAGTGTTTTCCAATTGGGTTTACTAAGTAGTGATTCTAGGATTAGGAAAATATTTACTTATCTCGTAAAACTTTATCCATGAAACCATTAAACTAGGACGAGATTACAAGGGTTCAGGTTTTGCTCTAACATTGCCACCCTAAAAACAAAAAGTAGATATATATATGTTCAAGTATGACATTGAACGGTCCTTCCAACCGGACATAACGTAGACTTGATTTATCCAATCTACGTCATAAATAATTCAGCTCTAGGTATTTTTATTTTTATATTTTTCTTGATCTAGTGCTGGTGTGGAGCCACACTAACAGCGGATGCTAATAGAGCGGGAACTGTTCGCGAGACGTTTCATTTCATTTCCACTCCGATCGCTCGGTAAAATTGAATAAATTTGAATGTGGAACAACGGGCGGGGTGGGTCGCCACTGGATAGGTTTCCAATAGATGGTTAAAAAAACGAGTAAGAACTTGTCCAGTGATTTAAATATATTGTCGGGACCCAACCTCTTTCAAAGGTGGCTGGCTGGTAGACGGTCTGACGTGGCGCTAGCTGCCATGTGTCAGACGACTCCTGCCAGCCTACGGCTTTGCATATTATAATCCGTTATCTGTTCCATTTTCTGTTAAATTGTACTAATACCACTCATGAATTGTACTTGTATGCGTTGAATGATCTCAAGTCTTTCATTAGGAACCAGAGGTCTTTTTATTCTCTTCTAACGACTGACGACCGGATATTCTAGTGGATAGAGATCCTGACTATCAAGCTCGATATTCCGGGTTTGATGTCGGGATATTATCTATGAAAAATACGAATAAACATTCTCGGGTCATGGATATTTACATACATACATACACAGATCACGTCTTTATCCCTTACGGGGTAGACAGACCCTAAGGTAACAGGTACCTACAGGCTACATTTAGCAAGATTGTTGGCGTATAGGTGGAAAGTGCAATCAAAATAGTGATGGGTTGTTAGCCTCATCGCCTATAACATGATTCCTATGATTTTCGCCCATTCCCTCGATGGGCTTTTACATTGGCTGAAAAATTGTTTCTCTTTCAATTAAAAAAAAATCGCTACAAATGAACCCCCACACCGCATCCAGGACAAACGTCACAGGTTCACCGTCTAACCGCGTCTGCTCAGTCCACTTTCACTTCTACCACACGGCGATAGGGTGCTCATTCGAACGGCACGCGTTATTTGTGCATTTAGTGTAAAATACGGTTATTCCTTCTGGCAAGTGCAATGGATTGAATCGCTTGAGCATGTCCGAGAGATTTGCGAGGCGTACTTTGCCGTCAATATTTATTGTAGACTAGCTTTTTGCCCACGACTTCGTCTGCTTGGAATTAGTATTGTGGGTAACACAGACGCGTTCATCCCTTACAGGCATATAAGCAGTGCTTGTAGGCATACGTAAATGTGACCGACACGCTTCGTACCAATACGGATTTTGTTGGCAATAATACGCCTACCCTCTGTCAAAATCCACTGCACGCCCCTGGTAACATCTACCATAAATATGCATAGCAATACGCAATTTCCAGTGACATTTGATCTTTTGAACAGTCGTAGCGTTAGAAATACGGAGTAGACAGAGCCTAAGGTAACAAGAACTAAAGGCCACGTTTAGCATGATTGTGGGCGTACAGGTGGAAAGCTGAATCAAAATAGTGACGGGTTGCTAGCCGCATCGTCTATAACTTGATACCTATTTTCCCCCAATGGGCTTTTAAGAGAAGCAATTGGCGCATTCTATTTTTTTTCCTTTGCTCCCAGACCAGCATGGAAACTTTTTATACTGGAAAATTGCATAGTTCCCGCGGGATAGCGATAACAATGACAATTGCTAATTCTACGCGGACGAAGTCGCGGGCAGAAGCTAGTTGAAAAATAATGTTGTTAAGATCGGGAGCAAGTGCGACAGCTGCATCGGGCATCTCTGTCCAAACTACTCACTCGCATCCCCAATAATGTACTTTTTCATTAATGTTTATTCAAAACACGGCAACTGTCAAATAGATACATTAAAAAACAAATACACTAACCCCCTTATTCATAAACGCTCCATAGGCTTCTAACTTAGCAATCGTTTGTCCTTATCTGTGAAAGGTAAATGTCAAAGTGACAGATAAGGACAAACGATTGCTAAGCAGAAGCCTACAGAGCGTTTATGAATAAGGGGGTAAGAAACTAGAAGCACTGTGTATTGGGTAAAAGAATACCGTCATACGATTTCCGCGCCCATCCCTAACATTCTCTCAGGCCGTACATATTTCTTATCAGGATCGCGAGTATCGTCACGCCAAAATCGTTACCTGTGAAAAAGACGCCACATTTCATTTCATTGTTGTTCTTCGACGCGTGAAGATAAAAAATACAATAAGAAAATGCGACAGCCAAATGCCGAAAGGGGGTAGTTTTAGGCGGCAAGGAGGGAGGGGGGGGGGGGGGAGTTGTACACGGAGAAATTAAGAAACGACATTTCGTGTAACATGATAATATTTGTGCAATCCCCCGTCATTCCGTAGACACGGGTTATATAACAAATGACGGTGTTGGTTTTTTTTTCGGAGCCGAGTTGGAATATTGTCACGGCACAATATTGAGTTACGGTAATCCGTGTGTTCGGAGAGTGAGAACGCTAATTATTGACGGGTCCGTTTGATCTTCGCAATCGTTGCCGAGTTAATTATGTTATGTAATTTTGACATGTGTTTTTTTTATACCACCGTTAACCAGCAACTGTTTTAACTTTTCCGCCGCCACGTCAAATACAAGAGACGAGCTGTAATTTTCGTAGACTCTACTTGTAAGTAACTATTTTAAATTTCATTTTCGAGTGTTATTTTAACGAAAATGTTTCATACCTACAGAAAAAGCACAAAGAAAAATGCGAAAAGTAAAGCTATGGCCGGGAATCGAAATCGGATCCTCGTCATTCCGTGACGTGTGCTATACCTGTTACAATGCGAATTTTTGTCGCCAAGCGTCATCTGTTTGAAAGATGTGTCTGTACGACGCAATTACAAACTCCCGTGGAACATCTACTGCTCACCAGGGACGAGAGAAGGCGCTGTTTTTCAAATGATAGGTACTATCAAATGAATTAAAAATTTTCACTTTTTGTTTTTTTTTAATCTTGTAAGTCAAAGTTGACTTACGTCTAGTTTTAGGATTGGTTTGAAATTTACAGAACCCTAAGAAAAAAGCAATATGCCTGCAAGTAGGCCTGCGTGCAAACTTCCCCTGTCACAGAGTAAAGCATAATTTCTCACAGTAACTGGTTCAAACCACAGAGCACAGTCAACAACTTTTATTTACGGAATGTAATACCAAGTATGCGGAATGATAGGAACAGCAATCGCGCGCTGCAATTAAATATGCTACTTGGTTTCTCTGTCAAAGGCATTTCCAGTTTTGTCTATGGAAATGTATGTTACCAACAACTTTATTTACTGACTAATATGTAAGGCATCTGTATACCATCGCGGTATTAGTTTATTAAGTTTGATAGGTACCTTGTCAAAGTGAGTTAATTACTTGTGATTGTTATATGTATATAGCAAGTTGTCAAGTGCAATGGCAGTATAAATATGACAGCGTTCCATGATGCCTTAACAATTAATGTCCACTAATTAACCTTAATAATAAATATCAAATGGTTTGTTCGATTTTCGAAGTAGCTAACGCGCGAAACGATTGTGGTGGCACAAATAATATCAACTGCGCATCCTGATACTTCCCAATGTTCTTTTATCAGTTTTGTTGCCAGCCAGCACCGTTTCTTTTGTTTAACGGAAACAATATTTTCAAAAATGGAACAGCGTTATTGCCAACGGACAATTCCCACCTTCCCGATTGGCGGAGAAGCAGCTCTCCGAATCAGAGAACGGTTGCGACGAGCCGTGATAATGAAATTTGTTGGAAATAAACACAATGGACGGTCGTTGGTTGGGATCGCGATAGCTGACGCCCTGTGTTGTGGGGACACACTGCTTCATAGGAAAAGGAATGTCTTCTTAATTGGAAATTAAAATTGGATTGAGTCGATCACTTCCGTAGTGAGTTGCATAGAATCTTTTCTAATCGGGGCTCTCTGGACTCCAACTTTATGGCATATATATATGTATTTCGTTTTTTTAGCTTTAGAAAAAGGTAAACACTCTTGACATGTCTTTTTAATTAAAAAACATGTTTTTATTAAAAATATGTCTTTATAAGTCAATGATTGATTACTAAGACAGTCATTATTTTAAACGTTAATTAATTAAATATTAATTGTTGTTTTCAGCTATTATAAGTCTGTCATAAGTTTTTCCAAATATTAGGTCTATTTATGTGCAAAATTTTATCCGAATTTGTGAAGCTGTTTATTCGTTTTTATATTTTAATAGTAAATTAATATCCTAAAAATGATTAGAAGAAATTAAAGTTATTGTACCACACGTCATCTTTCAACATATAAATTCCAATGAATACAGGAAACAAACGACTTTTATATCATTCAAACTTCACAGCAGTATGCCAGATAATTCGCACAAGCAAAACGTGTGAGAAAATTAAACAGCTTTCCATTTCACTTGTCTTTATGTCACTCCCGTTCTTCCGCGAGGCAGCACGCGGTTCGCTATCCAGTTAATATGTTTACTTTATTTTATCCGATGAATTTGGAATATCGAGTTTGAATTTGAACGAATGGAACGCTATATTTAAAAAGAAATGACGTCTCACAGTTTTTCTTCTTTATTCTTGTAAATTTTAAGCTGCCATGATCAATTAAAACCATTTTTTTAAGTGAAAAGTTCTTTAGCGGCGTTGTGGACTTTTTGGGATGGGTAAACTGTCAGACCAATGCGAAAGACGCGCGTAAACAAAATAATCCCTGAAGGTATTCCAGCATTTTAGCATCGCCTGTAATTTTTTTGGCAGACTGGAAAACGAGTGTTGCCATTTACAATAAGGTAAGTGCTTTGTGCGTCGCGTTGATAACACGGGTATCGCATCGGACGGGCTTAACCGGACGGACATACTGTCAAAGTGACTGTCATTTCTGCATTTCGCACATTTAAATCGCAACGATAGTAGAATTTTAACGTGGAACAGCTTTTAATTCTAGTACTTATTGCTTTGAAAATATTTTTGAATAAAAGTTAGGTATTACTTTTGTTGGCCGGTATTGTCATCCAATATAAATTAGTATACCAAAAAAATGAGGTGGAAACAAACCCTGACTGCTCCTCACGGACTCATCAGCGCCCAGCCCAAATTTAAAGAAAACTGAAATTTTACACACAGTTTCCCTGTTCGCTGTAGGTTGACAAAGAATAAGGAATTTCCAACGAGATATCTATTGTGTAATGCGGGCGAAACCGCGGGCGCAAGCTAGCAATTAGTGAACAAAGTTCATTAAGTAAGCCCATGATTTATGCAGTAGTTTTATTTATAACAGTCTTTATTCGCTTACAGTCACTATGCACCTATGGAACTAGCACATTAATCGTATTATCGTATCAGAAACCGCGAGCTCAGGAAACTTGACGCATCGAGCGAACGGTCTTCATCCAATTACGCTGCAGTTTGTTTATTCAACGCCTATGCAACGACAAGGTCCCAAGTCACAGTACACTTTCGATACACTTGGAACCTTCGGCCACTGGCGTTACGGTACGTAAAATTTCTGTCACTCAGACCAACATCAACCGTGCTCTATGGAACCCTTTTTTTTTCGAAGGGACTATATACAAGACCTAGGCAACTACACTTTGGATGGTACTGCCCGGTTAGAAAAAAATAAATCATCCAACACTAATATAAAGCTCCTATTCATTGTCAACCGAGATCTCAGCGTAGCATAAAGTCCTTTGCGACGCAATGCTTACATTTTGTGTCTCGCACACGCTTTTATTGCTTAGGTACACGTAAAACAGATTTTGAATGACATAGTTTCTTTCATGATACATTTCGTACCACGCAAACTTGGCTAAAACAGAACAACTATATAGGTTGAATAAAACTACACTCAGCCACTGCGCGTCAATTCAGAGCGCCGCCGTACGTAAAAACCTAATTATTTTTCTGTATTGTGACAAATTAAACGACTGCACCAGAACAATGAGGCATGTCTTAATTAAGCCAGTTGGTATTCATTGTGCAACGCCCGTCGCTTGTTTTTTAATTATTTCTGCAAATCATAAATAAATGGCGCGGAAGTCGTGTTTATAAATCATTTCCGTTCCAGCTCTATGGTAGTGTTGATGCGCGCCGAATCGCGATTGACACTTTGTCTCTTTCAACTGAAAAATTGGCGGTAAGAGTGATAGAGATCACACACTGTTTGTTAAGTCGCAACTTTTTTGATTTTTAACTAAATACCAGTGGCGTGGCATCAGGTATACCAGGCAAGCCGAAAGGAATTTGACTAGCCTTTTCCTATAATTCTGCACAGTAAATAGTGCCCAACTGCCTTAAAATAGGAAAGCCGGTGGGAATCGAGATCTATGGACACCACGCCACTGCTAAAAACCTACCCACTCGAAAAATAATACCTACAATACCCATAATAAACAAATCACGTCTGTATCCCTTACGGGCCTGTAGGCCACGTTTAGCAAGATTGTGGGGCTAGGTATAGATGGAAAATGGAATTTAAGGCTTTTACCATCTGCCCAGGAAGAGAAGCAACTGGTAAATTCTACGTCTTTGCTCCCAGACCAGCATTGAAGTATAAAATTAACAACCGGACGTATAAAAGTAAATATTTGATTAAAACAAACTCAACTAATGTCATTTGTAAGTCGTGATTGATCGTGGCTGAAACGTAGTTGGTATTATAGTCTTTAATTATCTAGTGAACAAAATCCCAAAAAGCATTTGCCGGTCACCACATAACCCCGACCCAAGGCAATGAATCTGTTGAATTGTCACACCAAAACACCATATTTCCCATGCTATCAAGCACTGAAAGTTGCACCGATATAATGCATCACCCCCGGGGAACGATACGTTCCGAGCTACAGCGGAAAATGCCGAGGAAACCCGAGGAAGTCCGAACAGAGCCGAACACACGCTGAGTTATTAATTAGCTCCCAGGGATTCGTACGCGTCGTAATTGCTTGGCGTTTTAAGAGATGAAACTTAAGGTAAGTTCAATTTAGGAGATCAAGTTTTTATTTCCACATTATGTATTACATTATTAAACACGTCTTTATCGCTAACGGGGTAGACGGAGCCTATATACCAGGTTAAAAAGACCTAAAGGCCACGTTTAGCGTGATGCGCCGTCTCGCGCACTCATAGGGTAAATGAATGAGACAGTGCACTCTATACCAGTGTTTCTTAACCTTTTCAGCCATGGACCCCTAGGAAAAGTAGCACAATTTTTAAGGACCCCCTGTTTAAATAATAAAGCGACGCGTTATTTGTTTGAATGACGTGTCTGTTTTCAAGTTGTCCAAATTATGAGACTGCGGACCCTCATAACAGCCCCCACACCCACCCACGGCCCCCAGGGGTCCGCGGACCACAGGTTAAGAAACACTGCTCTACACCACTGTGTGAACTATGAACGTACGCGAGTTGACACCCCACCTTAGCTGTCAGATGACACAGCGGCGAGGCATATCAAAATGACAGCCATTTTGCGATTAATTTTCAAACGTGGAACGTCTTTAGTTAACCTGGATGTAAAACTAGAGGGCGCCCTTCACTCACGCTGTTCATTAAAACTTGCCTTGAGTAAGTAACGCTGGAAATTAAGGCATCATTTTATACATAGACCGACCCGCTTAAATGAGTCCTACCCTCAGTAAATTTCAAATGTATTTTCGCACATAAACTCCGAAAAACTCAGAGGGGCGAGCCCGGGTTTCGAACCCACGAGCCTCTGTTTGAGAGGCCACAGCTCAAACCACAAGGCTACCACTTTTTTACCAATACACACCACCAAATTATACACAAGGTAAGGAGCATTAGGGCACAAAGGGAGTAGGTATAATTCAATAGGCAAATTTGATACAGAGCGAGGGTATCAGTTTCGGGCGCCCAAGAAAGGCCTCCATGAAATATTCAGGGGCTCAGAGGTCTAAGGGTACATTTGACCTGTTAATTTATTATAAAACACCCTCAGAGCACAGCGGGGGGGCTACTCCGAAGTTCGTAACACTCCGTCTCTCTCACTCTCGTATGAGTGAGCACTAGTGCGAGCGGAACGGCACTAAATGAACTTGGAGTTTCTAACTTCCGAGTGTAAGGCCAGGAATTCGTGAGACGAAGGTTAAGATTACCCGGTAATTAACTATATTCCTAAGTAGCTCTTGCTCTTGGCTGTGCATAGAGGAAATAACTAATCAGAGTGGTAATAAGAGCTATCTAATTATGGCAACACATCAGTCCTTTTCGACTTACACCATACTAATACTTTTCCCGATTGTTTTCCCTTTTTTCACACGAAACAAACGCATTTACGTAATCAGGATTTTTAGTATCGAACGCATCAAGTTATGATGGTCCATGATAGAATCAAAGAGTAATGTATACCTCGAGCCTTTGCTTACAGCGTTAGGTGTCTATACATTGGTTAAAGTGAACATCCAACGCGCGAACAATGTAAGGACACCTGACTTTATAAATGCCTGCTATCGAACGGGTCTAGTTATGATTGTCCCTGATAGAATCAAACAGTTATGTATGTCTCGAGCCTTTGCTTACGGCGTCAGGAATCTCGACATTGGTTAGAGTCGACATCAATGCTCGACCAACGTCAGGACACCTGGTTCCATATAGCATGTGAAAGCGAACGGCTCAAGTTATGATTGTCCAGACGGAATCAAGCGATGAATGTGCATTAGAACACAAATGATGCTAGTGTCACTGCAATTACGGGGAAGTTACACCGCGCCGAATATCGCAGTAACTGCGTCGCGTCGGCGATCGGAAGCGACCGGCAGCGTCGCTCACACGCACCGCGCCAACGTGTATTTGCAGTGTCAGGGATGCCACTATCTCTATAAAGAAGGCAACTGTCCCATTGTTTTTTGCCTTCACCAAGTGTAGACTGTAGACACTAATAAATAAAACAATTTAAATTATAGTAACAATTCAACACGCAGCGCTGACAAGAGCAATGTCACGAGTGTCTTTTGTTTTTGTTTTCCAGTTTGTGGCCAGTGCCAAAATATAATGTTTTAATAATAAAGGTGGCTGCCTAAATAGGTGCGTCGCCTACACCAAGCATCTTTCTTCGAGTATTTTCGCAGGATTAGCAAGCTGAATTGGCAGTTTGCTGGCCAAATTTGTCACAGAACCGATAACCGCTAAAGTAATGTAGTAAACTAGATCTTGAGTTGACCTTTGTAATTTTTTACACGACAAAGAAGGCAAACGAGCAAGTGTGTCACGTGATGGTAATAGTGAGCACCATCACCCGTGGACATATAGATTCAGTAACCCTAGAGAGGATCGCAGATGCGTTGATAGTCTGGAGGACTAAGATAAAAGGTACACAGCAGCACAAGCACTGCTGCATTGCACGGGGTCCTACCACACGCAATTTGGCAGTGTTTTTTTTCTTCGCCAAACATCAAATCGGGCATTTTCACAGGACCAGTAAGCTGAAGAGGCAGTGAGCTGGTTACATCTGCCGAAGAACCGATAACCGATGGGGTAAACTACTTCTTGAGTTGAGACCACGGCACGGCTTGATGGATTGACGGAGTGACGATTTGCGGAAGGCACTAGCTTGGAGGGGACAAGCCCAAAGAAAAGTCACATGGCGCGTTTCGGGGGAGGCCTAATCTAATCAATTCTAGCTTATACCCATGTAATTAATATCAAACAGCCCATTCTTCGCCCATTGTTGAACCTTTTCGCAGAAGACGCAATACTGACGTAACATTGAGTCGGCAGAGAAAATGTAAGAACAACGGTGGGTCAGGAATCTGTTGGATACTACATGAATTTGTATGACTGTTGCTACTTTTGTCAGCTGTTACAGATAAATAAAACAACAGAGGCAACCCTGACCTCCGTCAGTATCGTTTAACTTAACTAGAGGTGCGACGTCGGCGTAACAGCTGCATTGTTATCGCTCCTATGTTACATACGCACACATAGTCTAACCTTCTGCTAATTTTATGCACACAGCCACCAGTCGTAGGACATTCGCGTATGTGTTGTGCTTTCTTATGGGACGAAGAGGATACGGGCGGTGCGCGTGTGTGTGTTGGCGTTTTGTTTTGACGTTTATTATGGCAGTGTGAATTAATAGACGTTTTTTGCTTATGAATATTTGTTCGCAAGAGCGCGAGAGCGGCGTCGCGCGCGATAGACTACCACCCGTCTCTTTCTATAACAAACGGTAAGAAGAGTACGGGTAGTCTATCATGCGCGCACTTGCGCTAGCCGTGCAGGGGCCTTACCATGACGTCTTAATGCGATTCAAATCCGACTCAGTTCAGGTTTTGGCTATCATTTTAAGTATGGCTCTGACAGCGAGCGAACCTTAACTGAATCGGGATTGAATCACATTAAGACGTCATGGTAAGGCTCCAGGGCTAGTTACGAAATATCTAACAAACCCTTACCAATATTGTGAATACGAAAGTGAGTTTGTTTGTTCCGCTTTCACGCCTTAACAACTGAAAGGATTGCTATGAAACTTTGTATACTTACATCATATTAGAACAGCTAGTAACTAACAGATAATATTAAATAGCCTAACCTAAAATTTTATTTTAGATACAAAGTTTTTTCTAACTGTGCTTGCATTGCCATCCGTCCAACATATGTGAACCAAATTTCAAGTCAATCGGACCAACCGTTGATGAGTTCCCCGCTGCGGAGACGGCCTGGGCTGGACCACCAAGATTCTACTACCAGATTAGCTAATTTATTGTCACCTGACTAACTCAAGTATGCAAAATTTCAGCTCAATCGGATGAAGATATCCACTTCAAAATTGAGTCGCAAGATTCCAACCGGACAAATATATACATACATAAAAGTACGTTGCAAGTTCTGTTAATATTATAAAGCTTGTAATTGTAAAAAATGGTCTCCTTTAAGGAGAATAATATAAAATAATTATTTTTACCCCAATAATGAATATTAAATCCTGCCGTTTCGGTAAGCACCATTACGAAGAGTATTCCTACATAATTGAGACGAATAACGAAAATCGCGAGGCGAAAACTTCAGACAATTTCGGAGTTACAATTTATGCCCAATCATATTTAATTGAAGAATAACCTAATAGCATAATTTAAGACGGAAAGTCCTCTCGTCTGGAGTACCGCGGATTGTGGCAACTTCGGCTACGCAACTTTGGGTGATTTAAAACAGTTACTGCATTAAGGGGTCACATCAGAGTGGTTAAATCTAGTACAAAAGTATTATTTTACATATTTACATACACAAATAGCATCTTTAACCCTTACGGCGTAGACAGAGCCTTTTTTTAACAGAGAGAAAATCTTTATGGATGCCCTAGGCACGGAGATGCCTAGGGTTATGTAGGACTCCCCCCCCGAAGGAGTATACCCGAACTAAAAAGTCTCCGGCGTTGCCTAATCCGGTGTGATGGGGACGCAGTGGGATGTCACTAGGGTTTCACCACAAACGCCCCCCCCCGGTGGCGCCGGCTTTCGCCTGGCTTCCCTTAGACAATGAGACCGTGCAATGCAGGTAGGTAATGCGTAGACAGAGTTTGGGAAGTCCCGCCCTCCCCCGCTGGTGCCGCTTGCATTTTTATAGAGGTTGTCTCCTCGTGGCCCCCGTCTTGAAAAAGACAGCGGCCCACGTTCCCGGCGGCGTAGACAGAGTCTGAAGTAACACCCGACTAAGGTAAAACCCACGTTTAGCATAAATGGGCGTGTATGTGGAAAAAGCAATCGAAATACTGATGGGTTGCTAGCCGCATCGCCTGCAACATGATCCCTGAGATATTCGCCCGTTCCTCTGTGGGCTTTAAGTCCTGCGCGGTAAGAGAAGCAACTGGTACATGCTATGGTTTTTCTTTGCTCCCAGACCAGCGTGGGAGTATTATTTTTAAAAGGTTTTATGTAGTTTCCTGTATACGGAATCTATCGCTCCGACATATCGTGGTTTAAAAACTTTGTGTTCAAAAACTTATTGAGTTCTACGTATTCGTAATTCGTTTTCCATCCGTGAGTGATTAAAAACCTTTGAGCGTAAAATTTAGTATCTAATCAAGATAAACGCGAGATAAATTCATGGGTTTTCTGAAAACTCATATCATGATCATCATTCAAGTGTTACACAAATTTTACCTCCTTTTGTATTCCGTAAGATGACATCATTGGGCTTACCTGTAAAAGAGAATTAATTCATTAGTCATTGTTATGAGTTCCATTGTACCAACAGATGTAAAATATTTACACAATTTCATACATACATACATCACGTCTTTATCCCTTACGGGGTAGACAGAGTCTAAGGTAACAGATACCTACAGGCCACATTTAGCAAGATTGTGGGAGTATAGGTGGAAAATGGAATCAAAATGGTGACGGGCTGCTAGCCTCATCGCTTATGACATGATTCCTATTATTCTCGCCCATTCCCTAGATGGGCTTCCACCATCTGCGCGGGTAGAGAAGCAACTGGTACATTCTATGTTCTTTCTTTGCTCCCAGACCAGCGTGGAAGACTTTTGCAGAAACAACGGTTTATCAAAATTAGGACAAGTTAATACAGGGGAAGAAACTAACATTTGTAGTAGCGTAGCGTGGGTCTCGGCCGCCCGGGGCGGATGAACATTTTGCCGCCCCATTGCTTACGTACTTTAAATATTTATACGATATTATTGTTATTTATTCTGAAATTTTGCCGCCCCCTAAAAGTGCCGCCCGGGGCGGGCCTAGGGTTGCCAACTTTTTTTACAAGAAATAAAGTATATTCAGGTCTGTGAAGAATATTAAACAGTATTTTAGAAAAATGAACAGTAACAGAACAGTAGAACAGCGCCCTCTGACTAAATAAAAACAAACTTGTGTGACCGTTTAAGTATAACACATAATAATGTGTTTGCATGCTGAAAACAGTATTTTGTATACTTTTTTTTTGTTCAACAGTAAAAAGTATAATTTAGTGAAAAACAGTATAATACTGTTGAAAACAGTATAGTTGGCAACCCTAGGCGGGCCGCCCCCTCGCCCCCCCTACTCTACGCCACTTTTGTTTTAATTTTTTAAATGCATTATCAGCTGATTCATTCCATCCGAGGTTTTGGGATATACTGGAATCTGCAAACCCGTTGGCCTACATCACGAGCTTCCCAAGCTAGTTATCGTCCAGGTAATTGCATTTTCGTCATTTTAAATGACACAAACTATACATTCTATGTTTTTTCTTTCCTCCCAGACCAGCGTGGAAGACTTTTGCAGAAAAAACGGTCTATCAAAATTAGGACAAGTTAATACAGGGGAAGAAACTAACATTTGTTTTAATTTTTTAAATGCATTATCAGCTGATTAATCCCCACCACCTGCTCAGATCTGTTCTGTTCTCCAGTCCATTATGGTTGCCTGGAAGAGATCGCTCTGTAGCGATAAGGCCGCCTATTGTTACCTTGTAATATTCTGTATACCTTTTTTCTGTTTTGGTTGTTATATGTGGTGTTCAATAAAGAGTTTTTGTATTGTATTGTATTGTATTAATTCCATTCGAGGGGCGTCCTTGGGCTATACTGGAATCTGCAAACCCGTTGGCCTACATCACGAGCTTCCCGAGCTAGTTATCGTCCAGGTAACGCACACACACAAGCGCGGACCGCGGTTGACAGATTCATGCGTAAACAGCAACCGCAACGTGTACGCGTGTGTGCTCCATAGGAAATGGCATAGAGCAATTAACCAAACCGAGTAAGGGCTATCAAATTCGGCAAAATATTAGTGATTTATCGCTTACATAATACGAAAGACCTGTTTGTTGTTACTTTAACGATACTTAACAGACGATCTTGACATGATATTTAATAGGTTTTTCTGTCAAAAAGCGACTGTTTTTCCTACTGCATACACGAAACGAAGCCTATAGCTATTGGAATTTTGATCAAATTAACTTTTTTATTAAAGTAAAGTGACTGCATTCACTACGCGACGCAACGACTAAACATTTACTATCTACACACACACATAAATCACGTTTTTATTCCTTACGGGGTAGAAAGAGGCTAAGTAACAAGACAAAGTCCTCGTTTAGCGTGCTACTACTACTATCCATATTAATAATTATAGGTGAAAAATTTAAGTAAATAACCTGTTGTATGTAGTAGTGGACAGAACTGATATGGGACTTATGCCATTTTTCTAATTTGGAACGTAAATTTGTCTATTCGTACACATTACTCAAGACAAAAAGTAATTTACTTCAGTTTTTCACCTTTAGCTGCTTGCCCACTGCCGACTGGCAGAATGCGCATCTTGTCACTGGCTTGGTGTTATGCGACATTTGCACTCTATTAGTTACTTCCTCTGCGGTTCCAGCATATTGGTCGTATTGCTAAGACGTGAAATTGTGTGTTCTAGGAAACAATAACTATAAATCGCTAGTTTCGCGTATTGCGGTAATATTTGGACTCTGGAAATGTTAGGAATCGAAATAAAATGGTTTCTACTAAAAAAAAGAACAATATACTAGTGTGTTAGAAGCTCTATTCCTGACTTTTCTATATCGCTACCTTGGGGCTCAAGTGTCGTATAAGCCAAGTCGACTTTTCAGGAGAGCCAAAAAACTAAAAATAAAAACAAAAAAAAATTGTAACTCTTTTGTTTTAACTGTTATAAAGAAGCTTCGTAGGATGAAAGTTCCTAAAATTATGAGTAAAACAAAATGAATTCATAATATTTAAGATACAACTGTTATGGAACAAAGAAAATAGATGGAACAAAGAAAATAGTTATGGAACAACTAGAATTGTTGTGGAACAAAGAAAATAGATGACTTATACGCTTCTTAAAAACAAAACAGCACGACGTTTATGACCAAAATAATAGTTGCTGTACATGCTACTTAGGACGTAAAAGTCAGCTATTACGATTTATTGAAAAAACCAAAGAGTCACCGGTTTTCTTTTTTTGGTTAGGTACTTTAGTGTAAAAAAATAAATCACGTATATACACCCCAAACTACTTTTCTGCCTACCCCTGTGGGAAAGAGGCGTGACGGTATGTATGTACCTACCTAACATAGACATTAACAATCATTCGCATATCTTTCAAGTGCGATATACAGAAATTCCGCTATTCAAACATGCCAACGATAATGAATGGCCGTACTCTAGTTTATGACCACGTTTCGAGCTTATCGCTCTCGTTCCGATGGGCTCAGTTAGAGAAGGACGCACTAATCGACAATAGACTGGTAACCCAGTTTGACAAGACAGATAGTTTACGATGCATCTGTGGTAAGTGCTAATAATTAGGGAAGCTGTTTGCTAATACATTACAATATTGTAATGGTGGTTTGTATTAAAGGTAATTTTAATCGGTCATTATTTACAACTAGCTTCTGCCCGCGACTTCGTCCGCGTAGAATTACATTGAAGATCTTGATAGTTATATTCTGCAATAATTATTTATGTTGCAACTCTAGGCAGCTACGACCTTTCACATGTTTATCACTGTCCCGAGGGAACTATGCAATTTTCCGGGATAAAAGTAGCGTATGTGTTGTTCTGATGTATAAGCTATATATTATTGTAAAGTTTCATTAAAATCCATTCAGTCGTTTTTACGTGAAAGAGTAACAAACATCCGTCCATACTTACAAACTTTCGCGTTTTAATATTAGTAAGATTAGTTAGTTAGACAGTAACCCTGACTTTCCAAGAATAACGCCTAACTAGTGTCAGTTTTTTATAAGTTTTTTTTATTACTAACTTGCAATGTATGTATGCTGAAACGTTGCATACAAAAAAATCTACAGATAAATAGTTAAAAAAAGAGTAAAACGACAGAGAGAGAGGTTAAGAAGTAAAATTTGATCGGATCTCAGCTCAAAGGGTTATTAAAATAACTTCGTCTAAGCTTTACCATACTACGGTTATACATCAATATAATTCACCACTCCAATCCGTCATCGATAGCGTCCTTACATTCGCAAAATGATCCCCCACCACTAACGGCTTCCTTCGCCAAGTCACGGCAAAACTGCCTCTAACCCGCTCCCTGAACATTGAATGTCGCTTTGACTCGGCGCGGCAGTCAAAGGGTTAATACCGGTAATGTTTCCTCGATAGTTCCGAATCAGATCAAATTAACAGCACGCGGGTGATATTACCCCGGGCGCAATCACAGGTCCGAAGGTAAAATTACCGAAGCGCCGGCCATTGGCTAGGCGTAATGCCTTTCTAGTGGTTGGATTTAATTTCATATAATATACTGTTCGTATATCGGTGTCCATTAAAGCTGCTTTTGATCGAGAGTGGTGTAATTGCGTAGAAATATAAAGGGTAATAAATAAAGTGCTTTAGGCGTTGCATGAAAATATGCTGACGCGGCGTTTTTGCTGAGATGTCACCCTAGGCTGTTACGCATTTTCGACACCGGCCGCTGTGATCAAATAGAAAGAAAGAAAGAAAGAAAGAAAGAAGAAATTTATTCCTTTTTGCAAGACACACAAATCAGTTACAAAAGCACGGAAAGGACAATGAACTTTACACTTTTTACATTATTGACGCATCCCAAGTCGGACAGGCTTTGCGTATTTTACAGCTGTTTAGTTTAGCTGGTTTTTAGGGTTCCGTACCTCAAAAGGAAAAAACGGAACCCTTATAGGATCACTTTGTTGTCCGTCCGTCCGTCCGTCTGTCAAGACCCTTTTTCTCAGGAACGCGTGGAGGTATGAAGCTGAAATTTATATCAATTACTCAGGTCTACTGTCCCTTGAAGCTGTGAAAAAATCAAACTTCTAAGCCAACGCAATCAAAAGATACAGCCGTTTATGCCGCAAATTTCCGCAAATTTTCAACTCTCAAGGGAATCAAAACCTACAAGGTAGTTCCCGTGAACGCAGAATCTTGAAATTTGGTATGAAGGTAGGTCTTATAGCACAGATTAAAGAATAATTGCGAAAACCGTAAATGTGTATGTATGTCTGTATATAGCAGTGACCAATATAAAGTAACCCCACACTGCGTACATTTTGCTTTGGAACAGGGCTCTGCTTACACTGGTTTTAGATATTTATAGATAATGATACGGAACCCTCGGTGCGCGAGTCCGACTCGCACTTGACCGGTTTTTTAATGAATGAACGCTGAAGTTTCTATGAAAAGTCTATTGGTCTGTTTTCTTAAACTGACGAAGTTACATCACTATATAGTAGGTATAAAACAAAGTCGCTTTCCGCTCTCTGTCCCGTATGCGTAGATTTTTGAAATTACATAGATAGAGTGAGTCAAGAGGAAGGTTTATATGTATAATTTTACGCAAGTGAAGTCGCGGGCAGAAGATAGTTTGGAAACAAAAGAGGATATAAATGGCGACGGTGCGCCATAAATGGGTTTGTATGATACACAATTACTGTGCGCACAAATTTGGGGTCGCCGGATATATGAGTCACTTCTCATACATTCATTCCGACATGACATGCGTATTTAAACAATTTTTCTTATTTTTAGTATCACGTAACCTTTAAAGTTGAAGAGTAAAGGACAAAGTGTCTATGACACAATTTTATTGACAGTAATATAAATAAGGTAACATCAAATCAAACGCGTTTCACAAGAGACAATTCTTGGAGAACCTCCTCTTTTTTTAAAACATATACAAAAACTGAAGAGAATAATTATTTTGCAATAAGTTTGGGGTACCTCCCGCCGCGTGTTGTATTTGTCTTGTCCGTATAGGCGTATATTTTCAAGTTTATTCATAATCACAACCATAAGAACTTAGGTTAAGTAACGACAAGCCAAGTAATTGTGTGAAAACTTGAAAAGCGATGGTCTCGCGTTATGCTCACAATGGTTATTGTCAACCTAATCCTTGACCTTCTTAGCACTATTGCTAAGCTGTTGGGTAATGTTGATACCTTGGGAAATTCTAGTATCCATCTGAACGTCAGGTATTCAAACAAGTTCAAAGAACGCTGCTGAAATATGGATGATGACAATTCACTTTCTTAATTTATGAGGTATATTATTTTACGCGCATTTGCAAATTGGTAATTGTCCATAAAACCCGCTGAACACCAAACAATCAAATCTGAAACGCGTAAACAGATAAAATAACAATCATTTCCTGCTACGATCGCGGCAATAAAGTAGTACCTACTTCATGAATGGCCGGCTGGCGCGCGAATGTTTTTTTGACGTTTGCCAACTTTTTTTTTCATCGGCCACATAGGCGTGGGTGTAAGTAATTTGGCCGTTTGCGGATGCGGCAGGTCGGCGCGGATGCTTGCTAATTGAGCCAATTTAACCAAGTGTCGGATGCAAAATAGGTTTACCGAGTGCCGCACCTATTCTAATCGGTGGCACTGAGAGCCTAACGGAGGCGGTTCCGCTCTCATCTACCATTCAAAGCGCTTTGCTAATTGAAATGGAGTTTGCTCTGATGCTTTTAGTATGAATGTCTTGGTTAAGCTAGTGAACTGCCATGTCCTACATAACTCAGAAGCTATATTATTATGCACGAAAAGTATTATTGCGGATACGTTGGTACATATCCTATTTTTAAGGATATTTTCGCGATATAAATACAGTTGGAAGCAATTTAATGGTCTATGCGAAGTTCCCAATCCGCACTGGGCAATCCGAACTAAAAGGCCACGCCCTCTATTTTTGAGAGGAGGCACAGCAGTGGGACGGCTGGATTATAATGCAATCAAGTGTAAGTAATGTAAGGTCAAGTTTAGCAAATAAATTGGCCATTGTAAAAATGTGAACATGATCTAGGCAGGGTACGTTCATAGAGGAATTAACCAACTGGTTAATTTCTACCTCACGTAGGATTGACTCATTCGTGACTCATTTAATTCTGTAATAACCAAACCCTCATGACTTATGAGCTATCGCAATGAACTGTGCCCAACAATAACTCTAAGACTTGCTGATTTCGATCGATCGTCTGTGCACATCATCCATTTACATGTTACATATCATAAAACAAAGTTCTCCATCGCGTCTGTCTGTTCGTGATGACCGTTTAGTTGTAAACGGATTTTCATGCAATTTTCACTAATAGCGAGTACCTAATTTACGAGGAAGGCTTAGCTGTATAATTTGTTAAGTTTTGTTTTTAATTGGTATTAATATGTCGATAACTGTGTCAGCGCTGTGCTGGTAACTTCATTGCACCCATGCGACGCCGGGGCGTGTCGCTAGCTCGCTAGTATTACATATATTACATTTAATTTGTCTCTGCATTGACTTTCTCGTTGTTCTGTCACTCAAATTGCAGAACGCAGACAGCGGCAACCGTAGAATACCAAAAGACAATATAACTTTTTAAACAAATCGAAAGCTCCCACACGCGAGGTCCGGACGCGGCGCGCGCGCAAAGAATTTTAAACAAACGGTAAGGATCAATAACCCGAAGGCGATAGGCATCCGTGCCGAGTGGCGACAAATACCACCGAGTGACATACGGCCACCGTTAGACAAATTAACTAATGGTGCACTTGTAGTTTTAACTGTACGTAAGCAGCATCGAGAGCGTCAAGGGCCATAATGACGAATGTGTCGTTTACTAGCTCTGATCCGCGGCTTTGCTCGTGTGAGTTTAGAATTTATACGTGGCTAACTTTAGATCAAACGTGGTCTGGGAAGACCAGCATGGAAATACACGACAATTGGTGTATTGAAAAGATATTCTTCGAGCAGTTTCACAAATGTATGTTTTATAAACAACTAGCTTCTGCCCGCGACTTCGTCTGCGTAGAATTATATATAAAAACCTTCCTCTTGAATCACTCTACCTATTAAAAAAAACCGCATCAAAACCCGTTGTGCAGTTTTGAAGATATAAGCATAAATAGGGACATAGGGACAGAGAAAGCGACTTTGTTTTATACTATGTAGTGATAGTGAAGACACAGTTACAAACAATTTTGTTTAAAAACAAAAAATAATTTCGCCATTCAGAGCAGTTTTAAATAAATTACGAGTTTCGAAAAGGACAGCCGGCCAGCGAGACAGAATTGCGTACGGGTTTATATTGCAAAATAAACTGAAATGGAGGCATATCTGTCTGGATTTGTAATGAAGCATGTATGTATGTATGTAAAACTCTTTATTGCACATAAAAAAATATAAAAATACAGTAATACAGAGAAAATAGTACAAAGGCGAACTTATCCCTAAGAAGGGATCTCTTCCAGCTAACCTGCCACAGAAAGGAAAAGTTACAACAAAAAGGCAAGCAGTCATTATTATGCGCAAATAAAGTAGTATTAATACTTAATAAATTAATAAATTAACAACTAAAGTACATTATTGCTTTTCAATTTAATGTAAAATTTATTGTATTATCGCATACGTTTCGACGCTGACAACGCACGACTGTTCATTTAAACACAATACGTTTAGTCAAGGTCGTAATCATGCAGGTATGCTGGCCTATCCATGTTGTCTACTGTTGATACTTCCTTCCATGCTGGTCTGTGAGTAAAGAAAAAACCGAATTTACCAGTTGCTTCTCTTCTTGGTAAAAGCCCGTCGAGGGAATGAGCGAAAGTCTTAATAATCATGTCATAGGCGATGTGGGTAGCAACCCATCACTGTTTTGATTTCCCTTTCCACCTATACGCCCCTAATCATGCATTTGTTACCTGGGCTCTGTCTACTACACCGTAAGGGATAAAGACGTGATATATGCATGTATGTATTTTATGACAATTGACGATCCTTTTGTGAATTACTTATATTTGACAGTAGCTGTTGCCTGCAACTTCGTCTGCAAAGAATTCGTTTATCGCTATCCCGCAGGAATTACGCAATTTTCCGGGATAAAAAGTAGCTTATGTGTTATTCCAGACTATAATCTATCTATATTCCAAATTTCACCCAGATCTGTCCAGCCGTTCTGGCGTGAAAGAGTAACAAACATCCAAACATCCATACTCACAAACTTTCACATTTATAATATTAGTAGGATTTCATTTGACATTTATCTATCGATTAGTCACATGTATCATTGATAACTTCGCATACCACACCAATACTGTTTACAAACGCACTAAAAACAAACACACGGCAACATAAGAATGAAATGACGCCGTTTATCACACAATACCGACATTTTGTTTATAAATAAAACCACATACTTGTTATAAGAGGAGTGTGAAAGTGTATAAATAGACCACTAATAATAAATCAACACAAACTGTCCCCGAGTTGCGGTGCGTGGAATCGCCTTGATGATTGGGCGTTACTACGAAAATGTACTGCTATATGTTCAATCCCATATGAACGTGTGGTCCAAAGACGGCAAACATTACAGAAAACTGTAAGATCTCAACTTTATAGGCCACTAGCCGTTGTCCGCAACTTCGTCTGTAT
This sequence comes from Pandemis cinnamomeana, assembly GCA_932294345.1. Classification (NCBI taxonomy): domain Eukaryota; kingdom Metazoa; phylum Arthropoda; class Insecta; order Lepidoptera; family Tortricidae; genus Pandemis; species Pandemis cinnamomeana. The sequence goes on along the minus strand of OW028710.1, from coordinate 12,526,290 downwards.
AGAATTCGTTTATCGCTATCCCGCAGAAATAACGCAATTTTCTGGGATAAAAAGTAGCCTATGTGTTATTTCAGACTATAATCTATCTATGTTCCAAATTTCATCTAGATCTGTTCAGCCGTTTTGGCGTGAAAGTCCAACTCATTTTGCGTCACCGTGATAAAGAAACAGGAGTTTTTTACAAAACCGAATATAGCAGAAATTACGCGTCCAACAATACGCGACTCAAAACTCTAAAAATTACGCTCATCTAGCCTCGTCCTTAGAGTGCACTCAAGTGACCACTTAATTCATTTCAATGATTGCGCCAACGTCGAGGTTGGATAAGGCATTACCAGATGTTTTTTGGTCATGTGCGGTAAGTGACCACTCAAAAACCTACCGATACTTTGACATCGGGTAAAGACTCCAGCGTCGCCTAGCAACGCGCTCAGCATCTGAAACGTACCTACGAGTATATCACATTTAATGAAAATACCCCCTCAATACTTTCGATATCGAATTCAGATTCCGTACGTGCGGGAGGCCCCGAAAGATCTCAAATACCCCGGCGACCCGTCGCCCGGGGAATGCGGGGAGTTCGGGAATCCGAACGACCTTTCTTCATCTGGACTCTTTGGTCCGGCGCATAATTTTTAAGGGGCGAGCGGGTCGTTTGGAACGATTCCGTTTTAACGCGTTAAAAGGGAAGGTATTTCTTTTTTTTTAAGTAAAGTGTCATTATATGTAAACAAACATCACTAGTAATTAATCATTTAGAGACAATTTCAATATGGCGGTTTGTTTAGTTATCTAGTTACATAGAATGACACTTTAGATAACTTTAGAAAAATGGGTCAGTCTAGTTAAACTTATTCTCTGTCATTATTGTATTTATTTTTACTTGTATATGTGCTATTACTATATACCACAGTGTACTAAATAGTTTGTAGACCGAGAAATAGTTTCAGAACGAGGGGCCTTACAACTCAACTCAAATATACGATTTGAGAAAAGCACTATACATGCTTCAATGCAAAAAAAGGCTTGTCAGCCTATTCCTATCCGGCCTCACACTCGGCCTATACCTATCCGGCCGACAAACCTTTCCACCCTGGAAAGAACTAAGCTAGTTTCTTAAAATTTTCATATTATACCAGTAAAACATAATGTACCTACGAGCCGCTTGTCTTCTCGCGCGTAAAATATAAATAAATCATGTTACGAGTATAGGCAATGCGGCTAGCAACCCATCACTATGTTGATTCCCCATTCCACCTGCCGCCAACACTCATGCTAAAAGCGGGTGGTAGGGCCTTGTGCAAGGTCCGTCCGGATCGCTACCACCATCTTACTCGCTAATCCTGCCGCTAAGTAGCAGTGCTTGCACTGCTGTGTTCCGGTGTGGAGAGTAAGACAGCCGGGGAAATTACGGGCACAAGAGGCATTTCATCTTAGTCCTCTAGGTTGGCAACGCATCTGCAATCTCTCCGGGGTTGCGGGTGTCTATGGGCAGTGGTGATCACTTACCATCAGGTGACCCACTTGCTCGTTTGCCTTCCTATTCATATAAAAAAAAAAAAGTGCTTGTTAGCTGAGGCTCTGTCTACCCCGTAAGGGATCAAGACGCGTGTACGTATGTTATAATTTTCTTCACCACCGGCTCATTTTTAATGAACACACCGGTGGTGTTTTCAGCGCCGAGCCTCAATCCATCAACGTCGGCGCAGTCACGCCCGTCTTGGCAATAACAATCATTGAGATTGAACGCACTCGCCGCAACGCGAGTGAGCCCGGTGCGAGGCTACCTTTGCTTTTGTTGGTGGGATACCATCGCGTCAGTCCACGTGGAGGGACTGAGACAGTGCTGGATTTAAACATTTGCCGCCACAAAGCTATTCAATTTTTGCTGCCACTACTGACCTTTGAAATTAGACAAAGCTTTTTTTTTTTTTTACTAAGAACTGACCAGTGATTGATATCTCACTTGGTGGAAGGTGCCTAAATTAAAAAAAAAAAAAATTGCCGGCATTTATTTTTCCCGCCCTAAGCTTCAGCTTTTTCAGCTTCCATGGTAAATCCGGCTCTGGACTGACAAATCAATGGCGCTTTCAGGAAAAAACCCGCGCGTCGTGGGGCTGACATATTACGAGTGTCTGCCGACTTAACTTAGAGGCCTAGGAGAAGAGACATTTGGTCGCCGGGTGAAGAAACTTTTGTTGGATACACAATACATGCACAAATCACGTCTTTATCCCTTACGGGGTAGACAGAGCCTGAGGTACCAAGACCTTAAGGCCACGTTTAGCATGATTGTAGGCGTATATGTGGATAGGGGAATCAAAATAGTGGGTAGGTGGGGGTGGGAATAGGGGTGGGTGCTAGCCGTGTCGCCTATAACATTATTCCTAAGAATTTCGCCCATTCCCTCGATGGGCTTTTACCATCTGCGCTGGACGAGAAGCAACTGGTACGTTCTATGTTTTGCCTTTGCTCCCAGACCAGCATGGAAGTGTTGTTTTGTTGGATATTTTTCTACACTGTATTTTTATTTCATTGTTTATAATTTATTATGTTCTTGTTATTATAAATCATAGTTAGAAATAGAGTGACAATAAGCAGGGCAGGATGAGCCATGTTTGAAGCTTGAAGGTAATTCTATTCGAATCTAGACGTCCATGTACCTCATTTTCTAAAACAAATATTTTTTGGCAGAATGTAATTTTATCCAGAAGTTCTGCTACTCTAAATAAACGTTGCGCTACATAAAATCTAATTTTCACTCGACAAAGAGATTTGTCTACCCCGTAAGGGATAATGACTTGAATTGTGTATGTATGTGTTTTCTCATATCATTTTAATTCATAGAAATACGAAAAAAACCCTCCTAAACAATGCCCTTCATCAGTCGTAACACGAACCGCTTCCATCGCCCTAATAACCTCTATTAAACAAAAAGTCTGTACTAAAAGCCGAACATATCCGAAGAAAGCCGAGCGTGTCCGGAGACGGCCGAGCATATCCGGCTTTTGACTGATGAGAATCGTAATGTCCGGTGTTTAGGAGCGTTAATAACAGAACGGACATATTGGGTGGTCCATATTACATGTCTTTATCATTCCGAAATTGCGTGAGCCTTATACAACTTGTATTGTTCGGAGATATTCTTAGTGATAGGATTACTGCTCAAAGAATGTAGTGGATGAATAAAAATGTATGATTTGACGTACAACAGTCATGGCTGCATGAACCTTGTTTCCTTTGTCTACACAAGGCGGTATGAAGATTAAAAAAAATATTGACAGACAGCAAATGTAACATTTTGATTTTGTACTGTCAAAGACAATTATAATTAACCATTAAAGTTAGCTACCGAACAACGGCTGAATAAAAACAAGTAGTGTCTTCTTCAACCTCGACATTGGCAGAATCATCGACAGTATCGATGGAGCTAGATTTTTAAAAATTGAATTGAATTGAACCATTAAAGTTATGTTAACTGTGATTAAATGCCCTATTTAGAAATTTTGAAAGATAATTATGTAGTTGATACAGTATGAGTAAATGTCGATTCCATTCGCCCATAGATAATTTTACATACCTAATTTGTAGTATGCCCTTGAATAAGCACTTAACAAAAACACTCACGCCAAAAAGTGTGCGAATAAAGAAAAACAAGTTCCATTTTCAAAATTCTCGACAAACAATTCAGAAACTGAAACCTTAACGCATTAAAAATGCTTGACGAAATCCACTATGAAAATAATGCGATGCCTTTTACCATCGCCGCGTGGTCCAATCACGGGAATTTGTATCTTATCTCGTATGTGAAAGGGGTCATGTGAGCAGAAAAGTAACGTGGTGTAAGTGGATCCGATGACGGTAATGCGAAGAAGCATCGGATGACGGATCGCATCTGTGACAGCGATGACGAAACTTACGACGTGCAGTCCGCGAGGTCTTAGAATGCCGTTTGGATTTGTCTTGCTATCTCATTCACTCGGCCGATGCAAGTACCAAACCCATAAGAGTGAGCAAGACAAACCCGAATCGCATTCTAAGAGATCACGGACTGCATTGTTTTCCTACTAAATGACATATAAAGTAGCCGACCTTAGTACGGTGTAGGTATCATCTACTGCAAAAATTGGCAGAAAAAAATATAGAGCAACGAAGACAATATTGCAAATATTGCAAGAGAGGTTACAAATTACCTACGTACAATGTGCTCTTCTCGTAGGGTATGAGTGTCTGCGTTGTGCTTGATTGAATGTAGGTTTCTTTTTTCTCGAGTCTTGAGTGTAACTTGCCAGTACTGATTTTAAATAAGCATTCGATTAATGGCTATCAATCGAGAAAAAAGTAACTGGCCAGCCAGAACAAAGGTTGGCATTTAAGAAAAATAAAGGTGGCATCCACCATTCTACTTGTATCGGTATCACGACATTCCATAAACACAGAGTACCTTACAACACACATAGTTCAGTTTATAATAGAACAAAGGGCCACCATATAAAGCAGCCATAACAATGCTACTCCAGAGCCTCATTTTGTTTACAGTTCGACGTCAAAGGGCTATTCAGGCATAAGGCGGTCACGTCGATCATTGATATCATCTCAATAGACGAACACCCTTGACTGTCGATTGGTGTCAATGCTAGCAATAATTGACGTGAACATCATATATAAACAAAGCAGTGTAACTGGCCTGGCACACGTGACAGCAAGTATTATGCAGTAGGTAAATAGCCGGCAGCGTCGGCGTCATGCGGTAATGTTTAACTTTACACACCGGTCTTCACTTGTTTTGAAGAAAACCCAACCGGTATGACATTTGGCCGTACATCGTATAAATTATCGACAAAACCATGACGCTTTATGATTTCGTTAGGTTCAGTTTCATTTTTAAAATCAGATGAAATATTTTTTAAATCTGTTTCACTTTCAGGCATCGCCTAGTCTAGTACCTATGATCAATAAAACATTCTACACGCCGGTTCAATCCGTAAAAAAATAAATATCTCGTTGCACTATTCAATTTAATATTCCGATTTAAAAATATCGCATCGCAGTGGCACAAAAGCGTTGATATTAAAAACTTGTACGCGGAAACAGGAAAAAAAAGTGTCCCGGCTTAAAAAAATAATGGCCCGGGCGGGACGGAATAAAAAAACTGTAAAGTTTTGTCCGAATTGCATCGGCACTGCGATCATGATTCATGATTAATGGACTTATAATTCACGAAATTACTGGATAGGGGGGGACGGAAAAAGTTGCGTTATTGCCTATATTAAGCCGTGGGGGGATTGCCCCCCTAGAGTGGGAAATAGTGAATTATTGCCCCCGCGTGCATTACGGCATTTACGGCTCGCTGTAGGACGACAATGGCGCACGAGTTTGGGAGGACGGTGGCTGGTGGCTAATAGCATTAATTTGTCTTGTCCATAGAAAATATTATCTCCGCTATATGATATCGCAATAATGCCCGGCCATTTGTCATTCGGTGTAAGTATTTTTTGAAGATACATTCGCCGGCCGGTCGAGATCTGGGAATGTCGTGATAAAATTGAGTTCAGGCTCAGGTAACGTTACTGTTGGATATAACGCAATGTTTTGTTTGCTACATGATATTATGGGCAGTGAAACTGCAATGTGTAACTTTTGTTTTATTGGGCTTTATTGAAGTTAAGAAGGAGGTGGTGGTGCATGGGTCTTCATCTCGATTACTTTAGTCCTTTTCACATAAGTATATTTCCTTTTGTTTTCTGTTATATTTAAAGACCTGCTACAATTGAGAAGTTTTTAATAAAAATATAATTTAAAAAAACTGTGCTTTCTTTTGCACATTTCCAAAATACGAGGCAATTGCTGATTCGACGTTAAAGTTCGTTAACGATCAAAATTATCATACTAAATAGCGTGGTGTTTAAAAATCAAATTTGCTGCTGGAAAAAGTTTTTTATTCGTTGCTCTAGAATCTAATAAAACAGAATCGAATTCATTTAAATCACAATGAAGTTAGTTAGAAGTTCACGAAAAGTGGTGCATTTCTTTCAAGAACCCACCAAGAAGGTACCAAAGTCTATGAAATTTTGTGTATTGGTTTACGTGAGAAGTGTTTTATGGAAATAGAAAAGAAGAAGTCATAATTTATAAAGAGTTCGTCAATATTTCAATGCACAGAAACCGATTTGTAAAAAAAAACACTTTCAAATGCCACTAAGACTGTCAAATGTGACATACCACATGACAGGCAAATTATGATTACCAGTTTACGACACAAACTCAGACTCAGAAAAGTATTAACTTCCAATTTCAAAGCAAGTCAATTTTACTAGTCTCTCAGATAAATATTACACAAAAAGTTCAGAGATTATAAAGTAATGCAGGCTTTTATCTAGTACGATCTCAACACACATTTAAAAGAGCTTCAATAATAAAAAAAATAGTATTCAATTATTTTAAATAGTCTTCAAAAAACCGGGACACGTGGCCACAGCAAGCGGCGCAAGCCTTTACTTCACATCGAAAAACAACGCGGCATAAACGTGAAATATCCTCCTTCAGCCCGGTCCCCGAATACATTTAACCGCATTATGGCAAATATATGCACATAACAAGCAACCTTGAGTTACCTACTTATCAGTTCATTTGATTCTGCGCCCAGGGACGCGCCGATACATTCATGAGTCCCCTCAGGCAGGTAGATAGCAGAACTGTTCGCATATTTAACGTATGAAAAGCCGGATAAAAAAGAGGGATACTATGTGTTTTAAAAGTCTTTGTGGCTGCATGAATGCCATTGTTGGCAGGCATTTAATAAATATGCCACCCAAATATCAGCATTTTTGCTTTTTATTAAATAAATCCTTTACAAAATACCGACTGTATGGTCACCGCAGCTATAGCAAAATCAGGCGATAAAAGAAAGAATTAGAGAAGATACATTAGAGCCCAGAAGTACTTATGGAAGCGAGGAGCGTCTCAGGCAATTACAATGAAAATTAGCGTAAATAGAATACGAAAAACTTATCAGAAATTACGCTAGAAAACCTCTCAATGACTCACTGAGTAGTCTGTGTATCAATCGACCTAAAACGCTTAGATTATACCGTACCATTATAATCCAAACACATTCATCAAGTGTATATTAGTCTAATCACCTGTTTACAAGACTCCATGTATCTGACTCGCAGCAAAGTTAATTATATCCAGCACCAAAATACATCTGGAACAATACTCAGATCTAGCCGGCTACGCTCCCAGGTGGAGATTGACATGTCTCTCCCACATTACTTCTGCATCGGCATTCGGGAACCGGCTCTGTTAACTGACAACACTATTTATACAAACCGCCGCTGTAAAATGAACCAACAAAACCATCAAGAACAACCCAACAGCGGGACAATTTAAAATGGTCGATCTATTTAAGCTGGCGTTTCGCTAATGACCTATGCGTCATGGCGTTTTTTTAATGTATTTCAGAGACAATAGGATTAGTGAGAAGAGAACAATATAACATGTGTTTTGTCTAATGAGTCTTTGGTGCAATGCTGGAATGGATAGCAATTTGGCATAGGCGTACAATGTCGTTTTGCGACCGTGGCAACACACATTTAGACGTTTTGAAAAACTGTCACCTATTCATTAATATATTTATATGTAGACATTGCCACATTTTCAATTTTATCTTGCGACAAATGTTGTTTGTTGCGTTGAAGCGCAATCCGTTCAGAAATAACTTCAAAGGATGAAGAGGAAGCAATGAGATGTCTTAACTCCAAACAGAAAATTGTACAACAAAATAGAGATCCTTTCTTCAACAAAAAATAAACAGAAGCCTGTAAACAATTCTTGCAAAAAAAGAAACAAGCCTAAAGTGCCACGCACGAGTTAATAAAGCAAATGGTTTTTACTCTATGGTCAATATCAATCACGGCCGGACGGCCCGGCCGCGGTCGGATGGATTTCGACGAGACATAAACGTCTTGTCTATTACTCTCCCTTGGGACGTAGTGTGACTATGGTTGCGTGGGACGTTTTACTTTTCGAAGTTACTTGTCATAGGTGACGAAGTAAGTGTTAAGCTGGATTTTGCAATTGAAAAGAGGACATTATTTGCCAAGCTATCAAAGTATGAAGTTTGAGGTTCTAGAGAGGGATGCACTAAGCGACACAGACATCGGATGGCACGATGTGTGTCACTCAGTGCGTCTCTTTCATACTGGACTAGATCGGTAGAGACAGCGGGTTGCGGCCAGTGTTTGCAAGTCGCAATCACAAGTTATCTTGGCATTGGAACACGAGGAGCAAAGTTCGTCTGCAGCCGTAATGATCTTTAATTAGCCGCAATTAAACACTGATAAGAGAGCACAATTTAGACTCGATTGGGACAAAGAATGCATCCTGATCGCTGGGCCAACATTGACACCGTTAGGGGGGCCATGCGATGAGCATGGAACAGAGACATAGCGGGATGATTTGGAGCGTTCTGAATCAAATTGCCGAGACTGGTTATGGTAGAGACTCGCCTGTAAAGTGATCGAGGCGCTCGGGAGACCAGATTATTATACGGAGTCAGGCGTTTTGCTGTCAAGGTAATAGCATGATCTAAGTCAAGTCACTTGACTCTACAATGCCTCGCTATAGCGGCCGGGTCAAGTTATGAGGTTCTTACCTGGGAAAAGCGCGAAATTATCGCGTTATCTTAATAGTCAGTTATCTATGATTTATTTTATATTATTTAATTTATTCTGTGGGCTTTCAGACTTAAATGACCAAGGCTTTGCTGTTTTGTATGTTTAGGTTTGATCTTTACTATCTTTGATTCCCCTTTTCACCGATATACGCCCATTATCACGCTAAACGTGGCATTTAGATTTTACTATCCTAAGCTCTGTCTAACCCGTAAGCGATGGAGACGTGAAATATATTATGTATGAGTATGTACGTGTCTTTATGTAGACTCAATATCGTTTCTGATATTAAGACCTTGTTGTAACATATTCTTGCCGATAAATATTTCTATACCTGTTTCTATTTTTCTATTCAATCTAGCTTTAAACTTGACTTAGACTGACGTGGGGGCATAAGGCTCAAATTGGTATGAGTTACTTTTGTGACTTGTCGCCATTTTATGTTTATAGCGACGTTAAAATTTGCATACAGCCTCAAAACAATAACTTACGTAAACGCACTTGTGGCATAATGACGGGGCGTCACGCGTTATTGTTTGTATGTCTCTCTCTCTGTCTGTGTGTGTGTGTGTGTGTGTGTGTGTGTGTGACACCGTGTAAACTAACACGAGAATTGGAATTGATAAGGATGAAGCTAGTTGAATGTTTTTTCATTTGTCGACTTTTACTAGATAGACTTATACAGTATAAGTAATTATGAGTTTTGCGAATATGTACTAAAATTGCAATCTTAATCATGATAAAAAAAAAACAAGAAATGTGTATATTAAGATAACTGACTTTTTAAAGTGATGGAACAAGTACAAATAACCCAAATAAGTTTCACTGGTGCTTAGATAAAAATGAAAAATAACACTTAATTATTTTATACTATGAGTATAGTAGAATTGTTAGACTAGTATTTTTTATCGACTAAGTAAATATAACATTGTTAACTATAGTTTAGTAGCTATATTGGTTTTCCTTAAGTTATGTTTACTATAATCAGGAAATAAAAAACAATATTATATTTCATAATATTTTGTACAGCATTTTTATTAGCACTGCTGGTCTTGTATAATATGGCCATTAAAAAAAAAGTGACACCACTTTTTTCCAAAATGAAGAAATTTTAGGTTACTCTGAATTTGAATTTTGTCAGTTTTGTGTCATTATTTTGATACGATTATGTGTAGTCCAAAAACTGACACGAAAATATTGTATGGTAAATTAAGGTTATTTTTTGAAAATACCCATATTCTAATGTCATTCTATGGTTTATTGTGTAACAGAATAATTGATATAAATGTTTCCTCTCCACTTAAAGTTGCGTACCAAGTAAAAATACATGGCAAATTATTACCGCATTGTCCTCAACCTCGCTTTAGACCAGGCTTCGTGGAACCAACAAGGCCGCATAACAAAACGCGCCAAGCTAAACTAATGCGGCGGCTATATTTCAAATTCGACGTCCATTGATGGCCTGTCAGCCGACAAGTTATTTATATGCGCGCTTAAAAAAGCAATGTACGCGAAGGTCGCGATATTGTCGCGACGATTTCGAAAGAGGGTACCGGCCAGTGCCGACCTCCAAGTTACTTAACTACTGGATTTTCATGCTTATGGTGCTTGCAATGATAATAGGCTGTTTAGTTTTATTATTGGCTAGGTGTTAAAATATTTTATTGTCGCGAATGGCTTTGAGTTTTGAACGGTTTCTATTTAACTAGACACGCGGCAGCGTGTCCAGCCAAGTTAATAATATTACACGAACCACTTTTGACCCCTTCATAACTCAAAAACTATTTCACATAAACATGTCATTACGTATAATTAAGACTTGCGAGATATATTATGTGCTCCAAATTTGATAAAAACACGAAAAAATTTCATCATTTTTATCATTCTCCTTAAGCCTGGCTAGATAGCCTGCTGCGAGCAAAATGCTACGTCCAAACTAAGGTTTTTTTGTAATTGTAACGTGCAACGGTTACGGCTCGCAGATGAATACGCGGCTTTAGAATCAGTTTCTGTCACGCCGTCAGAGATGGCGTTGCGTACGAATTTTTTTTCTTCAACTTATTATTTTGTATTATACTTTTGTTGAATACGATTAACTTTGTTTTTGTTTCGATGTCTCATGAGTATTCAAAAGTGTCACCAGTTTATTCACACTTTGTTGCAAAAAAGCCAAGTTGGACCTTTAAGTCTGCATGCAAATCTTAATTGTCATCTCGACGTACGTCGGAATAGAATAGAGGAACAAGTAACCAATAGATTGCGGCTATTGAACCATGCGGCGATGGTTGCACTCTAATTGGAAGACCCATAGTCAAGCATCGCGCTAAAGTTAAGCAAGCAGATATTGTCGATATCAAATTGTAATTCTTTAGCCGTGACGTAGTGAACGACATTCATTTGTTTGTTAAGAGAAAATAAACAAACAGTTATTTCCATGCTCTAGTGCCAGTACGATATTGATGGTACAAACGACTTTCAAAATTGACCGACCCGCGGTATCACAACTCTATGGTTTAGTTCCTCTTTGTATGTCAGTCACAAAAGGAGCAGCTACAGATATGGCGACGTACACACAGACAAACCTTCCGTTGTGATTAGCACAGCCTTGCCAAGTGTCCGAGCACGCACTCGTTCCTACGTTACTTCGTATGTACATGCCAATAGACAAGTGTTATCGTAATGCCAAAAAAAATCAAGTGAATCAAAAACATTGTAATCGTGGTATTACATCAGAGCTAAGATAACAGTTTCACGGGAGAACAGATGGAGAGATGACAACGTTTTTGACAGAAGCCAGAAAGACGAAGATTTCTAACTTATCATCCGTGAAAAGTTCGTATACGTCTATGCGCAGGTACGAAGATAAAAACTATCCTTTGTCCTTGCCCAGGCTTCAAACTATAGGTATACCAATCTAAATTAGTTAAGCGGTACCTATTATTAGAGAAATAGGGGCACTTCCATTGTATAAATGAAACTATTCTTCGCTTCATTTCAAAAGAAAACTACAAAAGAAAAGGAGCCAATGACCAATTTTTAAAGTTTAATCGGAAAACGTAATTGTTAATTTGTTAAAAGCCTCTCCGAGTCAAAAGCTCACGAGACAAAAGCGCACTAACTAAGCTCGTAACTAGGTCCCTCACAAAAAGCACCAGCGCTGGACAATTTGGAAGGGATAAAGACATTGATTGCAGAGAGCGATCAATTTGTTTAATTGCCTATTGGTAGTTACTTCATGCATTTAAATTTACCGATAGAACGAGATTTGTTGACTCTATCGCGCGAGAGCTGAGTCGCGTGCGTGATAAACTACCCAACTTTTTCTTACTGTCCGTTCCAGAAAGAGACAGGTAGCCTTATCTCGCGTGCGACAAATCTTTCGCGTGCTGTATCAGTTCTCACAAAAAATCAACGCACTTTTGCAGGCGTCTGTATCAACTTGAATAAGTAGGCTCCTTGCATATCAGTAGCGCACTAATACTAATATAATAACTAAGTACCAAGGCGCTAAGTAGACTAACAAACACACACAGACGTAGTAAGTGGACCGGCTAAAATATTCGCAACACAAATATTGGTAAATTTGAAAACCGAATAAAATACCGCAGTTAAACTTATTTTATTTATATTAATCGCTACACACTTTCTTCAGATAGATGTGTAAAGTCGCTTCAGGGATAGAAAAAATCAGACTGATTGTATCGTTAACGCTTAGCGCAAACTTTTAGATCTAGAGTTATAAATTTTTGCATCGAGTTCCCTTTTTTACTTAAGGTGCGACCACATCGGTGCGTAAAAGACGTCGACGGTGCGTTTACGCAACAAAATGCATGAAGAAACGGTGAGAAAATGTGACGCTTACGGTGTGGTCGGACCTTTAACCCATATTATGCCCAAATCTCAAGACGATGTGGTCGTTTTTGAGTCAGAGAGAATACAAACCTATGTAAATAAAAATGAACCGTCGAAATGTATGTACGCGCATAACTTCCAAACGACTGCACCGGATTGGATAATACTTTTTTAGTTGCGTTCGTTACTGTTTGGACAAGGCTTGTATAATAAAATGCAGGTGAGGCGAAGCCCCGGGCAACAGCTATATAAATATATATATAAAAATATAGTTACTAGAATCAGGGGACATTATATGGGATAAGTCGACAACGAACAAGGAAATGATCTTCGAAATTCCCACGATAGGGAATTATTACACGATAGCGAAACGCAAGTAATTTGATAATATTGCCGCAAAATCTGCTCTATTTACAGCTTAGTAACCTAAACGAATGACTCGATATTAACTAGACACGTTCATACTTCGGAATATTAATAGAGTGTAGAGGATATAAACCCAACGTCATAATGAGCTCTAATGGCATGATAAAGCAATGGCCAGAATTAATTACGGCGCGATGCAGTCTCGATTATTTCAGTGTGTTAATGTTACCAGCACAAATAACAAGACTTGCCGCGGTTACTTGTGTCGCGAGTCTACCCCTGTAAGAATAAAAAATAACCTAACCTAAAAATTTCATTTTTGATACAAGCTTTTTTTGCTGATTGCATTGTCACCTATCCTACATAATGTATACCAATTTTCAAGTCAGAATTAGAGTTCCCTTTTCCGCAGACGGTCGTGGATGGTCACCATCTCTCTCCAAGGTTTTTGTCACCGGACTGACGTAAGTATGGCAAATTTTACCTCAATCTGACCACCATTGGGTCAAAATTCACTTGCTAGGTTTGATTACAGACAACGGGTGAAGACTGATGACAAAATAGCACATCAATATAACAAAGTCGCTTTCCTGTCTGTCCGTCCCTACGTATGCTTAGATCTTTAAAACTACGCAACGGATTTTGATGTGTTTTTTAAAATAGATAGAGTGATTCAAGAGGAAGGTTTAAACATGCATAATATACCGTGCGAAACCGGGGCGGGTCGCTAGTATAATATAATTCTTCGCTTTAACACTGCACTGTGAAAGAATGTTTATAAAGTTAAGAGCTCCCGTTGTTCAAACCTCAAGAAGCATTCCAGTCGCGATATAAAGAAATCGAGACAGAATCTAAGGAGAAATATAGCGGTGGTACTCTTGACCGGTTGCTCACGTTTGAGAGGTTTCAATTTCAAACAAAGAGCCGGAGTTCGCTCGAGAAACGAGTGTATAACGTCAATTAGAAAACGCAATTCTGTAATACACCGGTAACAATAGGGGTGGGTATTGAAAAGGAGAAGAACAAGCTTTCGCAAGAGCTGTGATGATTTTCTTTACAATTATGTAATAACGGGGTCTGAATAACTCTAAGATTTCGTACTCTCAATACATATGTATCATAACAAAACTTAGTAGGAGTATTTAGACGGACTATCCTGACTGGCATGGGAAATATTGTTAATATTTTAAATAAATTCTAATGCATTTTTCACTCACAACAATCCTTTGAATATTAAATACAAAACAAACTAAAGATCAGCACTAGGCTTCGTCAATAGTTTGAATTTGTTTATAGAATTTTAATAGCTCGTTTTTCTTCTGTGTTTTTATACCGTCGTGTAAAAAGAGATTTCCATTGGATGTTTTGTGACTGACGTTGTGCGTTCTTGCATAAAACAATGTTATTCACCTTGTTGCTTTACGCAATCCCAAGTTTTAACCGATTATTGCAAGGTCACCAGTAGCAAGGCTGTATTCAGATGAGAATGCAGTCGCAATTTCACAGAGAGTGGTGTCGTTCCCACTTCTTTGTTGCACCGCGTCAAGCGCATCTTAGCTCAAAGTATCTGTTTTTATTTCCCGATAAAAGACGACAAAGCTGAACGTTTCTCTTGACAAACCGCATCCGCGAACGACATTCTTTGCACAGCGTTTACGTCCGCTTCTCAAGTCAACCGAACCGTCAATATTTTCTTTGAATGCCGGACAAACAGAGGCATAAGCGGAAAATCAATTAAAAACAATGCCGATAAACGAACCGTCCGAGGGCTATACATTATTTAAAAACCACATCGAGGCTTGGCAGAGGGCACTGTAAAAACGATGAATATAGCATCAACTTTTCACGCTCACTCACCGCTAGCCGGGTGAATTGTATTGTAGGAGTCGTAAATATTTGAAAAAGGCTGGGGGCGGCTCGCCGCTGTAGCGGAAAGTTGAACAGCGAACTGTCCGCCGGTATTGTCATATATTCTGTGCTGTTCTGGAACTTAAAGCCGGGCGAGATCGCTCGCTCTATCAATTTCGAAGTCGGTCGTAACGCGGTGTCGGCTCGGGAGTGCTCGCGGCGGATGAAGGCGTTAGCTGCAAGCTGTTGCAGGAGTTTCCGCTTAAAGAATGGAACAGTTTTTACACTTTTTAAGTGCACGACGCCCCGCCATTTCTACACAAACTTATTCGTGTACCAGTTTAAGTTTACGTACATTTTGGCTGACACAAAACATGTTAACAAATCCGTCAAGCTCATAACTATGCAACGTCTTATTCGAACCGTTGTACTTCCATCTGTAGCTCCTCAGATACAAGGGTTTCTCATGCTAAAGCAACCGAAAATTGAATCGCTCAACTGCCGGAACACGGCCATTTGACCCGGCCTTGAATACATTTTCATGTCATTTAAAGTCACAGATTTCGCTGCAATGCGAACTCTGAAGTATCATAAGTGGCGAGCAAACAAAATATAGGGCCATTACCCCGGGCTACGGTATCCGGTGAACTTATAAATTAAATTTCTCGCTACATTCCCGTTCCGGGCAAAGCAAACAGCGGCAGTTGCTGTGCCAACAATATAGTCGCAATACCGGCTGATAAGGCGCATCGGGCGGCTTTCAAGGATGCCTCGGAAGAGTTTTATCCACACGGAAATGTAAACGGACCGGGTGGGGGCGCTTGATAAGGATCTCGAGATCACGCGCTGTCGCAGGCAGGCTGGGCTCTCGGATAGTTCCGTGTGAAAAGTTTGACAGCATTACGTATGTGGCGACGCGGGCGGCGCCGGGATTGCTTAAGTTTGTAGACGAGGCGCTTCCTCACGCCGACATTTGACATCTCATTTTGCATGACATACCGCAAAAACATCAAGCACTGTTAGAACCTTGTGTCATCATCATCAATATCCGCAAATAAAGTTGTGTTTTGTATTATTTTCATCTGGTGGTTCGTATTCAGCGCTCAACAAAACACGAAATCATTGCGAGCGCGCTTATTCCAAAACATGTCTGTTAATCAAGAGAGCCTTTTGGTGGACTTTAAACGCTTCGCTTTTATCTCACAGCTAAAACGTTCAGGTATCAGCGACACGGGAGGATTGAGACCCAGTTAGCGGTACAAAGATGTCTCCGAGCTAGACAGAGACTTTTGTTCCGAACTCAATTAAAAGTTGTCGCGCTGGCCACGGGCAGAAAGGTCGTTACTGAGTTTTGGAATACGGATGCGGAGTGATCTGTCCCCGAAGTGGATTTCAGCCAGTTTGCTGTGACGTTTTAACTTGAGAACTCGAATGCCGCCGGTGTTTGCCCGTAAGACAGAAACTGAGATTTCTTTTCTTAGAATTAATGTTTAACAATACTTCTTCGGAATACTTTTCAGTGAGTATGCGTTTCTCTGTTGCTCCTTTACACAAAAACAGCTGGACGGATGTAGATGAAGTTTGATGTGTCGATTATTTGACCACTCAAATACATGGGCTACATTTTCGATCTGAATTAATGCGTGTAAAATTCTGAACTCTACAGATTAGTCTGGATTAAATTTGGCACTAAAGGATCACGGGAGCTAAGCTGTGGGCCAAAAGGAATTATTTATTTATATAGCAGGGATAATATTAGACCACAGTTAAATGAACGTAATTGAGGCTAGTAAATACATACATATATAAAAATATCACGTCTTTATCCCTTACCGGGTAGACAGAGCCTAAAGTAACAAAACCTCAAGGCCACGTTTAGCATGCTTAAGGGCGTATAGCTGGAAAGGGAAATCAAAATAGTGATGGTTTGAAGAAAGAAAGAAAAAAGAAAGAAGACATTTATTCCTTTTTGCAAGACAAACAAGTACCTATAAGAGAATATACACAATTTTACTTTTTTTTTGTTGCTAGCCGCATCGCCTAGAACATGATTCATATGAACATGAGACTTTCGCCTATGAGGTTAAGGCACTGTATAATTTATGAAAAAATACAGTGGCCCCTGAGTCAACCAATTTAGGTATTTAGATGCGTGGCTTTAATTAAAAACCTAAATCAATACATTATATACTAATTTAAACGCACATTTATAAACCGCAAACGATGTCAGCCAAAGCCCTCGATGCAACATAATTAACGAATCCAATTAGCCTATACTGCTTAATGGTTTTTTCGTATAAAAAAGATCTAGTTAGTTTTATGAAACATTCCACATTGGGTTTTTATTTTACATTCCCGTTTTTTTTGTTGTCTTCACAGTTTTCCTGTTTAATTGATAATAAAACATGGAACAATTTGACAACAATTTACTTAGTCCGAAACTAAGCAAAACTTCAACAATGAGTACTAAGCAACAGATAAACATATAATTATGTACCTACCTATATTATAACAACTTGTTATTGGCATGACCTGTATAGTGTATGCTGTTGTTTGAAATTTGGTAGGTACACTTATGTAGGATGGATGACAATGCAAAGTACAGTCAACAAAAAACACAGAAAGCAAAAAAACTTATCTATTTTAAAAAACATTTTACTGTCAAAAACTTATTCGCCTAGACTGAGGGTACCCAGGACCTCAAGCTTTATATTCAAGTTAGATTCGATTATATAACATACTTAGGTTACATAAATACAGATAGATAAATTATACATACATACACACATAAATCATGTCTTTATCCCTTACGGGATAAACAGAGTCCAAGGTAATAAGACCTATAAATGCCACGTAAAATAACTAAATTATTAATTAACATCAAACTTTTAAATTGTAGTTTAAAGATGGCAAAAGATGTGGACAACAAGAACATGCATACATAAATCACGTATTTTCCCCTTACGGGGTAGACAGCGCTTAAGGTAACAAAACTTAAAGGCCACTTATAGCATGATTGTGGGCGTGTAGGTGGAAAGGGGAATCAAAACAAACACAAAGAAAAGTTACTACCAACCACACTCTTTCTCGGTCTCGGTCTCGGTGGAAATAGAGCCTTTTCTGCCCCTACAATAATTGATAGATATTTTTGGAACACAAGAAAAATTGTTGGTGAAAATCATAGGAATCATGTTATACGCGATGCGGCTAGTAACCCATCACTATTTTGATTCCACTTTCCACATATACGCCGACAGTATTGCTAAACGTGGCCTGTAGGTCTTGTTACCTTAGGCTCTGTCTTCCCCGTAAGGGATGAAAACGTGATTTATGTGTGTGAAAAATTGTTATAACTATATTCAAACCTCGTTTCGTAACACTTAAAAAGTCCATAAAGGTCTTTAATAGTGTACATTAATTGGTTAACTGATAACCTATCGTTTAGTTAATTTGCGCTTGGTGGTTAGGTCATAGAGCGTAGTTAAATATGCGACGAGGGCCATTGGCAATTATGGCCGCTGCGAGGGTTGCCACTTATGAAAAAAAAGAAAAAAAAAAACGAATAAAAAAAATTCAACTCGCATTAACAACACAAAATATTAGCAATAGTTCTAAATAACTGGCGAGGTACAATTATTTGCTTTGCCTTATAAAATTGAAATACATACATATATCACGTCTTTATCCCTAACGGGATAGAGAGAGCTTAAGGTAACAAAAACTTTAAAGCCATGTTTAGCATGATTAAGGGCGTATAGCTGGAAAGGGAAATCGAATATGTGTAAATAAATGTTTCTCTTTCTTTCTTTCTTTCTTTAAAATATCGATGGGCTTTTACCATCTGCGTGGGAAGAGAAGCCACTGGTAAATTCTATGTTCATTCCTTACTCCCAGACCAGCATGGAAGAAATAAATTGAAATACATTACGTATATAAGACTTAGTTAACCACACAGAGCGTCTAGCAAATATCAGGTGGCAGCGACTTGGACATCCCCGTGTCCAGGCGGACCAAAATCGGGTCGCTTGCCAAGGGCCAAAGTTAATTTTTAATCGAGAGACTCATCTCTTCAGTAGAACTGATTGGCCGTTACATGATAATATTACAGATATCGTAAACAGCAACATCCGTAGTCACACTAATTCGCCATACTGGTGTGACTATGGGTTGTTTTATTTATCCGTACTCATAATGCTGTGACTACCGTTCATTTTATCCGATCCATAGTCATACCAATACACCCTTGATCATAAAATTAGGTTAGCTTTGTTAGGCATCTTCAAATGCCCGAAGGACAAGCCGCATAGAAACCGTCCGTCGATTTTATGGAGTGTAATTCATCATAAACATTGGATCATCTTTTGTTCTTGATCGTCAAGAGTTAGGTGAGCTACAGTGGTGTGAGAAATAAAATGGAACATAGTCACAATGTTTGACTACGGATCGGTTATGTGATAATCGACAACCCTACCGCCCGCTCCCAGTGTCCCGTCTACTGCAATGCATCGACATTTTACACAGACTAAACTGTTACGAGCTCACGGATGGCCCGCTTCGTGGCTTACGACCGCGTCTCGGTTCATAGCACGCAATCTATACCTAAACCATCGATACGTACTCGACAACGCTACATTTGAATGTCAACCGTATACGAAAGT
Source organism: Pandemis cinnamomeana (assembly GCA_932294345.1). Taxonomy (NCBI): domain Eukaryota; kingdom Metazoa; phylum Arthropoda; class Insecta; order Lepidoptera; family Tortricidae; genus Pandemis; species Pandemis cinnamomeana. The sequence continues at coordinate 12,506,891 of OW028710.1, read as the reverse complement.
GGTAGCGTTGGTTTCCAAGTTTGTTAACGTTTTAGTATATTTGTAGTTAAAGCCACCCCTCCTAAACTCGTGTACGTATTTGACTATAAACAAAGTGACTGTTGTGTGTACCGTTGCTGGAATTTAGTGGATGCATTCGCTCAGTGAGGCACGGGATGAAATAGCACACGATGCTAGCACGGATTTGTAATTCAGGCAAAGAAAATGCTACATTTACACACATAAATCACGTCTTTATCCCTTACGGAGTAAACAAAGTCAAAGGTAACAACAAGATATAAATACCACGTTTACTATGGTTGTTGGCGTGTAGGTGGAAAAGGGAATCAAAATCGTGATGGCATGCTAGCCGCATCGCCTTTAACTTGATTCTTAAGATTCGTTTAGATTTTTAGAATTTTAGTATTATAAACATAATGGCAGAGAATAGCACAACAGCGAACTCATCCCTAGAAAGGGATCCTAACTAACCTGATTTAAGTGAGGAAAACTTAATAAACTAACTTAACTTTTCTTGTCACAGAAATTGTAGGTTACTTTTTTATAAATGAATTAAAACGAACAGACGGACAACGGGTCTCTCAAGGGTTCCGTTTACGAGGTAAGGATCGAAAAAGAGGGAAGAAGCCGCAGTATTTTTCTTTCGTGAAACATCACACTTTTTCGCGGTCATTGTGTCACCAACTCACGGCAACACACCTCACGGCACCACACCTCACGGCAACCCATCCCACGATATTTTGCAGCGGCCATGTTTGCTCAAAGCAAACACACATACCTCACACAATGCTGTAGTTTACATTCCGGCGAATACCTAAATTGATAATAATGACGAATGTTTAACATTTTTATGCTCGCAATATAATTGTGCTGATGTTTTCGCGGAAATCGTGTTCCGTCTTTCCGATGCTTGGAAAACAGAGGCTTTATTTGTTAAACCCCTTACTTTTTTTTCCAAATAGAAGACATTTTTGCGTTTTTCGGAATCAGAAACACCGGCACTATGCATTTACGTTAATTTTTCAGATTATTTTTTCACGACAGTGTCGTTCAATAGCAAAATGACAAATACTCAATCTTCAAATACGGGAGCTCGTCATCGTATTCACCGTCTCTTTCTATCCTTAGCCCATACTGTTTCATAGAAAGGAATAGTGAATGCTTGCAATACGTGGTAGGTACGTTAGACAATATGGCTTTCATAATGGCAAGGCGTAAGTAAATTCTTGACAACCAGGCCCCCATTCCAATAGCGCAAATTTTTAGAAATCACACGATACTACAAAGCCCAAGGTAACAAGACCTAACGGCCACGTTTAGCATGATTGTGGGCGTATAGGTGGAAAGGGGAATCAAAATAGTGATGGGTTGCGAGCCGCATCGCCTACAACTGATTGCTAAGATATTCGCTCATTCCCTCAACGGGCTTTAATACACTAAAATCATACTATGAAAATGTTTACCGGAATTCGGCAAACGATTTATGTACCTCTATATTGTTCGATAACGTCAGTCGAGGTCTAGATACAGCGTACATTGAAGGCTTTGCGTAATCCTTGACGCGCGCTGCCGAACCAGGGCATTAATGGTTGACGCGTCGGACTTATCACGTGTATAGCTCTAAGCGAGCATGGTGCGGGAAATTTGTGCCTTGCAACAGACAGAGACAAGTTCAAAATATATTATATCATGCAATTTTCGTCGAAAGTATTGGCCAGGCGTACTTTTTTGATCGCTTAATGTTAATTTAGATTAGGTCTAGTTTATTTGTGACTGTGTATGTATTTTAAACTTATCGTGTTTCATTATATTGTAGCAAATATTACTACTAACATATATTACTTCCATGCTGGTCTGGGAGCAAAGGAAAAACATAGAATTTATCGCTTGCTTCTCGTCTCGCGCAGATGGTAAAAGCCCACCGAGAGAATGGGCGAAATTCTTAGGAATCATGTTATAGGCGATGCGGCTAGCAACCCATCACTATTTTGATTCCTTTTCGATACACGTACAATTATAATAGGAAGAAATACAATATACTTAGGAATAGTACCGATATACGCCTACAATCAAGCTAAACGTGGCCTTTAGGTCTCCCTTAGGCTCTGTCTGCCCTGTAAGGGATATAGACGTGATTTGTGTATGTATATGTAAATACTTTCGGTCACATTGTAACGTACAGTCAGCAACAGAAGTTGGTAAACAGTTGAAGAACTCTAAATAATCTACACACCCTCTTTTTACCTTAGCGATAGAGTCGGGTGTAGCTCATTTTGATCTCTTCAACTTCAACTGTTTATCAACTTCTGTTGCTGACTGTACCTACAAGGAACGCAGACGCAGGCAGGGAATGAACGAATGCGAACTGTCTTTATCACATGGCACACGTAACGTAAGGCAGTGTCTTTCAAACTGTGGGTCGCGCGAGCCTCTACTAGGGGGTCGCGAGAGGTCGCAAAAACTACTTACCTTGTCAAAAAAAACAACATTGCTATCTATGCAAATGCATAAAATGTGTCGTATTGATCGAATATTTGTAACATAAATAAAATAGCTACATAAAAAAATAAGGGGGTCGCAAAATATATTGTACAGCTCAGCTCAGCTCAGCTGCTCATATCTGTTCTGTTCTCCAGTCTATTATGGTTGCCTGGAAGAGATCCCACTGTAGCGATAAGGTCGCCTATTGTTACCTTGTAATATTCTGTATACCTTTTTTCTGTTTTGCTTGTTATATGTGGTGTTCAATAAAAAGTTATTGTATTGTATTATACATACTAGCGGGGGTCGTATTATGAATAAGTTTAAAAAACACAGACGCAAGGTAAGGTAAGCGACCCAGCCCTAGCACCGACGCCTCGTTCCCGCGATCCATTGTAACGCGACACCACTTGCGCAAGCGTCACTTGTACAAACACCGCCGCCTGCGCAGCCTTCACCGATAACGGCGGGTACCGAGTAATCCGAGCAACAGTGAAGCTGTTACAATTTAAATTTCGAATACAAACTATTTTGCTGACTGTACTCTGAGTAGGTTAACCTACTAAATTGCAAGGCAATCCGACTATTAGAAGTTGGTCATACGAGTTGACCCAAACAAAAATCAAACATAAATAAATGAAATGAAATGAAATGAAATGAAAGAAAATGAAATGAAAAATGAAATAAAATATTTATTCGGAGTAAATGTACAAAAAAGATGTCATGGATATTCTAGTTTCAAACATTTAAACTTAAAAAGTCATGCAAATATAAAATTGATCTAGTATTAGATAAAATAAATATCATGGGACAATTTGACACCAATTGACCTAGTCCCAAACTAAGCAAAGCTTGTAATATGGGTACTAGACAACGGATAAACATACTTATATATATATATATATATATATATGTGGAATGGAACGTAAGAGGGTGTGAAGGTGACAGACGATAATGTGAGTGAGACGATGAATATTCGATTTGATGAATGAGATGACGTAGGTATGTAAGATGTGTAGGATTTAGTTACTTTAGTCTGCCGTACGATTTCGATTTGGAAACATTGTAAAGAAAGTGAAATAAATATTTTCCGGTGACTAAATTAGTTTCTCTATTAATTTAGTCCCACATATATATAGATAAATACATACTTAAATACATATTAAAGATCCAAGACTCTAGAACAAACATTCGTACCTATTCATACAAATATTTGTCCCGAAGCCGGGATCGAACCTGGGACCTCCAGCTACATAAATAGTCAGGGTCTCTAACCACTATCAAGTCAAACAAAAGCTTTTAAAAATACAGACGAATTGAGAACCTCCTTCTTTTTTGAAGTCGGTTAAAAACGGTTGAGGATATGCTAAAAACAATAAAGAAATTATGTAGGTACCTTTATCTGATACAAACGAGATGGAAAGACAAGTATTAAAAAAATCCCCTAGTATAAAGAGTTCGGCAATGGAGGCGAAGCCACGGGCGCGGCCTGTATTTACAGGAGCATAAGATAATTTTTGTACCCAAATTCAACAGATTCAATGTATATATATATATATATATATATATATATATATATATTTTTATGTTAGAGAGGCCAGACAAACGAACTAGTGGGTCACCTGATGGTAAATGATCACCACTGTCCATAGACACCCACAGCGCTTTACTAAACTATTCGCTTTTCCGATAAAGCGATTGCGATTCGACTAGTTGACGTTAACGTCAACTTCCTATGCGCAGACGCATCGTTTACGAGCGAGATTCCTGCGCTGAATGCTTGTTTGTTGCGCGCGCAGGCGGCCCGCGACGGTAAATGTTTGCATTGAGAAATGCCAACGCCGTGATAGTCACCTGGGGACCTAACAGTCTTGTTGCGATTCAATCCCGATACAGTTTAGGTTCGCTCGCTGTCAGATCCATACTAAAAATGACAAAAACCTGAACTGACTCGTCATGGTAGGGCACCTGAATTGTACAAAGCGAGAAAATGTCTCTATTCTTCTTTATAGATCATGGAGGGAAAACTTGAAAGTAGGGTGCAACATGTTTTTGTAACATACACACACACACACACAAATCACGTCTTTATCGGTTCGTAATTAGTTTATCGCTATCCCACAGGAATTTTCCGGGATAAAAAGTAGCCTTTGTGTTATTCCAGACTATAATATATCCATGTTCCAAATTTCATCCAGACCTGTTCAGCCGTTCTGGCGTGAAAGAGTAACAAACATCCATCCATCCATCCATACTTACAAACTTTCGCGTTTATAATATTAGTAGGATTAAGAAAGACTGTCTTATTAAAAACGGAGGAAACCCTCCGTTTCCAAAACCAACTTTCCATTATTTAATTGGTGTATGTTTTTATGCACTCTTCGCTAAGATAAGAATTAATGACGCAACATCTCTGAGTACAGCGTTTAAGTTTTATTAGCCGTTTAAAGTGTGACTTTAATGGCACCGTCCTCAAGGTCAAAACATGCACATTACATAACTTAGCCGATAAGTCGACACTATTAAAAGAACTGCTAAGTTATTAACACCATTCATATTTAAGTAGTTAGTATTCCTCCATGCTGGTCTGGGAGTAAAGAAAAAAACATATAATTTACCAGTCGCTTCTCTTCCCGCGCAGCTGGTAAAAGCCCATCGAGGGAAGGCGAAAGTCTTAGGAGTCATGTTATAGGCGATGCGGCTGGCAACCCATCACAAATTGATTTCCCTTTCCACCACGCCCTTAATCATACTAAACGTGGCCTTAAGGTTTTGTTACCCTGTAAGGGATAAAGACGTGATTGATATAATGTATGTATATTTAAGTAGCAACTACGTGAAAGCATAATCCGCGAAAAACGTGACACTTATGATTACTAACATTGTATAAAACAAAATTTCTACATGTCAATGAAAATTAGAACACACATAGAAAAATCCGAAAAGTAAAGCTATGACCGGGAAACGAACCCAGATCCTCGTCATTCCGTGAAGCGTGCTATACCCCTACACCACCCATAGCAGGTGGGTAGTCTTCGAAGTTTTCTACCTGTTACTAGATGTCACGTGACCTTTGTTACTATGCGAACTTTTGTCGCTAAGCGTCATCTGTTTGAATCATGTGTCTGTACGACACAATTACAAAAAACAATCACAGTCAGCGACGTCGTCAAGACCTCATAGAAGTATTTACATTCGAAAGTAAAAACCCATCAGATTGGCCGAGGTTCACAATTGACCAAAGCTAACAAACAACGGATTCACAGATCTAAACAATAACAATTAGCACGCTAACAGTGTTGCCATAACAATTTTACATAGCGCACATCATTGGCACAGGAAACGCTAGGTAGCAGTGTCGTGGCGTCCATAGAACTGGATTCCCACCGGCTTGCCTATTTTAAGGCAGTTGGGCACTTTTATTGTGCAGAATTAGAGGACAAGACCGCTGGGGTAAACGTGTTCTTGAGTGGAGACCGCGACTTGGCAAACGTAGTGTAGGACGCCCTCCGGCCAGGTGGGATGACGATCTGCGAAAGACTGCAGGCAAATGCTGGATGCGTCAAGCCAAACACAGGGCGCTATGGCGCTCATTAGGGGAGGCCTATGTCCAGCAGTGGACTAACATAGGCTGATGATGATGATGATGATGACTAGTTAAATTCCCTCCGGCTTGCCTTCTCATATACTTGTCGCCACACCACTGAAATATAGGGTTTATAGGGGGCACTCCAGCAGTCCTATTCTGGTGGCCCGGCCAGGACAGTATCAAAAATGAAATTTTTAGGTTAGGTTATTATTCAGTTCAAATACCTTCTTAATTAGATGTAGCATCAGCCTGTCGATCTCTAGAGACAACTCGTTTTCTTATTACATTTTAATGGCTTCTAGCAATCTGTGTCGATGCGTAAGGTTATTAAGCGCCGTGTAATTATATTTGCTCTTCATCTCGAACTTTCGGTTCTAATTTGAGTACTGCGTAGGCTTTTGTTCTATGAAACATTATGGATTGTGTACGGACACACCGGAACACCCTGTATGGGCGTCACTTTAAATTGTTCCATATTATTTGAGCCAGTATGACTTAATAGCACTGTAAATGAGCGTTTTCGCAAAAAGTCACAAATCAGTTAAACCACGTTTTGCCTGTGTCTCGCAAAGGTTAATGCAAAAATGTATGAATAAAATGTTTTCTCAGTTTCGCATTTTACTGGTTAAAGTAAACAATTAGTAATGGAGTAGTCAATTATACAAGTAAAGTAAAACTTATTTTTCTTACTGTTTAGTGTCGCATCACGTTTTTAATGTATCTACAAGTTTATATCTCTTTCGTCAATGTAGATACCAGCCTTATTTTAAAAAAACAAACGACTATTTAAATGTCACGAGGCGATCAAAAAAAAAAAAAAAACTACACTAAGCCAGGCCATTTCTTTTTACACATCAAGATAAAAATACATCTTACTGAGCATCACAGATGATCATGTCCTCAAAGGCCGCATTAATCTCGACTATCTCACAAAAAATACGCCAGATAAGAGTGAACAAACGGAAATATTCGCGGTATTCCTTTGACATTTACCAATTTGCGTTTAATGAGAGCCGTCTCTGGGAAGCCTACAGGGATGAGGGATCATTAAAAATAACCAATGTCCAGGGACACGGCGGACGGAGGAAAATTCCAGAAAAGGGACAGCCTCGAAAATATCGAGACAATGTTTTCGGTAATCCGAATTAGCTGTCAAATCAGTTGACAACGTGACGAATGAAAGTGTAAGAAGTCGTTTTAGACGCTGGCTCGCTTCAATTAGAAATAGATTATACAATTTAGGTATTAAAATTGTTAAGTTATGAACAAGTCAGAATTTCCAATTTACCATGTAAGCATTCAACGTATTTACGTACTTTCAACATGAAACTACCGTGAGACTTAATCATCATTACACATAAACGGATAACTCACGTTAAAAAAGTCGAGTGATGCTCGACATGTTTCGGACTATTTTGTAGTCCTTTTTCCAAGAGCGCTCGCCCCGGCGGCAGCGACACGAATAGCGTAGTTTGTGTCGCATAGTCCGAAACATGTCGAGCATCACTCGACATTTTACACGTGAGTTATCCGTTTATGTGTAATGATGTATTTACGTACTGTTTGTTTTATTATAATTTTAACGTTTGTGTACTTGATCAATAATAATCGTCAGCTTATTTATTAGGTACTTCAATGTCTGTACTGGGTACCCAGTGGGTTCCCTAGGATATTCATCGAAGTGGAAGCAGATCAAATGCGTGATGGTGGGATGACTTTAACGCGTATCGATAAAATTAAGTGGCAGCATGTTCTCGACTTTGGCAAAAGCCTTTGTCCTATTGTTAGGACACTGATTCGGCAAGGAAAAAATGCATCGTTTATGTATGAAAATGGCTCAGGTCTTAAGCAGACTGTCCAAACGTTAGAGTTAAGTTGTATTTTATAAGATTAGTTCTCTTATTATCCGCTAGATGTCGCTGTACCGGCGACAAACTAGTTAACGTTTGTTTGATACAAATTGTATAGATTTAACTGCTACCTTTTATTTTGTGAGCTTTGTGTGGATAAATAGACATAGTTAGATTATTATTAATCAATGTGTTTTTTATTTCTGCTCCTCTCGAAACCTTGGTGCATTATTGTACATGGTATCAAAATTTAAACCGTAGCAGCCGAGTTAGTCTTTAAACTCTTAAATTTCCTTAAACGTCCGATGCTGTTGCTATCAATTAAAATTGTACATGAACATCAAAATGGTTATCCTCGTTACTTATTAAGTGAAACCGAACAGCTAATAAGTCACCAAAAAAAACCCTGTTTTTTTCCTCTTTAAAATAGTACAATTATACACAACATATTACTGTTACACATTTGACAGTTACATTGTATGCTTCGAACTCTTTGAAGTTCAGCGCATCCTTGCAGCTTCATAAGATTGCAATAAGAAGGAAATGAACCCAGCAGATACCTTATTGGCACTCCAAATAGAAAAGGTAGGGTACTGATCTATTTCTGCCGTTCATACCTGCAGTCACAGACACAACTAGGAACATTAATCAGACGGTACTAAAATTAAACAGATTTTATACCACTACAGGGTTGCTGGAATACAAAATTTCGTGACTGTGCATACGAAATAAAACTATATAAAAAGAAACATTTTTATTTTTTTGTAAACATGTTACAGGCTCCATGCTGCATGCATGTGTCCATGCTAGTCTGGGAGTAAAGAAAAAACGTAGAATGTACAGTTGCTTCTCCTCCCGCGCAGATGGTAAAAGCCCATCGAGGGAATAGACTTAGGAACCATGTTATAGGCGATGCGGCTAGCAACCCATTACTATTTTGATTTCCCTTTCCACCTATACGTCCACAATCATGCTAAACGTGGCCTTCAGGTCTTGTTACTTTAGGCCCTGTCTACCCCGTAAGGGATAAAGACGAGAGTTATGTATGTATGTATGTTACAGGCGATGTCGGTGGACGCAGGTGGCGAGTTGTCGTTCATTATGGTGTGCTAAGGGAGAGGCCTTTGTTTAACAGTGGACGTCTTCAGACTGATGACGATGATGATGTTATAGGCGATGTGGCTGGCAACTCATCTCTATTTTGTTTCCCCTTTAAATCTACGCTCACAATCTCGTGGTCGTTAGGTCTTATCACCCCAGGCCCTGTCAACCCGGTAAAGGATTAAAACGTGATTAATATGAATGTTTATACTTTTTAATAGCTTCAGGAGTTTCGATACGTTAGATAATCAAAGCTGGAGCAGATCTATTCGGACGCAGGCTCATGACCAACACGGCTCCATTTTGAAACGATGTTTGAGCTTCACGATCAATATTTAATCGATTAATAGTCTTTGTTAGATGTATTATGTGCTTACTCACACTTTAGGTATATCCCACAATATACTTAAAGGATTCTTATCGGAGCTCTTATATATACTATCTTTGTGCTAGCTGCAAAATCTCTGGGAAGCCATTTAGGAAGGTGCGTAGGGTAGGTTCGTAATTTTGTAACCAATGATTTTTGTAGCCAAGTGGTTTGACTTACGGCCTCTCAAGCAGATGGCCGTGAGCTCGAATCTGAACCTCCTCGTTTTATGTGCAAAGTCTGATTTTAAATTCTTAATGAGCCTTTCGGTGAAGGGAAATCTCGCGAGGAATTCGCATACATTGGAGACAATTCTATGGTGTGTGTAAAGTTCCCGAACCGCGCTCATTATGAAAGGACGCCTGTGCCCAGTTATGGTGACGAATTGGCTGGCGATGGTAGTAATGATGGTGAACTTTTTATTTGAGTGAGTATCCAAACTGGTTCACGAAGACCATTTAAAAGTATCTGGCTTAGCTCGAGTAGAACAGTCATGACATATACTAATGTAACAAGCATATACAGAGGTGGACTATAGGTACGGTCAAGTGCAAAAATAAGTATCGATAGGAACTTCTCAAAAATATGTCCCACGACCTTATTACGCTGGCGTTAGAGCGTATGGTACTTACTTTTGAAACTTTGTCTAGATACATATTATTACACTTGACTGTACATGGACGATTTCATAACATTAAAGAAAAATGAACTGTTATGATCTTACATAGGATTCAATATTGCAGACGTCGAAAATGAAACATGGAATATTGTATTTGCCAACTAGCCACGCGCTGGTGCTAGTCGCCTTCTCAAATATCTTAAGCATCTTATATTCAGCAACGCCAGAGCGATAATTCCAGTCACACGAATGCAATAAGCCTTGTATCTCGCTACGGATGTGTCAGGGATTGGGTGTAATCAAACAAAAAAATATCGTGGCTAGTGAATGTCATAAACTTGTAGATATTTATCTTGTTATCATTATTTGGTTAATGGTGGCACGCATTATGGATTAAGCTTAACACAAACACTGGCAATGAGTGATTATACATACACAAGTCACGTCTTTATCCCTAATGGGGTAGACAGAGCCTAAGGTAACAAGACCTAAAGGCCACGATCAGCATGACTGTGGGCATTTAGATGGAAAAGGGGAATCAAAATAGTGATGGGTTGCAAGCCGCATCGCCTATAGCATGATTCCTAAGATTTTCGCCTATTCCCTCGCTGGGATTTTACCATCTGCGCGGGAAGAGAAGCAACTGGTACATTCTACGTTTTTTCTTTACTCCCAGACCAGCATACGCATAGAGTGATTATACGTTTAAAGTAAATGAGAAAAATCTTTTATGCTGCGTATCGCGCCCCCAGTCTGCCGCTGTAATTAAAGCTTGTGCACTCAGCTCAAGACAGAGAAAGGTCTAACATACATACATACATATATCACGTATTTATCTCTTACGGGGTAGACAGAGGCTAAAGTAACAAAACGTTAAAGCCACGTTTACCATGATTAAGGGCGTATTGGTGGAAAGGGTAATCAAATTAGTGATGGGTTACTATTTGATGGTTCACTTTCGCCCATGCCCTGGATGGGCTTTTACCATCTGCGCGGGAAGAGAAGCAACTGGTAAATTCTATGTTGTTTCTTTACTCCCAGACCAGCATGGAAGGTCTAACACTCGCACAAATCTCGCTTACGCACCGCCGCCGTATCACCTAGACAGCGTCGAATAAAAGCCTAGTACACGAGGAAACTGCATTTATTTCGGTCGGGCGTAATCAAATCGTGCTCAGACTCGGTAATGACACTAGCGACAACAGAACACTAGACTAGCGCACATTACTATACTAGTTTTAAGGCAAAACAGCAGCCGGGTTCCCTAAAGAACGCTCAGAGAAACTAATTGTCAATGAACGACTTGCTAATCAAACGCTTGGCTAGTGGCTCGAATACGGAACGCTTTATGCTTTCATTTAATTATCGCTGCGTATTGAAAGTAAATATGACAATTGAGGCAAAAGGGAAGCGGAGAGGAAGGCCAACGAGAACTTTCATGGACCAAGAGAAAGAAAAAGTAGAGGTATTTGTATCAGGATGTCAAACAAAAGGCCCTGGAAAGGACCCCATGGAAATTGCTCCGTCGACAAAACCTCTCAAGTTTAAGAAGAACATGAGGATTGCAAATATTTGTTGCACTTGGTTACTTGGTGCAGTAAATATTGTTGTTGGTTTTTTATTACGGTCTTAGGCGTGCCCGAGATAGGCCAAAAATGTGAAAAATACGCATCAGACAATGGTTTGATTGTCAAATAAAAGGAAAATCGGTTAAAAACCAGTGTGCCGTGTTAATAAACACTTCGATGTTCAAATAAAGCGAAAAACTTTGTTTGTTCACGTGCGAAGTCAGCAGCAGAACTGGCGCAGCGATCGTGGTGATCAAAATGATCTACATACATCCGACTCCATAGTCGAGTGAAATCACTTTGAGCATCTCAACTACTCAACTTCTGCTGAGAGTGTAGCGGATTGAATTGATTCTAAAAATAACACTATCCCTGATTAAAACGGGTTAACTTTTATCCCGGGACACAGATAAAGAAGCAAGCAACAGCTAAGATTTTTACAAGCTTCTATCTTGTAATGCATTTATGCATGTGTCAAACGCTACAAGTCGTATTCGTAATAATGTAGATTGGATTAAAAAGCTTGATTTTTTTACAAAAATCTTATAAGCATTACCCTTTCAAATTGTCTACCGCTGTAATAATGCCTACGTCAATCGATGCTTGTATAACACGTAAACATGGTACCAGGAAAAAATTATGTACAATACGTAGGTAAGTTTAATGGAAATATTTCGTGGTTACCCATGGTACACTTTTAGGCAATGTAAGCGCGTCCGAGGTCACATCCCGCGATAAGAACGTCCATCAACAGCGACGATAGCTGAAAAACGTCTTCATATAAGTGCAGGCAATCAATTTCCAGTTACAAAATAAATCTATAGCAGACTGCGAGCAAACACAACAGCGTTACAAGAGAAAACAACCGAAATACGTGTCGATTGTAGACCATAAACCCAGTTGGCGTTAGCACAGAGCGTTTAGGATCTCTATGTATCAACCAAATGTTGTGTGCACGGATGATAGCGCTAACAAATCTTTGGGAAGCATTTAAAACGGCTTCGCCTCATTTCGCGGTGTTTTAAATCGGCTTGCGGCGATATCGGTCAATGTCAACGCGATTTCGATTTTCAAGCGAAAAAAATACGATTCGTCAGCGATTTGGAAACGATTTAGAAACGGCGCCAGATTGTTTCAATAGTTCAAGCAATTATAAAGTGCAAGTGTTTCATTACAATTGAAGTCAAAATGAGCCTCAGCACAAAACAATGACATAATCCCCGTTTTAGAATAACAACTAAACGAAACTATGTGATAGTTAAAACAGTAAATATAGCACGCTAATACCGATCTATTACAACGCGACTGCATAATTATGAGGACAACTAACTCTAATTATTATTAATCACTGAATACAACGGGGAAAAACTGTTGTAAAATTATTTTACGTTGAGCATCCCTGAATTTCAAAACCCAATTTGTTCGGGACATCAAAGCAACTAGTCTAGATAAAAGCAAAAAGGGTAGAACGGGACGTCGGACCGCGGCATCCCGCAATCCAAAATAGGTGTCGGTGATACAATTAGCAAAAGAACAATCGAATGATTCACGTCACATCGAAAGGTAACAATTCGTGGTATGCTCCGAACCTGGCACATGGTAAGGCGTCGGGTTCGAGGGGGGAAGCCAGTAGGCGGCACTGATAGGCGGGTACCCGCCGTTGGATCGCCCCGCGCCCGCCTTTGCGCGCGCGCCGCCCGAGTCACCCCGCATCACTTCACTTCACAAGCACTGCACATAACGTCTGCATTGAACCGCGGACGGGACGCGACTAGCGTAGCGCGCCGGTGCGACGAGGTGCGCGGGCGACGACGGCCGATCACTCATCCTTCGTGTTGTCAACCTAGGCTTTACTAAACATATCGATAGATCGATATCCCTACTGATATTAAAAATGTGGAAGTAACACGGTCTGTCTGTTTGTCTGTTACGCTTTCTCGCCTAAACCACTGAACCGATTTTAATGAAACTTGGTACAGAGACAGTTTCAGTAACGGGGAAGGACATAGGATAGTTTTTATCCCGGAAAAGAGCATAGTTCCCGCGGTGATAAGCTAATTCTGTACCGACGGAGTCGCCGGCAACAGCTAGTATCAAGTAAATAAATTAATATCGTGTGACGAATTACAACAATCGACCCAGGCCCAAACTAAGCAAAGCTTGTACTATGGGTACCAGGCAACGAAAAAACACACTTAACTACATAGTAATGTAGATAAAATAAGCGTTTTTCAAAAAAGTGTACATGAACATTTTTCAGAATTTAATAACAATTTTTCTTTTTATCTTCTCAAAATCGATTCTTATACAAGAAAAAGTGTGTCCCAGATTTTACTATGCATTTCTTTTCCTGTACGTCCATACACATAAAAAACGACAAAAAATCTACTCAGCATAATAAATCGATAGTTTTTAAAAACATCGATACGATATCGACATAATTATTTCCTTTTGTCCATCCCTACGCCCCCCCCCCCCCACGCCGTCGCGACGCTAATGAGCCCCGTCCTGCGTGACACGGTTTTCACGGCTCCAGGTGCGATCCCGACCTATACCCGATTTGTTGTCACCTTGTTTATAGCTTCCGCGGAACGCGCGCAGTTCACACAATCCGGGAAAGCCGTGAGCTGTAAAGTGTTGTCACCACACGTGTGCTTCTTCTAAAGCAGTGGTCCGCAACCTTTTACAATACAATACAATACAATAACTCTTTATTGAACACCACATATAACAACCAAAACAGAAAAAAGGTATACAGAATTTATCGCTACAGAGTAATCTCTACCAGGCAACCATAATGGACTGGAGAACAGAACAGATCTGAGCAGGTGGTGCAATTTAGAATATATATTAATATACTAAGTACCTACTGACATACATAATATATTATACATGAAACACACATTTATAATAAATGGACATATTGGATGGATGGATGATGGATGGTTTTTTTATTGACTTTTTGACACTGTTTTTTTTCATTAGCAGACGACACGATGCTTAAGATAGTATGTAATACTCGTAGCATATTCTAATTTACATAATATTGTAAAAAAAACCATGTTGCTTCTCCGCCCGCGCATATGGTAAAAGCCCATCGAGGGGATTGGGCGAAGATCTTAGGAATCGTGTTATAGGCGACTATTGTGATTCCCCTTTTCAATGTATATACCCACAATTACGCTAACCGTAGCCTTTACGTCTTGTTGCCATGGGCTCTGTCTACCCCGTATAGACCCGGGATATAGACGTGATATGTGTATGTGTGAAAGTAAAAAAAAATGCTAGTAGAAAAACCAATAGGTAGAGCTTCCGCACAAGTTCAGCAATCCAAGAATATTATGAGACAAAACCACATTCCAGGCATCATTTGCTTTCAATTGATTGCTGGCCTTTCTGACGTTTATTCGCGGACCAATGGTTGAGAACCACTGTCCTAAAGGTTTAACAAGTAGCTGATTATGTCACCATCAATTGTGTGGGAATCACCCGATGTATAAACTACACAGTACCACTATTTAGGTACAAGCGTGCGAGAACAGTTGACGCCTCATTAGTAGTTCGTATGTTTGTTACTCTTTCACGCTCAAAGAGCTGAACGGAAATGAATGAAATTAAAGAAAGAAAGAAGACATTTATTCCTTTTTGCAACACACAAGTATAAGAGAATATACATAATGTGCTGTTAGCTGAAGCTCTGAAATAACACATGGGTCACTTGCTTCGATATTTTTACGAGAGGTTTTAAATAAAGACCCTGATGGGATTTTTGGGAAGGCACATGGGAATTTAGAAAATTCCAACGGGAATTCAGTGAAACCCTAATGTCAACAGTTGACAAGACAAGTTGCTTAGAATTGTTTCAACGCTTAGCAGCGTTTATAAAACATAACCTAACCTGCAAAATATAACCTAACCTAACCTAACTCTTTACGAACACCCTACTACAATTTTTATCTTTATTTCATAAATGTTACCTGCACGAGTCGACGACTAATAAGAGTGTTCGCGAGTGGCTCGCTCTTTAATTCCTTCAGACGTGATGACTTAGCAACAAGTGCAGTATTTACACAGCGGGTTTTATCCGCCGAGTGACGTCGAGTACAAAACAGACGTGTTGAGCGAGTAACATAAATGTCTATGGCATGAATAAAACATAGCTCAATATTATTGTGATACTGCTTTGTCAATTTAAGGGTTTACCATCATTTCTCAAATGCATCGTCTGAGACACACTTCATTTGACAACTTTTTTTTCTACCTATCAAAATATTTTCTTTTTGGAAAACTTATTAAACAAACCTAGCCTAACGTAATGTGGGCCACGCCTAAAGGTTTTCGATTTTTAAAAAAGAGAAATGAAATGTTTGTCATAATGTGATACATTTGTCAAACGTTTGTTGGTCAAATGATCGGATCCCCAATGATCTTGGATTTCGAAACATCCTGATTGGGTGCGATACGGAGCAATATTTTGCGATATGGATCGCAATATGCGTGGATCACACTATGTTATTGATCGTCTACTCGATGCCTATAACAGAAAGATCGAAAATATCTGTGGGTATATTCAAATCATTTCGGAAACTTAACACGCTATTCGGCTCTACAATAACGAAATTAATAAAAACCGGGTCCCTTTTCGTCCTATAATTTTCTATGTATATGGTTTTTATGTGGCATTAGTGGAGGAAGGGATTGCATGAAAACATATTATATATTTCACACAGGCTTGGTTATCTTGCACGTGAATAGCGGAGTAGCAAGGTAAATATTTTTTTGTTCATTGAAAGGGACCTCCGCAACGTAACGCCTGATTCAATAAAATTATGTCATATTATTGACTAAATATTGGGAACTGTATCTTATTTTGACATCTATTGTTTACCATATTTAATTGCGAGTAAAGGTTACTTACTTACTCGAAGTAGGTATTTATATTGATCTTCACAAAGTAACGCCCGATTCAATCAAAATATTTACTTCAATTTATTATTATTTGGAGGGTCTATGTAAATATTATATGCTATTTTAACGGTTATTATGCACCACATTGTTTATCAACACGCATTATTGATACTGATACCGCAATTCTAATTCGCACCAGAACAAAACCATCTAATAATTGGATATTTACTCGTGATCAGTGCTTTGTTTATTTTATTAGCATAATTTTGCACCTCTGCTTATATAACCTAACTTTACTAACTAACTTTAACATAGGAGTGCGCTACATACATACATATAATCATAAATCACGTTTTTATCCCTTACGGGGTAGACAAAGCCTAATATAACAAGACCTTAAGACCACATTTAGCATGATTGTGGGCGTATGGTTGGAAAGGGGTATTAAAAACAGTGATGCGTTGCTAGCCATATCTTACTATGCGTTACTAGGGTATTAGCAGAATAATTATAAAAAAGACATACAGTCAAACATAGAACCTTTTCCTTTTTTTGAAGTCGGTTAATGATGACACGATCAAAATAGTGATGGGTTGCTGGCCGCATCACCTATAACGTCATTCCTACGATTTTCACCTATTCCCTCGATGGTATAATTTGTTGCCCGTACGTCTAATTAGTTACTAAGTGCAAGTTCCATACTAATATTATTACTACCGTTATTATAATAATGAGTTTTACTTTTAAGATTATTTTATAATAAATTGCCGCGCCATTACAGGGTAAATGTTTGAAACTATTTACATACTAACACCTTTGACACAACATTTTTGTGCAATAAATAGTTCGAGTTTGGGCTTTAACCAAGGCGGGAAGAGAAGCAACTAGTACACACAGCAAAGCTATTCGGTAAGCAGGATAGATACGGCGCGAGCGTGCGTAGGTGCTTACCTGATTATATTGCCGTGTGTACATTAGCTTCCCGCTGAGGTCTTCCCATCGAGTTACGACCTGGGTGCCTTTAAGAGGCGAGTGTACGATTTTCTGCAGGGCCGACAACGCACTGGCATCGCGTAAAGTGCTGCGGGTGTCTATGGACAGTGGTGATAATTTACCATCAGGTGACCCACTAGTTCGTTTGTCTGGCCTCTCTAACATAAAAAAAAACTATTTTTTCTTGGAAAGCATTGAAATCACTCGACTATTAGCAGAATAGTCACGCCACGTCTACAGCGGAAGATATAGTAAAGATAGTAGACGCTGCCAGTCAATAACAAATAAATGAATGCTAAAGAGCAGTCAGGGACGCATACAACGTATCGCCAGGCGCGATTGATGGGCAAACGGATTGCGAACTAATCCGCTGGACGGCCGTATAAATAGAAAGCGCGACCTATTCCGAACGCTAAACTCCGACCGGACTATTTGCAAACTAGATACGACTCTTTCCGCAGGCGAAAATGTGTCTATACAATACAAATACTCTTTATTGAACACCACAAATCAGTACAAAACAATACAGAAACAAAGAACAAAGTAGATAATAGGCGGTCTTATCAAATGAATCAAGTTATTTTTTTTGATTTTTATGTTTACTTTTACGGTTTTAGTTTGTAATTGTGCCGTACAGACACATCATTCAAACAGATGACGCTTAGCAACAAAAAATCGCATAGTAACAAAGGTCACGTGACAGCTAGTAACGGGTGGAAAAATTCGAAGACTACCCACCTGCTATGGGTGGTGTAGGGGTATAGCACCCGTCACGGAATGACGAGGATCCGGACTCGATTCCCGGCCATAGCTTTACTTTTAGGATTTTTTTAAGCGTTCTAATTTTCACCTTTATTTAGAAATTTTGAAAATGTGTCTATTCTGAGAGTTGACAACCGGTTTAGATGAACATACACATATAATTATCACGTCTTTATCCCTTACGAGGTAACGAAACCTTAAGGCCACGTTTAACATGATTAAGGGCATACGCCCGTCGAGGAGTGGGCGAAATTCTTAGGAATCATGTTATTGGCGATGCGGCTAGCAACATCACTAGTTTGATTCCTTTTTTCCATCTATACGCCTACAATCATGCTAAACGTGGCCTTTAGGTTTTGTTACCTCAGACTCAGACCCCGTAAGGGATATAGACGTGATTGGTGTATGCATTTGGCAACTCCGAAATCCGAAGTTTATCATACCGTCCCTCTCCCTCTGGTAATAAGACTATTGGTGTGAGCGGAAGGCACGATATGAACTTCAAATTTCTAGTATAGGTCAGATTGTATTCGAGTCAGTACACGACAGAAGCGACGTGGAGCGTAAAATGTGATGTGCATACGATAAATTGCGCTATAAAACGTATTTTACGAGCATGATCTAGTGTTTGCATATTACTACGATAAGAAGTTATTATGCCACCAGGTTAGAGAGAAAGCTGTGTGCTCGAAAATAACGAAGTTGCTATTTAGAAACAAATTTGTTCGCTTATGTAACCATCGGACTAAATACAAAAAAACACAATCCGATTGAGAACCTCCTCCTTTTTGAAGGCGGTTAAATATACTATATTTAGGCTGTAGAATTGCATGGGTCCTACTTTAAAGAAAAGCGAAAATATTTTGAACTAGCTGTTGCCCGCAACTTCGTCTGCATATAATTCGTTTATCGCTATCCCGCGGGAATTACCAAATTTTCCGGGATAAAAAGTAGCCTATGTGTTATTCCAGACTATAATCTATATATGTTCCAAATTTCATCCCGATCTGTCCAGCCGTTCTGGCGTGAAAGAGTAACAAACATCCAAACATCCATACTCACAAACTTTCACATTAGGATAATAGCGATAATGTAGAGTTACCGCGGGACAGAGATAACGAATTATAAGCGAACAATCAGTCTCACAACAACACACACGTCAGAATAAGTCGCCTATTTTGCATGCGTGTGTGCGTGTGTCGCATTATATTCACCCCACGTGCGTCTTCGTACGGCGGGCGACACGGCTCTACCGCGCGGCTGTAAGAGCTACAAAGAACATCGCTGTAAGAACTTCGGTGGCGCGTTGTATGCCAACTATCGCCAGCCGGGTAACGCGATAGTTAACGATAACGTCCGAATCGATTTGTCATACGGCAAACGCTGCAGCGCTATCGGCAATTAGCTAAACACAGGGAAACGTGATGAAACGAAACTAGTGTCCGAGCGAAACATTGTTTTTTGCCGAAACTGAAACCGAAACGAACGATTCGGTTTCGATTATAGTGTCGGCCGAAACCAAAACAGAACCTTGTATAAATGTGATCAAGGCATTGAATAAAATGTCGACGGGCTGTTCGTTCCACCTATAAGTATGAATAATAAAACATCTCGCTGGTCATTAAAAGGTTCTACGTTTAATTTTTCTCGCATTGACATTTCAAAATTTTATTATCATAATGACACTGGGTCTTAGCTAAACTACCATAAATAACCTAACCTAAGCATTTAATTTTGAATACAAGCTGACCGTACTCCATTGCATATGCATACCAAATTTCAAGTCAGTCGGACAAACCGTGGAAGAGTTGCCTTTTGCGGAATCGGTCCCAGCCGGGCCACTAGAATTCTGCTACCAGATTATTGTATTGTCATCTGACTTACGCAGCTATACAAAATTTCAGCTCCATAGGTATAGAAAACCGGATAAGTGAAACTACCTACATAAATAAAAGGTTCGGCTGTTTTTGGCCGAAACATGATTTTTAGGCCGAAACCGGCCGAAACCGAAACCGAAACTTCGGTCGTACACTGGAGACGAATTTCTATGTCCGAGCCTCCAGATGCTTAGTGTAAGTTTTCGCCTCGAACGTGTTTGCGTTAAAATGACAGTTTGTTTGCCGTTTCGGTCCGGAAGTGGTGCTGCTAATTTTGTCCATTAAGACGTCGGTCGTTCTCACCCGCCACCCGCGGCGTCCATCTGCTGTGTTCGTAAATGTTCGGAAGCGGTCGTTGTCGCCAATCGCGTGTAAAAAAGAGACGGCGGACGAGAAAGACCGCTTCCGATCGAATCTTATCATCATTAAAAATTAATATGTCTTTCTAAGGAAAACCAACTTCGCATCCGAGAAAAACTAGTAAATTTTAGTACATTTAATTAAGATTTAATTACCTAAATATTTTACTAATAGAGTAATTATTAAAAAGCACTTACCGTTTCTATTCTCGCTGTCAGCTGGCTTCATCTGAATTGGATGATGCATCTGTAACAGACAAACATACGACGTTAGTTTTTGATTGACTGAAGCAGACGCACAGAATATAAACTGTGATTCATATAAACAAATTTCTGGTAAAATTTTCAGATTTTACATTATTTTAATTCTTCAGAAATTTTGGAAAAAATCTTTTCAAATGAAGACAGGGTTTAGGTAATATCAATTCTAAAAAAATACTGCATCAGAAATTAATCAAAAATGATGACAAATACATTCGAAACTTAGATCAAACCAGAAATAAGGTCACCGACAAATCATGGCCTTGAAGACGACACTTATGATTATGATGAGTTCAGTCAGGGAAATGTACTTGTCCCTATTCACGTACCACCCCCTACGGTGGGTCTACAACCCTATCGCAATAAGATGACATAGCGCACAGGTTGGAGTGACGGCGACCTGTCAATTGCGACAGGGTTCTACGGTGGTACAATGAATATATTTCCCTGACTGTACCCGCACTATCGTTAGTTACAGGTACACGTGATGTTTGCAAATACACGGGAATCGGCGCTAAATCCACAATCGATATAATCCGGGGCAAACATGATTATCGCCAAGTTAATTTTAATAATAAAACAGGGTTGACCCGATGACGCGTCAAATCGCCTGCCGGAGCTATGTGCTGGTTCATTATTAACGAGACGGCGCGAGTCACAAGCGATAACGATCTAGGAAGCTTATACCCCCTAAGGCTGCGTTTCGATTGAGACGGAGCGGAAGACGAAGGGTTCGATCCATCGCAATAAAATTGTTGAAATTCACGCCTTTCGATGTGACATAGTGACACGCGTCATTCTAGGAGTGTGGTTCGTCAAGGTAAAGCGAAGTAACGTGTAATCAAGATTAAATTAAATAATAAATTCCTCTTTTTAATGAGACGATTGTGATTGATCAAATTTGCACATCTTCTTGCAAAAGTCCACCTTGCCTTTTAAAAACTTCTCAGTCATTCGCAAATAAAGACTTAACGATAAAACTGCTTGTACAATAATTTGAAATGCAACTTTGTTTACACTATGACGACGGGACACACCCGACCCTGGCAAGTCGCATGACTAACTTGAGATAACAATGAGTTAGACAAACAGTCTTATGATACATTTTATGACTAGTGAGCTCCAAGTCAACATTACAATATTTAAAGAATCTAATGCGCTCGTGAATCGTCTCACTCTCCCATCTCAAACAGATTTAAGTATTATGTACTGCACCGCTCGAGAGCTCGCGATAACATTCACCATCTCTGTCTATCTTCGTCTTATACCTTTCGATAGATATAAATGGTTGGGGTGCGAGTCGGGTTACCCTCCACGTGTGGTCAAGAGCTGCGGTTCCTTTTTGGATCCGTCCGGGGGGAAGAGCAGTGCTTGATCCGGTGCACCCTGGGCTTCGGCTAATGATTTCCTGGCAGTTTCTGAGGGATATCATTGACCGCTGGCTAAGAGCCCGACAGGGGGGAGGGGGGGCCTTTGACCATTACCGTACAACGTTGCCGACATTTTGTCACAAGATTTTTTAATCATATTTTTGTTACTTTGACATTGGCGAAGTTGTCGTCGCTATAACGACTTAAAACGCCACAAATAAGAAGAAGAAGAAGAAGATATAAATGGTTCAAGTAACTGCGCTTCCTAACGCAGCAAACAAGCGCAGACAATCTTTGGATGGTGAGTAGTTTCTCATGCCTTCCCATCGTTACCCGCTTTCAATTCACAACTTGTACCAAATATAAATAATGAAATAGGGTTGTCAAAACTAGAAAATTATTTCCCCCTAATGGATTCAATTACCGTGCCGCTTTCTAGATTTTCACCGACTTAATGGTTTGCTTAGAACATAAACAAGATTTTATTTGATTAAATTTATGTATCCAGATATTCATGATTTAAGCGATGATTAAAAATTATATTTTCAGTGTGTTGTCAACCTTACCGGCGGGTAAACAAATTAAACTATTTAAATAATTCACAAACAAAGACTGTTGGTCGAGCGTAAACAATAAACAAGCGATCAATCGATGTTTTGGATTGCCTTCTCTCCAATGTTGAGATTTGGTCATTTATGACACGTACACGTGACGACAGCTGTCGAGATTTTAAATTGAACCATTCATAGATCATTATAAAGATAGTGTAGTTCACAATTGCACTATTTTCGGGGAAAACGCTGATGTAAATAGGACTACAGAGCACAAGCCATAAAGTTGCAATTTCACCGACAAAAAATGTAACTAGATCATCGACGACCTTAAATTTTAACCAAAAGACATAGTTAAGTATGTAAAATCTACAACACAGAAAATTAAAAAAAAATTACATGAAATTTGCCAATATATATATATTACTAGCGGTTGCCCGGGACTCTGCGCAGAATTCGGTTATCACTATCCCACGGGAACTATGCGATTTTCCGGGACTAAAACTATCTATTAACCAAATTTCATTAAAATTGGTTCAGCGCTTTGTGTGAAAGCGTAACAGACAGAGTTAATTTCGCATTCATAAAATTAGTAGACATATAGACCCGATGACAATACAGGATTACAGAGAACTGTTAGCAAAAAGAGTGTATTATTATTATTTTCTGACAAAAAAATATTAACCCGTCATAACAACGTGTACGTGAAATATTATAACACGTGAAAGCAAGCCAATAGTGTCGGCTCATTATTCAATACGCCACAGCGACTGCGACCGACCACAGAAATAAACGAGGCGATGACAGATGCGACTAGTTCACTTGGAGGGCCAACACTCTGACTACTTACACTGACTCGTTCATTAAGAAAGAGACAAACCAAAGCATACATGAGGTGATGTCTGACCGGATTAGTCTACTAGAAAGGCAAGCGCGTGTTTTTTCACTGGTCGTTCGTTGCGTCCTTTGCTGACACGTTCAGAAAGAAAAGAACGCACTCTACTAAACGTTTATAGTCGAGTCCGAGCTGATGTCTGATGCGATTAGTTCACTTGGAGGGCCAACACGTTGACTACATTGTCACTGGACGCTGAACGTTAAATGTGTCCTTCACTGACTCGTTCATTCAGAAAGAGACAAACCAAAGCATACATGAGGTGTTGTCTGACCGGATTAGTCTACTAGAAAGGCATGCGCGTCTTTTTTCACTGGTCGTTCGTTGCGTCCTTTGCTGACACGTTCAGCAAGAAAAGAACGCACTCTACAATAGGTTTATAGTCGAGTGTGAGGTGATGTCTGATGCGACTAGTTCACTTGGAGGGCCAACACGCTGACTACATTGTCACTGGACGTTGAACGCTAAATGTGTCCTTCACTGACTCGTTCATTAAGAAAGAGACAAACCAAAGCATACATGAGGTGATGTCTGACCGGATTAGTCTACTAGAAAGCCATGCGCGTCCTTTTTCACTGGTCGCGCCTTGCGTCCTTTGCTGACACGTTCAGAAAGAAAAGAACGCACTCTACTACACGTTTACAGTCGAGTGCGAGGTGACGACTGATGCGAAAAGTACACTTGGAAGGCCAATACGCTGACTACATTGTCACTGGACGCTGAACGCTAAATGTGTCCTTCACTGACTAGTTCATTAAGAAAGAGACATACCAAAGCATACACGAGGTGTTGTCTGACCGGATTAGTCTACTAGAAAGGCATGCGCGTCTTTTTTCACTGGTCGCTCGTTGCGTCCTTTGCTGACACGTTCAGAAAGAAAAGAACGCACTCTACTATGAGTTTATAGTCGAGTGCGAGGTGATGACTGATATGACTAGTTCACTTGGAGGGCCAACACGTTGACTACACTGTCACTGGACGCTGAACGCTAAATGTGTCCTTCACTGACTCGCTCATTAAGAAAGAGACAAACCAAAGCATACATGAGGTGATGTCTGACCGGATTAGTCTACTAGAAAGCCATGCGCGTCTTTTTTCACTGGTCGCTCGTTGCGTCCTTTGCTGACACGTTCAGAAAGAAAAGAACGCACTCTACTATACGTTTATAGTCGAGTGCGAAGTGATGACTGATGCGAAAAGTACACTTGGAGGGCCAACACGCTGACTACATTGTCACTGGACGGTGAACGCTAAATGTGTCCTTCACTGACTCGTTCATTAAGAAAGAGACAAACCAAAGCATACACGAGAGACACTTAGTGGGAAAGAGATGAACTGAATAATAAACAAGGTAACTGATAGGACTTGTTCACTAAGAGGCCCAAAACGCTTGCCTTTTTCTAGCTGGTTTCGTCCTTTACAGACACGTATAGAAGGAGAGGGACAAAGTGAAATACGTATATCCGAGGTGATGTCTGATACGATTAGGAAGACCAACCGGTGAACCGTTTTATCACGTTCCGTTCATTGTGTCCTTTACTGGCAAACTAAGCGGGATAGGGACAGCCTGTACGATTAACTAGGTCATGTAATGGATGTCAGATATGATATGACTGGTACCGTTTCCAGTCAGAGAAACCTGACTCGGTATGTTAATATCTACATTATCTAAAAACCAATGGGGTGCAAGGCAGATAGATAACTTGCTCGTATGTTCGGGCATTACGGTTCTCTGTCAAGGGATTAATCATGTATCATTTCACTTTGACAGTTCACGTATGGGCTGACAATTGGCATCGGAATCAGCTAGCTGTCACATTCATACAAGAACTGTCAAAATGAACACGATGGCGATTGCAAGCGAGTTAGGTAATAAGCCTACAGGACAAAAATGATCATGGCAAATGACTTGGCTTTGTATGACATTTACTAGGTACTTTTGGACTTGGCACATTTTTCACAGCACAACTAAATGACCAACTCAAATAAGTGAACTAAAACCAGCTACCGATCAATTACGCAAGAAACAATCGAATTACCGAAAGATTTCATTTTGTTTGCGTCAATCGTTGATACAACTAGTGCGGCGCGGATTTGTCAATAAATCATCGCGTTAACACGATTACGTTGATTACGGAGCGGTAGCGAGTGCGGTAGCGAGAGCGGAAGCTGGAGCGTTAGCGGCAACAACGAGAGCTGATTTATGCGAAGACTTCATTTTGTTTGCGTCGATCGTTGGCACAATAATAGAGGCGCTGGCTCGCGTATAAATCATCGTGATAATATGATCACGCTGATAGCGGAGCGGAAGAGAGAGCGGAAGCTGAAGCAACAGCGGGTATAAATGCTTCATTTTGTTTGTGTCAGTCGCTGATTTAGTATGTATGTTTAAACACTACGTATTAGTAACAACCAGCTGTTGCCTGTGGCTTCGCCCCCATTCCAGTTAGGTACTAAACAACTAAAACATAATGTCATCAAATGGATCAAGAATTTTTACTTCTTGATTTATTATGCTTAGGTCTTATGGTTTTACCGTTAGAAATTAAATTTCTAAAAGACACTGAAAATCAGAACACAGAAAAATCCGAAAGTAAACAATGGCCACGAGTCGAACCCGGATCCTCGTCATTCTGTGACACATGCTATACCCCTCCACCACTCATAGCGGGTGGGTAAGCCTTCGAATTCTTCTATCTACTAATACTCTACTTCGTGATAATTTCAACATGAAACTACCGTGAGACTCAATCATAATTACACATAAACGGCTAACTCACGTATAAAAGTCGAGTGACGCTCGACATGTTTCGGACTATTTCGTAGTCCTTTTTCCAAGAGCGCTCGCCCCGGTGGCAGCGACACGAACACTGCGCGCCAGCGCTTTGCTCGCTCGGCTGTTCGACGCAACTGACAGCGGCGCACAACTACCCTCGTTTTCATCGTCATTTTTATTATTGATTACTCGACTTTTTATACGTGAGTTATCCGTTTATGTGTAATTATGTTCGTGATAATTGCTCAAATTTTCTACCTACGTAGGATTGCGTAATCTACCGGCTAAAATTCGCCATTAACGTCGCACGCACAGCCACATTATAACACAAAGATATACGCGAGGTATCCCTTATCTAATTAGCTGAAAGTTACCATCAATCACCGAGGCCGGACCGCTTTGTTGTACCAAAACGTTTTAAGTACAGCTAGTAACTCAAACGCATACGCCCTTTTGGTATAAGACGTGGCACGGACCATGTAAGGATGGAACAATTTGTCACTTAGACCAAAGTCGCACTGAACGCGTCGAGCTCAACTAAGCTAGGCTGAGCTTAGCTTACAAAAGGCAAAGAGTTTTAGCGGGATTACAGTTGGCAATTTTTAGGTGAAATTTCTATGGAAAGTTCTGTGTCGAGTTTAACATCAGAGCTGAGCCTCTAGTGTAAGTTTTGGCACATAAAAACGTCTCAATTACTATAGAAAAATTAACAGCGCCACTTGCGGACCGAAACGGCAACAAACTGTTCTCGTAGTATTTGACATTTTAACGCAAACGCGTTCGAGACGTATTTTGTGACCGAAAACTTACACTAAGCATACTGATAGCTTTTTTAGAAGTACCTATAGATTCACCACAATTTAGAACGTATTTCGATTGTTACAGGCGATGCGCTTAGCAACCCATCACTATTTTGATTCCCCTTTCCACCTATACGACCACAATCATGCTAAACGTGGCCTTTAAGTCTTGTTACCTTAGGTTCTATATACCCCGTAAGGGATAAAGAAGTGATTTGTGTATGTATGTATGTTCGATTGTTATTTTTGGATGACGGGCTTTAAAAATCAGGCCCCGTAAATGTAGGAGCTGCTACTCCGAAATTCAATTTGCTCTCAGACCATACATACATAAATCTCGTCTTTATCCCTTACGGGGTAGACAGAGCCTAAGGTAACAAGACCTAAATACCACGTTTAGCATGATTGTGGGAGTATGGACGGAAAGGGGAATCAATGTTTTGCCACATCGCCTAAATAACAATGATCCCTAAGATTTTCGCCCAATCCCTCGACGGGCTTTTACTATCTGCACGGGAAGAGAAGCAACTGGTACATTCAATGTTTTTTCTTTGCTCCCACACCAGTGTGGAAGAATGGGTATTAAAACCAGCTAAATTATAAACTTAAAAAAAATATAACACGTTCGAAACAGGATATGCGCGGCACAAACGAAATGTTTTCTGCATTCAAATGAACTCTGTTAACAATGGAAAGGGCGATAAAGTTTTAATTATAAAACGCAAATCCTAGTAAAACCCGCTTTGTGGATAAACTGTTTGAGCTCAACACAAGTTATGGGTTAATTCAATTCATAGTTCAATGACCCCACGAAGTTATTTTGTAAGTAAGTAAGTAAGTAAATGCTTTATTGTACAAATATAAAGAAACAGATACAATTCACAAAAAAAATAAAAAACATTAATATATGCACAAAGGCGAACTTATCCCTATAAGGGATCTCTACCAGTTAACCTTTGAGTAGATGAGAGGAGCATTAAACGAGGGACCGACAAAGTGAAGGTTTAAAATTCCAGATAGTGAAAGCCACAATAGAGCGTACTTATCTAAGCACAATAAACAAAACATAAAAAAAAAAAAAATTAAAAAACTACTAAATATCATTACACACATGCATACATACAAAATACAATAAGAGTACACACAATATCTAAGGAGATGGTGTGAGCCATATCTTCCTCAAGCCTTCCCTGAACGACGCCACGGAGGCAGACTGCCTGATGGAGGTCGGTAACCGATTCCACAGCCTAGCAGAGTGAACTGTGAAGGATTTGGAGTAAGTTTTGGAAAATGAAGGAGGACAGGACAAAAGGAGATTAGCATTCGACCGTAGCCGATGCTGGCTACCGGCAGCCAAATTGTGTAAATTGAAATTTTGTAAATGTTATACTCGAACAAGTTTGGCTCATTACTCCTACACAGAACGGTAGAAAACGGATGAAAGAGGTACAAAATAATATTCGTACTTAAATTGTTGCTATCTGGGACCTTACCATGACGTCTTCATCATCATCATCATCTCAGCCATTACAAGTCCACTGCTGGACATAGGCCTCTCCTTTAGACCTCCAATAAGACCGGTTGGAAGCGGCTGCATCCAGCGCGATCCTCCGATTTTAATGAAGTCTTAATGCGATTCAATTCCTGCTCAGTTCAGGTTTTAGCTGTCATTTTTAGTATGGACCTGACAGCGCCCGAACCTAACTAAATCGGAATTCTCTTCTCGCGCGGGAAGAGAGGCAACTGGTAAATGCTATGTTTTTTCTGTACTCCCAGACCAGCATGGAAGAAGTATTCAAGATTTTGTTATCTTAGGCTCTGTCTACCCCGTAAGGGGTAAAGACGTGATACATGTATGTATGTTTGTTATTATTATCCACCGGAAGCCCTAAGCGAACTTGAGTTGATCCTCGTTTCGATTTTTTTTTTTTTTAAATTTTAACTTTTATCAATTCAAGTTTAGAATTCGATAAAGGGTAAAGAAGGAGCTATAGGCTTATTCCTACGCTAGTGCTATGTCTTATCTATTCTTTACATAGCTATCGCTTGACATGGGCTCGCCTTGGCTAGGTTGCGGTATTCAGGGCATGATGACTTGTTCCGTGTTTACACAAATCGTATGACACATAGCTTGAGATAGAGCAGACGTCACGTCTTTATCCCTTACGGGGTAGACAGAGCCTAAGGTAACAAAACCTTAAAGCCATGTTTAGCATGGTGAAGGGCGTATAGGTGGAAACGGAAATCAAAATAGTGATGGGTTGCTAATCGCATCGCTTACAGGTAACATGATTCCTATGCCCATTCCTTCGATGGGCTTTTACCATCTGCGCGGGAAGAGCAGCAACTGGTACATTCTATGTTTTTTCTTTACTTCCAGACCAGCAAGGAAGCTCATTATTATTTACGTAATGAATTATTTCACTTCCATATTTACATACGTTAATGTTCACACCCGGCAAACACATAACCCTCTCAAGCGCTCCGCCGCAGTCGGGTAGTAACAAAAGACAAAACGACGTCTACAGCTCATTAGCAACGTCGCGGATTAATTGATTGCTTTGAACAACGCCGTAGGAGCTACGCGTACATACATACACATACTTACATTACATAAATCACGTCTTTATCCCTTACGGGGTAGACAGAGCCTAAGGTAACAAGACCTTCTTACGCCCCTTTCCATTGCCCACTTATAAAGCGACTTGACAAAAACCTGGTATAGGTGAAAAACTTGTGTAAATGACCTGTTGTATGTGTGAGTAATGTGTAAAGGTTAACTGGTAGAAACCCCTTATAGGGATAAGTTCGCCTTTGTG
Source organism: Pandemis cinnamomeana (assembly GCA_932294345.1). Lineage (NCBI taxonomy): Eukaryota > Metazoa > Arthropoda > Insecta > Lepidoptera > Tortricidae > Pandemis > Pandemis cinnamomeana. The sequence continues at coordinate 12,476,945 of OW028710.1, read as the reverse complement.
CATATATTTAATGTCTTTTTTGTGATTTGTGTCTGTTTCTTTATATTTGTACAATAAAGCATAGGTATTTACTTATTTATTTACTATTAGGTACTATTTATTACTTTTGTATAAAAAATATACCTACAATAATAAACGAAGAAAATAAAAGTCTAGGGTGTTCGTTAGTAAGGATTAATCATAGTTTTTCCAAAATAATTCTAATAAACTTTAAACAACTGCACATCTTCAGTCAAAAAGTTTTCATTCAAATTGAGCATAGACTTAAAAGGCGAACATTCAATTGCATTATATAAACATCGATATCGAGAAGGTCGATAAAAAAAACATTCACGCTCTACTGAAAAAAATTTGTGCCACAAGATAACGGGGTCTACTCATCAAGCAAAGTTTTTTTGTAATCTTACTAACCAAGCAGATAAATTTGAACCCCAATTTCCCCATACGCAATAATTGTCTCCCAATACATCAAAACACACGACATCCACACACAATCTTCAATCAAACCTTTGAAAAGGGTCGCGTCATAAAAAACCCCGTCCCCTGAACCAAGTAATGCCGTCCGCGAGCGCAAAGGTTCGATCTTGAAAAATATGTAAAATTGGGAGAAAAAAAAAACTTAAGAACATAAGAACACAAAGGGCAGTGATACCTTTGTAGTGTGGTCAGAGTGGTCCGAGGTCGACTTTGACGTCGAATCGTTAGTCCCTCAAAGGTGAGGGAAAAACCTACGGGAAAATCTGAGAGGGGGGGAGGAATCAAAGAGCCTTTTAGGCTTATTATACGCAATGGGGGACGTCAAGAAAAAAATCCGGCCAAGGGCAAGTCGGGGCACACCGTGGATTCTGTACAAATTCAGCAAGCGAATAAAAATCCAGTGTCATCAGAGCCCAGGGGGCTTACAATGACGTCTTAATGCGATTCAATACCAATCCAAAGTAGGATCGCTCGGTCAAAAATTTGCAGCTAGGTAATACGTCAAATTGAATCGCATTGAGAGGTGCGAGTCGAGTTACCTCCGCGTGTGGTCAAGAGTTGCGGTTCGTTTTTGGATCCGTCCGAGGGGAAGAGCAGTGCTTGGTCCGGTGCACCCTGGGCATCGGTTAATGATTTCCTGGCCGATTCTGCTTCCGTTGGCTTTTGACCGTGTTCTACCGTACAACGTTGCCGACATTAATGTCACAAGCTTTTTGAAGACTGTATTTATTACTTTGACATTGGCGAAATCATCGCATCGATCGATAGGGCCATATTAAAAAAGAAGAAGAAGAAGAAGAAGACGTCATGGTAAGTCGTGATTAGTTGAGCTGAGTTTGATACCAAATTTAGAATTTTTTAATGACTATCCATTGATTGAGTTCATTTAATAGTGATAATTTTTTGGCAACTCCGGGATTGCGGGTGTCTATGGGCAGTGGTGATCACTACCATCTGGTGACCCACTTGCTCGTTTGCCTTCCTATTCATATAAAAAAAAAAAACTCCAATGGACCGCAGACCTAAGTATTTAGTAAAATTTCGCCCAAACCCTCGCTGGGCTTTTACCATGTGCACGGGAGAAGCCACTGGTTCGTTCTGTTTTTTTTTTGCTCCCAGACCAGCATGGAGGAATGGATGGATTATATTATTAGCTTGATTTAAAACACCAAATTCAAAAAGAAATACTTAAATATGCCTACAACTCTACCTACAATTCACTGCTAGCTCCATTGCATTTCCTGCGATAGTATAATTAATTTCAACTTCATACGTTAACGTATTCCAGAGTAAAAGGGTCTTGACAAACGGACAGACAGTCGGACAGCGAAGTGATCCTATAAGGGTTCTGTTTCTTCTTTTTGAGGCACGGAATCCTAAAAATGAAGGGTGGCAGGAGGCGATCGGAGAGGCGTACGTCCGTCAGACAGTGCTGCTTGAAGAATCGATTTGGAACCTTATTTGTGCATTGTTAGTACATAAAAATAAAAGAACATGTCAATGTTTTGGATAATAAACTGGAGAATTAGATGGTCTGTGCGTGATGGGCTGTCTCCAGGTAGTAAATTCAGAAATTAGTAACTTCCATGCTGGTCTGGGAGCAAAGGAAAAACATAGAATGTAACAGTTGCTTCTCGTCCCGCGCAGATGGTAAAAGCCCATCGAGGGAATGGGCGAAATCCTTAGGAACCATGTTATAGGCGATGCGGCTACCAACCCATCACTATTGATTCCTTTTTCCACCTACGCCTACAATCATGCTAAACGTGGCCTTAGGTTTTGTTACCTGAGGCTCTGTCTACCCCGTTAAGGATATAGACGTGATTTGTGTATGTAGTAAATAGAGATTGCTAAGTCTATTCCACATAGAGACAGCTGAAGTGTTTGCTAGTTTCCACGTAGTCGTCAGGTATAGTAGAGGTTTAATAACTCTTTGTTTCACTCTAGCTGCAGGCAAATTAAATATAGCCTAAGATACACACGTAAAAGAGTTTTCAAAATCGGTCTAGTAGATCCAGAGATTCCCTCCTGCAACGTCACAAACTTTACTTCTTAAAATATTAAAATAGATTAACAAATAAAAATAAAATAAACTGACAGACTAGAAATGCATGTGTTACAGTGGTGACTCAAGACATGAAAGCTGAACTAAGCCTATCTTACATGAATATGTAGGTCCAAACATAACTGTGTTTAAAAAAAATACTGCAGAGCACTTGCGTCTATCGACACTCGAGTCTGTGGGCATGTCAGTCCGCGGGGAGGCGGAAGCAGCCGGCCATTAGAACGAGAGCGGTATTGTCGTGCGAGAGGCTGCGGCGACAATTACCCGCAGACGGTATCTCAGGATCGAGACGTTTTATACGGACCCACGCCTACGACATGATTCCTAAAAATTTTCGTCCATTCCCTCGACGGGCTTTAACGATGGGCGGGAAGAGGAGCTGGTCAATTCTACGTTTTTTCTTTGCTTCTAGACCAGCATGGAAGAATATGTGTCTATGGGAAAATTAAAAGTGTCGAGTGTTCAAGGCCATGGACAAAAAAAACATGTGAAATGAACCAGCGTGAATGAAACTTAGAAGGCTGTTACTATATCATAAAATAACTCAATAGCTATGCCGTCATTTCTGAGCGGTACAGAAAAAAAAAATGCACTAACTTCAAAGCGGCACTAGGTTATTCGACATTTATTTTTAATCATCTATAAGTTATAAAAACGCCGTAAATTAATAATTAGTCGTAATTCCTCACTTGTTCCTGAGAAATTTCATATATATGTACCTCTCAGAAATGACGGCATAGCGCTCAGAGTTATTTTATGATGCAGTAACAGCCTTCTAAGCTTCATTCATGCTGGTTCATTTCACATTTTTTTTCCATGGGCTTGTAGTCTAATACATAAATCACGTCATTATCCCTTACGGCGTACACAGAACCTAAGGTAACAATACCTAAAGGCCACGTTTAGCATGATTGCGCGTATAGGTGGAAAGGGGAATAAAAATAGTGATGGGTGGCTAGCCACATCGCCTATAACGTGATTCCTAAGATTTTCATCCATTCACTCGACGGGAAGAGAAGCAACTGGTACATTCTGCTTTTTCTTTGCTCCCAGACCAGCATGGAAGTTAAACAAACAAAAAATAAACAAAACAACTATTCATTATTCATTATTATTCTTGTATTTCATCAGCAAGCAATTTCTAGAGCATCCGGTAAACAAAGCCTTCGCTGACGCCTCGTAATTTCCCTTGCGGAAGTATTCACTTTCTTACTATAAAGACTCCTGTTTTACGGACCGAATTGATCGATCCTTCAGAGAAACGTACGCGGAATATTAAACGGCACTTGTTATTCATTATTTTTAATAGAAAATTGCTTGTCGAACCGTAAAAGTTATTCAAACAAACACAGTTTAATTTATGTAATTATGTTACGGAGATCAAACGACACGATGTTATTGCTCGAGTTTCGATCAGCCTCTGAAGTAGCGCTTAATAACCACGTCTCTTTCCTATTCAGTTGTTTACAAACGAAACATTACAGAAAAAGCATAGAATTTACCAGTTGCTTCTCTCCCGGCCCGCATGGATTTCTTTATGCCATCATTTAATGTTATTAGGAGTTAGTTCAAAGGGAACTCTCGGATCTCGGGACTGATGTGAGAGCTGGGTAAGGATCGCAAGGCATGGAGGAGTCTGGTGTCGGAGGTCAAGATACAGTTCGAGTCATTGAGCCTAGCCAGTAAGTAAGTAATTTGCCAGAGTGATCATTTTACGTAACGCTTTTTTTTGACATTAAGAGTCCCGGTTAAACATAGATAGTTTCAAGCGGTGATCTTTTTAATCTTTTCGCCACTACGTTAAATACAAGAGACGTCACCCATAGGCTCGATTTCTTTATTGCGATGCCTTAAGTTGAACCTGAACGCAATTGAACGAGGGTTGCTTTTGCATTGAAGTAATGGACGTATATATAGGTCGTTGGCGTTGAACCTGCGGTGCTGATATACGTGTCGTTGGCGTCGAAAAGGTTAAGTTATAACCTCGCGCTTCTACTGAAGAGGCTTGCAGACTAGGGACCCCATTTTTGAAAGCACATCACTCGAAAGTACCTCTCGAAAGTGGTACAGCTTATATCACTAAAACTACAGCTCTAATCAAAGTTTTGACTAGTTCACAAGATTAATGAGAGCTGTGATTGTCTTATACGCTAGTCGTATTTCGAATTCAGCACAATTTTTTTCACGCATGTGCTTTCAAAAATTGGGCCCTAGTTCTGCAAACGGATTAGTATTTAGGTTAACGTGATTATTACGCACATTTTCCCGTGAATTAATTAGTTTATTCGTCAGCAAAATAACGTCGTGTCGAACGACAAAACTCGAAAACTAATTTCGGCACCGAATATAATTCAAAGCGAGAATCCCCTCCCCTTACATCATAATTAACGCTCGGGCGGAACAAAAGCAGTTCCAATTTGAATTCATCGAAAAATAACGAAGCTAGGGAGGATCCGCGGGAAAAATATAAACATTTTGTTTTTCTAATAAAATTGTGACGTCTGAAATGATTGGGGACGGTTGGCATGACAGGCGCCTTGAGGGTGTGTGCAGAAAGAAAATTATAATGTTTTACAACCCAGTTTAACCCCCTTATTCATAAACGCTCTATAGGCTTCTGCTAACTTAGCAATCGTTTGTCCTTATCCGTGAAAGGTAAATGTCTAAGTGACAGATAAGGACAAACGATTGCTAAGTTAGCAGAGGCCTACAGAGCGTTTATGAATAAGGGGTATCGTTTATAACTAACTATTTATATTAATAACCATTTGTATTTTTTCGCAATGGATTAAATTAAATAACTACTGGGAGAATTTTGAAAATTCTTATACCATTTAGATCCTAATTTATCTCTGAGTAATTATAACATTTACACACAAAGTCACGGGCAGTTAGTTATTTATGAAACATACGACCAAATTAACTTCTTTATGTTGCAAAAATTTACACAAATATAAACTAAAGCTGCCTTAAAAATAACTTACCAAGAACAAAACTTACGCCAAAAATTTAAATAAACCTGGACCCCTAGGTAGGTCCATCACACAGGCAGCATTCCCTAGCCGTTTTGCAATTACGACCATAATGAGAATTGGACGCTCATGCAAACTTTTTTATTACGCGGAAAACTAAAATTGTTGTGGTCCTGTTATAATTTGTATTTACGCAAATAAGCGAACCACTGCACTGGCCAGCACGAAATAATAAAACCACATTAAAAAAAAAAAACGAAAATTAACCTCTAAATTCACAGAGTATACAGCGCTCAATCATCGAGGTAATTACCTTTATAAAAATACCCGCAGCCGTGAAACTTTACTCTATTTCGTTTTGATTAACATTGTGACAACAAACGGGGTAATTTCAGGTTTATTTTGAACAGGTGAAATGTCGACCGCGATTACAATATTTTAAATTGTTTCCAGCGTTGTTCTTTCGACTTGCTGACGTTAAAATGTAACAATCGTATAAGTAGGTAGTATCAATACAATATATATTACTACTTATTCTTCCAAAACATAGAATGCACCAGTTGCTTCTCTACCCGCGCTGATGGTAAAAGCCCATCGAGAGAATGGGCGAAAATCTTAAGAATTATGTTATAGGCGATGCGGCTAGCAACCCATCACTATTTTGATTTACGTTGCCACTCTAAGCAGCTACGATCTTTCACATGTTTAACTATCCCGCGGGAACTGTACGATTTTACGGGATGAAATGTAGCCTATGTTTTAATCTAGGGCGCCAGCTATTTTCGTTACAAATTTTATCCAAACCCGTTAAGTCGTTTCAGCGTGACGAAGGAACAAAATATACACCATATTATATCAGTAGAAAAGTAAGATGAACAATTAATGATTTTCCCGTTCTTTTTCAACTTGATTTTTTACGAATAGACTTTAACTTTCTTTTATTTTATTAAAATAAAATAAATATTATTTATTTACCTAGTGACAGGGCAGAATGTCCTATTCGTGAGCGTATTTTGAATATTAAAATTTTAAAATTAAATAAACCGTCAACCGGTTTATTCTGGTAATAAAGCAAAGGGCCTCGACCCAAAGTTGAAGGGTCGGAAAAATCGTCCCAAACTAATGGAGCGCACGGAGGGAATGAACTTCCAAACTTGCTGGCCAAGCTTTTTTGTTTAAAGCTCAGTGTTCACTGGTTTCAACCCGTGCGTGGTACCTGCTCATACACTCTTATACATACATACATATATTACGTCTTTATCTTTTACAGGTTAGACAGAGCCTAATTATTATTATTTTCTAATTTTTATGTACCCATGACGATCCTTTTGTGAATCTACATTGACATTTCATTAAGCTTTAATTTTGTTTGTTGCAATTTTGTTTTAATTTGATTTCAGTTATTATTATTATTATTATTATTACCATTTTATTTCAATCGACGGTCCCTTGGTAAATTACTTGTTTGACATTTAATTGTACTTTTAAAAGGGTGATAAATAAATCTAATCTAATCTAATCTAAGGTAAGAAAACCTTAAGGTCACTGAGGCTTAGGTACACTCTTACTCAATCTTATTATACTACTACCGCGGCTTCAAATTCAAATTCAAATTCAAACATTTAATTCAGATCAAGTATACATTACCTTATCCTATGCTAGTTAGTTAAGCCTAGGTGCACATGATATTATATATACAGGGCCTATGGACCCCAGAATTTCCAACTCCGTGAATGTACCTTTAATCAATACCGTATGAAACGACGACTTCGCCACAGTTCCGCAAGCTTCCGTTATATATTTTCTGTCACGCCACTAAATATACTCTAACATCTAAATTTCTAACCAATCCGTAGTAAAATTTTATATGATAATGCAACTTTCGCCAGTGAATGCACCGCTTTACAGAGTCACGTGCCGCGAGCGCCAACGAATGGGCGCATAAACGTTTAACGTGACGTTTTCGAACGTTACCATTGTAATGGGGGGATTCGCAGCGAGTGTGCGACGTTGATTATGTGCGATTGATTTTAAGCTCACTATTGTGTGAGTCACACCTTGCGCATGTTCCAAAGTCAAGTCAGTGCTTTTAGTGTAACTTTTGAGTGTACATTGTGTCCCATGAGACTGATATTACGAATATATTCGCCTTATTATAGTTCGCCTTTGTGCATATATTAATGTTTTTTATTTTTTTGTGAATTGTATCTGTTTCTTTATATTTGTACAATAAAGCATTTACTTACTTACTTACTTACTTACTTAATATATAGTTGGCACAATTCTTGCTAGTCATAAAAAGTTTTATTTCCGACAGTAATTCCAAAACCTTCATAGTTCACTCTGCTAGGCTGTGGAATCGGTTGCCGACCTCCATCAGTCTGCCTCCGTGGCGTCGTTCAGGAAGCGCCTGAAGAAGATATGGCTCACACCATCTCTTTAGACATTGTATATGTGTACTCTTATTGTATTTTGTATGTATGCATGTGTGTAATGATATTTAGTAGTTAATTTTATGATTTGTTTATTGTATTTAGATATGTACGCTCTATTATGGCTTTCACTATCTGGAATATTGAACTCACACTTTGTCGGTCCCTCGTTTAATGCTCTTGTCGTCTACTCAAAGGATAAGTTCGCCTTTGTGCAAATATTAATGTTATTTTTATTTTGTTGTGAATTGTATCTGTTTCTTTATATTTGTACAATAAAACATTCACTTACTTACCTACTTATTTTTTTTAGAATTGATGGTAAACTCACCTACTACACTGATGACTTTTCCAAGATTCCTGGAGAATTCACGATTTCATATTATGCACAATATACAGGTACTAAGATAATACTTTGTTGCCATTTCGTGCCGCCGTAGCGCTGCCAATTTTAAGCCAGCTTTGAAAAGTAATTTTATCAAAATTCCCATCAAAATCGGATGCCAAGCAATGTTGAGCGAGCGTGCGATCCCGGGTTCAAACCCATGAATATCTGTTGAAGAGGCCATAGGTCAAAACCACTAAGCAACCGCAATAGAGCGTTAAATATTTTCTTATTAGAAAGAAAAGAGCAATTATCTATGTCCTAATTTTTATAATTTTAGTCGAAAATTCCGATTCTCCCTATTGTCCTTACAGGGTCTCTAAAGAATACGGAAACTGTTTAAAACGAGGAAGGTTTTATTGTCCCAGTTAATGTTTCTAGACTTTGGATTTGAAAAACGAAAGAAAAGTACAAGATTTTAGGACAACTGAAACTATGGAAAAACCTTTGTTAATATAATGCCTACATATATTTTGATTGCGTTAACTTAGAAATTCACTTCACTGCTCCAAGGAGTACCAAATCAGAAAACAGCTATGACACACGGACAAAAAAGAGACAATAGTGTTAATGCAAGAGTTCCGTATTCCCTGTGCACCTGCCGCCCGCACCCCTCTCGGTCCCCTTTGTCGCCTACCCCGCATCCGTGTACCGCGCGGGCGAGGACAAGCGGTCGGTCTATACAATACAATACAATACAATACAATAACTCTTTATTGAACACCACATATAACAACCAAAACAGAAAAAAGGTATACAGAAGAGGTCTATAATCGAGGTACGAGACCCCAAAAAGTATGCTAATGGAAAGAAACGAAGTGTCGTCGTAAAAGCAAAAGCTGCCAAAGCATTCAGCACCCCATAGATATTAAGGGGGCCCACGGCACCGGAGTCACATCCCCGGGAATGCCAATAATGGGGGCGTCGGGCGTGCCCTTTTTAATTCCTTCGACACCGTCCGGGACCATGCCGGTGCCTCATTCCAGTTTGATTAGGTCCCGGCGCCGGGGACAACGATAGGTTAAAACTATAAGCTTGGTATCTTGCGAATCCGTGATACACACTTACATAAATCACGTCTTTAGCCCTTACGGGGTAGACAACGTCTATCGTAACAAGGCCTAAAGGCCACGTTTAGCATGATTGGGGGCGTATAGGTGGAAAAAGGAATACAAATAGATCCGTGACACACTACATAGCTATAAATAAAAAAATAATAAAAATAAAATTCTAAACGACACTGAAAATTAGAACACATAAAAATCCGAAAAGTAAAGCTATGGCCGGGAATCGAACCCGGATCCTCGTCATTCCGTGACGCGTGCTATACCCCTACACCACACACATCAGGCGGGTAAGCCTTCGAATTTTTATATCTGTTACTAACTGTCACGTGACCGTGTTACTATGCGAATTTTTGTCGCTAAGCATCATCTGTTTGAATGATGTGTCTGTACGAAACATAGTTATAAAACAATTTCTTCCACGCTGGTCTGGGAGCAAAGGAAAAAAAAACAGAATTTAACAGGTTGCTTCTCATCCCGCGGACAGTAAAGTCCGTCGAACGAACGGGTGAAAATCTTAGGAATCATGTTATAGGCGATGCGGCTAGTAACCCATCACTAATTTGATTCCCCTTTCCACCTACGCCCGCAATCAAGCTAAACGTGGCCTAAGTCTTGTTACCTTGGGTTTTGTCTCTTTGTGTTCGTGATTTTCGTGTAAGTATGTAAGTATCTTTGAAAATGCAGCAGTGAACCTGCTCTTAATATAAACATGTTCTATACTTAAGCCGTATGTACACAGTACAAAGTAAGGTATACGCAGACAAAGTATTGACGTCCTTATATTACGTGCTCGTGCCGCGGACTCTGTCGGACAAATATCTTGTCCGTCTTTTGTGCACCCGGACAACGATGCAAGGGAATGTTTGAAGACACCCCGGATGAAATGAAATGAATTCTCAAGAGTAAACATCTATAGGGTTGTGGCTATAAACGTATGATGTTTCAGTTTTAGATTATACTTTATTATATTGTACTTGTTCTTAGTATTTTATCAAGTTTTAGAAAGAAGGTAGCGATCTTGATCTGTCTTTGTCTAGTTTTTTTTTGGTGAATGTTCATTTAGTTGATAGTAATCACATGATTGTCATTCAAAGTATATATTTCTAATTTTAGATCCCACCATAGTAGAAAAAAAAAGTTTTAAAGCAAATAACTTATGCTACTTTGACGATATATAACTGTCATTTTTCCATTTTACTGCTTTTCTTTTGCCACACACAAATCACGTCTATTTCCCTTACGGGGTAGATAGAGTCTGAGGTAACAAAACCTAAAGGTCACGTTTAGCATGACTGTGGGCGTATAGGTGGAAAGGGGAATCAAAATAGTGATGGGGTTGCTAGCCGCATCGCCTATAAAGTCATGATTCCTATGCCCATTTCCCCGATTGGCTTTTACCATTTGCGCGGGAAGAGAAGCAACTGGTACCTTGTTTGTTTACATAAGAAAATAAAAACAAAACGATATCGTATCAAAATGCAAATCAAAAATTGCAAACATCCACCGAAAAGGATCCAAACACGTTAATTAAGTACCTACGCCGAATTGGGCCAGTTAAGTGGCCGCGTAAGAAGAAAATGAGGGTTCGCAGTCGCAAAGGGGTGAAGTTATTTGTGAAATTGTCCCCCGCCCGCTCCGTGCGGGGCTATTCGCGCTGATAAGGCCTGGTCAGACGTGAGCGCCGTCGCATATGCCAAGGGAATTGTGTAAGAACGGATAGTCTAAGACCCGAACCTAAGTCGACCTTCACCGAGCTGATAATAGAATGAAACATATTTTATAATAAATTTAGTATGTTAGAAAATATAATAAAAATGGGTAGGCTAAAAAAAATCTGGTCAGACTATTTAAATATATTACATATTTATATATCTATTGATTTATAAATATAATATATCTATAATATACAAAATTATTCAGAACTGATTTCATAGAAGTCAAAGCTTCAATATTCAATTACAGGAATCATAAGCTCACCGATTCAGAACGTGAACGAATTCTATAATACTGATAAAAATTCCAAATAGAAAACACAGTTTTATTTCGTTCAAATTTTCATCAGCGTCTCAATAAACAACGCAGCAGACACTGCAGATCACAATGTCGGCATGTAACCGTTAGATGCAACGTATAATACGAAAATGCAATCTCCCCGATCGCCTTACGAACGCAAAAATAATTCCGAGTATCGGAAAGGAACACCAAGTAAAATATCTGCACCGGGCCCGGAGTGCGCTATGAAAACTCGTTGTAAACCGATAGACCACGATTTCAATCCAAAGATACGTGTACAGACTTCAATTGGAAACTGATATAGAAATGTATCTATGTAGTAGCCACCAGCTTAGAGCGACCCCGCTCACCTCTCGAAATAGCCCACGCTTCGGAACGCATCGGGGTGCCCCGTATAGGAATCGAAAGGTCTGAACATATTCGTCGCATGCGAGATCACATCTAACGCTTGTTAAGACTAATATCTTCGCAGTGTTCGAGAGCTGTAACTCGCTACCGGCAGAGTGTGAAGTTAGTCTGCTAGTACGTAAAAGCCATTATAACAGTTTCCAATACGCTGCCAGCGATTCTGTGAACGTGTTCGGTAATTAAGTAATAAATAGCGAACTCTATGGCGCGATTAAGGCATGTCTGTGAAGTTTCGACAGTCGGTTTAATAGCCTGCATAATCAATTTACTTGAGCAAACTTTTGATTCTGGCATCTCAGTTTTACTTATACAGATATATTTAAGACTTAAATTTTTATTTTATTTTCTTAATTGGGGAAAAACTATTGGGAACGTAATGCAGTACACATAGCCGACACGCTAAACCAATTGCCATTAAGAGTTTGTGGTAGATGTGGCAATGGATGAGAAACAACGCGGGCAACATATCATAATATATTCAACAGTAGCATGCGAATTTTACAAAAACTAATTTCGTAACATAGCAACCAAAACAACATCAGACCTCATTTTCCTTAAAATTGCAGCCATATTCAAGCATTTAGGTTATAACTTGTCTGTTAGTTGTAAAGCGGCACCCTCTTTTATTTTCTACTAGCGACCCCCCCCCCCCCCGGCTTCGCACGGTATATTATGCATGTATTATACATATAAACCTTCCTCTTGAATCACTCTATTTATTAAAAAAAACCGCATCAAAATCCGTTGTGTGGTTTTGAAGATATAAGCATACATAGGGACATAGGGAGACAGGGACAGAGAAAGCAACTTTATTTTATACTATGTAGTGATAGTGATAGTGATATAATGCCGCACGCTAGTTACACAGAGCAGACAGTTTCATAAAAGTATTTAATTTCTCGTATCAATCACAGTCATAGCTAAACAAATGAAAACAAACAAAACAATAAACCACTATAAGAATACTCGCTCGAAACTTGTTTGTCTCTAGACAAAATCCGACGAATAAAAGCAAGTATGTACAATAAATAATTCCATAACACAGTCAGCAGCGATACAGAGTATATTGAAAAAGCATTTCCCTTATACGTTCATTATCTCGCGTCATATAGCGAGCGGCAGTTGGCTGTCGAGCAAATAAACCTGGTACGGTCAGTTTGTACCGGCCGGCGGTCGGTCGTTCCTTCCGGTACATTGTCTTATCCGGACCACTTGGCCGGTCATCAATCATACCCGGGCATATACCCGGGTACCGCGACGTCGGCACGGTTGAATATCGCAAATGGTGTATGTGCATGGGGGTGGAGAGGGCAAAAATAGATGTCCTTGGAAATTTATTGCGCGAATAAATTATCAGTTCAGGCTCAAGCGACTGCTTCCCTGTAAGGGTAGCATCCCCGTAAGAATACATTAGAGTATCAATCGTTATTTTGCCCTGACAATAATATTGTATTAATTTGAAACTTGCTTGCCGTTGCAGATTTTTATCTCAAAAGCGTTTTTCATGCCATTGATGATAAATCGTATACGTAGGTGTGGAAATCGATCTCTATTTTTAAACATTAGATTAAACGAATACGACTATAATGTCAAGTAAATTGACTATACAGACTCGTGCACACAACTTACCCAAAAATGAGTAACGCTCAAGCACCGTAAACACTGACGCCGAAGTACCACTACGAGTAAAAATACACTTTTTCCTCTCCGCCAGCGACTTACTTACGTACCGACATTAAGGACCTAACCTAAGAACTCATCACGCTCTTGTAGACAAAGAAATAAAGACCGCAATATTGACTCCGGCCCGGACACTCAAGGAAATTGAAAGGTCGACCCGAAACGGCGAGCCGGGCGTACCTTTTCGCTACATTGTCTTATCCGGCCATACATCATTTCGCCCGGTTCACCCGTGATCGGGTACGGATAACCAATAACTCGTGCTTTCCACCGTTCGCCGCGGTTGTTTTAATAAGATTTTCGGGTTGCGTTAGCTTTCTTTTGCTGGTACGGTTTAACTCGTTCAGTCAATCGTGGGAAATAACGCATCGGAGAAGTCTCTTTCCATTTCAAATAATTCTATTATGCTTACGTAACAAGAAATACCAACGATACTCGTAAGCAGATTTCATAGTATGGCTCGACATAGTTTTGATTTGTCAATCCTAATAACAATTCCACAAAGTTAACTATGCTCAGTGCAATAACACGACATAATTCATTCGTTCGCCGCTAGTACAAAGACAGTAAACTTATTTCAATACTCAAACTTTATTAAACAATCAAAGTTGCTCAAACTTGCGACACGAACAACCTAAAGTGCAAATCACGCCTAACTACGCCAAGTTCTGATCATGGCTTAATAAACATATCAACAATCGGCGAATGTAAGGGAGCGGGAGCGTCTTTGGGGGGGCACGGAAGGCAGCGGGCGGACCATTATGAAATATGAGGGTCACATCTCGGCCCGATACCAGGATTATCCGGGTCGGCGCTAATCTCTCGCTGACTCCGCCAAAATTGCTCATTTCCACCTACAATAGAGTTACAAATTCGATCGGCACCTGTTCTTCATCGGTGCGAAATTAGAAAAGTTTAATCCACCATCGACCCCGTTTAAGACGGCCCCCCCCCCCTGATAATGGAATATAAGCTCAGAATAGCTCCGCTTCTTTTTTTTATTTTGACGACATCGTTCGCGATAAAATCGGGGCGGCGACGCGCTGTGACAGATTTTGAGGGTTCCGCGAATTAAATTTGGGAGGATTGGGATGAGTTTTAAATTGATTGTTGTAAGAGTACAAGGCAGATAAAAAGTGCTGAGCAATTTGAAATTGGTGGGGGACCATCACTTTTTTGCAGAGCCGATAGCAAATTACCTCACAAGGAAAAGTTAAATTCCTTATTAGTTGCTTCAGGAATTCAAAAATAAATTTGCTTTAATTCTATCAGTTCTTTTTAGCTCTGTTAATTTCTTGAAGTTAAAACTTCTTTAGCGGCGTTGAGCACTTTTTGGAATGGGTAAAAAATGTTAAACTCGCGTCAGGTAAGACGGAGGGAGAGATAAAGTACTAGAATCGCAGCTCTCCGCTAAGAGCTTATTTTGAAATACGAAGAAGCCAGAGTCGCGTTAAGGTATGCTTAGCCTAGTGGCATAAGCTATGAATTTTGACAGTGGGTTCGCTCCGGTGACTGCGGTTCAAATCTCGTGTAAAAAAAGTTTTTTTCTCTTTTTTTCTTTTTGAAGTGCGTTGTGCACTTTTTTGATGTTTTTTGCGCAAGTGTGCGTGTGTGTAGTTTTCACTTCTGCCGGCACTCCGAGCGTGCAACCCGCCCGTTTTTTTGTATTGTTACTTAGGATATGTAAACAAATCATTAGTAATATTGCTACGGAGGTTGTACAAGATTGTAATGAAATGAAACAACCTAATCTAACCTAACTTAATTCTAACCAGACTGAGTCTGTACTCACAACATGACCTCACCTCCGCATTTACGCAGTGCCGTGGCGCAGGCCTTACGTTTTCTCACAGTTTCTTCACACATTTTACGACCGCATAGCCTAGTGGTTAGTGACCCTGGCTATGAAGCTAGAGGTCCCGGGTTCGAATCCCGGTAGGGGCAGACAGTTGTATGATGAATACGAATGTTTGTGCCCGAGTCATGGATGTTGTATGTATTTAAGTATGTATTTATCTACATTATATAAGTATGTTTATCCGTTGCCAGGTACCCATAGTACAAGCTTTGCTTAGTTTGGGGCTGGGTCAATTGGTGTAATTTGTCCCAAGATATTTATTATTTATTATTATTTTGATGCGTCAACGCACCGTCAACGTTTTACGCGACGATGTGGTCGGTCCTTTGTAGAATTTGTAATACTATAGTAAGGTGGCACTGTGTGGGTGTGAACCTAGTTGGATCTGACTGTATACGTAGAAGCAGAGTTTATTCCATAATAACATACTCGTAAGTCATATGGTCGGGTTACCACCACGTGTGGTCAAGAGCTGCGGTTCCTTTTTGGATCCGTCCGAGGGGAACAACAGTGCTTGATCCGGCCCACCCTGGGCATCGGCTAATGATTTCCTGGCAGTTTCTGAGGGATATCATTATCCGTTGGCTAAGAGCCCGACAGGGGTGGAGGGGGGTCTTTGACCATTACCGTACAACGTTGCCGACATTTTGTCACAAGATTTTTTAATCATATTTTTGTTACTTTGACATTGGCGAAGTTGTCGTCGCTATAACGACTTGAAACGCCACAAATAAGAAGAAGAAGAAGTCATATGGTTCTGGTGTTGCAACGCAATTAACCCACGGAACCCTGTAACAAGGCATTATCTCGAGTACCTGCGCGGGGGCAATCATTCGTCGTTAAAATTTAATGGCCGCCTCTACTGGCAAGGTCACGGGCGAGAGTTAACAGATGCTTTTGTTTTAACAGGCCAGTCGCTTAAGCGGTAAGGTTAAGGTATCGTCAGTAAAGATAAGAGGTGATTGAAAAAAAAAACAGCCTGTATGAACCAAAATTTGTAAGTTGTCAACGGTCACTTTGAGAATAAGTCGACCGATATGTGTTTTTTTGCGATGTTCATAATTATCGGGGGCCCGATTTTTTTTAATCTATCATTTTATGCAAATATGTGAGAATAATAAATTATGTATACTGGTCTGGGAGCAAAGAGAAAACAGAGTGTACCAGTTGCTTCTCTTCCCGCGCAATTTTAGGAATCTTATTATAGGCGATGAGGCTAGCAACCCATCACTATTATAATTTCCCTTACCACCTATATACGCCCACAATGAACGGGGCCATTAGGTCTTGTAACCTTAGGCGCCTATCCCGTAAGGGTTAAAGACGTGATTTATGTATGTATGTATGAAAATACCACTCGAAAGTAGTAAAAAAAGACTTGTAACTGTAATTTTCTTCAACTCTACTCGTTTTTCAATTTCAGATTAAGTTTTCATTCCGTTCGTATGGTCATTTCACGTGACTTATTTTCAAAAATCGGCCCTCAGGTATCTTAGTCACCCTTTGCACCATCCATAGCAGGGAATAGGGCCCATCCTAGTCTAAAACGTTCGTCACTAGCATTAATACCGGACATCACGAATTTCGTCGATATTTCCCTCTCTTATCTTCTGTCGCAGTCACAACCACAAGTCTATACCCAGACCGACAGCTGAAGGAACTAATAAAAACGTTATTAACCCCCCCCCCCTCAATAGAGGGATTCTGAAAATAAAAGTGTCACATCCCATAAATCCTAAATGAATATTCAGATTTATTGTCAAATCGATGCTACCGTGTAACGTTTGATACGGCAATAAAGTATAATGTATGATGTCGTATGGCATGGTACTATAACAAATATTACAAAGACAAAATTGAACCTTGAATTGTAAGTGGAGAGTTCAGTGTTTTTTGTCGCCGGCGTGTGACATACGAGTTTTAATGGCGAGCGAGAAATGTACGAGTTGCAGGTAATTTAGACGAAGCCGGATAAAAGCGAAATGTCTGAGTAATCCAATAAAATACTTGTAATTTGCTTAACGGTTCGCTTATATTTACAGCGAGTTACGTACTAAGTACCAAATTACGTAAGTAATAGGGTCTGTTAATTTACGAGAACTTTAACCTCCGACACAAAGGGAGGCAGTTTGTCTGTCCGTGTGTCTATCTGGGGCGCTATAACTTCAGTCAGTTCAGCCAATTAAATTTCATTCGCATCAAATTTTTAAATGTCTGCTTTTCTAATTTTCGATGGGGCTTATTAGATTTTTAATTAAATTTTTGTTTAAGTCATTGGAGCAAATCAGTGGGAAACATTTATGTTTTGTCAGCAACGTCCTCTCTCTTTCTCTTCCTCTCTCTCTCATTCTCGAGGACTCACGCTAGACAATGCAAGAAGGCAGTATGCGCTATGGGGTTTATCAATTTTACTATAGGCAGGTTATTAAGTGATGGTGGATATAAAGAGCGTTTTTTTCGACGTTTTTTTTATAATAAACCATTTCAACCCGTCTTGTGCGAGCTATATACATGTCACACTGTTGGACACAGGCATTCACTCAAAATTGTCCAAGCTTTGGCTTTTCAAGCAGTGTATGGGTTCGTATCCCAGGCTCACATCTCAGAGTGTTTAGGTTTTTAAATACTACCTACTTAATTTGAATGGGTGCGGATCAGAATATATAAAGTTTGAAATGTATAATGGGTTAAAATACATAATGGTTCAAAATATAATTATACTGCTATTTTCTGTGTAACTATTAGCAAGATGAACTTTTTTGATAGCGTAATATGAAGATTTGTTTAGGTTAGGTTAGGTTTAGTTTATAACAATCCTGTTAATTTGCAATTTTCTGAGAAAATTGCATTATATATTTTGAACCATTATATATTTTAACCCATAATACATTTAAAACTTTATGTATTTTAATACGTACCCAATTTAAATATCTTGCAAGAAACGAAGCTATCAGTCAAATTTTACGGCCGTGAATTTTAACGCTTCGAATTCCATTTGCGGTGTTATGTTGAAACGGGTTCAAATTCAAACTTTAGCAGTAACACGGGGATAAAATATTTTACAGGTGTGTGACAGCCCCCGCCTTCGCAGGTATTTTATGACGTCACAGCTCAAGCCCTAATGCGATTTGAGCAATTAATTTTACTGTGAGCAGAGATAATTTTGAGTTACGATTTTGTATGGAACTTCAAATGATGTTAAGAGCTTCAGCGAGAGGCGATGCCGTTTGAATTGCCCGAGGACGTCTGACTGTTTATACTAAGCATAGATTAAATATAACGAATAGAATGAGAATTTTATACAATTTAAGAAAAAAATATATAGATAGGTACCTAGTTTATGTTATTCGTTGTATGGAGTATGACTGGTAAGCAAAAATTTGGTATTATAATTAAGTATTTTTTAATAAATTAACTTAATTTTACTTCCATGCTGGTCTGGGAGCAAGGAAAAAACACAGAATGTGCCAGTTGCTTCTCCCGTGCAGATGGTAAAAACCCATCGAGGGAATGGGTGAAAATCATAGAAATCATGTCATAGGCGATGCGGCTAGCAACTCACACTATTTTGATTCCACTGTCCACCTATACGCCCACAGTGTCTTGCTAAACGTGGCCTGTAAGTCTTGTTACGTTAGGCTCTGTCTACCCCGTAAGGGATAAAAACTAGCTATGTTAGCTTACTAAACTTAATAATGAAGCCAAGCCGCGGAGGGCGAGAGCGAAACGAAAAATTAGCAAAAATTATGATAAAGCAAAAGTAAAGCGAAAATTTATTCGCTATAAAGAAACTTGGCCCAAGTTATGGAGGAAGTCTATAACAAATATATTAAACGGGTATAAAGTAACAATTACCATAAAATTAAGTCGGTTTTCGTCTTGATTTACGTCTGAAACCAGCGTCATGCTGCGCGAATCAATTTTGATAGCAACTTTGACCGGCTTTGGAATAAGTTACGGTGCGTACATTTGCTATTCAAATTTCCCTGTAAGCATCGTGCTTGTAATTGTGTCGTACAGACACATCATTCAAACAGGTGACGCTTAGCGACAAAAAATTCGCATAGTATCAAAGGTCACGTGACATCTAGTAACATATTTTATTGAATCAGACGTTACTTTGCGGAGGTCCATTTCAATGAGCAAAAAATTTTACACCTGCTATGGGTGGTGTAGGGATATAGCACGCGTCACGGAACGACGAGGATCCGGGTTCGATTCCCGGCCATAGCTTTACTTTTCGGATTTTTCCTGCTCACATAAAAAAAAAAAAATGTGTTCTAATTTTCACTGACATTTAGAAATAATTTCATAGTGCTTGTGTTTTAAATTCGTAATCATAAAGCCCGTTTAACCACGCTCTGTTATGTTCTAGTCATCTCAAGTGTCGGTTGTCTATGATTCTGTCTCTATTTATTACTACGAAACTGACAGAGACGTCATCATAGACAACTGACATTTCCAGCATATTTCAGAAGGTGGTTGGGTTGGTTCGACTAGACTCCCTTAAAAAGATTTTTCATTAAAACTTGATCCAATAAGACAAGGAATACGGAACAAATACGGACCCTTCAATATTCCCACGGGATTGGTAATCTTACACGGGAACAAAGAAGAAAAAAACCAGAAACCCTAGTAAAACTGCGTGAAGGTTGATTACGTACTCTCATAATGATTATACCCATTTAAGATCCTTGACCTCCATCAAGGAGTGACCTCGAAAATTTTCCAATTAACACTTCAGCGGCCACACCCACTCGAATTATTCAAAACGAGTGAAATTAACGCTCGGAACGTACCTTTAATTTACCTAAAATAATAGGGCCGTTCGACCTTACCTCAACTTAGCAGGCTGTTCCAAAACAATACATTTGATTGAATTCAGGAACTCCAACAGAGAGGTAAGTTGAAATTGGCCATTTTATTTCTTGTAGGTACGCGATACATAATTTTCATGAAGAAACCTAGGGTACTTTTCATTGAACAAAAATCACCAAATTTGGTAAGAAGCAAAATTTTACAGTAACACCATTCCTTTTTGTAACATGAACTACGCGTAGAATACAATTTTTTTACTAACGTTAGGTGAATGCAAATTTTCTTGTGTGGAGACGTCACAATAGGAATCTCTCTCCATGCAGACGTTATGAGTAGAAACCGAACGGCAGAATTATGCTTAGTGTAAGTTTTCGGTCACAAAATACGTCTCGAACGCTTTTGCGTTTAAATGTCAAATACTACGAGAACAGTTTGTTGCCGTTTCGATCCGCAAGTGGCGCTGCCAATTATTCCATAGTAACTAAGACGGTTACGTGAACGCGTTCGAGACGTTTTTATATGCGAAAACTTACACTAGCGGCTTAGGTCTATCGACCCGTAAACGACTAGTAGTAGCTTTTACCAAAATATAGTTTTTTATTTCTCGCATCGTTGCTTTCGTTCCTAGACTAGTCAATTCATGGCAGTGGACTCGTAAAATTTTACGATAAATGTTATACCTGAAGGTCTCCCACATTTTTGACCACTCACAAAGGGCCGGTGACCCGTTCGGCAAATCCTGCCACACGCGCGAGGCACATACTAATTGACTAATTAGCTTACATCGCGCACCTACATAATTGCTTATATAATTACAAGGCGGGAATGTTGCCTGTTTGTGCTACAAGCGACGAGCGACAGGCGGTAAAGTGACAGTCCTGTTCAATTCAATGTTTGGGAATACGGTTCCATTAAATTCTTGATGATTCTGCCAATGTCGGGGTTGGATAAGACACGGCCAATAGACTTTAGTAGAGTCGAAATCGGATCGAGCGCTGTCAGATGTGGCTAGTAGTGTCAAAAATGACAGCTGAAGAATCGGAATCGAATAGCACTTAGATGAGACGCCATGGTAAGGCCCCTGGAGCGGTTTCTAAACTAAAAAAGTGGCTCAATTTTCGAAAGTGCGTCACTCAAAACGTAGGGTTGGTGGTTTATGGGTGGTGGTGGCCGCTCACCAACAGGTGTGGCCGCCAACCCTAGCGCCACCGACTAAATAAACTGATAGGAAGCATAAGTAGCTTGCGTCAGTGACGTCACACATCCTCTTTCACACCAGCACGTTCCCTCATCACACTATTCCTTATTCTATCTTTCAGTGATACACCTTCCATACTCCTCAACGCTCTCATTTCTACTGCATTTATTCTCCTTCCATGCTTCTTTCGCCGTACTTCTTTTGAAATTGATATACTTATAAGTAGTCTTGCAACCTCTGGTCTCTTTACAATTACGTCCCTGTCACAGGCCACGCAAAGCAACGCGCGTACGGCCAGGAGGCCGCAAAGTACCCCGTTAGGTAATCCGACCCGTGGCGGTTTCCATTAGGCGTATGAGATTTCCGATCTATCACTGCTGAACCCGTTATCGTATTGAAAAAGGTATTCATTAAGTTTTAACAGAGAAAAGATCGCTTCGTGTCTACGTTTTACGATCACAGGTAGATATGTATTTACGCTAACCATGTTGATTAAACTTGCATGTTTATACAAGACTAGCTTTTGCCCGCGGCTTCGCACGAGTGAACCATGAGCATTTCAAAGAAGCACCCAAACCTGCAAGCATGTAAGTATGCAAGCAGGCATGCAAGCAGTTTGTATGTTCGTTTGTCTGTCTCTGTAAATATGAACAGATTTTTTAATTGTAGCTGAAGCTCAAAGTGGTGGTGAATACATTTTGAAATCTAATAAAATAATACGAAAAAGTTCCGATTCACACAGTTACGAGCATAGGGAACCCTAAAAACCCTACAAATCAAAAGTATAGGCAAAGTGATTCCCTTAAAGCAACACGTAAGTTAGGTGTAATCCGGGTTTAAAAGAACTAAAAAGGGAAATCTGAAGGCTACTACTGCTTTTATGGGATTTGCTGGGAATCCGACCAAAGTGTCACAGGCTGTGTTGAAAGGGAAAAAGGAATATAAACCAGGGTTTGTGAATAGAATATTTTTATAAATCGCTTTTGTTTTTTGTGAGAACTGGTGCGTTATGATTTTCAGAAAATGTAAGTAAATGCTTTATTGTACAAATATAAAGAAACAGAGACAAAGACGAACTTATCCCTATAAGGGATCTCTACCAGTTAACCTTTGAGTAAATGAGAGGAGCATAAAGCGAGAGACCGACTTCGAGTGAAATACAGTCTGAAATTATTGTTAGTAAATTTTGTGCAAGTAAAATTTTGACAACCATTTATTAACACAAAAACCACATTCGTATTGTTATAACAATAGTAAATATCAATTAATCAAAGCGGCACAATAGTTCAAAGCTCTCGAGACAACGGTCGAAATTACCAGCATAACTCGACCCTTGCTTGGGGCGTGGGTGGTACCGGTCAGGGGTCAAGCGTGGGCGGTGGCGTGATGCAAGGGTTCATTCACAAACCGAAGAAGCGAGCGTGAAACAGGTCTTTGAGCGTAGTAAACAATGTAGACGCTTTGTCGCCCTTGACACAGTCCAAACAATAAAAACAGTAAACTAGCTTTTTTCACATACATACAAAACTATAGGTAAGTATAAGATTTTATCATGTTTTTTAGCATCTTTTACAAAGTCGTAAAAGTTAAAGTACGAGAAAAATAATATTTTGTCAAACAAGGGTGAAATTTCAACAAGCAATCCGAACAAATCTGAACTTTTAGCCTTGGTTCAGAGCCTCGATTGAAAAAAGTCGCGCACTTACAACCGCACATCATTCTTTCCGCGTCCTTTATCCCTGTGCCCCATGCATATGTTTGTTAAATAACTTAACATTGCATTTTCATGTTCCTAAAATTGTGAATATTTCACACAGACTTTGCTATCGGTATGCAGCAGCGGAGTAGCAAGGTAATATGTAAAACTTTCGTACTGCCTAACAATTTCCTATTCTGTGTACTGCGCCGAGTTTATAGTGTATTACAAATTGAGTGCACGGACCGGCGCGTCTACAATGGTCGCAGCACGGGCGCCCACCGCTTTGTCCGACGGTCGGAGGAGACGAGACTCAATGCGACGACATTGTGGAACGCCCGGCTATATTTGATGGGAATTCGAACGATCTAGTAATTCTAGGAACGATCTAGTACAAACGCGGTACCAAAAAGTGATTAGTTTTTTTATATATGAGTTGCAAGAGCATACATACACAATTACACATACACAAATCACGTTTCTATCCCTTACGGAGTGGACAGAACCTAAGGTAACAGGTACCTACAGGCCACATTTTAGCAAGATTGTGGGCGTATAGGTGATGGGTTGCTAGCCTCATCGCCTATAACATGATTCCTACGATTTTCGCCCATAACCTCGATGAGCTTTTACCATTTGCGCAGGTAGAGAAGCAATTGGGACATTCTATGTTTTTTCTTTGCTCCCAGACCAGAATGGAAGAAATATGTAAGAGCAAAATCGACAAAATGAATATTAGAATAATCGATTTACCGAATGCCTGCAGTGAGAATAATGATGAATAGAATATTATAGAATTATTTCGTGCCAAAATTCTTCTAGAAACTTTCTTGTTACCTGAATGGCTAAAACCTAAGAACCAGAACGACTTAAAAAAAAAAACAAGTCTGGCAACTGTTTGCCGACCATAAAAAAAAAACTTTAGTACGTGTAGAACTTGGCCTTAAAGCTTATTAAAGTGTTAACACACGACACAACAAAACTTGTAACAACTTGGTAGCAATTTAGCATTAGCGTGCAAGTTGGTAAGCGCTACGAGTTACAATGCTACGCTTTGTAGCGGTGCTACGAGAACGTGTAGCAGGTAGCTTCACTTTCATACAGTCGCCGTTATAAAACAAATGAAACCGGCTATGTACTGAATGCATTCAAATAATTTTGAGCAACTTTACAGTTTTAGTAGTAAGTAACCACTGTGTGTCGTTAAAAGAAATGTTGTGTTTCATTACACTATCATGCTTAATAGATATGACCAATTTTATTATGGAAGAGGAATAAATGCACCACTAAAACATAATGTTTGACAAATTTTAAAACTTTAAACTTATGTTTTAAAGTGTGAGCGAGGAGAACGTAACCATAGCAACGAGTGGCAAGAAAAACTTGATCCACCCAAATACACTCAATTCCATGAACAAAATACCAACAGGGACAAAACTAAAACGGCAGATAAAAATACCGTGTTAGCCAAGGCAGAAAATCGACGCGTTATTTCTGAAGCTTCTCCTATCGATATACCCAAGAGCCTTACTTTTCCACTAATGGCCTATAGACATTAAATCGATCTGCCACTAATTCGCTCTGGAAGGCCAGTCACCGCGTCAAGTTAGACTGACGGGGCTCACTTAGCGCGGTTAGCGGCGAGTCGCGGCGGATCGACCTATCAGAGCGCGGAAATAACACCCAATGAGAGTAGAAAGTTCATGCCTAGTTATTTTAGTTTGCTTTTTTGCAGTAATTTTTGAATCAAGTGAAGAATTATGTTATTATTGAAGTTGTTATACTTAATACTAACCGCAAAAGAAATAGGCGGGTAGGGAGGTGGAAAAATCAGTAATAATTCAAAATATTAGGGAACAACTGTCACATAGTACTATGACCTAAACAGTTGTTTATTCACACTAAGCATTTTCCAAGCAAATTTGTGAAATTCATATAAACTACACAATTACTTAAAGAATTACAGAAATCCGAAAAGTAAAGCTATAGCCGGAATCGAATTCGGATCCTCGTCATTCCGTGACGCGTGCTATACCCCTACACCACCCGTAGCAGGTGGGTAAGCCTTCGAATTTTTCTATCTGTTACTAGCTGTCACGTGACCTTGTTACTGTGCGAATTTTTGTCGCCAACCGTCATCTGTTTGAATGATGTGTCTCTACGACACAATTACAATGTACAATTAATTAATACCTACAAAAATATTAAACATTTTATCACGAATATCATTGACATCACAACCAGACGAGTAGTTTCGTCGTTACGACAGAACACGCGTACACACAATCATACATACAGTGACTGGTAAAATCATAGCCCCTTTGGCTTTTCCGTAGCTAGTTTAAAAATATATATTGGAACCCGAAACGCGACGGCCCCCTAATAAAGCAAGTCAATTACTTAAGCCTGCCATAAATCCGCTATCGATCAAAGTTCGCTGTAACTCCTCAGGGTTGCCACACACACATAAGGCATTATTAAAGGTAAAGACACATACACAGTCGTATTAAATGTGTCAATTAAAGGAACCAACTTTATTTTGCAAATAGGCCGCCAAGGGCTCTTTTACATGTCTCTTTTGAAACTACTATTTCAAATGTAATGTCGCACATAAATTCCGGAAAACTCCAGAGGTGCGAGCCCGGGATTCGAACCCACGATTCCTGCTTGAGAGGCCGCAGGTCAAACCACTAGGCTACCACATACTGCTGTCGTAGAATTTGACAGTTTAACACGAAACCATGCTGGTCTGGGAGCAAAGAAAAAACAGAATGTACCAGTTGCTCTCCCCGCGCAGATGGTAAAAGCCCATCGAGGGATTGGGCGAAAATCTTAGGGATCATGTTGTATAGGCGATGTCGCTAGCAACCCATCACAGTTTAGATTCCCTTTCTATCCATATCCCCACAATTATGCTAAACGTTTAGGTCTTGTTACTTTACGCTCATGATCTATTTTTTCTTGTCTTGATTATTTTCTATAAAATTGTGTATATTCTCTTTTATTTGTGTATCTTGCAAAAAGGAATAAATGTCTTCTTTCTTTCTTTCCTTAGGCTCTGTCTACCCCGTAAGGGATAAAGACGTGATTCATGTATGTATGTAACACGAAAACGTCTTAGACGTTTGTCACGACAAATCAATAACACTGTTGGCACAGCCCTGGCCTGCCAGCCGCGCTGC
This sequence comes from Pandemis cinnamomeana, assembly GCA_932294345.1. Taxonomy (NCBI): domain Eukaryota; kingdom Metazoa; phylum Arthropoda; class Insecta; order Lepidoptera; family Tortricidae; genus Pandemis; species Pandemis cinnamomeana. The sequence goes on along the minus strand of OW028710.1, from coordinate 12,450,694 downwards.
TGGCGAGGGATTGAATCATGGCCGCCGCGCACCGGACAGGCGTTTCCGTATTACCTTGTTATTATTTACTACTGTGCTGGTTTTCAAAATAAAAATCAAAAAAATCAAAATAATTTATTGCAAATCACATTACAGGCATAAGATGGAATATTTTGATTAGGTCTACATGTGACACCCTGCAAGGGCACGGCAATATCAGAGGGCTCTATTATTATTATTATTTTGGAGCAAAGAGAAAAACATAGAATGCACCAGCTGTTTCTATTCCTGCGCAGATGGTAAAAGGCCATCGAGGGAATGGGCGGAAATCTTAGGAATCATGTGTTAGGCGATGCGGTTCTCCAAAACTGTTGGATCCCTGGCTAATATTTTAGATACTTTTTATCCCGGAAAATTAAAGAGTTCCCGTGGGATAGTTAACAAACTATAATAACTTATGCAGCTTAGTTCACAACAACTTAAGCGTCTAATTAAGTAACATTGACGTCCTGACACCTTATATTGCCGCGGTTACATTAAACGTGCATACATAAAGAGTTGAAATTTGGTATATACAGTTAGTTTCAGTCCCAGAGACGCACATAGGATACTTTTTATCCCGGAAAACAGCATAGTTCCCGCGGGATTGTGATAAGCGAATTCAGCGCGGACGGAGTCGTAGGCAACAGCTAGTAGAAAGATAGAGGGTGATGTCAAATAGAGAGCCGTATCAATAAAATTTACCCCCGACCCCGTATCTTTATTAACATAGTACAGATTTCTCAACATCGACACGCGGATCTGTAATATATCTTCATGCCTCGACCCTTCTAATCTCCATCCCGAGAGAATTCCGCCACAGTATAAAAGAAGTAACACATCCACGAACAACGCACCAAATAAGCATTCGCAAAAGACATCGTCCCAGAGGAACGAAATGACAACTGCGAGAACGTGTTTTTCAAAGGAACAATAAGCACGTTTTAGATGCGTCTTTAAATAATAATTGAATTCTTAGAGTTGACAAACGGATGTTCCTGAAACGAAATCGTTTCTGCCGTTGCCATTGACCTTTGCCCGACTGTCCATTATATGCAGTCCAGTCACAGAATGAAGTTTTGCCTGAGGTAATTTTATGTGACATGTTCAGATCACAACTGCAATGACATTCTTTCTCTTTCTATCAAACGATATAGGATGGGCTAGAAAAAGATGGTGAATACCATTGCAAGCGCAAGCTCGTTTGACAATTCAATATGGCGAATGCGATTGTTATTCCGCTTGCATATAAAATATACATACACAAATAACGCCTTTATCCCTTACGGGATAGACTGAGCTTAATTTAACAAGATCTGCACGGGAACATTCTGTATTGGTTTCTTTGCTCCCAGACCGGCATAGATTCCGAGTGCATTACAAAATAACCACAGTTCCATTCTCACCTAGCAGCGGATGAAAATGAGCGGGCGGGCGTCCTTGGACAGATTAGAAGAAATCATGTTGTTCATAGATTGCTTACTGCTTTTATACTTTGACAGAATCCTTCAACTATTTGCAAAATCTGTGTAAAGACATAACTAGAGGCAACTTGGGCGATTAACGCGACCTCCGCCCGACTGACTGGAGCTCGCAAGTTCTGCGCTCGACTTGCAACCTTTTATTGAATTTAGTGAATGAATACAATTTTGTTGACGGAATACTTGGAATTACTGTGACGCGAAAACTGGAAGTTCTGACCTAGTTTAATGTAGCGAGTTCCCACTCGAGTACAAGTACGAGGGATTTATATATTTAAAAACTAGTTGATGCCCGCGACAGAATTCGCTTATCACTATCCCGCGGGAACTATGCGTTTTCGGGATAAAAACTATCCTATGTCCGTCCCTGGGACTGAAACTAACTGTATACCAAATTTCAACTAATTATGTATGTGTATTTAATGTAACCGCGGCAATATAAGGTGGCAGCACGCCAATTTTACTTAATTAGGTGATAAGTTGTTGTGAACTAAGCTGCATAAGTTATTATACTTTTTTAATTATCCCACGAGAACTCTTTAATTTTTCGGGAATTAGATTATCTAAAATATTCCATTTAAATCGGTCCAACAGTTTTGGAGATTAGCGAACATATATAGAATAGGTAAATGAACACATCCATACATACGTTATGTCTGTCATTTACCTATGTCATACATACGAATGTATGTTTTGAATTAAAGAAAAAAGTAATTGTATTACTTAGAAAGGTATACAAAGTACGTAATAAAATTCAGTCATATACCTTACTCTCATTTACTTATAAATGGCAATAACTGTTTTTTGTGATTTTTCCTAGTTGTGTCATGAGACCAGACTGTGGTAAATAACCAAATGTTTTTAATCTAACATCTAACGAATCACACGAACAGTGCCACAAGTACAAGCTAGTATTTTTTTACTGGCTGGTTATAATTCAACTCTTTATTTTTTCCTCGGCTAGAATTCGAACCACAACAATAATTTTAAACTATCTCTAAAGCCAGTGTTACAAGTTCTAAATTCAAAAGCTTCGCCTTGTGCACGCCACGTTAATTGGCCGCTTCCTCGATAGCGCCGATAAAGTAGCTCGCCAATTAAAAGGCGTGAACGAGTGACGTTTAGACGGGGCACCATAAAGAACCCGCCGTATAAACGGAAGGAAAGTTTGCTGGCTGAATGCAATAGCCCGCAGTCTTTGTAGTTTAAAAAAAAGTGTTTACTTTTAATTCAACGCCTTCTGCGTGGCCAGCACGAAGGGCACGCGTTGTAGCTCTGTCCTTTTTTGACATAACATGATGAAACGAGACGCACTTACTTATCGAGAAATAGTCACCATACTTAATAATAAACTTAAGCAATTGTGAAAAACACGGATTATGACGCACTTATTTCGTTTAGTTAGAATAAACGGAGCTTTATTGTAAAATTTGTGGAGTTACGTGACTAAGACGTTCGTGTTTCGTTATTTATTGGACGTTTTATGGACAACGCCGATCAGTGGAATTCACATTACCAAGTTACCTTTATTTACTAGGTACTGACACATTTTTTTTTGGATTTATGTAGGTACTTAATGCGATTAAAAAAAAGCAGAATCCGAGTGCCTCTTAAGTATCTATTCTATAAACTGGCCACATCTACGCGGCCCGGCCACCAGTAAGTATAAGTAGAAAACAATGTCGACCAATCACCGTGTGTTATTTCTGTATACAAAATGGCGGCTCACCTGCCACTCCGGAGATCGGAATCAATCGAGAGAGAAAACCCCGATAATATAATGGAATTGAATTATCACGAGATGAAGACGCGGTGCCGCATCATAGAGCGAAACAGAAGATTAACTTTCATACATATCACTCAAAACAGGAACAATAACGTCACAAGTGACGGAGAAATAAGAATTCATAGAGCCATGAACGGTGTACTTCTTATTTCTGGCCGCTTTAAAATTATGTTCCATATCTTTTAGACAAGCCCATTGGCCTTTTTTCCAAAAATACTTTTTCTTATTTCAAGCCCTGACGCAGGTGTTATGAGCTTGTCGTTGTTGTCTGTGTGTGTTTCTGTCTGTGTCTCTAGCTCTCAAGTCGAAGGACCGACTTTTATACGGTTTTTTTTCATTCGAAAGCCAGTTTCCTTGCGGTAGCTCTTAACCATGTTTGGTAAAAATCTGTTCAGCAGTTTCTGCGTGGAGTGTTTAAAAAATAATTACTATAATGTAACCTTATGAGGTTACCTATCTCCATTTCACAAAATTGCTTTTTAGACCAATTCGTAAATTCTCAGGAGTGACGTTCTAAAAACAGGTCCTGTTCTAAACATTTGTTTTGATGAAACATTACATTAAACACCCACAAGAACAGAGCTTGTGGGAACACAGCCTTCTGCTACTTTATTAGCACTGCGGCGACCGGGAAAGGCACGCGCTGCAGAAAGAATCGGTAATTCGATTGTATTCGATAACAATTTGGCTCAGTATCGATACTATGTTCCCGCGAATATCGTGATACGTGCGAGGCTATTACGGCGGCGTGGAAATTCGGAAACTTAATAAATCGAGCGAGGGAAACGCGAGGGTTATGAGAATAGAATTACATGTTTCGAAGTCCGGTGCACCACATACGGGTCACAAACGCTTTTGTTGCCCGTGGTCATGCCACAGGTTGATCCGACTGGTTTCACTTTTTCTGATTATTGAAGATAACTAACTAATCTAACCTACCTATTTTTGTATTAAAATATTCAAAATAATGGCAGCACTTTTCCCGCGTAGGACACGTTAGTAGGACCACGGATAATAGACTGACAAACAAGCTGTCAAATCCGTGCCCCACATGTGGGTCACGACAAATTGTTATCAAAGTAAAATAGCTCTCCGAAAATAGCTCTCCGTTCCAGTTCCGGAACTGAATCTACTTGGATCATTCTAGAATGTATACATTTTCAAGTATTGAGCTTACAGAATGCTCCATCATTATTATCAGACAGAATACTATTCGATACAAGTTTAGTTTAGATTGATTGTACACTCCAACTCGACGTAGACATGCATGAATAAAATAGTGTTGGACCTTTGATGTCGATCTGCTGACTTAATAATGAATTAATAATATTTAAATTGTTGGTACTAACTATACATACATATATCACGTCTTTATCCCTTACGGGGTAGACAGAGCCTAAGGTAACAAGACCTAAAAACACGTTTAGCATGATTGTGGGCGTATAGGTGGACAGGGAAATCAAAATAGTGATGGGTTGCTAGCCCGCATCGCCTATAACATGATTCCTAAGACTTTCGCCCATTCCCTCGATGGACTTTTACCTGCGCGGGAAGAGAAGCAACTGGTAAATTCTATGTTTCTTCTTTACTCCCAGACCAGCATGGAAGCAATATAGTACGGTCAAGTGCAAAAATAAGTATCGATACGAACTTCTCAAAAATATGTCCCACGACCTTATTACGCCGGTGTAAGAGTGTATGGTACTTATTTTTGAAACTTTGGCTAGATACATATTATTACACTTGACTATATATGCGATTTTATGTTCGTATCGTAATAGAATAGGGCTTCAGGTTTCCTGGCGATCGATCAGTATCACACACCGCGGCCAAGCCTGTCAGGTGCAGGCAGCCCGCTTTGTTATTAGCCGGGAGACAGAGATAAAAGATACCCTCTATTCTGGAACACTACAGCTTCAAGGCATTGTGAAGAAAAAAGTATTATAGGCGAAGGCTCTTCTGATTTAGCTAATTATTACGAATTCAAAATTAATCGGGATATTTGAATACATACTCTGTATACCTTTTTTCTGTTTTGGTTGTTATATGTGGTGTTCAATAAAGAGTTATTGTATTGTATTGTATTGTACATTAAAAATTTAGTTTTGATTGAGATTCGATTGTTAGTAAATATAAATGAGGAAAAATGTATGCCAAAATTTCAATTCCAGTTCGTCACTTTTTTGAATATAGGCCCCTATGTAGAGACAAAGAGAAAAAAAAACCATAGTATAATGTAGGACACATTTTCTTGTATGAGGATCGATAGGGTAAACGATTCTGAGTAAGAAAAATCCAAAACAGTTAAATTCTGAAAAAAAAATGTTCATAATGTTTTTTTTCGGAAAACGCTCAAATCCGTAATCAAAATTAAGTTAAATCTGTAAGAGAATAAACATAACCTTCCAGAACGCACTTGTTTCACACAAAAGTAATATAATAACACAAGATAACATTTATGAAGTTTATTTGGAAAGATCATTTAATTCTTATTAAGTATTTAATAAATCGAAAGCAAAACATAACAACTTGGTCCGTGGGGCAAGGGCGCACGTGGGCTCTATAAAGACCTCAGCAAACGCCTGAGGGAGGCAACAGACGACCCTCGCGCGGGCAGCTTTCTCGCACAGAGACTCGCAATTGCGATACAACGCGGGAATGCTGCCTGCGTGATGGGGACCCTACCTAAGGGTCCAAATTTATTTTAATTTTTAATTTTTAACATAAGTTTTATTTTCCTAAGTTATTTTAAGGTAGCCAAAGTTTATATTTCAATTATGTTGTATTTACCAATAAAATACTTTACTAAGAGACAACTACTGAATTAAACATATTAAATTGACCTTTCCTCATAAATAAATACGGGACTATACAACAATTACGGCAAAAACAACGAACGTCTCCTAAAAAATTTAAGCAACAGTTCAATAAAACGCAATCAAACGTCAAACGAGTTGAAAGCGTACCTTAAGCAATGCGACAAAATAAACGCACAACATTTTTGTAGGTCTATTGTACGCGAATGACAGTTTTTTTTTGCGTGATATTTGCCGTAACAATTCTACAGCCACGTAAAGCCGGGTACTCACCAGCGTGCTGAAACCGTAACAGGGAATATTCACGATTTTTTCAAGGCTTTCATAAAAAAAACACAAATAACTATAAAGACGACCGAGATATGAGCTAGGTATCAAAGATTTGTCTTCATCACTTTTTTTTCTTTCTAGAAAAACTGAATTTTAATATGGAGTCTAAGTCAGTGTTGTGACAAAATGACGTCACATGCCATATCGGATCCCTCTTCTAATTGCTGACTAATTAGTAGTTTAATAAAACTGTTATATTTTCCGTATTTCTTGATCAACGTCACTTTTAATTCCACTATTTGACATTTTTTTTTCGATATTTTCATTTATTAGGAAGTGCGACAGTTCTTTTAGTGAAAGAAAGAAAGAATACATTTACCTATTCCTTTTTGCGACACACACAAATATAAGAGAAAAAAAACACAGACATGAAAATGAGATCATCAGCGTTGCGTGTGTCTTCGCAAAAGTGTAACGGCATATTTCCTATTGCTGCACGGCACAGTAACGAAAAACCCTGGTAAGAACATGGCGTTCCACCCGCGGCAGGCTCGCGAACCGCGCCCCACCAGCGTCTGGTTACTGTAACGTGCAACGGTTACGGTTAAAGCTAAAACAACATGAAACGCACTTACCCCGCTCAACGTTTTGATATTGTGCAAAGCGTCTTGCGCTTTCAGCGCCGCCTTGCGCGTGAAAAACGTCACAAAACAGCACCCTGCAACAGAAGCGCACGCGTACATAACATGACATACACCAAACGCACACTCGCCTACACACACTAAGTATGTACACACGGCAATATAATCAGGTAAGCACCTACGCACGCTCGCGCCGTATCTATCCTGCTTACCGAATAGCTTTGCTGTGTGTACCTACCGCAAACCGGGGTGACTTTGATTCACAGGGTGGCTTCAAAAAGTAGTTACAATGTAAAAGTAAAAATATAAATCATTAACTATTATTTTCGCACACTGCTTCCAATCGATGTCTTAATCGATTGCCTTTGCGTCTAAATGCTAAACATTCACCGCATATTGACAGTATCGACTTTATAGGAATTTTAAAACGATCAAAGTACATACTTTAGCCTCAAAATTACCAGAGTCACCCCGATTAACGGTAAGCAAGTAAGTAAATGCTTTATTGTACAAATATAAAGAAACAGACACAATTCACAAAAAAAAAACATTAAATATATGCACAAAGGCTAACTCATCCCTATAACACACGTATAGCGATGAGGACATTTTTTTTACGTTGCCTCGGACCGTAAATAGCAATTTGCCGGCCGCTACGCGAGCGCAAATTTTCACTTCCTGGCTAGGGGAAGACGTTAAATTGCGTACACAACTCTGGCGCTAACAAAGAAAGTCTTTGGCTCGTGCGCAAAGTTCCTGCGATCTGAGATATTCTTGATTTCATCATCCTTGGCGTGTAATGTAGGGGCCCGATTCTTGAAGCTACAAGTCAATTTTTAAACAAGTCTAAACCGGGAACTTTGGCATAATCAACCAATCAGTTTTGGGATTTGATGAATGTTGCTAAGTGTTTTAGACTAGTCCAACCTCCTGCTGAAGCATCCAAGCTCCGTTTTAAGATACAGTCAAATACACACACACACATAAATAAATCACGTCTTTATCCCTTACGGGGTAAACAGTGTCTAAGGCAACGAGACCTAAAGACCGCGTTTAGCATGATTGTTGGAGTATAGACGTTAAGGGGAATCAAAACAGTGATGGGTTAGCCACATCGCCTATATAACGTGATCCCTAAGATTTTCGCCCAATCCCTCGATGGGCTTTTACCTGCACTAGAAGAGAAGCAACTGGTCTATGTTTTTTCTTTGCTCCCAGACCAGCATGGACACAGTGTGGGTACAGTCAAAATCACGACAGAAACATACAGGAGGTATCACAGAAAATGTTTTCGTACAGCACACAGGGGGATATGAATATATCACAGCGGGATTAGTTCGCAGGATAACTTAGTATTCCTTTGTGCCCGGTCTGGTCTCGGCGGGTCGCGGAAAGGGTAACAATTTTACGAGGGGTATTCTCGGGACGGTCCACCTTGAAACTTGGATTGGATAAGTATTTTATTAGGACAAGCCGGCTATAGAATTAAAACGGGATTTTGCGAACGACGGCTCGTCAAAAACAAAACGTTTATTGACACGGATTCTCAAGAAAAACGTTACTAAAGTAAAGAAATTCCATTTTCTGTGTATACTTTTGACGTAAAATGCTTGAAGGTGGCAACAACTACCAACTTTCAATAATAATATCAGCAATAATAGAATTCGCTAGTCGCTATTCCGCGGAAATTATGCGATTTTCCGGGATAAAAACTATCCTATGTCATTCCTCGGGACGCAAACTATTATGTATACCAAATTTCAACTAAAACGTCCAGCGGCTTAAGCGTGAAAAGGTAACAGACAGACAGACAGAATTACTTTAGCAGCTGCTGCCCGCGACTTCGTCTGCGAAAAATAGTTTTTCGCTATCCCGCGGGAACTATGCAATTTTCCGGAATCAAAAAATACCCTATGTATTAATCTACGGTATCAGCTATCTCCGTTCCAAATTATATCCAAATCCATTCAGTAGTTTTTACGTGAAAGAGTAACAAACATTCATCCATACTTAGAAACTTTCGCGTTCATAATATTAGTATGAAGTAGGGATATTGATTTTGACACAACTTCTACACCAGTTTCAGTTAACCTCATTGACTAATAGGCCATGCGTTCTTAATAATTTCGAACAGTTTCCAAGCAAAGTTCGAACGCGCAGGTTAATATCCGAAACGGTTATGCCACGCCACACTACGCCATGCCACACTATCAGGCCACGCGACGGCGTAGCGTGCCACGTAATGGGGATTTATATTCCAACCCGAGCCAGTGCTTGCCTTTCAACTAATGTAATTGATGCGAAACTTACACAGACATCATGTTAGCCATCAGTTAATGTACTCGCATGTTAGAAGCGTGGATAAACGGTGCTATAAATTGTTACGTTCTTCTATGTCAGTAAAAATATCAGAAAACCGCAATTTTAGAATTAAAAATTTAGAATCTGAGCCTCTTCTACAATCGGTCATCTAAATGAACAATAGTTATTTGCGTCACAAGGGAGCAAAATTATGTATTTACGGCGAGGGCGCTACATTGAAACCAGAGCGTAATGAGGGATTCAAGTGTTAACGCCCAAGATGAAAATAATTTTGCTCCCGAGTGGCTCATACAACTTTGAACAGCTCCCAGCATAGATAATGCCGTGGTATTACAATTATCAACTTCAAAAAATTTCATTTGCAAAAAAACACTTAGAATAGCCTTGAACGGAAAAGTTGCACTTTGATCCCTCTCGACAGGGAGCAAAAGTTTACTTTTCTGAATGAGGGGTGTGAAAAAAATATTTACCTTGCTACTCCGCTAAAAGTAAGTAGCAAAGCAAATAGACTTAATTATCCCTCACCGACACGTTTCGACCCTACTATGGGATCACTCTCAAAGTGAGCACAACATGCAAAGTAACGTCGTACCGATTTGAAAACATACAAATAAACATAATCTACCCTAGTAGCCTAGAAACTATATGAATGTGGGAAACGCGTCAGTGTTTGTGTGGTGTAAGGGATAATTAAGTTTGGGATTTATATGTGTTGCATGAAAAACATAAATATTTCACACAGGCTTGGTTATCTTGCACGTGAGTAGCGGAGTAGCAAGATAAACATTTTTTGTTCAGTGAAACGGACCTCCGCAAAGTAACCGCCTACGCCTGTTTCAATAAAATTGGTCAACTACTAAACATGTTAGTCTGATAAGTATGGCACAGTATTTCGTCTAACAAACAACATATAACGAATATTAACAACAAATAGTTGATCCACATAGTAAAATACTTCGATGTCCGCTCTGTTGGAAAAGACGGGTGAGTCTTAAACGCTATTTCCCGTGTGTTACGAAAATCGAAAAATTTCATAAACTGAGACCTACATTGCTATTCACGACCAGACCACGAAGTAGCTATGTTATTGTAACATAATTGGGGGTCAGATGAGACGCTCCGAGGCTTTACCCTGTTATAATTCTAACCTGTTCTAGATGTGAAGCTTCTTGTATAAAAAATATTTACTTAGCCTTACCCAAAAAGCTATTTGCGTGGATTACGCTAGTTTAGGATAGGTTAAATTTATTACCTTCTGAAATATTTAATACGTAGGTACCTGAGTAGATAATGAAGGTTACTCAAATTTTAAGTTTGTGAAATGATGTTTCTACAACACTAACATTAATCGTGTATAAATTACCGTAAGATACTGTCTGTGAGCTTTTAGAATACCGTTCGGACTTGTGTTGCAGTCTCCCTCCCTCGGCCGATTCAAGTATCAAACCCATAAGATAAAGTGAGATAGCACATACTAGAGTCGTTTTTATTCAAATACACCCTTACATCGACACAGACAGGGCTTAATAGAACACTTCAATGCTGCTTCATAGAATCCTTGCCTGCTACTTGTTTCAATACTCGTAGACACTTCAAGTACGTAACAATGTCGGACAACAGACTTTTAAGTGGCGAAATACACTTCAAACATCGACATTCTAACCCGACTCATAGTTTTATTTGCGAATGTTGTTCGCATCACGGCTCAACAACAACATCGTTTAGCATTCACAGCGGCTTACACCGAGTTAAAGAACAAAATTACAACGCACGCATAAATTCTTATGGCATTTCACATAAAGTGAATTTTCGTCGGCACAAACGGGCTCGTTTATTTGGCGCTACTATAATAGCGAAAGCGACACAAAACGTTTACAATATTAAAACAAACAGCAGCGCAAACGGACCCGTATAGCGATTCTCACAACAAAAGGGTCCATATTTGCATGAGACCTAACAAAAGGAGCTCCGACCGAAGACATTCAGCGCCAAACAAAAATGTCAACACGGAACGTACAGACCTTTGTCAGAGCAAAACAAAAGACAAACACGAATATACCAGCCCCGACGTTAATAAAACTCAACGTTTCCTCATAAATAAGCTATCATTTTTTCTCCCACCAAAACTTTTTACAATTAATGTCGTCCGAAACAATTACCTTTAATTTGGAAGTTTTCTTTGAATTCGCGAACGAACGGCAAAAAACTGAGTAATTTTGACATTGTTACGGAGTAATTAATGCCTTCCTTTTCTAAGGTCTCGGGGAGGGGAAGGTTCATTATCATGGATTCTAGAAAAAGGCTATCAATTTAAATAAAGGTAGCAAAAATATTACATTCTTGCTACTTTAATAGCTTCTTCCCTTTTAAGAAATTACGTTCGACCGACAGACTCTGGAGGCCCAAGTAGTTACAAACAAAGTTTAAAATAATCTCAATCGGTTTAAGTAGGTAGGTATGTATCAAAATCACAGTTAATTGCTCTACTGATGGCACACTTCTGCAAACAAGCAAAAGTACCTACTTTTATTATAAAAGAAGGACAAATAACAATGGCCGTTTACGCGGTCTAGGGTTACAAAAATAAATCGTTTAATCAGGGATAGGTATCGAAGATCCATACATTTTGACACTACTTAGCCCTAGGCTAGCTCCGACTCGAAATTAAATAGTCAACCCTGCTCCACGCAAGACCATCAATGAGATTTCGATAATTAAGAAGACAGTCTGTGTGGTGCTTTAAAATAGTGTCAAATAATAGAGTTCACAATTCATGCTGGCCATACATTAGCAATTGTGTTCGGCCAGCATAAAAGAGATGTAACAACTGACAAGAGCGGTACTCTCTAACTTGTCTTTGCTTGTAATGTTGCTGTTGTTGTAAATGATGATGATGATGATAATGATGATGTAAAAGCTGTGCTCACCTTTGCTGGCGCCGGTGATCTTGTCCCGCAGCACGTTGATCTGATGCACGCGGCCAAATTCCTCAAACATCATCCGCAAGTCGTTCTCGTCCATACTCCTTGGGACTTGGCCAACGAACATCTGGAAATCATAAGTTAGAAATAAATTATTTTCACAATAGGGAGTGTGCATTATTTTTAACGTCACATTTCTTAATAAAATATGAAAATGTCGTACTTAAAAGAGATATAACAAGAAGTGGAATTGAAAGTAATATCGGTCAAGAAATACGAAAAAGAAAAGGTGTTTAATGCAAAAAGAGATCCGACATATCATTTGATGTTAAACAGACAAATATGTGAAAGCTTATATCACAATTATTTTTATAGTTATTAGAAAAATATTTGTTTTTATTTAGTTTGTTACATAACTGAGCATTTATTAAAGCAATAAAAAAATATGCTCATTCCCTAGGCATTAAAAATTTGTGCCCTAAAACTGTCCCTCTTTGAACGTCATTTGTGGATTCTACATTGAAATGGGTTGCTTTGATAGAATTCATGGATCTAATGTTGTCTATGTAATGTTGAAATCAGATGGCAATGTTACATCCCTTTACAATATAAGCTTTACTGATGTCGAATCTAAACTAATTAATGTACACTGTCCTGAGATACATGTTATATCTTTGTTAAAAAATTACCTTGATGTAATCTGGGTCGGGCATGTCAGCTTTCTCGTCTTCATTGTTGTTGTTGTTTATGTTCGTGTTGTTGTTGTTTATCATACTCATCCCACTGGAACAACAGAAAGTGCTATTTAATAACCTTTTTCTTGAAACGCAAACATCAACCGACTTCGAATGTGAATAAAAATTATTATTAATGAGCCGTGATTCGGGTTGGTTTTGCTGTCTCCCTCACAGCAAGACTTTACATGGGATCAAACTTTTAAACATTCTAACTGACTGAAAAAAAACATCAGTGACTGAAAAAAAGATCAGTTCACTATTGGCTAAAACATCGACTTTGACGACGAATTGAGAACGTCCTATTTCTTGAAATCGGTTATAAATAGGTCATAACTATAACATTATTATGTACATTATTTGATTAGTTTTCCTGTCAAATATTGTCCGGGCTTGTTGACAAGCAGTATTTCCCTGCAGTATTACGCTGGTAATAGAAGAAAATAAATACGAACACCGTTCCCTGGGCAACGCCATATTGAGTTCCGATTGCGACTGGATATTATTGTTGCCTTTAAGGGGATACACAGATAATATAAAACCCGATACTTTATTTAGTTTTATTTAATATGAGGCAGACGATGATTATGGACTCGTGGTCTCACTGTTATAAAAATGTCGAATTATATTCCACCATAAGGTCAGGCAACGAGTTCTTATTTCTATTCGATTTGCTCTTCGGGCATGTGAAGATACCTAACTAACCTAACCTAATTTTATAAGCTTGAGCGAGGATTTTCATAACAGTGGGACACGAGAACTAACTTTAGATGAACAATTGGGTTGCTTGATGGTAAATGAGCATGGATTGCAGATTGCCGGCCTTGAGGGCTACGATATAATATTTTATGGGCCAGTAATATCTTTAGCAGGACTGTCTAACTCGACTTGCTGTGCAACAGAAGATGGTGTACATCCACAAAAGGTTCTTACAAATGACAGTCTGGGTAAATATTCGAGCGTTTTGATCGCTCAGATCATAAGTAATTTATCATTATCCTGCCTCTCGTTTATTTTCATGCGTACCTATTGTACAACGATTAATTAATGAAAAATTCATTTATAAATATATATACAAGCATGATATAAAAATGACATGCTGTTCGTTAGTCTCAATAAAACTCGAGAGTGGCTGGACCAATTTGTCAAAGTCCAGGGACGGTTTAAACGGTGAGAAAATATTGAAATAAAAGAAAACTGGAACAGGGGCGAAGCCGCGGACCATCAGCTAGTTTTATGTACATATTAAATAATTAATTATGTATAGATACACACAAAATACCAAATCTCAAGTGTATACGTCGCCTTAAACAGAAGAAGTTCGTAGGCAAAAGAATCGTGTCGTTAAATTCCCAGTGGGAAATATGTACAAAGATTTCCCCATCAATTTAGTTATGACTATTATGTTATGATTGAAAAGATACCATACATTTTCTGCTTATTTATTTGGAACGTATCAGATATAATGTAAACTACAATGGACGTAAATGATGAATATATTCTAGGCGCGGTAACAAAAAAATAATTATTAATGCAAGCTTTTACTTTGCTTTTTGTAGACCGTAGTAAATAGGTTTTAGGCGACGCAAATAAAGTTAATTGCACGCAGCGCTAAAAGAAAATAAAAACATAAGACAGTCGTGTCATTGCTCTTGTCAGCGCTGCGTGTTGAATTTTTACTATAATTTAAATTGTTTAATTTTACTAGTTTCTACAGTCTACAATTCTGAGGTAGCTGCCTAAATAGGTGCGTCGCCTACATAGGTCAAAGTTTGTTTGTTAAATATGATTTCAATATACAATCATTACGAGTTAAATAAAAAATTGAGAAAACAACCATTCGTTTTTTTTATTCCGGACGAAGTAAAGTGGCGTGAAAATAAAGAAGCCAAGAGGTAGAAGATGAGACGATGGAATAAATTAAAAATGTTAAACCTAGAGTTAATTAAAACTTACAAATAGATGTGTATACCAAAGTATAAAGTGCGTATACATCAAAGTCGCATGTTAAAACGACGGTAATTAATTATAAGATGACATGTTTTAAATAAAAGTCATGCCACTGTCACGGTACAGTCACAATTAATGCTTTAACACCTTATTAAAGTTCTAATACGTTTTTGTTAAATACTATTTTTAAATAATATTTTTGTTTTCGGCGTGTAAAACATTCAGGTCTGGGATCTGGGAAGAATTGATTCACCGATTTTAGACTACATTTTCAAAAGATTATAATTTCGTATCGCGTGAACTTAGAAAGTCCATTTTACTACTGGAAGAGACCATCCGTTTAGAGTTTAATCTTAATTTCAAATTGACCTCTACGAGTAACTTCTAAAATAAGTATTAACAGAGGCCCTGCAAGGATTCCTTGTTGGCCTTTCAAACTGATAGGTACTGTACGGTAAGAACAGACAAGGGCGAGGAAAAATACAGACTACATTCCATTTCTGAAATCAGTCGAAAACCACTCATACCAAGAATCTCATCTATGTTTCCAGCACTCAAATATCATTTTAATCTTTAAAATCATAACGCTACCAAATCAAAACTAACCCCAGACCACATATCTTGACAACAACACATTCCTTCTCCATTTGGTCGCGTTGCCATCTCAGATAACCTAGATTCGAACAAGTTACGTCGGTACTGTCTATGCAAACAAGATGTTACCCGTGTAATGTTGTATGCTCGGAATGAGGAATAAATTTAATCTCGGTCCCGTGGGAATTTCGCAGTTTTACGGGATAAAAAGTTTCTATCGAAAATGACATTTTTAATACCAGCTGTTTAGCTGACTGTTACTTTTTGTTGTTAACTGTGCTTCCGTTGTCATCCATCCCACATTATGTATATCAAATTTCAAGTCAATTGGACAGCTGTTGAAGAGTACCTTCGTGTGGAGACGGTCCTGACCAGATTGTTGTATTGTCATCTGACTTACGCAAGTATAATAATATAGCCTTTTTTATTCCGAATTCGCTACAATTTCAGTAAGTATGTTGTTGTTGTTTTTTTTTATTATTATTAAACTGTCGCGTAATTCGGCGTGCCGAAAATGGCATAGGCCTCCTTCGTGTATTGGAGGGTTTGGGCTATATTGCTCACGCGCGCCCAGTGCGGATTGGGAACTTAACACACACCATTGAATTTCTTCGCAGATGTGTGCAGGTTTCCTCAAAATGTATTCCTTCACCGAAAGGTCATAGCAAATTTCAATGCTATTCTTATGCAAGTATGCAAAATTTAACTTCAATCGGTTGAATATAATATCTACTTCAAGATTCCCCTCGGACAAACATACATACTAAGTTAAATAAAAGCTTGTAAAGTAGGTCATTCTAATCAAAAAAGATTGTAGCATTCTATTGGAAAAATACTTAAGAAAAAACAGTTTAGTACTTCCAAAGATTACACGTAATACAAAGATACAAATAAACAAACAAAACCGGATAGCGTAGTGGTTGGTGGCCCTGGATATGAAGCTAGAGGTTCCGGGTTCATCTCCGGGCAGGCACTTGTATGGTGAATTTTTTCTCGGGTTTGTACCCGAGCCACGGACGTATATCGGTTGGCTAAGTACCCATAATACAAACATTGCTTAGTCTGGTACTAGATCAATTGGTGTGAACTGTTGTGTGATAATATATTTACTACATACATACATACCGTCACGCCTCTTTCCCACAGGGGTAGGCAGATACTACTTTGTTCCACTTGCTACGATCCTGACATACTTCTTTCGCTTCATCCACATTCATCAATCTCTTCATACATGCTCGTCGGTTTCGGGTACTCCTGACCTGACCTTTTTCCAAAGCGTCTTGTATTTGATCTCGGAACGTCCGTCTAGGTCTTCCCCTCCCAACGCAACTATTCACACTCCCCATATAGATCTGTTTAGTTAGTCTACTTTCATCCATCCGCTCTACGTGACCAAACCAACTAAGCATACTTTTTTCTATCCGACATTATAATTATAATATTTACTTATTGAAAAAAAGTGACTCCACGGGTATGTACGAGTATGTAAGTATGAGTGAAATTATTTTTGCAATTGTGATTGTGAGGTCTGGTTATAACAAAAGTTATTGTTCTGAATCAACTTCTTTAGATGTCAATTAAAGAAAATAGTAAAATCAACGTTACTAAGACGTATCGTGTAGATAAGGTATATTTTTAGAAGCATAATTAAAGTTAATACTCACGACAAATACGCATTCTAAGATCAAGATAATTAAATTATATCAAGTTATGTTTGGCCTGCCCTATAAATCTAATAAGACCAATATTACATTTTCACCTGTTCTAATATATGTACCCAATTAGAAACAAGAAAATTAATTTATTAATTTCTTTTTGGCACAGTCGATCACGGTTGTTACAATTTATAAGACAGTTCAGAAAAAAACTTATAACACTGATTTGTAATAAAAGTGTGTGATGTTTCAAGTTGTACAAACGACATCGAACCATGGGTTCGTGACATAATAACTCGATCGCCGAATGTGAATCGTTAACCACTGTGTAACATTTTCATAGCAAACGCCACAATGAATGTTATTGGCTGACATGAAAATTACTACTACTGTAGCTGTGGGAACGTTCTGCGTCGAACCAAGCAATAATTAAATAGTTCGAGTAGACATTTTGATTTTCAGACTTAGTCAAAGAAGCAATACTGCTCATCTATAAACAATTAAAATTAAAAAGAAATAAAACCAAACAACAGCGTAACAACAAGGAATCCTAACCTCAATTTTTTTTAAAAAGGAACACCAATCGTTACCTCATTGTTCTTGAATAGCTACGGTGCCACACTCCATGCTCGAGGCACTTGTTTGCCATAACGTTATCACTGATAAACGCGTACATCGTTTGATTATAGTTCTTATCAGTGCCCTATCAAACCCGAGCATGCGCAGTGAACTGGCTATACCCGCACTTGAGTTATACTGTTCGCGCAACCGAGTGGATGCATTCTGGTCACAGAGTCTAGGTCGATGAATAGCGTGGGTAGGAATAGGCGGGCCTACCCTCATTCGTGATTTTTTTTTCGTTTAGGAAAGTTAAAGGGAATCAAGTCCATGCAGCTAAGTGTGATGGATGTTATAATTGTAATAACTAATAAGTCCTGTCACAGTGTGAGTCGTCTAGTCTGCGTATTTCTTATTACGTAACTAATACAAAGGCGTATGAGGCGGTATGTAAAAAAATACGATTGCTTCTAGTAAGTACCACTACTTGATAAAAAGAATTACTGTTAAAGTTAATAAATTTGCGAAAACCTTCAACTTTTAGGTTTCGATATAAAAATTACTGTAACGTGAATTTATTACGCCACGATTTAATATAGCGTAAGGTAGGCGTTTTATTATTCAGACTTTTCAGAATTATGTTCAGATTGTTGAGCCAATAATTGGGTTATCTTTCTTGTTTGAATTAGATAAATTTATAGCCATGACAACGTAAATTTGTGTTAAGGAAAATAAGACATTAACAGTTTCATACTAAGTACTTTGTTTCTTAAAATAGTTTGGGATTTGATTTGAGTTATAAAAACATAATACTTCGGGAGCATTTTTTTTAAAAAGCAATAGTAGTTTCCAAATCTGATCACGATTCTCAAAAATAGGTACATAAAAAATTTACAGATGAAAATCGAACTTCCATCTTTTTAAAATCGGAAAAAAAAAAGTTAATTAAAGGAGAAACTGACCATAGTTGCTTTGCTTCAATTTGAACTTTATATTAATACTATTCAAGTTCAATGACCCGTTAAAGGTCATTGCACGGTTTTTTATTAATGTAGGCGGATAAATCATATTATGTACCATCACACAAATTTATTAGTTACTCACTGTGGAACCCTGTCACACTAAATGTCATAGTCACGTTACATTGAATTGACAAGGAATATCAAGTGGCTTTTGCTGTGAGTACGTTCTATGGTTAGATTGTACCTACTGTTATCATCTTGCATCTTGTCGTTGCAAGTGTCATATTGACAAACCATACGTGGCCCTCATATATTATATATGCCAAAGAAACTATTGTGGTAATTACTGTCAAATGAATCAAGAATTTTTATTTCTTGATTTTTTATGTTTACTGAAAATTAGAGCACATAGAAAAATCCGAAAAGTAAAGCTATGGCCCGGAATCGAATCCGGATCCTCGTGATTCCGTGACGCGTGCTATGCCCCTACACCACCCATAGCAGGTTCATAGCATAGAAGTAGGTGGTTCGATTCCCAGTCATACCTTAACTTTTCTAGTTTTCTAATTTTCAGTGACATTAATAAATTTTATTGTGATAATGTTTATGAAAAGGTTCCTCAGAGTTACGCTATTTAGCTTCTTCAGCTGTACTGTTCGGGTTGTCTTGCTATCTCTCAAAACACGGACAGACTTGCTCATTATTAGTACGAAAGCATGCTTTCATTGAGCAAGTGCTCATTAGTAGCACGTGTGTAACAACATTGCTAGTAGAGAGCATGCTAAAAAATCAACCGATGCTTTAATTTCCGAGCATGCTAACTGACGCGCGGGTAGAAGGTGGCGTGCCCCGAGCGAGTCCGAACAGGTTTGCGTTTGCTTTAAGCATGCTTGTTTGTGAGTGTGCTTAAAACAGGCATGCTTATTGCTGGAAAATGTGAACAGTTGCAGAGCATGCCAATTTTAAGCATGTTTGTGAGCGTGCTTCTGTTTGAGCACGTCCGTCCGGACCTTTACTTGGCTGATTCAAGTATCAAATCCTTTAGAGTGAGTGAGACGCAAGACAAATGCAAATGGAAGTCCTTTACCACCAAAAGGTTCAATGTCTTTTGTACAGCTTAAAACATCAAAGCCTATTTTCACTCACAAGTCAATGTGACAATCAGCTTTATTGCATTTTTTTCTGATGGAGGAACTGTCATAAAAAATGATAAAGCGCTTTCTTAGCTCTATGAAAATGGAAACCCTTGTAATAATATCTCCCTTCTGTAACAAAGTCAACTATCAAACGTTTAATTCGTCCCTAACGTCCGATACATTTTCTATATTACTTTTTCCTATTATTAGATTAGATTACGACGTCAGCCGTGCCAGGGCTAGGGGGCGATACAGGACACCTTCCCAATCGATATTGTTTTATATGACAGCTACAATAAGCTTGGCAACACGCATTATTACCACGCATAATGTAATGACCGATATGTATGTATGTAAGTAAGTATAAAAAAAGGTTTGGCGATCACGACATGACATTAAAAAGGGTATGCAGACTGTAGAATCAATTAACTAGGCATAATGAATTTTGGTATAGGTATATACAGTTACAAATGGGTACTCCTTATTCATAGAAAAAAAGTCTTTTAATTCCCGGAAATTTCATAGTTGCCTCGGGATATCAATAATAGAGCACTACGTGGAAAAACCCCCTTTTCTCCCTATTCGCTCACAATCATGCTATACGTGGCCTTTAGGTCTTGTTATGTATGTATGTATGTATGTAAACTCTTTATTGTGCAAAATAAACAAGACAAATACAATTGACAAACACTGAGATACATAATGCCATGCCATGTTATCTTAGGCTCTGTCAACTCCGTAAGGGATAAACACTAGATTTATGTATGTTATGTTATGTACACACGGCAATATAATCAGGTAAGCACCTACGCACGCTCGCGCCGTATCTATCCTGCTTACCGAATAGCTTTGCTGTGTGTACGTGGACAAAATTACCATAAACCAGTTTACAACAAAACCTGCAGTGACGTTGCAGCGATGAAATGGTACTGTTATCGGCTGTTTATCAATAATCAATATAGCACATTGCGATTGTCATGGTAATTTTAGGTCTGGTGCGTAAAATATACTTTTTTAGGGTTACTTAGTTCATAAAAATGGCGTCCAACCTTGGACCCCGGCAGCTGTCTGTCCGGCTAAGGCCTGCTTTTTCGAACTGTATTAAGTAAATAGGGTACCTAGTTGAAAATGTTATTATAATTATTACTATAGGGTGCATTGGGGTAAATTCGAAATGGGGGAATTTCGAAGCTCGTGGATATCCACTAAACGGGGAACAATTCCAGAATCTGGCAACGCTTACCTAGAAGCCAAAGACATTGGAGCTTTTTTTTTTTTTTTTATATGAATAGGAAGGCAAACGAGCAAGTGGGTCACCTGATGGTAAGTGATCACCACTGCCCATAGACACCCGTAACCCCGGAGGAATTGCAGATGCGTTGCCAACCTAGAGAACTAAGATGCAATGCCTCTTGTGCCCGTAATTTCCCCGACTGTCTTACTCTCCACACCGGAACACAGCAGTGCAAGCACTGCTACTTAGCGGCAGGATTAGCAAGTAAGATGGTGGTAGCGATCCGGACGGACCTTGCACAAGGCCCTACCACCCGCAAAAGCCTTGGAGATTCCTCGTTTAGTGAATATCCACGAGTTTCGAAATTCCCCCATTTCGAATTTACCCCAATGCACTACAGCCATTAAAATTTTCTATTAGACAGGCAATTATTAAACTAGGTATGCAAGAAATAGCGGAGGTTCTCATACAAGAAACGTTACTTACACACATTGTGTACAATACGTTTGCTTAGGTTCGCCCTGAGGTTTTGCTTTTTTTTATAACTTGCGGGTAAAGTAGACTTTGTAGTTTTTAAAATTTTGATCAGTCGTTACTCTGCAGACGTGCGCATGAGTATCTACGAACTGAAATAGTTATTCACTATTGTACAAAATTTACCGATAAAAAAACTATCTCACTAGAGCCGAAGTTTCCATTCTTTTGCCATAGCTGTACACAATGCATCACCCAAAACGAACTTTATAGTTACAAGGAGCTTTAAAGTTTAGAACACATCAGGTTACTGTAAGCCACACGACGACACTCTTCATCCTGGACTGAGTGCGGTGAGTAGCGTAATCCATCGCACAAACTTCCCACTGAGCCTCAGCTACGTCGAGCAATGTCGTCAGACACTAGGAAACAACTTGGATAACAATTGTATCGACAAACTTGCCATCATATTGATGAAATCTGGACATCAATGAACATGTGTATTGTTTTGAGGTGACTGAAATACATTCAGCTGCACAAAATTTTGCCCAGACTCCATATCACGTCTTTATCCCTTACGGGGTAGACAGAGCTTAAGGTAACAGGTACCTACAGGCCACATTTAGCAAGATTGTGGGTTGCTAGCCTCATCGCCTATAACATGATTCCTATGATTTGCGCCCATTCCCTCGATGGGCTTTTATCATCTGCACGGGAAGAGAAGCAACTGGTACTGGTGCTCCATACAAAATTACCAACATTGCATAGGAACATGGACCACATTTTTTGCCACCGAGTATATTAGCCAGTAAAACAAGATGTCTTCCAATTGTTTTGGAATATTTGAGCTAGTGATTGGGCAGGTTTGATTTAACACACACACACACACACACAAATCACGTCTTTATCCCTTACGGGGTAGACAGAGCCTAAGGTAACAGGTACCTACAGGCCACATTTAGCAAGATTGTGGGCGTATAGGTGGAAAGTGGAATCAAAATAGTGATGGGTTGCTCGCCTCATCGCCTATAACATGATTCCTATGATTTGCGCCCATTCCCTCGATGGGCTTTTACCATATGCACGGGAAGAGAAGCAACTGGTACTGGTGCTCCATACAAAATTACCAACATTGCATAGGAACATAGTCCACATTTTTTGCCACCGTGTATTAGCCTGTAAAACAAGATGTCTTCCAATTGTTTTGGAGTATTTGAGCTAGTTGGGCAGGTTTGATTTAACAGCATAGTATTTTACCGGAGCTAGCGCACAGCGGGGTTTTGTCAAAATATACATAACTACTCGTAGTGGTTGGCCGCAACTCCCGTCTGCGCAGAATTGCCTCACCGCTATCCCACGAGAACTATTATTCTATGTCCTTCTCGATAATACATTTTTATTGACCAACATTTGTAACCATGCTCAATAGATTCTATAAAAACGGTCAATTTAAGGAGCGACCACACCTCCGCGAATACTCAGTGACGTGTCGGAGGCGTCACAGTTTCTCACCGTTGTATGTATGTATGTATAACTCTTTATTGTACATACAACACAAGAAAAAGATGAATACAGGACAACACACAATGCACAAAGGCGAACTTATCCCTAAAAGGGATCTCTTCCGGTTAACCTTTGAACGATTGACAGAACATAAGTATTAAGCAAGAGTAGACACAGCAAAAGTAAAAGAACCGATCGAAACCTAAATTAATCCTAAATGTCTAAATTTTAAATAATGTATATACTACACAATAGATAAATACGATAAACTAATACACGATTAATAAAATAAATATATATAAAATATAACATCGCTAATCCTGCCGCTAAGTAGCAGTGCTTGCACTGCTGTGTTCCGGTATGGAGAGTAAGACAGCCGGGGAAATTACGGGCACAAGAGGCATTTCATCTTAGTCCTCTAGGTTGGCAACGCATCTGCAATCCCTCCGGGGTTGCGGGTGTCTATTGGCAGTGGTGATCACTTACCATCAGGTGACCTACTTGCTCGTTTGCCTTCCTATTCACATAAAAAAAAAAAAAAAACATTTTTCCATGCATTTTTTTGCGTAAACGCTGGTATCAACGACTTTTACGCACCGGTGTCGTCGCACCTTTATGCGTTGAAACCCTTGTGATAATTACAAACATTACTATCAGCGGGCGGCACGCGGACTGCACATTTGACAGGCTGGCTCACCCCTGTTTGCAGTGGACCGTTCCAGGGTAAACAGTGGACCAAGAATTACTAATGCCGCAAGGGGCAGCACGCCAGCAATTAGTGTGGTGTTAGTCGAGTTTAGGTTTCGCTAGCAACATTTGGAAAGGACTGCAGTTTTTAAATTGTGACTAAGTAAAAACCTCCACGCTAAAATACTTATAGTTCAAGAAACAGCCCTAAAAGTGAAAGAAAAAAAATTTTTAATTATAATTATCCCAAAAATGCCTCACATCATTTTGGAAAAGAGCTGATACCCATCAAACTGTTGAACCGATTTTTACAAAACATAGCTTAGAACCACCGGAAGGAAATTGGCTTTCGAATGAAAAAGACCGTATCCAAATCGGTACATCCGCTTGAGAGCTACGATACACACACAGAGAAAACTTATAACACTCCTCTTTTTAGGTCGGAAGAAATAAACCTAATTCTTAGAGCTGTAAGAGAGGTTAAATCATAAATTGAGCTGACTTAGTTCGATAGTATAAAAAGTTGAATTGGTTCGCAGATGTCCTCATGTGCAATAGGTAACGATCTAGTCGTGAAGTCAGTTTTACTACAGAACGTATAGACTAGCTAGTGGGGGGGGCTACTCTGATATTCGACTTCCAAAGTTTGTATCATATCGTCCCTCTCACACTCAAATTAATTATTATTAGCGCGAGCGGTACAGCACAAAACGAACTTTGAAAATCGAATGAAAGCATATGGCCTGCTTAGGCAGCTAGGTACATTGCTTAGATATTGATTACAGAATTGTATCTGCGGCCGGCGTACGGAAGTGTATACATGAGAAATGCTTGTTGACAGTTGGCAGGTATGTAATGCGATGTGGATACAAAGCAAAGCAGAATTTCCTTCTCTCGTGATTGGCAGAAATCCAATCAGACGTCACCTAGGCGACGTAACTGACGCAAACCAATGTAGGCACAGGTGAATACAGTGCACAGATTTACGGTAGAACCCGTAGGAACCATAGTATAGTACCATAGAACAAATTGATCCCTGAACCGCAACTGAACCCCCTCGCAATAATAGGCAGTGATGTTACATTGAATGGACAAAGAAAATCGTGTGAAGTTTACTGTGAGAACGTTCTACGGTGGGTCAGGAATCAAATAACTCCAAAAAAATACATAAATATTAAACCAAGATGGCGTCTCTGACGTCATAGCATGACATCACGCGCGAGCGTCGCGTTGCCCGTATTTTGCTACGCTCAAACAACCGCCGGCCTATCTTATCTAATCTGATAACATTTCGTATATATAAGTTTCACTACACCGCGCTTTTATTAAAATAGTTGCATTTAATCTCGACAGTGTTGAACTAAACACATATTGGTGAATGTTGGTTTTAGTTAGAAATTTGGTAGCACACCTTTTACTGGGAACGATAAGTTTTTTAAATCAAGGGTGAATGGCCATTTACTAGACCAGCGTGTTTCACTTCACCCTAGATCACATCAGATATGCATACCATAAGGCGTTTCGCATAAAAAAGACTTTGTTATGACTATTTATTGTTTGTATACTGTCAAAAACCATTGTGACTTACGTAAATAGTTATACCTACCTAAAGTCGAGATATACACAG
The DNA here is from genome assembly GCA_932294345.1 of Pandemis cinnamomeana. NCBI lineage: Eukaryota > Metazoa > Arthropoda > Insecta > Lepidoptera > Tortricidae > Pandemis > Pandemis cinnamomeana. Next base: position 12,425,325 of record OW028710.1, on the reverse strand, counting down.
AGCAATTTGACAAAATGAACACGATGGCGATTGCGAGCGAGTTAGGTAATAAGCCTACTGGATTATTAAAGGCTCCTTTTTATCCTGGGAAAATCTAGTTCCTGACAAAAATAAGCTTCGAAACTATGCACATTATATACTTAGTCACTGATAGGTATGTGGCTATTGACATTATCTAGATATAATTTGATTATCAGTATGACTACTGTAACAAGCAGGATGCCGCAAAGACAATTCCTTTTGATGACTGCTTGCCTTTTTGTTGTAACTTTTCCTTTCTGTAGCAGGTTAGCTGGAAGAGATCCCTTCTTAGGGATAAGTTAGCCTTTGTACTGTATTCTCTGTTTTTTTATGTGCAATAAAGAATTTACATACATACATACAATTTATTTCTAAAATATTTCATCGGATGGTATCAAATCAGTACATTAAACTATTATATTATCTATCATTGTGTAACGTTGTGTAATGGTTACCTATTAAAAAAAACTATAAAAAAACAAACTAGCTCATGAAGCCCGTCAATAATAAAGAATTGTTTAACGTTTCTTTCCATACATTTAGAGAAAGTTTACATAAATTATTTTTTTTCCCTTTATTTTATTATTATTTTCCTTTTTCAAAAATTTTGCGTATGTTTTATTCAAATTAAGTATTCTTTATATTTGTTTCGCATTCTCACGCGTCCGTCACATTCAGCTAGGAGCCTGAATTACTCACATGTGCTATGTTAAAATGTGAACACTGTTTTGTCAATGATATAAACTCTTTGTGATTTGTTTATGAGCCATATTTGTGTTCCTATAAATAAATAAATAAATAAAGGAATGCTTGATTATCTCAGGAATCATGTAACAGGCGATGCGGCTAGCAACCCATCATTATTTTGATTCCCCGCTTCATCTATACGCCCATAATCACGCTAAACGTGGCCTGTAAGTTTCCTTTGATTCACTCTAAAGACAGAGACACAGAGCGTGATTCATACGTATGTATGCAACTAGCTCTTTCATTTAAACGTCATACCGTACACGTTTGCCAAAACGATGAGTTTGTGAAGTGCTGTGTTTGTCAAAACGTTAATCGGTGAAAATAGTATCCCCCTAAAAATCTATATGCAAACTGTTCCACTTTTATAACAAATTAGCTGTTGCCCGTGATTCCGCAGAATTCGCTTATACCACGCGGGAGTTATGCAATTTTTCGGGATAAAAACTATCCCATGGCCTTCCCCAAGACTTAAACTATCTGAATACCAAATTTCAACTAAATCAGTTTAGCGGTTTAGACGTAAAAAGGTGACAGACAGAGTTACTTTCGCATTTGTAATATTAGTAGGGATAACACTTAAATGTATTATACACTATACCAAACAGTTGCAATTGCAGCTGGTGCAAAGTGGCAAGGCAATACGCTCTAAATTATTTGGAGAGTACTCCGCAAAGTAATGCTTCAATATAATATGTGCATCTATAGCTGACTATAAGCTGGGTCATGAGGCAGCCACTTGAGGCAATGTTTTGTTTGACTCAAGTTTCAAAATCGAACCAAAACTGGCTGCCTCGCGAGGGGCCTTACCGTCATATTCGATTAAATTTTACGTTTTAGCTGTCATTTTTGACACTTCTAGTACGGATCTGACAGCAAGCAATCCAATTTTGTTTCGGAAGTGAGTGAGTGTTTGTCCTAGGGTAACTCCACATCAGCACTCAGCCGAAAAGAGGTTTAGTTGCAAAATTATTTCCTTGCTGCTCACTCGGTGACGTGGACAGAATCAACCGCACACCTGTCATTTAAACTGACATTGGCCCAAGTCTTACGGCCGCCATTAAGGGAGAATGAATGAATGACTCGCATTAAGACGTCATGGAAAGGCTCCTGTTAGGACCCGGGCACAAACAGATCTCGATTGCGAGATTCCACAGAACTGTTGTTTATTTTACACGCAATCTTACGATCGGCAAACATCTCAACGGCACCAGATAATCAGAAGCCTGGTATATTACATCTACTTACGGTACTTATTCTGTGATCTAGTTAAAGCATTTCCTTTAGGGCTTATTACTTAGTCTCAGAAGTGTCAGAGTCCAGAGATTTGGTTTGATCAACCTAATCACTTATTATGAAATGCCATTTCTCAGTACGGTCAAGTGCAAAAATAAGTATCGATAGGTACGAACTTCTCAGAAATATGTCCCATGACCTTATTACGCCGGTGTAAGAGTGTATAGTACTTATTTTTGAAACTTTGGCTAGATACATATTATTACACTTGACTGTAGTTACATTGATGTCAACATTATTTCGATCCCAAATCTGACCTGGGGGCCATTTTTGAAAGGACATGTGTGAAAATACCACTCGAAAGTGGTATAAATCTGTTTATATCTTCAAAACTACAGCTCTAATCAAAGTTTTGACTAGTTCACAAGATTAATTAGATCTGTCTTATATACTACTCGTATTTCAAATTCAGCACAATTTTTCACCGCTTTCGAGTGATATTTTCACACATGTGCTTTCAAAAATTGGGCCCCTGTCTAAGAGGTCATAGGGCAATCCATTGTTTTATCACAGCTTTCTTACAGAGCATTTACCGTGGTACCATGTTGTGGTCTAGTTTATAGAGAACTGTCAATTCGTGTTCGTCTATGAGACGTTCAAGTTTATGTGGTAATAGCCTAGACTCCCAGCGACGCTAAAATTTCAATGCAGCTTTAAAACTAATGCGTGTAAGTAGTATGCACCGTTAACTAACTTAACTACTGCTCGCTGTACGATATTAAACCTATTTTCTATGTTTCTAAGAAACTAGAATAGAGACAACACAGTCGAAACTCCAAGTACCGATAGACCAGAGGCTTTAGTGTCTAAGCACACTGAATCACAACCGCATTCACCATTCCCTTCTGTCACACGGTAAAGGATGAGGTTAGAAAGAGATAGTGAATACGGTCGCAAGGAGCCCATGAGCAAGACAACAAGGCTTCAGGTACTCTTTATCTATCTAGTTTTAGGTAAAATTAGGAACCATACTATCATCGGCTTTGTTTCTCATGTGTCGTCAACTTATCAGATTTGCTCTTCCTGTGTGTCAACAATGTCTTATTGGTTTATCTCTTTGCATTTGTTTTTCTCGAATACCTACTTATGCTTACTTAATATTATAAATGCGAAAGTAACGCTGTCTGTCTGTTACCCTTTTACGCCTAAACCACTGAACCGATTTTAATGAAATTTGGTATAGAGAAAGTTCGAGTTACGGGGAAGGACATAGGATAGTTTTTATCCCGAAAAATTGCATATTTCCCGCGGGATAGCGATAAGCGAATTCTGTGCAGACAAAGTTGCGAGCAAAAGCTAGTACATTATGCTGTATTAGACTTAACACAGTTTGATGCATCATTGTTTTTATCATGTACTTTTTTCTAAATACCTCTACGCACCTATTACAACACTTCAATACATATATCAGATAGTATGACAAAACAAGATTAACTCTTAACTGAGTGTGTACTTAGCACTTTACTACATCACGCTGTTATTCCTACTCTAAAGTCAAAGTGACGTGATATCCACGGCAACACACAGGGTCGACCAAAGTGTCATACTCTGATCTGTTCAGTTCTCGCATAGAGTAAAATAACCAATTAGAAAGGCTATCCAACTGTGGCACATCTGTTTTTTTTGAACATATACCCATACTAACGCAAACTTTTCGCAACACTATAGATCATAATAGCTGCTTGCTTTACTTTATTAACCCTTATGACTATCAGCTGGCCAAACTGAGAGCAGCAACCTCCAATTTTGGCTTGGTTTAATTTACATGACATTCCCTCTCTATTAGGTTGTCTGCTATATGATCAGTTGGTATGACACAACCAGACTAGCAACAATCTTGACTTCTCGCTCTTATTTCTACTAAAGTCAAAGTGACGTCACCATCTGGTCCGTTCGGTACTCTCCATGCAAACACTTACAGCTAGGCTAGAGTTGTCACTTACTTGGGCTTAGAGTAGGGTGCCGAAGGCGAGGACGCCTTGTGGTTCCTGTTGGGGTGCGAGTGTCGGTTCGCGTTCGTATCGAGGCCGCCGCCCGGCGAAATCTTTCCCGCCAGCGTGTTCAATGAGTGCAGCATAGCGGGCGGCGGCCGCTTTGGTCCAAGCAGCCTGGTCACTTTGACGATCCCACCACGTTTGCCGAGACCGCGCTTGCCACAGGCCGCCACGGCGCCTTATCAACTGATAAGAGGCGCGGGGGCACACCCGCCCCCCGCCTCATCGCAATATGACACTCACACGACGCACACACGGATACACTTTTTTCGAAACACCGTCTAATGGGGTTATCGTCCTGTCCGATTCAGGCATGCTTTCGACATTTTCTCATAACTATGTTCATGTGACACTGATCCGAAACACTCGTTGAAACTGTTAAACTGAAAAACCGTTGCTTTTAATTTTCATTCACAGCACTACGCGTTCACTTCGTTTTTAAAATACCTATGGGGAGCGTTGCGATATTTTAGATGCGTAAAAGTATGTTTTTCCACTCCCGTACTATTATTATCTGTGATTTATGTTATCACGAGCATCACTATAAGAACACTCATAATAAGACTTTGGATAAGTATTTTATGCAACAGTCGAATAAGCAGTCAAAAAAAGCTCGTGGCGTATATCTTACGATGTTCCCTGCGCTCACATTGTAACCCACGCCACTCGACTTTTTTGACCCCTCTTATTCGACTGTTGCATAAAATACTATTATGACGAAAATATCTCATTAATGACTCCGGGCGTGGATTCAACGTAATAATTCAAAGAAAGGGGTAAACGTTGTAAGACGTTAGAAAGCGGTATCAATTTTCTAAACGCCTACAGGAAACTATGGGCAATATGTTACGAGTCGGCGCGGCGTACAGCGTTTCCGCCGCAGGCGTTGATTTAAAGCCTTGTGTCAGCTTAAGGCACTGAAACAATGTATCCTTTAACTTTTCAGAATGTCATAGCGTATGAGAAGCAAAATAAAAACACGCCCGACACCGTCTAAAGCATAAGTTGGCGTTGAGCCAATGAAATCGTTATTCTTGCAGTAGAAAAACTTGTACGTGTTCTAAGTGTTTTTAACCTCCAAGTTACTCAAATTAAAGTTTATTTAGTAAGTTGTGATGTGGACTGGCCGAGGGTGGGTAAAAATGTACCTATACCAATTGGTGAAAAGGATAAAGGCCCTGCTGTGTACATGCAATGTGTGAGTAATGTGTCCGTAAAGACTATTTGACGTTTAATGCATCCGGCACATGCAACAGGTTTTTCACTCAAGTTTTTTACTTATACTAATCTAATTGAGAAAGTTACTTACAAAATGATTGTTTTGTATTAAAAATCATGTTTAGGAGTTTGTGTTTGTTATTGTCAGGACAAGGTTCTTATGAAACAATATTTTGAAATTTGGTAAAATCTGAGACGAGGGCGAAGCGGCGGGTAACAGCTAGTAGTAAATAAATATCTTTGCACAATTGAATAAAGCTTGTAGTAAGGCAAACGTAATTATATTAAATTAAACATAACAATATTAAACATCCAGGAATCGATAAAAAACATTCGTAAGTTACATACAAATGTCTGCCTCGACCATACATCGAACCCGGGAACTCGAGCTCCATAGTCCTGTTCTCTTATCACTGGACTATTCGATCGGTTTTTGCTGACTGTGTACAAAATGTTAAGTCAATCGGACTAACTTCCCTCCTGCGGAGACGATTCTGGCTGGGTCACCAGACCTCCATTACCAGATTATTGTCAAGTATGCAAAATTTCAGCTCAACCGGTTGAAGATCTGATTCAAAATTGAGTCGCAAGATTTCACCCGGACTTTACATAGGTATGTACATTGCAAGTTAAATAAAATCTTGTAAAAAGGGACTCTGTGTCCTTTACGTTACGTACCAATTTTATTGTCCATAGTAATTGGGAAGCTAATGGAAACGCACTCGCGACATTCTTTATAGGTAAGCAAGAAACCTATACCACCTATAGTTCTCTCCGTTACCATAATAAGGCACTTATTATGTCGGAGGAACGAAAACCGCCCCGTTTTGTTCTCGAGCCAAATATTTATGTGTTTATTTGTATTCATTATATTTCCTTCTTGGAAACTGCTCTCTGGCTTCTTAAGTGACTTAGCTATTTCGTTTTAATGTGACTTTTTATAAGCGGTGTCATAATACAGGGTTGCTGGGAAATAACTTCAGTGGAAATGGTGTCCTAGAATGTTTATTACCTATTCTGTTGGCTCGGTTTTGCTGTACAAATAATTCCGAAGATACGAACTTCTTAATTTGTACAACCAACTATCTAACTTTTTATCTACTTTCTTAAAAAGGTAATAATAACAGTTTTGTAGGTTTATGTTATTGCGAAGATTTTCATTATTTATGTACTGTTTTAATGTGCCTTTGTGTGGAGAGTGCTCATAATAAGCAGATGTTATGTTTCAGTAGGCTTATTACCTAACTCGCTCGCAATCGCCATCGGAATCAGCTAGCTGTCACATTCATACAAGATCTGTCAAAATGAACACGATGGCGATTACGAGCGAGTTAGGTAATAAGCCTACAGGACCGATGTCCAAAGGAAAAGAGTTGGAAAATGTAATCATGCATCCACGATAACACTTTGATAGTGCGATGAAGAACACGGATGAGATCACTGACACTAGCTACTCGTGCTTCGTAGCAGTTAATGTAGTCAAAAACTAGGTGGCGCTATGATCGGTCCATATTTTTAAGTCTTAAAACATAGTCGCCCCACGGATATCAATGCGGTTTTGATCAATTGAGAATGATTTTTGATAGTTACATAACCAGAAGATAGTTTAATAATCAGAGCGAAGCAGGGGCTGGTCGCTAGTGTATAGATAAATTGACTTTAAATTACCAATGGCCTTCATTCAGACACGACTCATTGAACATTTGGGCGTCCATCGTTTGGCAAATGAAGTGTGTCTAGACCGGAGGCTATCAGGGAAGAGTTATGAACTGTACGTACATCTAGTTAAAGTAGGTATGTTTAGAGTCGATAGGTCAGGTCGTTAGTCTCAGTCAGCACTGTGCAAAATGTACAACTTGTCAACTCGTGCGTTGTCTTGTTGGTTATTGTAACATGTAACTGTTACGGTTACAGCTAGCAAATGAGTAGGTACCCGGCTTAACTTCCCCGAATCTCACAAATGGTGGACCTAATTACAACTAATTTTCTAAACGACACTGAAAATTAAAACACAAAAAAATCCGAAAATTAAAGCTATGGCCGGGAATCGAACCCGGATCCTCGTCATTCCGTGACGCGTGCTATACCCCTACACCACCCACAGCACGTGGGTAAGGCTTCGAATTTTTCAATCTGTAACCAGCTGTCACGTGACTTTGTTACTATGCGATTTTTTTTGTCGCTAAACGTTATCTGTTTGAATGATGCGTCGGTACGATACAATTACAATATTAATTAGGATCCGGGTTCGATCCCCGGCCATAGCTTTACTTTTCGGATTTTTCCATGTGTTCTAATTTTCAGTATCGCTTAGAAATTTAATTTCTACCGGTAAAACCGTAAAAGTAAATATAAAAACCAAGAAGTAATTTAATAAGTTTCGCTCGACTTGGCGGGGGCACTCATTGAACTTAGTAGGTATTGCATTACAAGCACATAGGACGTGTGTTGTCCGGGGGTAAATTCGTCTGTTCGCCAATACGTCATCTCATTGGGCAAGGTGACATTTCAACCAACATGATGGATCAGATTCAGCACGTGCGTGATGTCCATTAGGCTACACTACTTGGATCCCCTCCTTACAATTTTTGTGTGTGTGTGTGTGTGTGTGTGTGTGTAGTAGTAGTTTAATGGACATCACGAGTACGTGCCCTCTTAAATCAGCTTCTGTACAATCCCACCCCAAACCAATCAAGAAACTATTCACCCAATCATTTCTGACATCATAACTTTTTTAAAACAAAACACCAACAGCACGAACTTAAACAATAATTTCACTCATAATTCAACGGAAATCCGTATCGTGTCCCATTAGAACCATTAGAAACAAGTGAAATAAAATTCCATACGCCCCAAAGTAACCTGCAGTCTGCAGGCCCATTCGTGACTTTGACGATTTGGCGTGGCCAATAAAAAAAAAATCTCTGCCAATTTATGTTCACGAATAGGCAATGCGGACGATTTGCGATCGTGCCACTAGCTCTTTCGGTCTCGTTTTCTCTTGGTAATAAAATGCGAAGGGGTATATTAGCATAATGCTGTTTTGGGTAATTTTTTTCGTTCGCCCCCCAAAGTTTGCTTAGCGGTGATGGGTTGGCGGTTGATTGACCTTGGAGGTGTATTCGGTTGGATTTGAATTTCAGACTGGAGTAAAACTTTTTTGTACACTAGATAGCGATGAAGAAGCGTGAAAGAAAAAAGGACAAAAAAATACAACCGAATTGTAAACCTCGTCCTTTTCTCAACTTTTTTTACACGTTTTGCAAAGAAAAGAAAAGTCTGACAAAAATTTCATACCAAACCAACCGTTGAAGAGTTCCCTCCTGCGGAAACGTTCCTGGCCGGGTCACCAGGACTCCACTACCAGATTATTATATTGTCATCCGACTTACTCAAGCATGCAAAACTTTAGCTCAATCTGTTGAATATATCTGCTTCAAAATTGAGTCGCTTGACAAAACATACTTGCATTGCAAATCAAATAAAAGATTGTAAAAATGGCCGATGTTTACCAAAAACCGTACAAAATACAAAGTGAAGTCATTGCCCTTTTAAAATGCTAATGCAAGCACGAATTCAATCGTAGCGTTTTTTACGAAGTTTAATTGCAGTTTGCACAGAATAAGCATCTTTTTATTAGCAATCTTTATGATTCGCTTACTACCTTTTGCTTTCCTTGTTACCTTCTTTTCCAGCACAATGTAATCTATTCTTATTTGTAACGGAATAAAGTCCAGATATTTTGACAGCAACTGACGTTATGGGGGGTTTTGAAAATAAACAATCGGTACCTAAATTAGGTGGGTTATTTTGCAAATGCAAATTGTTTCGGCTGCAATGACAGTAAATGTCAGGATCGTTATCAAATGACAATAAAAACAAGACTAGAAAGCGGGGAAGGGTGACTTTCACGATTCCGCGTACAAAAAATACTTACAACCAATAACCTTACTAAGATTTTGCGTGTGTCTGACTATCTCACTTCTACATAATATATAGTTTAAATTAACAAAAATATTAACCTTGCTACTCCGCTACTTACGTGCAAGATAACAAAGCCTGTGTGAAATATATATTACTAGCTTCTGCCCGCGACTTCGTCTGCGTAGAATTATACCTAAAAATCTTCCTCTTGAATCACTCTATCTATTAAAAACACCCGCATCAAAATCCGTTGTGTAGTTTTAAAGATTTAAGCATACATAGGGATATAGGGACAGAGAAAGCGACTTAGTTTTATACTATGTAGTGATTATGTTTTTTATGCAATAAATGAATTATAACATATTTTTTTATGAATGTTTGAGTGGTGTAAGGGATAGTTAAGTTTGTGGGATTTATGTGTGTTTTTTTTTTTTTTTTTTATGTGTGTTTTTGTAGCAGTACTGGAGGGAGGTTTGCATGAAAAAAATATTTCGCACAGGCTTGGCTATCTTGCACGTAAGTAGCGTAATAGCAAGGCAAATATTTTTTTTAATTGAAATGGACCTCCGCAAAGTGGTGAAAAAGGCCCGGAATCTCCCAGGATTTCCATTGGCCGGCACGAAGCTGTTCGCTTCATCTTTCCTAACGTGAACTGCCGAGGAATGGAATTCGTCTGCATTTTTGTACAGATACAACTTAGACCTTTTGGAGGCAAGAGTGAATAGTTTGCGACTAAACTAGTGAGACCTTTGGCTACATCTGGTTACTACATCAGCTGAGATAAGGTTATGCAGGTGGTGGAGTACAGAATATTCGTACCGGTGTTCCATTCGCACTTGACTATTTTTTTCACTTTTAGATTTAGACCACTTGACTAACATTATTTATAAGTTAGCTTTGACATCTTACGAATATGGAAGCATTATTTGGTCTTTATGCCCGCGATAGTTTAAATTTTTGAGAGCTGGTGACTAATGTCGGTTCTTTTAACTTTTATTACTAGGGGTAATATTATAGCACGCATCACGGAAAGGATCCGTGTTCGATGCCCTGCCAAAGCTTTACCTTTCGGATTTTTCTATATATTCTAATTTTCAGTGTCGCTTAGAAATTTAATGTCTAACGGTAAAACCGTAAAAGTAAACATAAAAAATCAAGAAGTAAAAATTCTTGATTCATTTGATAGTTTTATTAGTGTGTCTATTCTTGTCTCTGTCATTTTCCTGTCCTTTTATTGACTGCACTTGCATTATCATATTTTAGTAAATTTGAAGTCCACAAGTAAATAATTAATTAATTTAAATGAGATTATTGGACGACTATCCACCGCTCTGTACAGTTCAAGATCAAATAGACGCAAGCGATATCTCAAAAGGTCAGGTCAGGAGTACCCAAAACCGACGAGCATGTATGAAGAGATTGTTGAACGTGGATGAAGCGAAAGAAGTATGTCAGGATGGTAACAAGTGGAACAAAGTAGTCTCTGCCTACCCCTGTGGGAAAGAGGCGTGACGGTATGTATGTATGATATCTCACAAAAGCACTAACCGAAAACCTCTTCACCGAATAGCGGTAATCATAAAATCATGGCCGGAGTACATGACTTCCTTTTAAACACGCCTCAACACAAACAACTTTTCGGGTTAAACGGCCAACTTTGAACGCGACCCGACCGGGCCTTTCCGACCTTCGTAATTAATTTCTTTTGATGCCTGTAACAACCGACAATATTTTAATTCACGACGTTTTTATTGTGCACTCGTGCCGCGGGGAGTTGTGCCGGTTAGAAAAAGGCTTTAGCTTAACCGCATTACATTGTTCAACTACAGTAAACGCTAGTCTTTGTCTCGCCGACCGCGATTGCGGGTGACAGAAGTATAATAACTATTACTTTTTCGCCGCGACTCATTTTTAAATCTTGGATTTCGTTTCGCAAAACAATTGACTAGCGGTTTCTTGATTGACAGAAAAAAGAATTGTGAAAATGATTTTAGCCCGTGATTTATCACGAAAATGCAGCTCAATTTTGTTTTGACCATACATAGGTACCTGGATCCCGTCACGACCCATACGGGTAGTCGGAGACTACTTTGTTCCATTTCCTAAGATCCTGACATACCTTTTTCGCTTCTTACAAATTCATACAAGCTCGTCGGTTCAAGGTACTCATGACGTGACCTTTTGTCAAAACGTCCCTAATATGATCACGGAACATCCGTCTAGGTTTGACCATTTGATTAGATCAATTAGAATTGTATTTCTCTTGCAATCTACTCGTTTAGGTTTCATTGCTTTTCACTGAGTAGGAACTACACGCAATTTGCATGAAGCCACAATAAATGCAGCTGCATGACCAGTGCCGTCTTAAACTAGTCTGGGGCCCTTGTGCACACAAGCATTTGAGGCCCTTTTGGAAAGTAAAAAAAGCGAATTATAATAAACTTTTTTACTAAGTATGACCCTGAGAGTGGGGGCCCTGAGCACAGGCCCCGTGTGCCTTTATGGTGAGAACGGTATTGTGCATGACGTCACTTATCTTATGACCAAAGTGGTCATGTGGTCACTTATCTTATGACCAAAGTGGTCATGTGATTTGGCAGAATGGAAACGCATTGCTCCAGCTTACCCTCAAGCGTCACAGAAGCAATATTGAAACACGCAATCCAATAAGAAACTAGCAAACTACTAAAACGCTGTTTTTGTTTTTATTTAACTTTGCACCACTGTGTATCTCGAGATTACAACTCACTCCACTAATTGAATGTTAACAGAGTCCGCATCGATTTTGCCGGTCTATATGAGCATCAACCACAGCGCTTTGTTTCGGTGTGTGCGGTTTGTTCATTCTATGAATATTCGTAATGCGCCAGTTGAAAGGTTGGTTGGGTTTTTAATTTAATAAAAACGCCTTTTTAAGCTTCCAATGTGATTTTTCACTTGCATTTTCAGTGTCCGGTGTCTGGTCGCGCGTTGTAGCGTGAAACTGTGACCGTGTCACCTGAGACCAACCAGCTAAGCGTTTAGTATATTTTTTTCTTTCGAATGCGTTCACATAAACGTCTCAAATACTATGAAAAAATTGGCAGCGCCACTTGTGAAGAATTTGACATTTTAACACAAACGCGTTCGAGACTTACTTAATAACCGAATACTTATTTTATTGAATCAGGCGTTGTTTTGCGGAAGTCCATTTCAATTAACAAAACACATTTTTTTTTATTTTAGCAATATAATCATCATCTCCAGCCTATATACGTCCTACTGCTGGGCACAGGCCTCCTCTTAGAATGAGAGGGCTTGGCTATTATTCCCACCCGGGCCAAGTGTGGATTGGGGAATTCACACACCACTGAATTGCTTCACAGATGTGTGCACGTTTTCAAATATAATTTCGCATATAAATTCCGTAAAACTTAGAGGTGCGAGCCCGGGCTCGAACCCACGACCCCTGCTTGAGAGGCCACAGGTCAAACCACAAGGCTACCACGAAGGGTAATTGCGGTATATATATCCCTTGCCTTAGAATATATCTGACCTTATTGTGCGTTCATTACTTGACATACCTACATACATACATAAATCACGTCTCTATCCCTTACGGTGTAGACAGAGCCCAAAGCAACACGATCCAAATGCAACGCTTAGTATGATTGCGAGCGTATAAATGGAAATGAAATCAAAATGGTAATGGGTTGCAATCCGCATCGACTATAATTATGATTTATATATATATCTTCTTCTTCTGGTGCCATCTCCTATCGGAGGTCGGCGATCATTATAGCTATTTTTACTTTGGAGACGGCCGCTCGAAACAGGGATCTGGTGCTCATCCCGAACCAGTCTCTAAGATTTTTTAGCCAGGAGGTACGTCTATATATATATATATATAAGGGTATAAGAAATATTCCATTAAAATTATACAGAATTCTGAATGATGAATATCTGAAGTTGTGCCCCATGCTTAACCATCACAAGTCATAATGTACACAAAGTAAACAACCGCTAACGTCACTCAGAGCCAGAGCCATAATGAGATATTAAAACAAACTCGACCGCCGGCGCTGCTCTTGATGCCTTGTTTGAAGCAATTATTTACACTAGACTCTTTCGTAGTTGGGTCAGTACAAAGTTATGGAGGGGCGAAGTTGGATGAGGCAAGTGGAGCATACCGTCGGAGCGGAGCAACGCTACAGAGTTAAATTTGAAAATAGAAGTGACCGTGAATAAATTATTGAGAGCTATGATGCCACAATAGACAGACACACACACACACACACACACACACACACACCACACACACACACAAACATCGACGTCAAACATATAACAGCCCTCTTTTTGCGTCGGGGCTTCAAAGCCCCGACGCAAAAAACAATAATCAATTCTTCAATGTTTTAAAACAATAATCAGTTCTGGCCAGGACCTTCAGTTAATTTGCAACATCGGCCAATTCTCGAGTACAAAATACACTTAGCAGCACAAAATTTGGCCCAGCCTCCACACAAATTCACCTACACTGCCTACATGTGAGGGCCATATTTTTGCCACTGAGTATCATCTCACTGGGACACATTTTTTCTTGTATGAGGATCGATAGGCTAAACGATTCTGAGTAAGAAAAAGCCAAAATAGTAAATTTCTGGAAATAATGATCGTAGACTTTTTTTGGAAAACGCTCTTGAACAACAATCCAATACAGGGCCTTTCCTACTGACGACCCAAAATGTGATTCGCTACACGATTTTATTAACTTCAGCTCTCATTACATAAATCTTACTTGGCTCGCCTGAATACCACGGCCTATTATGCGCTGCCTACGTTGATGACCAGAGATCGGAAAAATTTGCGTCATTGCTCGCAATAATGTGGACATGACTCAAAAATTAATCAAATAATTTTATTAATCATTTAATTAATTTCTCGAAATAAAATTTGAACTCCCAGAGATAAAAATTTACATATGCATAAAATTATTAGCAAAATGTTAATTAAAGTGGCAGTTGTCGTTCTCGTAAATCTTTTTATATAATAAAGAAATCACGATCCTGCTAGATATGATTATTATTTCTGACAAAAAAGTTTTCTAGTTCTATAGGTATAAAACCTCCTTGGATATACTTATTCTTAATATATGTAATTTTACATATTTGATTAATTTTGGAGTCATGTCCACATCATTGCGAGCAATGACGCAAATTTGTCCGATCTCTGTTGATGACATACGGAAAAAAGTCTCTAAAGCATAATTACGCCTTATCCGGGGAATTTAACTCAACGTAAAACTCAGCTCGGACACTGGGCTTTGTAAGCCGACCGTCCTAGAGGGGAATTTCATTAATTCCCACCCGCCAACTCCGCGCCGTACTCCGTGCTCTTGCGTCGTTGATTTTGTTTCGAATTTTGACGTTTCAATGTCACGCTGTAAGGCCGTTGACGTTGCAGCTAATGAAGTCGCGGTTTTGTATGAAAGTTGTACATATGCATCATAAATCACATCTTTAGCCCTTACGGGGTAGACAGAGCCTAAGGTAACAAGAAAGAAAGAAAGAAGATATTCCATTTTGCAAGACACACAAATAGAAGAGAATATACACACATTCATAGAAAATAAACACAGACATGAAAAATAGATCATCAGACAACAAGACCTAAATACCTCTTTAAAGGCTTCTTTTAGACTTTACGCTGACTTGTCCCTATGTATGCTTAGATCTTTAAAACTAGGATTAACGCAAAGGATTTTGATGCAGTTTTTTTAATAGATAGAGGGATTCGATGTATAATACATGCGTAATATAGTAGAGAAATGCGTAATATGGTGATTGAAACAGTGCGAAGCCAGGGCGCTAGTCTCAGTTAGATAAATATCAATACAACAAAAACTTTTGTTCTAAACGATGAATATCGATATTTATGCGATGACACGATTCGAACGAACAATGCTAATCGCCCAATGGATCGGAATTTGGCACAATACATCAATATCCAGCCAAACGTACGTTACACAGAAACAATGAGTTGTAAATTTGTGAACGATTTCACACATTGTCGATCAAATCCTATTGATAACTTGGATTCTGCTTCAAACTTGTTCGAAATCAAAACCGAATTGGATGAATGAAACGGAATTCCAGATGTGTGTCAAAAATAATAACCGTCCGCTTTTATGTGCACAATCTAGAAACTGCTATTAGTTTATCGTATTTATCTATTATATGTGTAGTTTATTATTATATCTTACATTATTTAAAATTCAGGCATTTAGGATTATTTTAGGTTTCGATCGGTTCTTTATTGTGTATTAGTTTATCGTATTTATCTTTTATGTGTAGTTTATTATTATATCTTACATTATTTAAAATTCAGGCATTTAGGATTGTTTTAGGTTTCGATCGGTTCTTTTACTTTTTCTGTGTGTCTAGTACTCTTCCTTAATACTAATGTCCTGTCAATCGTTCAAAGGTTAAGTTTAGGTTGTGCATTTTGTACATGATTAAGTTAGTTTGACTAAACACTCTTATACAGCCTTTTCGTCATACAATACAATACAATACAATTATTGAACACCACAAATCAGTACAAAAAAAATACAGAAACAAAGAACAAAGTAGACAATTAGGCAGTCTTACCATAGTTTTGGATTCAAAGTGTGGTTGTGTGTGTGTGTGTGTGTGTGTGTGTGTGCCTTTGCTTAAGTAGGTAAGAAAAGATTTTTGCAAATATCTTAGATTTTTTTGTGTACTTAGTAAACTCCGACAATTTCCACCGTTACATCTGACGGTTCAAGCGAGCGATGCTAGTAATCAAATAAAAAACAGTAAGCCTATTTGCACTGATTGATAGAACTAATTAGGTTTCTTAAGCCTTGATGAATCCGGTGCGGAGGCGGCGCGGCCTCGATTCCTCTGCGCCTGACCGCACCCCGCACCTGTAGATTGCCCGCACAAAGTATTGGGAACGTGCAAAGTGTATGATGGGGGGTATAGAAAACGATCACAGCGCATGCCGTGGCAGAAATGTGCAACAATAGGGCAAACTTCCTCGTATTCTAATTATTATAAAGCTAAAGAGTTTGTTTATTAGTTTGGCAAAACGTGCTAATCAAAGGAACTACAGATTTGAAAGTGTCTGACAGCTAATTTAACAACCACAAGAGGATCAAGAGGAGCGAAGTATCAATGAAAAATAGGGGAAAATAATTCCTTTCGTGCGCTGCATAAACGGTTAAAGTTTTGCAAAAATCATT
This sequence comes from Pandemis cinnamomeana, assembly GCA_932294345.1. NCBI lineage: Eukaryota > Metazoa > Arthropoda > Insecta > Lepidoptera > Tortricidae > Pandemis > Pandemis cinnamomeana. The sequence continues at coordinate 12,408,879 of OW028710.1, read as the reverse complement.
GTGTGTATATAACATGTTCTAAAAAAAGCCCGCGGCAGCATGTCTATCTTTTAAGGTTGGCTCACTATAACTTTTCTTATGGTATCAATGAGATAAATCATTACAGCGTCTCTCTCTTACAGCATTAAATGTTCACAACTAAGATGCATAGACAGTGTCGTCGCAACCGTCACTAACTTACAGATTGCCTATGCTCGTCTCACACTCATGCATATTAACGACCATAACCTTATCAGCCACTATAAAGGGTGTACTGTTCTCCAGCTGGGAACCAGAATCCGGCGTTGGCTTCGTCGCCTCCGCAATTATTCAACAAATTAGGAGCCCCCGACCTCTGCCAGCGAGTGCGGCGCGGAAACGTAATTTCCTACCCGCAATGTTTTCCCGCCGCTGGCTTTGCCCCGGTGCGCTCGCGATACCCGCCGCGCTACGAGCAAGCCATTTTATAAAAATGTCGGAGACACGGTGTCTATCAACTTTAACCATAGATGTTTACGACCACTGGGACGTATTATTATATACTATTACGTTTTTAACTAAGCATCAAACTGCCCCACCCTATGTATCAAAGTGCCCCGTGGGTGGGCCAGAATGATGCAAAATGCCGTTTTTTCATTAAATCCAAAATAACTTTATTACTGATAACTATTAACGGGTATTTCATACCAAAAATTTAAACTGAATAATTGAGCTATCCATACGTCAAAAAATTATTGAAATATGACGCTTTAAGCCCGTCAAACCGGGTTTTGAATTTTTGTGCATCAATGTGCCCCCCCTCCCTTTACACCCATTCTGTTGTGATTCAAGCTCTAAAGAAAAACAAAAACAATTCCAACGCCGTATGCAGTCAACCAGTCACCTGTTCCTTGTTTGACAAATATCATCATAATTTCATAATTTTGTTACTACGGCCAAATCGTACGAAAACCTGACATACCCTTCCCGAAATCTCCCTCCCGTCGAAAAGGGTAGCTGTAGTGAAACTTTTTATCCTTCTCTGACCTTTTTGCGAGTGAAAGTTCAATATTTGTCAGTCCCGTGCCGATGTCGATGGCGAGGCAAACCTTTCGTCATTCTCAAACGAATACCAATCTATTCCACAACGTTTAATTTTTAAGACCTTGTTTAACCATACTTTTAGAGGCTGCTTCCTTGCCGTATAACCTTAGAAATGTCAACTTAAACTTCTTTTACAATATTTCACAACGAATAAGTGAAGATGGTGAAAACGTGCTAAGAAATTAAAAGCTTATAGTCTTGTAACTTAGATTGGACGTTAGGGAATTCATGTATTCGACGATTTGGAAGTTTAAGAAATTGCACTTTTGAGGATTGGATGTTTGGGGAATTATTGATTCAAGGATTGGACATTTGGAAAATTAGACATTCGAGGTTTGGACTTTAGAGAAATTCGACGGTCAAAGATGGAATGACTGTGTATAATTTACTCCACGCTAGTAAGTAAACCTTTCATTTTAATTTAGAAAAACCTCATACTATGTTAACTTCAATTACCATCGCAACTTCATTACCATTTTGATAGCTAAATAGGTTTAAAATGGTGAGTTTATTCCAACATGTAACTTCTAAATCGTATAAAACAAAGTCACAAATCATTCGTCTGCAATTGCTGTAATAGAAGAAGTCAGTCCGCGCCCATTCGCTGCACGTAGGTACTAATATTAAACATGGCAAGTGGGGCACGTTTCTTGCAGAAATAACTTTTATTCATACTTCTTGTATGCAGCGTCTTTGTTCTGCACAAGGAAAATATTGGATTGCTCCATTTGTTTGTACTGGAAACTGGAAACTACGTTTGTGTAGCTAGTTGGCAAGGATGATGCCTTAATAAATTAGCTTTAAAAGTGACTGCAAGTTTGGTTTCTCATGTAGTCGTGTAATTGATATATGCATTAGTTAAGTTGTCATTGCATCGCTTAAGCAGCGAACTTACCTTTACTTAGTTAGTGCTTAACTTAGTTTTAGTCATGGTTGGAGACTGAAAACCAGCGTTAACCTCTTCTTTACCTCACAATAAACTTGGAAACTTTATTTTGTGTAATAACTCTGTGTGCTGGTAAACAAAACGTCTGTAATAATTATAAAATATAATATAATATAGATATTTTAAAAATGAGGTCAAGAAAAAGAAACCCTACTAATTTTAAATATGCGAAAGTTTGTGAGTGAAGATATTGTGAAGATGTGAGTGAGTATGTAAGTATCTTAGTTCCTTCTTCACGCTGAAACGACTACACGGATTTGAATCAAATTTGGAACGAAGATAGCTGGTACCCTAGATTAAAACATATACTACGTTTCATCTCGGAAAATTGCATAGTTCCCGCGGGATAGTGATAATCATGTCAACTGCAAATTCTACGCGGTCGAAGTAATATAAGAGAGGTCACCCAATACGCCAGACTTCTTTATTGCGATGCCATAAGTTGAACCTAAGCGCAATTGAGCAAATATTGCTTTTGCATTGAAGTAATGGACGTATATAATAGGCCGTCGAAAAGGTTAATATAAAAAAACATCACCGGATCATGCGCGCTACCAATTGTTATCATTGGTAACCTAGTTACCTTGTTCGGCAACATAAAAAGTAACAATCTTTACTTACCTGTACCAAATCGCCAGCCTTTTTCACCAAAGGCTAATTGCACTACAGGATTGTCTCCAAACAATGGGAACGAGACAAGAGATATTCAATACCGGTAACAAAACGCCCTACATACCTTTCACGGTAATTGGCGTGCAGAGTTACCGTAATCATCGTAAAGCCAATCAAACGTTATACTGTCGGTCTGACTCCACTGCTTACCATGGAATATCAGCTAACTATTGTCTGAGCTCAGTAATTAGGCTCAAGTATTCATACCGACCTACGTGTAGGTTCAGTGGTTAGACGTAATGGCCTCCGGACAAGACAGGATCCGGGGTTCAAATGAATGGCACGTACTTTTTAACCTTTTAGACGCCAACGACACATATATCAGCACCGCAGGTTCAACGCCAACGACCTATATATATACGTCCATTAGGTCCTACTGAGATGGCCAACACTGTTCATAGCAAAATTTCTCGTAATTGAGTATTACAATTATTTTATTTTCACAAGCTAAGGGCTGTCATCTGGTTGCAGTTAAAATATTTACCCAGAAATCCTTAAGAAATTTAAAAGAAACTTAAAACTATCACAGACGAAACTCATAAACATCTCTAAGGGCGTAAAGTGAGCCATAAATATAAACTGAGATAAAGGAACCTGTCTTATGGTCATTGAACATTCGAAGACAAATACAACTCCAATATTTCTTTTGCAAGCTTTCTTAGAATTGAAATAAGTGATTACTTCCAGATGCGACCTAGTCCGCGTGAGCGTGAGAAAGGGACGGTGTGTTGAGGAGGACGATCTAAATTTCGAATGGACCAATCGCAGTGACGCTCCTTTTTCAATAACCAATATCCATACAGATTTACTGGCGGGAACCTTTCTATCAATTACAGTGACCAATAACGATGATCCGCTGGAAGTGGGGCAGGGATGCCTTGCGTTGCGTGGGCGCAGCGAGGAACACAGGACAGTGAAGTTCACGACCGCCTAACGGGAAGACGCTTAATCTAGAGATACAAATACTTTGTACACCAATATCTTCTATTCTATAAATTTGTAATTAAATTCAGTAAAACTAAATTAACAGTAAAGTCAAGTTTTGAGTGACGGTGAGCAGCAGGACCTAGGAGACCCGGTAAAGTACCGCCTTTGTAATAGTGTATACAGGCAAGCAACAAGCCTTCACTTCAACAATCTTCTTAATTTTGTAATAAAATAGAATCATCTTTTCATCCTCATCCCTTTAATGATAACGGCTTTCAGAACTATTAAATGTTTTGTAGAATTAAATATGATACTGATCATAGTGGGCATTTGCCGTGTAGAGTTGATACTGATGTGATTTTTATATAAATCCAATAAGAATGACAAGGCTCATATGCAATAATTACAGTAATGTCTTACCCAATTAAGGTAAAGAGCTTATATACCAACAGGGACTAGCCCCTTCGAACGGGAGCAGATTATCCATGTGTTTTAAGTATTTAACGTGTGACCTAATGTGTAATTAATTAATGATTAACTTGTGATATTAATGTCTTAAAATATGTGCATGTGTGTATAGTACATAGATTGCCAAAAGGGTTTTTCGTTTGGACTTAACATTTTCCCTTTATTAGAATTGGCAGTTAGGAATGGAAAGTCCGGTTGTCATTAGATAGCATACTATCAATGGCAATCTAAATAATCAAACAGTTTCTTTTGATGCTCAAGTGTGTTCAAATAATTTTATTTTGAGTAAAATAAATTATTTTGATATTAAAACTTTTATGTTTTCTTCATAATATATATATATTCCCAGACCTTCAGAGATATTTAGTAATGGAGATTCTCCCTACCTGATTATTCTAGTGATTTGGGTACATACATTGGACTTTTAATTTAAATGTAGAGGTGTTGCCTTTATACCAAATGTCTCTCCAATACTGAAGATTTCCACAATACACTCAAACATGATTTCCTAATCATTCATCCATTTAAATGGCCTCGTCCAATTGAATATTGATTCTTTTGAGCTACATTTAATTGTGGCAGTCTAAGTAACCGGTTGTGTTTTAACTGTGAGAGTTTATGGTCGATATATTAATCCTAGTTGTCATTATTAAATTTAGCTTCCTCCAAGCATTAATTGAATTGAGTACCTTAGAGTTTGTGTTGAAGTGATTGAACCATTAATTGACTTATTTATAAATCTAATTGGATCTCAACTAAAGTTACATTTTTGCAATTACATGAGAGTTTTGTAGAGTTGGGTGATTTAATAAGACCAAAGTGAAACAGAGGCGGAGGCCTAATGTCAATACCTAAATAGGTATAGACCACATTTGTACTAACTCTAAAGACAGTGACCCTATGAGTCTTTCCTTAACCTTGGGAGGTTAAGCTCGCGGAGTTGGAAGCATCAAAGTTACAGGAGGTTTCAGCGTTCAGACCGGTTAGAGGAAGTATTGCCATATAAACGAGCACATGATTTGGTGGCGACTGGTAGCAACCCTGGGCACCCAATACACGCCATGTCTTACAGATTGACCTCCGACCTGGTTTGGCCAAACCATAACTCATAATATTATTGAATAATCATAAATCCATGGTAACAAAGGGGGGGCCCGTCTGGCCACACTAAAAAGTACCCGTCCTTGGATGGTGGAAACATTAAACGCTTCGTAGCGAAAGGAGGTCATCTGTCCCCCAATAATCTGAGATGCCAGAACCGGTTACCGGTGTAGGGAGTCCCTGTGTCAGAGTGAGGTTGGCCAGAATCGTTCGGGCGTACCCGTGCTAATATTTTACTGTCCATTACGCTATCCGAGCACTTACCTTTTGGCCCGTACTAAATAATAGCTTCTAGATGATGTTCTCAAGATCTTATAAGAATAAGATCAGTCACGATAACACTAATCCTTGTTTGTTCGACGTGCCAAAGTTATGGGTAAGCGGGTTGAATGGTTGACAGTATGGGTATTAGACCACTCAATCGCAATGTGCCGTGTAAAGCCTCGAAAACTCAATAACAAAGCTGCCTCCTTGATACGAAAATGTGTTCCGACTCTACGAGTCGACCTGAGTAACTTTAAATACATTCGATACACTCAATAACTTAATTATGTAGACGATCACAGCCGTACCACCACACTACTTCAATGCAAAGGCATTGCAAAATAAAGACTGGCGCATGGGTCACGTCTCTTGTATTTGACGTGGCGGCGAAAAGGTTAATTAATTTATTATTTATGAAATACTAGTTGTTGCTCACGACTCTGCGCAGAATTCGCTGAAACTATTCGATATTCCGGTACAAAAACTATCCTATGTCCCCGAAACTGAATGTCTCTATATCAAATTCCAACAAAATCGATTCAGCGGTTCAAGCGTGAGGACGTAACAGAAAGACAGATACACTTTCGCATTTTATAATATTACTAAGTATGAATGGTGGAAAACGATAAACCAGTGAATGATGATCCATAAACCCCTGCAACACCAGCGAAACAATCCTAATATCTGTCTGTCTGTATGTATATAGTATTATCTATTCTATACTATAATAATAATCTTCTATCTTCTTCTTCTATATATATCTATATACTAATAAAGAGGAAAGATTTGATTGTTTGCTTGTTTGTTTGCATTGAATAGGCTCCGAAACTACTAGACCGATTTCAAAAATTATTTTGCCGTTAGAAAGCTACGTTATCATTGAGTGACATAGGCTACTTTTTACCGCGGGAAAATACATTTTCCTACGGGAAAATTAATTTATCGCGGGCGAGGCTGCGGACGGAAGGCTAGTAAATTATACGTTGCCAGTTTAGAGGGCCTGTGATTGCACCGGCTGTCTGACTCTCCACTGCCGAACACAGAAGACCAAAGCATTGCTACATGACGGAAGAAATAAAAACCCTCTAATCATCGCTCTACAAGGCAGACGAACAACCAAGTGATCCCACAAAGGTTTTCAAGATAAGAAACCTTAAGAAAACTTCTTAAAAATATTAGCACTAACTAAATACCTTAAGGCTTTAGTGCAAGCAGAAATGAAAGTTATTTCATTATGAGGAGAGTATCTCAGTTGACGTCTGGAAAATGCCGCGGGAATGAAAGCTGGCTGAGAAAATTTTATCTAAATCAGGGAGGCGGCGAAGCGCACCGAGATGACCCAGCCTCGAGTTAAGTACCCTGTGTCGCGGAACACTGAGACTTTTATCATCTGACGAATAGATGCAGGATTTCTGATGCAAATGCCGTGGGGGTAGTCAGTCTTGAGTTAATACCTAAAAGCCACGTTTTTTTTTTTTTTTTTTATATGAATAGGAAGGCAAACGAGCAAGTGGGTCACCTGATGGTAAGTGATCACCACGGCCCATAGACACCCGCAACCCCGCAGGGATTGCAGATGCATTGCCAACCTAGAGGACTAAGATGCAATGCCTCTTGTGCCCGTAATTTCCCCGGCTGTCTTATTCTCCACACCGGAACACAGCAGTGCAAGCACGTTTAGAATGATTGTAGGGGTATAAGTGGAAAGGGAAATCTATCATCATCATAATCTCCAGCCTGTATACATCCAATTGCTGGCCACAGACCTCTCAGAATGAGAGGGCTTGGGCTATAGTTCCCACGCGGGCCCAGTGTAGTTTTGGAACTTCACATACACCATCGATGTCACCTCGATTTCGCACATAAATTCGGAAAAACTCAGAGATGCGAGCCCGTACTTGAACCCACCACACTGCTTGAGAGGCCACAGGTCAAACCACTAGGTTTTACTCTCAAGATTTGGAACATAACAGTGCAAACACTGTTAGGCTAGGCTGTCGAGTAAAATAGTTAGGGCATACCCCTTCGTGGGGAGTCCCATATACCCTTAAGCATCTCCGTGTCTAGGGCGTCCCTAAAAAAGTCTCCTCACTAAAAAAAAAAAAATATATCCGAGTAAGATAGACTTACCGTGGCGATTCGTAACAGCACAAGCTACTATCCGTAAAATCTCAAGTCAAACAGGCAAGGTGCCCCGCTAACTGCTTCCCTCGGTTTACACTTAATTAACTAATATTTACATTGGACCGGCGAAACAATTTCAGCCCGCACACCTGCCGGCTATAGAAGAGCTTGGGAGCTTGCCGCTGCAACGGATTTACGGCCAAGAATTTCGGACGGGAACGTTGCGGTTTGGATGTGTTCCGCGCATAATGTGGCGTCTATGTTCAATGTGCACGTAAACGAAAGGGATACGCGCTACAGTGTATTTAAGCTAGAATGTTTACGCTCAAGACGTGTCCGCGAGACTTTGGCAAGTTGTTATTTTTGCTAGCGGATGAGTGGTTGCTTTAATTAAAATACTGTGGTTTCTTTGGACATTACTTTATGCTCTTATATCGTCCTATATACGTCACCTGGTGGTTCATATGATCCACATTTTTTAGACATAGGCCTGTAGTCTTTATGTGTGTTCAGTGGTTTATGATGTGATGTGGGTTATTTACATTAAAAATCTATACAGCTTAGAAAAGTTACCACTCGAACATAATCCCGTACATTTTGAAATGGCTACCTATTTAAGAAAAAATACGTGACGACTTGAAATATGATAATTAAACCAATAAAATAAACAGAAAAATTAAAAATCGCAGAAAATCAACATCCACTTAACGCAATTACCTAACCGTACTTACAGTAAGACATAAGAGAAAAATGCAAATTAGTGGATATACGAAAAAACAACCGCCGAATGTTCAAACCAACAAAAACCTCCACAACGGGCCCGCGCCGAATAGCATCCCGTGTGTCCCCTTAGCAACATTGCCACATCGTACACCGTTGCGATTTAGCGATACCGCACTGCAGTTAAGTGTCTTTAAATCGTTGTTTAAACTTCAGTTAGATTCGGCCCGCAGCGGGACCGGCGACTGCGGCTGCACTTATGTAAATCCAACCGGTACACTCTAAGCCGAGTTTGAGAGGTACGAGCGGAAAGTTGAACCGTCTCGAGATTGCAGTCTCTTATAAAATATTATGTCGCGGCGGTCAATTAAAAGCGTGAAGTCGGCGAGCGACCAGTTAACTTTACCCCTTTTTTTAATAAAACAAGCATAAGAACATGAAATACTTATTTTGCATGTGAAATATGTATTTCGCACAGGCTTGACTATCATGCACGTGAGTAGCAGAGCAACAAGGTAAATAAATGTCTTTTGCTCATTTTTTTTCTATTTGCCTATCTTTGTTAAATTTTCCTCTCTTAAATCAGTTCAACTGGAAGATATCTCTTTCTAGGCGTAGGTTCGCCTTTGTACTGTTCTCTGTCATTATTATTTTTATTTTTATTTGGTTTCCTATGTACAATAAAAAGTTACTACCCACTACATGCACCTGTGCTACCACATTTTTTATTGACATAATATTTCAACCGACTTACAAAAAAAACTTAAAAATTATATGCTTAAACCTTACTCGTGAACCACTCTATCTATTGGTGAAAACTGCTTGAATCTGTTCTGTATTTTTTGTTTTTGTAACGAGACATTAGTTACGAGAATGCACTACGCAACGTGGACGCTGCAAAACACACGTTCCCGTTGAAACATTGCATCAATCAATTTGCGCCAAACAAACCTGTCACATTCCTGCCATATCTGGGTCACCGGGCCTCACGAGGTGAAGGCACGCACTCCACAAATAATCCGTCAACTGTGACCGTGGCCGGGCTCAATCAAAAACGGTAGGATGGCCACGGAGAAAAAAAAATAACGCGGAGGAGTGAGCAAAAAGCCGTGCCTCATTGGACATTGTTCACAGGTCGAGACAAAGTGCCGGGAAAGTTCTTTATCCCGCCTCGGTGGAGCCAGGGCTGGCACCGGCGCACGTGAGCAATGACAACAAACAGAGCAGAGTTGGGCGTTATCTAGATAATTTCTTATCTAGATAATTATTTCAAATAAATTTATTCGAAGATAAATTCAATCACAAATAGTGCGTTGACAACTTTTTTGTTTAGATGAATTATCTAGATGAAGATAACCGACCTCGTTTGTTATTGAAGTAAGCTTATAATAATAAATGTATTCAGAATGTCACGTCGGGTCAAACCGTCACACTGACATTCATCTTTTATTTGAAATCCCAACTAATTTATCTAGATAAAAATGAAACTCATCTAGATAAATTAAAAATAACAAATGACGGATTATTTAGTTACTTCAAATAAAAGATGATTTAAATTATCTTCCCGGTTTTTCGTAAATAGATAATTTTTGCTCAACTCTGCAAAGAAGTAAGTGGTCTATTACTTTTCTTCTGCTTCATTATCAAAGATCCAAACCACGTTTTGGAAAATGGCTGACCTGAGTCAAGAGTAGGCGAAATCGACGAGCATGTATACAGAGATTGATGAATGCGGATGAAACGAAAGAGGTAAGTCAGGATCGTAGCAAATGGAACAAAGTAGCCTCTGCCTACTCCTGTGGGGAAGAGGCGTGACATTATGTATGTATGTATGTTCATATCAAATGAGAATGTTGCAAAGCCGATTTTTGAAGTTGACAGGAGCTGCTCTTATTGTCATTATACCTATTTTATGACGTTTAAATGATTTCCAACCTAATTAACAAATCCAGAATGGCGAAGGTTCAGTAAAGTATACCTCTGTAATATTCTGTTTTTGATTATGTTTAATTAATCAAAGTCTCAGTTATAAAAAAGTTATTTGACGCATTTTTCCATTTACTTAACACGAGTATTATCTCACATAATCTAACACAAATCGGGCTGACATGTGCGGCAAATTACAAAATGTTTTCTATCGAGCCAAAGTCCGTTGCCAAGTACTCCTAACACACAAGCTATGCTTAGTTTGGGACTAGACTATTATGTCATCAATATAAAATGAAATTTCTAAACTCCATTGAAACACAGTGACAACCCCGAGTGCTCTCTCAAGGATTAAGCGACTTCCTCGTCCAGGATTTGTAGACGCGACCCGAGTAGCAAAAAGTCGGCAATCTTCGGCAATGTTCGGCATGGCTCGGTAATGATACGAGGGCGATGATAGATACAATAGAGTGCCGTTATGAACGGAATAAAGAGTAGGAGGCTGGAGTTGAAGGTTTCGTATTTTATATTTAGCTTTAGTCTAATTGTGTAATTTATAGAAAGGCAGAAAAATATTCGTTAATATCGCGCTGCCTTCACTGATCGGTTTACACCGATTTCAATATTTTATTGAATCAGGCGTTACTTTGCGGAGGTCGATTTCAATGAACAAAAAATATTTACCTTGCCTCTCCGCTGTACACTGTAGTGTTTGTATCGTGTAAAGGATAATTAATTTTCTGGGATTTGTATGTGTTTTATGTGTCAGTAGTGGAGGGATTGCATGAAAAACATATATATTTAGCACAGGCTTGGTTACCTTGCACCGTGAGTAGCGGGGTAGCAAGGCAAATATTTTATGTTCAGAGATTTCAATAATATTTTTTTTACGTTCGATAAGTTTCAGAACCTGATAGCGTTATGAAATTTTATAAAAATGTCATTTTATGTTTTCTGATGTCACGTTAATTACAATTATAAATGTTAACCGGATTTATAACGGGAAGTGTTCTGACGAATTTTATAACCTTGTCCCTGCTACTAAGTTCCACTATCGTATTTCTCGACGGAAAGGTAGCTTTCACCAACACGAAAATCGACGGCAAAGGTGAAAATCTTAGGAAACATTTTATAGGCGATCACCATTTTGATTCCCCTTTCCACCCTATACGCTCACAATCATGCCAAACGAAACCTTTGGGTCACTTTAGGCTCTGTCTACCCGTAAGTGTGTAATTATATTAAAACGTCTTAACAACACTTTCTTCACTCAAAAAGAAAAATAGTAACGTTCGAAAAAGTGCCACAGCAGTTTCAATAGCGAAGGAATCCCATTAAAACTTGCCTTCGAGTACAAACACGTATAAAACGAAAATCGGTGAGTCTATAATATTATGAACATAAACGTAACTTTCTTAAGAAGATGCAAGACAAAAATTTTAAACACACGTTCAGGAGTAATTTTATTCGATTAAATTATGAAACATGCTCTTGACAGGGACGACTGTCTGAAAGAAGGGGAGGCCTTTGGCCAGCAGTGGGGCACTAATAGGCTATTTAAAAAAATCGTTGTCATCTGTATTAGATACAGGCGATTCGTCGGAAGAGTCCGAATCAGCCGTATTTAGGACTACCTAATCAATTCAAAAACTACGGTACTGATTGCTTTCCTGTTTTTTTTTTTTTTTTTTTTTTTATATGAATAGGAAGACAAACGAGCAAGTGGGTCACCTGATGGTATGTGATCACCACTGCCCATAGACACCCGCAACCCCGGAGGGATCGCAGATGCGTTGCCAACCTTGAGGACTAAGATGAAATGCCTCTTGTGCCCGTAATTTCCCCGGCTGTCTTACTCTCAACACCGGAACACAGCAGTGCAAGCACTGCTACTTAGCGGTAGGATTAGCGAGTAAGATGGTGGTAGCGATCCGGACGGACCTTGCACAAGGCCCTACCACCCGCACCCTGTGACGCCATTATTGGATACGAGAAATAAGAAGAGATAATAATCGCTTGCTATCGCAATTTAACTCGGTTAAAGGTTGTTTACATAATTTTATCTCGTCTCGTTGACCTTACTTTAGTAGTATTTATAGGCTATACCGGCTACCCAAGCCCATACGAACGAGCCGCAATTTACTTTACATACATCCCAAATGAGACATAATGCGGCTCCATCACAACTTTGGACCTATAAAATTGGTCAATCAATTGACAACGTAAAATATCAGCTTCATCACAGGATAGAACCTTCGCATACCAAAATTTCAGTTCTATTACAACAAACATAAGGCTGAGGTTATGAGGGCTGAGTTTGAACGAGCGCTCCAGGCCGCTCCGCCCCTAAAATTGATAAAGTTTGAAGGAAAATTCACTGAACATCATAAGTTTATGACTGATGTATAGATTCTGTATCACCATTATTGTTACACGCGATAAAATTGTAACATCGTGTGTCAGTACATGGAGCTGGAAGAAAAAGTTGTACTGTTGTCATAGAGGAACAATCAAATAGAGTGTGATACAATTCTGTCACACATTAGTGATGGATGTATCACTTATATAGTCAAGGGCATGAATATTATTAATATACCTTTATGCTACTGACAATAAGGCCGATGACACATATCTTTGACATAATGGCTGTATCGATATTTATACACATACAATACAATATGTATATATACAAACGTAAATCACGTCAGGTCACCTGAAGGCTACGTTTGGCATGATTGTAGGTGTGTAAGTGAAAAGGGGAATCCAAATAGTAATAATTTATTAGTCGCATCGCCTATACCATGATTCCTAAGATTTTCGCCCGTTCCCTCGACGGGCTTTTACCATCTGCACGGGAATATAAGCAGCTGGTATATTCTTGCTTGCTTCAAATGCCAGACCAGCGTGGAAGGGAACCATATCGATCATAACAGCTGCATGCCCACTAGTGACCAGCTTGGCTTTTGGTCGGCCAATAAGTGTACAGTAATCGCCACACTGGCTTGGCGAAATGGCTATCGGCACTGCGGCAGGCCGAGGCGGAGATGGCGGAATGTCCTAGACGCTTTATCTAGTGACTGACCAGATTTAAGTACGGACAAGCCAAGTTGAAACTCTAGAGGAGAGGTCGTCGCTCAGAATTGGGATATTATTACAGGCTTATAATAAAAATGTATGACATATCCACTCTATAAGTTAAATCTTCCATGACTGGGTTGATAGGAGTTTTATTCGTCTTTTTGTACTCAAGGACGTGTTTAATACGACTCTGGCAGGCATTTGCTTGTTAACGTTCTGTTAAAAAGTGTCACGCAACAGAAACGTGTTAAGTTTTTTTATAAACGAAAAAGTTTTTCTGGTTAGCCGGATAGGATTTGAACCTGCGTACCCAGGCTATACGGGCCGAGCGTCCTGCCAACTGGTTCACCCGGACTCCCGATCAACCTCCCAGAAAACCTATTGGCTGTATAGGTACACCATTAGTTGCTGAGGATCACGTATCATGTATGACGTTTTTACGGGGTAGACAGAGCCTAAGGTAACAAAACCTTAAGAAAGCTGGAAAAGGAAATCATAATAGTGATGGGTTGCTAGCCGCATCGCCTATAACATGATTCCTAAGGCTTTCGCCCATTCCCTCGTTGGGCTATTACCATCTGCACGGGTAGAGAAGCAACTGGTATATTCTATGTTTTTTCTTTGCTCCCAGACCAGCATGGAAGAAAAAAAACAAAATAATACATAGATGCTTAAATCGCTTTTTTATCCAGCAGACAGAACGTAGTGGGTAGGTGGAAAAGGGAATCAAAATAGTGATGGGATGCTAACCGTATCGCCAATACCAGTGATTCTTAACCTGTGGCCCGCGGACCCCCAGGCGTCCGCAGTCTCATCTCTGGACCATTTAACCTAATAAATAAAGGTCACCAAAAGTCGCGTAACAGCTACACTACGCTTCAACTCCTTTCTTATTACGGGACCCTTGAAAATCAGGCCGATTTCCAAGAGGTTCTGAAACCTTTGGATGGTTTTTACCATCAGCGCGGGAAGAGCAGCCGCTGGAACGTTCTATGTTTTCTCTTTGCTAAGCCCAGCATAGAATCATAACAATCAAAAAACAGACTTATATAACTTCGCCACAAAGCAACATGTCTATCCCAAGCGACGCAAGTATCGTGTTTATTACTTCAAGTTTCGGATACTTTTCGATTACAAAAGTTATCATCCCCGTCGGAACATTGTTCTACATTCTAACGACAATCGGAAATCAACTACAAGCGTTATACTTTACGGTTCAGTTTCGCAACAGCGTCAACGCAAACGAATGGCGTCCGATGTCGGAACTGGGAACTGTTCGTCGCCTAATTTATCGTTCTTTGAGCTCATTCGTCAAACTCGGTAACGATCTTAACTGGATTAATTAAGTTATTTGTTCCGCGCAGGTGAGGGTGGTGGGGCTTAAACTACGGCTCCTGCCATCGCTAAGCAATTTCTCCGTTTCGAACAAAAACAGTCTCGGTTTATATTGATCAATTAGATTTGGAGGCAGCTATAGAATCTAGAAAATCGAAGAATCGAGAATCAATAGAATCGAGGGAATTGGCGCCAACCTTAGGAATCATGTTATAGTATAGGCAATACGGCTTGCAACTTATCAATATTTTTATTCCAATTTCCACCTAATCTAATTAGCCCACATCCATCCACTGCTGAGTAAAGGCCTCTTCATTTTCACGCCACTTTGCCCGGTCCCGTGCCAGTCTCATCCACAGTTTTCCAGCCGCATGACAGATGTCATCTGACCAACGGGCACTGACTTTCGACCCAGTCTTGGCCACCTTTCTGGGACCACCTTCGACCATCTGCCAGTGTCACTTCAGCTGTGTTATCCTAGTTCCGACATCCACAACTCTAGTCCGTTTCCGAATTTCGGAATTGGGGATGTGGTCAAGAAGTGAGATGCCCAACATAGCTCGCTCCATGGCTGTTTGTGCGAGTTTTATTTGGTGCATGTTTGCCTTCGTGAGCGTCCATGTTTCTGCTCCGTAGGAGAGGACAGAACACATTGGTTAAACACTTTGGTTTTAAGACATTTCCACCTTAATATGCCTACAATCATGCTAAACCTGGCCTTTAGGTTTTGTTAGCTTGGACTTTTTCTACCCCATAAGAAATAAAGACGCGATTTGTAAATGTATGTATAGCATTGACGTACAATAAACAACTAGACTCCCAATCACGCTCAAAAACTGTCCGAAGCAAAAGTCTGAACACGCGTCTATTGTTCAGAGTTTTTGTTCAGTTGTGTTTCGACCGCGCTTTGATAACAATGTATAATTATGTCTCGTTCGCACCGTAATCTTACTATTGAGAACAAAAGAGACAGGCAGGTTTTCAGCGCGTGGCGTCGTGTCATTACTTCTCACGATCCTACGCCATTGATATTAAACGTTACTGCCACGAAATAAGGTGTCAATTTGAACGAATATGTTAATGTTATCTGTCTAAGTCGATGTGTTGACACACACAACACATAGACAAAGCAACTCGGACGTTTCTTGAGGAACCTTTGTTAGCGACTGAGAGTCTAGTTGTTTATTGTAAGTCAATGATGTATAGGTAGAATCTGAGACATTAAAGATCGCGAACGCATTTACTATGTCTTTCTACCCTCATCCGTTCTCGTTTGACAGAAAGGAATGATGAATGTGTGATTCTAAGTGTGTTCGGCGATATGGCCTCTTGCGTCTAGTAAATCATCTTGTGGTTTCCAGTCCGTGGCTATTTTACACCAACTGTGCGGATCCACAGCTCAAGATCGGAGCGAGTAGAGAAAATGGGGGGAGGCTTTTGCCAAGCAGTGGGACATCTATATAGGGATACAATAATAACATCTCAAGAGGCTCTCGCTAGATGGTTGACTAAAGGGCCGGATGGAGAAGCCAGTACTTCTTGACACGGCGCGAATCGTCAGGATGTTCCTCACTCTGCAGCCGTAACCGCTGGTAGCTTGAGCCCTGCCCCGTTACCGTGGCACCCTAGGTTAAGTTTTTATATTTTATTTTATTTTTATAATATTACTGACGCGAAAGTTTCTAAGTATGGATGGATGGATGTTAGTTACTCTTTCACGCCAGAACGGCTGGACAGATCTGGATGAAATTTGGAACATAGATAGACTAAAATCTGGAATAACACATAGGCTACTTTTTATCCCGAAAAATTGCGTAATTCCTACGGGATAGCGATAAACGAATTCTATGCAGACGAAATTGCGGGCAACAGCTAGCATTTTATATATATTGTAAAAAAATCCAAAAAAATACACAAAAAAAAATATATTTTTTAATTCCAAATGCGTTGATTTAACACAGCGGTTTTTACAACCCCGTCAAAGAAACAGTTTACGTTAACAATTAATGGTCTTTGATACAAGCAAATCGCTGGCATTTCAACTTATCATTATCACCAAAACATAGCGAACCCCAGCCACGCCGCCGCGTGCCAACAAACTGTGACGTAACGCCCGTTCTTAACAACGTTGCAATAATATTAAATGCAAGTAATAACGCAAACGTGTCCGTTTGCGTTTGGCTCCCCGCCAGATCTGACGTCATAAACGCTAGAGTTACGCGTTGATTCAACCTTTTAGCTGAACTGTGTAATTTGCTATATTACAAGTACTCGTATGTTATGATTCAGAAATAATAATTAGACCGTCATAGCCTAGCATTAACTCGCTAATGAAGGTCTCCTCATTTCACATTAAACATAGCAGAGGTCTACATTGTACAAATGAATGTTATACATGGGCATTTTCAAAAAAACGTGTACCCTTTTTCCAACAAGATTACCTTAATTTCCCATGCAACTTTTTCGTGTCAGTTTTGTGACGCCTCATATAAATCGTATGAAAATAGTGTCACAAAACTGACAAAAAAACCAATGGACACTAAACTTTTTTTTTTTACAAAAATAAATACCTAGTGCTAATAATTCTGATTCAGAAAAACCCAAAATGTCATCATTTTGGAAAAATAAGTTAAGGGTACATGTTTTTTTGAAAATGCCCACATACACATACATACACAAATCACGTCTTTATCCGTTACGGGGCAGACAGAGCCTAAGGTAACAAGACCACGCCACGTTTAGCAATATTGTGGGCATATTAAATCTAATTTTATACCTTTACTAGCTTCTGCCCGCGACTTCGTCTACGTAGAATTATACACATTATAAACCTTTCCCATCTAAGCACACATAATAGGGACAGACAGCGGAAAGCGACTTTGTTTTATACTATGCAATGATCACTAAGTCAGCTAACTAAACTAAACCTACCCCTTTAACGCACGACCTGCTCTATTTCTACTGTTTATCATTATTAGTTAAAATGATTTTAGATTTAAGGGAAAAATAACAGTAATATAATCCTATAAATGAATCTGCAATACCATGGAAGGCACAGCTTCTTCCACTCTTTAACTCCTCTTAATTACCCATCTTTACAGCTGAAATGTTTACCCATCATCAAACGTCCGAAATTGCGTTACTCCAACTTGGGTAATTAATTTATTATTCGATCAAAATTTGTTAGACGTTAATTATCGAAGACAGACACTTATTTATAGCTTTATATTGTCTCGGCAAACGGTAAACAAGAGCACGGTTCTTAGCGTAATTTTTCCCTGTGCCTATTATCGTTATTTCCTTGTCAGTAGATGTTTATTTCATTCCGATACATCGTTCATCTTCCATTTTTACCGTTCCGTAGCTAAATAATAACGGAATTCTTTTCTTCCCACGCATATGGTAAAAGCCCACCGAGGGAATGGGCGAAAATCTTAGGAATCATGCTATAGGCGATGCGGCTAGCAGTCCGTCACTAATTTGATTTCCTTTTCCACCTATACGCCCACCATCATGCTAAATGTGGCCTTTAGGTCTTGTTACTTTAGGCTCTGTCTACCCCGTAAGGGATAAAGACGTGATTTATCCCTTACGTATGTATGCATTTTTATATTTTTATCCTAGCTTTATCTCTGTCATCTCTTCACTCTACCACTGAAACAATACAAACGAAACTTGACCCGGAGACCGTTTGACTCCCGGAGATACATTCATAAATCACGTCTATATTCCTTACAGGGTAGACAAGACAAGACCTAAAGGCCACGTTCAGGGTATGTCTCACCACTCTCTGCGAAGCGTACGATTCGAGGACTGTATGATAATGCGGACAATGAAGGAAAATCACATAATAAGTTTCACTTCTATTCAACAACTGACAATACAAAGACAATAATTAAAAAAAAATATTAGAAAAATATAATGAAGTATCAAAAGTAAGGAGTTCGCGACAAGTCGTGATATGTCAAGTTTCAGTTATCTATGATTCCCTTTCTATCTTTTACGAAACAGACAGAGACGACATCATATAATAACCGACACACAATATATCAGCGTCTTAACTGAGAATGGCTGTCTATTTGTTTCGTAATATGTATGTAAAACTCTTTATTGTACATAAAACACAAGAAAAAGATGAATACAGGACAACACACATGCACAAAGGCAAACTTATCCCTAAAAGGGATCTCTTGGCGTAGTAGCGATTTATTTTTCACTGTGCGTATCGGATTTCCACAAATACGAGTGTGTAAATGTTTCACTCGCGCTCTCTCGCTTTGATGACAAGCAAGGCAGTGCCAGTCGTGTCGTGTGATCGTCGCGTATCCGTCACGCCTCACGTATTCAATCAACCGCCAGCCTATCAATACGCTACCTCATTACACGGTCGTTAGCTCGTATTAATTGCTTGTCACAACTGTAACACGTTATTTCCCAATATCTGGAGATAATGCGTAATATCGAAGGTATTACTGACGTATGATTCAAAGAACAAATTTACTTTTATATATCCTGTTGCTGGAATAAGAGGAGAATTTATTGCGGGAAAATTGCGACAGTCCAGTAGGACGCTCATGGGCTATGTAAAGACCTCGTTACCATAAAAATAAAAAAATAAAACGGTGATTACGAAAAACTTTTGAAGTAAAGTTTTGAAACAAACAGCGTGGCTAGTACGTGATCGCACGAGATAGACTACCCATTTCTTACTGTACATAAGGAGCGACCACACCGCCGCGTATACGAATATTGCTGCGTAAACGCACCTTCAACGTCTTTTACGCACCGGTGTGATCGCACCTTTATTCGGTGATGAGGGATTTATTTATAATAAAAAGAAGCAAATTTTTTGATAACAGAAATATACACCTCGAAATTGCCTCAGAAGTTTATCAATTCCGTATATATCCTCGTAATGATATAATTCCTATATATTCTTGGGCTTGTTATTACAGTGTAGATGAAATATTTAATAATGAATTAGGTATTGGTTAGGTATTATGTATTTCTCGTTATAACTTTGATAATCGTAGTCCCGTTGTAGTGTTTTTATTGTATAGTCTTTCTTCGTTAATCTTCTAGGTAATTCTGTTTCTTAAACACAAGACATGTATTATTGTTTTTTTGAATGAATACTGTATATGTCTATGTAACAAATCGGCATCCTACAAAAACCTGAATAGACTGAACAAACAAACCCGACTGCATAATATAGCTAACTCCACAAACTTCAGAACTTGCTTTCTGTACTTAATAAATTTCCCATTTTAAGCGAGATAACGGTTCAGCGATTTTGGGCTAAATTTTAATTGAGAGTAAATAACGCAGGCTCCTTGCCTCCTCGGGCAAAACGCTTACCCGATGATATCCTCTTTCTTATGTTGGAGTAGGGTTATCAAACACTCTTTACTACCATTAAATAACTGTGAAATGAACAAAAAATGTTACCTTGCTACTCCGCTACTCAACTCGCTATTGAGTAGCGGAGTAGGAAGGTAAAATTTTTTGTTCATTGAAATGGACCTCCGCAAAGTAACGCCTGATTCAATAAAACTGTGAAATTCCAGTTATATCTTTACAATATATATAGAATAAAACAGTGGACACAAAATTTCGGAAGAACATAACTAATAAACATTTTGATTTGTCCATTGAAATTTCGTAGGTACATTAAAGCTTAATTCAGAACAAGTGCCCATCATATCCCCTATAAGCATTTATTAAATTTATTAGGGTTAAGTTATTTTTATTTATTTCAATAAAGTTTTTATTTATTTTTATTTTATGATCTGGAGCTTATTAATTTTAATAGCGATAGTAGATCTAAAATGACAGTGGACAGAGTACAATGCTTGTAGAACCTTATAGTCGTACAATGCTCGAAGAACCTTAATAGTCGTACAATGCTCGAAGAACCTTATAGTCGTACAATGCTCGTAGAACCTTATTGTCGTACAATGCTCGTAGAACCTTACAGCCGTACAATGCTCGTAGAACCTTATTGTCGTACAATGCTCGTAGAACCTTACAGCCGTACAATGCTCGTAGAACCTTACTGTCGTACAATGCTCGTAGAACCTTACTGTCGTACAATGCTCGTAGAACCTTATAGCCGTACAATGATCGTAGAACCTTACTGTCGTACAATGCTCGTAGAACCTTAGTGTCTTACAATGCTCGTAGAACTTTACTGTCGTACAATGCTCGTAGAACCTTACAGTCGTTGCAACCATACAGTTCTAAAGTGTCGACCGCGCAACGGAAAGCGAAATATTAGTAAACTCAGGACAAATCAAATCCAGGGTGAACAAACTGTTACTGAACCAGGGAGCTGCTTTTTCTTCCTCACTTACCATCAGGTGAGACGAGGTCAATCGCTGGTCAGTTTATAAAAAAAACCTCCCGCAAGGACCGTAATTTCAGTCAAAAATTTCGGGAAGCCATTGCCTGCGGGTAGCACAAACGCTATCTTCGATCTCTTTGGGAAAGACCTATGTTCAGCATAGGACGTCTTCTGATATGACGCTGATAATGGATTCTAATTTAATTTAGCAACAGCAGCCCTAGCTGAGACAAGACTCAGCCAGCGCGGGCACTGCGCCCGAGTTTTTTCCGGTCAAATGGATGGAATTTTAATTAGTGACTCGTTAATTAAGGACGCTAAAGGGTGCTCGCTTGGAGCTCTTGCTATATCCTTTTTTTTATTCGTCCGTTTAATAAAATTCATTGGCCGCGTCTGCAAGTTAACTTTGATGCGAGCGATCTGCTAAATGATCTGTTTTGCGTTAACACCGAAATGATAATGTTGAAACATTTGTTAGAACACCGTATACACTTGAGTTGTTGAGCATAGGTACATTGGTAGAGCATTGAATGCTGTCATAGTGAAACAATGTTGGTACGTAACCAAATTACATAACCGGCACCAGTAAAACCAATGTATTGGAATGATTAATATGGATTAATTTAGGTTTAGGTGCGGCGGGGCTGGTCCTAAAACGCAAACATGTTCGGTTTAATTTAGAAAAAGTCTTTATTTTACCTTAGAATGTCTTGGTTATGTAAAGTAGTTATGTCCGGGGACCAAGCGGGTATTTTTCATTCGAAATCCAATTTCCTTGCGGTGGTCCTAAGCCATGTTTGGTAAACAACGCACTGGCATCGCGTAAAGCACTGCAGGTGTCTATGGACAGAGGTGATTATTTAACATCAGGTGACCCACTAGTTCGTTTGTTTGGCCTCTCTAACATAAAAAAAAAATGTGGGCGTATTATGGATGGAAAGGGGAATCAAAACAGTGCTAGCCACATTGCCTATATAACGTGATCCCTAAGATTTTCGCCCAATCCCGAGGGACCATCTGCGTGGGAAGAGAAGCAACTGGTACATTCTATGTTTTTTCTTTGCTCCCAGACCAGCACGGAAGAATAAAGATGGAAGAATAGAATTCAATTATTTTTTATTTACGCATGTTTACATTTTAATTGAATAGTTATTTCTTACTAGTCAAAATACTCTCTCAATTCCTGCTCCAGGATTTCCACAAGAACAAAAAAAAAACATTTACACAGCGCAACATCAGGAACTCAGGGCCCATAACCTACATCCGTCCCAACTTTTTCCCCTGTCCGTTACTATCTAATCGTCCAACGCATAGTGGGCCTCGTTAGTATAATGGCCGTATTAATTGCCGGCCGTATTGTCCGTGCCCGGGATGGGACCGGGCCGGGATTAACGACTGCATAGTCCCGGGAGAGATGGCGCAGCGGTGTAAAAACAGTAAGGAAAGCTGTTAACTTGACAACTGAGAACGCTTAGAGTCGTCATCAATAAGTTATCGCTAAAAAAACATTTTTTTAATATTTAAAAGTACTTTTTGAATGTAGAAGTATCTACCTAGTTGCATGGTCATCAAATCTACGTACAATAAAATTGCATTTCAAATCTAGAGTTAATCTGATTACTAGAAGAAGTAGAAAAGTGACTGTCAAATTTTGAAGGCAACTTACTCATTGCAAGTTAATTTATTAGCTTACTACTGTCTGCGTAGAATTATACATTTATAAACTTTCCTCTTAAATCACTCTATCTATGGAAAAAACAGCATCAAAATCTGTTGCGTAGTTTTAAAGATATAAAGATACATAGTGACAGACAGCGGAAAGCGACTTAGTTTTATACTATGTAGTGATATGAAGAGTTTACATACAACCATACATAATTGCTACCGAGACACAAATACAAAGTATTGTTTTTTTAAATACTCCTAAATCTATTTCTCAACTCACTGATAAAACTTAAATTGACATTAAGTATCATGAGGGAAGTTCTAGGAACAGCTAAGATAAAAAAAACCTAACCATTTTGTATCCAGATGGATACAATACAATACTAAGAGTGAACATTTTTTTATATAATTATTTTATTTCCTTTTGACACTATTGCGTGAAAACTTTACTGGAAGCTTCCTTTATAAACATGACAAGGGTTTTTTTTATTTATATAAGAGGGGGCAAACGAGCAGACGGGTTACCTGATGGAAAGTAATCACCATCGCCCAGGGACCCCTGCAAGACTTGGGGAATCACAGGTGCGTTGCCGTCCCTTTCAAGAACAGGAAAGCTCGCTTTTTAAAGATCCCTAAATTGTACCGCCCAGGGAATGTTGCAGCAGGAAGTTGGTTCCAGATCTTTGCTTTGGTTAGCTTACTGTTATTCAAACGACTGCGGCATGAGAACAAACTAATCTAGTGCTGTAAAGATGCGACTCGCAAAGCTACAGAGGTCGGATCCCGCGATTGGTTTTAGTAATTTGCGGTCGTGTATTTACTTAATTGTCGGTACTTAATTGTTGTAATGTAATTTTTTAACACAACAAACAACATGCCAGACAGTTGTGCTTAGTGTACTCTAACTTTAATGATGTTCCCGTAGAGGTTTCGAAACGCGTCAGTGTTTTGTGCGGTGTAGGGGATAGTTAGGCAAATATGTGGCATTTACGTATGTTTTATGTGGCTGCATTATGCATGTAAAAATATATAACATATTTCGCACAGGCTCGTCTCAGTATCTAGACTAGTTGCTTGTCTTCCCGCACAGATGGTAAAAGCCCATCGAGGGAATGGGCGAAAGTCTCATGCATCATGTTATAGGCGATGCGGCTAGCAACCCCATCACTATTTCCCTTTCCATCCGCCCTTAATCATGCTAAACGTGGCCTTAAGGTTCTGTTGCCTTAGGCTCTGTCTACCCCGTAAGGGAATACGTGATATATGTATGAAAATGATCTTACCAGGGTTTCCCCGGGCACTCATAAGAATAAAAGCATCGCCAGTTAATGCCATGAGATGACGGCTCCATCATGATCCAACAAAAATAAGCATCGTTCCGTATATTAATATTGAAAATCTCAATTCCCAAATTCAAAACGCTACCGAGAAACGGCACCCAAATCCCCTATCAATCACGGATTACGCTCAAAATATATCTCACCGAATCACACACATACCATTATAAGTAGAATTTATTACTCAGATAAATAATTCGTCCCTAGGGACTTGCGATTCACAACTTTACTTATAAAGTACTAGCTTCTGCCCGCGACTTCGTCTGCGTAGAATTATACATAAAAACCTTTCTCTTGAATCACTCTATCTACTAAAAAAAACCGCATCAAAATCCGTTGTGTAGTTTTGAAGATATAAGCATACAAAGGGACATAGGGACATAGGGACATAAGGACAGAGAAAGCGACTTTGTTTTATACTATGTAGTGATAGTGACTAGTAGATAGAAAGGTTAAACACACACTTACGACGACTAGGTTGACGGTTAGGTTGACTGGAAGAGAACCCTTAAAGGGATAAGTCCGCCTTTGTGCATGTATCTCAGTGTTTGTCAATTGTATTTTGTCGTGTTTATTTTGCACAATAAAGAGTTTACATACATACATACATACATAGTTCTGTCAAAAGTCTAGAGGCTGAACGAGGGCGCCACTATCTTCGCAACATATTGATACAGCAATACACGTTGTAGCCTAGTGGTTTGACCTGTGGCCTCTCAAGCAGAAGGTCGTGGGTTCGTACCTCGGAGTTTTCGGAATTTATGTGCGAAATTACATTTGAAATTTGCCATGAGCGTTGAGGAAACCTGCACACATCTGCGAAGCAATTCAATGGTGTGTGTGTGAAGTTTTCACACCGCATTGGGCCCGCGTGGGAACTATAGCGCAAACCCTGCAATAAATGGCGGAGGCCTATGCCATGAGGCACGCCAAATTTCACTATAATTTATTTAAAAAAAACTACACAATGTACTGAATACCTACATAAATCACGTAGACAGAGCCACAGGTGAGTTATCCGTTTGTGTAACTTTGGTCACGACAATTTTGTCAAAACCGGGAAAAAAACATGGCCGACTTCATACCTACAGGGTGGATCAAAATAATAACACAAGCAACGTTGCCGCCAAAATGTGTCACGGTGCCGCCGGGGCGTAAACGAGCCTTTAATGTGCCTTCCTTCATTCCTATTCCCAAGTCAACTGATTACATTACAAACTCTACGCAACAGGGTCGAAAAACAGAAAAAAAACAAGTTGTCTCCCGTCTCCGCATTATGTAGATTCTTCCTCCCGAATTACTCTTTTAAGCAATAAACGGGCTGGGACCGAGTATAAAAATCTTCGCCGAGAGGAATGGAAAAGAGTGCGACTTTGGTGCAAGACGTAAGAGACGGCGTTGAGTTGCTCAGGTGACGTGCGAGCGAGACAGGAAGCAGCATAAATGTGAGATTAAGTGTCCGTTTCACTGCTACCTGATGCATGCCTTATCTGTTTATTTTGTGGGAATAAACAGAGATGGTATCATAAAAATCTTTTAGACAATTTACTAGGAATTTATCAGATGGCATGAGTACGAGAATATTGTACAGTTTACCTAACAGATACCAACTACTCGTTTTTACAAATTTCAGACATAAGAATTTTATAAGACAGAAGACCGTAACGGATTATGTTACCACAATAATAACATTGCAATATAAGCACCATCTAATTACTTAACTACGGCAATTTTAAAACAAAATTAATAAAATATTATGAAGAAAGTATTACACTTATCATAATTACGTCTGACTTCAAAGCTATAAAATAGATAAGTCATTTATAATTGGCCGCGAGGTTGAAATGCGGCTGAAATAAATCGGTCTTTCACGACACTATTATGACAGATAAAGTTTAAAATAGTCAAAATTGCTACGTGAACGTATTAATTGCGAATGGTGATAGATATAAAATACAGATTGGTCACATCCAAAAGTAATTTTTATTTATAATCGCTTTTACCTACGACTTTGTCTGCGAAGAATCTGTTTATCACGCGGAAACTACGATTACCAGAACAAAATGCCCACTTAGACTTATTTAGAAACTTCTTTCCCTCTCTTTCTTTTTAACTCCATCGACTTAGCCGCTAATCGCGCCGCTCAACTTTCATGCCTTGCGATCGTCCAAAGGGCGGGCCAGTGATAATGGTTATGGCAAAAGTTCGCCATCCTAACTGCCCTATTCCGTACCGGCCCCGCGAACGCGAGGCGACAATTTGTTTCCAACGACTGTTCCAGTTGTGAGATTGGATGTTATTGCCGGCGTCGATTGCGAGTTTTCACTTCTTGGGAACTTTATTCGGAATCACCCTAATGCTCGAGTATGGAGCGTCGTAAATTCGGGCCGGTGTTTTTTTTAAATCAAACTCCGTTATTAGCAGCCAGTTTGAATTTGAAAATGGATCACCGATTGGAATGGTGTTCTTAATTTTGTAATTTTAAAGGTGCTTAAAGAAAAAAAACACTGGCTTCTATCATAGAAAAAAAAGATTAAACTCGATAGCGTTCATTCCAATGCTGAACGTGGCCTTTGGGTCTTGTTACCCATCTACCCCGTAAGGGATAAAGACCTCATCTATGTATGTATATCGTATTCACATTCGCATTTATGATATTAGCTAGAAAATTAGGATACAGCACAGGCTGAAAACATTAAAAGAAATTCGTTCCAATTTCAAATTTAACACGGATTTACGACGCCCACCCCCGTCAAAAGGTTCCGTGCAGAGAAAAAGAAATATTGTGGAGATTCCATAAAAGTCATCCGTAATTCCATAGAGGAGAGGGGCGCGCGTAACTCAGTGTGACATTTCTGGACGTGATTTACGCGTCTAGGTGTGTGCGAGGCGTTTGACGAGGAAAAGGATTGTTTTTTTTTTATAAAAATACGTAAATATACAGCGTGTTCCTTAAGTCGACAAACTGAAGAGGGATATAGGCGGGCACGTCATAATACCAAATACAGAAAAATTAACTTAGTAAAAGTGTAAAAAATAACTCGCCAACCGAGTCAAAGACGGTTAAGTAAATAATTGAAATATCTTGAAAATGCTATTAATAGTTAGTTAATTTTTAAGGTTCGGTATCCAAGGGGTAAAAAACGGGACCCTATTACTATGATTCCACTGTCCGTCTGTCACCAGGCTGTATCTTATGAACCGTGATTGGTAAACTGTTGAAATTTTCACAGATGATGTATTTCTGTTGCTGCTATGACAACAAGTACTAAAATCTATTTTTTTTATGTCTGTCTGTCAATCATAAGTAACCAATATAAAATGACCTCCCACTGTATAATTCAGGGCCACGCTTTGGGACTAACTTACAGGATCGAAATATGCTCTGTAATTGTCATCCTAATTTTTCACTATAATACAAATGCAAGGAAAAAGTTTCCAACGCGCTAAAATTTTACTATGGCAACACCGGTACATGATAGAGAAAAAAAAGTTAGGCTCAGACGGCCGTCGGGGCGGTGCGTGTAATTCAATGTGACACTTTCGGCCGTGATTTACGCGCCCCGCGACGAAAGTGGCGCTACGTGGCGTAAATGGGCGTATAATGTACGCATCATACGCGTATGTTAGACAGCACCATGTATTTTAGAATTATAGGATGGTCTCCATAATGAAATGTACCTATTTTATTAAAAACAAAAACGAGGAATTGAATAAATAATGTAGTCAATATCAGATCTATATTAATAAAAATGAATATTGCTAAGCGCGCAACTTGAAAACGGCTGGACCAATTCGGCTATTTGTTTTATAATGTTCCTTAAGTTCCACGGAATATTATTACGGAGAAAAAGCTTATTAGTGTGTTAATTTATTTTTAAGCGAGGTCAAACATACGAGAAGGAGAGAAAGAGACACACAGAGAGAAATAGTTAAGTTACATACTCAAAGGAATATTTGCTGAGTAAGATCCCATTTGTTCATCTATCAGAGAATGTGAGAAAAAACAAACACCGTTACAACAAAACTGCTACAAAATCAATCAAATTTAAACACTAACTGGACGCTTCTATGCTAGAGACGTTTTTTTCTCTTCAGAAGGGCATTTTTTATTTTATCTATAATTGAAAACAAAAAAAACCCCGAAATCATGTTATACGCGATGCGGCTAGCAAACCATCACTATTCTGATTCCCCTTTCCCAAGGCCACAATCTTGCTAACCGTGGCCTTTAGATCGTGTTACACTAGGCTCCGTTTACCCCGTAAGGATAAAGGCGTGATTTATTATATGTATGTAGGAATGAATGTGTTTACAGAAACTAATGAAAGAATGAGAGGGAAGACCGAATGAAAGGGATGGAGAAGCTAAGACGTTGAAAAAACTTGAGAGATCGCTTACTTTTACAATAATTAGTAAAAAACTGTTATACTTTGTTGTGGGCATATTTCGTTGGATAAAATTGTTTTATTGAAGATGACACTACATGTATACATACATACATAAATAACGTCTTTATCCCTTACGGGGTAGACAGAGCCTAAGGTAACAAGACCTAAAGACCACGTTTAGCATGATTGTGGGAGTATGGATGGAAAGGGGAATCAAAACAGTGATGGGTTGCTAGCCACATTGCCTATATTAACATGATCCCCAATCCCTCGACGGGCTTTTACTATCAGCATGGGAAGAGAAGCAACTGGTACATTCTATGTTTTTTCTTTGCTCCCAGTCCAGTATGGAAGGATACATGTATGTATTTACATTATTGTTTTAAGACACCAGAAACTTCTAATAGACTAATCATTTCCAAGCATTACCACAGCCAACCCCAAACAGCGATCGCACTGCACACCAAGCGGGGGTTGCACGGCAATATCGTCATAACAAATGGTCGGTAGTTAAACTAACGGGGGTATTAATCGCTGTTTTGTCTAGTGCCGGGGATTTATGGGCGGCACGATCGATGGCTGAGCCCGCTGTCAGTTTGTGGGCTGTGACAGATGCGAATAGTGATTGATACGTATTAAAGTTTCAAGTGAAGTGTGTGCCGTATGCCAATTTGAACGTGCGAGGAAAACCTGCACGCTATTTATATCATTGGCCAATGTTTAGTATTATCTCCAGCCAACATATACAACGTTTACGAAAGATGGGAAGTGTGAAAGTGATATTGAAAGAAGAGTGAATGCAGGAAACATGGTAAATGGGGCGCTGCGCGCCTTTGTGAGCAGTGAGAAGGTGTCAAAGAAGGCGCGTCTGGCTGTTCACAGAGGGGTGCTCGTTCCTACATTAATGTACGGTAGCGAGACTTGGGTATGGCAAAAGAAGCATGAAAGTAGGATAAATGAAGTAGAAATGAGAGCGTTAAGAAGTATGGAAGGTGTATCATTGAAAGATAGAATAAGGAATAGTGTGATAAGGGAACGTGCTGGTGTGAAAGAGGATATAGTGACTAGGATAGAAAAAAGTATGCTTAGTTGGTTTGGTCACGTAGAGCGGATGGATGAAAGTAGATTAACTAAACAGATCTATATGGGGAGTGTGAATGGTAACGTTAGGAGGGGAAGGCCTAGACGGACGTTTCGAGACCAAATAGGAGACGTTTTGGAAAAAGGTCAGGTCAGGAGTACCCGAAACCGACGAGCATGTATGAAGAGATTGATGAATGTGGATGAAGCGAAAGAAGTATGTCAGGATCGTAGCAAGTGGATCAAAGTAGTCTCTGCCTACCCCTGTGGGAAAGAGGCGTGACGGTATGTATGTATGTAACATATACACTAAAGGGAGAAAGACGTGATTTATGTATGTATGTATGTAACATATGCACTTTCCACTCTTAAAACTGAAAGGCTCCCTGGGAACTGTTGTCTACTCTCAGAATAATAGGGATTGAACCATAGTCGTATGCAGGTTTCCTTACAATGTTTCCCTAAACCGAGAAAAAGCTCATGGTAATTTTGAAATTTATTTTCGCACATAAATTTTGAACATGTCAAACACTATTGAACTTTATTGAACACCACAAATCAGTACAAAACAATCCAGAAACAAACAACAAGGTAGACAATAGGCGGTCTTATCGCTTAATAGCAATCTCTATCACACAACCAATAAAAGAAAAATAAGTCGGAGACAGCTTAAGTAGGCTACAAAGTACTACGCAAATTACTAGGCTGTCATAGTTTGTTTTACCAACGGGGGCCTTATCGCTGTTGTATCTAGTGCCGATCGATGACTGAGCCCACTGGCAGTTTGTAGGCTGTGACATAATCCGAATCGTGATTGATATGTATTAAAGTTTCAAGTGAATTGTGTGTGTGCCCAGTTTGCATGTGTGGGGTAAATAACGCGCCGTATAATAAATGGCGTAGACAGAGCCTTAGGCAACAAGACTAAGGTCAAGTTAAGCATGATTGCGGACGTATAGGTGGAAAGAGGTAAAATTAATCAAAATAGTGATGGGTTGCTAGCCGCATCGCCTGTTTCCCCGGTTGGTAAATACTTGTACAGAAATTTTGTTTAGCGGATGGTACGAAGGTCTATCTGAATCGCTACTGTAACTAATCTTGCCACCAAACTTTTGTGGGCGGTAGGGCCTTGTGCAAGGTCCGTCCGGATCGCTACCACCATCTTACTCGCTAATCCTGCCGCTAAATAGCAGTGCTTGCACTGCTGTGTTCCGGTGTGGAGAGTAAGACAGCCGGGGAAATTACGGGCACAAGAGGCATTTCATCTTAGTCCTCTAGGCTGGCAACGCATCTGCAATCCCTCCGGGGTTGCGGGTGTCTATGGGCAGTGGTGATCACTTAGCATCAGGTGACCCTCTTGCTCGTTTGCCTTCCTATTCACATAAAAAAAAAAAAAAAAAAAAAGTGATGGGTTGCTAGCCGCATCGCCTGTTTCACCGGTTGGTAAATACTTGTACAGAAATTTTGTTTAGCAGATGGTAGGAAGGTCTAACTGAATCGCTACTGTAACTAATCTTGCCACCAAACAGATGCTAGCAATTCTACGTTCCGGCATGAAGAGTGAGACAGCCGATGATGATGATGATGATGCTTGCACGTGAAGTCGGTATTCTGTCTTTGCCCTCTAGTTGGCAACGCCTCTGGAATCCTCTGGTGACCCACAGGTTAGTATGCCATCCTGTGCCATCCTACTAATTATAAATGTGTAAGTTTGTGAGTATGGATGTTTGTATGTTTGTTACTCTTTCACGCCAGAACGGCTGGACAGATCTGTATAAAATTTGTAACATACATAGATTATAGTCTGGAATAACACATAGGCTACTTTTTATCCCAGAAAATTGCGTAATTCCTGCGGGATAGCGATAAACAAATTCTATGCAGACGAAGTTGCGGGCAACAGCTAGTAAAAAAATAAAGGTTCTGTTTTCCCATTTAATCTCCCCTTACAAAAGTAAACAACGTCGAGTTGAAACAACAACACAGGGTACATAATTCTTACAACATTCCACAAAGTGTTCGTGAGTAAGTGCTCTAGTGTCCGACATTAGCATACGTGTTCGCTGTCGCGCCAGCTGTTTGCACCGACGACTGTGTTGCGTACGGGCAGAAGTGAGATACTGTCACGCAAGTCGACACTTACGCTGGCAGTGTAAATAGATTAGCAGCGATGTGGGGCGATTAAATCAGTACTCTAGTGTCGGCAGTATTGAAGATTTAAAAAAAAACTTGGTCCATGAACTTACATAATTATAAAAAATTTGTAGCTGACGGTAAACTTCAAAATTTATATTTTGAAGTTATTTAGTTTATTTTATAATAAATAAATAAATAAAATAAATATCTTGGTACAAATTACACCAATTGACCCAGCCCCAAACTAAACAAAGCTTGTGCTATGGGTACCAGGCAACGGATAAACATACTTATATAATGTGGATAAATACATACTTAAATACATACAACATCCATGACTCGGATACAAACATTCGTATTCGTCATACAACTGTCTGTCCCTACCGGGATTCGAACCCAGGACCTCTAGTTTCATAGTCAGGGCCACTGACCATTAGGCTATTCGATCGGTATTAGGCTATACGTAATGTATATTTGATCATGAATATTTATAGCGAGTTTTTCCCGGGACCAGTCGTCGACCTTGTACATAAAATAAACCTAATCAACCTTATTACGTTAAAATACTTTTTGCCAACTGTTTACAGATTAACCTATTTGATTTGGTTTGATTGATCATTCCCAAGATTTGTACCTTTTTCCACTTACTCAAAGCGTTAATTGCACGGAGCGTACAAATTAATAGAATAACCGAATTAATAAAAGTACGGTTAAATTAAAAAACAGTAAGACAGTCAGCAATTAATGTTAAGCACTGGCAACGCGTGACAAAGACCAGTGTTAGACAGCTTTACAGCTGCGCGCATGCACTTTCTTGCGTCCTATCTCTTGCGTTGTCAACACGCATTGTTAACTTATAGCTTGCTAAGGAGTGGAATTTCCTGTCTGTGTCTAAACCAGCGCTGTAGAGAATCAAGTGTGCTAAGTAATAGTGTGAGGAATGCGTTGTACTAACGAATTCTAGTCGACAATAGGTCAAAAATTAGTAACATGATTCATGCCTGTCGAGCATTGGTGCTTTTATGCACTCGGTCCTGTTAGTGGTGTAGGAAGTCGATTAAGTACACATACACATACATAAACAAATCAAGTCTTTATCCCTTACGGGGTAGACAGCCTAAGGTAACAAGACCTACAGGCCACGTTTAGCAAGACACTGAGGGCGTAGAGGTGGAAAGTGGAATCAAAATAGTGATGGGTTGCTAGCCGCATCGCCTATAACATGATTCCTATGATTTTCGTTTATTCCCTCGATGGGTTTTTACCATTTGCGCGGGAAGAGAAGCAACTGGTACATTCTATGTTTTTTCTTTGTGTTTTTGTTCGATTAAGTATATTTTTAAAAACTTTGAAGCAATTTAATTTATTGGGAATGTGCGAATTAAAATAGTGATTGGTAGCCGCAACGCCTATAAAATGGTTTCTAAAATTTCTGCCCATTCCCTCGAATGGGCTTTTACGATCTGCGCGAGAAGAGAAGCAGCTGGTACATTCCATGTTGTTCCTCCGCTCTCAGACCAGGACAGATTAAGAGTATCACCTTAACTAACTGACAAACACACATTCCAATAAGCAAATATAATTTTGCGGGCCTACTAACATTACGCTGTGTTAAATCGTATCGAAATTCGAACCGCATTCGAATCGGCACAGAGTCCAATTTTGATAATAGCTTTTGAAATATTCATCGAAGAGTGTCCAATTTCGGCTAGCACGACTATTCCTCTTGTCGTTTCAGCATCTCTCTCCTATTGAGCAAGATAGAAAGGGATAAATGAGTAACAGATGGCTGTACTCTGTACCAGTTGCATAAAGCTGGGTTCACACGGGGTTTAGTACTGGCCAATAGTTCTTATTGCTTAGCGCGGTCCCGTTTAGTAATGAGTAACGAAAAACTTGTTCTAGACTTAATATTTGGATGACGTCTAAAAAACAATAACGTTTTTTAACACACTTTCATGATGTTTTGTTAGTAATGTCATTTAGTAGGTGTTGACAT
Source organism: Pandemis cinnamomeana (assembly GCA_932294345.1). Lineage (NCBI taxonomy): Eukaryota > Metazoa > Arthropoda > Insecta > Lepidoptera > Tortricidae > Pandemis > Pandemis cinnamomeana. The sequence continues at coordinate 12,375,305 of OW028710.1, read as the reverse complement.
TTAAATTTAATTTTTAAAATCATATCATTTTGCGTCTTGTTACCTTAGCCTCTGTCTACCCCGTAAGGGATAAAGACGTGATTTATGTATGTATGTATGTATCATTTTTAATGCAGTTTAAGTGTTAAGAAAACCTAGATACGAACACTGCAAGTTATAAAGAGTCTTCTAATAAGTTAATTTCAAATTCATTTTGATTACGAACAGCTATTGGCTGACTGTACTCTAATAGTGACTATAATCCCATTTAATGCATTCACTTAATTCCAAGTCAATCGTACTACTGGAAGCGGTTTAAAAAATCTTCAAAAATTAAAAACTAAACCGTGCCAGTAGATGGCGCAGTCAGTTACTACAGATCATAGCCATGGAAAATGACGAGTAATTTTACATACGTACTAGTGAAAATGATAAGTACTACAAGCCAGTAGCTAAAGTCGTGTAAAGATGGCACTACGTGTCGAACCGTGTGATATGCATTGCAACGTATGCAATGAGAATGAATGCGTCTTTGAGGCGAAGTAACGGTATAGGCTGGCTTGATTAGTTGGGTGTGTGAATGATAGGATTGTGTGTGTATGTGTGAGGTAATACAGGGTGTGTCAAATGGGAATTGCATGAAAGCTTGTTGATATTTGTGTGGGTTTTAGGCTGAGATGTTTTTATCAAATGCATATTATATGGGAGCCTTAAAAAGTTATAGTTGTTGTTGTAGGTAGTAGTTGCAATTGTATCGTACAGACACATCATTTAAAACAGACGACGCTTAGCGACAAAAATCGCATAGAAACAAGGTCACGTGACAGCTAAGTAACAAATAGAAAAATTCGAAAGCTTACCCACCTGCTAATGGGTGGTGTAGGGGTATAGCACACGTCACGGAATGACGAGGATCCGGGTTCGATTCCCGACCATAGCCTTACTTTTCGGATTTTTCTATGTGTTCTAATTTTCAGTGTTGTTCAGAAATTTAAAAGTATAATATCGTTATTTGGTTTTCTTATCATTTCAAAAAGGTGAATTAATGTGATTTTCTTATCTCTGTATCCTTGAGTTGTAATATAAAAAACAATCTTGTGTAAAATTACATTTAATTTTACTAAAGAATTTCAAAAAAACTCCTTCCTTATTTTTTGTCTCACTTTCTCAATTTTTTTTGTTGAAATTATTTAAGGTTTTTTTCTCGACTTCTTGTCCACACTTGTCTTACAACTGAAACACACTATATATATACCTACAAATAAAAGATACCGTCCAAATTGTCTTGTATGACTACAATACGATACACAATAAACGTAACAATACTCATCAAGTGAACGCATAAAATTACAGCACCCTACAAACCTAAACATAAATACCGGAACGGTAACCGTACCGTTAATTATTCATTTATCGTGTACCGTTATTTACGGCCCAACACCAAATACCGGTACGCCGCGCTACCTTCAACCTTGTTCTCTAACGTTTAAGGCTACGTCGAACGCTTCTGACCCATCGCCTACGCGGCCACGCTGCTACGGCGTAGAGGTGCTACGAGCTACGGTGCTACGCCGTAGCCATTGAACTCGTGATTTAGTACATCGAGATTGAAATTTTCTTTAGTGTGAATGGCTTTGCTTGTTGGTAATGAATTTGGTTGTATTTTTTGGACCGTATTTCAGCGGATTTATTGAAAAAGTTCGAGCTCAGTAAACAAAGTAGCATTTTTTAAATTGTATTTAAATTCTAAAATTTTGTTTGTTTCTTAATTTATCATTTTTTTTCTAACACTTAAACTCATATATTACATGCCATGGTGCGAGGACTATAAATGATTTTTTTGATTCGGTCTTCAATTTATCATGTTATAGGCGATGCGGCTATTAGCCCATCACTATTTTGATTTCCCTTTCCACCTAAACGCCCCAAAATCATGCTAAACGTGGCCTTAAGGTTTTGTTACCTAAGGCCCTGTCTACCCAGTAAGTAATAAAGACGTGATATAAATGTATGTATTCAATTTGTGGTGTCCTAATTTACTAGTCGCTAATCCACCGTTCACTTTTATCATCACGGTCTAAATATTAACAAAGCATTTTATTCCGTGCACGTGAAAAAAAACTCCAAACTGGTTATGGGCCCGGCACATTCCAACCGCCACTATCTCAAATTTAGATTTGGAACCAGAACCCCAGCATAATTTGAGCCAATGAGCAGCGTCCTTAATTCGGCGCATTATACTATGATATCGCGCCGCCACGGTCGGCTGCATCCGGCGGAAGTCTGCCAAATTGTTGCAAAATGGCCGGCGCGCTTCATTTGTTTACTTATTAAAACACCAGAGAGCGCCACGGGCGAATTTTGAAAATTGCCAACATCTGGTTATAAGTTGACGGTGGCAAGGCGCTGAGTTTAAACGCGTTTGGAATAAAATTGAAAAAATGAATATGCCAATAAATCTGTTTTGATCATAATCGGATGCAAAGTTAGATAGACTGGGCTAATTTTCAATAGTTCTTGAAATAAATCACTTTTTATAATATCACTCGGTTCACCCTGATGTTAAGTGAACATGCAAAAAACCGCCTATTGTAGTGAATATCTCTTAAATAAAATTTATCCTCATAGTCGCCGTCCGATTGGGCCATACATTTAATTTTGTTTGCTCCTCGTTGTAAACAAGGTGATTTTGCCTTGGCAGACACAAATTGCAACAAAAAACGTATTTTAATCACTCATTCACAATACTCAATTACCTGTGATTCCCCAAGTCTTGACTTGCAGGTGTCCCTGGGCGATGTTGATTACTTTCCATCAAGTGACCCGTCTACTCGTTTGCCCCCTCTTATATATATAAAAAAAAACAATTTAAAAATTAGCGTACAGAATTATCCGTTTGGCTAGCATTAAGAATTAATAGGGCGTCCGTCCACCGCGCGCGCTATCAGTCACGCGCGCGCCTAAACGAGTAATCGACGTTACAAATGGCCGCGCCGCGCGAGCTAAGCGAATTAATTACTAACGTCAGTAGGGCTGGCCTATTCATACAGTGGTCAAATAATCCCTACTAATATTTTAAATTTTAAAGTAACTGTCTGTCTGCCTGTCTGTTACGCTTGAACCAGTGAACCGATTTGATTCAAATTTGGTACAGAGGTAGCTTCAGTACAGGGAAGTAAACTTGATAAGTAAAGTAGAACGCAGGATAGTTTTTTATCCAGGAGCATTGTAAAGTTCCCGCGGGACAGCGAAAAGATTTCTGTGCAGATGAAGTCGCGGGCAACAGCTAGTCAAAGATAAACCTAAAAAAGACAACGGAAAAATAACTAAAATTTATTTTTCGCGTTTATAGTCGCCTGAATTTAACGAAAAATGAAAATACATTTTTTAACAGTTTTTAAATCTACGATGTGTCACTACCCTCAAATCCCGATTTTAAAAAAATATTTCTTGAAGTTCAAGAAAAAGTGCAAAATTTCTCTAACAGAATGTCATTTTTTAGGTTAGCTAATTTGTTTAAATACATATTAGTATCAAGTTTTTACCGACCTGCAACTTCAAAATTTACATACAAAATCACGTAGCTTGACACGTCACGAATTAATAGGGCGTCCGTCCACCGCGCACTCTGTTAGTTACTCGCGTCGCCTAAACGAGTAATCGACTTTAAAAATGGCGTGATTCCCTCACCCTCGTATGTTTGATGTGAAACAATCAACACTGTATACTTTAAGTTAAGGTTGATTTTGAATCGATAAGTTATGGAGCTAAAGCGCAGCGAGTGAGCTGAGCGAATTAGTTACTCGCTATTAAAGGCTGGTTTGCGTGTCTGAAAAGTGACAGTTCTTTTTTTTTTGGGACGTATTTTTTTTAATGCTTCGCTTTGCTTTAATCACACACTTTCTGGAAAATATCCACACTTAATATACTAGTGTAGTGAGTAACACGTAAAACGTTACTTGTCTTATCTGTCAAACATTATTTTGTTACCAACTTTGTTTTGAGCAAAAATCGTAGTTTTTTTTTCTTAAATCGCTGTTTTATGTTAGCCATTATGGCAGATAATTCCGTTTTTTATTTTTATTAAACTTGTAGACCAACATTCTGCTATTGCAATAAGTATCAGAGAAAACTTAAATTAGAACGTCAAAAAAAAGATTAAAAATCAAAACAAACGGCAACCCTAAACAAAATACCTGGCACTTTATCTAAATACCAGTAGCAAAACACAAACAATCCAATACAAAACGGCGCAAGCTCCACACCCGCCCAAAACCATAATCCACCTTACCCCGTTAAATTTCAAGTTGCTAATCCAATGGGACAACTTTCAACTTACGACGTTTCGCATTAGGGGTGCAAATAGGGGTGGCACGGATTACACGGGAACATTGTTTTTTAATGCTGGCCACTGCCATTAATTATATTAGCGCTAGCTTATGAAATTATAAACTCAACGTTATTTATTCGACACCTCTTCCCGGATACGTAGTTATTTGCCCCGGGAGGCGTAATATTGAATTATTTGGTAGATAATTTATCGAACCCGGTGTTGCCTTGCGGAGCTACGTGTCACTTCATAGAATGAATAAAAATAAGGCCAAGGATACAAGATAAACAACGTAAACACACGTCCAAACGTTGACAACTGCGACTGCTTTGCTGTAGGCGAGCGTTTTCCAAAAAAAAGACCACATGAACAATTTTTCCAGAATTTCACTTTATTGTGGTAACTATGTGTATGGAACGTGACGAACAGGAAAAACATTCCTTGTAAAATCTGGGACACATTTTTTCCTGTATGAGAATCGATAGGGTAAACGGTTCTGAGTAAGAAATACCCAAAATATTTGAATTCGAAAAAGAACGTACACCTGGACTTTTTTTTGGAAAACGCTCAGGTACCACGAATCACGCAACGACAGCTGTCATCGACCAACTGACGCCATCATTGTCATTTTATCTCGTCTCGTTGGCCTTTAGGGTTCTTACTTTAGGCTATCTGTAGGCTTATCACCAAACTCCCTCGCAATCGCCATCGTGTTCATTATGACCGTTCACGTATGGGCTGACAATTGGCATCGGAATCGGCCAGCTGTCACATTCATACAAGAACTGTCAAAATGAACATTATGATTGCGAGCGAGTTAGGTATTAAGCCTACTGTTCGTGTTATTTTTAAATCAAACCAGGGGAAAAAATCAATGCCAGACATGAATCCAAATAATAAGTCCATTTAGTGCTTAACCGGAACATAAAGGTTTTGCATGTCCCAGTCAAGCCTGAAAAGGTAATTGACAGATTGAGTGAGCCCCCCCCTATAGACTCACAAACCGCAATGTGGAAAATCCGAGTGCATTACAGGAAAAAAATTCTAACAAAGCACGCGTTCAATACCGTATTACTATCGCGCTAAGGTTGTGTTCTGTTACATTTGTGGTTTTAAATACCTTGGTGAAAGGTTGCCGAAAGTTCTAGCGTTGTCCTTAAAAATGCACTGGCGTGTGAAAGAGATAAAAGTCCGGGTCGAGTTTGATGTTCACTTCGTAGGTTTCTAATTGGTTTCTTGTGGTTATTGATGCTTTTTAGATTGATTCCCCAGCATACGTCCCCACTGCTGGGCCTTCTCTCAGAATAACACGGCGTCTACTATAGTTAACACGACACGTGGGCCTAGGATTGGGCAGTCTTCTATAATTTTAAAACCTACATCACTTTCTATTTCTCATGTTTTTTTGTTTCTATTTGTCTTCTACTTAATTTTATTTACCTTTTCATTTGCCAATAAGGGATTCCCATCATGGCTGATTGACAATAAAAACCTACTTTCCACGAACAAAAACTTCCAAGTGTCGGTTATAAAAAAAATAACACAACCGGGTGTAATAAGAAAGTCATAAACCACGACAGACATTTCACATAGGTTACACCAAACTCAATCTTATTGGATACAACATAAGTATATCGACGAATGCTTAGCTTGCATGGTTATTGTATAAAAACAAAGATAGGTGGTGTCGTGGTGAAAATTGGAACTAAAGCTTGCTCGCAAACAACTACTGTGATAATGCAGTCATCAAAGTTCTTAGTCCATTGGTATACAGTAAGTTTTCCCGTAAATCTTATGCTCGATAGCTTGAATTACAACTCATCGCCAGTGACAACGCTAACCGCAAAAATAAATTTGTAATATTATACGAAAGTAGTAGAGCGAAAAATAGACTGTTACAAAAAGGTCTCTGTTGTAGCTCTTTTGATGTAAGTACTAACGTCGTTTTTCCTTCGATTCATGGTGCTATAGTTTTGGCGGTGGTTTTACGCGGGAGTTTATTTTCAATTCTGGCAACGATACGGTATTTTTCAAGCAAACTACCCACTTATATTTGATGCGCTCGAAAAAGAGCGATATGACGATTCTCTTCCAACCATCGATACCTGTCTATGAGAGGCATGTCTATGTTATTAATTTATGGTCGAATGTATAGATTTACTAATAATGAACTAGAACTGTTACGTTTCTACGACTAAGTAGGTGACTCTTATTATAGACAAGTTTGTATAATTATGTCGAATCATGTTATGGACAATGCGGTTAGCAACCCATCACTGTTTGGATTCCCCTTTCCACCTAGTCGCCCGCAATCATGCTAAACGCGTCGTTTTGGTCTTGTTACCTTAGAAACTGTCTACCCTGTAAGGGATAAAGACGTGATTTATGTATGTATGTTGTATAATATATTATTAATAAATATAAAAATTTTAACATAAAGTTTTTAACGTATTTATAAAAAGCCAACTTGGGCCCAACGGTTTCTTACCTGTCACATATAAAAAAAAACGGGTTTCCGTATCTCATGAGAATAAAAAAAAAACCTTCAAAATGCCCCTCCATGATCCTTAAACCTTCTGAAAATTAATTACATTTAAAATTTACGACGAATCCCACTAAACGCTTCTCTACATGAAACAAAACATCACAAAAACTAAAACGAAACCGGTACCGTAACATATTAAAATGGCGCAAGCATTCATTTATCCTACCCGGGGCATATGTAAATCTATCGCAAAATCTATTAACCTAACTGCCCCCAAACTGCACCATTAACCTTTCTCGGATCGAAGGGGTGATGCATTGCACCCCCCTCCCGGGGGAGCGGGTATTTTATTTAGAAATATTGTTTTGGGGCTCGCATGTCTCTTAGATGCCTTCTATCTTGCCAATGCGCCTTTGAAACACCCTTTTGCGTTCGAGCTTAAGTCCAATTTAGAAAAAAAAAACAGTCGCTGAAGAAAGCATGAACCATTTCATTTGTCTATGTGTTAGGAACGTTTTTTTTTGGATAGCGGTGAAAATTGTAAAGGGGAAGTTGGATGGATATTCTAACCTTTCGGAGCGGTGTTGCCATGTCAACTGGCATTGTTATTTTGTTGAGCTAAATTAATACAATTCGCGAAAATATTTTTTATTAAAAGTTTTTTTTAACAGTAATAATAAACCAAATATACGTCAAAATTATCAGTTATGTTTAAAATTAGTAGTTTCCGCGTGGGCCCAGTTTGGTAACTTAACACACCCACCGTTGAATTGCTTCGCTGGTATAAGCAGCTTTCCTCGCGATTTCTCCCTTCACCGAGAAGCTATTGGCATCATTATATTGGTATCATCTTACAACATAAATTCACGTCACTCTTCATTAGAGTACTTATAAATCAAAAAACTAGAGTTCTAAACTTTTAGCGATAAGTATTTTTTTGCACTCTATGCTTGTTTAATTTAAATAAATTTCTGTCAATTTTTTTTTCTGACTGTACTTGTATTGTCATCCGTCTTACAAAGTGTGTACCAAATTTCAAGTCTATCGGACCATCCATTGAAGAGTTCCCTCCTGCGGAGGCGATCCTGGCTCACCAGAACTCCACTACCATATTATTGTATTCTCATCCGACTTACATAGTTATACAAAATTTCAGCTCAATCGGTTGAAGACATCTGCTTCAAATTTAGTGGTCCGGCACAACACTAGCGGACGGCATCGAGCGAGGGACAGCACTATGTGTCAAAGGGACACTACGTTGACAGATCTCGAAGAGGAAGCAGCTTTTTTTTTTTTTTTTAAAAAAGAAATAGCGCCATCGATACTGTCGATGATTCCGCCAATGTCGAGGTTGAAGAAGACAGTGTCGTTATTTATTTAACCGTTGTTCGGTGGCTTTGTTGTACGGTAGCGGAACTCAGTTGAAGCAGTAGGAAGCAGCTAATTTAAACCTTAACGAACTATTTGTAATTCTTGGAATTAAACTCTTTTTATCATCATCATCATCATTTTCTTCATCGTGTACATCACCCGAAGACACCCGGAGCGCGCATCCGTTCCATTTAGTATTGAGCTTGTAAATAACAAAGCGAATGATGACCAAACATTTGGTCGCGTCCCTAACTTTTTCAACTTGCAACACCAACATTTCAATATCATAATTTCCTAAGCCATACCTGGCAACACCGGCCACCCCAACTTATTTCATGGCGAAAATGAAAAATGAACCATTGTTATGTAAAACCGCGGGGCGGTGCCGTAAGAGGTGTATAAATTTGAAAATTATTCCTAAAGCGCGCAGATTCGCTTTTATTATTGCGAATAATGTATTTTGTTTTGCGTTTTTTTTCCATTGTCTGATATTTTAAGAGATCGCGCGGTGACATTATTGTTTGTTGTATTAATCGATAAATTATGACGCTTAATAACAGGGGGGGGGGGGGGGGGAATTAAATATGTTTTATTTGTTTTGAACTCTTTCAAACACCGCTATGATTATCCACCTACAGTCCATTTCAACCAATTTCAACGGTTTTATGATCAAGCACATAAATTAAGTCTTACTACTCGTGTGACCTTATTATGAAACTTGCCAGAGCTCGTTTCATAAAACCACACTGGTATTTTAAGCGCCCTCTTTATGCGTCCATTGCATAAGCTACTTATTACCAGTCGAACTCATCAGATCAAAGAAAGTAAATAACGTATTTAAATTATTTACTTTGGAATCTATGAAATAAACACAGTGAACCTTCCATCGCCTTCTCGCATACGAGATAGAAAAGGACAGCATGCTACTTTAAAATGCGTCCTTAAATCGCTCGAACTGCAAAATTCTTCAACAGCCAAAAGATAGGACAAGCCTTTCGAAACAAAACACTAACGACACGCTGCATCAAATTCCACCTTAGCGCTGCAAGGAGCCTTGGAATATGCCTTGCATGTTCCTGGATCATAGAGCAAATAACCAAATAGAGCAGCAATCGGACTGCTACCATCGTCTTGTGGTACAGTGGCTTGTGCTGCTGTGTTCCAGCGTGGAGAGTAAGATAGCACATAAAAACCATTACTTACCATCAGATGACTCACTTGCTTATTTGCCTTCGGAAAGACCGTCATTGCCAAAAAAGATGACACTGAAATTTGGCACACAAACTTCACCTTTGGCCAGCCAATTAGAATGCAGCAATCACACTGGTAAAGCGATATTTTTTCACGCAAATTGTAGGTGTGTATGCCATTTCCAATCTATTTGTTATTGTACTCTATGGCCTGGGTACATGCCTCGGGCTCGCCTCGCGTCTGCCTCGCGCCAGCCTCGCAAGATTCCACATGTCGGGTTAATGATGTAAGAAATATGAGAACGCCTCCCGAACCCTCTAATATGGCTGTTGCAGTGTCGTGTCACAGACTAATACAGTACAGTGGTACAGTACGAGTACAATGCTTACATTAACTATAATAACTATACATACTTACATAGGCGTAGGGATGCACCATGACAATGTTATAGCCAATGCGGCAAGCAACCCATTACTATCCTCTCGTTCACTCAAAGGTTGACTGGAAGAGATCCCTTGAAAAGATAAGTCCGCTTTTGTGCATGTATCTCAGAGTTTGTCAATTGTATTGGTTTTATGTTTATTTTGCACAATAAAGAGTTTATACATCCAAATTGCATACTACATTGATTTTCCTTTTCACCTATAATATGCCTATAATCACGCTAAAAGTGGCCTTTAGGATTTGTGATATTATGTATGTACGTATGTATAATATTCAGAGTGTCTCCCGTAAGTATAACGACAGACTGAAGGGGGACATAGACGGACAGGTCATCTAACATACATACATAAATCACATGTTTATCCCTTACGGGGTAGACAGGGCCTAAGTTAACAAGACCTAAAGACCACGTTTAGCATGATTGTGAGCGCATGGATGGATAGGGGAATCAAAACAGTGATGGGTTGCTAGCACCATCGCCTATATAACATGATCCCTAAAATTTTCGCCCAAAGTTCATCTACCAAATATAATAAAGTGATCTCAGTAAATGTGTGACCATTTTCGACATGTTTGATTCGTATATGCATCTTGTCAGGAACGCAAAATGCCAGAAAAAGAAAGAAAGATAACATTTATTCGTGACATATTATAATACAAAAACAAAAAAAGAAGTAAATAAAAAAAATAAGGACATACATCACGAAATGGTCCCATCTCAGCATAACGCTGGCCTTGCAGCCAGCGCTGGTCTTCCGATGGGACCATCAACCAAAACAAATTTCTTAAAGCGGAGGCGAGTGTCGCCTTATGTTTCATCAGAACGCAAAGCGTCGCGCCTTGAGAATTATAATATTATACTATAGTATAGGCCCGTGGCGCATAATAGTATGCTTGTACCAACCGCTATACACTAAGCGATGCATTGTACGGGCTCTTTAATGAAACGACCGGCGGCGGGTGAAATTTCGCTGCGTCGATACAATTTGGTAGTGATTCCCAGCGCGGCCGGGTTGCGAGGCTGCCGGCAACTTGCTTGTAACACTCTCTAGGCTTCGCCTATGGAATCGAGAACGTACACAGTGTCTATAGGGCACCGTATCTAGCAACCAGCAGTCTTCGCAAAAGTCAGCATCACGCTGAGGTATTAGACACTTGCAGCACTTATTTTCAGCCAGAACCGTCTGTGACGCACGAAACGATACACAGATAAAATATACTACATCACTATCACTATCATTATACAGGGTGTCAGAAAACCCTTTAACGATAATTCACGAACTTGTTCGCTATATTGGTCTGAACACCCCTGCAAAGTATGAGACCCTAATTACAACTAAAAAAAAAGAATTATAAAAAATAATTTAATAGCTTTGCTCAGTGTGCCACAGGCTTAAGCTACTCACAATACTCTAGTAGTGTTTACTCATATACTACACGTCAAACTATTGTTGGTGACTACTTCGGCATACGGAAGTTTCGTAAATCAGCCAATCAGCCTAAATGAATTAGTTCAAAATCAACCAATCAGCTATTAAGCTTTCGCAACATACTCGTAAGCGACACACATTGTCCGGTAGCGTAACTAATTTTATACCGGGAAAATTAAACTTTTGCTATGAATATTTAGAAGTACAAGCCAAAAACCTAAAGTTGTGAGCATTCGCATATTTTGTATTTCTTGCTAATCTTATGAAGTAGGTACTTAGATATTGATTACAGACCTTCAGTTATTGTGTCCGTTTTAGTCACTCACATGTCAAATCACATTACCACTCAACGTGAAGTACCCCGTAATCACACACAGTACACACTCAAACATCATTTTGCTTTACTATTTTAATACAAATATTTAAAATAATTACAAAAAATATTAAATATTGCCACTCAATATCAACTGACGGCCGTCATTTTTTTTTGTTTTATTATCTTTTCCACTAAGGAAAGGCAAAGGGATCAAAGCCCGACAGCCATGTCTGATGTAATAATGTTTTTGTCAAGTCCTGTCACAGTCAGAGTCGTCTTGGTCCATTCTATTTTTACAGGAATGTATACCTAACAAACTAATTTAGATAGGTAACTTAAGAACTCGAAAACTGTTTACAGCAACCTGTAAACGCTGTAAAACTATTCTTAAAATCTGTTTTATGTGAAAATTGATAAGACATAACGAAGTCAAATTTAAAGTCCACGCAGTATCTATTGTTTCGGTATCCATATTAATTCGCAATTCTTCATTGTCGACTGTGTAACAAGACTAACTATTTTCAACATGATCATTTTTCTAATTCAGCAGTATTCTCGCTTGTACCTATAATCGATCGCTTGCTTGCACCCACTAAAAGGTAAACTGGTAGAGATCCTTTAACAGAGATAAGTTTGTCTTTGTTGATGTATCTTATCTTTCTTTGACAGTTGTTTTTGTTCCATTATTTTTGTACAATAAAGCATTTACTATTTACTACTACTACTAAACCCTGGAACATAAATCGACAATAAAGGACATAGTGGACAGCGCGCATATTACATAGTGATAACGGTTCGCAACCGCGAGCGACCCTTTGATGTAGACGCCAAAAACTGACTGGGTGTAAAGGACGATTCTCTAAACGAGACTCATGATTATGAGTGAACGGATAAATGAGCTTATTGGTACACAATAATGATTTGATTCTTTCGGGTGCCACACGCCCGATAACAAGCAAGACACATTGTCTGCCAAGCGCAGTGATGACTTCATGAATCAGAAATTGAGGCTTGAAAATGGGTATGAATAAATAAATAAATAAATAAGAGACTCAAAAGCCATCCCACACTCACATTCACGTCCCTCAAGTAGAGAGTGAAGCTACCATAAACAAACAGCCACCAACCTCTTACAGAGGGCGCGGGCGATCACGCGGTATTCACTCAAATATGAACAGTCAAAAAACATTTGTCAAAACCTCGTGTTTGTAATTTTCGATGTAGAATTCAATTTTAGTTTATTGTATGTAAAAAAGAGAAATAATCGAAATAAAATGTGATTCTTTGCCGATATCCGCTCAACAATTAATGTGTGTGTGTGAGTGAGAGAGTGTTTAATAATTGTTGCTTTAAGTGTATTACGTGATTTCGTATTGATACAGAATATTTAAGTAAAATCAAAAGCCACAATTACAGATATCCATTTTTTTCCATCTCCTAACACATAATCCTTTTAAAATCATCTCTAGGTACTTTTTTAAAGCATACAAAGAATTGTAATTAGGTAGATTAAAATTATTTTCGCAATTCACTTCACACGCACGTTAACGTTTGCCAAGTCGTACTGTGAATTTTCTGAAACGAATCTAGAATAATTTGAAATGATCATTTATCATTAAGGAAATCCGATCAAAGTTTTATGGTAGTTAGTTTGAAAGCAAGTGCTAGTGAAGTTTTAGTTACAAACAATAAGGTTTCGAGTAGCGCTACTCTCGTAACTTGTGAATGAAAAGGTACACTGAGAGCATAGTCCTAAAATGCATCTTAAGATTCGTTAATTAAAGGGTCAATTAATTAACCACGAGCGTCAAACTTTGCCAGGGTGTTCAGATAGACTTACCTGACAATTCTGTAAAAGGACGTTAAAGGGTTTTCTGACACCCTGTATAGTATAAAATAAAGTCGGTTTCTCTGTCCCTATGTCCCTATGGCCCTATGTATGCTTGTATCTTCAAAACTACACAACGGATTTTGACGCGGTTTATTTTAATAGATAGAGTGACTCAAGAGGAAGGTTTTTATGTACAATTCTACGCAGACGAAGTGGCGGGCAGAAGCTAGTAATTCATAAACATTTACGTACGGAACGAAAATGATCCTTCGCGCCGGATAAAGCAAAAATCCAACCTCAAAATCTCATTCTTTCATCACTCTAAAACAGCTTTCTAAACACGAATCGGTACGAGCGTAGTAGGCCGGGAGATAATGACAGAAATTACTGGGTCATTTGTACCAGTATGGCGGTTCTTCAGGGGTCTAAAGTACGCAATGACAAAAAGAAAAATGATGGTCATAGCGCTGGTACCGGCGGCCCAATCGCGTGGGCGTTAGTCGAACTCGTCGGATAAATTACGAGTGTGAAACGATTTGTTCCACAATCATTTTAGTATTTTCCGATAGTCCATAAAAAATAAGCAGGCGGTAGTGTCATGCCATACTTTTCCGGTGTGACTTACAGCCCGCCATACCGACGCGAATGCGTTAATTAAAAAATAAAAAATTCAACCATTTGTACCAGGCTAATTTTTGCACAGTTAATCATCGTCGTGCAGCCATTTACGAAAATCACCATGCCATACTTTTTGGACGGTTCCAAATGGTCGCCATACCGCCGAAAATCAGCAAATTTTTTTTTTTTCGCCAAACGATTTGTACCAGTATTGCATTTGGATTTTTGGAAAGTATTTGATAAAATGTGACCGTGATTATGTTTGCCATACTTCTTGTAGGGGGAAAAATTGCTGCCATACTTGAAAAACTTATTTATTCGACACATTTCAAAAATACGACTGTACAATACGTAAAATATTTTTTTACAGCATGGGATCATTATATTCTGTTTATATTCGAGCGGTGGTAGCCGTTCAATATTATACAATATAAACGTCTGGTTATAATTCAAGATTGCCGCCACCTAGATCTTTGAAATTTTGTATTTATATTCGTTGAACCTCAAACTTACGAGAAAAATTAGTGCCATACTGTTACAAATCGTTCAAAACACGAATAAAATCTTACAATTAAAAAAATATATTATACACATTCGCCACCTCCCACAGGTATGGCATTATCACACTTCTGTTTATGATCATTCAGGAGTTATTGAAAAAAAAAATTTAGGGTGGTACAAATCGTTTAGCGAAAAAAAAAAATTTGCATATTTTCGGCGGTATGGCGACCATTTGGAATCGTCCAAAAAGTATGGCATGGTGATTTTCGTAAATGGCTGCACGACGATGATTAACTGTGCAAAAATTAGCCTGGTACAAATGGTTGAATTTTTTATTTTTTAATTAACGCATTCGCGTCGGTATGGCGGGCTGTAAGTCACACCGGAAAAGTATGGCATGACACTACCGCCTGCTTATTTTTTATGGACTATCGGAAAATACTAAAATGATTGTGGAACAAATCGTTTCACACTCGTAATTTATCCGACGAGTTCGACTAACGCCCACGCGATTGGGCCGCCGGTACCAGCGCTATGACCATCATTTTTCTTTTTATCATTGCGTACTTTAGACCCCTGAAGAACCGCCATACTGGTACAAATGACCCAGTAATTTCTGTCACTATCTCCCGGCCTATAGGGTTAAAAGTTAACTATGTTAGCGAATTAGTGTAATTATGTTGGTAGGTCCGTCGGGCGTAATTTGTGCGGCCGCGGACCCTTGTGAAATGTTACACCGCAAGGGGCCCGGCCCGGTCGCACGGCCGTGACACGCTCCGCGGACGTTTGAAGTGATTCGTGAATCACTGGGGGGGGGGGGGGGGGGGGAGGGTATGGTGATGCTGTACAGACAAATCGATCAGTATCAAACAGTCGACGCTTGGCGAAAAAAATTAGCATAGTGACAAGGTCACGTGACAGCTAGTAACAGATTCGAAGGCTTACCTACTCATCTGCTATGGGTAGTGTAGGGCTGTAGCACGCGTCACGGAATGACGAGGATCTCGGTTCGATTCCCGGCCGTAGCTTTACTTTTTGGATTTTTCTGTGTTCTAATTTTCAGTGAAATTTAAATTGATCAGTACCTATTGAACTTTTCATGGCGTCTAAGTTGTTTTTTTAGCAAGTGGATCACCGGTAAGCAAACACCAGCTATGGACACTGGCAACACTAGAGGATCGCAGATGCGTTGCCAGTGGGGATCATTTTGGTTTGGCGACCGGTGGGGATCATTTTGGCGACCAGTGGGGATCATTTAGGCGACCAGTGGGGATCATTTAGGCGACCAGTGGGGATCATTTTGGCGACCAGTGGGGATCATTTTGGCGACCATTGGGGATCATTTTGGCGACCAGTGGGGATCATTTTGGCGACCATTGGGGATCATTTAGGCGA
Organism: Pandemis cinnamomeana; assembly: GCA_932294345.1. NCBI lineage: Eukaryota > Metazoa > Arthropoda > Insecta > Lepidoptera > Tortricidae > Pandemis > Pandemis cinnamomeana. The sequence goes on along the minus strand of OW028710.1, from coordinate 12,359,414 downwards.
CCGTTGGAGATCATTTTGGCGACCAGTGGGGATCATTTTGACGACCAATCATTTTGTACCTGCGAGCGTACAGATACGACGACGAGCGAAGCGAAGAGGAGTGTTAGGTTGAGCCGCGACCACACAACGCGCGAGCGTGCCGCGGCAGCGGCCGGCGAAGCGCCAGAACCGAATCTGTATCAGATCATATTGTCGAACGGGGAAATGGACGAATCGGGAAAATGAAAAACGGGGAAATAGTTGAACGGGGACCGAGTAGACGAACGGGGAAATAGATGAAGGATGCAGAATCGCCTACGAACAGTATCCGTAACTGTTGCACGTTACAGCAACCAAAAACTCTAGTGTGGCCGTGGCTCGCGATCCTGCCGCGAAAATTCACGATACTCATTAAAAAAAACACTTGACTTGAAAAAAGGACCATTAATTTTCATTTCATAATCATAGTGAAAAACAACTTCAATCGTTACTAGCTTAAGGGTGAGTCTCAATCACCCACTTCACAATCTTGGCGCATAATTTCGGCTAGGTACTTAGTTCTTAAGTAATTTTCTGGCCGTCTGGAGGTCAAGCATTATTTATCGCAGAGGTTGTTGTAATTTATTAGAAAAACCCGCTGAAAACACCGTACATTTTTAAAAATGTATTTATTTTTAACGTTCAAATAATTATGCTTATTTACCATCTAAAAGGAGCCGATCATTCTACGTATTATTTAAGCCTTAGAGAATGTTTTTTTTTGCTCTTGAATAGCAACGAAGTTACAAATAGGTAGGTTAGGGTGTACATGTAATTTTCTATAATTTTATCATTTTTTATAGCAGAATTATCTACAAATTTTCGCATTGTTGTAGTTTTTTTGAATACCATCATAGTCTTACTTGACATATTACCAGCAAATGTTTTAAAATAACAAGAACGCAAAAATTCAGCTAACGACAAAAAACGTCGTCAACCGTTTTTCTGTAACGCAACACGGGGTCGCGCTTGGCGAAAAGTATAATTTGCTGCGTAATCTAAGCAACTACAACTGAGTCTACGTAAGTTAGGTAATTCATTCTTACTGATATTGCGCATAATCACTCTCGGAGGTAAATGCTACTGTATAGTATGGCATCCACCTGTAACAAGAAAAAAAAATACATTAGTCAATTGCTATTGATAAACTGGAACCACTTAGGATATTCATTCAATTTAACGCAGTGTTCCAATAAAAACTGTAACGTTAATTAACGATAGTTCATAAATAATGCTTCGGTAAACGCTTAAATTTATCGTTTTTCTAATTACACAGACGGATAACTCACATATAAAAGTCGAGTGATGCTCGATATGTTTCGGACTAGTTTATGTTCCTTCATATTTCGACTTCTATACGTGAGTTATCCGTTTGTCTAATTATGACCGAGTCTCGCGGTAGTTTCATGTTGAAAGGTAACATTTTTCTGTAAGATAACATTATCCTTATATTAACAAAAAAACACTGAAACGTTATCTGTAACGGTAAGGGTAACGTTAAATTTGAACGTTTCTGTTATTAAATGTCGTTGGCTATTAGAACGCTGTCACAATGGGTAAATACAAAACAGTTGTCTAGGATAATGTTAGTTTACCTATGTTAGTTTTCATAATAACAGTATGACGGAACTTTTTCCGGCAAAAAAAAGTTTTTTTTTCATAGCGGAGTTTTTGTTGATCGCTGTTAAATAATTATGAGCTATTAGAAATACTCTAAAGTGACACATACTTTATGCAAATTTTTGGCATCATACTTGCGTCCAGTAGAAAAACCCGGGTATAAATATAACTACTAATGCCACCAGCAAACTACAAAAACCGCAATTGAGTTGCTCACTACCCCCAATTAAACGTACAGAACCAACTTTAATGAATCATTAATCCGCTCAAACGCAATAAGCAATTCGCAAAAACGCCTCACTCATTCGCAAGCACGGCGCATCACTAGACTCCTGTTTTGCTGTCATTAAGTCGGCACGGTGTGGATTAATGAATAATTAATGATAAGTCGCCGTGTTGATTCCGTATTCGGTTTAATTTTCATTTGATTGTGTTACTCGGGCGTTTGCGTTTGGCGCTTTCGTGCATTCGGTACGTTTGTGAGCGGGTTCTGTAATTATCCTCCTTTAAGATCAAGAGGAGATTTGAATGGTTTCGCCGCAATACAACATGTTCGGTCTCAGAACAACATGCAAAGGTCTTCAACCTCTAAACGCATGCAGACGACAAAATGTTTGGTATAGGTGAAAAACTTAAGTACCTAATGAAATGAAATATTTATTCGCAGTAAACGTTGTACAAAAATGACGTTATAGTTATTCTAGTTCCAAACATTTACTCACTCGTCCATCCCTAATATAATACTCCTTTCATCCACTCAAAGGTTGACTGGAAGAGATCTCTTAAAGGGATAAGTCCGCCTTTGTGCATGTATCTGTGTTTGTCAATTGTATTTTGTCTTGTTTATTTTGCACAATAAAGAGTTTACATACATACATACATTTAAACTTAAAAAGGCATGCACATTCATATAAAGTTGATTTAGTGTTAGATAAAATGGCCGTCAAAATTTTAAATAGCTAATTATTATTATTTACACATGTCAAGAATATTAGAATTATAAATAGAAATTGAAATAAAATTTTCATATTGCTACTATTATTATTATAATAACAGTTACATTTTCTCTAGTATTAATAATAATAAAGTTAAATGAGATTTATGTCTTGTTAGCGACCCGCCCCGGCTTTGCACGGGTGCAATCAGTGCTCTATCGAATGAAAAAATCCTATTTTACATACATACATACTTATATAAATCACGTCTTTATCCCGGGATAAACAGAACCTAAGGTAACAAAACCTATAGACCACGCTTAGCATGATTGCGGGCGTATAGGTGGAAAGGGGAATCAAAATAGTGACGGGCTGCCAGCCGCATGGAAGAAACACTAAGAAATTCACTTAAACCGAGAACGCTCCGAGAGAGCGGCGTAACGATCGATTCTCCTTCGAAATAACAATATAATTCAACCCACTATCCACCTGTTCCCGCGGGAAGAAAGGTAAAATAGTGCCCGCCATAACTCACACGCTGAAGATTTGCGGGAATTTACAACCGGCGAGGTGATAAATTTAAATTCACTTTTTAAACGCACTTATAAATCGTCCGGTTGCTTTTTCCGTTTAAATTCGAAAATTTTGAAAGAAAAGAAAGAAAGAAAATACATTTTATTTGACGCATAGGACAACAACAGCCCCAACTAAAATAAAAAAAACAAAAAGAAAGATAAATAACAACTATTATTACTACTACTACTACTACTATTTTTCTATATATTTCTTTTTATCTTAAGTTAGGTTCTTACAACATTCATATAAAAGGTAATAAAACAATATTAATACATAAATCACGTCATTATCCCTTACGGGTTAGACAGAGGTTACGATACGAAAATCCGTTTGTATTTGACGTTTACATTTCAACAAAATATATCAAAAAATAAACAGGTTTTTGTTAAAAAAAAATACCCTCACTTGCATTTTTATCAAATCTACATCGACAAATCAACATATTTCAGTCCATCTGACAAAACTCGCAAGAGTTTTCCCAAATAGATGAATAAACAAACGTTTGAAGTTCATAAAAAACTTGTTAATTAAAATGTTTGTTATTAAATTTGCGTTGGACAGATTGAATCGCCATCACTTCACGTTACCTACGCAACGTCTAAACAAAAGAAATATGACGGTATTTCATTTGAAACAACATAAGACACTGACGGGTTGACACCTGTTATACCCACCTCGCATATTCAGTCTCGCGTTATTCAGGACACAAAAATAAATATAGAAATATTTGAGAACAAAGCCTTGGGGCGCGAGTCGGGTTACCTCCACGTGTGGTCAAGAGCTGCGGTCCGTTTTTGGATCCGTCCGCGGGGAAGAGCAGTGCTTGGTACGGTGCACCCTGGGCATCGGCTAATGATTTCCTGGCAGATATCATTGACCGTTGGCTAAGAGCCCGACAGGGGGTAGGGTGGTCTTTGACCATTACCGTACAACGTTGCCGACATTTTATCACTATAACAATAACAATTAACGGTGTTTAAATAAAAGCTTGGTTTTTCTCACGTTGCTTGAGTCTGCCTCCAACAACATTTTGATTCTTGTGCCTTTAATAGCTAAGTACAAATATATGTTTACGTTTGTTTCTACACCTTATTCCGCTTAGGCGATATTACACAATACGCAAAATGTGCAAACAGTTAAAATGTACATACGCAAAATCTACATCATGACAAACGTACAGTACATGAAATGTACGTACGCAAAATGTACTAACGCTGAAAGCACATAACGCAAAATGTGTAAAAAGAAAAATACGCATTTCGCGAATTGTTCAATGCAAAATGCACAATCCGCAAAATGTGACAAAAGCAAAATGCTCAATCGCCAAACGTACAAAACGAAAAATTTACAAGTACAAGTGTACAGTAAGTAACAGGAATGTAGATTTTGCGTATGTACATTTAACTGTTTGCACATTTTGCGTGTGCGTACATTTAGCGTATTGTATATTATCAGCCGAATCGCCTTATTACATGAATACGACTGCCCGAACCTAACTCCTTTAACTTCGTAGGTTAAAAAAAACACCTCATCATACCCGACGCGACTCTCACGCACAGACAGCCAATTTTTATCCTCCCATCCTGCCTTACTTAAACTCTTAGAAGAGTAGTAAAATAACTTTTATACGAGGGAACAAACTCGACATAATTCCGCAAGTTGGGAAACTTTCGTTAGGGGAGCCGAGTACACTGCGCCTTTATGAACAGGGTAGTAGAATCAATAGATCATAATAAATTTGCCCAGAAACCATCCCATCCGGCCAGTGTTTTACCCCGTGAAAAAAAAAAGAAAAATAACTGCCCAAAGTTTCCGCAGATGACTTTTAATGCGGCAGACGTAAAGATTTTTTTTATTACGCCACCCTTATTTGTGTTAGGGTTTCTGAATTGCTTAAGTACGTATTTAAACTTTCTTATTTGCCGTTTAACTTTCGCTTGACAGATGGGAAATTGTTCCCGGAACGAGCAAGTTGGGAAAAATGCGAAAGTTTGAGTGGCAAGTAAATATACTCTTTATATTAGGCTCAGAATATGGAGATGGGTAATAATTCACTTTATATTAGGCTCAGAATATGGAGATGGGTAATAATTCACTACAAGTGTAGGCAATGAACACGGCTATTTACTTATACAGGCAATTAGTTGCTTCTTCCATGCTGGTAACCAGCAAAATTATACACACACACACACACAAATCACGTCGTTATCCCTTACGGAGTAGACATAGCTTAAGGTAACAAGATCTGAAGGCCACGTTCAGCATGGTGTGGGCGTATAGGTGGAAAGGGGAATCAAAATATTGATGTTGCTAGCCGCATCGCCTGTAACATTATTCCTATGCCGATTCTTTCGATGGGCTTTTATCATCAGCGCGGGAAGAGAAGCAACTGGTACATCTTATGTTTTTTCTTTACTCCCATACCAGCATGGAAGATAATAGCAAAATTATAAGACCCTAATATGCCATCTTAAACAAAATTAATTCCCACCCGCAAACCAGTTTAAGCGATGCCAATTATGAGAGCGCTCATGTAAATTGCTAATGAGTCAGTTCATAACAAACCTAGTTTAATATTTCATGATTTTCTCTAACATTATGAAAATTGTCTTCATCCTGGTGGCAAACTTTACTACTCTATTTACTTAGACTGCATATTGCATGAGGCCACAGACCGGAGCAGACGATGCAGTTTTAATTTCAAGTTTTTTTTTTATTTCTACAATGCGGCTTATTTTTTTTTATTGTTTTTTTATATAAGAGGGGGCAAACGAGCAGACCGGTCACCAATAAATAATCACCATCGCCCAGCGACACCTGCAACTGCAAGACTTGGGGAATCACAGGTGCTTTGCCGGCCCTTTCAAGAACAGGAAGGCTCGTTTTTTAAAGATCCCTAAATTGTACCGCTCAGGGAATGTTGCAGCAGGAAGTTGGTTCCAGATCTTTGTCGTACGAGGAAGGAAATTGCGTTTAATCCGCACGGTATTAGACTGCCAACCATCAAGATGTTGAGGATGGAAGGACAGACGGTTCCGCGAAGTACGGTACTACTAAGAACAATGAAATTATTCACGACAAACGATTCTTCATTATAGTTCTAGATTGATAATTTGGGTAACCTCTTTGATGCCTTACACTGAACATCGGCAAAAGTATGGAAACACTAGCTTCGGCCCGCGACTTCGTCCGCGTCGAATTAGAATTAAAGACTGATGTTGATAGTTATATTCTGCAATAATTATTTACGATGCTACTCTACGCAGCTACGACCTTTGACATGTATATCACTATCCCGCGAGAGATATGAAATTTTCCGGGATAAAAAATATCCTATATGCTAATCTAGGGTATCAGCTATCTCTTTCTAAATTTTAACCAAATTTTATCCAAATCCATCATATTCAATAGTTTTTACGTGAAAGAGTGACAAACATCCATCCATCCATACTTACAATCTTTCGCGTTTATAATATTAGTATGAAGTAGGATAAACATCGACAAATGTATGACAACATAATACATATGGAAACTGACTTAATCACCCGATTGAAATATCTTCTCAGTAATAGTTTTTTAGGCTGGAGACCATACCGCCGGTCTTAAATACTCCAAATATAAGCCCAACTAAACGTGCAATTATGAAGTCAACATACAATTTAGGGCCGATTTTTCAATCGTCAGATAGGTTCTATTTGACGAATAACTCTATGAGTATCTGTCAGTTAAGTGCTTAACCGAGGATTGAAAAATCAGCACTTAGTCATTAAATAACCTCAATAAGCTCATTACAGCCAAAGATGGCGAATTCACAAACAAAACAAGAGCTCAAACCAATAAAATTATAAACCAAATAACAATAAAGTCTCATTATTAACGTTGCACGAGGAAAATACTTGAAAAAATTTCATGTCTCCAGACTCCATGAAATTATCGGTATGAAAAGTATACACACGTCTTTTTCCCTACGGGGTAGACAGAGCCTAAGGTAACAAAACCTTAAGGCCACGTTTAGCATGCTTAAGGGCGTATAGGTAGAAAGTGGAATCAAAATAGTGATGGTTTGCCAGGCGCATCGCCTATAACATGGTTCCTAATACTTTCGCGCATTCCCCCGATGGGCTTTCACCATTTGCGCGGGAAGAAAAGCAACCAGTAAATTCTATGATTTTTCTTTGCTCCCAGATCAGCATGAAAAGTATGCTATGCGTTATTCCAGCTATCCAATTGTTAACGTACCAAATGCAATTCAACTCTTTCCAACTGTTAGCAACAAGACAAGACAAAAGACAAAGATACACCGTGCCCATTTAAAAACATTCCCAATTATAAGGAGAGTTTTAAAGTGCAATCTCTGCCTTTAGCAAGCTGTCGCATCTATTAAGCGGTGTTAAACAAATTACAAAATATTGTTACGGCAATATAAATAACCTTTCGGTGAGCCGCAGCGAGTCGCCGTAATAGAAGCTTCCGCGCTCTAGCAGCCAGGGCTTTGTAAGCGAGGTTGTTTATAGTAACCACTTCAAAGTGCTATTAAGACGCACATTGTGGACGGATAATTTTGTGGTAACACGTCCGGTTGAACATTTTTGTTACCGATGCGTTATAGTAATTTTTGTAGCGAAAATTTTAGCGACTAACTTGGTCATCAGCTCACAACCAGACTCGCAAACTGTTCTCATAGTAACTCGGCCATGAAGATTTCACATCGGTCTTCTCCGCTAATTTCGGTTTCGTAGAGCTCTGTCTCGCTCTAACTTACGTGACGCCAATTGTCTCTTTCTAATGAACGTAGTGCAATCTTTGTGGCCGGTTACTGTATCTGTCTCGAGGTGTATTTTGTGAGCAACAAACTTACTCTAAGCATGCTGAAAAACCAAGAGTCACTAATTAATAGTGACTTCACCATAAATATTCCCCACTAAAGACACCACAAACTTAGCAGGAAGCGTAACACTGGCCCTATATAAAAGAAAAAAAAAAAGAAAACAATAATTGCCAGTAGTTTCACATGAACTCATTATCAAGTGATCATATTGCCACTGACAAAATAATGTTGCCCGGGGCTAAATTTATCAGCAACCTGTCATGGCGGGCAATTTTAGCCGGGTGGACTATACCGCATACCCGGCAAATAAGGTAAATACCTATAAGCCCGCACGAATACAATAATCGTTTCATAATCCGGTTACATTTCAATTCACGCAAATCCCCAGTAGTGATGTGTGGTGGGGTTGTCAGAAATATAATATCTTTGCGGATGCGGATACGGATCATAGAAATTAAAGTTAAATGGTTAAATAAATAAATAAATGTCTTGGGACAAATTACACCAATTGACCCAGCCCCAAACTAAGCAAAGCTTGTGCTATGGGTATCAGGCAACGGATAATGATACTTATATAATGTAGATAAATCCATACTTAAATACATACAACATCCGTGACTCGGGCACAAAGATTCGTATTCATCATACAACTGTCTGCCCCTACCGGGATTCGAACCCAGGACCTCTAGCTTCATAGTCAGGGTCACTAACCACTAGGCTATCCGGTAGTTGATATTATTGCTGTCGCTGTGGACGTAAACTTACCGTAGTTTGGTTTAGGTAATTGGTTGGACACTAAAAACCAGCTGTGCTCGCAGTCTCACTCCCGATTTTCCTCACATTATATTTTTGTGCGCACATACATTTTTTGCCTAATACTTATCTGTATGTTGTGTTAAAAATTTAAATAAATCTATTAAGTAGTCATCATCATCATAATCATCGTCATAGGACGTCCTGTGGTGTACATAGGCCTCCCCCATATACCTCCAGTTGCCTCGGTTGGAAGCGGCTTGCGTCCACCGTGAACCCGCGACTTTAACCATTAAATAATAATAATATATTAGTTGCTATTCGTGAATGATTCTATTTTCACTTTCTGTCTAACTTTAGTAAGATTGACAGATCAGAGTAAAGTAACTTGTATTAAAAATCTATGTGTAAAATGTTTGTAAACATACTTACATATTAAACGAGACAAAAAACCGATATCCGCGGATGCGGAAATATTCAGCACATCACTAACCCGAGCCTATAATAGATTACACGTTAAATAACACTTTTTGGCTACGTTATTAGGTTTAAAACCGAATGCTGCAAACGGTTAATCAGGATGTAAACAATATTTTGTTTTTCGAGCGTGCTTGCCAATGCGTCATTGTTCTTTTGTTTGTTTTAACAATTTAAAATTCGATTGAATTCACTTTAAATTAAGAACAGAATTCGTAAATCTGTTTCAGGGCTAGAGTTGTGGTACAATGCCTACTGTTTACACCATACAAACTTGCATAATATTGTGCGTTTAAAGCTGCATAAAGTTTGTTACAATCGTCAGTTTTAAAATTTCACGTTCGATTAACATTTTGATGACTGTTTTAAAATTTCAATTACGAGTACAAACTTTACACCTGGCAGATTTAATTTTCTGAGTCGTCTTTAATATTATTTCGGGGTTTTCCATTAGGTATTTCTCATACCCGTAGCCGTAGCTTAGAGGTAAGGTAAAATACATTAACAAAAATGTAAACTTTGCATAGTGCCGCAATTTAAAGTCAATGGTACGTCTGACAGCATAAATTTCAGGTCCTTTGCCATAATTTCCGAAAGTTCGGACGTTTCAGAACTACTAAGTATCTCCACAAACAACCAGGTATACAGTACTAAGAGACAGTCACCGTAGTTTTTTTTGGACAACAAGTTAGAGCAAAACTTTCGCTGTTTATTCTACTTAACAATGACATGTTTCTTGCTTATACTTTTCCAATGATGGGTCATAAATATTTGAGAAACATTAAGATACTTGACACAGGATCTATGTACGTGAGTTTCGATATAAATACTTGCTTTCAGTATTTTGAAAACACTATAATATCTCAAACTTATCATTGTTAAATAATGAATCTACTTTTATCTGATTTAATACAATACTACATTTTGTTTTATCTTATTTCGTCTTCTGCTGCTGAACACCAATGTAAGACGGCAAAAGAAAACGATGCGCGATTTCAGTGACTGTTTAATGTTTGTCGGCAAAAGGAAATAATTATGCATTTTTGTTTAGTCACTTTAATAAAAGCTAATTTATGTAATAAATAATGCAACATTTTTTTTTCAATTAAATTCACCAATTATATAAATATAGCCCCTTTTAATCCGTTTCGCTACAATTTCAGTACATTGTGCAGTTTTTTTTACATAAATTATAGCGTAATTCGGCGTGCCTCATGGCATAGGCCTCCTCCATTTATTGGATCACCAATTATAGTGACATAATGTTTGCCTCTCTTAAACAATATTTTCAATAAAAAAATGTAATGTACAAAAATCGCGCATATTGCCTGAAGTCACGACACGTGCTCACAGCATTCCCCACTATCCAACATTAGTCGAGCGTCAATTGTTTCGTCAACAAGCAAACATCGTTTAGTGGCTCACGGCAAAATTTATTTCACCCAATCCCGTTACCGTTGGCAACTCGTTGCGAATAATTAAATTCCGTTGCCGTCGCATACCGTTATTCCGTTATTATTATTTATCGGTCCGAGTCGCCAGGGAGACGTGGCAGCGTCGTGTTTTATGTAAATTTTCATCGGTATGCCACATCGTTGTTGGGATTTTTATACCGGCGGAACCAAACGGCAACTGAACCGTTGCTTGCAGCGAATGTTCGTTCCAAGAAAAAGTTGAGCATCGATAAAATGGTTTTTTTTTTCAAGTGAAAAGCGTGCTTTTTAGGGCTGGCCACACCAGTGCGTAAAAGACGTCGACGGTGCGTTTACGCATCAAAATGTATGAAAGGTGAGAGAAAGTGACTCATGCGACACGTAACCGCGTATACGCAGCGGTGTGGTCGCTCCTTTATGTTTCTAACTTTTTTATGAGTTTGAGTATTGAGCATTCTGAGACATACAAGTAAGAAAAATCGTATACGTTCAAGTTTTACTGCGTTACCTATGTGGAAGTGGTGTTAACATACTGTAGGTATGTGATTATTGACCTATAGCATTGAGTGTTATGAAAACTTGGTTCAAAATGACTCCATTGAAGGACCATATATTGTACTACCTATTTTTTAAAAAAGTTCGAGTCTCAAACGTACATACATACATACATAATATCACGTCTTTATCCCTTACGGGGTAGACAGAGCCTAAGGTAACAAAACCTTAAGGCCACGTTTAGCAAGATTAAGGGCGTAGGTGGAAAGGGAAATCAAAATAGTGATGGGTTGCTAGCCTCATCGCCTGTCACATGATTCTTAAGACTTTCACCCATTCCCTCGATGGGCTTTCACCATTTGCGCGGGAAGAAAAGCAACTGGTGAATTCTATGTTTTTTCTTTACTCCCAGACCAGCATGGGAGAAACGTGCCTCTAATAAATTTCAAATGCACAGTATAAATGCGTAAACAGAAGTTTTGTTATAACGGATTAAGTTTCGACTCCGTCCCAGAACTTGGGTGCTCATGGTCACATTACACGGAACTATTCCGAACACATGACCAGACGGGTCGTGCGGTCGCTTAATTATTGTTTTGTGAACTACAAGGGTAAACGATAAAATGAAAATGTTCGTACTACACAATCGTTTTAACGACTTTACTCGTCCACAGTTTCTTATCCATGTAAAATGTCACTGTTGATGTAATTTTAACTAAAAACAATCAAGATCAGGTTTTGTTTTACAACACTGAAAGCATAGACAATTTGGTAATCATTTCAATCAATGGGTCATGTATATGGGTACGAATATTAGTTTGTAGGATTTGATGGTTGTATGGACACTGTTTCCTTTGCCTATTCCTGGAGCGAAGAAGAAAAACAAATAGAATTTGTCATGCTTTCTTTCTCGAGTAAGTATCAGAGCAGTAAAAAAATCTAAAATTTGAGAAAAATAAATTTAAGCCTTTCTTTGAATACACCTAAACTAACGCATGATAACCTAACAACAATAAATATGGGCGAAATGTGTTAAATTATTATTTTATTTGCGAATATCATTATCCAAGGAAAGACTCAAGCCCCTGTCACAATTCTTTACGAAGTTCATTCAAAATAATCATTCATACCGTAAACAAAACGCATTGCTGAACATAGAAATGCCACGCATACTAAGGGAAAACCACCTTGAGTAATAGCTCTCACAACCCTCTTTTGTTTAGCGCCTTGTCATTTTTCTTTTTTTTTTCAAATGTTAAAAGTGTCGAGAGTCACCAATAGAGGCCTTTTTTAGGCGTCACTCTTATTTTTTCTATTGAAATTAACAAATGTACACTGCGAACGGCTTTCAAAGACATTCAGATTTACTCGATTCTTACATTTTGTCTGCAGTCTCGTGATAAGTTTTTGGAAATGACAAAGTTCAATATTTGTTTTTATGATTTGAGTTTCATTGGTTCTGTAATTTCGGCTATGACAATTATATCGAATTTTACAAAATAATAACAGTTAACTTAAGCTTTTGTTAAGTTGAGTTTGAGTTGAACGATGCACAGTAAAACGGTTCTCCGTTCTAATTATTAAAAGGATCTTTACAAAATCACGATAGATTATTTTAAAATTAAATTTAAAATAGAAGACTTATTTATAAATAAATCCCTCGAGTATTTTAGTAATAACAGTGCTCCAACGTCGCAACGATCACATGTCCGTATTATTTTCAATAAGATTCCTTCTCGGGCCGTACTCTTATTTTCTCTTTCCTCCCCCGAGGCGATTCATTTGCTCAGTGACCTATCCATGTCCGCCCAACTAAGACGAGGTTGGTTACGCCTCGGGCCAGTCGCAGCAATGCAATAAAATCTTTTCAAACGAAACGTTATATTAAGAGAATTCTATTTGAGCAACACGCTCTGAGCCTCGGATAGAAATGGCATGGATTTGTATTTTATAGATAATTTTACGTCTGCCTCTGTACGTTTGTGGAGGTATTTGACTTTAATAACTTGTACGTTCACAATTCACAGGTGGGTTTGTTGATACGATACGAATACCAAGTGCAGTTCCAAAGCAATAAGATTATAACAACCAATCAAAACGTGGCTTTAATACAGTTACAAACAAAAAATGTATAATTTAGAATCGAAACACGCGAAATACGCGAATGAATCTATTTATTGTTTAACGGCTAACGTGCTTGCAGGGCTTATTAAAAAGCAAACTCGATCAAAAGTACTGGCCACCAACAAACGCAAAAAGAAAAAACAATTTCAAAAATTTGAATTTAGAATCGAAACCGGCTCGTTACGGCGCAACGCGGTTGTATTTCCTGCCAACAGAATGTCTAATGAAACAAAGGGCTATTCTTACAGTTTGCGAATATAAATTTAATTACGGAACTCCGACCAAGTTTATTACCGTTTAGGAAGAGTATGGCGTTACCATGGTCACGGATAGAGTTTATGAAAACTATTCTAACCTGCTTAAATCAAGACTCTTATAGCAATGAAATAGGTACTAATCTGTTTACTGAATTTGTGTTTAATGCTTAAACTTTGTTCATAGTTAAATACAAGAGTTGTCTTACGTGTAAACAGCCCTTAGGTATTTTTTCTACGCCCTTGGCCTTTGGCAAAAAAGTTTGATAATAGTTTGTGATATTGTTGTGTTTGTTCTTTTTGTTGAGAAAGACAGAGAATGTTGCACGTCAGTCAGTTTCAAACTATATTTGAGATGTTTAAACTACATTTTAAGTAAACAAAACCAATAACAGAGAGCGTGTGCGCTTTTATTGATGCGAATTTTAGTGATACACGTCACTGGTTAGTCTTAAAGGGTGTTTCACACCAACAAAAAAAAACGAACAAGCCGCAGCCCACAAAAAAGATAAGGCCGAAATTTGAAACTGTCACAAACTCCGCGCCACACTGACGGCACCTTAAGTGCTTAAATTTACGACTCTCAGCACTGCTGTCACTTTGTAAGTGCTAATTGGGCAGATTTCAAAGTTACAAGCAAGCCGTCCCACCCTGACACTTTGACAAAACGTCGCACTCACACGTTAGATTAAATAGCTGCGAATGACGGGCTCTACGACCACGGCACGACTATGCGCTACTAGCGATACAATTACCTATATACTAATACATTACATGCTTTATTGTTACACTGTTGTTTGACAATGGTTTCGAGCGCGCAATGAACGGGAAATACGCTCCACGCCGCTTTCGCGACTGAGGCGTTAGTAACAGGTTTCTAATGTGCTTCTCTTTATTGTACAAGTTATAAAGTGAGGGATCAGATGAATTAGTATATTGCATATTAGAGATGTGAATGTGACATTTGTCACCTGATTTAAGTTGACGTTGGGGGGCATAGTTCTGTTGTGGGGTTTGGTTTAGACGTGATTTTGTACAGTCGAGGGCATAAATATCGATACAGCCGTCATGTCAAATGTATGTGTGACCGACCTTATTGTTTGTGGCATAAAGGTGTAGAGATGTTTTTGACGTCTTGGTAACGTCTTGGTCAAAATCTGATCATTAATATCTGATATTATTGGTGTAATCTCTGTTTATTAGTACGAGCATAATAGAGATGGTATCATGTCTGATACTGCAGATATCAGGAATTTCCAGAGAGTGGTGAAACAGCCCCTTAACCTTGTACGAGTAAGATTTCCAAGCAACGCATCTTAAACGTCTAATGTAATTTCAAACACCGAAATAGAGCATTTTCCACTATTTTAACTAAGATTCAAAATATAATAATCATTCTGTAAAAGCAAGAAGAAATGTATTATTGATACATTACGAAATTACAATACTTTAATTCTGAAACATAGTTCTAAAGAGCAGCTTTCATAATAATATCTCTATTATCAGTACAATTTTGCAATAATGACGTCACTTATAGTAAACACGCGCAAACGAAATACAAACCTGTAGGCTGATTACCTATATTTTTACAGTTCTTGTATGAATGTGACAGCTAGCTGATTCCGATGCCAACTGTCAGCACATACATAAACTGTCAAAATGAACACGATGGCGATTACGAGCGGGTTAGGTAATAAGCCTACTGGCTACAAAAGAAGACAGTGAAATTTCGGACGATCGCATTCGTTATCATGCACGCTTTGCATTTTGTATCCGCTTCACTTTAGTGAGTTAAAAGCGAGTTACACTAGTTGCACTGGTATGCAAATCATGGTGTCAAAGTTTGGTGAAGCAACATAGGCCCGGTATAGCCACGTATATTAACCGGGGCACCTGCTACGATACTCGCATAACAAGTATCCTTGTTTCAGAGATTGTTTTAAAAAAATTAAGAAAGGGAATATTCAACTACAACCTTTTCTTACTGTACTATCAAATGAATCAAGAATTTTTACTTCTTGATTTTTTATGTTTACTTTTACGGTTTTACCGTTTCAAATTAAATTTCTAAACGACACTGAAAATTAGAAGACATAGAAAAATCCGAAAAGTAAAGCTATGGCCGGGAATCGGACCCGGATCCTCGTCATTCTGTGACGCGTGCTATAACCCTACACCACTCATAGCAGGTGGGTAAGCTTTTTTTTGTACCTAATTGTGTCGTACAGACACATCATTCAAACAGATGACGCTTAGCGACTAAAACTCGTATAGTAACAAGGTCACGTGACAGCTAGTAACGGATCAAAAAATTCAAAGGCTTACCCACCTGCTATTGCATTATGAAAAGGTTCCAATTTGGTTTACGATGCAAACACCAAATAATCATCAGCATGTATACTCATGTAATCGTTAACCCTAAAATGTCGATCGATCGACATAAATAACCGTCTCGCGCATTCAAAAAACGCGCCTTAATTTATTACGCCAGTTAACAACAAAGCCTTTACACCCCCAATACATAGAAGTAACACTCAAACATCCCACAGCCTTTTCCGCGTAAAATTCTTTTCACACGAACGCAGACAATCATTTAAGCGATCCCCGGGCCCACTTCCAATTCCAATCCAAAAAAATATATGAAACGCCTGAAAGCACATTCCATGCAAACAAAACGGTATAGGGGCCTACCAAATATCGCGCGAGATAAATGTGGCCATACGTTACGCACCGCTTTTGAGGTGAAAAGCTTGGGTAGAGAATCTCGAGTCGCATACGGGATTTCCTTACGAGGACTCGCTACATTTGAATGCGGTGTATTAGTGAATGGTGAGATTTATCGCCGGCGGAACGACAGCAGACCGCCGATTTATGGCGGGGTGCGTCGGGAGAGTCGCGGGCGAGAGTGCTTTTGGGGGATATTAATTTTTACGTACGTCTCGGTTCGAATTTCAACTGTTTTATGACGTTTCCGACTTTCAACTGTCTCGTTCGTTTATTCTTCCACTGAACAGCTGCCCGTTGTAGCTGGTTTGTCTTTGATTCGGTCTTGTAAGGAACAGTAGTTGGTAGAGATCCCTTGTAGGGATAAGTTCGCCTTTGTGCGTATATTAATGTTATATATTACATGACATTAATGTTATGTTTACATTATTTAAAATTTAGACATTTAGGATTATTTTAGGTTTAGCAATAGCAATTTTTCTTTCTAACAACAAATTAGCAGTTATTCTTTCAAACGACAAATTAGGACTTATTCTTTCTATTACCAAATTAGCAATATTTCTTTCTAACACCAAATTAGCAGTTTTTCATTTCGACACCAAATTACTAGTCTTTCTTTCTAACACCAATTTAGATATTTTTATTTCTAACAACAAATTAGCATTTAAGTACAATCGTGTCCTATGGCGCTTTAGCATTTGACTGTACTCGAAACCCACGTTATTTATGAAACCGTTTTATGTCGACGTGTTTAAGGTTCACATTTGAATAGCAACAATTACAGAAAAGATCAACTGAAGAGACGGAAAGGGTTTTCTAATACAGGCATTTAATATTGTTTAAAAACTAATTTGGTTCTTGTCATCGGGACTGGCTAAGTAATTTATTAAAGCAATCGTTTTGTTTGTTTGAATATATTCATTATACATAATAAAATTTAGATATTTTTGCGTTTGTGTTCCAAAAGTTAGCTACCCATGTATGTTGTAAAAAAGGATTTTTACAAGTACCTAAAGATAGGGTTTTGAAAACGAGTATTACCACTTTTTGATTTTTTATTTCAGCTCCTTGTGTAAGTTTTCGACACAAATAACACAAAAATTGATTATGAAGAAATTGACAGCGCCACTAGCGGGCCGTAACCATATCAAAACATTCTCATAGTAAGTATTTGATACTTCAACACTAACTCCAGTGACGGCAGCTGCCGCGGGACCAAAACGTCTGAAAAATTGACTACCAAGCCAAAGTCAACCAGACAACCTTATCAAAAACTTGTCTACCACCAACAAAAACATCCCGCGCATCAACTTCTAAAAACGAACACTTCAAAACGCCACCCCCTCCACCCCATCCAATCAATCTCCCCCCGCCGCACCAGGCAAATTTGACAGCCAAAATGGAAAGTTTCCATTGCCTCTCTCATTCCCAAACTCGAGCCCCCGACTTGTAACTTCACCGTAATAATTTAAGAGGCAAGTTGAGCCTAACGAATATGAAAAAAGGCCGTTGTCACTTCACGATTGCCACTTTTTTCTTGTTGCCCAACTTCCGGAATAGGGGATAAGCAGCCGGCTTTACCTACTTTACTTTGCTTTTAAAGAATACAGTTATTCGTGTCAGTTCGCGGGGATGGTGTGAATCTTCTTGGCGTTAAAGTTTTCGCAAATTTTCTAGGGAATTATAATGAAAATTTGGGGAAGCGTTCGAAATTTTTCATTTAACATTGTATTGTGGTTTCGCGTGAGAGTTCCAAGGTTTCAAATCGACATCAACTCAATATTATTACTACAGTAATAGTTATCATTACCATCTCCAAAAAACGCATCCGGGAACTTCACACATACTGAATTGCTTTGAACCATGCAGACTTTTCCATCTCCGATATAGGCTCATGGAAAATTTGAAATGATAATCATAAATTTCGAAGAACGAAAAACTCAAGACGTGCGAGCCTGGGCTCGAACCCTCGACCCTCTGCTTGCGAGGCAAGTGAAACTAACACCTAAGGAGGCTGCACAAAAAAAAAAATTGTCTTTACTATTATTTAATTTTGTTAGCTGTCTCACTTTGCAACACCAGTTTAGAGCAGGGTCTATAAGACCAATAATATATAGACCCATTTATGTATTTCATTTAAATAACATACCTAAGTACTAGCGGCTTTTATACTTAGTTCTAGCAAGACTCATTTGCACTCTCTCAAAATATCCATAGACGCAAGAACTCACAACGTATTAAATCAACGGTCGCCAATCCGCAACCCACCTCCTATTTACTTTGATTCAATGTTACGCACAAGTGCCACCTATTCTTCATTACTCCACTGTGCATACCAAAAGGCCGCTGAAGGCTGTATTAAACGACAAATTGAAAAATCTGTATGGCAACAAAACATGCCACCTAATACTCTCAGCGGGCGCACCCTAGACCGGGAGACAGTCAACCCTAATTTCTGGGGTCCTAGTGAAAAGGGGGATAAGTCTGATATAAATGAAAAACCATTTTCTATTCTATTGTAAAAGGGGTTAAGTCTAAAATAGCTACGTAGAAAATTCAGAATTATACCCCTTTTCACTAGGACCCCAGATTTGACGGGCGAAGCCAGCCGGCGAAACGGCGCGATGGTCACGCGAAGGCTTGGAATGGCCGATTCACTTAATAATACCTTTGCCAGCTGAGCGACTGGCCAGCCGCTATGGGAGCATTTTTGTACGGCGAATAAACCGAGTAATCTCATGTAGTAGTATAAAAATAACGTCCATGTAATCTGTTTGACTTTGTCTATACTAATATTATAAAGAGGAAAAATTTGATTGTTTGTTTGAGTTGAATAGGCTCCGAAAATACTAGACCGATTTAAAAAATTCTTTCACCGTTGGAAAGCTACATTATCACTGAGTGACATAGGCTACTTTTGTCCGCGGGAAAATTAATTAACCGCGGGCGAAGCTGCGGACGGAAGGCTAGTATCTAATAAGTATATTTATCTACACACATATCATTAGTGCTCTAAAATTCGTTCAGAAACCGTAGGCAACGACCAGCGTTATTACACCCATAAAAAAGCCATACTGTACAAAAATCTGTACTTTAATGTTATTACAGTACAGATTTTACCATAAACTTACAAAAAATGATACTGTAATAATATTAAAATACAGATTTTACCTACTATGAGTATCACAGACGCGAAAGTACTTACATAAATTACGTCTTTATCCCTTACGGGGTAACAGAACCTAGTATAATTGGTTGTAATAATGGTCATTTCGCTACTGCTTCTGAACCCATCTTAGTGTCCTTATGATACTCGCCAAGGCTCGTTTCAAAAAACCACACTCGTGTTTTAAGGACCCTCATTATGTAACGGTTGCATAAAAATACTATTTACACTAATCACTACATAGTATAAAACAAAGTCGCTTTTTCTGTCCCCAAATCCGTATGTATGCTTATATCTTCAAAACTACACAACGGATTTTGATGCGGTTTTTTTTAATAGATAGAGTGATTCAAGAGGAAGGTTTATAATGTATAATACATGCATGATATACTGTGCGAAGCCGGGACGGGTCGCTAGTTAATAATAAATTTGACCTTTATTCTACATTACAGGGCCTCTTAAAATTGTTCTAGAATATTTTAGCCAGTTGGTTGGGTTAGTACGACTGCGAAATAGGCCTGTATTTTTTTTCGATTTTTTAAACATAGATGATAAAAATAAATGAACAAAAAATTTTCCGAATATGGAGCACTTTTAGAGCAACATAAGCCAACAAGTGGTTTTAGAGGGAATAGACAATAGATACTTATCCAAAGTCTCATTACGAGTGTTTTTATAGTGGTGCTCGTGATTACATAAATCTCAGATAATAGTACAGGAGGAGAAAAATATTATAATAGAACCACAGATACAAGTTTCTTAATGTAGGCCATTTTGGTAATCGTTCTTGATCATATTGTAGCGAATAAACAAAAAATTTACCTTGCTACTCCGCTACTCACGTGCAAGATAACCAAGCCTGTGTGAAATATATATGTTTTTCATGCAACCTGTTATATATTTCTCTTTATCAATCCATGGCCATTCCCTGTTCATCATCGTGGATGCTTTTTCAAAGTGGATAGAGGTCATTCCCACTAAGACGACAACTAGCTCATGGTGCATCTCGAGATTGAAAGAACTGTTTGTAACTTTTGGATATCCAGAAATAATTGTATCGGATAATGGCAGACAGCTCGTATCAGAAGAGTTTGAAACATTCCTTAAAAGACACGGAATAGTCCACAAAACATCAGCGCCGTACCACCCGGCTACAAACGGGCAAGCGGAAAGGACCGTACAGATTGTCAAGAGAGCTTTGCAGGCCGTGAGCACTGATCCAGGTACCCTACACGACAAATTACTGGGGATCAAAGAGCGTTTGAGGAGGACTCCCAGCTCCAGTACAGGCAAGAGCCCGTATGAGCTCATGTTCGGGAGGGAGGTGAGGACTTCTCTACATGTGCGATTCAGGAGCGCCGTAACAGATCCCACATATAACATTCGTCAGCACCCGCAGACCAGATCGTTCGTACTAGGCCAAAGAGTACAGATCCGAAGTTACTCCGACAAAGCCAGGAAATGGGAATTTGGAACTGTATCACGAGTACTGGGGCCGGTTCACTATCTTGTGGAGACAGATGACGGTGAGACCTGCAAGCGACACGTCGACCAGATGCTCCAGACGTCAATAGGTGCTGGAAACTAACAGAAGTCTTCAGGATTTTAGGGCGGAGACCTGTTATATATTTCTCTATGGTAGATTGTCAAGTTTGAATTCTGACGTATTATTTGATTAATTCATTAAATGTATGATACCTAAAACAATGTTTAAATGAATATATTACACAACCCTCCCTCCACTACTGCCAATAAAACACACATAAATCCCACAAACTTAACCTGTGTGAAATATATATGTTTTTCATGCAACCGTCCCTCCACTACTGCCAATAATAAGTAGCGGAGTAGCAAAGTTATTTTTTTGTTCATTGAAATGGATCTCCGCAAAGTAACGCCTGATTCAATAAAATATAGTTAACAAAAGTCAAATTTTAAAACAAAATCTTTTTTTATAGGGATGTTCAACTGAACATCCCTATATTTAGATCAACTGATCTAACTCATCAACCCGCTGCAGTATTCTGAAAAGATTCTGAAAGACGTATCCTCGTAATAATGGAGCAGAGAGTACACAAAATCGTCACAACATTCTAGTAAGCGTTTTGGGACACTCTGTTACTGAAAAGGGTATGATTAATTACAATTCTGTCCAGGTATGCTTTTAGCACTTAAATTAGGATTAGGCTAGAATCGCTAGTCATTAGTGAGAGCTCAGACGCATCTGTAACCCAATTAGTTACTTTTGAGTGAGGAGGTCTGAATTCACTGTCACAATTTGTTTCAGGTGACTAATGTAGGCGTTTTGAATTTCATTGATGCTGTATAGTGCTAATTACTTATCTTCCATGCTGGTCTGGGAGCAAATAAAAACATAAAATATACCAGTTGCTCCTCTACCCGCGCAGATGGTAAAGGCTCTTCGAGGGAATGGGCGAAAATCATAGGAACCTTGTTATAGGCGATGAGGGCATTTAGCAAGATTGTGGGCGTACCTATAGGTGGAAAAGGAACCAAAATAGTGATGTTTTTTTTTTACGTTAGAGAAGCCAGACAAACAAACTAGTGGGTCACCTGATGTTAAATGATCACCACTGTCCACTGTGTTACTAGCCGCATCGCCTATAACATGATTCCTAAGACTTTCGCCCATTCCCTCGATGGGCTTTTACTATCTGCCCGGGAAGAGAAGCAACTGGTACATTCTATGTTTTTTGCTTACTCCCAGACCAGCATGGAAGTAGGTACGTTTTACGGTATCGAACGCTGCTAAAGCAGTTACTTTCGTTCCATCATTCCCACTATAGCAGACTACCTCCCACAAACTAATGTCCAACAACTATTCAAACAAGTAAATAGTCCATATAAACGTTGGCATAATGGGCAACACGCATTTACATGGCCAGCCATAATGTCGGACATTAGGAGCAGTTTCCTCAAACGAGATAACATACTACGGGCCGGCGGACTTGTTTATTTTTAGTACTTTAGCGTTTGCTTTATTTACGGAAGCTCACGGAATAATGGAACTTACTGCGTTCGGCTATCTCTTCGATGTTCATACAAATTGAATAAGCAATCTCCATAAGTGTGTAAGCCACCTTTCAAATGGTAAGATATGTACATATTAGCGCCCTGTTTCACCACTATAAGATATTTGAAGTGTTGATTATCTATGGTGATCTCTGTCTGTAGTATAGAAATTCTTCCATTCTGTATGTACCAGTATCAAAATGTACCAGTTGCTTCTCTTCCCGCACAGATGGTTAAAGCCCATGGGCAAAAATCATAGGAATCACGTTACAGCCGATGCGGCTAGCAAACCACGTTAGGGATAAAGGCGTGATTTGTGTATGTATGTACGTAAATAGAGATGGAATCATAGATAACTGACATTTAAGATATCACGAACTTTATTCATAAATACTCACACATTCTGACAATCTTATAGGTTTAAAAATAATTTAGTGCCAAATTTGAAACAAATGTTGGAGCAATAAAAAGCACGAAATAAACGGTTTAGCTTACGATTGTAAGTATTTAGAGGAAATATTTATTAGTGAAGCGTGTAGGGTCCCTCTGCGGGAAAACAACCAACATAGAAATGCAGTTTTCTATGACACTTTTTACCACTTAAATCAAGTTAATGATCCTTTTAGCTGTAATCAAATAAACATTAACTCTTTTAACTCGGCCGTAATCAGTGGGCAAAGGAGATCGCCCAGTTGTTTATTCGAGCGTTGATAAAAAACCGGCCAAGTGCGAAACAGATTCGCCGTCGAAGAGGGCCACCTTGATAGAACCTCCTTTAATTTTCAACTTATTTTTAGAAACCAGGCGGTCGCAATAACGGAATTTTATTGAATATCCATAAATTTAATAGGAAGTCCCTAAATCGTCGTCTCTGCAGGTACGTCATTTTGTATTTATGTCGCATGACGATCTCCCTTTTGATGTATTAAGAATTTTATTTTATTATTTTCTTATTTGTAACTAAATCTCTCCTTAGGAGGTTACACTTCGCACGGGCCTAAGCCAAGTGCTTTAATTTTATGCTAATTTAATAGGCAAGAATTTTCTTACTATACGGCATGTGTTGAGGATGACAGCTTTTTGTAGGAGTGTGTATGCGGATGGAGGTATATCGAGAGCCCGGAGGCTTGCGTGGAGTGTTTTGGGGATAACGCCAGTTGTAGAGATTGGTACAGTCTTTACACTATTAATTCACCTGCCATTGTGTTTTTATTTCAATTGAGAGGTCTGTGTATTTGGTTCTTTTGTCAGTGTGTGTAGCGAGTAAATTATGTGTGTTACAAATGGCGATGTCTATTAGGGTTACTGATTTGTTATTATCATCATACTGACCATACGAGTAGACTTTCTCTGTCCAATCATTTCAGCAAGTAACATTTAACGAGCTTATCATTGCACAGAGTTATCATTTGGCAAACCTAAATAATCTGCTAATTTGAAAACCTGAATGAAATGTTAGTCTTATTTTTTTAAAGTTAGTACAGTATCTTTTTAACTTTCTAAAAACTATTTATTTTAAATGATGATACAAATTTCTTCCATGTTGGTCTGGGAGCAAAGAAAAAACATAGAATGTACCAGTTGCTTCTCTTCCCGCGCAGATGGTAAAAGCCCATCGAGGGATTGGGCGAAAATCTTAGGGATCATGTTATATGTATAGGCGATGTGGCTAGCAACCCATCACTGTTCTGATTCCCCTTTCCATCCATACGCCCACAATCATGCTAAACGTGGTCTTTAGGTCTTGTCACCTTAGGCTCTGTCTACCCCGTAAGGGATAAAGACGTGATTTATGTATGTATGTATGTATGTATGTATGATACAAAGAAGCCCTTTGAGAAACGGACGGACAGACAAGCATACAGACCTCCGCTGAGTAATGGAATTTAATTATACACCCTTTGAATATGGAACCCTAAAAAAATAAACAGGAGAGAAAGGCTGTCGCAAAGATAACGACCCCTATTAACATTCAGACGCAGAGTAAACAGAACGAAACTTTTTTAAGAGTCACCACAGATACTGGAATCCGAGCATGACTTGACGAATGAAAAGTTTTTTATCGTCACTTTTTCTTGATGGTTTAAGATGGTTGAGTCAAAAAATTTGATTATGTTCGTTGAAAAATATTCAGCCACCTTAGCCAAAGAAATATTAGAATTATTCTGGCATAATTGTGCAGATAGTTGGACTAGTTTAATAACACATAATTGGTTTGTAATTTTGGATTTAACCCTTTTCTTCACAGTGTTGAATGAACATACTTTAAGACCATCTTTTGTATTATTTTTTAAATTATTTTGTAAAATCAAGAACCTACTGAGCCCAGAATTGGCTATACTTAAACAGACTTGGGAAATAAAGGGTAGTAACATCAAACTTTACAAAAAAACACCGCGACCAGTTCGAAGAGCGATCGATGCACGTTTAGTACGCGGTGCGCCCAGAGATGGCGCTGCCAGTTCGAAGAGCGATCGATGCCCGTTTAGTACGCGGTGCGCCCAGAGATGGCGCTGCCGTCGAATTAAATCGCGCTAACGTTTCGACACCTCCGACGCAAAAGGTCGTAACCCGTTTTTTATGCATAATGAGATTTTTCAGTCGGTACAAAGTCATTAATCCAAGCTATAACTTCCTAAAACTCAAGTTTAAATATTTTGGATAATTATGGAGTTTTGTGATTGCTAATAGTCGTATCATTTGAACTTTTCCACGCAAATCGTCGCATCACAACATTCGACGCTTTGCGCCACTCCATTAAGTGTTCATTACACCCCACGCAAATAGCCTTAACTTCTAAGTTACGACTTTATGCGTAAACAATAGTAGTTAGGTACGACTTTTTGATACAGTTTTTTTACAATCATGGGTCGTAACTCGCACTTGCGACTATATGCGTTGCTTTAGTGAGAAGGTATATCCTTTTATAATATATAGTCGTATTTATAACATACGACTTTATGCAATGGACGTGATCAATCGCAAAAGGTTGTAACTTTCTTATACGACGTTTTGATAACGAGCACAAAGTCGTAACTTTAGGTTTTTTGCCATAATTTTGAAATTATGATATTTATTTTAATAAACAGATTTGCTTCGTGTTACTTAACCCGCTGCGGACAGATATAACCACTGCTTTAAGCTTTGGACATATTTCAACTTGAAAAATACATGAAAAATTCTTATAATCGCGCTCCTGAAAAATCGTCGATTTAGGGATACGACTTTGTGCGTGGGAGGTGTCGGTTTGTTCATCCCAGATTCTTTATAAAGGTTTTTGAAAATGTTCATGAAACAAAGAAGTCAGTTATCAGCCTGGTTTTATATAGCGCTTCTCCGCTCGTAGGACTCTGCTGGTGGAGTGTTTCAGCGATTGTGGTGCTTGACTGCTTGCGATTTAGCTTGACGCTTCTACGCCTGCAGGACGTCTCCCCGAACGTGTGGTCAGACTAGCCGCTCCGACCATTGCTTTATATTTTTGCGTTTTAAAATATTGGTTGCTGCTACCTATCAATTGCATTTTATTTGTCTTCTGTGACATCCACATTTGCCATACGGAGCCCGCCCATCTTACGTGGTTAAATTTGATTCATCCCTTTCACGCCGTACACTTTAAACATCGTCCATAAAATGTACCTGTAGAAACATTACCTATTTAAAAAAAAACTGAATACCGAGGTGTTCAGTCAGCCAACTTAACCACCGTCTCAAGTATTCTGGATTTATTTGAGGACACAGTGCATACTTAAACTAAGCACGTAAGATAGGAGCTCAAATAGCTGAGATTAAACTAAAAATTTTGTAGCCAACCGCGCGTTTATAAAGAAGCATAACTCCTTTCAATCAAGTCTCAGCAGGGCTTCTTAGGCTCGCTCAGTTAGCACAAAAGTCTAGTGCGATCTCGTGCTAGCTGTTGCAGCACAGAAAAATCAAGTATACCAGTTGTCAAGGTTAAAAAAAAGAGAGTTTTGCGACAGTTGCCTGTCTAAATCATTGCTGCCATGTCAATTTTAAACTTAAACAAACTTGAACGCATTAATTCTTATCTAACTGTAGTTTTTTTTTTACTACGAACTGACCAGTGATTGACCTCTATCTCACTTGGTGGAAGGTGCAGATGAGGCCAAAGGTGTAACTCACTGGTTCAGTACTAGCCTATTCACTCTAGCCTTGAAGAGCTCTACTACTACTACTAGATTTACCAAGAAAACGTTCTTTATCCGCATCAGCCTAGTGGGAAACAGAATAAATATTATGAAACTTAACATTTAACTTCGAAATAACTCGACCTTCCAGCTAATTTCAATATTATGTTTGCGTAAAGTAAAATGAATACTTTTCACAATTTAATTTCCTCTCTCCGTTCATTAAGAGCTAAGACAATGCTTGAAACCGTTGAGGATAATTAGGAGTATTATTTTTAACCACAATGTTTAGACGTTGATGAGATATATTTAATTACATTTGATAAAAAGGCTTAGGTATTGTAAAAACCGGCCAAGAGTGTGTCTGTAGCGAGGGATTGAGTTAATCATTGCCACAACGATTGCGAATACAAAAAGATTATAAATTCATAGGAAAATAGGTGGCGGTTACGTCTTTTTGACTAAAAATATCAGTTTTTACCAATTACTCTGAAACTATAAGACTTGCTACACGTGGCTTTTAGGTCTTGTTACCTTAGGCGCTGTCTACCCCGAAAGCGACATAGACGTGATGTATGTAGGTATGTATGTATATTATATTCGTTTAATCTTATTTTTGTTAAAAGGTTTTATAACGCGTTAGTTACTTAGTTTATGCCTAATATTTTGAATATCATGATTTTTTAGATTTTTTGGCACTCCTTTTTATTTATACGCCCACAAAAACGTGGCCTTAGTCTTGTCTTGTTATATACATTTTTCTACCCCCTAAGGGATTAAGACGTGATTTATGTATGTATATTATGATAAGAACAAATTTTTATTTGGACATTATTAGAAAGTTACAACACTTCCCTCTTCTCAAGGAGTTAGACGTAATGGAACACTTTACCACCTTAGCACATCTTATAATGAAGCTCAATCTATTTCCTAATACATTGCGCAGTCCAGATGCTCACCACGCAGCAATGAGCCGGGAACACCAGCAATGTATTACAAAATCGCTTACCGCGCTAACGGTCTCGTAGTCTCGGTGTAAGGCAGCTGAATTTACCTCAGCGGTTTAAAAAAAAAACTTTTTACTCACAAACACAAGTTACCCCACACTCGTGGGGGTGGGAATAAATTCCGGGATTAATTTCGCAGACTCGTAAAACTGGAAGATTAACAACTGAATACTTTTACCTGCAACAAGGAAATGAAACCGTTATAAAATATTTTCACGCCTGCATAAAAATATTGTGCTAGGAGGGTGTAATAGTACATTTACATGCTAGTGCGGAAAGTTGGTCATTACTTGAAGAATTACATTTTCCGCGCGTGTATCGAACGACGTTTTTTAATAGGGTTGCGAAAAAAAATACAACACAGAATAAAGTAAGTTCTAACTCCTAAAGTAAATCGCACTAGTGCGCAAAAACAAACTTTTCGCACCCAAAACAGCCAAAAAAGGACACTTTTTGAGCAACTGTATTGAAAAAATATTATTATTCTTAAGGTTGAGTTTACAGTTGAGAAATTAAAGACATGTGGTGTATTATCAATTATCACGTTCTAGTTTCAAATAAATAAATTAGATTTTTTTTAAATGTGCGAAATAGAACTTCTCAGCAGCATTAAAAGGCAAACCAAACGGATACCAATTCAAAATTAATACCGTTCTATTTTTATTTTAATCTGTGAAATTGGTTTTATTTGAACCAAATGAGAATCGAAAGCAGTTCTTTTTTTAATTCCAGCATACAAGAAGTAAAACCATTGTCGACCACTTTTAACCAACTTAAAATTTGGTAAACACAGATTAGATGACATTAAAAGTACAGTCAACAACAAAAAAATCAGTTAGCAAAAAACAATCGTGATTAAAGGAATGAATTTAACGAAAACTCTAATTTTGCTCAAATTAACACAAAAACGACTGTAGGTATCAAAGAATATGAGTTCAAGTTAACACCTCCAGCAAATTGCTCCTAACCGCAACCAAAAAGTTTGCCCGCATGCAATTAACGATTTAACATATCCAACACACAAAGTAAAGCGGAAGTTGGTAATTACAGAAATCCTTACTTCCCTAAGGATGGTACACACTGAAAGTGGCGAGTTTAAAGAATTTTATTAATTATGCATGTTCGGTGTCCGAAATAAATAATTTCATTTAATTTCATTCATTTAATTTCATTCATTTAATTTAATTTAATTTAATTTCATTTCATTTCATTCATTTCATTTTATTTAATTAAGTGTAAGTTGACAAAAAAGGTAAGGTTATTTTACAATTGCACAACTCAAGTTTTATGACACCCATATGTGTATGTACAAAAACACGAGCATCCGCCAACGACGCAAAACATCGCAAGATCCGTAGACAAAATGCGTCAGAAATACCTAACCGCTTTATTTATTTTTTCATTAGGTACTTATGCATCGGTTTAAAAATACTTCTTCTCCTGCAGATATCACCTAATTAACCGTCCGGATTCGCGAGGCGTTGACGTGCTAATAATAATGAAGCCGGTATAAACCGCACTAAACCGGTTTAATATCAGGCCTCACCCGGCTAACTCAACTTTTCGACGCGCGGTTAAGTTAGGGCTGCCACATGTACGAAAGGCACTTAGTAATGCCAATAATAATAATATTATGTGCGTTACGAATTCGTGCTAGAAGGAACTTTGTTTTAATATTACGAAGTTCAAAACGTAAACGATTCTAGATATAATTACTGTTAATCATTGAAAGTTTGTTGTAAATTATTATCATTTGGTTCCAGTTCTAACTAAATTCACGCACTTTAAAAATGCCTGAGAGATTAATCATACAATCACACCAATTTTCCTACACTTACATTTTTATTTAGATATTTTTTTGTGACTTTTTGAATGTATTTACGTAGCGTCATTTTTTGATTTTTCATAGTTTATGACTGTATTAGATTTTAAACATAATGCATTAACGCTGCCACCCGAAGAACCCGAGAATTCTTCAAGTGCCCCTGACGCACATGCGCTTCAATTTCCTGTAAAATTATGACAGCGGCACTGAGCGAAAGTCACGAAAACGCATATTTGCGTCGATAGCAGTGAATGCGTTAAGACTTACTCTTTCATCTTTTCTACAAAAGCGTATTACAAGTACACGTCGGCAACCCTAGCCGGGATGTATTACAAGCGGGCGCGGATTACGCTGTGTGTACTCAGCTTAATGTTAGCTTCTTTGTACACTATCAAGGTGTGGTCTTAAATGACAATGACAATTTACTACAATTATGACTGTATAAATTAAATATCACATTTAAGTCATCATCATCATATTCCTTTATTCATTTAAACAAAATGATTACAAACAAGGCAAGGTTGAGGCCTCTCAGTAGGTATATACTCGTTTATACTTGTATTGAGAAGTCTCGATCTTCCAAATACCCTTAACATATTTTAACGTAAAGTCCACAGATTAGAAAATAAAAGTTTATTAATGAAATTATTAACTCAAAACTAAGTTTATTAGTTACTTTTGTACTAAAAAGTGTGTGAGTGTTTCATATAATTACATACTGTCTTATGTCTAGGAACTAATAAAACTGAGGATTTAGTTTGGTGTGTGACATTGATGAGAATTTATTTCTGTGTGACATATTATGTAGGTACCAAGCGATATGTGTTTTGCACGTGTGAAAAAATGCGGCACCAAATCAAACTTCGTACCTTACTCGCATACCATTAAACTCAAACGATCCAACGATTCCAATTCCTCAAACCTGTTCTATCGTGATAAGCACAAAGGTGCCCTTAAAAATCTCAGTACAAAGGGAATCCTCCGAAAACTTGTGAACTAATTTAATTATTTGAATCAGCGAATCGATGGCGGTCCCCGCATAAAGCGGTCCCTGGAAATTGAAAGCCACAACCGTACATCCGACGAGGGGCAGCCAAGACAGTTCTGGGAAAAAAATAAATTAGAGGAGGTTTAAGGCTGCGAGGCATCGCATACACGATTATTGCACAGTGTTGGTGTTTTTCTACTGAAATGCTGTACATTGCACTATCATCATCACTTCACTCATAGTATAAAATAAAGTCGCTTTTTCTGTCCCCGTGTCCCTATGTATGCTTATATCTTCAAAACCACACCGCGGATTTTGATGCGGTTTTTTAATAGATAGAGTGATTCAAGAGGAAGGTTTATATGTATAATACATGCATAATATACCGTGCGAAGCCGGGGCAGGTCGCTAGTTAATAATAAAAAAAACTTTCACACTGGTCTGAAAGCAAATAAAAAACATACAATGCACCAGTTTCCTCTCTTCCCGAGACAGTATCGTGCCATGGGAAAGGTCTATAACCAGCAGTGGACTGATAATACATACATACCGTCACGCCTCTTTCCCACAGCGGTAGGCAGAGACCACTTTGTTCCACTTGCTACAATCCTGGCATATTTCTTTCCCTTCATCCACAGTCATCAATCTCTTCACACATGCTCGGCGTCGGGTACTCCTGAACTGACCTTTTTCCAAAACGTCTCCTAATTGGTCTCGGAACGTCCGTCTAGGCCTTCCCCTACCAACGTAACCATTCACACTCCCCAAATAGATCTGTTCAGTTAGTCTACTTTCATCCATCCGCTCTACATGCCCAAACCCACTACGCATACTTTTTTCTATCCTAGTCTCTATATCCTGTGGACTGACAATGGTTGATGATAATTGGTTATCTAACTGGTAACTGGTGGTAGTTTGCGTAGAGTAGGACCTTACGTAGTACCCGCCCGTAGTCCGTTCGTATTGTCACGTATCGCCATCTTACTCGCTTGGCATTTCAAATTTCATCCACAGCTTAGCCTCTTTTCTCCATATGCGACAAGGAAGCCACCGTCGCCTGCCCTATAAAGAATCCGATATATTTATCGTGATCCGAAGTTGACCGTCGGGTCGCCGGCACCCTACATGAAGATATAGAGCGGGACTCTGTTACGGCCGATTTGAGTTCCCCTGTCGTATTGAATTTGTCTACCTACTACTATTATAAATGCGAAAGTCTGTGAGAATTTATGAATACTCTATGACGCCAACACGGTCAAACATATTTATACTACTTTTTATCCCGGACAGTTGAAAAGTTCACGTGGGGCAGAGTTGGCCAAAATTTATCTTTTACGAATAACCGGGAAGATAAACTAAATTATTCGTTGTTTGAAATAACTAAATAATCCGTCATTTTGTTGTTTTGAATTTATCTAGATGATTCTAATTATCATTTAGACAAATTACTCGGGCTTTTAAGTAAAAGATGAACGTCGGTTATGATGTAGTTAAGAAATTATTTTAATAACGCCCAACTCTGACGTGGGGAGAGAAATATCTTTTTTTTTCGGCAACAGTTTGCCCAATCATAAACAAGACGTGTGGTCTCTTACGGTGGGCCACATAAGAAGGCTTTGTCGCTCAAAGGGCAATGCTCGGAGTGTCTAAAGAAACCGACGTAGCTCAGCAAATCGCACACTTTAAGTGGCAGTGGGCGGGGCACATTACTCGGAGAGTATTTAGTTTTTTTTTAAATATAGAATAGGCTTGTGTTTGACCACGATCACGCCTGATGGAAAAATTGATATTAATTTTTTTTTAAAGGGTCACCTTTCCTTCCTTGGAAGCTAAAAGAGCAAGACAGAAGTCTACTAAACACCAGAAATACCTACATAAATTGCACTTCAGTCTGTGGAATAAAACAATTGGTATCACGCAAGTTAGAGCGAGACAGCGCTCTACGAAGCCGAAGTTAGCCGAGAAGATCGATTTGGAATCTTTATAGCCGAGTCATTGCAAATGCGTTGCCATCCTAGGCTGCAATGGAACGTTTCTAAAAACGATTATTAACTGCTTTTCTACTCAAAGCAAAAAAAACAGAAATGCAAACAAACTTAAATCCTCCCATTCGTTAACAAACGAAACAAATATGATTAGGCAACTATGATAAAAAAATCTGGTTAAAGCAACGTAGTGCACAAAGGGCAAGCCGGGGCTAGGGAAGCGAAACCCGGATCGAAATCCAATCAACACGGTTGATCCGTTCAATCCGGATCCGATCCGGATATCGATCCGTAGTTTGTATTTACAGTATCAAAAGTACTTTTGTCATCCGCGCCGTATGCGGAATTAGGCCGGAGTTTTTTTATCGGCTCTGAAAACAGACGTTATTGCATGGAGTTCGGGCGAGAAGGCGTTTATAAATCGGTTGATAACGTTATTTAACTGCATTGCTTCAAACAAAGACAAAGTTACATTGCACAAAATTAAATAGATACCTTCAGGTTCGAAAATAAGTACGACCTCGTGACGCCGCTAGAACAGGCGCATCGTACATATTTTTTGAGGCGTTGGATTTTTTTTTCACTTAGCTGTTATAATAACAATAAATAAGTGTTGTAAACGTTACAATAAAAATAACCGATTTGTCTAATTTTAGCCTTGAAATATTCGTGGAAGGCCAGGGAAGGTTTAAACGGTGAGAAAATATTGAAATATAGAAGAAAAAAACGGGAGCGAAGCCGCGGGCAACAGCTAGTCAAATATATCAGACCATGTCCATTATTGGTGCCGTCACCCTAGTCCATCCTGCTGTATTTGTCAACTGTTTTCGAATATTTGAGGGGGTTAATCACTTAAGTCATAATTAACCGACTTGACAATAAAATCAACAAGCAGCATTTTTGGTAAGTTAGGTAGTTTTTTTTAACTGTCTCAAAACTCGGTGCAAGGCACTGGTGGCTTGTGGCTGAAAAAGCCTCATTCTCTAGTAAAACATCAAACAATAGCGGCAAACAGGATACACCATATGGAGTAAGGGATAACAGGCACTCAGCTGAGTTTGGCCGCCGGCCAACTAACTCCCGAGTGAATTAAAAAAGCATTTTTAGAGCGCCAAAGATTTATTTACCGCAAGTTATAAAACCAAAGACCGTAATATTCCTGTTTTACAAGCTTCCTGAGATAATCTGCCGTAAAAGCGTCAACAGTTCGTCGGACATAATTACACATAAACGGATAACTCACGTATAAAAAGTCGAGTGATGCTCGACATGTTTCGGACTATTTCGTAGTCCTGCCTCTCGGAGCGCTCGCCCCGGCGGCAGCGAAACGAACACTGCGCGCCAGCGCTCTGTTCGCGCGGCTGCTCGTCGCAACTGACAGCGGCGCACAACTACCCTCCTTTTCACCGTCATTTTTTATACGTGAGTTATCCGTTTGTGTAATTATGATTGAGTCTCACGGTAGTTTCATGTTGAAAGTTCGTCCAACAGTTTATTAACCCTACAATGCATAATAGTTCCATATAAGGTACAATCAAAATATTTGCAAATGTTCTCTAAAGTCAGGAGGGCAGCGACATCTGTTGCACTTTTGAGGATACTTCATAGTTTAGCGTGTGGCCGCTAAGCAGCATTAATTGCAAATGACATCGAGCGATCGATCAAATTTAGATAGTCTGTGGTGAAACCAGTTTAGACAACTTTCAAGATACGATAAAAAAATAACTT
Organism: Pandemis cinnamomeana; assembly: GCA_932294345.1. Taxonomy (NCBI): domain Eukaryota; kingdom Metazoa; phylum Arthropoda; class Insecta; order Lepidoptera; family Tortricidae; genus Pandemis; species Pandemis cinnamomeana. The sequence goes on along the minus strand of OW028710.1, from coordinate 12,325,300 downwards.
TAGAGCAAAACTGTGCTAAATAGAAGAGTAAGTTTGGTTTTACAGTATTCCGATATTAAGATAACTGTCAAGTAGCATTATTCAAACGTTCCCGATAGGGCACACTATGTGCAGTGTAAGTAAGAATAAAATAAATTAACTATCGCAGTTTGTTACACGTTTTCAAATCAATAGATTCTAAAACAGCGCTTAATTTCAGACTCGGATAATCCTCATCTAGTAGCAGAGTAAAATTTAGGCAGTGTTTGTTATGTTAGGTCATTTTGTATTGATTACTTACATAGTCAGACAGACAAACAATTAGACTTTTTAAAATTATTTTATTAGTTGCCCCATTAAAGCTCCATAGCAAATTTAAAATGTCTAGGACAACTGAAAGTAGCTACCCATTACATTGCCATAACGCGTTCTTTAGACAAAGGGTTTTGACAGTCGGCCGGACAACGATTATAATAAGGATGTTATATAAGTGTTCCATGTCTTTTTGAAAGGTATGGAACTCTAAAAAAAAACTCTAAAAACTGCACAAATTCCTGTGCTACAATAAAAGAGCGGGAAATTCAAAACGGGACCCGTTCTAAGTTTAAAGCCGACTCGACTCGAGTTCCATGCAATTGCAGTTTCGGAGTTCGCAAAGAATGTTCGACGATTGTTCGCCAATTACGGCGGGCGCACACCGGGCGCACTTTAAATTTGTTTCAAGAAACTGTGAACTGCTCGGTTAGCATTAGCATGCACCTGATGCGCCACTGTCGCAGGATTACTCTCAGTGTGTCCTTCATAGAGAACAGGAAAAAATATATTTACCTTCCTACTCCGCTACGCACGTCGTGTAAGCCTGTGTAAAATATACATGTTTTTCATGCATCCCTCCCTCACTACTGCCACAAAAAACACATATAAATCCCACAAACTTAATTATCCCTTAAACCACACAGACACTGACGCGTTTCGATCTCTCTACGGGATCATTATCAAAGTTTATTAAGCACAACTGTTACATATGCATAACCCCAATTAATGCAATTAGTGGGATTGCATGAAAAACATTAATATTTCACACAGTCTGGCCACTTGCACGTGAGTAGCGGAGTAGCAAGGTAAATTTTTTGTTCATTGAAATGGACCTCCGCAAAGTAACACTTGATTCAATAAAATAGGTAAAAGAGGATATAGTGACTAAGAAAGAAAAAAGTATGTTCAGTTGGTTTGGTCACGTAGAGCGGATGGATGAAAGTAGACTAATGGATGAAAGTAGACTTTGAAAGTAGTAGAGTTACTCTTTTACGCCAGAACGGGTCGACAGATCTGTAGGAAATTTGGACCATAGATAGATTTCATAGATTATAGTCTATAATAACTCATATGCTACTTTTTATCCCGGTAAATTGCGTAATTCCTGCGGGATAGCGATAAAAGAATTCTATGCAGACGAAGCTGCGGGCAACAAACACCTAGTCCGCAATAAATATTAGAACGATAGACTCGCGAGTCATCAATCGAGAGTCGTTCAAGTATCACACGTCTAAGGGGTATATCTCGCACACCCCGATGTGTCCCCAGCCGTCGCCATGGCAACGGGTGCGGTAACACTTGCGCACAGTTATATTAACTCCGCCACGTGACGGATACGGGGGGCGATTATCAAAGTTTCACGGCGGCGTTTTGTTTACGAATTAAGAGTGTTTCAGCTGTTTGAATCCCCCCCGCTTTAGGTGTTCTCGCGCTCGTGATAATTCGTGTGAACCTGTGTTTATGATACACTGGCTTTTGCCCGCGGCTTTTGTTGCGTGGATTTAGTATTTTGGGAGGCTTATTGTTATAATACATACATACATACATACATACCGTCACGCCTCTTTCCCACAGGGGTAGGCAGAGACTACTTTGTTCCACTTGCTACGATCCTGACGTACTTCTTTCGCTTCATCCACATTCATCAATCTCTTCATACATGCTCGTCGGTTTCGGGTACTCCTGACCTGACCTTTTTCCAAAACGTCTCCTATTTGGTCTCGAAACGTCCGTCTAGGCCTTCCCCTCCCAACGTTACCATTCACACTCCCCATATAGATCTGTTTAGTTAATCTACTTTCATCCATCCGCTCTACGTGACCAAACCAACTAAGCATACTTTTTTCTATCCTAGTCACTATATCCTCTTTCACACCAGCACGTTCCCTTATCACACTATTCCTTATTCTATCTTTCAGTGATACACCTTCCATACTTCTTAACGCTCTCATTTCTACTGCATTTATTCTACTTTCATGCTTCTTTTGCCATACCCAAGTCTCGCTACCGTACATTAATGTAGGAACGAGCACCCCTCTGTGAACAGCCAGACGCGCCTTCTTTGACACCTTCTCACTGCTCACAAAGGCGCGCAGCGCCCCATTTACCATGTTTCCTGCATTCACTCTTCTTTCAATATCACTTTCACACTTCCCATCTTTCGTAAACGCCGAACCCAGATATACAAACTCTTTTACCTGTTCGACTTTCTTACCCGCAATCACAATCTCACATTCTGTCATACTGTCGTCTTTTTCAAATACCATAACTTTCGTCTTGCTTACATTAACATTCATACCTTTCGTTTCCAATGCACCACATAAAATGTTAGCCATCATCTGCAACTCCTCCTCCGACGATGCCAACAACACTTGGTCGTCGGCGTATAGGAGGCATTTGATGGTTACCCCATTCATTCTTAGTCCACAGTCATTCCCTTTCAAATCACTCAGGCATGTATCCATGAATAGGTTGAACAGCCACGGTGACGCAACACATCCTTGTCTAACACCTTTCTCAATGCTAAACCATTCAGTGTACGCCCCGTTTATCCTCACACAAGCACTAGAATCCTCATAGAGAGATTTTAGTGCTCGTATCAGATTACTGTGCACCCCATGCATGGATAATGCTGACCACAATTCATTCCTCATCACTCTGTCGTAAGCCTTCTCCAAGTCAATGAATAAGCAGTATATTTTCTGGCCCTTGGCCATATACTTTTCGGTTACACACCGCAAGGAGAAGACTTGATCCGTGCATCCCATTCCCTTTCTAAAACCCGCTTGTACATCCCATATTTTCTCATCAGTCTCTTTCATAACTCTCTCAATCAGTACCTTTGCATACAGTTTGCCGACAACGCTAAGTAGGCTTATTCCGCGGTAACTTTTGCAGTCTAGTTGTGACCCCTTTCCCTTATACAACGGCACAATCACGGCCTTGCACCAATCCTTCGGTACCCGACCGTTCGTCCAACACAAGTTGAAAAGGTGGCACAACTGACTAGCTACCACGCCTTCACCAGCTCTCAGCATTTCGACAGACACCCTATCATACCCCGCAGACTTTCCTAACTTCATTCTTTTCATGGCGTTCACAATTTCATCCATACCTATCTCATTTTCCTGACTGCTTTCATTCATCTCTCTGGCATGAGCCGGTACGTGCACTAAATCTTCTGCTCTTTCAAACAAACTTTCAAAATATTCCTTCCATCTTTTTAACACACACTCTTCTCCTTTTATAACACTCCCATCCAGGCTTCTGATTTCACTCAGCTCCGAGGCAGTATTTTTGCCACGGGCTGTCTTTATAGACTTCCAGAACATCTTAATATTTGTCCGGAAGTCATCAGAAAGCCTTCTATCAAAACTATCTTTACGTTCTTCCCTCTTTCTGTCACAAGTCTTTTTTACTAACCCTTTCACTCTTTTGTATTCATCTTTTGCTTTACACACATCTTCATCCGTCACCTTTTGCATTCTTCGATTAGCTTTTTTCGCTAACCAATCCAACCATGCCTTCTTCTTTTCTCGTACCACCTGTTGTACTTCATCATCCATCCATACGTTCCTTTTCTTTCTCCCTTTTCCCCTTTTGCACACCCCACACACCTCAGTAGCAACATTCACAACTCCTTCCTTAAATGCCGTCCACACTTTTTCTATCTCACATTCTTCATCTAAGTCATGAAGTCGATCCTTTAATACATCCTTGTACTTTTGTCTTACATTCTCGTCTTGCAGATTCTCCACTTTTATTCGCTCAAGGACACTAGTGGTTTCTTTGACCCGGTGCCGCCATCGTTTAAACAGACCACTAATACGGCATATCACCAGGTGGTGGTCTGTATGGATGCCGACTCCGCGGTATGCACGAGTGTCCCTGACTTGATTTCTCAATCTTTCATCCACTATCACGAAATCAATCATACTCTTCGCACTTCCTTCTTCCCTTGTGTACATATGGATCTTTTTGTGTGCAAACATTGTGTTTGTCACGCAAAGATTCCACTCTAAACACACCTCAAGCACACTTTTTCCGTTTTCATTCACTCGTTCATCACCAAACGCACCAAGCACTCTTTCATACCCGTCACGCTTTTTACCCACCCATCCGTTAAAGTCACCTAGCATGATGATTCTCTCATTCTCCTTGCATTTATTCGCAATATCTCTCACACTATCCCAGAACTCTTCCCGTTCAGCTTTGTCTTTTATAGACCCACTCGCTCCCACATCCGTCGGCGCATATACACCGAGAATGAAGATACGAGTGAGTCCAACTTTCATCCTCACCCACACAAGCCTGGGACTCACACACTCAAACTCAATCACACATTCAGCCATTCTTGCGGAAAGTATGACACCAACTCCCTGACCGCCTTGATTGGCGCCAGACCAATATGCCACATAGGTTCCATGTTTGGTGGTGTCACATCCTTTCCGCTTGGTTTCATTCACACACAAAGCATCAATATGCCTAGCATCCATCATCTGACACACTTCATCAATTTTGTCTTGCATTCCTCCTCTTACATTCAAAGTAGCGAAGCGGCTCTCCGTAGCCCACTTCTCGCCCCCGTGGTGAACGCGACGTGACGGGTTGCGAACCTCGTCGCCGCATTATATTATTGTTATAATGCAATATTTAAAAACAGATTTGATATGCTTTTAACTTTAAAATGCATAAATCATGTCTTTATCCCTTACGGGGTAGACACAGCCTCAGGTAACAAAGCCTAAAGGCCACGTTTAGCATGATTGTGAAAGTATAGGCTAGCCGCATTGCCTATAACATGATTCCTAAGATTTTCACCTAGAACTTTTAGAGAGGAACAATTCTGTCATACGCAACAGAAACTATCAAAAGAAAAAAAAACCGTAAAAAAACATTTACCTTGCTGCATCGCTAACATGTTCATGGACAGCTACAACACTTTAGTATTAAAAGAAACATATTTTATTTCAGGCCAGTTAGCTCATACAAACGCTACGAAGGACAATTAAAAATCCTACTAATATTATAAACTCGAAAGTTTGTAAGTATGGATGGATGGAGGTTTGTTACTCTTTCACGCCAGAACGGCTGGACAGATCTCGATGAAATTTGGAACATTAAATAGATTATATTCCGGAATAACACATAGGCTAATTTTAATCCCGGAAAATTGCGTAAATCCTGCGAAATAGCGATAAACGAATTCTATGCACACGAAGTTGCAGGCAACAGCTAGTACATTATAATGACGCGCCAGCACTGATTCTCGGCAACAACAGGCAAAAAAATGGATACGATACAAAGATTCTTTCACCACAGTATCACTCAACACATTCTCATAACCGAGTTCACTACAATAGCTGAACAAAAAAAGCCGCCACGCGGACAATTCCCGTCACAACCAATCAAACGGCACAGAATGCCGTCCGGGACCTTTCATGACCGTCCATTTAATAACTGAAGATTCCTTTCTACATTACAAAGATGACAGGCTATCTACGCCATTACTTTTCTTTTTCTATCCGACAGCGCTAGCCAATTCCAAAGGGGCGTACGTCCATAGAAACAGAGGGGACCTGCGACGTTTTTAGGTCGAGAGCCGAATGGGCGGAGGTATGAATTAATCTTGGCGAACAATGCGTGGCAAGTAGCACTGAGATAAGGTTTTTTTTGTATGGTTCCATTGGCTGGAGGAATTCTGAGGCTGTAGAGGTTGGTACCAATGTAAAGGTTATTGAACTTGTCGTTTACGCGAGTATAGCGCTTGCGATTCACGATGACGAGTGAGCCTTATTAAAATTTGTAGTAAACACGTATCTACACACATGTTAGAGTGTGCATGAGAGCAAAATCAGGCATGGTAAGCATAAAGAAAAATCTCGCTCGAAAATCACTCCGTTAAGAAGAGAACACCACGACCGTCCATTGACATACACTTTGTTTCCTGTCTCTGTCTCGCTCCAACTGTCGCTTATAATATTGCCTACCGTCAAGTGATGGTCGCGGTCTTCTGTCTCGGTCGCTTGTCTTAGTCGCCACCTTAAGACCGCACACGTTGACACGTATCCAGATGCGTGTTTACCACAAACAAAGCTCACTCGCCATCGGGAATTGCAAGAGTTATACATGTGAATATTTTGCGGGAGTTTTTGTCAGTTATCTATGATGTCGTCTCAGCCTGGTTCGTAATAAGAAATAGAGAGGTAATGCTACTTAAGATAACAGGAACTTTACAGAGAGTGGTGAAACAGATCCCAAGTATCGAAAAACATCAATAAAACAACTAAAACTACAGTATAGCCTTCTGCCGTAATCAAACATTTAGCTCCACTAAAACAAAACAGCCCCAACAAGAAACAAACATGATAAATATATCACGGAACCAGGTCAACTCAAACTACATCGATCATCATCAAAACCTCGTAAAGAGCAAACTTCGTGCGAATCACAAGATCATAATCTAAGTGGATGGATAAAACTAAAACTGCGCGTTCAGACGAGAGTTAGTTTTAGCTCTCAGTTTAGATGCGAGTTAGTTTAATAATTCTCCGGTCATAAACTGGGGTGGGACCTTATCAAATTAGTATCGACAGTACGCCGGGACGCGAATAACGACACATAAATCCCTGGCATGTGGTAAACTCGACGTGACACTTGTTGCGGCCATAAAAGCAGCGAGTCCTCAATACTAAGGTATCTCATTGTTTCAGAATATGTCAGCAGGTGGTTCGGTTGGTATGATTGAACATCCCTGTCAATTTATCAAAGACTAGACTAACTAAACAGATCTGTATAGGGAGTGTGAATGGTAAAGTTGGGAGGGGAAGGCCTAGACGGACGTTCCGAGACCAAATAGGAGACGTTTTGGAAAAAGGTCAGGTCAAGAGTACCCGAAACCGACGAGCATGTATGAAGAGATTGATGAATGTGGATGAAGCGAAAGAAGTATGTCAGGATCGTAGCAAGAGGAACAAAGTAGTCTCTGCCTACCCCTGTGGGAAAGAGGCGTGACGGTATGTATGTATGTACGTAAGAAGAGAGCTAACTTCCCTATTACATGTAAAGCGCATAAGTTAATGAGGGATACCCACATACATCATATCACGTCTTTATCCCTTACAGAGCCTAAGGTAACAAAACCATAAGGCCACGTTTAGAATGATCAAGGGCGTATAGCTGGAAAAGGAAATCAAAATAGCGATGGGTAGCTAGCCGCATCGCCTATAACATGATTCCTAAAACTCTCACCCATTCCCTCGATGGGCTTTTACCATATGCCCGGGAAGAGAAGCAACTGGTAAATTCTATGTTTCTTTACTCTGCACGGAATAAATGCGAAAGTTTGTGAGTATGGATGTATGAATGTTTTTTTACTCTTTCACGCCAGAACGGCTGAACAGGTCTGTTAGGATGAAATTGGGAAAAAATCTGGCCACAGGTGACCACCTTACTTCTCTCAAAGGCTAGGAATAGCAGTCGAGCCTGTAGCAATCTTGTTGACGTTTTTTTATGGTTTTAGTCTGTTTTGAAATTTTGCTTTAGTTGTTAATTTTCCTTAGTAAAAAAATATAATATGCAATCACCCCGCAACTTTCCTGGCCCAGAACACGTAGGCAATATCGCGCGACACCAACCCGCTTCATATTGGTCTACTCATTACGCACAAGTTTCCCTCGTCTGGCGGAGGTCATTTATTTAATAAACCTAATGTAATAAACCGCACAATTTACTTTTTCATTTTGTTACGCTGAAGATTTTAAAATGAAATCTCAACTATGCGTGGCGGCGCGTGTATACTACATAGTATAAAACAAATTCTTTCCGTCCCTATCGCTTAGATCTTTAATACTACGCAACGGATATTGATGCGGTTTTTTTAAATAGATAGCGATTCGTGAGGAAGGCTTATATGACATGTATAATACATGCATAAAATAGTAGAGAAACACTGATTGCACCCGTGCGAAGCCGGGGCGGGTCGCTAGCATAATTATAAGTGACAAGTACAGTTAGGTGTAAAGAAAAGCTTGCACTCATCGCTTCAAAAGTTTAAAGTGGAAAGAGAAGCAATAGAACTGTATTTTTTCTTCACTCCCAGACCAGTATGGAAGAAGTTTTGGCTTTCGCACTTGACTTAATCTAAATAATTATGTGCTTGCTAAATTTGATCAGGGCATATAAAGTCACTAAAAAATTGTGTTAATAAATTATTACTTTTAATAAAAACAAAACAGAACAGAAAAAAAAAAGTTTACTTAAACAATAGTACCTAGAATATCTCTTTTTTTTGTTTAGCAAATGAAAAAGCCTCTGCAAGAAAAAAAGTATTTTCGTAAAATAATCGTCGCACCCGCCAGTTCTTCGGAAATTCTCATGTTTGACAATCCTAAGGCATGTTTAAGTGATTCTTAGCAGCAACGCTAATGTTCCGCTGTACTTCACATTCTGTACAGTAGGTCTAATAAATATTAAGCAGCCTAAATGGGCACAAACATCTCCAGCTCTTCCCACCGACCGTGTCACATTATACGAGCGAGCGCCGTTTCCTTTAAAAACAAACTTGACTCGAATCCGTTTTAATACAATACCTTTAATTATTCAGGTGAGTATTTCGACGTCTCGAGATTTGAATTTACCTTATTAAAGTTTGCACAGTGAAGGAGTTGGCGTAAAATTTTAATAAGCCCCTGATTTCACAACATTGACAGCAGATGTAGGCGCGCGAGGGCCCTTTACGATGGAGCCAGGGAGCCAAGACGGGTGCGTGGTGACACCATTATGCTCCCACGGCGCCCCTCCAATGGCAGAGAGGGAATACCGGCGGTTTTTTAGTGGGTAGGCCTCCTCCGCTTCCCCCCGCTCGGGGGGGGGGAGGAGAGTCCCACATAACCTCCGCGCCGTCCCCACGGCGCGGTCGTATGCGTAACGCATTTTTCCGCCGCAAAAAAAAAAAAAAAAAGAAAAGGGAGCCAAGACGTGTAAGTACATAGCTAAACTTTGTTGTAGTTAAAATAACGCGAACGTAAGTTTAGTTCTTTTTTTTATGTTAGAAAGGCCAGACAAACGAACTAGTGGGTCACCTGATGGTAGATGATCACCACTATCCATAGACACGCGCAGCGCTTTACGCGATGCCAGTGCCTTGTCGGCCCTGCAGAAAATTGTACACTCGCCTCTTAAAGGCACCCAGGTCGTAACTCGATGGGAAGACCTCAGCGGGAAGCTCGTTCCAGATTTTGCAAGTTCGTGGCAAAAAAGACCGATTAAACCGCACCGTCGAAGACTGCCATTCATCAACATGCTGTCGATGGAATGAGAATGAGTTAAGTTTGCTTAGTTAATTTTATTAATTCTATTGGTTCAGGACCACCTTCGGATTGCCTGCAACGATATCGTGATCACGGCAAAGTCGATGGAGAATTCAGCACGATGCTCGAGCCCTCAATGGAGTCTCCCAACGGCTCAAAATGAACAGGGACAAGACGAAGGTCGTGTCGAATGTCCATGTGGTGGCTACTCCTGTTTTCGTTGAGAATTCGGTTCTTGTAGTTCCTGACCTAGGACAAACTATCCTACATTTGAGGAGGTCAATCGTCGAATATAACTCATCCGATGGGCAGCGTTTGGGAAAGTCCGCGATGCCTTTTCGTCTTAAATTCCTCAGTACCTTAAGAGGAAAGTCTTTAACCAATGTATGTTGCCAGTGATGGCATACGGATCCGAGAGGTGGTGCTTCACTATGAGCCTTTATATTGCTTGGGATTTCTCTATAGGAACGAATCAGAAATGAGGAGATACGTGGAAGAACAAGGATCACCAACATAGTGAAGCGAATTAGCTCGTTGAAATTGGGAATGGGGTAGACCATAATAGCACGGCGAATAGACGGCCGTTGGGGCCAAATGGTTTTCGAGTGGAGACCGCGGATCGGCAAGCGCAGCCGCAGGACGTCCACCAACGAGGTGAACGGATAACCAGGTTAAAGTCGTGGGTTCACGTTGGATACAAGCCACTCTCAACCTAGGCAACTGGAGGTCTATGGGAGGCCTATGTCCAACAGTCGACATCCTACGGCTGATATGATGATGATGATGATTGATTCTAGATAAATAAAATTGAACCATTGAAATGTATGGACCCGCATAGCTTCCGATCGACTGCACCAAATTGGATAATAACACTATTTTTTGTGTTCGTTATTGTCAGGACTATAGTTAGCAAGCTATAAAACAGTGATCTTTGTTTCATCGGCCAGAGCGCGAATAGCATTTACAGCTATTATTTTTACTGTCCAACTGATATTTTATCCTTTTGCTTTTCTTCTGTCATTAAAAGATTTACGAGAAAACAACAGGATAATAAACAGACAGTGAAACGTATAAGCAAACAAAACAGTGTCGCGACTGTTTTCGGTCAGAGATCGTAACGTGGAAACTTTGGTATAATACATCGATTCTCTTTTGTTTTTAGACCAATTCCAACCGATTGCCACGGCGTTAGCATCGACATTTCTCACCTCGATTTCCATCTTTTATATGAATCCGATAATGCCTGGCACACATCCAGGAATTTGGTTACAGCATTTTACCGGAACCGTCGCTGGTCTGAATTATTGATTCGACAACATTGTCTGTCTCTATCTCCAATTGGAGGTGTAAGTGGGAGCGATGATCGCGGAGTACCGGCGCTGAATAGGCGAGTCGCCTGCTCAGTTCCGTTTTGGGAATCGCAGTGCAGCTATTCTTCAACCGAAGACGAATATATTTCCTTGAGAAGTGAGTCGCCATTCAAACAGTTGCATTCGTATTGTTTTGATTATAAATGCTACACAAGTTGTAGCAAATCAGAAGTATGCTGTATGCATTGTTTGTGGGGCCCATTTTACACCATATCGGTACTATTCCTAAGTATATTGTATTTCTTCCTACTATATAATCTACGTGTATCGAATGTGTGTAAATAAATGTTTCTCTCTCTCTCTCTCTCTCTCTCTCTCATTTATCACGGCGTATTTTTGACAGTACCTAATTTTGAAAAAAGAAAAAACCCGACATTTTAAATAAGTGCATGTTTTTTTTAAGTTACAATCACCAGCTATATTATTTTTTTTTGCAATGAAAAAAAGCTTCTCTCTCTCGCTTTCGCAATGAAACCAGTCAACAAAAGGTAGTCAGAAAAAAAACTAAAACCTTCAAACAGACAGACAAAAATTCAGTAACAAGGTCACGTTCTGACAGATAGTAACAGATATAAAAATTCGAAGGCTTACCCACCTGCTATGGGTGGTGTAGGGGTATAGCACGCGTCACGGAATGACGAGGATCTGGGTTCGATTCCCGGCGACAGCTTTTTTTCTAATTTTCAGCGTCGTTTAAAAATTTAAAATCGAATTTTCATTCTGCGACAGTACTTAGCTTACACTGAATTAAAACGCCAATGAAATAGCCTTCGACTTAACAGAACCTTTAACACGGAGAGCACTTAGCCTGTAAATGCATATTCATGAACTAGACACTTCCTTATCATTCGTTCAATTAATACCCGATATCTAGAGATCGATCGGGCGGCGAATGGTAAGCGACCTTTTAAAAGGATTCCCGGCTATGAATATTCTGAGTTACTAAGCTATACAAGAGCCGAACGCAAAGTTCCAGCAGCTGTGTTTTCTCCTACGTTGATACATACATACATACCGTCACGCCTCTTTCCCACAGGGGTAGGCAGAGATTACTTTGTTCCACTTGCTACGATCCTGACATACTTCTTTCGCTTCATCCACATCCAACCTCTATCACATTCATCAATCTCTTCATACATGCTCGTCGGTTTCGGGTACTCCTGACCTGACCTTCTTCCAAAACGTCTCCTATTTACATTAACATTGATAGTATCGATATAACTATTATCACTACTATACAAGGTCACTCAGATTGTTTCCATAACGTTCCAGCACTTTTTTTCTTCAACGCTACTTTGGGAGTAAAGAAATAACAGAATGTACCAGCTTCTCTCTCCGCGCGGATAATAAAAGCCATCATAGGAATCATGTCAATATTATAGGCGATGCGGTTAGCAACCCATCACTATTTTGATTCCCCTTTCCACCTATCTGCCCACAGTCATTGGTAAACGTGGCCTTTGAGTCTTGTTACTTTAGGCTCTGTCTACTACGTAAGGGATAAAGACGTGATTTATGTATGTATGTATATTTCAGCAGGTGATTGTGATACTTTATATATTTTTATATAAAGTAACGCATTTTTCTAAAGGAACAGGTATTTAAGTAAGTTGTAAATTATTCTTACAGACTTATAAAATTGAAAATCTGAACTCTAAAAAATTAACTGGAATATCCCTAAGGTTCGTCACTCCAATTTTGCACGTCAACCAACTTTGTGGTAACAAATCGCATCAAACTAATCCTCTAGAGCAATAAAACTCCTAGAGCCTGTTTACGTGGCTCCTAAAAAAGAGAACGCTAACTAAACAGCGTCGAGTGTGCTCAATTTTAATAAAGTCGGTACGCTTTAATTTCGCTGTTTTAATGGGCGGTTTAAAAATGCATGCACACGGTTAAGAATCGTAACGCGGGGTGCTGCCACATTGCACTGATTAGAAACAGTATTCGGCCTGCGTGTCCTTCAAATGGTATAGTGGCCGATACGCGATACGCACGCACTATGGCTGCTTTCTAATTTTATTGTGTTTTTAGGGGTAACGTACATACCGTCATGCCTCTTTCCCAATAGGGGTAGAGACTAATATAAAGGGATAATGCTTATCTATTGAATTCATAAAAATATACCTAATACTGTAAATTTGTAAATTTACATTGTGGTACACAACTTAATCTAAAAAAATGGAGAGGACAGAGGAATTAGTTGATGCATAATAATTTGAAATTGAAGATGATGTTCCACGGGAGTTTGTAATTGTGTCGTACAGACACATCATTCCAAACAGATGACGCTTGGCGACAAAAAAATCGCATAGTAACAAGGTCACAGCTTGTAACAGATAGAAAAATTCGTAGGCTTACCCACCCTGCTATGGGTTGTGTAGGGGTTTAGCACGCGTCACGGAATGATGAGGATTCGGGTTCGATTCCCAGCCATATTTTCTCTGCGTTCTTAGTTTCAGTGTCGTTTAGAAATTTAAAATTAAGAAACAAACATAGTTAAAAAATTTAAAAAGACGTTTACCAGTACCTACTATTATATTATTTTAGCAGTACCTATCTGTATTCATATTAAACGCAAAAATCAAAGCAAATTAATTTATGGCAGAGGCCTACCATACCAACACTGTAAGACAGGTATTTAGTAACAATAGCACACTACGCGGCCAAAGTTTGCCGAGATTTCGAAGCGTGTCGTTTCATTCGCCTGCATGAAGTTGTAATACTGTTCCTTTAAAATACTGTGCTAAACCCGTGATGTTTTTAGACGACGACTTTTTTAATATCACGCTTAAGTGCTTTGCGGTTTTGTGTTTTGGTTTATTTAATTTGGAATTTTAAACGGCTCTTGTCCGGGAGTTAGACGATCTAGTTTAACTATCAGTAAAATAACTTACCAACTGGCACTGAAAGCAATTTGTCTATCAAAAATAAATAAGATTTCGGGACGGTATACTACTAAATAACTACATTTTTGGAAAACCGTAATTATGTTGAATATCTATATATATAAAAGAGGGGGGGGGGGGGGGGGTAGCTTAGAACCAGGAGACAGTAATAGGATGCTTTTTCTCTTGGATCTTTAAATTTCGTATATCAATTATTGACTTTTGGACTTCGTTATATGATTTGGTACTTAATACAGATCCTTGGTATTTGGCAGACATATTTCTTGAAGATCAAAGAGCAGCACTTATACGGAAATAATTACCTAATATTTGAAGAAATTAGTGTATGAAGGGGGTATGTCACTTTGACGTTATCTGGGCGGACGGAGTCGCGGGTAAAAGCTAGTAGTTAATGTAACTATCAATTAGACTGGATGTATTTTCGTTATCAACGAGAGATTATGAAGCGACCTTGGCGCGCACTCAAAGCCTAATGACACTGTCAACATCCGTCAAAACGAGAGGTTTTTTTTTTTTTTAGCTTTAAGGACAGTGACCTGGGCGCTATACAGTCAGCGCTACTTGTAAATTTACTAGGACATGGAAAGGAGTGTAATTGAGTCGCAAGATTCCTCCCGGACAAACATAAAAATGTACATACATTGCAAGTTAAATAAAAGCTTGTAAAGTTAACGTACACATACACAAATCACGTCTTTATCCCTTACGGGGTAGACAGAGCCCAAGATAACAAGATCTACAGGCAACGTTTAGCAAGATTGTGGGCGTATAGGTGGAAAAAGGAATTAAAATAGTGATGGGTTGCTAGCCGCATCGCCTATAACATAATTCCTAAGAATTACGCCCATTCCCTCGATGGGCTTTTACCATCTGCGCGGGACGAGAACCAACTGGTGCATTCTATGTTTTTCCTTTGCTCCCAGACCAGCATGGAAGTTAACGTATTAGCAGAAAATAAAGGGTTGTCAAAGGAATTGGTTGTCAAACGATACTTTTGCTAAAACGTTTGTCGGTCAAATGCCAGTAAAACCATATTCAACATCAGTAAATTATAACACTGTCTTTACTGTCCTTACTGTCTGTCAACTTAGCTTACCATCGCTGTATTGTCCGTCCACCTTAAGTTCAGAAATAAACGTTAAAAACTTCAAGAATTGCGAAAATGGCAGTGCTTTTTTAAAAGCTCTCAACGGTACTTTTGCTCGTTCACTTGGTTTCAATATAATTAAAGTGTCAACTGTTAAGAAAAGCAGCCTTTCTTGCTGGGTTTTCCAATCCTTACTAATATTATAAATGCGAAAGTAACTCTGTCTGTCTGTCTGTCTGTTACCTTTTCACGCTTAAACCGCTGGGCCGATTTAGTTGAAATTTGGTATACAGATAGTTTGAGTCCCGGGAAAGGACATAGGATAGTTTTTATCCCGGAAAATTGCATAGTTCCCGCGGGATAGCACAGCCCAAACCACTGGAATATTTCAAATTTAATGCGGAACAAAGTTCGCCGGGTCAGCTAGTACTACATAAACTTAAATACCGGTGACGACCAGATGGCCTAGTGGTTAGAGAAACTGACTGTGAAGCTCAAGATCCCGGGTTCGATCCCCGTTCGGGGCAGATATTTGTATGAAAAATGTTAATGTTTGCTCTCGAGTCTTGAATGTTAAATATGTATTTTATTTAGGTACGTGCTGTTGTCTAGTTCCCATATTACAAGCTTAAGTTTGAGACTTGGTCAATTGGTATCAATTGTCCTGAAATATTTATTTCATTGTTTATTTATACACGTATAAGGTGTCGTAATGTTGATTAACTAGTGCCGGTGACGTCACACATGTTCTACATCGCACTCGTATACATTATTACAACTTCCGACTCACTTCCTTTGCTATTTGATTTTCGGGCATAACATCTACCTAGACTAGGTGAAAAACTTAAGTTGACCTGTTGTAATGTGTGACAAATTGACGTTCCAAATTATAAAAATGGCTTAAGTACCATATCAGATCTGTACACTAAACTTACTACATAATATTGTGGCCATTCCCCATATTTCATTACAGAGGTCCGCTACTCAAAAAAATGAAAAAGTCAACTATGAGCACATTTAAGCCACAAAACTCGTCTTCAACAGTTACGTACGCCCAATAAATCACCAAAATAATATTCAGAAAATCCCGAACACAATCCCCAATAAAGTAATTTACCCAAACAAGTCAGTGTTACCAACATAAGCGGCGTATATGAATTTACGGCCAATTACAATGCGGCGCAACTTCCCAGACGACATCTATTGCCTACGTGCGCAAACTGGCTGGATTGCAAGTTTCATAATACCGCGCTTAAGATCGATTGGACTTGATACAAACTTTGTGATATCTATGCCGTGAGATTTTTCTATGTGTGCGTGCGGATTAAGTTACATTCAGCCAGTACCGTCTGCCAAGCTTTGGCGTGCTTGCGGGCCGCAGTCATTTGTTAAAGTGAGAAAATTGAGTTCAGTTGCATGTTTTTATAATTTTTTCAGTGGAAATTTACAGTCTGCTCCTATGCAATTCGTGTTTGTCTTGCTGCTTCACTCACTCTTACAGGTTTGATATTTTAATCGGCCAAGTGTACCCGAAAGTATCAGAAGTTTACAGTTTTAAACATTTACTCTGTACGAGCGCAGCAATTTAAATGTAACTCCAAGTGACAATACAACAATCTTGGAAGTGAAATTCTAGTGACCAGCCAAGCCCGTCTCCGCAGGGAAACTCTTCAATTAGTTGTTCGATTGACTTGAAATTTGGTATACATAATGCAAGACCGGTGACAATGCAAGTACAGTCAGCAGAAAAAGTATGTATTGTTTTTTTATGGTAAGGTTATTTTACATTTTATTCACTGGGCGAGAGCAGGATGGCAACAACAAAGGCCTGTCACTCACAACCTAGTTTACCTACACAACAATATTCGTCCCTTTTCAATATGCAAATCATGGCGCGTAATAGGCGTTGCATTTAATCGAGTTCGGTCATGCATTGTGTTAAAACATAGAGCAAACAACCTAATATAGTGGAAATGTCATACATTTATAAATCACGTCAATATCCCTTAGAGTAAACAGAGCCTAAGGTTACAAGACCTAAACGCCGGGCTTTGCATAATTACGGGCGTATAGGTAGAAACGGGAAAATAGTGATGGGTTGCTAGTTGGTAGCCGCCTCGCCTATAAAATGATGCGTAAGGGAAGAGAACCAACTGGTACATTCTATGTTTTTTCTTTGCCCCCAAACCCGCATTTAAGATATAAATTACGCGAAATATTTATTAATTAATAATTTATTACGTTAAGCCGAAATGAGCAATTACTGCACATTGATTGGCCAAACGAAAGTCAAGCAGGGGGGCCCGATTTTTGAAAGCACATGTGTGAAAATACCACTTGAAAGTGGTGAAAAATTGTGCGGAATTGGAAATACGAGTAGAATAGAGATAACCACAGCTCTCATTAATTTTGTGAACTAGTCAAAACTTTGATTAGAGCTGTAGTTTTGGAGATATAAGCTGATTTATACCACTAGCTTTGTACCATGGTAAAACAATTGCGAAAATTTTGTGTCAGTATGGCCATGAGTGGAAATAAACTGATGTGTGGCCATAATCGGATAGCCCTTTAGCCACTCTTTTTGGTAAGCATCTGTGTTAAAATCACAATCGGCGGTCGGTCGAGTCAATTTGTAGACTGAAAATTTGCAGATTCAATTGCTCGTACCGTATCCGCCTAATAATAAACTAATTAAACGTTTGAATCCGCGCCAGCGCAGATTACCCGCGAGTTGGGCTGTTCCAGTAATGGTGCGTTTACACTGCGCATGTTAAGAGATTCGATATACTGGAGCGTAGTCTTAAATTCTAATTAACGGTTTACATTCGACTTAATTTTCTATCACTCACATAACTTCCATGCTAGTCTGGGAACGAAGAAAAAATATAGAATGTACCAGTTTCTTCTCTTCCCGTGCAGATAGTAAAAGCCCATCGAGGCAATGCGCGAGTCTTAGAGCGCTTGTAGACGTCCGTTTTTTTCACCGGATAACGGACCGTGTTTTTTGCCGGATTCACGGTGGTGTATGGATTATAATGAATGTGTGTACATGCACCGGACGTCGGTCCGGCGAACAATCGGTCCAGTGCATGTACACACATTCAATTATAATCCATACGCCACCGTGAATCCGGCAAAAAACACGGTCCGTTATCCGGTGAAAAAAACGGACGTCTACAAGCGCTCTTAGGAATCACGTTATAGGCGATGCGGCTAGAAACCCATCACTATTTTGATTCACCTCTCCACCTATACGCCCACAATCATTCCAAACTCGTCCTATAGGTCTTGTAACCTTATCCCGTAAAGGGTATATAGACGTGATTTGTCTATGTATGTAACAGTAATTAATCTAGTTATTAAAGTGTAAGCTATTCACAAATTTCTAGCACTTTCGAGTATGCTTTCAAAAATTAGGCCTTAGAGCGCTTGTAGAAGTCCGTTTTTTTCACCGGATAACGGATCGTGGTTTTTGCCGGATTCACGGTGGTGTATGAATTATAATGAATGTGTGTACATGCACCGGACATCGGTCCGGCGAACAATCGGTCCGGTGCATGTACACACATTCATTATAATTCATACACCACCGTGAATCCGGCAAAAAACACGGTCCGTTATCCGGTGAAAAAAACGGATGTCTACAAGCGCTCTAAGATCCACGATATTTCAAAGTCATATTTGAAAGGCCTGTCTCACCACTCTCTTCAAAGTTCTTGATATCTTACATACATACATACATACACTAACCACGTCTTTATCCCTTACGGTAGACAGAGCCTAAGGTAACAAGACCTACAGGCCACGTATTTGAAGACTGTGGGCATATGCGTGGAAAATGGGATCCAAATAGTGATGGGTTGCTGGCCGCATTACCTATAACATGATTGCTATGATTCCGCTATGCGTTTTCACCAAGTGCGCGGGAAGAAAAGCAACTGGTACATTTTATGTTTTATCTTTGCTCCCAGACCAGCATGTAATATTATACGTCTGTTCGGTACTCAACTAAGAGCAGACTGATAAATTGGCAATTTGATATTTGTGAACATTTCGAACACAATCCAGTTGAAAACTTCACAGAATTGTGATGAAATAAAACAATTTCAATATTGCTTAATTAAAGCCAATGTTCAAAAAATTTACCTGTAGCGTTTATAAAGCAAAACGGGATCCTGTTACTAAGACTCCGTCCGTCTGTCTGTCACTACGCTGTATCCTATGTACAGTTGATTTTTTTACAGATGATGACTTCCATGCTGGTATGGGAGCAAAAAAAAAACATAGAATGTACCACTGCCCATCGAGGGAATGGGTGAAAATCATAGGAATCATGTTATAGGTGATGCGGCTAGCAACTCATAACTATTTTGATTCCATCTTCCATCTATACGCCCACAATCTTGCTAAGCGTGGCCTGTAGATCTCACCTTGGGCTCTGTCTACCCCTTAAGGGGAATATACGTGATGTGTGTGATGAATTTATGTTGCCGCTATAATAACAAAACCCTAAAACAGAATATTTCTATGTCTATAGGTCTATGTTAATAACCAATATAAAATGACCTCGCAATGTGTACATTGTCCTTAGGAGGCAGAGCTCTGGTAACACTGGATTTCATATTCAATTACCGAATTTTTACGGAACCCTCAGTGCGCGAGTCCAACTAGGCTATATTTTATCCCGGAAAATTGCATAGTTCCCGCGATAAACATATTACTCTAACATGTAGTCTACGCGGACAAACAATGCGCGAGTGATCCAACAGAAACCAGTTCCATACTAACCAGCTCATTCTAACTGGCCTGTTAGGTACAACAACTCGACAATTGTCAGTGACATGTGACAATTCGATTAGCAATACGTGGTCTATATGAAGCTAACCGGCTTAGATTCTCGTCGAGTACGTAATGTAAACAGAATTGTCACATGTCACCGATTGTCGCTTCGTTGAAACAGGAGCCAGATGGTGCGTACAAATTTGATTCAAATTCGCCCCCGGTCGGTTGAAAGGAGCGAATGAGAAAGCGTGTAAAAAGTAACCGTTAATCGTCCAATTAGATCGAACGAATTCATTCAATATCTATCGCCGATTGTAATCGACGCCCAAGGGTAATTGATTAAGTCGTGAAGTTTCCTCGGCTGATGAATATGCAAAAGATTATGGGGCGAGTGTAAAATTATGAAAGTCTTTGGCGAAGTTATTACTGGGAAGTTATTGGTTTATTGTTATTTGCTTCCAGTTCTAGTCAATGTTTAGGGTTGCGTAGCCAAAGGGAAACGGGACAGTTTTATAACTATCCCACGGGAACTCTTTGATTTTACGGGATTAAAAGTATCTGAAACATTGACCAGGGATACAAGGTACCGCCACGCAAAATTTTATTTAAATTCGTTCTACAGTATTGGAGATCAGCGAACACAGACATAATTAAATGAACACATCCATACATACGTACATACATACAGACAGACAAAATTATAAAATCGACTTTTTTGTGTTTTATTACTCTTCCTTAATCGTCAACTCTATTATTGTAGAATTTATTCAATGTACAGACACGAACTTTCTACTGATTTATTTTATAATGTATAGATGTATAGATGCAAAGTATAAAGCGTTTATATATAAAGTAAGAAAGAAATAAATATATAATTATGTACTGCAAATAGGTTGCCTAAAAATATTATATAGCCATGACTAATCTATGACAAATTGCTTCGCGAAAGAAATTGGGTCCCTATTTAAAGTGTGACATGACCTAATTTTCAACAACACATAATTTCATCTAATACTAATATTATAACGAGGAAAAATTTGGTTATTTGTTTGTTCGTTTGCTTGCATTGAATAGGCTCCGAAACTACTGGACCGATTTCAAAAATTCTTTTGCCGTTAGAAAGCTACATTATCACTGAGTGACATAGTCTACTCTTTACCGCGGGAAAATACCTTTTCCTAGGGGAAAATTAATTTATCGCGGGCAAAGCTGCGGACGGAAGGCTAGTTTGGTATAAAATACGCTTTCATAATAAACAGACGGGTGAAGTTCGACATAATTCACGACTTATAAGCCCGTGCTTGTCGCCTTTGTCTCAACACGCGGCGCCACAATCGCCGCCCAAAACTCGCATCGCTGCTTACACTATGATTAATAACAGTACGTCAGTGCAGAGTGATTGTGTTCGCCATTCACCGCCGCAGTATCGTTTGTCAAACTAATTTATTTAGCTACCAAACTGTTCCGTCGTCGCTATTGACGTATGGCGTCGAAACTTCATTTAACTAAATTAGCAGACGCCGCAAGCCGATAACGGGAGCTTGTTGAAATATCGTTAAAGCGATAATTACTTTTGCGAAGAAATTATTGTTTCGGAAATGTCAGAGAACCAATTTTTTTTCTATGCTGTGTTAACCGCTTGAAATAATAGAATACACATCCTAATGATATTATAAACACGAAAGTTTATAAGGGATGGATGTTTGTTATTCTTTCACGCCAGAACGTAGACGGATCTTTTTGAAATTTGGAACATAGATAGATTATAATCTGGAATAACACATAGGCTACTTTTTATCCCGAAAAATTGCGTAATATCTGCAGGATAGCAATCAACGAATTCTATGCAGACGAAGTTGCGGGCAACAGCTAGTGCGTACATAAATCACGTCTTTATCCCTTACGGAATAGACAGAGCCAAGTTTAGCATGTGGGCGTATAATGGTGTAAAGGGGAATTAAAGCAGTGATGGCTTGCCAGCCTTTCGCCTATGACATGATTCCTACGATTCTCACGCATTCCCTCGATGGGCTTACCCGCGCGCGAAGGGAAGCAACTGGTTCATTCTTTCCTTTCTTTGCTCCCAGACCGGCCTGGTAGGCGCTAATTATAAAACCCGAAATCCAATATCAGCACTCAATAATAATCCCTCCACAGTCTCGGCCCGTTGATTACCATAAAATGAACTGCCGATACGTCTCCGCAAAGTAACTTACTGTGTTATGAGAAGTTAAACGCGCAATTTGCATGGAAATTATATCGCGTTCGCTTGTTCATAGGAAATTTTACTAATTAAAACGCCTTCGGAACGGGGATTCCGTTCCAATTAAAAGTTTCCCAGCTTCCAAGTGTGGCGGGGGCTATTGTGTAGCAATTGATAATTTGGTCGGCCATGTTGTTATAACAAAAGCATTCTTCTTACAGAATTTAAGAAAGAGGTTTTAAGAAGCTAGGACCTTAGCATGTCACATAACCTACCGAATAATTTGGATTTTACATTATTTAAATTTCAGGCATTTAGGATCTTGCTTAATACCTACGTATGTCCAGTCAATCGTTCAAATGTTAACTGGAAGAGACCCCTTTTAGGGGTAAATTCGGCTGTGTGCATGTGTGTCCTGTATTCATCTTTTTCTTGTGTTTTATGTACAATAAATAGTTATCCATACATACTCGTACATACATTCCTGACAATTGCAAAACGTTTTCACAGTAAATGCCACAATGATTTTCTTTGCCAATTCATTATAACGTCACTATAATATTTACTGTGAAAAGTTACTCCTATAATTTTTGACATGCGTTTTCAATATTAACGACTGGAACAAAAATTGCGGTGGCATCGGATTGGCAAGGTTAGTCTTTTCTGATTTAATAAATAATTAACAAACATAAACAGAAGATAATAATTATTAAGACATTTCGTTTTATTTGGTTTGAGCCGATCGTAAATAAATCCGTAAGCGTTTAGCGGCTGAAATGCTTTATTTATTAATATCAGAATTACCAATATTGTCTTTACTAAGTAATTAAATAGAAAAAAGAAATAAAAAATTAAAAAAAACCCTATAGTATAAGAAACAATCCTTAATAATTCAACTTTGTGCCAAAAAGGCCTTTAGTTCCCGTGGTACTACTGTCCAAACTTTTCTATTTCAAAATCAAGTTTTACATAGTCGATGGCGCTCCGTTTTCGCGGAGCTCCTACTTTTGGATATTTTTGGCCCTTCGGACCTGTTGATGATAACATAAGCTAAACCTACCTCCCATTTATGAAATTTATTTTGGTCTGTAGTGCCACGTAGTAGTGCCATAGGTAATAAATGCTCTCAAAAAGGCCTTACGTTGATTGTTATTTTAAGTTTGTCACCTTTGTAATCCTTTTTCCCTTTTTCTTGTCATATGAGTCATGTTTTGTTTTGTAAAGAATAAAGTTTTTATCTATCTATCTATCTATCTATCTATCTACGTAATTTACGTACTCTTCAAACGGCTAATTTAATTTTTACCAAACATAGCTAAGAACCATCGCAAGAAAACTGGCTTTCGGATGAAAAAGACCCCATCGAAATCGGTCCAACACACAAATAGACATCGATGTCAAACTTAGAACACTCTTCGCGTCGGGGGTTGAAATTTCAAATTTATCAGCCAGCATCATCCTACTTCGAAAAAGGTTTGTTGTCGATCGCGTTCGTTATTTTATTCAAAAAGAAAACGCGCGTTAAAAAAAAACTCAAAAGGCCCAACTAACAATAAATCCATTAGAACAAAGCTGCCTAGTTTACGAACGGTTCTTAAGGCCGCTGTCCACAACAGCAGAGCTTACCGGAATGACCGACGCGGAGCAATAGCCGTAAAGCCTCGATTATGTTATGGCCTAGTGTTGACGTTGTGGCTTGCGGGCTTTACTTCTGTAAGAAGTTTTGTTCTACGACGGTATTAAAGAGATAAAAGGTAACATCTATACATATCCTACTAATATTATAAATGTGAAAGTTTGTGAGTATGTTTGGATGTTTGTTACTCTTTCAAGCCAGAACGGCTAGACAGATCTGGATGAAATTTGGAACATAGATAGATTATAGTCGGGAATAACACATAGGCTTTTTTTTTTTATATGAATAGGAAGGCAAACGAGCAAGTGGGTCACCTGGTGGTAAGTGATCACCACTGCCCATAGACACCCGCAACCCCGGAGGGATTGAAGATGCGTTGCCAACCTAGAGGACTAAGATGAAATGCCTCTTGTGCCCGTAATTTCCCCGGCTGTCTTACTCTTCCCACCGGAACACAGCCGTGCAAGCACTGCTACTTAAACCCCGGAAAATTGCGTAATTCCCGCGGGATAGCGATAAACGAATTCTATGCAGACGAAGTTGCGGGCAACAGCTAGTATATTACTTACTTATTACTTACTTAAGGGACGTATTATGTAGCTAAATGTTAAGCCTGAGTAAAGATTGACTGGTACATAATCCAAATTGACAGAACAATCAGCAGCCGTACCGTACTACAAAATGGAACGACACTGAAAAAAACTGACGTCCGAAAATTCGAACGTGTCGCCCGCCGATGTCTGACACGGCTCGTTTTATTTGCGCCAAACGCGGGACCAGTCGATTCGTTCCAGAACTCGGTCCGGGCCCGCATGGAATTGCGAATGGTGTTTTCGGTAGCGCTTTTAATCAAATCATAACGTGCTGCGGCGAGAAAGGGCCGAGGCCGCCGGTTCCGGCTGCAGCTTCGGTTAAAAAAATGAATTTCAAACAGACAAAACGAGAACGACAACGACAACAACGGTCATAGCCCAGAGCTTCTGCAGACCTAGCACGGGAACGCGCGAGAGCTGTGTCGCGAGCGGGATAGAAGAGCCGTCGTTTTCTTACTGTTCGTTCTAGAAAGAGACGGGTACGGGTGTTTGCTTACAAAAGCGTTAAAATGGATTGGAATGCACTATACGCGAGTCCATTGAGACCTTGATGGACCAAAAATTTCCACTAGACTCAGCCACACACACACACACACACACACACACACACACACACACACACACACACACACACACACACACACACACACACACAAATCGCGTCTTCATCCCTTACGGGGTAGACAGAGCTTAAGGTGAGACCTACAGGCCACATTTACCAAGATTTTGGGCGTATAGGTGCCCATTCCCTCGATGGGCTTTTGCCACCTGCGCGGGTAGAGAAGCAACTGGTACACTCTATGTTTTTTCTTTGCTCCCAGACCAGCATGGAAGACTGACACAAATTGCTGATTGATCGTCCAAAAATCTTTTGTAAATCATAAGCCTTACCTAATTAAATAGAAAATAACAAAGAAACAACCTAGTTACAACAAAATAATGGCGATACAATTTTCTACTTGTCTAAATTACATCGTGGTTCTAAGAGACCTGCGTTTAGTGTCAAGATCACACTTCACCTCAGACTCCTTCAGACGAAGGTTCAAACTGTATTTGTCAAGTATTCTGCTCGTATTGTATTCGAGACTGTAGATAACGATCATTCATTTGTAATAATTCATCAGTGCTTTCATTTTAAGGCGCCATAGTAGAGGGCATTTTAAATTGTCACAGCTGACGTTTGGGAGAAAGACTGCCTGCACGTATTCGATTTCACTGAAGAGCACTAACAGTTGTTGTACATCAGGGGTGGCCAACTTGATTAGACCCAAGATCTCCTGTTTACTAACGAAACCCTGTGCGATCTACCAATTACATACTTCATGTAACCTTAAATCAGCAGTTGGTGATTACGTTGCGCAGTCTGGTCTGCGTATTTATATTTTTTGCCTTGCCACGATCGACTGGACTGTTGGCCACCCCAGTTGTACATGAACTCGACCTTCAAGCGTACAGAGAGTAATCTTAAGCAGCCAACACATTTAGATAAAACACTATTCCACGTGTAAAGAAGACAAAATCATTCCATGACGTCTCCATAATGACACGATTACATTCACGTGAACAAGAAAGCCTCCCCCTAGATTTATAGTCAAGCCCTCGAAGGCTCCTTCCAAGATCCCACTTATATTTTTATCGTTTAACAAGGAAAATATCTTAGTTTTTCCCTCGCCCTTACATTACACCTATAATTTACAAGAGCGGGAAGTAATAAAACTTAATGCAAACGCGTTGACTCGGCGATGTTTGTCGGATTCCAAGCGAAAGCATAACACGGCTACGGATTAAGATCTCTGTGTTGCTTTAATTTCCCCTCAGTCGTCTTGTTTGCGCGCCGGTCCGGGGGGAGGGGTAGCTCTTTGGCTTTTTGGCTGTAAAGCCTGTTGGTGTAATGGGGTAAACACATTAGCTGAGACGGCAGTTGCGATGTGGTTACGCCCTTATACGAATCTGCGCACCTGTTGTCTCTTTACATAGAATTTATAGTTTTCGACGCCATATTTCTCTTTCTAAGCATGTTAGACCGTTGTGTTAGATTGCTTTATCGAATCGTTTTCATGTTTACATAAATAAATATTATGTCTTATTTTTTTTGGTGCTTTTCCATGCTGGTCTGGGAGTAAAGAAAAAAACACAAAATTAACCAGTTGCTTCTCTTCCCGCGCAATGGTAAAAGCCCATCGAGGGAATGGGCGAAAGTCTTAGGAATCATGTTATAGGCGATGCGGTTAGCAACCCATAACTATTTTGATTTCCCTTTCACCTATACGCCCTTAATCATGCTAAACGGTGACCTAAAGGTTTTGTTACCTTAGGCTCTTCTACCTGTGGAAACAGTGTATTTTGGTTTACGTATTTTGGAAGCAAAAAATATACCAGCCGTCGACATATTAACACGTTCACTGCAGAGCTTGTTTTTGCGTTACTTGTTGCGTATTGATTTGATTTTGATGTATTTTATTTCAGCCGGATTCGACCAATGTAATTTCAGACACTTTTTGATTTTAAACCAGAAATTGGCACAAAATCCGACACAGTTTTATTACTCTCTCACATAATAACAAACTAGCCGTTTCCCGCGACTTCGTTTAGAAAAAAATCGCTCATCGTTTTGCAATTTAACAAAAAGGCCTAGCAGTTCTAATTAAATATTGTTTTATTTTGTAGCAATAAATTTCTTCCCTTCTTTCTTTAACAGTATGCGTGTGACAGAGTAACAAACATCAGAACTGTGTAACCTCGCCTACTGTCAAAATTGATAAATAAGCTACTGTGTTGTCCAAAAAAAATCGTCAATTTCTCAGAAACCCCTCGATTTATCCACATCCCGAAAGCGGCGTGTCAACCGATCGTATTACCGCGAGGGCGAGAAATCTTTATTCAAGCGAAACATACAGATATATGTAGATGGATAAGTATAGCTAGCCGTGGCCGGGTCTGACCCTAACATACATGTACGGGCAATGTGTGGAGTGAAAATAATTGTTTCTGGTGCTGCTGATGCGGCCTTGGCCAGGGTTGTCATCACCGTAATGAAATGAAATGAAATGACAATGAAATGAAATGAAATTAATTTATTCCAGCCTTGCATCCATAATAGAATTTACAAAATAAAATATTAAGTGAAAAATTAAATTAAATTAAATGTCTTAAAATCAATAAATAAATTAGCTCAATCTCTCTCTCTTAGTGTTAGCAGAGGTTGGCAGTCAGCTCCGCATATTTCCTCCGATCCTTCGCGAGGTTGAAAAGTTCGGCAGCACTCGCGACTCCGGTCCACTATAAGAGAGAGAGAGACTACAGCAGATTTCCCCCGGGCAAAAAAAAACTTACTTCCATACTGGTGTAGGAGCAAAGAAAAAAACTTGCTCTATTCCCGGGCAGATGGTGCAAGCCCATCGAGGGGGCGAAAGTCATAGGAATCATGTTATAGGCGATGCGGCTAGCGACCCATCACTATTTTGATTCCATTATCCATCTATACCTAGCCCCACAATCTTGCTAAACGTGGCCTGTAGGTCTTGTCACCTTAGGCTCTGCCTACCCCGTAAGGGATAAAGACGTGATTTGTGTAGTGTGTATTGTAAAAAAAAGGCACTTATATTATTTGAGTTAGGTATCAAGGGCTGGCATAAAATATAATAGTAACGTAAAAAAAGCAATGCCATAAATATTAACTGACTTTGTAGTACATAGGCACACAATTATTGCAGAGAACGCAACAGGCGGGTTGTGTGTTCGTAGACAGATTTTGCTACGAGTTTTCGGTAACGAGCGTAGCGCGTAGCAACGCGTCGTAGCGAATGCGTACTCGTAACCGCGGTAGCAGCATTTTTTAGTTTCGAAATTTACCCAATCTCATGATGACACTACATGTGTTAAGAAAGTTTTTTATTTATTTTTCAAACACAAAAAAAAAACATTTTTGAAATTTGTCATTCGCTTTGCTTTGCTTAGGTACCCATAAATCTACGAACAGAAAATCAAACCTTACCATGCATTCACAGCCTCCAGTGTAAGTTTTTTCCTTAAGGGCGTATAGCTGGAAAGGGAAATTAAAATAGTGATGGGTTGCTAGCCGCAGCGCCTATAACACGATTCCTAAGACTTTCGCCCATTCCCTCGATGGGCTTTTACCATCTGCGCGGGTAGAGAGGCAGTTGGTAAATGCTATGTTTTTTCTTTACTTCCAGACCAGCATGGGAGAAATTGGATATGTTTAATTTTGTTGGTACTCTAATTTAAAAACGATTTATAGTAAGCACATAAGTTAGTGTAATAAACCTTCAAAACTGCTTGATAATGATAATCTTTTTTTTCTTAAAATATTAACACGGCCAAACCATTTGTATCCAGGCCACAAACACCACTAAACAAAGCCGCTATCATTATTTGACAACTTGGAAACTGCACTTGTCAATCATCAATCATCACTACTCACTACATAGTATAAAATAGTCGCTTTCTTTGTCCCCATGTCCGTATGTATGCTTATATCTTCAAAACTACACAACGGATTTTGATGCGGTTTTTTTTAATAGATAGAGCAATTCAAGAGGAAGGTTTTTACGTATAATTCTACGCAGACGAAGTCGCGGGCAGAAGCTAGTTTAGTATAGAATAGACTTTAGAACCGTCGCATATTATGTTGCACTGGTTGTGAAGCGATCGACAACCCTGCTCCTAACCTTCCGATCGATCGGCACTATATTAAGAGCTGCATTGTGCCCGCACGACTCAGCAGTCCCGTTACAAATTATTTCAAACGGGATCCCCAGCGCTGACGGGGCGAGCTCCCAAGTATATTCGAGAACTTTGATTTTATACCGACTTTATGTTATTTTAAGGTTTGGCAACGTGTTTGTTACAGATCTAATTGTAAGTCAGTGTGCGGCTGTAGAACGATAAGACGAAACAATTGAGTATTTAACAGAAGTAAATAACTTTTTTTTTCATTCGTTTCGGCTGCATGGGATTAGTTCCCTTTGCCTTTCAAGAGTTTAATTGGTGGTTTTAAACTTTCTTCCGTGCTGGTCTGAGAGTAAAAAAAAAACAGAATTTACCAGTTGCTTCTCTTAGTTGCCCATCGAGGAAATGGGCGCAAGTCTTAGGAATCATGTTATAGGCGATGCGGCTTGCAACCCATCACTATTTTGATTTCCCATTCCACCTATACTATACGCCTTTAATCATGCTAAACGTTGCCTTGAGGTTTTTTTACCTTAGTTATAAAGGCGTGACATTATGTATTGTATGTATTCAAACTTGCACCGAGTTCAATTTTAGTGACTCACAGTCGCTTAATCATGTATAAAAAGTTTCAGTTACCTCGACGACCTGAACAAAGTGTAGGCGAATCATTCTGGTGACGGTTCTGCCAGTTTCCCTCCTTTGTCCAAAGACAATTACCTACTCCGCTACTACCCTTCCGCTAGTGTGGTGAAAGCGGTTGTCAAGGTGAACTTTTTTTTATTGAAATGGACCTCCACAAAATAATCCCTTATTTGTTGTTTCAATCACCTTAAAATTCTGAACAAAATGTATGCTTAATTATATTCTAACCCCCTTATTCATAAACGCTCTATAGGCTTCTGCTAACTTAGCAATCGTTTGTCCTTATCTGTCACTTTGACATTTACCTTTCACAGACAAGGACAAACGATTGCTAAGTTAGCAGAAGCCTATAGAGCGTTTATGAATAAGGCGGTTAGTCAGTACTCTAGGCTGGCAACACCGGTCAACATCGGTCTTCTCGGCTGATTTCGGCTGCGTAGTATTGTCTAAAGGTGAAGGGAACCAAGGTAAATGTTTTTTGTTTATTGAAATACATCTCCACAAAGCTCCTTTATAAATCGTTTCATTGTTCAACTCACCGCTAATTTCACGTCAAACACAAACAATGTAGCATTTTCCAAAATATCGCTTCTACATAATCCCCAGCCGTCTCACGTCCAATTAAACGTCATTACGGACTAATTAACTTCTCGCAAAATAATCCCCGAAAGCCTCTTGAAAGAAACAATCCGGTTGCCAGGGCACTTGTGCACCCCTCCGGCACAAGGGTTGGGAGTCTGCAATATTATACCTGCAGCTGACTTGACGCTTTACGCTTTTGATGGGGAGGGAAATAAGCAGAATGTTGTCTTGTTAAATTTCTTTATTTGATGATACAAAGTAGCTGACTTGTACAGTACCTATAGAGATTGCCCATAGGTCTACTCGACTAATTTCGGCTTCGTGTTGTCTCGCTCTAACTTACGTGACGCCAATTCTCTCTTTCCAATGACCGAAGTGAAATCTTTGTGGCCGGTTACCGCACTGTTAGATTGCTATGCGGGTAGTTTTACAAGCATTTTAGGTATCATCAGTATGTTGTCGCTTCAATTAAAGAAATGGGCGACTCCAATCGTAAGGATAAAAAAGGCATCATCAGCCAAATTTCGTGTGCCGGCCTAAGGTTGAAAATGCTTTAAAATTATAGTGTCGATAGGACGTGTCTATCAACTTTAAAACTCGACTTTAACGACATTTTTATTTCATAGGAAGTCGGGTGAAAATTGATACACCATATTGGGTCGGCCATACCTATTCTAAAGTATGATTACATCAAATCTTGGGAATCATTATATCTTAGGCAATGCGGCTAACAACCAATCACTATTTTGATGCCCCTTTCCACCCATACATAAGCCCACTTCTTCATCTTGTGGTGCCTCTCCAACTAGTGAAGGTTGGCAGTCAGCTCCGCTTACTTCACTCGGTCTCTGGCTAGGTTGAAAAGCTCCACTTGTGATTCCAGTCCATTCCAGGATATTTCCAGCCAGGCTCTCTTCCTGCGCCCAACAGCTATTTTTCCCATACACCCACAACCATGCCAAACGTGGCCTTTAGGTCTTGTATCATCTATCCCGTGGGGGATAGGGACGTGAATCCTACTATCCTACTAATATTATAAATGTGAAAGTTTGTGAGTATGTTTGGATGTTTGTTACTCTTTCACGCGAGAACGGTTGGACAGATCTGGATAAAATTTGGAACATAGATAGATTATAGTCTGGAATAACACATAGGCTACTTTTTATCCCAGAAAATTGCGTAATTCCTGCGGGATAGCGATAAACGAATTCTATGCAGACGAAGTTGTGGGCAACAGCTAGTTATGTTATATATTATTATGTAGATTAGCCGTGGCTTCCACCAATATTGAACTTCACAAAATTCGTCCTAAATCCATTGTACGTATAATACAGGCAAACCTGCCATAATCAAAGTTTCAGTTTTTTAAATCCAAGGCGTTGCGTAGCTGAAACCAGCTGTTCATGAGTCAATCAGTGAATTAGACAGTTTCTTTTTTCACGGCTGCGTGTCTGCATTTATGCAACATAAGCGACATGAAATCGACTATTTTTAACTAGTTTTAATGCATTAATATTTTTTTAGAAAGTATAAAAACCGAATATAGAATAAAGTAACCTTAACGCTACACCTACGCGGTTACGCTGATGATCTATTTTTTATGTCGTATGTTTTTTTTTTTTGTTTTACCTTATTTATTTTCTATAAAATTGTGTATATTATCTTATATTTGTGTGTCTTGCAAAAAGGAATAAATTTCTTCTTTCTTTCTTTCTTTCTTTCTTTCTTTCTTTCTTTTAAAAGCCACGCTTGGAAAGTCTTCTTACAAAGTGAAGTGCTTTCTTAGTATATTAGAAAATGCATTCAAGTTACAAAATTAGGTGCTCCAATATGCTATTTTAATAAACGGTCGTTGACCTGCCGGGATTGGAGTGCTTTCCATACTTTAGCTCCCACTGAAAAGAAAGTATGAATGTATTGTATCTGTTTAGATTAGGTTTTGTTAAAACAAAAGTTTGATTAATATTATTCTTCTTTGAAACGTCGAATACCCGATGCAAGTTTAAAATGCTGTCGACGTAAATTTGATTAGAAACTTGGAGAAAAGTAAAAAAATCAGGTTCATCTTGAAATGTGAAAACAAGAAACATTATCCCTTTTTTGGAATAAGTTTGCTTCAGCCATATTTTCCGTTAAATAGTGTATCATTTTTCATTTCGTGTGCAACAAGACATACATACAAAACCTGTTGTCTATATAAAGTCGGTTTATGCACGATAGTTTTACGTGATAACAATAAAATGTATTGCGCCTTGCTATCGCTGGTTTCGCGCTCTCGCTTGCATACTTGACGTCACGCGGAACGTAACGCAATGAGTCATGCTTTTTCGTGAGTGCAGCCGGCGTTCATCGACTAATAAGACGTTATCACGTCAAAAATGAAATAGAAAACAAAGCCTCTCACTCCAGAACTCGTATCTGCCGATTTGTGCAATAAGATTACAATAGTTGTTATCATCTCGAAAGAGACGTTTCCGTTTGTTTATCTTCTAAACCTTATTTTCTGACTTTTATTCTATGTTGAATCTTAATCTTAAAGTCTTATAATGTAAAGTTGTTTTTGCTAACATAAAACCAAGCGAGATACGATCTCGAGAAAGAGAAAAGCTATTTGTTATGCATCGCCACGCGTCTCTCGTATTTCCTATTCGAATTATTCAGATCCAAAACATTAATCATTCTCACAAATCACAGCTTTTATTATGTTTTCTTTTCTAGGAAAAAGCGAAAAACCTGCCAGTCCGGGTAACTGATAGACTTGGCTGTGTTGAGCTCGTGATCAGTTTCACTAGAGTCATTAATAAGAAAACAAAATTAACTACCGCTCTCAGAAACGTCTACGGCCATATAGCGCTTCCTTTATCCTGTATCCCTTACAGGGTAGACAAGAACCTAAGGCAACCTTTCCTTTAACTAAATTAATATCAATTTTTACTTTTTAGCGTCTTTATTGTGACTTTATTGACCATAAGTTATAATGAAAACTTTCATACTTTTTATTGACTGCACTTGCATTGTCATCCATCCTACTTAACCATAGCGAATTGCTGTGCAATCCTCGAAACAAACCCCGCCTGTGACTTGACCTAGATCGTGCATTTGACGTAGGCAACCAGACACCTGCTCCCGTATAACAGCTACTAGAGAATAGGTCAAGAAATAATTGCCTTTCGAGCGCAGCGATCGCTTTCACACACCAAGTCTATTCAGAGGATAACACTCCAATGTCACCATGTCACACGCACCTTTGAAACAAGCTGTTTATATTCTATTCACTTAATTCTTAGCCGCGTGGCGCGTATACATGTATCCCGCGCCAATCGCTTGCTCATAGCTCAAGTTAAATTGCCGCCGCGTCAGTCCCCTGTCATCTCACTAAACCTGTCGTATATCGCTCCTAGTCCAACGCGTATTTAACTTCACTTATTTAGAAACAGAACCGACTAGATAATTGTACAGTAGTGGAGTACCACGTTGTTTTTAGCGAATGTGCAAAGTCGACCATCACATTGGCTGAATGACACATTGAACGTGACGTGGATTTCAACTAAGTTTATAATGACAATGACACATTTCAAGGGTAGCTAGGATGGCAAACGAGCAAACGGGTCTGATGATAAGTGATCACCATCACCCATGTAGACACAACCAGCGACACCAAAGCATTGTAGACGCGTTATCAGCCTAAAAGGCAAAGAAGAAATAAATCATGTAACAGAAATTTCTCCGGCGTTTTACTATCCATTCGTAAACCCAGTACCGCACTGATGTTTCCCGGCAGGATAAGTAAAATATAAGTAAAATGGTGTAAGCGACCCGAATAGACCTTGCTCAACGTGTGTTTGCACAACGTGGATTTTAACTAATGTGATTAGTAGGACTGTGAGACTCTGCTTTAATCCGGTGCAAGCGCACTAACTCTCAAGTTCACTCAGTCACTTTCGTGCTGTCATGTCAATCAATCAAATAGTCAAATGTCCTTGCTATTTCCCTAATTAGGATCGCAGGAGTATTTAGAACGACTAACCTGACGGTCGTGTGAAATATCTTAAGTGCCTACACCGGGTGTAAGTTCAATCATGATTATGTAAATAACTTATCATCGATTGGTTGTAATAGATAATTATGTTACATTAGATACTTTCTAATTTCACTACCATTAAATCCACTAATTAGACAAAGTTTCTTACCATACATATTATTCCCAATTCTAACGTTTTCATAGGTCACGTTCAGTATCGACCTATCTCATTGTCACATTGAACGGGGAGTGATGCGAAACGCGGCCATCCACCAACATGATTGGTGAATGCACACTACCACCCTGAAAATTCAAAACGTGAAAAACAAAACGAAATTAACAACGTCTTTGAACAATGCCAAGTGGCACTATTCATCTGAACTAATACCGTGTATCAAACACACCGCGTCCCAGAAAGGCGAAAGTTTTTAATGGGCCTTGTGCTTGTGACGAGGTGACGGGAGACTGCTCCATTATACTTCCACGGGTACGTGACACCTGCGACGCGGCAACCGATGTCCTAATACATTGCGAGTGTTACTAGATCATCAGAGAGAGGCGAGAATGTCGACTGCGCAATGGATAGGGAATACGCTCGATGTGTCGCTACGCAGACGTGGTCGGGACATTATAAAGCGTTGTGATTTAGGCGCCTCTTTTGTAGTGTTAGGTTGACAGTTCTGATTTTGTAGGGCACGATGGTATAGTTTGATATTGAGAGTACGTTTTGTTGAAGCCATTTGAGTGATGTATGATGAAAAGGCCTTTGTTTGCGTTTAAAGTAGCGTGAAGTATATTAAATTTTAATGAACGGTGTAAATTAAAATTAGTAAAAATATCTTGTGTAACAATTTTCCAGTGTTTAAAAAAATACACGTGTGACTGTGTTCTCGCCACAAAGCACTCATTCAGTAAGATAAGATAATTAGGCGACAAAAACTAACATCAGATTGGCAACTCGTCAAATCGCCACTAATAATTTAATTTTTATTTTGTAAATGCTTTCTCCTAACGCATAATAAAAGATGAACAAAGGCCATCTTTACACTCACAATCATACAAAAGTCCAATCAAATTGAATAACTCACTGACTTTAACACTATAGGGAGCAAGATTAACAAAAGTCATGATTCAAAACTCACCACCTAAAAAATTCTGTACGTACAAAAAAAATACAAAAAGGTAATCTTGAATCATGTGTAGCATAAACCACATTTGTTAATTAAAGACTTAAAACCAAAACATCAAAAAAGCGGTAAAAGGGAATGCGTCAACATAGCAAATATCAATTACCTCTCGCCTCTAGCACCGCAACGCAAAGCTTCTAAAAAACCGCTTGCGATCCATTTTTTGACGCACAAAGACGAGAAAAGTTCCGTGATTAACTCCATTTCCTAGGGGCACGCGTCCGCCTGGGGCTTCTTCGCGCAAATTTATTTCGCCTCATCAAAACGTCAACACGTTGACGTGTATTTTAGGGATTTTAATCGCCCCCTCTCCCTCCCACCCCTTTGGCCCGAGGCGACAGCGCCCTCTATGTAAATTAACGGGACCGAATCGCGTTATTGTTTTTGCTATGAACTGGCGCGTGCACGGTTCTAGTTTTCGGTTCTAAGATCTAAAGGCACCTTGGGCAGTTGAGAATGCAACATCTTGCACGTTGCAAAGCTAAATTTGCATAAAAAACGGGCGCCCAAAACTTGAAGAACTGCAGCAGTTATTTCAATCAGAGGAGGCCACACTCGATTCTGTAATTTTTTTATTTATCGTTTTAAATTTTACTAATAAAATTAAAAGAAAATCAATTGAACTTGAACTAGAGTCACCGACAGAACTCGACGAGCATGTACGTTCAAGTGGCAATGGGAGGCCACATCGCTCGTATAAAGTTGCGGGAAACCGGTGGATGCAGTTGTAGTTCATTATGGTGTGCTAAGGGGGAGGCCTTTGTTCAGCAGTGGACGTTTTCAGGCTGATGATGATGACTTATTAAAAGAGAAAGTCAATTGAAGTTACTCTATTTTTTGTAAAAAAAATTGCAAAGAGGTTAATTAGAAAGAAATACTCTTAAGCAGCAAATATACCTGTAATTGATTGTACAGGCACAGGCAATAAAATTATCAAATAGAATAAAATTCCTAAAAAAGATACCTACAGCCCAACGTTCATCCGAATAGAGTTATATTATCAGACATGTTTGCGCAGTATATTGAAGAAGATCATTAGTGTTATTAATGAG
The DNA here is from genome assembly GCA_932294345.1 of Pandemis cinnamomeana. NCBI lineage: Eukaryota > Metazoa > Arthropoda > Insecta > Lepidoptera > Tortricidae > Pandemis > Pandemis cinnamomeana. Next base: position 12,288,939 of record OW028710.1, on the reverse strand, counting down.
CCGCTCCCAGACATTATGTAAACAAAGTTTCTGACAAATATTTATGGAATAAAATTCTCTTTGCCAAGAGTCGCATCCCCACACACGTTTCACAAACACACCCTCGTGGTTACACACGTCGAGATTGTAAATACGAAATTTTTGGCCAAAATATGTAATATTTGCACAAATATTTGCAATGGACTCCCACACATAGTGAAATAAACAAAAGGTAGAAATTTTACACAATAACATCATACATCGAAAAAAAACAATTTGTAGTTCAAACTCAAGTTTAACCAAGTTTTTATTCAATCTGAAATATTTATACCAAATTTCAAGTTACTCCAAGACGAAGTGAAGATAGAAGTGGTACCAACCGTGGTAATTGAACAACAAGGTGGACGTTTTTTGTGCCATTTTATTTACATAACTGCAAATAGGCAATGGAGCAAAAGTGATCATCTTGATGATACGTGGGCATCACTACCCATGGACAACTGCATATTGCAGATGCGTTGCCAGCCCAGAGGGCTAAGATAAAATACCTACAGTACATACATACACAAAATTCATAAATCACGTCTTTATCTCTCACAGGGTAGACAGAGCCCAAGGCATCAAGACCTAAAGGCCACGCTTAGCACGATTGTGGCCGTATAGGTGGAAAGGGGAATCCAAATAGTGATGGGGTACTAGCCGCATCGCCTATAACATGATTCCTAAGATTGTCGCCCATTCTATCGATGGGCTTTTACCATCTGCGCGAGAAGGGAAAGAACTGTTACATTCTATGTTTTTTCTTTACCCCCAGACCAGCATGGAATATACATTTCATTACAACTTCAGTAAAATCTTGTTACGCGTAAGCATCATGTGGTTCTTCCCTGTACTCTCTCTGTAATCACTTTTCTTTTCCCATGACAGTCAGGTGCATCATGTCGTCAATGTAGCTAATAAATTATTCATAATATTTAGTGGTCGGTGCGGTGTAACGAGCAACAAATGGATGGGGTTTGCGGTGCGATCGCGGACTGAGCTCTCCCAGGGGGTGCTGCGGCTACCAGAATTAGTGGAGGGATAAGAGCGGACCAAGGTTTCCAAATGAGAAACGCTCTGCTTGTGAAAGTGTAACAGCTCTTGTGAGGGTGATAACTAATCAGATTACTCTTGTATTATAAATTGAGACGTAAGCGGCCCCGTTTTAAGATGAGAGAAAAAATGAACAGCCATCTTTTACCGTCGAGGACCGAGTGCTTTCTACGCTAGAGTATTCAAAAACAAATGACAGCCATTAAAAGAAAAGCAAAATGTTTGCATTCCAGCACACATCTTTGTTTCTATTCATAACATTCATAGTACCGTAAGATTTTGACGACCATCTACGTTACAGCATTGCACACAACAGAGTTACGTAACTAGCGATGCTCGAACTGAAAAGACTGAGACTCCATTACATTTATATGTACATACGCCTTTTTAATATCAAAGTGTACTTCCTTTTGACGTTTTCTTGTTATTTGCGTACCTTCTCTTTTGTTCGGTTAAAAAACGCTCCTTTGATCTCGAATAAAACACAAGACTCGAAGAAAATAAAGAAGTTATAGGACTATCTTTGTATCTACAGATTTGTCAATAAAAACATGATATTGGTTTTCTGCATTTACAAATATAAAAGTATATTTCAGGATGTTGTTTAGAAGATGATAATGCTCATTGTCTTAGCTTAATATTGGATCTGTACCATAGCAATTATTGAGAGCAAATGGGATAAAAGTGAACTTGTTTCTTGTATTGGGATTACCTTTATATTAGTTTTTTTTTAATATAATAAGTAACTTGACTAATTTCTTGCCTAACTTAAAAAAATAAACGGTTGTGTCAAAAAAAAATCTAAAAAATATTAATTCTGATGCAGTATTTCATCAAAAAGAAAAATCAGAACCCAGACATTACCTTATCAACTTCGTCACGAGCTTGTTAAAAAAATCTATTCCAGACGACAAAAAGCCCACGTCAACATTCAATTCTAAAAATCCAAAAGAGCGTGGTCCGCAAAAAATAACCCAAGCAACAAAGGCACGAAATCTTTTGTGCAACAAATATTTGTGACGCAGAAAAATATCTCGCATTTTCATGTACGAGTACGTCGTTGCGCTCCGCATTTGCGTTTATTTAAAGTCGCTGCAGACGCGAGTAATTTTCTTAATGCACTTTATGTCACATAAGAATTTTACATCAGTCACGTTACACATTCGAAGTGGCCAACATTTTTCGGTTTTGCATTCACAATTTTTGAGTTACCATTTTAAAAATTGCACGGGATTATTTCCTGTAGAGTGCTGTCTAAGCTTTAACTTCCGTATAAAATAATGACAATTTTAAAAAATATAAAAAAAAAAATTGTTGTAACAAAAACTTAATTTATGATTAGAGCTTGTCAAAAGCTTTTCAAGAGACGTTTTTAACTTTTCTTAAAAATTTTAAAATGAATTTTGGAAAGCCGTAATACCAATAGGTATAACGGAAACTAGAAAGAAAAGTTAGCCAACAATGTAAATCTATGCTAGCAGTGCAACATTCCTTAAAAAGCAAACCATTATTTAGACACTCGACAAGTTTCGAAGCCGATTCCTCGCATCAAAAAAAAACTGATTGCACTCCACCTTCAAGGGTTTTAAGAAATGATGGCAGTAATACGAATAATTGGAGTGCTTTCGTTACAGATAGACGCGGATATTGAAGTAAACCCTAAATATAAAACCCAGAAGGCGCAGAATGGCAACGCGATTGTAAAGAGAAGGTATAAGAGCAATTATTTCACTATTCACTGGCAATGTTCACGTTAATGGTGGAAATTTTTCAATTGTTTGCAATACCGGTACAGTAAACAATGCCATGTTTTGTATTATAAAATTTAAATTCAAACTTGAAGTTACGGACTGCGTTCTATTTATTGTTGAGGTCGTAATTGATTTTCTAAGGTTACAACCTAATGATTACCGAGCCTCTAGTGTAAGATTATGCATATAAAAACGTCTCGAACGCGTTCACGTAAACGTCTCAATTACTATGGAAAAATGGGCAGCGCCGCTTGCGGATTGAAATGGCAACAAACTGATCTCATATTTGACGTATTTGACATTTGAACGTAAACTCGTTCGAGACGTATTTTTTGTGGTACTGTAGCTTGTTTAAATAGGTACTATGAATTCCACAAAAAAAACAAGTAAAACAAACAATTAGATAGGTACTTTAATTTCTCGGCCATAGAACAGGCAGCCGTAGCCACAAATGAACAAGCTACTAGAAAGACAGTCTACTCGTGATTTTGAAAGTTGGATTGTAATTTTTTTATAATAATAATTTGGGAAATGCGGCGTTCTTGGAGTAAAACGACTAATTTATATTCGGGAAACATGCAAACTGTATGAAGCCCTGCAATTAAAAAAAACCTTCCATGCTGCTCTTCCCGCGCAGATGGTAAAACCCCATCGAGGAAATAGGCGAAAATCTTAGGAATCGTGTTATAGGCGATGCGGCCAGCAACCCATCACTATCTTGATTCTCCTTCCCAACTACGCCCACAGTCATGCTAAACGTGGCCTTAAGGTTTTGTTACCTTAGGCTCTTTCTTCCCCGTAAGGAATAACGTCGTGATATATGTATGTATGTATGTAAAAAAAATGTGTTTCGTTAGATAAAAAAATACCTAAATGCTGCGCAAAAAACAAAAGCATTTTTAAAGCCAGGATTCATCGAATCTCATTACGGACCGGGCAGCTCCCACTAAAAACTCATACGCCACATTTCAAGAGAGACTCATTCCAAATTCAACACCCTGTGGACATGCAGAGCAGCCGTCATGCCGACTGAAACATCCTGTGTAGTATAATGAGCGGTAGCAATCATCACAATGAATGGGGCGCGGTGCGAGAGAGCTCTTGTCTGAATGCCGTCCTTCGCCGCCTCGACGATTCGCTCGCACAGTAACCATGGTTACGAAAAAACGATGGACATTTATAAAATTGTTGGCTTAGAAAAAAAAACGGCAGAATATCCCTGTGGCTATCGACACTCGAGAGTGTACAGGTCGTAAGGCTGTTCCTTCTATGATTCCTTCACTATTTTATTACTACGATACAGACAGAGACAACATCATAGATAATTGGCACTTCTGGTCTGGGACCAAAGAAAAAACATGTAATGTAGCAGTTGCCTTTCTTCCCGCGCCGATGAAAACGCATCGACGGAACGAGCTCAAAAAAAACTTAGGAATAATTTTATAGGCGATGCGGCTAGCAACCCGTCACTATTTTGATTCCCTTTAATAAGCTTTGTAAACGATTTAATTAAGCAGTCAATAGAACGTAAATGTGGGTTTGCTGCATCTGGCGAAGTCAAGTACGTAGCTAAAAATATTCGTTTTTCATCAACTTGCAAGTAAGATAACGACCTAACAGAAACAAAAGAACGACCGCTTTGCAACTTGGCTGGATTATTGTAACATAAGCTGGGATATTAATCTGATTCATTAGTAATCAGATACTTAATTAATCACGATCAATAGGTACTGCAAGAGTTTATGTTCGTGTTATGCAATAGTTTGAATATACAAACTAACTGGCAGGTAATGCTGGTAATATTAATTTAATTTAAGAATTTATTTCGAATTAGGACAAACAAAACAAGTGTTTCTTTGCCTGTGGCATTAAAGCGTTTTCAAAAAAAAATCCACATGAACATATTATCTAGAATGGGTTTTTCTTATTGTGTGTATGTTTACCCTATCGATTCTCATAGAAGAAAAAATGTGTCCCAGATTTTACTATGGTTTTTTTTTCTTTTCGTCACGTTCCATATTCAAAACAGTGACAAACTGGAATGGAAATTGGTGTGGAACGGAACGTAATAGGACGTGAAGGTGACGGACGATATTATGAGCGAGACGACGAATATTCGATTTGAAGAAGGAGATCACGTATGTTTTAGTATTTAGTTTAGGTTCAATCTGCCGTACGATTTCGATTCGTAAACATGTAAGGAACATGTAAATAAATAACTTAACGGTAACTAAATTGGTATTTTTAGTAATTTAGTCCCACATTTCTAACGCGCTAACATCGTCACCGTACACCGGACTACTCTTTAATTTGCCTCGCACTGCCTGCCTGAAAAGATAGGAAGCAACGAGTGCAAGATTCTTTGCCGCATGCACGACTCTGTGAATGTCAACTATTCTAAGAGCTTCTTTAGCTATCTGCCTCTTGGTGGCATTCAATCTTACAGCTAAAATAGTTGGTGTTTCAACAGTTTTAACTGCCTACCATGCCTATGTGACGTCGACATTGAGGTATGGCATTATTTTCTGGGGAAACTCTACAGGGCGGGAAATAGCATTCAAAGCACAAAAAAAATGCATCAGGTCACTATGTGGTATACAGATGACGGAAACTTGCAGACCGCACTTTAAAAACTTTAAAATTTTAACATTTCCGTGTCTATACATTTACGAAACCTGTATTTTTGTCAAAAGTAACAAAGGTCTATTCATGAACTATAGTAGTGTACGCCTTCGACACAAACTATGTGACGTGAAATCAAAAACAGCTTTACTAAGGAAAAGTGTACTTGGAATGGCTCCCAGAATATATAATAAATTACCTAAGGCTATGCATGAAATTGATAACATGTACGAATTTAAGAAACATTTAAATACCTTTTTGATAGAAAAGGCATACTACTCCGTTAATGAATTTTTGGGCGATAATGTGCACCTACACGCATAATAATGTATTAAACAGAGATATTTGTATGCCCTCGGGCACCACATAGTGATACTCAAAATGTATTCGAGATCTAAATTAATTACCTATGTTGGACAAATGAATAAATGATTATTGATTATTGATTATTGATTATTGAGCTCCTTAATTAAAGTAAGTGATATTAAAAATATCTGTATTTTCGGTGGGCATAGCCTTTTTTCCTAACGCATTTTTTATTCCTGACTTACCGTAGAACGTTCTCACAGACGTAACAATGATTTTCCTTATCAATTCAACGTATCCGTTGTATGACGTTTACTGCGAAAATGTTCCACAGTGGGTCAGGAATCGTTTTGTTTGATAGTACTAGAGCGATAAGTTTGGGCCGGGCGTTAATAAACTATTTTCTTTATGTTATTATTCTTCTCAATTTTAATTTATTATGTCATTTGGTTAAGATCGCGGGAGGACGTTGGCTGCAAGTAACACAAAAGCTAGCCTTGGAGGTCCTTGGGAAAGGCCAAGTTCAGTAGTGTACGTCTCCCGGCTGGTATGATGATGATGATTGATTTTAGACTCGCGTAAATAAACCTGTGAAGGGATCTTACACAATTCCTAAATGTCTTTCAAAGTTGTCTACTTTTACTAGAGTACGACCGAAGTTTCGGTTTCGGTTTCGGCCGGATTCGGCCTAATAATCATATTTCAGCCAAAGGTTCGATTTCGGCCATAAAACAGCCGAACCTTTTGGATGCGCAGAAACTTATTTAATATCGCACTTTCATGTAAAATTTTCCTTTTTGTAGTTTAAGTAGCTTCTGCCCGCGACTTTTTCTGCGTAGAATTATACATAAAAACCTTCCTCTTGAATCACTCTATCTATTAAAAAAAACCGCATCAAAATCCGTTGTGTAGTTTTGAAGATATACGCATACATAGGGACATACGGACATAGGGACAGAGAAAGCGACTTTATTTTATACTATGTAGTGATTTAGACCCAATATCACTTAGATAATGTTGAAATTTCAATCCGAGAAAAGTGCAACGTAGAACCTTGTAATATTGGACCAACGGAAAGTTCAATTATTAATATATCTGAAAAAAAAACGGCCCACTGACATTTTATTCAACGTATTAATCACATTTACAAAAGGTTCGGTTTCGGTTTTGGCCGAAAGTATAACCAAAACCAAATTTTCGGTTTCGGCCAAAAAAACGCTTTTCGGTCGTACACTAGTTGCACTCTGTTTTAAAATCAGGTTAATGACATAAAACCATTCCACTGCAGTCTCAAAATAGGAAGCATCATTTTTGTCGTCGCAATATTTTCTCACAATATTCCTAATGGTAAAAAGAGGGGGGGCGGCCTTTTGATCGCGCGGTTAAAACGGAGAGCTCCTTGCAAATGTAAATAATTTAAAGCACGGTGTCTCTGAATCATGGCCGCTTTTGTTTGCATCTGGAAACGTTTCAGGCTCGAGAAAAAAAAAGAAACTTTTTAATTAGCATCCAAAACGTTTCGTTTAATTTGACGCGTCTTAAGGGGTCTTTAATTAGAAATAATAAAATCTGTTTCTTTGTCGGCGCTACGCGGACGACACGGATAATTTGGTCATGACAAAGACAGCGGCCGCTTAGTATTCCGCGGGAGTGCGGTCAGTCAAACGTCTGCTTTTAAATACGCCATCCGCTGGCTGCTCCCTCATACATACGAAATAAGTGGTGGGAAGCGCAGCTTAGAACCGAGTTGGCACTATTTTAGTCTCTCTTGGTTGGAGTTTTAGTGGCTTGTTGATGGGTGCGCGTAAAGTTGAACCATTGTTATATTCTGTGCCACTAGACAATATGATGTAAAGGCTTTTGATGGCTGCTATTATGTTAAATGGATACAGGAAGTGCAAACGTCTGATGAATACAGTTATGCCTAAATCTCACAACACAATGAATAGTTTCAAATGAACTTTCATTTAAAACTTGATTCAAACGTCAAGCTTGTATAAAAATTAAGTCAGATTATGTTTTCTACAGTGTGTAGACCACTATTTGCTACGGCATGCATTTTTTAACTTTACAATTAACGATTAAAGTTACGAAACAAAAACGGTTTCTCGAGATTTGAACCAGATTGTCATTTGATATAGGATATGACTTAGATTCGAATTACAATAGATGCCGATATAATAAATGGCGTATACAAGCGATTAAGTTTTTCGGCGAGTTGGTCAGGAGTCTCGGTGGTCCAGTGGGTAGGACGTTTCGCGCACAGTCCGGCACGCACGAGAAGACAAACTTTTTGGTTTATAATAAATAATTATATTCATATCAGCCCGCTGTCAAAAAGATACTCTGTGCCTCATGACTGGTGGCTTCGCCCCAGTTCAGTTGCGGATGTAGACTGTTTCAGATGAATACTTGTAACTGCTTTCATTGCCGTTTGGTTTGCAAATACTAGTTCAAAGTTCACGTCGAAATACGGCTTAGCTAATATATTGGCATTCGTTACCATTGACTCACAAAATAGGTCTTGCAAAATAGGACGGCTGGGAGTGATCAATGTAATAATTTTGTTTACGGAGAAACTATACAAGTTATCATAGAGTTCTAGAGTATTTCAGATGGTATTACTTCCATGCTGGTCTGGGAGCAAAGGAAAAACATTGAATGTACCAGTTGCTTCTCGTCTCGCGCAGATGGTAAAAGCCCATCGAGGGAATGGGCGAGTCTTAGGAATCATGTTATAGGCGATGCGGCTAGCAACCCATCACTATTTTGATTCCCCTTTCCAGCTATACGCCTACAATCATGCTAAACGTGGCCTTTAGGTCTTGTTACCTCAGGCTCTGTCTACCCCATAAGGGATATAGACGTGATTTGTGTGTGCGTCAGATGGTAGTCGGGTTGGTGTGACAAAACAAAGACACCCCCTTGACGGCGTATACTTTCAACATCAACCGATATACGAAAACAATTTTCAACCACAATTAATTAACCTCTAAATATAATTAGGTACAGGGATTTTAAATCTAATTAATTCAATCTACTGCCGAAGTATTCTGGATTAATTTTATAATACATTTTATAACGGCACGAATACAAAACTCCGCGGAGGCCTACGAATAAATTTCAAACATGTCGAGCAATAAATAATTCTCGAGTTTGTTACCTATGTGAGTAATCTAATCTAGTTAGTAATTTAGTTCAAAACGTTCGAATGTCACAGTGATCCTATGATAAAACTAGTTTATTAAAAAAAAAAACGCGACTATCGATCATTTTGTACGATAAAACGGGGGTCGTATTCTAAAAGCATGTCTCAAATACCTCATTAGCGGTTTGAACGAGTCGAATGAGAGTCGAGTGCGAAGGTAATGGGTACTTTCCGAGCGGCCATGATTGCGCGGGGCCGTTGAGAAAATTACGAGAATGGTCAAGATTGCTTGTTTGAAGGATGGAAAAGTGCGCTTTGAACAATGGCGGAACTGTAGATATTATTTTAAAATGCAGTATATGCTTGCGTTCGATCTTAATCACGCCTGATGGTAGGAAAACGATTGCCTAGTAAATACCCTTTCACTCTTGGTTTAAGTTCTTAATGCGAATCAATTCCGATTCAGTTTAGGTTCGCTCGCTGTCAGATCCATAGTAAAAATGACAGTTAAAACCAGTGTTGCCAAACCTAGTTTTGCAAAAATCGCTAGCATATTTAAAATAAGTCGCTAGATTGTGGAATATATAACTAGCTTCTGCCCGCGTCTTCGTCCGCGTGGAGTTAACAATTGACAAGAACTTTGCAATTTTCCGGGATAAAAGTAGCCTCTGTTTTTTAATCTAGGGTACCAGCTATCTGCGTATAAAAGGAACAAACATACACACTCACTCACACACATCATCACAAACTTACGCATTTATAATTATTAGTAGGGTTATGAGGGAGTTGCTTGTCTTCCCGCGCAGATGGCAAAAACCCATCGAAGGAACGGGAGAAAGTCTTAAGAATCCTGTTATAGGCGATGCGGCTAGCAACCCATCACTATATTGATTTCCCTTTCCACCTACGCCCTTAATCATGCTAAACGTGGCCTTAAGGTTTTGTTACCTCAGGCTCTGTCTACCCGGGAATCCGGAACCCGCATTCAACGGTGCCGTTGCCATCTGCCCCATCCCGGGGCGGCCAGTAGGCACAGCGGTGACACCGTAGTGCTCCTGCAACGCCCACAGTTCACGGCCAGGAGGGAACGTGTGTGTTTTTAGACGGTAGGCCTCTCCCCTCCTTCCATAGGGCAGGCAGCGGCGAGCTGGAGAGCCCGTCATACCCCCGTTGCTGCCCCGTGCGTGGGGATGCATAAGGCGCATTTTCCACGCGTTAAAAAAAATAAAAAATAAAGCTCTGTCTACCCCGTAAGGGATATGTATGTATGTATACAAATGAAACGTCAACCGATCAAACATAATCCTCTAACCCTGTTCTACCATATCGCTTCACAAAACACCATTCGATCTACATCTAAATGCGACAATACCTCATTGGGTCCGAGTGCCGACACAAAGCGCGTAACGAGGCCGGATGCGAGACGGCGCGGGCGCACCTTCCGGCGAGAAGGGGGGAAAGAGAGGGGGTCCAAATGGGGAGTGCAGCGATATTTCCGCCTTTGAAGGGGGAAATGTTAATTTATTTTCCAGGCAGTGCTTGATTTTTATCAGGGGGACCGTTGATGTGTGTCATATAATAAACTAGATTCTGCCCGCGACTTCGTCTGCGTCTCTTGAATCACAGTATCTATTAAAAAAAGGCATCAAAATCCGCGTTGCGTAGTTTTAAAGATCTACGCATACATAGGGACAGACAGACATAAAGCGGAAAGCAACTTTGTTATATACTATCTATTGAAGTAAAAAAAGTATCAGTTTTGTGACGCCCCATATAAATCGTATGAAAATAGTGTCACAAAACTGACAAAAAAACCAATGGACACTTTTTTCTTTATGAAAATAAATAGTGCTAATAATTCTGATTCAGAAAAACTCAAAATGTCATCATTTTGGAAAAAAAAGTTAAGGGTATATGTTTTTTGAAAATGCCTCTATTTTTCATGTCTGTGTTTTTTTTTCTTGTTTCTTTTCTATAATATTTGTGTCTTGCAAAAAGGAATAAACGTCTTCTTTCTATTTCTCTATTTCAAAACCGTAGTAGGTTATTAGGTTCAAATAAACACCTTAATCTATTAACCAACTTCAATAGATTCTGATCCTAAACACATACAATGAATACCCCAATCTCTGTTAGCATTAACGATACCTATCGTATAAATAAACACTAAGCGCTTTCTTGGTGATTAGGATTGGACTTTAAGTAATTGCTACTTAGTTAAACGAATTGAATCAAATACTTACATACATTACTTAGAAGGCAGTAACATCTGCAGTCTGCGGAATGAAACATTCGTACGAAGTAATAATGTAAAAGCCAGGCACTTATCTGAAAGCTGTAACTGTAACAGAAAACTTCCGAACGACTGCACAAAATTGAACTATTATTTTTCACCTCAGACCTCAAACAGGTGGGTTTAGCTCTTCCCAGAGAGTGAGCAAAACTCGATTTTGCTTCGAGCATGAGACAAAGTAACTTTTAATTTTTTTTTTATTCCGAGGTCAGTCCTCTATTTTACAAAATTCGAAAGGTTCGAACTTCCTTTCAATCTGATACTTTCTATTCCATACAAAAAAGCGAGACATAGAAACAAGTCGATTCGATGTTTTGATTTTCAAATTCTATGCCTAGTGATAGTGGGTCCAAAAAAAAACAATACGTTCGGATACGTACAGTACACATTTATGCTCACTACACTCGCTACGCTCGTGATTCAATTCTGGAATCCTTCGCCTGCTCGGGATTCAAAATCAACACAAAATCAACTTTGCTCTCTTATTGCACAAATAACTATTTTATTTGTGTTCGTTGTCAGTACAAAAACATATACATATTTCACACAGACTTGCACGCGAGTAGCGGAGTGTAGCGAGGTAAATATTTTTTGCTCTTTAAAATGGACCTCCGCAGTATAACGCCCGATTCAATTTAATGTATTTTTTATAAGATTGGCATTATTTGAGACAATCGAGACCAGAACTCTTTATTTTTTTTAAATTTTCGCATACGAAAGGTTAAAAAAGTCATTAAAGTTGCAACGAACATTTTTCACACATCACAAAATCCAAAAAGAAATACTATCATGGGGTGAAATTGAATATTTTACATATCAGGTAAATGTCAAGCGCAAAGTGTGCGATCAAATGCAAAGCCGCCACAAATATAAAGTGTTGCCGGCCGTCCCACATTCTATTTCCGCTAACAGACATTGACACGATTCCATTTCACTCGATTCCGTTTTCAAATGTTGCATCGAACGAATGTTTTCATTTTGAGCGGCATAAATTAGATATTTCGCCGTTTTGCTACGGTACGTTTGAATTGCATGCGCGCTTTGCAAAAAATCTAATTTTGGTATGTGCGCTTTCAAAAATTATGAGATAGCGTTGACAAGACATTATTTTTGAAAAAATTCTGTTCACTCCAAAAACAAGATAATTATTTACCTACATTTTCAACCAGTACATCCAGTCATGACTTAGTGGTTTGTCATAGGTACGGCCTCTTAGAGGGTCAGCGGATTCGAATCCAGTCCACCATGAAGTTATCATCCCGCACTAGGCTCGTGTGGAAACTATAGAAGTTTAAAGACCCATTTCTAACAGTGGGACATAATGTTAAGGCGGAAGATGGAGTTCATTTCGGAAAAGAAATATTACTTTTTAGAAAATTTTCATTAAAAATATGTAGGTACTACATTTATCTGGTTTAAGCTCCGTTCCCTTGAATTCTCCAATAAGAATAAAATAAAACCTTTTTGCTTTTTGATATTTGTTTAATTTTTTTTAATTTGAATTAAAAAAAAACGAAACGACACTGAAAATGAGAACACATAGAAAAATACAAAAAGTTAAGCTATGGCCGGGAATCGAACCCGGATCGTCATTCCGTGACGCGTGATATACCCCTACACCACCCATAGCAAGTATTTTGATATTATAGTTTAACAGCAATTTGTCAACAGACACGGAGTCGGTCGAGTGAGCGTTTTAATGGAGCGTAGCGGTGGCCCGGTCTATCTATAACATCACATGACAGATAGCCGTCCTAAACTGAATCAAGGCTTCGGATATTTCAGGAATCAAGTTGATTCTATAATAAAATAACGTTACGAGCAAAATTTTACGTAATGTCTGCTTTTACAGTGTTGAAGAGTTATTTAACTGTAAGTTTTCATTAGACATAAATCTCATTTAACATAATTAATACTAGAGAAAATGAGGAAACTGTAATTATAATGGCAATAGTATCAATATGACAATCTATATCAATTTTTAATCATAATTCTATTATTCTTGACGTGTATAATAATAATTACTTATATAAAATAAATTTTGACGACATTTTAACTAACACTAAATTAACTTCATATATTTGCATGACTTTTTAAGTTTAAATGTTTGAAACTAGAATAACTATAACATGTTACAATAACTGTACCAGTTGCCGCGCAGATGGTAAAAGCCCATCGAGGGAATGGGCGAAAATGGCGATCATGTTATAGCCGATGTGAGCAACCCATCACTATTTTGATTCCACTTTCCATCCATAAGCCCACAACCATGCTAAACGTAAAGAGGGGATTTCGATGGCCCAGACGAATAAACGTGCAAATGTCATAACAAGTGCATTGCACGTTTATTCGTCTGGACCATCGATTTATGTGTGTATGTATATAATATAGTGTAACGCTTAAACTAAGCCTTAGTACAACAGCGTTTTTGCTCTTCGCCAATGTTTCCAAACAATTGTACATGTATATGATTCACATTAATCATAACAAATTGTTTTTGTGTCACGAATCATAAATAACAATGACCGGTTTCAGATATCGCATGCATAAAACATGTATTTTATTCTATTTCCGGGTACCGTTTCGCCTATAAATCGACATTTTGCTCACAAGTATAATGAGTGACGGTTACAAACGATCCTAATACGAAAAAAATAATTGAATTTTGAAACCGGGACATTATGTTTCACATGGTAGATAATTATAATCAGTTAGTATAGGTGAAAAACTTAAGTAGGTAAACGACCTGTTGCATGTGTGAGTAATGTGTGCCAATTAACATATTGACGTTCCAAATGACTCAAGTCCCATATCCATTCTTTACAATTACGTACACAGTCAAGTGTAATAATTATGTATCTAGTCAAAGTTTCAAAAATAAGTACCATATACTCTTACACCTGCGTAATAAGGTCGTGGGACATATTTTTGAGAAGTTCGCATCGATACTACTTATTTTTGCACTTGACCGTACAGCAGAAGGCTTATTACTTAATTTGCTCTCAAACGCCATCGTGTTCATCTTGACAGTTCTTGTATGAGTGTGACAGCTAGCTGATTCCGATGTCAATTGTCAGCCCATACATGAACTGTCAAAATGAACACGATGGCGATTGCGAGCGAGTTGGGTAATAAGCCTACAGGTCATTGACTTAAGTTTTTCACCTATACTGATTGCTATACAAATTGCATTATAACTAAACAAACCAAATCTCATCACGCCAGAGAATAAATCACGTACCTGTAACAATAAAACATGATTAATTAACAAACTAAGTCATTACACCATAAAAACTAACGAAATTTGAGATATATAATTAAGGGCCTATCTCACCAGTCTCTGTAAAGTTCGGGTTATCGTAAGTGTCAGTTATCTAAGATTCCCTCTCTATTAATTACTATGAAACAGACAGAGACGACATCATAGATAACTGACATTTAGGGTGCGAGTCGGGTTACCCCCGCGTGTGGTCAAGAGCTGCGGTTCGTTTTTGGATTCGTCCGAGAGAAAGAGCAGTGCTTGGTCCGGTGCACCCTGGGCATCGGTTAATAATTTCCTGGCAGATTCTGAGGGATATCATTATCCGTTGGCTAAGAGCCCGACAGGGGGAGGGGGGTCTTTTGACCGTGTTCTACTGTACAACGTTGCCGACATTTTCGTTACAAGATTTTTGAATACTACATACATTTATTACTTTGACATTGGCGAAATGATCGCATTGATCGATGGGGCCATATTAAAAAAAGAAGAAAACTGATACTTAAGGTAACTGGAACTTAAAAGAGAGAAGTTAACCAGGCCCTAATACTCCTATTATCCAACGAATAAAACATACCGCGTCATAAAGGAACAATACACAAACGCCTCAAATATCCAAGTCAACAAGCAACATATCAACATGAACACACAAAAGTGCACGGGAGACGTGAAACCAACACATCTTGTTTTATTAGTTCCAACAAAATATCGCGAGCTCCGAGCCAATGTTGTATTTATTTCATCTCCAAGGATTAGGCCTCGGAAGGCAACAGGTGCCGTCTCCCCCGTCGCCCCCTTTAGGGGGTATAAGGGAGTAGCGTGTCGTAAGTGTACAACGCATATCGCGACATAGGATCTCGGAGTTCCTTTACGACAATCGGCGATTGTTAGGGGCATCTGAAAAGGGGCGTCCATTTGTTGGTATATCGTAATGATTTTTGCTAGATAAGACTGTATGGAGAATCATAATAGTACATTACGTTCCGAGGGTGGTTAAATAAAGAAGGTCTCCGATCGCATGAACTTGTCCCACGAACCAAAGGCGAACGAAAACCATTAGACCTGAGGCTTTCTTTATCGCCGCCCGAGGTGTGTACACAATTTTAAGTCTTGCTCTGGCCAGGAAGTGGAAATTTCCGCTCGCGTAGCGGGCGGTAAATTGCTACTTACGGTCCGGTGCGACGTAAAATAGTAAACGAGGAGCTGCGTGCATTTGCGATGGTTAATAATAAACTCTCTGATCGGCAAATCACGGAGTATATAGTCTTCAATGAAAATTGTACTGTAGGTTGTATTTCACTAAATTCGTTGGAGTACTATGTCTTCTGAATAGTATTTTTTACTTTACATTTTTAATGGAATCAAGACAAGACGTGACAGGTTATTTATGATCTGCAATGACTTTCTCTGTCATGTCATGTTTGGAATATATTTTTTAAATTATAATTCTGTTATAACTTCCTAAATAAAACACCTCAGACAGAAACCAATTACATTAATACTAGTAATAAAAAGTATGAGTAAAAAACGGTCGATTAAAGAGAACGACCGTTTCCCCTAAACACAATCTC
Source organism: Pandemis cinnamomeana (assembly GCA_932294345.1). Lineage (NCBI taxonomy): Eukaryota > Metazoa > Arthropoda > Insecta > Lepidoptera > Tortricidae > Pandemis > Pandemis cinnamomeana. Next base: position 12,272,918 of record OW028710.1, on the reverse strand, counting down.
GACCGAATATGATTTAAGGCCGACCAATCCGGAACACATTAAGGCTGTTATTATTTCCCTGGAACATAAAGCGCGTATAAAAGCACGCAACTTTACCCGGCTCGTCAAAAAGGGCGTATGTGCATTAGGATTTTAAGGACAGTTACGCCCTTTTTTTATCGAGTCGGAAGTTGCCTGCGTGCGAGCGGAAATACTTTAGCTTTACCGCCCATTGTCACACACTTTTATTTAATGGTTGCTGTAATTGAAAGATGATTTTGTTTTTTATTATTCATATCGAGACGGAGTTATGTTATGATCCTTCCTTCAGTTCTTGCATCTGTTCATGGCAGTTGTTTATGATCTTAATATTTTGTTTAATTTTAATTATTCATGTCATCGATCGATGCGACGTTTTCGCCAATGTCAAAGTAATAAAAACAAGATCAAACGACCCCCTCCCTGTCAGGCTCTTCCCCTCCGACGGATCCAAAAATGAACCGCTCTTGACCACACGCGGAGGTAGCCCTCCTCGCACCCCATGTGCGTAAACTTAAATCATGACCGACGTTTTTGACACATATTTCATAGGTTTTCTGTCAAACATTGATACGTTAAGTTGCTAATCACACTAATGCATTTTTAACAACGGTCTTACCAAATCAAAAGAGGCTGTCAATATAATTTAGAACAGAATCCACTCTTACACGAGACAGATAACACGCCGAACTGAAAACTTTCTCTCAGAGTCAACGAGTCTTTGCAAAACTGGGTCCACAAACTATGAAATATTTTCCTCTTTCAACAGAACCAAATTATACTCGTGGAACATTTGAAGCGAGCACTCGTCTAAACATCAAAGCATTCTAGTTTACCGGCTTGTTTGCTCTTCTATTAAGGCTGGACAAATTTATCTCAACCGGCGGAGAAAAGGAGAACTAACTTCCCCTCATACAAACTTTGCTTGATTTTGTAGTCAATGGCGACACTGTTGTATGTATAAGTAAGTTTGTTTCGCTGTAATTTTTACACCCCACGATCTCGTTACGAAGCTTCAGATGTTATGTTAGTTTTGTCGGGGAGTGTAAATGTTTGCTGGCATGCTTGATTAAATAGTTGCTACCGGTAAGCAAATATTGTAGAAACAAGTGGTATGCGTAGTCTTTGATATTCTTTTGAGGATGTTTTCGTGTTCACGTGTCACATTGACCTTTATTTTTCTATGAAACTAGCTTTTGCCCGCGGCTTCGCACGCGTGAACCATGAGTATTTCAAAGAAGCTAGCAATCAAGCAAGCGAACAACCAAACCTGCAAGCTTTCAAGCATGCATGCAAGCATGTAAGTATGCAAGCAAGCATGCAAGCCCCCGCATTGCCCCGCTACCTTGATTTTTCTGAAACTGTAAATATTGCAGGATTTTTATAAAACAAACCTAACCTAACCTATAGGGCTGTCCTAAAATATACCCTAAATAGCTTTTTCCCGCGACTTCGTACGCGCTATGATGTAAAACGAAAAAATACGTTTTTTCCCGTTCCCGTGGAAATTTTGGGGAGTGCTTTCGGAGTACACTTAAAGCCTTTAAAGAAACACACGTTATAAATGTTAAGTCTCTTTCTTCCGCTGTTTCGTCTGGAAACGTAAAATCCCGTTTTTTCCCGTCCCTGTGGGCGTTTCGGAAAATCCTTTCTTAGTGTTCCCCTACACTCCCGAATATACCTACGTGACAAATTTCAACTTTTCCCCCGCGTCCCGTTTTTCCCGTTCCCGTAAGAATTTCGCCAAATAGACCAATTCCCGAAATTCTTACGGGAACTCCTACACTCCCCAAGGAACCCCCTTTTCATTTCCACATTTCAGCTTTCTACGACCAGTAAAACGAAAAATCCTGTTTTTTTCCCGTTTCCGTGGGAATTTTGGAAAGTACTCTCTTAATGCTCCTCTACACTCCCGAAGCAACCTACATGCCGAATTTCAGCTTTCTGCAACCAGTACTAAAACGAAAAGTCCCGGTGTTTCCGTTCCCGTGGGAATTTCGGGAAATCCTTTTGTAGTGCTCCCCTACACTCCCCAAGAGAACTTGAAGGCCAAATTTCAGTTTTATACGACCAGTAAAACGAAAAATCGATCCCGTAGAACTGAATATATAAATCCCGTTTTATTCCTTATCCCGTGGAAATTTCCAAAAATCCTGAAATTAGTTTCTTAGTTTTGCAATCACCTACTTATGTATCAAATTTGAAGAGTCTAGTTATTATAGTTACTGAGATAGCGTCACTCGGAATCGAATATATCATCATCATCATCATCTCAGCCATTACAAAGAATCGAATATATAATTCCCTTTTTTTCCTTATCCCGTGGGAGTTTCCAAAAATCCTTCCTTAGTGGATGCCTACATTGTATAAGGTATCTATGTGCAAAATTTCAAGTCTCTAAGTCCAGTGGTTTGGGCTGTGCGTTGATATATAGTTAAGTCAGTCAGTCAGTCAGTCAGTCAGTCAGTCAGTCAGGACTTTGAATTTTATATGTATAGATAAAGGTACTAATAGTAAAATAATTTTGACAAGATGATCACAAAATGTAATACTGTATGTGACTTAAACATATGTTATATGAATTATTACAAATAAGTAACCCTATAAACTATGCGAACATGTGTGTTAATGTCATTAAGAAGAGATGAAGAATACAATTTTTTATAGTAGTACTATTTCATCAGTTATTATGCACTGTAGTTTAGGCAATTTATGTGCAAATTAGGTTCCAAACCATTAAAAAAGAATGAATAGAAATATAAATAGGTTCGAAACCATCAAAAAGAATGAATAGAAATACGACACAAATTACATAATATATTAAAGTGTTGTTATGTTTTCACAGCTCAAGCCGCGTGGGGGATCTCACGACCCAATATTCTTTGATCATTGACTGTATAAACTGTGATGCACATTTTCTGTTTATTTTTGGATGATAACATCCAGAATTGAGAAGAAAGTGAGCTCATCGTTTTTCTTGTAACGTTTTTTCTATTTAATTCTTTTTTTTCATAGAATTTAGTACGCAGGGGGTTTTGGGGGCGATAAAAAGTTCTAGTAAGGTTTTTGTTTAAAAAAACGTATCAAAAAGCAAGCGAAGCTTATACAGGTGCTTACTACAATTACATTTAACAAAAAGTAAAGTAATCCCAATAACAAATAAAAGTAGAAATAACTGAACTGTAAAATTAGATTCAAAGTTACTTTGATGTCTGCTGGTTTGGCAAATAAATGACGTTACACGTTGCGCTGCCTTCCAAACTTGACAGAGAAAACCCATTAAGGGTGGTCTACGACTCAACTTCTTATGAATTTAGTCTGTCCTTATTTATCTGAGGCTCAACCTATACTAAATTATTTAAACAGTTAAACACAGTAAAGTAATTAATCCAAATGGGTCATAGGCCGGGAGATAGTGACAGAAATTACTGGGTCATTTGTACCAGTATGGCGGTTCTTCAGGGGTCTAAAGTACGCAATGACAAAAAGAAAAATGATGGTCATAGCGCTGGTACCGGCGGCCCAATCGCGTGGGCGTTAGTCGAACTCGTCGGATAAATTACGAGTGTCAAACGATTTGTTCCACAATCATTTTAGTATTTTCCGATAGTCCATAAAAAATAAGCAGGCGGTAGTGTCATGCCATACTTTTCCGGTGTGACTTACAACCCGCCATACCAACGCGAATGCGTTAGTTAAAAAATAAAAAATTCAACCATTTGTACCAGGCTAATTTTTGCACAGTTAATCATCGTCGTGCAGCCATTTACGAAAATCACCATGCCATACTTTTTGGACGGTTCCAAATGGTCGCCATACCGCCGAAAATCAGCAAATATTATTTTTTTCGCCAAACGATTTGTACCAGTGTTTCATTTGGATTTTTGGAAAATATTTGATAAAATATGACCGTGATTATATTTGCCATACTTCTAGTAGGGGGAAAAAGTGTTGCCATGCTTGAAAAACTTATTTATTCGACACATTTCGAAAATACGACTGTACAATACGTAAAATATTTTTTTACAGCATGGGATCATTATATTCTTCTGTTTATATTCGAGCGGTGGTAGCCGTTCAATATTATACAATATAAACATCTCGTTATAAGTCAAGATTGCCGCCACCTAGATCTTTGAAATTTTGTATTTATATTCGTTGAACTCAAACTTACGAGAAAAATCAGTGCCATACTGTTACAAATCGTTCAAAACACGAATAAAATCTTACAATTAAAAAAATATATTATACACATTCGCCACCTCCCACAGGTATGGCATTATCACACTTCTGTTTATGATCATTCAGGAGCTATTGAAAAAAAATTTTAGGGTGGTACAAATCGTTTAGCGAAAAAAAAATTTGCTGATTTTCGGCGGGTATGGCGACCATTTGGAACCGTCCAAAAAGTATGGCATGGTGATTTTCGTAAATGGCTGCACGACGATGATTAACTGTGCAAAAATTAGCCTGGTACAAATGGTTGAATTTTTTATTTTTTAACTAACGCATTCGCGTCGGTATGGCGGGTTGTAAGTCACACCGGAAAAGTATGGCATGACACTACCGCCTGCTTATTTTTTATGGACTATCGGAAAATACTAAAATGATTGTGGAACAAATCGTTTGCCACTCGTAATTTATCCGACGAGTTCGACTAACGCCCACGCGATTGGGCCGCCGGTACCAGCGCTATGACCATCATTTTTCTTTTTGTCATTGCGTACTTTAGACCCCTGAAGAACCGCCATACTGGTACAAATGACCCAGTAATTTCTGTCACTATCTCCCGGCCTATCAGTAGGGTGAAGTCAAAAACTAAAAGAGATAATGGAATATCATCTGTTCTTAGGAACCATGACATCGATTTGAGATTTAATAAAAATGGCATTAATTTTTTTTTTCATAGGTACTTACTTTTTCAAAATTTCTGCGACAATGTAATAAATTGGTTCTTTAAGTTTTTTCTTATTAATTTATGATTATTATTCAGTCATAAGAGACGCATTTTTAATGGAATCTTGCTAAATAATTAAAAGAAAAATATTATTTTGAACGGGTTCGATGGCCAGTTATGTATGATTATATATTTTTTAAAATTGAATGCCATTTTCACGAAATCTTAAATCGATGCCATGGTTCCTAAGAATAGATTGCCTTATCTCCTATAGTTTTTGACTTTTACCTATTGACCCATTTGGATGGATCAACCTGTATATTGATTTTTGTATATATTATGTTTTAAAAGTTGTTGATCTCTAGTCGCCTATCCATAGAGGCTAATATGAATAAATACCTTCTATATTTACAATGGCTGCAATAGATAAATGATAATTACGTATGGATCCAACAAAGCATTCGCATGGGAACTAAAAATCCTAACCCTCTCATCGCAAGAGGCGTGTGCGCATCTACTACACGTGTCGTAACAAAAGAATCAGGAAAATTATAACTTTAAAAAGTAACACAACTATAATTTCGACTGTCAAATCCCCTCGTCCAATTACGAATAAATCTTTCTCACATTCCTAATTTGTATATTTAAGGGGGCTGCAACTTTTGCCCTATTATACATACACATACAAAAGTCTACATCCCTTACGGGGTAGACAGAGCCTAAGGTAACAAGACCTAAATACTACGTATGGCATGATTGTTGGCGTATAGGAGAAAAGGGGAATCAAAATAGTGATGGCGATGCTAGCGGCATCGCCTATAACATGATTCCTAAAATTTTTGCCGATTCCCTCGATGGGCTTTTACCATCTGCGCGGGAAGAGAAGCAACTGGTACATTCTATGTTTTTTCTTTACTCCCAGACCAGCATGCACTTTATGCATGGCCTTTAGGTCTTGTTACCTCAGGCTCTGTCTAGGTACCCCGTAAGGGATAATGATGTGATTTATGTATGTATGTATGGATCAAAACTCGAGTACGGCTTGGCCAATTCGCTAATTGTTATTTCCATATTTATTATGTTCCTGGTCCACGGAATGTTTTTATGAAAATAGTTTCAAACATTTACCCTGTCTTATCTTAAAACTAAAACTTATTAATAAATTCAAATTCAAATTCAAATTCAAATGGTTTATTGCAAATTATGTTGTTTTACAAGATCTTACTTAATGTATAAAAGCCCAGAAACATAAACCCTGATAGGGCACAGCAACACTCTAAAATAAATACCTACATCTACCTATAGCCATTTCGCATTACTAAATAATTTACAAAATTACGCTCACTAAAGACAGTTAATAATTTAATTTTTAATTTGTAATTAACTATATAATTATATATGGGTTCATCTTATGTCTAATTAATAAATACATTATTATTATTATTATTATAAATTATCATTACTTGAATGTCCTTAATTCTAAAATAAAAGTCCACGAAATATAAGTAAGAATAAGGCTTAGATGAGCACTGCAGTGCTCTCAAATTCTCAAATACGTACATGATTTTAAATTACATTCCACAATACGAAAAAAAAAACACTCATCAAAGATAATACCTATGTTATTTAAATATCCTAAACATAATCTGGTTTTAAGGTATCTAAACTATTCCACATATTCTACATCAGATAAGAACTCTTGAACAGAGTAATAGCATTTCTTAAGCAGGAATGTTCTTAATTGAACTTTAAACTTTTTAAGATCATGTTCGCTTTTTAAAATTTCTGGTAGTGCATTAAGTAATTTTATACACATTGCAAAAGGGCCAGATTGCACCATTTGCAACTTCGAGAGGGGTCTTTATAGCTTTTTTCGAGGTCGTAGGTTTTGTGGTCTGGAATATTGCGGAAATAATTGCATATTTTTTTTGACAAAAGTACATACTTCCATGATATAGATTGATGGCAGTGTCAAGATCTTTTGTTCAGTAAAGTGTTTTCTACAGCTTTCCATCATATCTATATTAACCAGGATTCTAATGCATCGCTTTTGTAGCCTGAATAGATGTAAGGAATCTGCACTACCGCCCCACAGAAGTATACCATATTTCAACCAAGCGTGTGCATATGCATAGTAAGCGCAAGTGGCGGTTTTTATATCTGTAGATATTTTTAACTTATGCAGAGCGTACGTAAATCTATTTAATTTGGACATTACTTTATTTATATGCTCCTTCCAGTTGATTTTAGCATCGACGGTGATACCAAGCAACGAAAAAGCATCAACGGATTCCAGTTGGACACCTTCAAAAGAATAGTTCATGTTTATTGGACGTCTTTGATGTGGTCCAAACTGGATCAACTTTGTTTTGGAAAAATTCACCTGTAAGTTGTGGTTGGATAGCCAGGTGGTTATGTCTATAAGTATAGAGTCTAGTTGTTTATTTAAGGTAAGTTCACTTTTGCAGGGAATTACAACCGAAATATCGTCTGCGAATAAAGTTGAAGGGGCATCAATTTTTTTAGGGAGGTCATTTATGTACAGCAAAAACAGCACACAGCCGAGAACACTACCTTGAGGGATGGATTGAGTTACATTAACATTTCGGGATCGTATTCTGCGAATGTTGCCAGTGTTAAAGTCGCAATGTTCTATCTCTACGCATTGTGTACGGTTTGCAAGGTACGAGGTAAACCAATCGTGAGCGACTCCCCTTACGCCTATGCCTTTTAGTTTTTTTAAGAGAATTTCATGTAGTACTCTGTCATATGCCTTGCTCATGTCTAATAAAATGCCGATGGCATATTTTTTCTCATTAATTATGCTTAGGACATCATGGATGTATCTAAAAACCGCCAAAGAAGTCGATCGGTGTTTTCTAAATCCATTCTGACAGTCACTAAAGACATTAAATCTCTCGCAGAAAGAGTAAAGCCGAGTAGTCATGGCAGTCTCAAAAATTTTTGAAAAAGTAGTTAGTAACGCTATTGGTCGATGATTGTTACAGTCTTTCTGACAGCCCTTTTTAAAAATTGGTTTGACAATAGTCAACTTCAGGAGGTCCGGAAAAGTACCCTCGATAAAAGACTGGTTGATGAGAGCTGTTAATGGAATGGCTAGTTCCTGAGCACATTTTTTAATTAGTATTGGGGGCATTTCGTCTATACCGAAACTACTCTTATTTTTTAAGTTTCGGATGATTTTATAAACCTCTCGAGTAGTAACTGGTGCTAAATACATGGAGTTTTCCAACGGTGCTATGACCGGTTCGCCAAGCGGTTGCGAGTGACTGCCCTTGTCTGTGCCGCCCACTGATGAAAAATAACAGTTAAATTCATTGGCAATTTTGAAAGGGTCTTCTGTTAGGGTATTCTTTATATTTAATTTTATATTCTTTTTACTTTTTGATGGCGCCTTATTTGTCTGTTCTTTTATTATACTCCACATAGACTTAGTAATGTTTGTTGATTTTTTCATGCGTCGGATATTTTGAAGTCGTTTAGAAGCGCAGATAGTCCTTTTCAATATTTTTTCATATTTTTTATAATTATTTTTAATAATGGAATGGCCACAATGAGTTAAGTACTGTTTAAGGAGTCTTTTATGCTTACAAGATATTTTTATACCCTTAGTAAGCCATGATTTTTCCTGTTTAATTTTATATTTTAGTTTTATTTTAGGTATACATTTGTCTAAGGTGCATTTCAGAACAGTGATGAATGAGTCAAAATTAGCGTTCATGTTTTTATTAATATCAAAAATGCTTTCAAAATCAATTTGTTTTAGTTCTGTTTTGAAGTAATTCATATTACGCTCATTAAATAATCTCTTTTCGGCCGTCCAACCATCTCGCGAATTGAACCTTTCAGATGGTATGGTAACGTATAATCCTCTATGATCAGAGAGGTCATACTCATTTACTTGGACACTGAAGTGCTGCCTCTTGAAGTTTGTAAAAATAAGATCCAAGCAAGTTGCTGTGGATTGGGTTATTCTTGTGGGTTCTTTTACATGTTGGAAGAAATTAAAGCTCCTCATAAGGTTTAAGAGAGCTGTGGCTGCAGTAGACCTTCCCAATACATTTACATTAAAGTCACCTCCTATCACAATACACTTTCTAAAATATTTCCTTTCCAGATGTTTTAATAGATTTGTCAGGGAGTTAAAAAAGATATCCGGCATTCTTTTACTGTCAGGCCAATACACGTTTACGAGGATTAGATTCTGCTCAGGAAAATCTACGGCACATACTTCGAATATAGATTCTATCGACATCTTTGTAATGTCGCAGCACTCAACGTAGTCAATATCATGCCCATCCTGAACCAAAACACATACCCCCCCACCCTCGCAACTAGCCCGGCAGTAGCACGCTGCTAGGCTGTAGCCATCGACGTGCAAGAGATCAAGTTTTGATTGAGTTATCCAAGTTTCCACAAGGCAAAGCACGTGGACATTTTGAAATTCTTCTGTTGTTGCTTCTAACAAATGTAGCTTGTTCTTTAGACTTCTTATATTTTGGTAGATCACATTGACGTTACCCCCGAAAAAAAATTGAGTTTGGTTGTTTGTTTAAAGTGCCCGCCGCAGATTGGGCAGCGTCCCCCTGTTGATCATTTCTGCTCAAACTATAATTACTGTCACTTTGTACATGATCAAGAGGTAGAGACAAATCTTCCGTAATTAATATGTTATTTTTAATTTCTAACAAGAAATGTTTGAGATTTACAAATGTAGCTCTATAGCCAGAATAATTAACAGTAATAATAATATTAGTATGGCACTTGCACTTAGTAACTAATTAGACGTACGAGCAACAAATCAGTAGCACAAAGAGCCGCAAGGTGGCCTTAACAATACATTATATTATGTAGATTATACGTATCGAACCCAACTGCAACTGCGAACTAGTCAAAGAGTGGTTGCTCCCATCGTCTGTATTTCCTTACCCATACGACCTAAGTCTCTTCAAAGCGTAAGCTGTTACTGAACTTGTGTGTTACACAGTCAGCCTCACGAGCAATTCCATCAGGTTAAAATACGGGCGAATCACTAGTCAGCACAACGTAAAAAAAGAGCACAATGGAACACGCCCGATTTCTGTGTCACTATAATGTATAGTTGCGTACGGTTGCCAACTCGTTATATTTCAAATTGATTCCCTTTTTTACGGTCAGCGGACTCACGCGCGTCCTCAGAATGCCTGACCATCCGAAAATGGGCAAAGGGTGATCCTTTGCGTGATTTGTACGACCTATAGTGTGACCCATACCCGAAAATTAGTCGAGTTTCGATAGATCGGAAATCATTAAATAAAAGGTGTTGAATCACCTTTACACTTTTAACTTTTGAGACGGCACGAAGTGAAACCCTTTCCCCCTATACGCCCTAAGTCATGCTAAACGTGGCCTTAAAGTTTTGTTACCCTAGGCTCTGTCTACCCCGTAAGGGATAAAGACGTAATATATGTATGTGTGAAGTGAAAAAAAATCGTTTTAGAAAAAGGTCAGGTCAGGTGTACCCGATACCGACGAGCATGTATGAAGAGATTGATGGGTGTGGATGAAGCGAAAGAAGTACCTATGTCAGGATCGTAGAAAGTGGAACAAAGTAGCCTCTGCCTACCCGTGTGGGAAAGAGGCGTGTATGAGTATGAGGTATGTATGAGTGAAAAAAATTGTTAACATCACAATCAGAACATGTAACTAAGAACAGATATTAGATCATTTAGCATAGTTTATCCGTAATCCGGGGCACAAGCGTGAGCATCCACAGCACACGACATAAATTCATGTCTTCTTCTTCTTCTTATTTGTGGTGTATCAAGTCGTTATAGCGACGACAACTTGGCCAATGTCAAAGTAACAAAAATATAATTATAAAATCTTGTGACAAAATGTCGGCAACGTTGTGCGGTAATGGTCAAAGACCGTCCCCCTGTCGGGGTCTTAGCCAACGGTCAATGATATCCCTCAAAAACTAAATTCATGTCATTAAGACAACTCTTCGACTCCAGCGACGGTACTTCAACCACCCTGCATGTAACAAATCCCACACAGAAATAAAGGTAGGTAGGTAAAATTTCTTACTTCTGTTCCTCAATAAATATTTGTCGGGGTGCGAGTCGGGTTACCTCCACGTGTGGTCAAGAGCTGCGGTTCCTTTTTGGATCCGTCCGGGGGGAACAGCAGTGCTTGATCCGGTGCACCCTGGGCTTCGGCTAATGATTTCCTGGCAGTTTCTGAGGGATATCATTGACCGTTGGCTAAGAGCCCGACAGGGAGGGAGGGGGTCTTTGACCATTACCATACAACGTTGCCGACATTTTGTCACAAGACTTTTTAATTATATTTTTGTTACTTTGACATTGGCTAAGTTGTCGTCGCTATAACGACTTGAAACGCCACAAACAAGAAGAAGAAGAAGATAAATATTTGTCTTTGTAACAAACTGGTCTCGTTTGTCCATCTCGCCTTGACATACGAATATTATCTCTCTGTTACACTGGCAACTATATTCTGTATCTATGGATTAAACATAGACATCCACTAGGTAATTCTAAGACGCGTACATAGGCGTGATAATTATCAAATCACCTTTGCATAATCGACGAAGCGCCCGTAATTATACGGCATGGATTATGACAACTCAGGCGCATGATTACCGTGTGTAAATCGAAACGGATCGCTTAACACGTTAGCTTGAAGAAAATCTATTTTCTAACGGGTAAAACCGTAAAAACAAAAAAAAAACTTTTTTTTTGTAAAAGAGGGGGCAAAGGAGCAGACGGGTCACCTGATGGAAAGTAATCACCATCGCTCACACCTGCAAGACTTGGGGAATCACAGGTGCATTGCCGGCCCTTTCAAGAACAGGAAGGCTCGCTTTTTAAAGATCCCTAAATTGTACCGCTCAGAGAATGTTGCAGCAGGACGTTGGTTCCAGATCTTTGTCGTACGAGGAAAGACATCTTCCCTCAACATGAAACTACCGTGAGACTCAATCATAATTACACATAAACGGATAACTCACGTATAAAAGTCGAGTGATGCTCGACATGTTTCGGACTATTTCGAAGTCCTTTTTCCAAGAGCGCTTATACGTGAGTTATCCGTTTATGTGTAATTATGAAAGACATCTTGATTCATATGACAGCAAACAGTGTATTATATTAAATAAATATAATATAAATAAATATCTTGGGAAAAAATACACCAATTGACCCAGCCCCTAACTAAGCAAAGTTTGTGCTATGGGTACCAGGCAACGGATAAACATACTATTTAATGTAGATAAATACATACAACATCCGTGACTCGGGCACAAACATTCGTATTCGTCATACAACTGTCTGCCCCTACCGGGATTCGAGCCCAGGACCTCTAGCTTCATTGTCAGGGTCACTAACCACTAGGCTATTCGGTCGTCAATATTATTTGTAATAATGATCGCGATAATTCGGAGTTTTCGCCGCAACTCGCGGCGCGCGCTCACTCCGCCGCGGCTCGCGAGCGCAATCGCAGACGTTCGGAAATCTATGGCGAAAATTTAATAAAGCCCGGGGTTCGCGTGTGTCGCAATTTACATTTAAAGCACCAATTATTTGACGTCATTAGCGCCCTCTGGCGGCCATAAAACGCACCCAACACGCGCGGCTACGCCCTTCCTATTGCCTTTATAAATTAGAAATAAAATGGCAATTTTTAATCCCTGACACGGTTGAGCGACTCATTTGTCTGTGCGGCGTGTGTTTATTAAGATATTGTTTTAATTAAAAATTTAATAACAGCGGTTGGTTTACGATTTTTTTTAATAATGCGACTTCCTTGAGTAAATTTACAAAAGATGTTGCGAAAAGTCAAATTTATCGAGTTTGCTGGTTTAAACCAAGAGCACCATTTCAATCACTTCGTTTCATTAAGTACTAATAATGTACTTTCAAATTATTTTTTTCTCCTCCATCAGTCACAAGTTTATACTTCAGTAGGTACTTCACTTCATATTTTTCTTTCATGTCGGTATGGAAGTAATGAAAAAACATAGAATTTACCAGTTGCTTCTCTTCCCGCGCAGATGGCAAAAGCATCATGTTATAGGCGATGCGGCTAACAACCCATCACTATTTATGGCTGACTAACGTAGCCTTTTGGTCTTCTTGCCTTAGGCTCTGTCTACCCCGTAAGAGGTAAAGACGTGATTTGTGTGTGTATGTAAATTAGCATTTTATGTTATTCATTACAGCAACAGACTAAAGCTTTCTTTCTCTTAAACCCGTCTCCAACGGCCGAATACACTTTTGTAATCAAAAGCGAGCAAACTAATTGGCCGGTGCTTACTAAAAGCGCATCGCAGTCATACGTCAATGTCCCCTCTAATTAGTGCGCCTAGTGTGCACCCGGCTTAAAGGTACGTCTATATGGGATAAGCATAGGTTTTTAACTTCAAATTGGTAACAATGGGGGGGGGGAGGCGTAGGGATTTGTGATTTCAGGGCTCCGTACCCAAAGGGTAAAAACGGGACTCTAATACTAAGACTTCGCTGTTCGTGTCTATATAATATTATGTCTGTCCATCTATCCCTAGGCTGTATCTCATGAACCGTGATACTGTAGCAACAAATGCTAAAAACAGAAAATTGACCTCACACCGCATACATTTTTCTCAAGGCCAGGGGCTCTGTTAACACTGGATTTTATATTAACTTACCGAATTTGTTCTGACACTATTCATGACGGAGGGGGGGCGGGGGGGCGAGATATACATTCGTCTCAAAATTGGTTACGTTCTAACGAACTTCAAATACATAGTACCATGGTCTTTTTGTAGTTCTTGTTCTTCTACATCCTTGAACTATTGTCTTTTAGGATAGAGAGTCACGCTGTCAAGCAATATTTTTTAATACAGTGAACCTAATTTTACTAATGTCGAATGTGAACGCCGCCTAACAAATCCGCGGCGCTATGTGAACCACATATAACAAGTCACCATGAGCTCTAATAGAAACATGTGTACTAAATAGAAATGATTAATTCCATGAATAAAACGCCGGGTCTAAAATAAATGACGTCTCATTTGGTTGGTTCTCGTGAAAGCTTATTAACTAAAATGGCCTCTTAAAATAAAGTACCGAAAATACTGCTAATATTACTACTTGTTTTAAACAAAAAACATTTTTGTTTGTATACACCTACGAGTGTGTATGTAAACTCTTTAAAATTATAAACAGAAAGTAGCACAAACCGTTTAATTGTGGAACACTACGCACGCGTTACGGAATGACGAGGATCCGGGTTCGATTCCCGGCCATAGCTTTACTTTTTGGATTTTTCTATGTGTTCTAATTTTCATTCTCATTTAGAAATTTAATTTCTAACGATAAAACCGTAAAAGTAAACATAAAAAATTTAGAAGTAAAAATTCCTGGTTAATTTTATAATATAATAGAATATAAAAGAAGGCTACCTTAACCCTGATTAGCATAATATTAAATTTTATCTCGGAAATTGTAAAGTTCCCGCAGGATACAGGCAAATTATTAAAAAATATTTGACTCAAATAATAAACAATAATATAGTTATTAAACCAAACTTACAAAACACACTTTATAAGGGGTTCAGGGTATACGGAACAGATAACTACATTAAATATGCATGCTGCTATTTGCTGGAGGTTATTATCTAAAGCAGTCATGCGTTAACTCTAAAATGAGCAACCCCCCAGTAGTTGAGCTCTCCGGTCACTCCATATTAAATGCAAATTAGCCACTGCACTTTGAAATTGCTCCGCAAACAATCCACCTTCAAAACAATGCCGTATTTAAATCAGATTGAAATTCGGCACGTCGATTAAAAGCTCCAAGAGCTACGCGTGCCTAAGTGCAAAGCAAACATTGCTACCTAGCTTAAACCGACCCGGACAGACTATCGCGGCTTGAACCCCGCATTCCCAAATGCCGCTGAAACGGGGTGAAGAGGGCGACGGGTCGAGTTAAAGTGGTCACAACCATGTGATCGCAATTACTATGTGTAGGGAAGCAAGCCGCTTATGCAAATGACGATTTCCCGCGAACGCATCTAATGGGGCATAAAGAGTGGGGGGTGGAGGGACCGATGCACTTTTAGAACTCTCTGTTTGTCTGATTCTGGTGGTGCTAAATCTGGACCACACGGGTATAAAGTGACTGCGGAACGGACAGCTAGCCTTCCGTTTTTATTTAGAATGCCTGTGACGCTAAAATATTCAAACGGTTTTAGGTGTTATTGGGCTCGGGGTTTCGTGGAATATAAAATTGATGTGAAAATGACCTTTTTTTGGAATAATCGTCTGTTCGCTGAAGAGATTTGAGCCAAGTTCTGTAATGGCCAGTCGTTTTTTTAAACACGGTTACTATGGAATACTACAGTTGTTCAACGTTAATGTGATAATTAAAACTGTGTTTTCTACCTCCCTACCGTTATTGAGAATGAATGAAAAAAAAGTCACAAGCAAATCAGCAATACCAACAATTTTTTTAACAATAACTTGATATTGTACCCCCAAAATTTGGCCCATTAAAAAAACCATGCCTCATTATCTCATGCCCCTTTATCCATAAATCAGGCTAGCATAGCGTGCATAAATAAGCAAGGGCCCGCGTCACGTTGGCCGGGCGCCACGGATTGATTAATTTATAACTCTTGCACGACTTTTATTGGCTCTCATCCCACTTAATTGCTATTCGATCGATTAAGGGGAAAACTCACGTGGTAATAAAAATAGAGTCACAATTAGTTCATCTTCCAAAGTGTAAAGTACTTGGGCGACTGGCCGAGCGAAAAATATTTGTATAATTCGGAAAAACACGTTTATTTCAGAGATGAGACAGCCAAATCGGTTTTTCGTGATAAGAGTCTCCACATAACAAATTTAATCGAAATCGTTCAAACCGTTCCCGGAATAAATTTTAATATACAAAAATTGTTCGTTGAAACTTCGCTATTTGTATTTGTATAAGCCCAGTATGCACCCAGCTTAACTTTGAAATGTGTATTACACGTAATGTAGCTCCGGCATATGTTTTGCACGGCTCCGTTACCAATGACCAATTAATCTGAGTGTAATTGCGCCATTTCGTTGAAAACCGTCCGACCGCGACGCAATCACACGGCCATCGAAACAAACTATTATAACCCTTGCGCCAACGGTTTAGAGTGGTCATTAGAAGCCATGTATTGTGGACGGTACTTCACTCAATTTTGAATTGAAATTGTATACAATGTAAATAGAAATATTGACTAAAAGGGCCAAGTTCTGATTTTTAAATATGTTCTTAATAGTCTAATTTACTCTTATTATTTATTTAAAGCAAATTAAGTATTTTAAATCAATTTATTCTCACGTTTTATGTTTGGCTAACTGTTGAAACTCATCTTTCAAAAGAACGACGGATTAATTGGTAACATGTTGAAAATATCTCAAAATAAAACCAAAGTGTGACCCGGTTTCGAATCTAATAAATCATAAATTATTTTCGTTTAATCTCTTTAGTTATGTTTTAAAACTCCCTAGTCAAAGCGTAGAGAGTCGTAGTGCCTATTTAAAGTAATATAGCCATGTTAAAGGTGAATAGTAATTTATTACAACATCGTCCACGCATTAAATTCCGCGAACGGTTTGACTAACCTTTCATTAAACCTAATAATATGAGTTTCAGTTTTGTTTTGGCATCGCTTCATTAACCGACACCCATTTGTCTAGTCACATACAAGCACTCCCCTTTATCAAACAAAATTTGCTTCTAAGAACACGATGCCGATATTGTTTGGTAGCTCATTAAGCTACACACATATATATTACACTGAACAAAACTCTGTCTCAAATAGGATTAACAAATTACATACATACATAAATCACGTCTTTATCCCTTACGGGGTAGACAGAGCCTAAGGTAACAAGACCCAAAGACCACGTTCAGCATGATTGTGGGAGTATGGATGGAAAGGGGAGTCAAAACAGTGATGGGTTGCTAGCCACATCGCCTATATAACATGATTCCTAAGATTTTCGCCCAATCCCTCGATGGGCTTTTACCATATGCACGGGAAGAGAAGCAACTGGTACATTCTATGTTTTTCCTTTGCTCCCAGACCAGCGTGGAAGAATTACAAACAAAATTAAAACATTAAGAACAAATTACACATGAGTATAATAGTCCTTTATCTACTAGACTCTAATTAGAGTCTTTACACACTAGACAGGCGCAGGCTGAAAATCAGCACTGCTAAATAAAACTGACCAACTTCGATTCATACAACATTGTCTTGAAAGTAACGTGATTATAAAATACGCTTTTACAAGTTTACTTTTCTCACAGAAACATCTGACGTCAGCCTGTCACATTAAGGTGTTTTCACACGGTAACTCAAAATCAATCTTAGTTTGAGATAAAGTAACAGTGACAGCTGTCAGATTTAAGGGCTTTTTTAGGAAAAATAGACCACTATTATTTACATTAAAATTAGTTTTAAAGTACGGTTAAATTCAGTAATGTTAACATATCTAAACGCTTGCTTTATGCTGTAGCCACATGCGTATTTGTATTTTGTTTTGTTACAGTTATGCATATTTTCTTTCAATCATGTTGATTTCTCTATTTTTTCCTGTCTGTGGCACTTTTTTTTTGCTGTATAGAGAGTACATTACTAAATCTTGGCGGGTCACACTGCCGTGCGTGCTGTTTTTGATTTTGTTTCATCAACGTAGCCATGATTGGATGCAGCAAACCGCACCAGCGTCGAATCACTAATTCGTTTCATTTAGTAGTTATGTGAAATAATTAAAGAACAATTTTATTATAGTAGACTAGCTTTCGCCCGCGACTTCGTCCGCGTAGAATTATCATGCGATGTAAAACAAAAAATCATAATGTTATTTTTGGTAATTCATATTTTGTAGATGTTAACAAACGCCATCACGCCTGAAAAGATTGAGACAGATTAAAGTCAGGAGTAACACAAAGGGCACTTTTTTACCTGGAAAATTACCTAGTTTCCAAGTAGGGGCAGCTAGTGAAAGTAGAATTTTGTTTGTAAACGTTACCCTTTGCGTTACAAACTCACGGGACCATATTGTTTAGCGATCCGCGGCACTCTGCGGTCGTCCCGCATTATCTTGCTTGCTGCGGTCTCTTAATGTCACGCTTGTTTTATTATATTACAGCATTAACGGGCTTTCCAGACAGAGTCGGGTCAGGACCGACCCAAATCATCATTGCGGGTGGTAGGGCCTTGTGCAAGGTCCGTCCGGATCGCTACCACCATCTTACTCGCTAATCCTGCCGCTAAGTAGCAGTGCTTGCACTGCTGTGTTCCGGTGTGGAGAGTAAGACAGCCGGGGAAATTACGGGCACAAGAGGCATTTCGTCTTAGTCCTCTATGTTGGCAACGCATCTGCAATCCCTCCGGGGTTGCGGGTGTCTATGGGCAGTGGTGATCACTTACCATCAGGTGACCCACTTGCTCGTTTGCCTTCCTATTCATATAAAAAAAAAAAAAAAACACCTTTTATTAAAAAAGTTTGCCAGTTAAACAAATTATAATGAAACAGGCTGTTCTCAATTCTCATTTACTATTAGTACTTACCAAATCGATAATTTAAAAATAGTTCTAAACATACATACATATAAAAAAGACAAGATGACAAGACCTAAAGACCACGTTTAGCATGATTGTGGGCGTATGGATGAAAAGGGGAATCGAAACAGTGATGGGTTGCTAGCCACATCGCCCTAAGATTTTCGCCCAATCCCTCGATGGGCTTTTACCATCTGCGCGGGAAGAGAAGCAACTGGTATATTCTATGTTTTTCATATGCTGCCGGACCAGCATGGAAGAAACTAAACATCAAAACATCTTAATAAAAATGGACCCAAAATCGACGAGGATATATGAAGAGATTGATGAATGTGGATGAAGCGACAGAGGTATGTCAGGACCTTAGCAAGTGGAATAAAGTAGTCTCTCCCTACCCCTATGGGAAAGAGGCGTGACGGTATGTATGTATGTATAAAAAAGATGGGATTTCCCAAAGTTACTTTAAATTAACCTTGAATCTTTTGTGATTTTTCCTGCAAATCTTGACCCCGTGAGAAAATCAGGATAAATGTATAATTAGATACATAGTATCTGCTAACAAATAATTAAGTGACAGGGCCAGAGTTAGAGGATAAAGGAGTTTCGCTACAAATTTTAAATCTGCGCGGACGAAGTCGCGGGCAATAGCTAGTTATTTACATTACGTAGTTATTTAACATTAGTAATTAAAATTAAAAATACACTTCATTATGTACTAGTTAGGTTTATTTGAATCGAATGCTACACCCTTCGGCGTAGCAAGCGTCGTAGAGGTTCGTAGAGCGTCGTAGCAATTGCCGTAGCTGGCTACGTTTTTATACATGCGGGTGGTAGGGCCTTGTGCAAGGTCCGTTCGGATCGCTACCACCATCTTACTCGCTAATCCTGCCGCTAAGTAGCAGTGCTTGCACTGCTGTGTTCCGGTGTGGAGAGTAAGACAGCCGGGGAAGTTACGGGCACAAGAGGCATTTCATCTTAATCCTCTAGGTTGGCAACGCATCTGCAATCCCTCCGGGGTTGCGGGTGTCTATGGGCAGTGGTGATCACTTACCATCAGGTGACCCACTTGCTCGTTTGCCTTCCTATTCATATAAAAAAAAAACATTAGGTTCATGTGGTCAAGTGCTACATTAAGTAAATAACTAACTTAAAATCAAACATTCAGTTACTTTTATACCAGCTTCACCCCCGTACCAGTTTTTTTTTTCAAAATATTGTTACAAGAACCTTCTCCTGATAATTACAAACACAATAAAAAAAGAATCAGAGAGATTGATGGCTAGACTCTAGCCTAGATCTTTTCTTCTCATTACCTGTAAAATTGAATGCGTTTTATGTACAATAGAGAGTTATACATACATACGTACTTCCCGCCGTATTCCCTAAACTCCTTCCTTAATTAGCCGTTAAAAAAACTTGGTAAACAACAACAAAAAGCCACGGAACCCCTCGTACGAGAGGTGTATCAAGACCTCTCAGTTACGTGAACGGCCCTCAGGTTTGTTAGCACTGGCCGGTCCGACTAAACGACTTAATAAAGATAGTGGGGAGCGCAACCGGGCCGCGTGTAGTGGGTATCAAACCAGGACCCTTACTCCACCAAAGCTTGTCAGTGACAAGTGACAATTCTGTTTTCATTACAAACTCGACGAGAATCTACGCCGGTTGGTTTCATATTGACCGCGCATTACAAATCAAATTGTCACCTGTCACCGACAATTGTCGAATTGATAAAATAGAGGCCTGTTTGAACGTGGCGGGCGACAGGTGACACTGATTATTCGGTCTGACAGTTTTAAACTCACGGTTTATAACATAATACTTTATCAACGGGATATGTTGTCCATTTGTGTGCCATAATTTTCGTTAGTCTTTTTTTTATGAAGTAGTGCATTTTTTCAGGACTGTAGAAAAATTCATCAGAGTGAAGTAGGTTAGGTTAGTTGACTATCAATATTATAAAAAAAACAGAGAAGTTTCAGCAATAAAACACTGTATGAACAAAACACAGTTACCTTGCTACTCCACTACTTGGGTAACAGATAGCCAAGCCTGTGCGAAATATATATGTTTTTACATGAAAGCCAAACCACACAAACCCAACTATCCCCCACAAAACATGCACGCGTATCGGACCTTCTACGGGTCCATTCTCAAAGTAAGAGTACACGGCAAACAACTGTATTGCATGAAAACCCACAATTTTGCAGGTTTTTGCGACATTTACTTTTACTTCTAATTTCCTTCTACAATTAGGTCGCATCTGTGGTGACTTGGTTAGGTTACTTTGAGAACTACTTATCGGGCTCACATTCGAGCGGTTGATGTCACACCTTGAACATAAATGATGGAATAGCACTGGATGTTAAGTTAACATTAAGTCTACACGCGAACTTGAATTGTTTGTTGCCTTTACGACTATTAACGTTTTGAACATGGTGAAAATAAATATTTCAATTGAATCGCGTGAACAACTTTCGAACTGACGTGACGGCACAGAGCTCGTATAATTTATAAAGTTTGATACACGGCATGCATACTCGAGTGTTTTAAAAGTTAAAAAAATATATTTATATACGGTAATTCCAATAACAAATAAAAGTAGAAATAACTGACCTGTAAAATTAGATTCAAAGTCACTTTGATGTCAGATGGTAAATAAATGACGCCATACGTTGCGCTGCCATCCAAACTTGACAAAGAAAACCCATTAAGGGTGGTCTACGACTCACCTCTTAAGAATTAAGACTGTCCTTATTTATCTGAGACTCAACCTACTCACTACCTCCTGCCTGCGACTTCGTCCGCATAGAATTAGACTTAAAGGCATCTACGACCTTTGACATGTTTATCGCTATCCCGAGGAAACAATCCAATTTTTCGGGATAAAAGTAACCTATGTTTCATTCTAGGCTAGTCCGTCCAGTCATTTCAGCGCGATGAAAGAATGAACAAACATACACACTCACTCACATCGTCACAAACTTTCATATAATTATAATATTAGAAGGATTTATATCCGGATTCTCTGAAACGGTTCTAATGATTTTGTTGGAGTTTTCTATTCACAGGGGTTTTTAGAAGCGTAAAATTAATCTAGCTAGAACGCGTTTATTCCGAGACACCATGATATTCTGAGAATAATTTGATTCCGAGACACCATGTAGGGACTGTTGGCGGAAGTCTTAAAATAAATATACTGACGTACAAAAATAATAGTTCACTTTCCGTACAAAATCGTGTGAAGAATGACGCATTATTTTTGATCGCCAGTGCACTACGATTACTAGCTAGTAAAGTGTACTATCGGGTTCAAGAGACCAGGCCACCAGCCACCTCTGCAACAATGATGGAGTTAGAAAGAGACAGTACAAAAAGCCCACGCGTCAGACTGTATGGCTTCGGCACTAGCTCATGAGCGCGCGAGATATATATTACCCATCTTTTTCTTACTGTTCGGTGAAGAAAGAGATGGGTAGTCATTCTCGCGTGAGACGCAACTCTCGCGCGCTCTCGTTCTAGTCGTGCGGGTTCTTACTGTCCAAAGTGTTCCACATGATCATAGCGGCCATGAATAATTCAACAAGGCAACCGTACATCAGCCAAAGCTATCATGGTCATAATTATGCACTTATGCACTGCATTAGTACAAACTTACGATGCCAACTCTGATTTCCCTCGGGGCTTGCAAGCTCGCAAGTTAACTTTTACTTAGTATAGCGCACGCTAAGTTAAAGGCACGGAAGTTTTTTCATCCAGCCGAGCAGACATGGAAAAAAACACGGTTACACTCGTATTTCTATGATTGTATTGACTTGGTTCGTAAAGAAAAAGAAATAAAAAAGATTTTGTTTTTTTTTGTCATAATGAATAGTTAGAAGTGTCAGGATACTTACCCGCTTATTCATAAACGCTCTGTTAGGCCTCTGCTAATAAATTAATAAAATATTTACATTGATAATACAAATGTTATAGACACGATAATGATTATACATTTGCACAATATGCCAATTAAATAAAGTTCTATTAAATTTGTTATAATTCATTTCTTAATTTTTATTTGACCGGCAGTCTCGTTCTAAAGTAAGTATTATTAAACATTATATTCAAGATCTGTTTACAACGCCATGTTAAGGTTATCCTACACATTCCTAAGTGTCATAAATTCCTCCTTTGTCAATGACCAATAACATTGGTAGGTAAATAAATTATCTCGTTAACAGGGTGTTTTTACGTAGCAAAGTTATTTCTCTAATTTTCTCCAAAAAAACTATAATAAACCCTTTAATTTTTCATACTTAAAATGTGCTCTGAAAGCCGAGTGCTATCAGCTGTAAAAATATCGGCAGCTTATTTGTTAGCACCCTATATGTACATGATATAAACATAGTTTCAATCAGTCTCACCGTGTTACACTGCCGGACCGCCGGTGCGAGAAAAAACCCAAATTAAAAAAGTTGGACCGGAACGAATAAAAAAAAAACTTTTTCGAAACTTATGACATGCGTGGGTTTGAAGGGCACACAGAGCGTATAGAGGTTTTTCCAAACAGTTATTACAAACACAGATTCCAATTTAAAATACGAGCAATTAAAAAAAATGCGTTACACAGCGAGTGTGACTCTTGCCTAATACTTATGTCCTGTCAATCGTTCAAAGGTTAACTGGAAGAGATCCCTTTTAGGGATAAGTTCGCCTTTGTGCATATGTGTTATCCTGTATTCATCTTTTTCTTGTGTTTTATGTACAATAAAGAGTTATACATACATACATACATACGTCTTCAGTAGGTAGCTGATTTGTTACGAAATTTTTTACTGATTTTTTTATTGGAAATTAAATTGAGCAACATTTTTTTTAACGACTAGGAATAAGTGATCGGCTTGTTATTTATGTATATCATATCAGTGTCAAAGTACTCCAACGTTGGTTGTGAAAAGGTTCTACAAGTGGCAGGGTTCCGTTTGGCTGTCTGAACAAGTATTATCTCTCCACATTAGTTCAGTCTCTAGCATTATTTCTTATTCCTTCCGATCTGGTATAGGAGTAAAGAAAAAACTAAGACTATACCTGACCAGTTGCTTCTCTTCCCGCGCTGATGGTAATAGCCCGATGGGCGCTGCGGCTAGCAACCCATCACTATTTTGATTCCCCGTTCCATCTTTACGTCCACAATCATGCTAAACATGGCCTTTAGGTCTTGTTACCTTGGGCTCTGTCTAACCCGTAAGGGATAAAGACGTGATTTATGTATGTATGTATGTACTAGCATTATTAAGAAAAAGGTGTAAAGGCGTAAAGGTGCGACCACACCGTTGCGAAAAAGACCTTGACCGTGCGTTAACGCTACACGTCACTGAGTATACGCGGCGGTGTAGTCGCACCTTTAATACATTTCTTAATTAACATTGCATTACAGTAAAATAATCAGAATTACGCAAGGTCGGATCGGGTTCCCATTGAGCGTTATTTAATTAAATTCCCAAGTAAACAACAAAGCGAATTAAGGCGTTTGTTTTTCAATTAGAACGAGTAATTTCTATTATCCTTATTCCTGACATAAAACTGCAGTGAAAATTTTATGTCACACTTATAAAATGGCGTTCCAGCTTGATATTATAACGCGAAGTTTATTTTAAGTGAAAAGCATTGACGACCTATGAATTAAAAGCAATTAACTCGCCGCTCCGCGAGCACACGTCTAAAGCAATTACGTTTGAGCGACATGTATATTTAATGACTAGTAGACACTTTATACATCTCTACGATTGCTTTTAGTTCGTAGCTCTTTTGATTGCTGTAACGTCAGTCGAAACGCTATCACGTAACGTAACAGTTTGCGTTCAAGTTGCGTTCGGAATAGGTCTTTTATATCCGAATTCCGTTTTGATCGATCGCTTTGATGTGCCGGTAGGCCGGGAGCTTACTACGTCTTTACGGTCTCGATTAACGTAGAACTAACGATTAGATCAAATAAAAGTATTTTCCTTGACAACTTGGGGTTTTGAGTGCTATTAAGCTGAGGATCTAACTTGCTAGTGTTATATATAGAGTTCTAGAGTTAGTACCAATCCTAACCATTTGTGGGACTCTCACAGGGTACCATAAAAACGGCGATAAAAGACCAAACCAAAGCCAAACACCAACAAGAGTGGAAAGCATTGGTAGGCCTAAAGCACTCAAAGCGTTTCATAGGAAACGTCAACTCAAGCTGGTCCAAAAAACTTTGGACACTCAGCAGAAGACAACTCCAATATATAATGGGGGTGCTTACAGGTCACTTCGGAACTAAATACCTATTAGCAAAGATGGGACGACAGGACAATAACGACAATGATTGTAGAATATGCGGCGAAGAGGTTGAAACAATGGAACACATTATGTGCGACTGTGATGCCCTCGCCAGACTAAGAATGAAACTCTTCGGCATCGGATACCCTGAACCAGGAGATTTCAAGGCACTACCACTACGCCCAATCACCCAATTCATAAATGAGGTGGTAAAAGCGATGGAATAGTGCAAAGGAGGGGTAATTACACAAAAGATCCACGAATGGGTCGAAGTGTATCCGCAAGGACCCCTAGATTAAAATAAGATAGTACCAATCCTACTAATATTATAAACGCGAAAGTCTGCAAGTATGGATGGATTGTGAATATTATTCGTATTGCAGTAATTCCAAGAAAATCAAACTCATACTTTGCGGGCTATAGAAATTTGTGTTTTGAGGAAATAATTTTTAAAAACACCACCAACTTGTTACCTCCACGCGTACCCGGTAAAAAAAGTCTTGACAGACAGACCGACAATTAATTGCTCTAAATAGACTCCCCCACTATCTTTTTGAGATACGGTACCCTAAATGATGTCAACGACCTCAACACAGCACATAGCAAACAGGCAAATACTATCGCTCGTAACGTCAATTTCATTCATCATTTCCGAACCAAAAATGCATGCGAATTTCAGTTCAACCCAAATCGCCCTGCCCTAGTTCTACACACGCGATGCCACTGCAACAATCTATGTAAGTCGATAGCGTCGCTAGTGTCTAACAATAACAACCAATTTAGTATGAGGCGTAGTTAGTTCCGCATTCGTCCGCATGGAGTAATAAGTTGGTAGTTGGGCGTGTGTGTCCATTATTTATCCCTTTTGTTTTGTTTAGACTATAAATTGACACACATAGACAAATCACGTCTTTATTCCTTACAGTGTAGACAGAGCCTAAGGTGGCAAGACCAGCTGCAGGCCACGTTTAGCAAGATTGTGGGCGTATAGATAGCAAAAAAAAATGGAATCAAAATAGTGATGGGTTGCCAGCCGCATTGCTTATAACATGATTTCTGATTTTCGCCTGTTCCCTCGACGGGCTTTTACCATCTGCACGGGAAGAGAAGCAACTGGTACATTCTATGTTTTTCCTTTGCTCCCAGACCAGCATGGAAGTAACCATTCTTAAATCTACTTATTAACGGTTAAATTACTTAATAAATATAAATAAATATGAATATTAGGGAACAATTCACACAAACAGAACTCAAAGTAAGCGCTAGTAAGGCTTGTATAATGGGTACTAGACAACGATACTCATACTTATATAGAGAAAAAAATACATTCTTAAATAGATAGAAACATCCATGATTCAGGAACAAAATATTCGAGCATCACACAAATATGTCTTTACCAGGATTCGAACCCGGGACGCAGGCAGGGTCACTACCAAGCCAACCATGTCATCAAACACAATCGTCCTCACGCCACAAACAACCTCTATTATTCTAAAAGGGCGACACAACAAAAAATCTCAGCGTGCTTTTTTTTTAAATATTTGCCCAAGCATGTTTACACCGCACCACGATGTGTAACTAAGTGCGCCCGCTCTCATTAAAGAACAATAATGAGGGTAGGACGCCGCCGCAGCGCGCTAATTGATGTAGTCATGCGTTTTATTAGAGTACATAATTTTTCTGAAGGGTTGTAATAACATTGGTGCTGGTGTTAAGCTTGATAATTATACATACATACATACACACGTCTATTTCCCTTACGGGGTAGACAGAGCCTAAAGTAACAAGACTTGAAGGCCACGTTAAGCATGGTTGTTAATAAATACTGTCATATTTATTTTGTACTTCCATGCTGGTCTGGGAGCAAAAGGAAAAGCATAGAATGTACCAGTTGCTTCTCGTCCCGCGCAGATGGTAAAAGCCTATCGAAGGAATTGGCGAAAATCTTAGGAATCATGTTATAGGCGATGCTGCTAGCAACCCATCACTATTTTGATTTCCCTTTCCACCTATACTAACTGTAAGAAGTAAATACAAAAAGCATTCACTCAAAATTGACATTTCATGATTAAGAAAAACTAAAACAAAATCCAACGTCAACCTGTTTAATTAAAATAGATGTATTCAAACCGCAGCTAGATAGATGCGTCGCGGTATAATATATCGCATGTATTTTTCTGAATGTGTACAGCCGTGCTCAGTTACCGAAGAGCACAATACGTTTCGGTATCAGTTGGTAACAAGAGATTGTTATAAGGCACGGACCGAGATGGGAACAATAGGAACGGCGAGCGGCAGAACTAACGTTTCATGCGATAGTCATCCGGGAATAGAAACGGCACGGCAATCTTGATTGGCCGTACGCTATTTAGATTGGGTCTCATTGGACCGTTGTATTCAACGAGTTTTGCATAACACGGGTCGAAATTTTGACAACATAAGCAGATAATGTATCATAATGGGGGTTTTTATTTAAAATCGGGAAGAGAATTGCACGCGTGAATAATGGCTATTTTGAACAAGATGCATAATTTTATTATTTACACACACACAAATCATGTCTATATCTCTTTCGGGGTAGACAGAGCCCGAGGTAACAAGACCTAAAGGCCACGTTTAGTATGATTGTAGGCGTATAGGTGGAAAGGGGAATTAAAATTGTGATGGGTTGCTAGCCGCATCGCCTAAAACATGATTCCTAAGAATTTCGCCTATGCCCTCGATGGGCTTTTGCCATGTGCGCGAAACGAGAAGCAACTGGTACATTCTATGTTTTTAGTTTGCTGTCAGACCAGCATGGAAGTAGTTCATTTAAAAGCCGTTTATTTAATTTGAATATTCGTAGCTTATAAATAGCGACAAGTAAAATATTATTTTTAAAGGCAAACCTAGAAGTTATTTTGTATGACGGTGGATATGTAATTGACGATAGGAGACAGACTAAAAACGCATTGTCGGTAAACCAATAAAAATCAGTCAAGTGGGTGTCGGACCATTAATATACAAAAATGTTCTGTTGCCAAATGATTTTGTCTGTTTGTATAAAACGCTGTATCTTGCACATTACATTAGATTGTTATAATAGCCAAATCAAATATTAACTAACTTCTGGTTGAGACTCAAAAATCAAACCATACATACATACACAAATCATGTCTTTATCCCTTACGGGGTAGACAGAGCCTAAGGTAACAGGTACCTACAAGACACATTTAGCAAGATTGCGGGCGTATAGGTGGAAAATGGAATCAAAATAGTGATGGGTTGCTAGCCTCATCGCCTATAACATGATAAATCAAACCATGTAATAGTTAATTAGGTAATCTACAAAAAACGCTACCCTTTCTATGTCAAAAGCAAAATAAAACGTTACACGCCATTTTGACACTAATTTGAAAAATGAAAGAATCCGAGTCTATATTTTAAGTTATTCAAAAGATTATTATCAGAACCAAATTAGTGAAAATCACAAAGTCACGCCAAACGTAATCATTTTCATTACAAAGCCTGTTATAAAACGTGTTTTGAGCAAACTAATAAATGGTGTACACGAATGATTTATTGTTAGGCGAGTAAATAAAAAAAAATCTAAATACCATTTTAATAAATACACTTTAGGTACATTTTAATTATTTGCTGACAGTTCAAAGTATTACGGATAATGCTTTGAAATTTGTTCTGCCACAAGCTTCAGTAAAAAATAATGCATAACCTTTTGCAACCATTTTTTTTCAATTTTGCTCTACATAAAAAAAACCTAAGACTTTTTTTTAATCCTCCAAATAAGTTCAGCCGGTTTATCTTCTAAAAACTACAAAGTCACAAGCGTTTAAACTTACAATATTAGGATATTTTCAAGGTATCGGCATAAGTTTTGATTATCCAAGGAACATTTCATGATTTCCCTTGTGTTTATGTTCTGTTTTCGTGGTTACAGTAAAAAGAGCTGAAATAATATTGTATCTACATTATTATTAATAAAGTTCGGTTAAACTTATATTTGTTCAGACCTGAATAATAAGAATGTGAGTGTGTCAGGTGTTTCAAATATTGGAAAAAGCGAAGTTTCATTCACAATAAAACGTTAAAACAGAAGGCTTGATATTTATACAGACTAAATAAACCATTTTCTGCCTGTGCAAAGTTTTATCGCAAACAGGATTTTCACGCAGCATAAATAAAAGTGATCTAATCTTTTTACAAACAAAAGAGTAAATAGAACGTTAAAGTACAAAAAAATATCAGAATGTAGTAATGTAATAAACTAATTCGAAAAACCGAATAAACATACACACAAGTAATCATGAAGTCATCATTCTAATGTCTATACCTCATTCGATATCGTAAAAAGAATTTCAAATTTCGTTACCTGGAATTTGACAAATTGCTTTGAAAAATACAAAACAAAACACAACATGTTTTTTACCAATATTGAAAAACAAATCAAAATTCGAATAGCATTTTTTTTAAAACCACCGTCGTACACAACGCAAACTCCACAATCTCCTACGCATAATACCTTACGACTTTTATTTTTTAAACGGGGTTACCAGAAACCGGCATGGCAAAGGGAAAGCTTGTTTTGTTGATCACGTTCTAACCGAGCGTGACAGGTGGCCTACGCAACAAGGGGTCAACGAACTTTAAGGCTCTGTTCGCAAATTACAACCGACGCTACGAAAATAAGTAAATACTGTTGTAGAATAGAATACATTTTCATTGATAACTTAGACTCGTGTAAATTCAATGTAGTTTTTAATGAATGAAAATGCAAAACAATATCTACATCAAGTGTACGATTGATTAATTATCCATGTAATCAATTCCAATTGAATTAGTAACAAATTTAGATACACTTTGATTACAGTAAAAACGAACAACGTTCGTAATCAATTCCAGCTCCAAACAAGCAACTTCTGCTGTTGATTAATTGTTTATACATGATTTGCTCAACTAGAATCTAGGGCTGAAATTTAACACAATCCAATAACGAAAATTGCATGTTACGATCGAATTCCGAATTGATGTAACGCGCGATCAACTCTACCACAGCTGTATTGTAGTAAAAACAACTGAACGTCACATGTCGAATCCACTTCTCGTCATTCCTGCCTGTATGAATGTAGGTAAGTAATTGAGCACAGCTTTGTGTCGTTTCATAGGAGAAACAAAAACGCCAAAATCTCAACGTAAACGCAAACGTAATCTTATCAAAAAACTCACCATTCAAAACGCAAGCGCCGGCCATTCTAACAGTACACACCTAATATATCGCAACGCTCACACTACCCTCAAACTTACGCCAAAATAAAACTGTGTTTCAATAATTTTTATTCACAAACCGATTGAATTCAACACACTGGATACACAGTCGCGATTGGTCGCGGCGCAGGGCGGGCGGGCGGTGCGCTCTCGCCGGTAACCGGACGGTAACTGCCGCCCGCCTAGAGTCAGCTCCCCGCCCGCCCTTGCTGCCCTTTCTTTGTTTCGCATCCCCACCAACTTAAGGTTATCAATTGAGGTAAGGGATGGCTTTAATATGTTGTAAAGGTGCGTTTTTGATGTGATTTTCATTGTGTAGTTGACAATACAATACAATAACTCTTTATTGAACACCACATATAACAACCAAAACAGAAAAAAGGTATACAGAATATTACAAGGTAACAATGGGGGGGGGGGGTGTATGTAATTAAGTTTGATGTTATAGATGATTTTGATTTCTTAACGTACACATATTTATTCCCTTGACACCGGATTACGCATTTAACTTTACCGCATTTCATTATAAATAGTTTATTGAATCAGGCGTTACTTTGCGGAGGTCCATTTCAATGAACAAAAATTATTTACCTTGCTACTCCGCTGCTCACGTGCAAGATAACCAAGCCTGTGTGAAATAATAGCAAGCAAGTTGCAAGAGAAGGCAAGTGGGAGTAGCAAGGTAACTATTTTCTTGTTCATTGCATTCATTACGTCTGTAGAAATTAATTCTTCAGAAAATGTTTAGAAAGATCTCAAAGAGCTCTTTTAACATTTGTTTTATACTAATAGCGTTCTTGGAAAGAGCCATGAAGTACGCTGCAAGAAACACGACAGAGAGATTTTTCTACATAATTAATTCAAATAAACTAAACAAAAGAACATCTATTTCATCTATACTCCTTTAAAAAAGCATTTTGCGGTTTCATGTTGCTTCCATGCCGGTCTGGGAGCAAAGAAAAAACATAGAATGTACCAGTTGCTTCTCTTCCCGTGCTGTTGGTAAAAGTCCATCGAGAGAATTGGCTGGCATAGGAATCATGATTTTTATAGGCTATGCGGCTAGCAACTCAACACTAATTTCCCATTTCCACCTATACCCCCACAGTCACGCTAAACGTGACCTTTAGCTCTTGTTACCTTAGGCTCTGTCTACTCCGTAAGGGGTAAAGACGTGATTTCTCTCTCTCTCTCTCTCTCTCTCTCTGTGTGTGTGTGTGTGTGTGTGTGTGTGTGTGTGTGTGTGTGTGTGTGTGTGTGTGTGTGTGTGTAAGTGGGTGTGGGTGTGGGTGGGGGTGGGTGTGTGGGTGGTGTGGGTGTGGGTGTGTGTGTAAGTGGGTGTGGGTGTGGGTGGGTGTGGGTGTGTGTGTAAGTGGGTGTGGGTGTGGGTGTGTGTGGGTGTGTGGGTGTGTGTGGGTGTGTGGGTGTGTGTGTAAGTGTGTGTGTGTGTGTGTGTGTGTGTGTGTGTGTGTGTGTGTGTGTGTGTGTATGTGTGTATGTTCTGATCAGTAGATAAAAGTTAATGTAATTATTTATTTAAAGTGCCCAGAATATACTTATTCCGCCTTGACGACCCAACCATTAGCGTTATTCTGTTTTTATACTTTTGAACACGCTCCAATAAATATGTCGATTTCACTAAGATCAAACACAAATAAGGAAAATGTCGCGTCGTGTGGGAAGTAAGATTAATATTTGATATCATGTCACATTATATTCGTAATTGCTAATATACATTAAGACAGCCGGGGAAATTACGGGCACGAGAGGCATTTCATCTTAATCCTCTAGGTTGGCAACGCATCTGCAATCCCTCCGGGGTTGCGGGTGTCTATGGGCAGTGGTGATCACTTACCATCAGGTGACCCACTTGCTCGTTTGCCTTCCTATTCATATAAAAAAAAAAATATTAAAAAAAGAAACATACATAAATCACGTTTTTATCCCTTACGGGGTAGACAGAGCCTAAAGTAACAGGAGCTAAATGTCACGTTTAGCGTGACTGTGGGCGTATAGGTGTAAAGTTGTATCAAAATAGTGATTGCCACAATCATGTCAAACCTGGCCTTTAGATAGTGTTATCTGAGACTCTGTCTACCTTGTAAGGGATAAAGATGTAATTATGTATGTATGCATAAAAGGATTTATTTCGCTGTCTGTCAGTCGTCAATTTGGTATAGTTTCATACGAACATCACACACACATACACACACAATATATTTGCGCTCATGTACTCGTAGTAGAAGTACTCGTATTATGTATTTAGTAGCTCTTGTCAACTCTGTAAGGGATGAAGATGTGATTTATATGTTTGTATGTATGTATTTAGTAAGAATTGCCAACTAATGACACAATTAGAACAAAATCGGTGGAACTAATATTCTCAAACCATAATGTTTCATCCGATGTCTAGTACCCATTTTACAAGCTTTGCTTAGTTTGGAACTAGGTCCATTGGTGTCAATTATCCCAAGATATTATTGTCCCAAGATATACATCCTACTAATATTATAAACGCGAAAGTTTGTAAGAGTGGATGGATGGTTGGATGTTTGTTGCTCTTTCACGCCAGAACGGCGGGACAGATCTGGATGAAATTTGGAACATAGATCAGTCTGGAATAACACAGTAGACTACTTTGCTATCCCGGACAATAGCGTAATTCCTGCGGGATAGCGATAAACGAATTCTACACAGACGAAGTTGCGGGCAACAGCTCCTACTGGTACATTATAATATCGTTATCTATCCTATACAAACCACGCAATATAGTAGGGATATACGAGTCATTGCATTTCAAGCAATATCACGTTCGGCAGTCTAAGCCAGTTCGCTACAGCTCTAGCAATCGAACCGCAAGCATCGGTATCCAATACCAGGGCTGAGTTAGCAGTGCGGTTTGTAAAGCCATATCTATATTAACAATCAACCTTATACAATGATATACAACACAATATATTATAGTAACCCCCTTATTCACAAACGCTCTGTAGGCTTCTGCTAACTATAAACGATTGCTACGTTTGTCCTTATCTGTGAAAGGTAAATGAGTCGTTTTCAAAAAAATGTACATTGTTAAGGGCTTATATTGTACAAAAAAATCGGAAAATATTTTTTTGTGCTCTATAAGAGTTTTTCTAGACATTGTTTTTGATTTATAGGAACTCAAATTGTTGAAATATTGTCAATTCAAGCTGTCTTTTGTTAAGTTGCCATCATTCGGTATTATATTAACATTAAGCCTATTAAAGTTGTCTGAAATTAGATAATCGTATAATATTAGGTAATTGGTAGAGATCGCTCTGTAGCGATAAGGCCGCCTATTGTTACCTTGTAATATTCTGTATACCTTTTTCTGTTTTGGTAGTTATGTGGTGTTCAATAAAGAGTTATTGTATTGTATTATTATGTCTAACACTGGTATCACAAGGCGTCCAACGGAATTGTTACAGCATCCAGTCAACTTCAACCGTTATTAAATTTATTAACACTAGTTAATTAACGGGTTACGCTGCCTGCGCTGTATTTATTAAATTCCCGTTATCCGTTACATTAATTGAGTAACGATAACGTTATTTTCCCATTTTCGGGAGCGAGGCATCGCCTGTAACTTTATTACGATACTATGATAAAATGATTACGGTCGGCTAAATTAATATCGTTAGATAGGTTTTCGGGATTTGTTTCATAGATCATTGAACTTACTAACTAAGAATTTTATTGACACTAGAATAGTCCAGTAGCTCGGAGTCTTTGAATGATTATATATATAAGAAGTCTCGGACTCGTTTCCGGTCGAAGCAAATATTATTAGCTTTGAAAATTTTATTTTTCTTCTCGACACTAGTATGTGTGTATTCCAACCGTTGCCTGGTACCATTAGTACAAAATTTGCTGCTTAGTTTTGGAACTACGTCAATGTGTCCCATAAGTTAATTTAACCATAGTATTATAAAAATAAATGTATTTAATAATTTTTAAAGTAAGGATGTTACAATATTGTTCTAACAGAGTTTAGAGGTAAAATTCTAGTTTAATTAGTTCAGCTTTTAGCTTGTAAAGATGCCACGGAAAAATAAAGAACCTAGGTATACTATTATTATTGTTTGTCATCAAAGTGCGCCTCAAGAATATTTGTTAAAAATGTAATATACATTTTTAGCAAGTATTTTTGTAGAGCGTTTTCCAAAAAAAGAGTTCACAATGTAAATTTTTTCCAGAATTTAAATATTTTTGATTTTTCTTACTCAGAATTGTTTACCCTATTCATTCTCATTACAAGAAAAAATGTGTCCCTGATTTTACTACGGATTTTTCCTGTTCGTCACGTTCCATACATACCTATATGAAAGAAAGTGACGAACTGGAATTAAAATTTTGGGACCCAGTTTTCTTGACAAAGGATCTATAGGGTAAACGATTCTGAGCAAGAAAAACCCAAAATAATTAAATTTTGGAAAAGGTCCTTGTGAGGACTTTTTTTTAAAAACGCCCTGTAACCGTTTTTACATCGTCATGCAATCTACGTATGCATATCAATTTCCAAGTCAATCCAAACACTACAATTGAGAGAAATTCCACTTGAATGGTCACTAACATTTGTACTTACCTACCTAAATGTCGAGTTATAAAGACGGTACATAATATGCCATCACACCACTTTCCTGTAGGCAGAGACTACTTCGTTCCACTTGTCACGACCCTGACATACCATTTTCGCTTAATCAAAATTCATCAATCTCATAACACATGTTCGAGTTATACAATTAAATAAAACCTTGTACCTAATAAAACTTTTTCATACGTAAGTTAAAATAAAAAATGACATAGTTTATATTTCCATACCCATTAGGCCGCTACTAAAAGCTTTATAGACGACATGCTACCGATAAAAACATGTTAGTTTTACGATACAAGAACCATTAACCATTGTCAAAAATATATCGAACGGTGGTCGGTGGCTGAATGTTCGACATTACAATGTCAGTTCGTATCGACGATCTAGAATAGGACCTCAGATCAATTACTAAAGCCTAGATACCGCGTTAAAATTTAACTAGTGACATCAATATGTACATCTCTTAATTCACATGAAGAAATCAACAAGCTGGAAAGAGATAAATGTAGCATTATCTAGTCTGCCTGTACAGGCCGTACACACCTGAAATGTCAAGTGGTCTCTTTGGTCTAGTTTTACGCTACTAATTTAAAAAGTGTTTAAAATCATATTTCCCGTTGAGAACAGCAGGTCATCTGTATTAAGTTGTATTTGAAATGGTTATGACAGGTAAATATTTGCAAGTCGACCAGTGATTGATTTTCATAAACCTCTACCTAACAGTAAAGTTTTAAAATAAGGTGAAAGTGGTATTGTGTGCCTAAGGGTCGTATAAATGGCTTGTATTGTTTTGGGATGTAAATCTCATTCGTCTCGCAAAGAAAATGAACGGGAATATATAAGCTTCCATCGGTGAGTACATTTTTACGTGTTTTCAATATTATATGCTAACCAATTTGAGCTGAATTAAAATTTATAAACCTAAAACTTTGATTATTGTAACAAATAAACATTTTGGACTCAATAAGGGCGATGAATCTTCGAGATAATTAGGTAATTTGTAATAGCTTAGAGGTTATGAGGTATGGGTGATAGTGATGTTCCTGTTCATTGCCAGTTTCATCGATATCGAATTACTTTCCTAAACTTTGTATTGTGGACTAAATTATTTATATAAATAATGACGTAATAATAACAATTACAGATTTCCTATGGACGAACAATAAAATTAAAAATTAAGTGGTGCCAAATTATTCCGCAAGGGAAACAAGCCACCACAAACACGAGACATATTTTAACTAATTCCAGGATCGGACAGGTGCAGGAACAGACTATTATCAAGATGTGTTATTATTATATTCAAATGAATGCTTAAAGCTATTTTGATTGAACCGCGTTTATTCATTTTGCTGTTTTTAGATTCCAACCGTCGCTATGGAAGTCGATGAATGCCAAGCTACCACAAGCACGACACATATTTTAACATCTGATTCAAGGCTTGGAGAGGGTATTGTATTCCCATTTTACTTTAATTTAAAAAAGGTGCTCGCTAGTTTAAATAATGTTTTTTTTTTAATTCAGGAGTCTACCTAGTAGGCTTACTTATCGGTGTACGTAATGATATAATATAACGATGCTCTCCAAGCTAGGACAAATCCCGTGAAACCCGGACGGCGGCCCTAATTATGTGTAAATACATGATAGTCATCAGTAGTTTTTTTTTTTTCAGTATAATTCCTGCGCCGATGGAGGTTGAGATTGAATACCCCACGACAAGTTCTACATGTTGTCCAGAATTAAGGAAGCGGGTCAGTCAGCTGGAACAAGATTTGGACAGAGTGAAGAAGGTTTCAAAAAGACGTATTCTTAAAACTGTACAGTATTACTAACTGCAAATCTGGAATATTACTTATCTAGGTGTACCCAAACAACATATCAAAAATGCAAGTTTACCGCAATTATTGTAATTTAAGCGTCTTTTTTTGTACGATATGACTGATCTAAAAGTAAAGAGGATAATAATGTAAATAATGCCATTTAAAAAACATTTCGATGTGTAGGTAATGCTAAGATGTTATTGATTTTAACTGAAAATGTAAATTAAAAAATATATTATGTGAACATGTCCAGATTTTTGTTTTTTTATTCCATGCCGAATTTAAAAATTGAAGGGCAAACCTCAGATTAAGGCCATACTAATTGCAGTTTTGAGCGTAAGTCTGAGCCTCTGAATATCCTCTAAATACCAAAGCAATTTATTTTATGCTAAATAAAGTCTATCCATTATCTTAGTGGACAGCGACGCTTTGTCGGTGGCGGTCACAGCTTTATCGGCACTGGCGACACCACATCAAGAATCTACGTTTTAAACTCGTATAGGGTGTACAAATACCAAGGTAAGAAAATGGGTAGACGGTGGTACAATATACAATAACAACCTTCTCTCTTACAGTCTATTCAATTACAGATACTTTTTACTGACTTGAAAACAAATCTCTGAACGATTAAATTATTTATTTGAAACCGCTGTTTGATATCCAGGGATTTCTCGAAATTTCATTTAAAGCCGGGGTACGGGGTATTCTGCTACCACCCTAGCCATACATTATTCTGACTAGAACCCCGCGATCATTTAAATAGTCATAAGGAGGCATCGCCTTTTTACCGCGTTATGCTCCATACCGAAAATCCATCCACACCAGAAGACCCTACACAATCTCAAAATATCGATAATAATCTTTCGATAAAACTTTTTGCTACATCTCTATGGATTTTGAACAGTGGAGGAACAGTGTACAACCTTGTAGTTTTGAGTACCTAAGAAATATATAGACTACCTTTTCTCCCATTATCAAACGTCGTATGAGTAAACGGTCAAGCTATATGTAACATTGTTTTGATATTAGGGCGGTATCTAGGCTTTAGTAATTGATCTGAGAATAGGACCATTAGGTTTATGAGTTAGTATGACGGCAATTCTTAATGTTCACAATAAAACTGAGACATTGTTGTATTTGCACATTAAAATAAACGTATTCAGCTTTGTACTGAACGTTTGCGTAACATAACATACATACA
The DNA here is from genome assembly GCA_932294345.1 of Pandemis cinnamomeana. Taxonomy (NCBI): domain Eukaryota; kingdom Metazoa; phylum Arthropoda; class Insecta; order Lepidoptera; family Tortricidae; genus Pandemis; species Pandemis cinnamomeana. The sequence continues at coordinate 12,235,203 of OW028710.1, read as the reverse complement.
TACCGTCACGCCTCTTTCCCACAGGGGTAGGCAGAGACTGCTTTGTTCCACTTGCTACGATCCTGACATAATTCTTTCGCTTCATTCACATTCATCAATTAAAGAGACTAAAATTTCCTTAAGCGCCATTACTGAAAATGTATACACAATACATACATACACAAATCACGTCTTAATCCCTTACGGGGTAGACATAGCCTAAGGTAACAAGACCTAAAAGCCACGTTTAGCATGATTGTGGGCGTATAGGTGGAAAGGGCAAATTAATAGGATGGTCATAAAATAAACCTAACCTAACCTAAACCAGTCTATAGATGACACTATCAAAAAAGTTCATTTAGCTAACAGTTTCGCGGAAAATACCATTGAACAATTATGTATTTTAACCCGTTACACAATATAAACGTTGTATATTCTGCACCCGAGAGAAACATTATTTTGTACAATAGGTCAGATGATATTGTGGTCGAAGCTTTCCACCCCTAAACTAGGTGTTAAACCTGTGTCTTAGGGGCTTGAGTTCGTCCGTCTGTGTCAAAACAACATGGAATAGTACAGTGTAACAGCAGAGCAGACTGATTCTAATTGCACAAGTAAAGTAAAGTCTAAAAATAATACGATGCGAAAGGATTTTGCACGACATCTGTAAGATCATGTAGCACGAGTCAGTTAAAACACTTCAATTAACATGCTTTCAGCTAAATGAGAATCTGCCGAGTTCGCTGTACATCGCTGGCTCAGGCGACAGGTGTTCTGGGTCTCAGCGGTCGCGGCGCGCCGACGGCTCAATGAATAATGTATACCACAGATCGGTGCACGGTGCGTCGATAGCATTATTTTGTAACGAGTGCCTGGTACGGGATCGTACAGACGGGCGACTTGTGATCGAAGACTATTTTTCAGGATTTAAAGTATGTACGTAATGCTAAAAATAGTGTTACAAGTACGAAGGTTTTTTTTTAATTGCAGTGTTTTTTTAATTTATTTACCCACATCGGTGTCGGAAGAATTCACGATGCTACTATCGTTCACAGGAAATTTAATAACAAACAACAACACAAATCACGTCTATATCCCTTACGGGGTAAACAGAGCCTAAAGTTGTCACCTTAGGCTCTGTTCACTTATAATTAAAAAATGCATGCTAAAATTGTAAGTAGGTACTTATTTAAAAAGTTAAAAAAAAATAGTTTCGTATTCAATGTTTTATTTATTTATTACTAGCGACCCGCCCCGGCTTTGCACGGTATATTATGCATGTATTATACACATAATCCTCCCTCTTTAATCACTCTATCTATTAAAAAAAACCGCATCAAAATCCGTTGTGTAGTTTTGAAGATATAAGCATACATAGGGACATGGGGACAGAAAAAGCGACTTTATTTTATACTATGTAGTGATGATACCTGGACTAGAAATATTATTTCAATATTATCAGCTTTTTGAACACAGAAAGTAGTGAATAAATATTTTTTTCCGATCTTTTGATTCTCAAATACTTTTCCCGATCTTTTTTTGTAAAGCCACCCCTGTAGAGTATACCCTAATCTTTCTATCATAGACATAAAACATCTCTTCTACAAAAGGGTGCAGCAATAGGGTTCGTTGCACTCGTAGGTATTCCCCATAAAGTTTAGTAATCAAATCTACCGGTCTGACTTCGCAAAAGGCAAGGGGGTGGTCAGTACTCGATTGAACGACGTCATAATTGCATTCTTCGGGGCAGTGAATAATTGGTGATTTTCTTTTGTACGCATGTAATTAATTTTGTTTTGTTGTTCAGTATGCTTAGTGTAGGTTTTCGATCACAAAGTACCTCTCGAACGCGTTTGCTTTAAAATGTCAAATACTATGAGAACGGTTTGTTGCCGTATCGATCCGCAAGTGGCGCTGCCAATTTTTCCATAGTAATTGAGACGTTTACGGGAACGCGTTCGAGACGTTTTTATATGCAAAGACTCACACTGGAGGCTCAGAATATTTATACAGATATTGCTTTACAAGTTTTAGAAAAACATTTTTAAAAGCCAGGTACCAGATGTTTAATTTTATGAACTCTACTTTTTTTTTTAAATTTTCTTTCATAAGACTCCGGTTATTGCTATGTTTTATAATAATAATAATAATAATAATAAATCTTTATTTCGGACCAATAATTATCCATAGAAATTGTTAGTAATTTACATTAAACTTATAAATGTAAGGTTAGCAAATAAAAGACAACATTATAATAACTTAAGTACTATTTGACAGCAAACTGAGCCGCACTTCTTATCATCCCATTCCAATATTTAAGGATCGGGCAATCAAATCCGCCGGCTATCACTTGTAGAATGCTGTTGTGACTTGACCTTGCTCGTCCCAGCAGCGAGACAATCTTTTTCCGCATTATGGCATGGAAACCGTCCGTCCGGGCTTCAGCGAACATGCCAGAGGCGCTGCACCGGCTAGGTAGCCCCAACAACATTCTAAAAGCGTTGTTATACTGCACGCGGAGGGCGTTGTAGGCTCGCTTCGTATACCGAACCCACAGGCTGCTCGAGTAAAAGGATTGACAGTAAGCTTTGAATAGCGTTATTTTGACTTCAGATGAACATCGAGCAAACCTGCGAGCAAGCATATTTGACCTCACCGCCAACGCTCTACGCTCCCTTTCTATATCTAGATCATCACTAAGGTCACACGATATGATGTGACCCAGATACTTTACATTATTTACTACTTTCAGTGCAGTACCATTTAGTACAACTCGAGGTATTAATTTCGGTTTAAATGTACTAGTTTTAAAAATTAAAAGCTCACTCTTACTCGAGTTGTACTCCAAACCATGATTTCTCGCATAATCCTCACAAGTAGCCAGCAGCTTATTCAACGCATTTACAGACGGACTCAGCAACACCATATCATCGGCATAGCTGATGTTATTGACGCAATGTCCACCAATATGGCAGCCCGTATGCATGCTGCTGAGTTCGCCTATCAGGTCGTTAACATACAAGTTAAACAGCTTCGGGGATGTTAATCCCCCTTGCCTAACTCCACATTCTAGTTGATACTCATCAGACATGGCTTCCGCCCACCTCACCTGATTTCTCTGGTTCTGGTACCAGTACTGAAGGATCCTGACACATTCATTTGGTATACCCGTATTACCCAGCTTTTGCCAAAGGATATCGTAATTAACACGATCAAATGCCTTTGACAAATCTAGGAAACAAGCATATATCGGTGTCTTCCTCTCAGTATAGTACCCGACAATGTGCTTTAGACACAGTATAGCACTTTCCGTGGACAGCCCAGATCTGAATCCGAACTGAGCGTCGCGAATTTCAAGATACTTTTCTAACTGTAAATCAAGCACACCATCGAGTATCTTGGCGGTAATAGTCGCCAGTGAAATAGGACGATAGTTATTCTTTTTAGAAAGGTCGCCAGTTTTATTTTTTACTATAGGCACAACAATTGTCTTCATTAGTGCTTCAGGCAGGTACGAATGACACAAACACAGATTAAAAAACAGTGCCAACACCCTCGGCAAGTGAAACCCGGCATACTTTAAGTGTTCAATACTAAGACCATCATGACCAGGTGACTTACCTCTCTGCATTTTGTTAATGATATTTGCAATTAATTTGTCTGTGATAAATAAGTCACGATTGGCCTCGATGGTCCCAGCATCAAGCACAGGCGCCGAAGCTAATTGAGTATCAAGCATTGACCGAACAGTAAAATGCCCCCGAAACAAATCCGCGATCTCTTTAGGATCACACTTATCCTCTACGCTCACAGGAACGCCCGGCCTCACATTCATGTTCCTTGTCCCCTTCCAAAAATCTTTGAAGTTTCCGTTCTTATGGGCATCGGCAAGCCTATCCATTTTAAACTGGTCTTGTCTATCCTGGCACCACTTTAACCTAGATTTAAAAACTTTCCTACTACGAGCCATTTCATCAAAAACCTTCCCTTGACGCGGCTTTCCAGCAAGTATCCAGACCTGGAAGTGAAGCCTGGCCTCTCTGTGAGCTCCCGCTACATATTTGTTCCACCCGGCTATGTAACCGCCGTTTCTGCGCTTTTTAGATTTACATTTAAAAGTCCTTACGGACGCATCTGTAAGAGCGGTCACAATGCCGTAGTACATGTCATCAAGAAATATACAGTGTTCAGAATTAGTACACAATTTGTCACAACAGTCACGCATTTCTTCCGGAAAATCAATGTCTTTTAACCGACCACCGCAAAACTCCCGATACCTCTGTATTTGGTCATCCTGCCTGTCACCCCATAAAACCATGTTCATTTTTTTTAAACTATAAGGTTCAACTCCAACAGGCTTTACCATATCAATATTACATTCTACAATAACCGGAAAGTGATCAGACCAAAACACGTCATAATTAACTGATACGTTACTTATTGTGTTCCAAGCACATTTGGTTACTAGACAATGGTCTAACCACCTCTTACAACCGTATACATCACTTATATAGGTATATGAATCTGACATTAAACCTAACTTTTCAATGTCGGCACAGATCCAATCCTGCTCAGCACTAAAACTAAGCATTTCACTGAAAAACAGTTCATTTGGGTGCGCATTAAAGTCACCTAAGATATACACAGCTTGAACGTCACTATTGTCCATTATTATCGACGATACAGCACTAAGGCATTCCGTGAAGACAGGCAAATTTTCCACAGAATCAGTAGGCATGTAGACACAAAATACTAACATAGTTATCCCATTACTCGTTATCCTAACTGCCGCGATTCTGTCATTGTTACAATCAATAACAGACACTGCTCGAAACTTGTTTTTACGCCATAGAATACCAACGCCCCCATACGGTCTTCCCCTGAGCAGCCCCACCGAAACATCAACAGCTGATTTCCCTACCCAGCCAAAGTCACTGTCAACCGTGCCGAGCAGAGGAACATCAAAAGGCAACAGCCATGTTTCCTGCAACGCTACAATATCCGCGTTTTGACACAGTACTCTAACTCCCTCTACCGACCGCTTAAGCAACCTACAATTAAAACTAACCATTTTACATATATGATCATTGTTACACATTGTTTGTTCTATCGATTTCGTCACGGCCTTGCAGTTAAAACTCACAAGTTTAGTAGTAGTAGTAGTGATGTCCTTATCCATGAAATTAAGCAATCTACTTTGCCTCTGCATTATTCGAACGCTTTGCCCCGAAATCAACAAAACGGCGGAATGAAATACCCTCAGGCCACAAGTTCTCATCTAAGAAAGTAGACAGTTTATGTTGCGGAACAAACACTTTATAAGCCTTGTAATCCCTCTTCTGTTTCATTTTTACTTCAACTAAGTTTACCGTCAGTTGTGTTTTACTGAATATGTAGTCACTAATATCACTCGCAACCACTTGCATTCCCACATTGTTAATAAAAAGGGGAATCTTAATGTCCGCCGCCTTAAATTTACTATGGGAATTCTTCGCAAGACCCTTTGCTCCAATAAATTGGTTTCTCAGTTTTTTCCTCTGTATCTCAATCCATTTATCATCCCGATGATTTACAAATTCACCACCTTTCCGTGCCTGCTTAGCATATGAATCCTTACTATTGCCACTGTTCGGTACATCATGTATCACAATCGCACGCTGCTCTCTGCTACCATTGTTGTCAAGCTCGGGCTGCCGCGAGGCCTTCCGCTGTGTACGTGCATCGGTTTCGAAGGTCCCTGTCGCTCCAATAACTCTACTGCTCCCGGCTACAGGTGACTGCAACGGCGATACCATTGGTGAACTATGAGTCACGTTCGATGTGTTTGCTCCCTCAAGCGTGTTTTGAGAATTATTTTGAGGTCCACTTCGCGATAAATCTAATATTCCAATCGGACCACTGTTCACCTGAATCGAACGGTAAACATATGGGTTGCATGCACCTCTTTTAGTATTTACGAAGTTCGTAGACTCGAAACCACCACCCACTAAAGCCTGCCGCGACCTCAGCAGCTCCGATCTCAATTGGTTCAGCTGATCAACCGTTGCATATTGCTCCCGAACCACCTCAAGCTGATCCTTTAGAATAATGATATCCTTCAGTAGTCTAGTAACATCTATATGATCAAAGGTGACCGGCGGCAATTTTCGCAGTTCCCTTGCAACAAAGATCGGCATCTGCTCCGCTTCAGTACTTTTTATCAACGAGATAATATCCTCCAAATCTCTCTGCACCCGCCCTTCCGCTCGACCTTTACGCACCGTCTTCTTTGCTGATGATTTTACTGATTGATACAGCAAATTCTTCGCCGCCACCACATCCTCTAATGAAAAAGCAGTCACACATAGCCGAATTATACTATCCTCAGTCATCACATCCACCTGGTTTTGAATGAATGCGAGAATTTCACTAATAACGATATTGCAACCGTTGCATTTAAGCACATTACATACATTTTAACTAAATGGCAAAATCTTTACGATGGAGTTGAAATTCGGAAACCCACTTCTAACTTTTTTTTTATAATTACCATATCCGATATTACTGGGCCCAAAACTCAAAAAATCTTACCGGAAGATAACAGAAAAATTCTTTGATTTATAAAATAAGACACGATTTTTCTTAATTTGTTTGTAGGAATTTCATTTGCAGGAACTTTATATTAATCAACAAACCCTCCACACTAATAAAACACGCACTTGTCGTTCTCTTTTTATTTTAAGAAATATACTCGACAGCAAATAAACAGGCTCACCTTTTATACGTTTTTCTACGGGCAGCGTCCCGTTTTTTTGCCCCCGTGTATAATACTACTGTCGCAAACCAATCGCAGGCGCAGACAATCGTTCGCTTGCGGCCGAACTAAATCAACCGCACTAGGTAACGCTTCGAACAGTCGCCGCTTCACCCTGGTGCAAATGCAGTTGGCATTGTTTATCGCAGTACAATGCAGACACCATTTTGTTTTCTTTAAGTGCGGTCAGTTACTGTACACTACATCTATACATAAAGTTCGTGTCTGTACATTAAATAAATTAAATCTCTAAACGACACTGAAAATTAGAACACAGAAAAATCCGAAAAGTAAAGCTATGGCCGGGAATCGAGACCGGATCCTCGACATTGCGTGAGGCGTGCTATATCCCTACACCACTCATAGCAGGTAGCAGGTAGGTAGGATGAAATAAATTCATCATAAAAAGTGCTAATGATCAGGGGCAGAGCAATAAAACACAGAAAAGTAGATTTTATAATTTTTGTCTGTTTGTATGTAGGTATGTATGGATGTGTTCATTAATGTCTGTATTCGCTAATCTCCAAAACTGAGCAACGGATTTTATTACCGTTTACATAAATAGTTAGCACTTATATCAGGGCATATGTTAGGCTATATTTTATTGAAAGCTAATGTCAGCAAAAAAAGTTATCGTCATTTAAAGTTTAAAGTGTTAAGCGCCTGTTTAAATATGCATAGTAATATGTTATTTCCAGTGACTTTTGATCTTTTGAACAGTCGTTGCGTTAGAAATACACAAATACATACATAAACGACGTCTTTATCCCTTACGGGGTAGAAGTTTAACCACAATACTAATTCAACGCAAAAGAAGTCGCGGGCAAAAGCTAGTAAATGAATAATCAAAATGAATAAATGAAAGGGAACAATTCACACAAATTGACCTAACTCCAAAAAAAGCGCCCAAAAAGCGGTTAGTTAATATAATCTAAGGCTCGGGACCTTGTACATCCCTTTTATAAATTTATTTAATTTAAGTAGAATTTAAGTATTCTTACTGTATTTTATTTTGAAAAAATTACTTTGTGCCAATTTTCTTGCGGCGCATTCTTCTCGGCATTGATGGTATTTCCGAATGCGCTTTTGAGTTTCAAAAACACATGTAAAAAAGCCCTTGGCGGCCAATTTGCAAAACAAACAATTTGATTTGTTCGACTTTACGACATCCAGCATACGGCCAATAGAGATGACATGACACTAAAGAAGTTCGAAAAAATCCAAGGTCACGTGTGCCTTTGTCATTTCCAGCGACTGAAAAAAATATACTTTACATTGATGACAATACATACATACAGCCATTCACTGTCAGTTTCTCTAAACTCTATCGTTTACCGCAAGCACTCTTCGTGTTTCACTGTAGTTCAACTCCCTCCAACCCCTCTCAAAAACCCCGGGAATCCCGAAACACGCGTATTGAGCCAGAACAACATTCAAATACTATTTGTAAGGGTTGTTCTCGAAAATCCCGCGTACCAACTCGTCCATGACAACGGGACTGCGTTAGCCGGGTCACATCCAACAGCTCTAGTTCAGCATTCCGCTTTTCTCCCTTTCTATCAAAGCTTGATAGAGAGAGATGGAGTAGGATAACGTGAGTCCGGGCGATTCTTGTTACGCCGGTCAGAACGGGTCGAATGAATAATGCAACCTAGCGGTGCGATTATAGCGAATCGTAACACAGTGGAATTAGGGCTTAACGTGTTGTCTCTATTTTAAGGGTTCAGTGCTACAACTTTTCTTCCACGCTGGTCTGGGAGTAAAGAAAAAACATGGAATTTACCAGTTGCTTCTTTTCCCGCGCAGATGGTAAAAGCCCATCGAGGGAATAGGCGTAGGAATCATGAATTTTATAGGCGATGCGGCTAGCAACCCATCACTGCTTTGATTCCCCTTTTCACCTATACGCTCACAATCATGCTAAGCGTGGCCTTTAGATCTTGATACCTTAGGCTATGTCTACCTCGTGTGTGTGTGTGTGTGTGTGTGTGTGTGTGTGTGTGTGTTTGTAGGTGTATATCTACACCTGTAACACAACGTGTCTTCTAATAAACTGTAGACTGGTGCAGGAGCACCTATTTCTGTCCCCTGTGTTACGGAACAAAATAAAATGACCATTTAGACATAGACACATGCAAGAATTGCATGCAAGTTTCATTACATTGCGGGTTGCCGGAGTAAACCGAATTCAACCGATCTATCAAACTTCGCAATGTAACTAAAACGGCATACAATTCTTGCATGCGTCTAAATAGGCCTTAACAACAGTTACTGGTAAAGTTCATACAACCATTTTTGAGCATTCAATCTTCAAGAAATTACTTAGGGCCTATTTCATTCTGAGCCTATTGATTCCGTCTCTATATATTCCTACGAAACAGACAGAGACGTCATCATAGATAACTGACACTTAAGATAACTGGAACTTAACAGAGATTGGTGAAACAGGCCCTAAACCGAGTTCCCACTCTACACTACGTCCGCGGCATTTTTCATCAAAATTCTTGTCGATGCTCGTTTCATATTCAAATTTTTCTAACCTTCGTCAGTTTTGGCGTGACCATTTTAAAATGGCCGCCCGCTCCTCCCGCCCGTATTACTATCGGTGCGACTGTAGCAACGATCGTATTGACACCTGGAGATTAATTTAAACTGGCCACGTTTTTTTGGTACGGGAGGTGGTTTAAAAAAACACAAAACATTTTTAGCGAAGCCAACTGTATAAATAGATGAAGCAATTTAAGTTTTAATAATACCAACATTACTTTGTTAACATTTAGTTCTTAACCTTGCTGAGACACTATTAAACACCTATAAACAAATCGAAAAAAATATCAGTCAATATTCTATACGCACACAGTCATAACCAAACATGAACATACACACACGCACACACACACACACACACCGAAAGCCGCGTGCGCTTGTCTTTTGTTTGTAATGCATTTTCATTTTAATTAATAAATTTCTTTAATTCAGTCGTGTGTTAAATGCGTCTTTATATTCCTTGTAGTCATAATTATTTCACTCAAAGACCTCATAGAGACAGCCTAGTCCGGGAACCGCCAGACTTTTACATGCAGAGTATCATAAAATTGTTTCGGCATATACTAGCAAGTGGTTGTCTTTTTCAGAAAATTTCAGAAGTCCTCCAGAAGTGTTCAGTCGAACTATCTCAACAACAACAACTAGTGTGTTTTCTAAGTAGGTAATATTATACAGAGATACATAAATCACGTCTCTATCCCTCGAGGGGTAGACAGGGTCTAAGGTACCTAAAGACCACGTTTAGTATGATTTTGGGCCAATAGGTGAAAAAGGGAATCAAAATAGTGACGGGTTGCTAGCCGCATCGCCTATAACTGGGTCGTTCTACAAACTAAGGACGAAATCGAGTCTGATTCCGGCCCGATATTTTTTTTACATTCTGGTTGGAAAATATAGTCTATCAAAAATAATACACTGTCTTTTAGCCTATGTTAAGTGGAACAGTCAAAATATTTTAAAATTTTAGATTTATGGCCATTTCAAGAAATTCATGAAACAGGAAACTGAGGATGTAACCAGAAAATCATCTGAGATCAACGATTATTTATAATTTCACAAATAAAAATATTCTTCTAAGCATTACTTTGTAATAGTCCAAATATTTTGAACGATAACGAAAATTAGGTCTATTTTTGACTTGCACTAATTCTCTATCAACACCAGTCTATCTCTATCAACAACAACAGGAACTTTAATCATTAAGTATAGAATACTGTCTTCAATCACTGGATTCGTGGTTATTTTTTTCTGTTATTTTGGATTTATTTGGTTTCTGTCTTGTATAATTTACCTCCTTTTTAACTTTATCTTTTCTTGCAGTCATTTCTTTTTCTTTTTTGTTTGCACGTTAACGGTATCTTCAAATTTTCTTTTTTGAGTTCTAGCTTTCCTTTTTTTTTGTTGTAATTGCTTCGTTATTTGCTCTTCGGGCGGGTTTAAAAAGAGAGTAGCTAGGTCAATCTGCAAATCAGGCATAGCAGCCAAAACTTCTGGATTTTTTAAATTTAATGTCAGATCGCTTGCAATGCTGATGTTAAAGACTTTACTATTTTAACTTTAAAGTGTATAGTAGAAAAAAGTATCAAATTATCTTGCACAAAAACAGTATTTCAATATAAACACTCAGGGTCCTGGATGCTGCTCAGTATCCTGGGGTTTAATTTGACAGGATCTTGAGACCAGGTTCCTGAGAATATTTGTATTATATTGGAAAAAAACAATCAATTTAAAACATTCAACCAAATTCAAGCAGAACTAAGCCTTCGTGTAAGCAACTTACATATCAAAATGCTAAAATTACCACATTATTATTTTAATTACGTAAGTAAATATCTTACCAGGTTCCTGTAAACCCGACTGATTTCGACGCTACTTCCTCCGTCTCCTGCGCCGGGCTGGCTTAACAATACGCTAGGTGCAAACAGATAGGCGGTATTCTTTGTCTCGTTCGTAGGCACAACTGACTCAGATAAACGACAACGTCGCTCGGCGAATAGAAAATTGAATTTCGCTTACATTTTGATTGAACAGGATCCTGACATAAAACTGTTGGGACAAATTCTGGAACTCGATTTTATGATATTTTTGGTTCAGCGAAATAATAATACGTATCACAGATAAGAAGAAATACTAAGTACTACTTTATTTTGGTTTATTTTATGGCCTAAATGTTATAGTAAAAAAATCACGGTACACTTTTGATTCGATTTTGTTTGAGGGACACTCCAGGATCCTGAATATTTGACGCTTAGAAAAAAAAAATTGTCAAGAACAAATGTTTTAATCTACATTATTTTTAGAGACCAGCTAGACATAGGTATGTTTTACAATATGTTATAGAAATAAATTCATTTTCAACAAATTTTTCATGATATATTAGCTGAGCCGCCGAAAATTCCTTAGTTTGTAGAACGACCCAACTATAATTTTGCCATTCCCTCGACGTGATTTTACCATATGCGCGAGAAGAATAGCCAATGCTACATTATTGTTTTTCTTTGCTCCCAGACGAGCATGGAAGTTTTAGGCTTATTATGTTTCGTTACTATAAAAAATAATTAACGTTGTTGCCAGTCAGCTCCCGTGCTACATGGTTGACAAGCATGGCGGCGCGGTTGCCTAGCAACGAGACGCTTTGAAGTGCGTCCCCTATTAACGAATGCTCGCGGTGTACTAAGACTGGCTATTTTGTTTGTATTTAATAGTTTTAAGTATATTAATTCAACTCATTGATAGAAATGAGAAAAATCGCGGTCGCATTTACTTTTGAATTTATTCAAAAACATTCATGAATGCTTTCTTGGGTTTTATACTCTTTTTTAGTAAATATAAATTATTTTGACATTAGGTATTATAAAAGGATTATAGTTTCATTTTTAATGTTCGGTAGACGATGACTTTACTTTGTGAGTTGTTTTTAAAAATATATTATACATATTTAAGAGCTTTAGTTACGACAAAAACTAATTGATTCCTTTGTGTAACGACCTTTTTTACCTTTATACTATTGCAATAAGGGTAAAAAACCTTACACAGAGGAATCAGTTAACTTTTGTTTATCACTCAGAGGTTCGAGAACATTTCTACGGCTCAGGACATTAAGAACTATTTTCTCTTGCAAGTCAACATAAATCAGCCTTTTTTAGGTGGAAAACGGATTTAAAATAGTGATGGATTGCTAGCCTCATTGCCTATAACATGATTCCTATGATTTTCGCCCATTCCCTCGACAGGCTTTTACCATCTGGGCGGGTAGATAAGCAACTGGTATATCCTATCTATACTTTTTCTTTGCTCCCCAGACCAGCATGGTTTTTTTTTATATCTATAACTAGCTTCTGACCGCGACTTCGTCTGCGTAGAATTATACATAAAAATCTTCCTCTTGACTCACTCTATCTATTAAAAAAAACCGCATCAAAATCCATTGTGTACCTAGCATACATAGGGACATAGGGACAGAGAAAGCGACTTTGTTTTATACTATGCAGTGATATAACTTGGACACGATACTGCTCCTGACCAGTCTTGAGATGCCACGCAAAGAATATCGAAGGGAAAATAATCAAGGTGCAATTTTTTGTTCGCACACATCATTATTCTTGTTTGTGTTGATGTTTTCCTTTATTAGCATCGAGTAGAGAAAATTTAATAAATTTCACGAATACCTACTATGAACGTTCGAATATTGTAAATTATGTAACGTAATTGATTGCCTATAAGAAGATTTACTCATCGCTTTTTAATTAAGCTTGAGGATGATTACATTTTTTTTAAATTAATTTTGTGGATGCTAACCAAAATTAACTTTAATGTCGGTACAGGTTTTGACAGGTACAAGGGCCTGATTTTTTAAAGCACATCACTATAAATCTGATTATAATCTTCAAAATCCTAATCCTAGGCCTAGGCTAATCCTGCCGCTAAGTAGCAGTGCTTGCACTGCTGTGTTCCGGTGTGGAGAGTAAGACAGCCGGGGAAATTACGGGCACAAGAGGCATTGCATCTTAGTCCTCTAGGTTGGCAACGCATCTGCAATCCCTCCGGGGTTGCGGGTGTCTATGGGCAGTGGTGATCACTTATCATCAGGTGACCCACTTCCTCGTTAGCCTTCCTATTCATATACAAAAAAAAAAAAAAAAACTAAACACATTTTTGACTAGTTCACAAGATTAATGAGAGCCGTAATTATCTTCTAAGCTACTCGTGTTTTAAATTCAGCACAATTTTTCACCACTTGAGGGTGATATTTTTTCACGTTTTATGTGCCTTCAAAAATCGGGCGCCGGGTTGCATGATAAAGATTTTCTATCGTGATACTAATATGTTAGTATATTGGATCGTAGATTTTAAATTCAAATGAGTCTATTTGTTAAATCTTTATTGCTTACGAGGTAGACAAAGCCTAAGGTAACAAGACCTATAAACCACGTTTAGTATGATTGTGGCCATATAGTTGGAAAGGGAAATCAAAATAGTGATGGGTTGCTAGCAGCATCGCCTATAACATGGTTCCTAAGATTTTCGCCAATACCCTCGATAGGCTTTTACCATCTGCGCGGGAAGAGAAGAAACTAGTACATTCTATGTTTTTTCTTTGCTCCCAGACCAGCATGGAAGTTAGTGTTATTTAACCTTTTAATATAACCTAGGGCTGACAGGTTAAATCAGGCCGCGAACATGTCATCACGCGCCGTGACTTGTCAAAAAGAGCAATTTATTCAACGTGTTGAGTGAAAAAATAAATTGACAATGTCATCGTGGAAAATGCTCCCGCCGTCCGACCCTCATTCCGGCAAACCGGGGTTTCTCAACAAAATATGTTTATCAATTTACATGGTCGGCAATTTTTTTCGAAGGTCCATTTTTTTGTCCCGATCTTTTTTAATGCAGCCAGTTTTATTTGTACTCGACTGTACTTTGAATACTTTACTTAAAATTATAAATGCGAAAGTCACTCTGTCTGTTTGTTTGTTTGTTATCTTTTCACGTTAAAACCGCTGAACTGATTTAGTTGGAAATGAGTATTATTATATAGAATAGTATTTATCCTGGAAATGCCATAGTTCCCACAAGGTAGCGATAACCGAATTCTGTGCAGATGGAGTCAGATAGCTGTTAGTAAGTGGATAGAAATTGAAACGTCTCTAGATCTATCCTATTCAATTTAAATTTATGTAAATAAATATAAATATCTTGGGACAAATTACACCAATCGAGTCAGCTTAGAAAAGCTTGTACTATAACCAGGCAACGGATAAACTTACTTATATAATGTAGATAAATACATACAACATCCATGACTCGAGCACAAACATTCGTATTCATCATACAACTGTCTGCCCCTACCGGTATTCGAATCCAGGACTTCTAGCTTAGTCAGGGCCACTAACCACAAGGCTATTCGGTCGTCACGAATATTATTTACCTTTTTCTTGCAACAACAACCTTTCATCGTGTAACTCAACGTAATAAATTCAATTTGATGACAAGAAAGCCTCACATAATTTTGAAAAAGACCAGTAGGCTTATTACTTAACTCGCTCGCAATCGCCATCGTGGTATTTATGACAGTTCACGTATGAGTGACAATTTGCATCGGAATCAGCTAGCTGTCACATTCATACAAGAAGAAAACACGATGGCGATTGCGAGCAAGTTAGGTAATACGCCTACTAATCGAACTGGATCGATTTTTACCAAACAAAGCTAAGAAGCACCGCAAGGAAACAGGCTTTCGAATAAAAAAAACTACATCCAAATCGGTTCGTCCGCTTGAGAGCTACGATGCCACAGCCAGATACACCCACACAGACATTAATGTCAAACTTATAGCCCCCCTCTTTGAGTCGGGGGTTACAAATTAGTCACAATAAAACAACAGTCCAATGAAACAGAATCAAAAACCCACCTCTGCCTGTCCCTGCGTAATTGTATTTTTCCCTCATCAAAAGTTCATTAATTCCATCGCTAGACACCCCGTTTCGGGTTTTAATGACCTCTCACACGGACGTATAATGCGTTCATCACGCCGGACAGTCACTAATAAAACGCACAAAAGCCGTCGCCTGAAGCGGCAGAGCGATCATGTTAACAACAGTACGAGAACACCCACTTTTCCAGTTTCATTTAGTCGCAGGTAAGTCGAAGTGTTCGGTTCATCAGTACTATAAAACAAAGTCGTTTTTCGCTGTCTGTCCCTATGCACGCTTAGATCTTTAAAGTAACGCAATTGATTTTGATGCGGTTTTATTAAATAAATAGAGTGATTCAAAAGGAAAGTTTATAATCTATGTAGACGAAGTCGCGGGCAGAAACTAGTTGATGTATATTATTTCTGCTTGACTCCGTTTATTGCTGATATACTATGTAGTGATTAAGTACACGTTAATTTACAATGTCGTGCGAGAGACTACTGAGGCTACGGGCGGCTTAGCTAGCGCGTGTTAGACATTATCGCAATTCTGTGCCGCTACTTAGTCAATAGTTCGGTGGGAGCGATAAATACAAAAATATACAGTGTGTTACAATTAACCCCGAATATTTTAGCTGATGATTGAGTAAAGAAATATTCAAATTATAACACCAATTGCCCTAGTCCCAAACTAAGCTACGCTAGGCAAAATAATGACGAAAATTCAGTCAATTTTATACATTTGTATAATAGTTCATTTACAAAAACTATTTTACAGTACAATCATAGAGGTTTACAGATAAATTATTCGTCACAGTACTAGTAAAATTTAACATAGTGTTTGCTATCTGTGTACTGTGGCATCGGCAACAGTATGCGACGACACGGGTGATTGATGACTGCCGATCGATTACGAACGAGTGCTGTGGACGCGCCGCTGTCATTGTCGCCGACTGTACCTATGTGTGTACGTGTGTATGCGGGGCAAAGTCTGCTTGACATTGTATCACAGGAACGTTACATTCGGCGGAATCGTCTAAAAATGTGCCAATAAGCGGAATAACCTACACGTTCACTTTTCCAAAACGTTATACAATTGTTACCTTACCATAAGAAATAAGTTTACGTCAAAAATTGTGACAGTTTTCGCAAAACAGCGCCATAATTCAATATAGTCTTTGTTGCAATAGGAGCTCCGCGACGGGGAGCACAAACGTCTCAGTCGAATTTGGAACATGCATCATTATTGTTCTTCCATAATGGTCTGGGAGTAAAGAAAAAACATAAAATTTACCAGTTGCTTCTCCTCCCGCCAGATGGTAAAAGCCCATCGAGGGAATGGGCGAAGTCTTAGGAATCATGAATGTTATAGGCGATGCGGCTAGCAACCCATCACTACTTTGATTTCCCTTTCCACCTGTACGCCCTTAATCATGCTAACGTGGCCTTAAGGTTTTGTCACCTTAGGCTCTGTCTGCCTCGTAAGGAATAAAGACGTGATATATATGTATTATGTATGCATTATTCGTCAAAAATCAGTATTCTCTGCATGCGTTTGTGTTCTATTTTGGCCGTCTTCAAATCGAGCCTTAGTCTTCGCTATTGTAATAGACGATACCTTTGTGTAACGTATGCCTTTTATTAAAAAAAAAATGTTAATACAATTGCGATCAACGATTCAGTTTAGGTTCGCTCGCTGTCAGATTCATACTAAAAATGACAGCTGAAACCTAAACTGATACGGAATTGCATCGCGTTAAGACGCCACGGTAAGGCCCCAGGAGGCATTCTGACGGCCATTTTAGCTCAACCAATTTAAAATTAGTACAACTCCGATGTCTCTTGTATCGGATAATCAGTCGCGAGACATTGATGGATTTCTCAATCGTCTGCCTAAAGATTATCGGTCTACCGCGATCAATCCATGATTAAATTTGTAACACAGAATAGATTAATTTGAGTCAATTTACTTAATGGGGTTGTGTTTGATTTGTCACTTAATTTTGGTTCTTAGTAAGCGGTAGTACATTATTTTATTTTCCTAAATAATAAGCAATCTTTGACATCTTCCCGGGTATCTCAGGACTCTCTATGGCGCGGTCATAACAACTACATTTGTTTTTATATGTTTTAGGGTGTACCTGTATTTTTGTGCAGATGTATTTTATAATTATTTTAATGCTTTATTTGTTTAGTTAGGGTCTTTGGTCTTAGCTTTTTAGCATGTCTACTCTCTATTTGGTCTCGGAACGTCCGTCTAGTCCTTCCCCTCCCAACGCAACCATTCACACTCCCCATGTAGATCTGTCTAGTTAGTTTACTTTCATCCATCCGCTCAACGTGACCAAACCAACTAAGCATACTTTTTCTATCCTAGTCACTGTCACAAGAATTGTGATATTTGAAAATTTACTTTTCACGTACGCACGCAAAAACAAGCATCAAACAAGAAAACCCGACAACGATCCAGCGAACCCGATACTTCGCTATATTCACGTATGCTGCCTCACTGAATAAACCTAATTACGGTACCGAGCTTCATTTCCGTAGCTTTGTACTTCGAGAAAGAGCCGGACCAAAATTATTCAAATACTAAACCGAAGGGAAATACAGGCGTACCTGTAACGAGCAAGCCAGATTCACGAGTTTTTGTTCAGTACATACATACATATATCACGTCTTTATTAGTGTTTGCAGTACTGGTACTGAAACCGAATTTGTATTTTTCGGTACTGGAGTAAATCCAGTACCGGAAAATATTCGGGAATTCGATACTTTCGGTACTAGAGGAAAACGTGTTAAATGCTTGTTGTGCGTTAAATAAAACTTTGGAAATAGTTTTATAGAAGTTTAAGTCAGATTAGTACGCCGCTTAACCAACACAGTGACAGTCGCCTAATGACACTGACAAATTGACAACCGGCAACCATAGCTTTAGTGTCGCCAAGTCAATTTTATTATTATAACTAAATTTGTATCAGAATATTTCCAGTTTAAGAACATCACCAACACCTCAATCATCACATCATTGGTCATTGGTCACATTCACATGGGTGTTATTTCCAATAATACGTTATGTTTCAAATCACCGGCGACTAAAGCAGCATATTTACAGCTTCAAAGTTAAAAGTATTAAAATTATTATATATTTTTGTAGTACCGGAATTCCCGGGAAATGATTTTCGATTCCCGGTACTGAGGGCGACGAAATTTCCCTTACGGGGCAGTGCGGGGGCGTAATGCTATTTCTGAGTCATTACACATTGACATTCATTCATTTGTTGTTGTCAGCGATGCCTACGAGATTTAAAATATAATTTAGAAGGCCAATGAAGAGACATGGTACCGTAAATCAAAGCCACCGAACAACGGTTAAATAAATAACGACACTGTCTTCTTCAACCTCGACATTGGCGGAATCATTGACAGTATCGATGGCGCTATTTCTTTTTAAAAATTGAATTGAAGAGACATGGCTCAATAAGTAGGTCCCATTTGACACCATGCCAGCATATTTTTAAGCTTTACGATTGGAATTTGCTCCCATCGTCTGTCTTCCCTGATAAACACAACCTTCAAGGCTCTTCAAAGCCAGAGTGGCTCTTCAATTCAAGGTGTTTCATCGCCTTAACAACTTTTTCAAAAAATTCACGTGCAAACACCCCCATAAAAAAACATGGCCAAATCTTTTTGATACCATGCCCGTCACCTAAATCCTGTCATAAAAAGCTCGTTCCGATGGTGCGTAAGACCCCGTCCGGTCCGGTCTTGAATAATTTACGGGTCGCGGGCGCAAGTAATTTGAACAAATTATAACGGCCGACGGGCGATTACCCTGCTCGGGTGTCAGAGGAAAAATCGGGCCCCTGCGTAGGGTGACCATTAGTAGGGAAACGGTGGGACATCAAAGTTTTTATTGTACATCCTTTTTATAATGATAAACAAGGTCTCTCAGATTCAGAAATATTGCACCAGGGTTAATTTTACTGAACGACCCTGTCAGTGTTTTTCAGGTTTTTTCAATAATGCTTCACAAAATGTTTCTATACATTTATTTTTGTTGAAGCGTACGAGGTCAAATTGGTGACCTAATTTTTAATTCAAAACTACAATGAAAAATTAATCACACTAATCTTTTAAAATATTCTGGTATATCCATAATAATAATTATATATGTAAACTAGCCGTTGCCCGCAACTTCGTTTGCATAGAATTCGTTTATCGCTATCCCGCGGGAATCACGCAATTTTCCGGGATAAAAAGTAGCCTATGTGTTAATCTATCTATGTTCCAAATTTCATCCAGATCGGCCCAGTACTTTTTGAGCCTATTCATTACAAACATACAAACATACAAAAATAGGTACAAATCTTTCCTCTTTATAATATTAGTATAGAAGTATAGATATGTAAATGTGCTATTTGCAAATCAAAACAAAGTACTTCCATTCTGGTCTGGGAGCAGAGAAAAAACATAGAATGTACCAGTGGCTTCGCTTCCCGCGCAGAAGCCAATCGAGGGAATGGGCGAAAATCATAGGAATTATGTTACAGGCGATGCGGCTAGCAACTCATCACCACCACCCACCTATACGCTCACAATCTTGCTAAACGTGGCCTTAGGGTTTTGTTACCTTAGGCTCTGTCTACACCGTAAGGAATAATACACACATACATACATAAATCACGTTTTTCTCCCTTACGGGTTATACAGAGCCTAAGGTGACAAGATCCAAAGGCCACGCTTAGCATGATTGTGGGCGTATAGGTGGAAAGGGGAATCAAAATAGTGATGAGTAGCTAGCCGCATCGCCTATTATGATTCCTATGCCCATTCCCTCGATGGGCTTTTACCATCTGTGCGGGAGAAGAAGCAACTGGTAAATTCTATGCTTTTTCTTTACTCCCAGACCAGCATGGAAGCGTAAGGAATAAAGACGTGATATATGTATGTACTTGTCAAAGTAACCATGACTTCGCTGTCTTAAAACTGCGACATGGTAACCCTACCCGTGCATGGCACGTTTTTAATCAGGGCCATGCGACTGTGATTCCTTGCGGGGATTAATTGCGTCCGTGTATTGGACAGCCTGTCGGTACAGTGGGACTGTAAAAAAATCAGTCGGCGCAATCAGACGCGTTCATCCCTTACAGGCATATAAGCAGTGCTTGTAAGTATACGTAAATGTGCCCGACACGCTTCGTACCATTACGGCTTTTGTTGTCAATATGCCTACCCTCTGTCAAAAACCACTGCACGCCCATGGGCGCAATCAGGGTACTGTCGCAGAGGTCATTACCACGACACTTCAAACCATTGAGGAAATACATACATACATACATAAATCACGTCTTTATCCCTTACGGGGTAGACAGAGCCTAAGGTGACAAGACCTAAAGACCAAATTTAGCATGTTTGTGGGCGTATGGATGGAAAGCGGAATCAGAACAGTGATGGGTTGCTAGCCACATCGCCTATACATAATAACATGATCCCTAAGATTTTCACCCAATCCCTCGATGGGCTTTTACCATCTGCGCGGGAAGAGAAGCAACTGGTACATTCTATGTTTTTTCTTTGCTCCCAGACCAGCATGGATTGAGGAAAAATTGTTACTAAAACAAAACCGATTGTCTGCAAAGTCGGTTTACGAGCGATAGTTTTACGTGATAAAGTTGTCAAGAAACGTATTCGAACTGCTAGCTCTGACGTTAAGCGAGAAGATCGTGCCTCTCTTTCACTTGTTCCGCGCTCTCGCTTGCACACTATGACGTCACGCGGAACGTAACGCAATGAGTCATGCTTTCGTGAGTGAAGCCGGCGGTCATCATCACTAACCACTTCACTACATAGTATAAAATAAAGTCGCTTTCTCTGTCCCTATGTCCCTATGTATGCTTATATCTTCAAAACTACACAACGGATTTTGATGCGATTTTTATTAATAGATAGAGTGATTCAAGAGAAAGGTTTTTATGTATAATCCTACGCAGACGAAGTCGCGGGCAGAAGCTAGTAATAGTATAAAACAAAGTCGCTTAACTTTAACAGCAACCAAAATTCTTTCTCTCATCTCCATTAAAAAAAACAACTGAAACATCGCTACTATTTATTCAAAACAATGTAATGTGTGAACCTCTTAAAATTGAATTCCAAAATACTCCTCATCAAAACATCCTAAAAAGTAACATTCAACAATGTATGCTAAAGTTCAATGACCCGAGGCGTATTTTCCGACCAAACCCTCGCAAGTAATAAATTCCTCAATTGTTGTGTACGATTACCTGCGAAAAAAGAAGTTACCAAATTGAGTAGGCAATGAGACCGGGAACAAACCTAATTGCTTTGCTACATTCGCGCATTATTTGGATTTTAAAAGCGTGAAGTGGTTTTTGGTGAACGGACTGGGTGCACTTTTGAATCGATAAGTCGAGGGCACGCCGTTTTTTAAACTTTGTACGCAGGTACCTACCTATTTAGTTAATCATAGCTCTCAAAGGGATGGACCGATTTCACTTCGTTTTTTTCATTCGAAAGCTGGTTTCCTTGTGGTGGTTTTAAGACATGTTTAGTGTAAAAATTGGTAGAGCAGTTTTAAGAGTATCAACTCTTTCCCACTATTATGAAAGGCATTTTTAGCATAAAATTGTTTTTTTTTTATTAACGTATTAAGGTCCGGCCACACCAGTGCGTAAAAGACGTTATCGCTGCGTTTACGCAACAAAATGTATGAAGAAACGGTGAGAGAACGTGACGCATGCGACACGTCACTGCGTGTACGCAGCGATGTGGTTGCTCCTTTACTCGACTGTGGGTTTTTTTTAATTTTTTTTAATTTAATGTTATTACAAATCACACTGCTACTATACCTACTGCCTCAAACCTTTAAAACCTGACTGAAATTCGGTAACGGTAAGACTCTTAATAAAAAATGTATTTAAGTATTAAAACTTTCGTCCACGACGAATCGAGTTATCGCTATTCCACGGGAACTATGGAAACTCCCACGATAAAAGTATACGTGTTAATCCAAATTAGAAACCAGAATGCCATTTCATTGAGAGCTGATAATATTTTTCAATGAAAAAGTTATCTCTAGTTTTTAGGTGTTTGATAATAAATAGATTTTATGCCAAGTAAAATGGAATGGCAATTTGTGCTACATCCTCAACGACGAGTCATTCTTGTTCTTTTTGACGTCTGTATTTACGCAATGTAGTGATGTAGTGATTCAGATTCAAACATTCTTACATCCACACATTCATTCATACTCACCCATATCACCTTTTCAATACGAACAAATCACCATAGTCATAGGAAAACACTGTAGTCCTATTTAACTTTTTCCCACAAAACAATCAGCTTCACAACTTTCCACTTTCAATTGAAATAAGGCATTATTCAATTACGTCGCTTCTCGATTGAAAAATGAACGTTTTTAATAGAAACATCCACTTTGCGGCAGTCGCACCTGTTGCTGCTCTAATCAATCAGCCGTAATCTGCCGCAGCCTGCCTAAATATTTGCATTACCAAGCTGGATTTAGCTGGAAAAAACCGGTTCGGTGCAGATTTTGTGAAGCTCCTCGATGAAGTTGGGTGGTCGAACTAACTGTATTGAAATTTAGTGTTTTTCCGTAGCTGTCGTTGTTGTAATCGTTAGGTAGATGACAACCATCACAAAATTATCTATTAAAAATTGAATTTTACAATCGTTTTTCAATGCAAAATAACCGGTACTTTAAACATATTTATAGAATGGCAAGCCTTCTCTTTTTAAAGTCTATTTCTTCTGATACAACGTAATTTAATAGGTACAAGAGAGAAAGAGCTGTCTGTCTCTTCTTATACTTCTTATTTGTGGCGTATCAAGTCGTTATAGAGACGACAACTTCGCCAATGTCAAAATAACAAAAATATAATTAAAAAATCTTGTGACAAAATGTCGGCAACGTTGTACGGTAATGGTCAAAACCCCCCTGCCCCGCCGTCGGGCTCTTAGCTAACGGTCAATAATATCCCTCAGAAACTGCCAGGGAATCATTAGCCGTTGCCCAGGGTGCACCGGACCAAGCGCTGCTCTTCCCCCCGGACGGATACAAAAACGAACCGCAGCTCTTGACCACACATGGAAGTAACCCGACTCGCACCCCACTGTCTATCTCTCAACAATAGCTATATTGCGATCGCAACATAAAGCGTCAGACAACTTCAATGCACTTCTTCCTAAAAAAGTGGATTTTATCAGCCTTGGACGAAAAAAACTCCATTGTCAACTACTCTTAAGTTATTCAAAAGTCACCGTCAAACGAACAATTCAAAATCATCCAGACACTTTCTAAGGACCGCACATTTTAAAAACCCTCCGTTTATTTAAAAGCTTTCAAATACTTACCCGATGGCGCAAACAAAAACAGACCAAGTGTTGCAAATGACGAAGCCAGCATGCTGGAAGTAATTATTGGCTGTTCCAGTTAAAAAGCCGAAGCTTTACAGACAGGGAGCGGAGAGAAAATAATGTCTGAGACTTCACGGCGTGTCTCACAAATGAGTAAGTAAGTAAATGCTTTATTGTACAAATGTAAAGAAACAAAGGCAAACTTATCCCTATAAGGGATCCCTACCAGTGAACCTTTGAGTAAATGAGAGGAGCATTAAGCGAGAGACCGACAAAGAGTTTAAAATATGCATTATAGTGAAAGCCACAATAGAGCGTACATCTCAAAATACAACAAAGAAATCCCAAAAAAACTACTAAATATCATTACACACAACGAGGTACGTAGGTGGACCTTCAATTCAAACTCAGTTCAGGCTTTAGCTGTCATTTTTAGTATTGAACTGTCAGAGAGCGAACCTAAACTGAATCGAATGTTTTACCTACTTAGTTATAATGTTTTTGAAAATCATCATTTTGTCAGTCAGTTTTAAGTTTAGGTAAAATTAATGATGCATGCTTTGCAAATTACATAAAAAAAACCATTTGTATGGCTGGTGGAGAAACATGGTGATACATAACAAATTATACTTGGAACATCTTGTATAACAAATAAAGTATTTGAATTTAAATCTGAATTTGAATTTGAATCTGAATTGAATCGCATTCAGACGCCGTGGAAAGACACCCTGTACAAGGTTCTTAGATAAAATGAATTTTGTCTACGTGCTTTTAAAGTGACATGCACTTTTATAAAAAAAAAACAAATTTGTGCCAAAAAAGCCTTACATCATTTCGGAAATGAGCTGGTACTCTTCAAACTGCTGGACCGATTTTTATCAAACATAGCTACGAACCACCGCAAGGAAACTGGCTTTCGAATGAAAAAAACCGCATCGAAATCGGTGCATCCACTTGAGAGCTACGACGCCACAGACAGACACACACAGACATCGACATCAAACTTATAACGCCCCTATTTTTGCGTCAGTGGTTAAAATACTCTCATGCATGACAGACAAAACAACAAAGGCAGACAGAGTTAAGGCTAATGCCAAAAAGGCAAAAAATCGAACACAGCAGTAAATCAGACTGAAACAGGAATCCTAATTCATGTTCGGTACTCGGTACTAATGAAAACTAGGAGCAAGAGGACGTCAGAGAATAGAAATGAATCCGACATATTGAACGAGAAACCTTTTGTTAGGCAGAGGCCGTGATCTATGCTTGTCTTAGGGTTGTGAAGTTGTTTTAAATTTTAATTCAAATTCATAATATTACTAGCTTCTGCCCGCGACTTTGTCTGCGTAGAATTATACAAAAAAACCTTCCTCTTGAATCACTATCTATTAAAAAAACCGCATCAAAATCCGTTGTGTAGTTTTGAAGATATAAGCATAGATAGGGACAGAGAAAGCGACTTTGTTTTATACTATGTAGTACCAAATTTCAAGTCAATCTTAGCACTCGAAGTAAGTAAGTTGAATCTTGCAAGAAAAAAATTGAGTCAAGCTACGAGTACCTATAACTATGGTCCATAGCTTCAAGACGACTATAAGTATCCATAGCAATTTCTTTTGTTCTTATTTCCGTTAATGAACATATTTAATATTGAACTTTCTTGTTCTAATAAAAGTCACAACTAAACGAAAGTATTTTGAGGCAGATTTCGACCATAGTTGGGAGCTTTTGAACTATAGTTGTGTAGTTATCTAGCTTTGGACTTGTGTCAGTTTCTTTCTTTGTTTAAATTAAAACCTAGCAAGTTTTAACTCACTCCCTTCCAGTGGTCGTATCGATACGTACTTTGTCATACATAATAGATTACGAAATGTAGAAACCATACATATCACCACTATGCAGTCTGAAACCATGCGCAGCAATTCCATAAATCTCCACCGACTGCATACGCCATGGCGTTTGGCGTCATCTATTGTGATTTATCTGCACCTTAGTTCAAAATATCCAGGTACGTTATAGCCCCTATTATAGTTATGTTCTCAAAGCATTTTTATTGGGGACAGGAGATGACGACTCGTGTCCTTTCACCTAAAACCTGCCTATAATTATAAATATGGTCTGTTTCATTTTAAATGACGAAAAGTACTTAAAACCGACATCTATTGTTCAATTGTTAACTTCAAGTGGGGTTGTAAAACCATTAGCGGTTAGTCCAATATACCGTGAAGAAACAATCTTGATAGTTTTGATGTTGTTGGTCGGTGTTACACTAGATGACGTGCGTTTCTAAAATAATAATTATATACTGTATCAAAATCACTTAGCACAATTGTTTAATAGTAGGTATAAGAAATTTTTACCTGAGTGTGAGCCGCACTGTAATTGTATATGGAAAACAATACACCTATTATACTTAAAAGGGTCCAATTCAGGTAATAAACAATAATCAATAGGAGGGGATACTTTCCAGGCTTAAGTGCAATATTTTTTTAGTGTCTAACGGGTGTATTAATAATCATATTTTAAATAAAAATAAAAATTAAAATCTTTCATTTCAAAGATCAACAAGGGTTGAGCTACTCCAGTACAAGTGCCATACTGCGGTCAGTTTTTTTATGTCTCTTTGTTATTTTTTCCTTTCATATTCAGCAACAAAAGAAGTTGTAAAATCCCGCGCTAATTGCATTTTCGTCATTTTAAATAAAACACACTATACACAATATTATCGTCGGACTTTTATCGATGCTGTTCTCTATATAGACTTTCGCCGTTCTATCATCTGATATACATACATACATAAATCACGTCTTTATCCCTTACGGGGCAGACAGAGCCGGTAACAAGACCTAAAGACCACGTTTAGCATGATTGTGGGCGTAAGAAAAGGGGAATCAAAGTAGTGATGGGTTGCTAGCCACATCGTCTGTAACATGATTCCTAAGTTTTTACCCATTCCCTCGATGGGCTTTTACCATCTGCGTGGGAAGAGAAGCAACTGGTAGCAACCCAGACCAGCATAGAAGCACCTATCTTCTGATATTGCTATTTTGATTTCCCATTCCACCTTTACGCCCACAGTCATGCTAAGCGTGGTCTTGAGGCCCTAAATGTGTTATGGTAAAAAGATAAGATAAGATAACGTTTATTGCCATTAAAAATAAAAAATAAAAGAAATACAGACTTAACTTATGGTCATTATATTTGGTTATGGTCATTGAAATGGGCCTCCAACGCCTGATAACAGCGACAGCCCTATTCCTCATTAAGCCCTCAAAGCGTGCCGGACAGTTATAGCCAAGGACATGAATAAATGTCCGGCGTCTGACACACGGCAGACGGAATACGGTCACGGAAAATATGGCGCGAGATCGGGTATAGAGTAGCTCGAACGTTATGAATGGCTAGTGCATGTGATGCCTGGATAGTAAATACTGGACGATGCAAGCGATATCTGTAACTCTTAGGGCCTGTTTCACCACCCCCTGTTTAGTTCTTCCGTCTCTATG
The DNA here is from genome assembly GCA_932294345.1 of Pandemis cinnamomeana. Classification (NCBI taxonomy): domain Eukaryota; kingdom Metazoa; phylum Arthropoda; class Insecta; order Lepidoptera; family Tortricidae; genus Pandemis; species Pandemis cinnamomeana. Next base: position 12,208,067 of record OW028710.1, on the reverse strand, counting down.
TGTTAATACGAAACAGACAGAGACGTCATCATAGATAACTGACACTTAAGACAACTGTGTTGTTGAATGTGGATGAAGCGAATGAGGTATGTGAGCGTTAAAAGCTTCTAAAAAAAATAACAGTTTTACAGAAAAAAAAAGTTATGGCAAACATTATAATACCAAATGAAATTCGGGCAAATTAAAGATTTGGCAGCTAAGACACTCGACATTTTTTTTCTATTAAGCTAGAAAAAAGGTGTCATATAAAAAAAACTAGAAGTATTTCAAGGCTTGTCATGCCAAGAGATTTGAATGCCTAACGCAACAAAAGCGTTGCCATAATATACGGCGGCGGTTAGAAGGTCGGATGCGAACCTTGCCGAGAGTTCCCGAAGGAGTGCTGCATGCGTGTGCGTGTACGTGATGTGTATGTTTTTGTTTGCTTGTGTATGTAAATCGCGGAGATCCAGGGCCCACGAAATGGCTTCTGTTTTTGTACAGTCGGCTTTATAAAGGTGTATCAAACGCGGATTCGGTAAGCTATTTCAGTGTTTTAGAAATTATTCATACCGTTTTACTGTGCGTCAATTTAACACAAAATAGATATGTAAAGACGAATACATCTATAGAATTATTTTAAACACAATAGTCTTGAGGTTGATTTTATACTCTCCTGTTGATAAGTGAAGATAAAATGTGGATATAAAGCACGCCATTAAATTAAGTATCCCTAATTAGGGAATATGCAAGAGCATGCATAATTTTATCACATTTCTTAACAAAATGAAAATATCGTAAAAAAGATGACAAAAAGTGAGAGTCAGATTAAAAGTACGTATAGGCCAAGAAATACGGAAAACGTAACAATTTTAAACTACTAATTATACAGCGATTAGAAAGAGATGCGACATGTCACGTGATATTAAAAACACTACTCGCACATAAAATTTAAATGCAAGTTTTCGATAGCAAAATACGTCTCGAACGCGTTTGAGTTAAAATGTCAAATACTATGAGAAGAGTATGCTTAGTGTAAGTTTTCGGTCACAAAATACGTGTCGACTGCGTTTGCGTTAAAATGTCAAATACTATGAGAGCAGTTTGTTGCCGTTTCGTTCCGCAAGTGGCGCTGCCAAATTTTCCATAGTAACTGAGACGTTTACGCGAACGCGTTCGACGTTTTTCATGTCAAAAACGTACACTAGAAGCTACCGTTCTAGAAGTCGCTCGGCATTTTCACCCTTTACACGTTTCCCCGTCCGACAGTACCGGCGCATAAAAGTGCCCAGGTAAATTCTGACGTACGCCGCTCCCGCATGTGGCCGTCCCTCGGGGAGGCCTAAATTACGCCGCCCTTTATTCTTACGTCGATATAAATATAAAACAATGGGCCCTTTGTCCGCGAAACTTCATGCCCGCCCGTAATTATCTCAACTTTTGGCCGAATTTATTTGCTCTACGACAATCGCCGTGTCGGACTCTCTGATTTACATTTTCACATCTGTATGAATGTAATTTTGAAGTTTGGACGGTCATTTGATTGCCTTTGATGGTTTCCACCGTAGCGTGTAAATATAAGTGGGTACTAGTCGCACATAATTAAAGAAAGAGAAAGGAGGATCTCATAATCCTTTCCATGTGACATCGTCAGATACTTGTACATACAGTATTATGGAACCAATTTTATTGTTTACTGAACTACCTTGGAACCTTTTCACAGTACCGTAGTGACGTTACATTGGATTGGCAAAGAAAATTATTATAACGTTTGTCTATTTTTGGTTGTGTACCTACTTCAGAAAAAAACCTAACTATACTATTTATCTGTAGATTTTTTAATTGTTTCGTTTTTCTATAACCAATTGTGTTCGTTATTGATAAACTTTTTCTTTCATTCTTTTTAAATCAACAATAAAAATAACTGATATTTATGGTCATATAGGACGTGTTTACTTTTTGCGTGTTATAGATACATTTATATAGGCTTTTGTTTTACATGGATTTAGAAATCAAACCGGGAAAGGACACGCCACAATTTTTGCCTCGGATAAATCAAAATTATTTCTCATGGCAGACCTATAAATCCAATTTTTTTACCCAATTAGCAATAAAACTTAATAACGGATGCGTAGACACTCGGATCAACCAAATTAATCAGCATAATCAACCAAATTAATCAGCTTAATCAAAAAATCAAACAGTAGAGAAAAACCCAGTTTTATTGCAATGGCGAACCTGAAAATTAGGCCGCACATTTCCCTTGCGTTCATCGCAATCGCATCCCGTATTCGCGAACGACGCCGTAGCAACTGACTCGATTTGATCAAGATAACTGCGTTCCAACTGTCGCCCGGTAACCGCGGCCCGCTCGCTATCCAAGTCACGGAGGCACACGGTGCTAGTGTGAGCGGTTTTCCAGCAAACTGTAGCGGTTTCACGAGGGTGAGCGAACGTAAACGCACGCGTTTGCTTTCAGAGTTGACTGCGATTGAGCGCGTTAAGCATTTTGTTTTAGAGCTTAACATAGATTGTTGTGTTAAGCTCACGTAATTAATTAAAACTTACCTATTGCAATGTGGTCGCTGCCTTGAAGTCATAAAAAAACACGGTACAAATAAGAGGGGTAAGTATTATACATTAAACAATTTTTTTATGAAATACAGACTTACGTTTGACCGCAAATTACGCATAATGGTAAGCGTCCGCTACAAAGCGTAAAACAGGACATCGCATGATCATTCTGAGATCATTCAATACCATCATTCGTTATTAGGTCTTGTTACCTTAGGCTCTGTCTAACCCGTAAGGGATAATGACGTGATTTATGTATGTATGAATGTACCACCGTTTTTTTTTTTTATATGAATAGGAAGGCAAACGAGCAAGTGGGTCACCTGATGGTAAGTGATCACCACTGCCCATAGACACCAGCAACCCCGGAGGGATTGCAGATGCGTTGCCAACCTAGAGGACTAAGATGAAATGCCTCTTGTGCCCGTCATTTGACACCACTACTGTTGTGGGGAGCTAGACAGATTTACAAATAACACGCTGACACTCGGCCGCATCCTTTGCGGAGACCGCGGACCGAGTTCACTAAGAGGTGTTTGTATTGAAATTGATTTATGGAAATTTCACTGAGGACGCGTCGTCCGCCGAGACTCTGTGCCTCGGTTAAAACGAACGATATTTTGTAAAGCCCTGAATAATATCTGTCTGGCCCGTAATCCACCACCTGCGGCCAGTAAGTCTTTTATTAAAACTTTGGCCGAGATAAGGGTGAGCTTAGTATTGAAAGTGACTAATTTATTGGACGTTTTTAAAATTGTATTTTTGTATTAACTCTGACAGTTCTGTTGCACGGGGAAATTATCCTACACCAAAAAATATAGAAAAATTGTTAGTACCTACGTGCGTTATTTTATCTCTCTTTTATGTTAAAACCACACAGATAATGGAATAGGTACTTTTTGTCTAGGAAAACACAGAAATTTGCATAACTCCCGCAGAATAGCGATAAATAAATTCTTGGCAAACAAAGCAAGTAAATAAGTTGTACAAATACCACTGCACAAAGTCAAAGTCACCGGCAACTGCTGCAGTCAGTGCCGCAGTCAGTGCTGCAGGCGTCTAACACCTCAGCGTAATGCTGAGCCAGCGACCGTTTCACTTTTGCGAAGACATACAACGCTGATGATCTATTTTTCATGTCTATGTTTTTTTTTATTTTACCTTGTTTATTTTCTATAAAATTGTGTGTATTATCTTATATTTGTGTGTCTTGTAAAAATGAATAAATGTCTTCTTTCTTTCTTTCTTTCTTTCTTTAACTGATAGTTAAAAATAATTAAGAATCTTTGGTAGCTAGAATATTAACTGTTAACAACACCGAAAAACCAATGTGCCTCCATCTCATTCCAGCGAATGCTAAAATGTCTTTCACACAGCATCAATCACACGAATATGCATCTGTCAACAGTGCACATTTCACGCCGACCAATCAGATATTACAACCGCATATCATCCCCTGGGATAGCCAATGGGGACGCAGTATCCCCCGACGGCAGTCGTCAGACGATTAAACGCTCGAATTACTACAGACGTGCAGCTGTGCTTTGGTCATATTTCAATATGCATAAATAGATTACACAGAATAATGTGAGGCAGAGAAATATTGTAGTTTGAGACTGCGTTCCAATTAAAGCTAGAAATAATAATAAATGAAAACACACAATTTGTGCGTTCTTATGTGTTTGATTTCCTCGATTGCCTTTTGATACATCGCATGTAACTTACGAGTATAATCATTTTATTCACACTTTTTTAATAATAATCCTTTAGGGAAGGTTTGATGAAACACCTTCCTGGCTTGCACCATCTTCTTAAGTAAAATGTAAATATTCCTTTATTTATTTATACTCTTTATTTATTTTATGTATATTATTTTCTTGATATGTATTATAGCTATTTTTATATTCGTTTTGTGAGTTTATATATTATATTCGGTAAAGCTATGCATTGTGACTCTCAGTATTTGTAACTTTAAACTCACTCGTCCATCCCTAATACAATCTTCTGTCATCCACTCAAAAATTGTCTGGAAGAGATTCCTTAAAGGAGTAAGTCTGCCTTTGTGCATGTATCCCAGTGTTTATCAATTGTATTTGTGTTACGTTTATTTTGCATAATAAAGAGTTTGATTTCAAAAAATAGGAGGTTCTAAATTAACCAACAATCTTATTTTTTCCTCGAATTATTTTGTACAACCAAGAAGCAGCCCCGAAGGCCTTTTAAAATCTCAAAACAGTTAATCCAATGAACGTAACCGGTTTTCTGAACGATATTTAACCGGTATAGTAATCCAAAGCTATAGTAATTCCTGGGTAGACTATTCAATCGACTAACATTTCTATATCGATACATACTCCCCTTTTGTTCGTGTACTATCCCTTAGGCCGTGGTCGCTTTCACCCGCCGCACGCGGCCGACAGCGGCCCGCCGCCCGCGGCGTCTGAATGGTGTGTTCGGGAATGCTCGGGAGTGGTCGTTTTGGGCGAAAACAACCACTCCCGAGCATTCCCGAACACACCATTCAGACGCCGCGGGCGGCGGGCCGCTGTCGGCCGCGTGCGGCGGGTGAAAGCGACCACGGCCTTACCGCTCAATAGCGACGCAGGTGCACTATAGGGCAGACATGTCGTTTAAAGGACTAGTATCTGTTCGAATTTATCGAGCCATAATTCCCCACTTTGACATATAAATTGATAGTTACTTAAGATAATTAAAGGGCCAATTAAATATATCGATTTAGGTATTTCGAAGCATCAAACAAATGTCCAGTTACATGATATTGCGTTTGCTTGACATGCCCACGTCATCATGTCAGCCGAAAGACTATAGGTTTTGGGCTTCCCGCAGCCAACACCAGCACAGTCACCAGCATAAATATATGACGGTGACTATTCCTGCAAAAATATCTGATCAAGTGATGCTTTACAGGCCGACAAAAATATCGTCACACAAAGCATAACAATATCAATGAAAACAGTGACAACTCAGGCATCTGACTTTTGACCCCAATAGATGACCAAATATTTTGGCAGAGCTGTCCATGTCTGATGACTGTGCGTAACCAAATATCATTATATGAAGATGGCTCGCGAGCCTGGCCTTACACTCCGAAATTCGATTTTCGAAGTTTGTTTCGTGCCGTTCCGCTTACTCATTAATTTGAGAATGAGAGAGACGGCTACTCCGACCTTCGAAAATCAAATTTCGGAGTAGCCCCTCCTACTCCGAGCGGAACGCTAGCACATTAGGGTTAGTGTAATGTGCAGCAGTTACGGTTACAGCTCGCTGATGAGTACTGGGCTTTACAGCTGGCTACTTACTAGAGTGTCCGTACACCTTTTAGGCCTACCAATATTCCCATTTGCCGGTAGGTACGCTGTCGCCTATAGTAAGCATGGGGGAGTATCTAAGATTTCAAACTGCGTTGCGTCACCTAACCGCTGCCTACCATGTCATTGCACGCCACTGGCTGTAGCCATAACTCTACACCCCAAAAGCTGCAAATAATAAAAAAATAATATCTGCAGTGAACACTAATTTAAAGTGTACAGTTGTATTGATTAAAATTCTTACAACATCCCGTCAGACAACTGGACAGCATCCAACTTTGCCTGATTAAAAACTCTTCGGATAAAAACGAACTTTTTCAATAACCATCCGACTTTTCTGATTAATGCATCCAATGAGATGGGCTCTGTCCGATAACTATGATCGCTGCTGGAAAATATTTGTCGTACGCCTTAGTTACGTCAAGGCGGGTATGAGCTAGAAGTTTATTGGATTTCATTGAAATCTCAAGTATTTATCAAAGCAAGATAAAACAACAATGCGCTGTTTTTTAATTACGTAGTTATTTTGATATAAGTAACGACTATTAAATTTTAACTATAGATCCTGGTGGTATATATAATATGGGTCCAAAACTGTCACATTAACTTTCTTAATTTCTGTAACAAAAAAATCAATTAACGATGGTTCCTTGTGAACGATACCTTACCAACAAATAGCGCTATTCAACTTGGCTTAGGTGATAATCGTTTCATCATTTTTTAATTATTATCGTTTTAAATCTGATTTACGGCCAGTACGTTTTCAACAAGAAAAAGCGTTAAAAAAGTCCAAAGAAAAAAAAATACGGCAGGCGGCAGGTAAGTTTGTTAATAGACCCGTATCGCGTGTGAGTGCGTGTGTGTAACGTCATATTATAAATACGTGTTAACCATGAGATTTGTCAACTTGTGAATTAATGAAACAATTGAATAACATTTTTTTTTAGTGCAAACAGGCACTAGAACCTTAGGTTAAAATTTGTCGCATGAGTAGTTAGTAGATTGCGGCTTCTGCGGCACTCACCGGCACCTTTGCGGAGCAAAAAAATTTTTATGCGTTTTTTGCTGCGGCAACGATTAAATGCCTTTTTTTAACCTAACCTAACCTAAACCCAATAACGTACGGATTTTTATGTGTTCCCACGATGATAATTCTGTTGGTAAAGTTTTTACGTATTGATTTGCGATCGCCTACTCACTATTAAAGCAGGTAGAGATAATGTGTGATAGGTGTGTTCTATTGTTACTGTTTTTCAAAGTAGGGTCACATACATTAATTTATTGGGATGGCCTGTATATTTCTTTGAAGTGGTTTATTTGTTTTTAAGAGCGTTGGTTGTTTTTGCTTTTTTCTCACGCAAAATCTATCGCAATGTCGTTGAAGCAACAATTTATGTAGGAATGGTAACGTTGACATGGGTCGTGAGAACAAGTAGAACAGTAATAATTTAAGAAAAACGATAAATATCTTATTTATTATGCATTGTAATGGTTTTTGTATTTTATGGAAGATAAAAATTCGATAAGAATAGGTAATATATAAAACTAAACACGATCAAACGAGTTTTTTTATTTTTATTTTAACTGGAAATAATCCGAGAGTGTTATACAGACCTACAGCGGTTAGAAAACGCGATCTAACATGTCGTTTCATGAAAAAAAGGCGTTAATTTTATAAGTTACAGGTAAAGCTGAGCAGGATCAAACACGTTGCATCTTTTTATATTTAAATAAGTATTTCGAAGGTTTATAAAGACACAGCTGCGCATAGGAAACGTGTTCCGACGTGTTGCATTAAACAGGTGTCTGTTTTATAGTTAAAGACAAAGCTGCGCGCATAGGAAACGTGTTCCGACATGTTGCATTAAGCAGGTGTCCGTTTTATAGTTTTTTGTCTTATCCTTAACATTAGTGAGGGTGTGTGTGTGTATGCGTGTGGCCAATAAAAGCGGCACTCCAATAGACAGGACCGTCATTCGTTCAGATTGGTTCGCTTAAAAACCAGTACCTATCTAACTGGAACGGAAACAGTGTCGCCGGTGTACCTTCTGAATTGTTGACAGTTTTAAGTTTGGAACTCTCTGTCTACGTGCTATAATACTGCTACGTGCTGCTGCTACAAGATAAAATGGAGGTAAGCTTTAAACATTATGTATATCCGCCTTTGTATTTACATCTTTTTGTTCGCAACTTGTCTGTATATCCTAATTTTTGTACAATAAAGTGCTTACTTACTTATAAGTATAAAGACATTTCTATTTATAACAAGCCCCTCATTAATATTTTCTTTTTTGTTTTAGGCATCAAATGAGGACTCTGTTGATTACACTTTGAAACATTATTATTATGCCCATTTGAATGATGATGAAGTCCAGGACCCAAAACCACTAAAAATTCAAACCCAAAAACGAACTAACAGCATTGATGTATTCTTTGATAAGCCTAAAAAGAAGCAGGCAACGGAATATTCGTGTACAGTTGCCCATACTACAAATGGAGTTACCAATTATATATCTTCCCGCGTAGATGATGTTTCAAAGAGCACTCACCTTGTCAAAATCGATGTCTACGATATGAAAAAGTTGCGCGGTGTACCGAACGATCAACATTGGAAGTTCGCTGATACCAGAATCAAATACTACGCGCAAACTGAAGACGATGACCATTATTCTAACACAAAAGAATTGATCTACAAGATTACAAAATATATTGCAGCAAAAAACGACTGCAAAAAATATTCCTTCGACGCAAAGAAATAAAAAAGGCCGTAAGCCATAACTTATTTCCAACTCCACCCGCATCAAACCACATCCCCCCACCATGGAACAAATGATTTTTGGGTTATATAAGGAAAGCAAAACGAACCATAGAGCATCAGTTTCAACAGTCGTCAAAGTCAATCTACAACATGGACCTTCAAAACTCATTTTACGATGAAGACCTTTACGAACGTTGTGAGGACCTTTCGGATCTCAATAAGTCCCTTCTCGATAAGGAACTCTATGAACATTGTGAGAAATTCGAGAATCAGTCGCCAAATTTGTAAGTATTAATATTTTAAGCATGTTTAAACTAGTTTTATTTTTTTGATTTTTTGGCTAGCAGTGGGGTGGTGAACCCAACCCAATATAAGCAGCATTCTTAAAGAAATATTTTTATTCAACATCATGATGTCATTGACTAGTGAGGATATTAAAATGTTCAGTAAATTAGTGTTATTAAAAAGTTTTCATAAATATCTAAGATTGTGGTACATAAGTGGAAAACTTAGTGCAACGATAGCTTGCGATCCGGATATCAAACCGTATATCACGCCTTGCAATGGGCACTTTACCGATGTTGCATTGTCAACTTCGCAGTACGATGAGATAGATGGTGTATTACCCATGGAAGCGTATTGTTCTATTTGTCAATCAAATAAAACAGGTAATTCCTTGCTCCAAGTAATGAGTAATAGTTGAGAAATTCTGGTAAATATGTATTTATATCTAACTTTCTTTTTTTTTTTTAGAACTGTAACACGTGGAGTTAAAAGAAAACGCGTATCAGAGGAATCTTCCACACCTCGTGATTCGTCGTCGGCTTCTGCTGTTGTCATAGAACCACTACAAACCGTTGGGTCTCAGCAACCATCAACTTCGCGGACGACAACTGAACCGCCGCCTTCTCCTATTGTTGGTGACACCGTCGAGTGCAAAATCTGCCAACGAAACGTGTCAAGAAGGTACTATACACAGCATTTAAAAAGCAACATACATAAAAATAACTGTGTAAAATTTAAACATTCTAAGCCCAATGTTGAATTAATTGAAGCTGCATTTGGAAATAGGTTATTAACTTATAGGATAGTGTCGGACCAGGGAAAAAGAAATCATGAATTTGAAACACCTGAACTTTTTTTTGAAAGAATTAAAACATCTCTCAATCAATTAATAGACGAGACAGTTACTCAGCTAACCATATTCAAAGTTAGTTTTATATTGCATGCAGAATTTATACAAGAATCTAAAGGAATTATAAATTTTTTTGATTTTAATGTTTTGAGTTGGACCATTTGTAAAGGTGATGACAAAGAAACTTTTTTCGAAAATTTAAAAAATGCGTTAGTTACTAAAATTTCAAATTTTGAAAAAAAAGATAGTGGGTGGAGTCTAAAACATATTAAATACATAGATATGAACATTAACCAATTTAATCCATTGCGTGGTTCTTCATACATTGACTTACCACACGATATTAAAACCAAAAAAGCAATCATTAACGTGCAAAACTATGACCACGAGTGTTTGAAATGGGCACTGCTATCGGCGTTGTATCCGGTTAAAGATAGTTCCCAGAGAGTGTCGTCATATATTAAAAATCAAAACAAATTAAAATTTGCTGATGTACCATTTCCAGTTAAATTGACAGATATACATAAAGTAGAAAAATTAAATGATTTAAGCATCAATGTTTTTGGACTTTGTTATAATGAAAACTTAAAATTACATGAAGTTAACGGTCCACTCTATTTTACTAAATGTCGTAAATCAACGCATATAAATTTACTCTTCATATCTAAGGGTAGCCAGGGTCATTACTGTTACATAAAAAATTTATCTCGATTAGTAAGCCGTCAAATATCAACAACCAATTGCAGCTTTCACATTTGTGATGGCTGTTTACTAGCATTTTATTCAAGTGAACAACTAACCAATCATCAAAAAAATGACTGCGGTCATGTTGTTGTTGAACTGCCGAATCATGAAAAGACAAAAAAAAATTGGTTTGGCGATGAAATTTCATGCGATAAGCTTATTTTTGATAAATATCAACGAAAGCTTAAATTACCGTTTGTGGTGTATGCTGATTTTGAAGCCTTTTTAAATCCAATAGCATCTTGCGACCCAGATACATCTAAATCTTACACAAAAAACATTCAACAACATGAAATGTATAGTTTTGGTTATTTTATTAAGTGCTCATTCGATGATAGTCTTTCGAAATATTGTACATACACCGGCTCAGATTGTGCTAAAGTATTCATGGATTCCCTTTATAGTGACTTGGAAAAATTAAATAAATTAATTCGCTTTCGGAAAAATCCGATCCCATTGAATCAGGATGATTTAAATATTATTTCAAATGTTAATAATAAATGTTTTATATGTGATAACGACTTGAAATCTCAAAGCGTTTTCAGTTATGACTGGACTACAGGTAAATTTCAAGGCGTGGCTCATAAGGTATGTGATAATAAATTCACACCTCCCGCACACGTTCCAGTATTTTTTCACAATCTTTCTAATTATGATGCACATTTCATTGTAAAAGCTTTGAATTTCCGTGAAGGAGCTATCGATGTCATCCCCCAAAATAAAGAAAAATATATTTCTTTTAGCAAACAACTCAAGTTTGATAAGAGATTTTTGTCACTGAGATTTGTCGATTCCTTTAGATTTATGTCGAGTAGTTTAGATAGCTTAGCTAGAAACCTTCAAGAATATCAATTTATTGAACTGAGGAAGCAATACCCCAGGGATGAAGATTTTAAACTTTTAAAGCAAAAGGGAATATTTCCCTATGAATTTATGAAATCGAATGAATCACTTGAAGCGTCATCGCTACCTAAAATAGGTGATTTTTATAGCTCTCTAACAGACAGCTGTATAACAAGTGAAGATTATCAACATGCACAAAACGTTTGGAATAATTTCAATTGTAACACAATGTTGGATTATTCCAACTTGTATTTAAAAACAGACGTACTTCTATTAACAGACATCTTCGAGAATTTCCGTTCTGTGTGCATTGAAACTTATGACCTAGATCCTGCACATTACTTTACCGCACCTGGTCTCAGTTGGGATGCTATGCTTAAAATAACTGGAGTTCAACTTGAACTTTTAACTGACTTTGATAAAGTTTCGTTCATTAAAAAAGGACTTAGAGGTGGTATATCACAATGCAGTAATCGATATGCTAAATCAAATAATCACTACATGCCAGACTTTGATTCTGATCAAGCGACATCGTATCTAATTTACCTCGACGCTAATAACTTATACGGTTGGGCGATGTCCCAGCACCTTCCTGTTGGTGAATTTGAATGGGTTGATCCTGAAACTGATTTTAGAATCTCAAAAGATGCTAATTATGGATACATATTAGAAGTCGATCTAGAATATCCCGATTCATTGCACGATTCCCATTCAGACCTCCCATTTTGCCCAGAGCACATAATAGTTGATGAAAGTAGACAAAAAAAATTGGTTCCAAATTTAAACAATAAAATAAAATATATTGTACACTACAGAAATCTCATACAATGTTTAGACAATGGATTAAATTTAATAAAAGTTCATAGAATTTTAAAATTCAAACAAAGTAACTGGCTTCAAAAATATATAGATTTAAATACTACATTAAGAACAACTGCAAAAACGGATTTCGAAAAAGACTTTTATAAGTTGATGAATAACGCAGTTTTTGGGAAGACTATGGAAAACATTGAGAAAAGGGTTTATGTTAAATTATTAACGCATTGGACTAATCACGGTCACATCAAAGGAATTCAAAGTTATGTAGCTCGGCCTGAATTCCATAGTATTTCAATTTTTTCGGAAAGTTTAGCAGCGGTACAATTAAAAAAAACCAAAATAATTTATAATAAACCTATTTATTTAGGCTTCTGTATATTGGATATATCGAAAACGTTAATGTATGACTTTCACTATGATTACATGAAGCAAAAATTTGGAAAAAATCTAAAACTGTTATACACGGACACAGACAGTTTGATTTATCAAATTTTTACGGAAGATTTCTATCATGACATAAGACATGACCTTAAAAGCCGTTTTGATACATCCGACTACGAGTCTAATAATATTTACGGATTTCCATGTATAAATAAGAAAAAAATAGGATATTTTAAGGATGAAAATAATGGAAAAATTTTAAACGAATTCGTAGGCTTAAGATCCAAAATGTATGCCTTAAACGTTGATAACAATATTGTGGCTAAGGCTAAAGGTGTAAACAAATGCGTGACTAAGAAGTTTCAAATTCATGATTACAAGCGTTGCCTAAATGAAAAAGAATATATATTATCAGAAATGTGTCGATTTCGATCCATTAAACATGTAATTTTTACACAAAAAATAAACAAAATCTCGCTTTCCCATTCTGACACTAAACGATATCTTTGTAAAGATTCGTTTGACACTTTAGCTTGGGGTCATTATAAATTAAGGTAACCTACTTAGATAGATAACTTTCAATAATTATTGTTATTTTATTTACTTTTTTCAATTCAATGTTATATCTGTGCATGTTTAGAATAAGAAAAATGTTATCCTTAAGTTCTTGTATTTTTATTTAAGCAATAATAAATTTATTTAAAACGAAAAAGTTTTTTTTTACGTCACGTTATATATATACATATTTTCATATTAGCGTTTTATTTTCGTTATAAACTTGAGAGAGGAAAGACAGATTTTTTGTTAATAATGAACCATTTTATCCATCCATTTACTGCTATTATCGCAGGTCCGAGTGGTTGTGGAAAATCAAACTTTGTAACAAATTTTTTGAAAAGTGCCAGTCAAATGTGTAATGTAGAGTTTAATCAAGTAGTGTGGTGCTATGATGAAATGCAACCGCTTTATAATTTGAATGGTATTGATTATGTTCAAGGCATTCCTGATTTAAGTATGTTTGATGGGGAACAACCTAAACTTCTTATAATCGATGACTTAATGAGAGAATCAGATGGACGTATTGTTGATATTTTTACTAAGGGCAGCCATCACAGAAATTTAAGTGTTTTTTATATAACTCAAAATTTATTTCATCAAGGAAAAGGACAGCGTGACATATCTTTGAACTCCACCTACATAGTTTATTTTAAAAATCCTAGAGACAAAACTCAAATACGCTACTTGTCTCGACAGGTTTATCCAGAAAATTCAAAGTTTGTTGAAGAAGCCTACAAGGATGCAACTATGTCAGCACATGGTTATCTGATGATTGATTTGAAACAAAGCACAGATGATATATGTCGTTTTAAAACTAAAGTGTTCCCCTTTGATAAATATTGTACAGTATATATTCCAAAAAAAGGCTTTAAATATGACAAAAACCAACTAGTCTTAGTCAGTAGTAAATGATGCCTGGTAGAGTAATCACACATCAACATCTACTTCAAGCTTTGCATACGCTCAAACCAAAATATCGTAAAGCCTTACTTAAAGCTTGTGACGAAGACGAAATAAATATTATTTGTGAGTGCATTTACAACGTTTTAAAGGGTAAAATTCCATTAGAAAAAACAGAAAAAACGAAGTTAAATAAACATAAAAATATATTACGTAAATTAGTTTCAAAGGGTAAACAGAAATTAAGGAAGACTATTATAGTTCAAAAAGGTGGTGCATTCTTGCCAATTATACTAGGAGCTGTTTTAAGTAGTTTGTTAAGCTCATTAACATAGTTAAAATGGAGAACACAAAGAAGATGATTTTAGTAGAACCAGATTTTATTGAGAAGTTTAAACACAGTGAAAAAACACCTTTAAATTCCCTAACGCGTTTAGACGAGGATATGCAAAAAATACTCGCAAGTAAAATAGAAGATCGTGAAAAATGGGCATTGTATTCTCAAGCACTGCAAAGATTTTTACATTTAACTGAAACAGATCGGAAACCGTTCAAGATACCAATAATTTTTGATAGTATGAATAATTCTCATGAGGATTATGAGAAGTTAATGGTTAAAAAGGAAGAAAATGAAGATAAAACGACATTACCAAATCCAACACGGCTTGAAGGTGACGCTGCTAATAGTACTCCTTCGGATCAGACTTACCCTGTGCAGTTTACTCCATCTCATATCATAAAATTAATCCCAAAAACTTATACGAAAAAAGGACAATCTTTACTTGATAACATTTTGAAAAATAAAGAAAAGATTTGGTGGAAAGAAGGAGGAGAAATCGTATTGGATAATCAAGTTATCTCAGATAGTAATATAATTGATTTGATAAGTGATACGTTGCGACCCCTCAAACGTGCAAAACCAATTGGTTGGAAACAATTTGCTTCGACTTTAAAAGATATCGGAGTTCCTGCATCTTGTATCGGTAACCCAACTAACCTAGAATATATAAATGGTCTTCAATCGAATGAGGCCCAGAAAACCCCAATATATGAAAACACTCGATCAAAATCAGTCCAAGTAAGAGGACAGTCAACATCAACACCAATTTCAAACAAAGCAGCCCGATTATCAAAAAAGAAAATAGATTGGGAAAGATGGAGCCCTTATTAGATATCAATAGGATTTACTACGATGTATCTAATCCAGCCGGCTATAGTAGTATTGATAAGTTAGTTAAAGCAATGCATGGTCGAATGGACAAAAATGAGGTTACAAACTGGTTGCGGTCTCAGGAAACATACACATTACATAAACCAGTTCAAAGACGTTTTACACGAAACAAATATATCCTGTCAAACTATAATGAACTTTGGCAAGTAGATTTAAGTGACATGCGTACTTATAGTCAATATAATGATGGTTTTAAATATATACTGTGTGTAATTGATGTATTTAGTAAGTATGCTTTTGCTAGACCTATGAAAAAGAAGGACTCGGACACAGTAAAAAAATGCTTTGAAGATATATTTACTGAAGCTAAGGCGACTCCGCGTCACATTCAGTCTGATAAAGGTACTGAATTTGTTTCTAGAGAAGTAAGAAAGTATTTTGAAGGTAAAAAAATAAACTACTATACAACAAATAATCCTGACATAAAGGCGAGTATTGTAGAACGATTTCAAAGAACATTAAAAATGAAAATGTGGCGCTATTTTACCCATAAAAATACTTATAAATACATTGATATTTTACAGGACCTCCTGTATTCATATAATCATAGTTACCATTCAAGTATTAAAATGTGTCCGATAGACGTTAACTTTAATAATATTATGACTGTTTGGACTAATCTTTACGATAAACCACGAAACGGAGTAAAAACATTTACTAATACTAATTTAAGTGTTGGTGATCACGTAAGAATAACCAAATACAAACACATATTTCAAAAAGGTTATGAAACCAATTGGAGTGATGAAATCTTTGTTATAGAATCAATCATTAACAGATCACCTCATCTTGTCTATACCTTAAAGGACTTACAGAATGAACCAATCACTGGCACTTTTTATTCTAAAGAGTTACAGAAAGTTACTTATAACCCCACCATTGTATATAAAATAGATAAAATAATACGTTCAAGGCGAGTTGGTAACAGAAAGGAGGTGCTTGTGAAGTGGAAAGGTTATCCGAATAAATTTAATAGTTGGATATCGGCATCGAGTTTAGAAGAAATATGAGTGATGATAGTTTTTATTTAACTTTGTTAAGCAACAGTTCGGTGCCGTATTTCCCCGAAAATACAACAGCCAATTTTCTAACAAAACTACCAAAGACAGTGAAATTAGAAGGAGAATGGGTCGTAGGATTAGTGGAATTTCACTACCCGTGTTCAATGTACAACGTTCAAGAACATGAAAACGTAGTGTACGTAAAAAAAAAAGTTACATTAGCAGGCGAAAACAAGCCTGTTGCCATTGAATATAAGTCACATATCCCTGCTACGACTTATGATGACATTGAACAATTTTTATCTGCTTTTAATGAAAATGCATTATTGAAGAACAAAGTGAATTTCAGATATGATGGAATTTCGAAACTTGTTAAGGTCACTTCTGCACATAAAGACATCATTTCTGTACATGCAACACCAATACTAAACCTTCAGCTAGGTTTTAAGCCGAATACGAATCTTATTCAATGTCAACTTGGGAAATACCCTACTAATTTATATTTGGGGCTGCCATCACAATTGTTTATATATTCAGATATAGTTCAACTTCAAGTGGTAGGGGATGTTATGACATCGTTAATAAGAATAATACCACTTGATCCAACAAAATACATTTATGGAGCATATAAAATGCATAGCTTTTCTCCTGCACATTACGTACCTGTTTTACGTAGAGAGTTTGATACTGTTGAAATTGATATAAGAACGCATACGGGAGGAAAGATTCCATTCCAGTTTGGAACTTCGTGCGTGAAGCTACATTTTCGACGAATAAAATGAATCATAGACGAGGAAATAATCTTTGTCCATACGAACATTATTACTCTCATCAAGCTGGTTCTGGGGTAGGAATCATTTACAAAGGTGTTCCTCACCAGCGAGGACATGGTATAGGAAGTTTTTTAGGAGGACTGTTTAGATCTGTTTTTCCTCTATTATCTAGTGGTTTTAGAACGGTTGGAAAAGAAGCATTAAATGCAGGTGTTGGTCTATTGACTGACATGATGAATGCGCACCCTATGAATGAATCCATTAAGTCTCGTTTTAAGAATGCAAGCACTAATTTAAAAAGAAAAGCTGACGAAAAAATAGATTCTTTAATGTCAGGATCGGGGTATAAAATGAGTAGAAAAAGACGAGAGCGCACCATTACATCCAAAGCATTGCGAGGGAGAGGAACAAAAAAAAATAAGAAGAAAATAAATATTAACGATATCTTTTCCAACTAAACCATGTCATTTTTACATAACAATTCGTGTGAATGCGCTAAGTCGGAGTTAGATTTGTTTGCTCTTCCATCAACGCAAACAAGTATAGAAAATGGACAGTGGATACATTATAAACCTATTTCGTCTTTAACTGACGATGGTCCGATTGAATTTCAAGTTCCAGGATCAGGTGATGACTATATTGACCTGTCTCACACTTTACTCCATGTCAAAGTCAAAGTATTGAATCAAGATGGTACTAACATTAAATCAGCAGACACTCATGTTGCACCGGTGAATAATTGGTTACATTCACTTTTTAACCAGTTGGATGTATATTTAAATCAAAAATTAGTATCACCACCTAATAATACATATGCGTACCGTGCATACATGGAAACTCTACTGAATTATGGACCAGCAGCAAAAGGGTCTCATCTTACATGTGGGCTATGGTATGAAGACACTGCGAATCATATGGATTTTACTGATGCAACTAACAAAGGGTGGACTAAAAGAGAAGGATTTATTAAAGACAGTAAGGAAGTTGAAATGATGGGTCACTTACACGGTGATATATTTAATCAAGAAAAGTTTTTAATAAATGGCGTTGAAATCCGTGTCAAATTAGTGCGGTCAAAAGAGACCTGTAATCTCATGTGCAGTCAAGATAAAAAACTTAAAGTTCGAATAACGGATGCTAGTTTAATAATTAGAAGAACAAAAATCAATCCAAGTGTTTTGCTGGCACATCAAAAGGTTTTAGCTTCAACGACTGCAAAATATCCTATCACAAGAGCAGAAGTTAAAGTACTTACAATACCATCAGGGGTACAAGGCAAAACGCTTGATAATATTTTTCTCGGGCAAGTTCCAAAAAGATGTATTATAGGTTTTGTTGATAACACAGCATTTAATGGTAGTTTAAAATTAAATCCTTTTAACTTCCACCACCACAATATTAACTTATTCAGTTTATATGTGGACGGCCATCAGATTCCTTCAAAAACATTACAACCATCTTTCAGTAATGGCTTAATGATATCTACATATCACACCTTGTTTTCTGGAACTGGTATTCATTTTCTTAATGAAGGCAACTCAATAACAAGAGATGATTATGGAAATGGTTATTGTTTGATGTGTTTTGATTTAACACCTGATTTATCAGCGAGTTCTACTTCTCACTGGAATCTTGTTAGACATGGTAGTGTGAGGTTAGAAGTTCGATTTGAAAGCGCCCTTACTACAACCGTTAATTGCATCGTTTATGCAGAATTTGATAATATCATTGAAATAAATAAAAATCGTGATGTAAGTGTAGATTACAATAGTTGAATTGATCCTATATAAACATAGGATTATAAAACATTATATCACTAGTTCCTAGACCTCCGTAACGATTTCATCAATAAATGTAATAATTTGTAATGGATACTGAGGAATTACAATTATGCATGAAGCAAATTTGTCCCACGATTGAATCAAACGTTTTCCCAGCTAATCGAATTCCTGTTTTTGTGAATCTTCCGGGTTATATCATAAGCAATTTGGATCCGGACTCAAAACCTGGCTCTCACTGGATAGCAATTCATATTGATATTAATGGCAACGGTGAATACTTTGATTCATTTGGTAGGAAGCCTTCTGGTTATCATGAGCTTTTTTTAAAAAGAAATGCAAAGAAATGGTTTTATAATCATGTGTCAATTCAGAACCAGTTAACTTCGGTTTGTGGAGAATACTGTTTAGTTTATATATATTTTAAGTTTAAAGGTAAAACTATGTTTGATTTTTTAAGTTTATTTTCCGAAAATACCATTTGTAATGATTTGATTGTAAGAAATATGTTCAGATCAATTTTTAAGAAATAAATAATAATATCAAAGAAGTATGTCTATTTATTTTCATATTCCACACTACACTACACAAGGGATAGGTACAACAACAATTAAAAGGCCAGAAACCCATTATAATAATTTTATTGAAAGATACATTAAAAAATACTTAATAATATTACAAAAGATCTTCTTTAATTGAAATTTCAGTCGGTGTCTTATCAAACTTCTTGTTTTATTCTTGCCACTCCATTATCCATTCATTTTGCGACACAGGCGAAAAGCATAATTCATGGAGAAGTAAAGGTTCATATGCATCATCAGAAATAGAAGCCGCCTCAGTATTGTACATTTCTGTGTCCTCTTCATCTTCCCACTCTATTAAAAAAGGGTTAATACCGGAAAAAGTGAACTGTTGAGCTTGCGAAGCAGGTGAATATCCATTTGACTTTAGGTGTAACATCTCAATCTCTTCACAACGTTCATAGAGTTCCTTATCGAGAAGGGACTTATTGAGATCCGAAAGGTCCTCACAACGTTCGTAAAGGTCTTCATCGTAAAATGAGTTTTGAAGGTCCATGTTGTAGATTGACTTTGACGACTGTTGAAACTGATGCTCTATGGTTCGTTTTGCTTTCCTTATATAACCCAAAAATCATTTGTTCCATGGTGGGGGGATGTGGTTTGATGCGGGTGGAGTTGGAAATAAGTTATGGCTTACGGCCTTTTTTATTTCTTTGCGTCGAAGGAATATTTTTTGCAGTCGTTTTTTGCTGCAATATATTTTGTAATCTTGTAGATCAATTCTTTTGTGTTAGAATAATGGTCATCGTCTTCAGTTTGCGCGTAGTATTTGATTCTGGTATCAGCGAACTTCCAATGTTGATCGTTCGGTACACCGCGCAACTTTTTCATATCGTAGACATCGATTTTGACAAGGTGAGTGCTCTTTGAAACATCATCTACGCGGGAAGATATATAATTGGTAACTCCATTTGTAGTATGGGCAACTGTACACGAATATTCCGTTGCCTGCTTCTTTTTAGGCTTATCAAAGAATACATCAATGCTGTTAGTTCGTTTTTGGGTTTGAATTTTTAGTGGTTTTGGGTCCTGGACTTCATCATCATTCAAATGGGCATAATAATAATGTTTCAAAGTGTAATCAACAGAGTCCTCATTTGATGCCTAAAACAAAAAAGAAAATATTAATGAGGGGCTTGTTATAAATAGAAATGTCTTTATACTTATAAGTAAGTAAGCACTTTATTGTACAAAAATTAGGATATACAGACAAGTTGCGAACAAAAAGATGTAAATACAAAGGCGGATATACATAATGTTTAAAGCTTACCTCCATTTTATCTTGTAGCAGCAGCACGTAGCAGTATTATAGCACGTAGACAGAGAGTTCCAAACTTAAAACTGTCAACAATTCAGAAGGTACACCGGCGACACTGTTTCCGTTCCAGTTAGATAGGTACTGGTTTTTAAGCGAACCAATCTGAACGAATGACGGTCCTGTCTATTGGAGTGCCGCTTTTATTGGCCACACGCATACACACACACACCCTCACTAATGTTAAGGATAAGACAAAAAACTATAAAACGGACACCTGCTTAATGCAACATGTCGGAACACGTTTCCTATGCGCGCAGCTTTGTCTTTAACTATAAAACAGACACCTGTTTAATGCAACACGTCGGAACACGTTTCCTATGCGCAGCTGTGTCTTTATAAACCTTCGAAATACTTATTTAAATATAAAAAGATGCAACGTGTTTGATCCTGCTCAGCTTTACCTGTAACTTATAAAATTAACGCCTTTTTTTCATGAAACGACATGTTAGATCGCGTTTTCTAACCGCTGTAGGTCTGTATAACACTCTCGGATTATTTCCAGTTAAAATAAAAATAAAAAAACTCGTTTGATCGTGTTTAGTTTTATATATTACCTATTCTTATCGAATTTTTATCTTCCATAAAATACAAAAACCATTACAATGCATAATAAATAAGATATTTATCGTTTTTCTTAAATTATTACTGTTCTACTTGTTCTCACGACCCATGTCAACGTTACCATTCCTACATAAATTGTTGCTTCAACGACATTGCGATAGATTTTGCGTGAGAAAAAAGCAAAAACAACCAACGCTCTTAAAAACAAATAAACCACTTCAAAGAAATATACAGGCCATCCCAATAAATTAATGTATGTGACCCTACTTTGAAAAACAGTAACAATAGAACACACCTATCACACATTATCTCTACCTGCTTTAATAGTGAGTAGGCGATCGCAAATCAATACGTAAAAACTTTCCCAACAGAATTATCATCGTGGGAACACATAAAAATCCGTACGTTATTGGGTTTAGGTTAGGTTAGGTTAAAAAAAGGCATTTAATCGTTGCCGCAGCAAAAAACGCATAAAAATTTTTTTGCTCCGCAAAGGTGCCGGTGAGTGCCGCAGAAGCCGCAATCTACTAACTACTCGCATGCCTCGTTCCCACGGCGTATATGCGAACAAAAGTGCTACCCTGTCAAACTTTCTTCACGTATCCAACCTCAAACAAAAAGCCCATTTCGCGGCACCGCGATTTGGACTTTTATGTCGCGTCCTTCGCACAATACCCTAATGCTCTTTATGTTTTTATTCCATTACTTCACGCCGCGGGTACATTACGGACCATGGAGTGGCAGCCGTTACTAAAGGTGAATGTTTTTCTAGCTGGCAACTTATTTCACACACGAGCGAATAAAATGGGATGGCTGACTTTGTTTTAAAGAGTATCCGCTTAAAAATAAGTAGCTGGCTGGAATAGTAAAGTTTGAGTTACACTGAAAAAAAAAACAAAGAAGAAGAAAGAAGATATTCCTTTTTGCAAGACACACAAATATAAGAGCATACATAAAAAGAAACAAAAGCACAGACATGAAAAATAGATCATCAGCGTTTGAGTGTCTTCGCAAAAGCGAAACGGTCGCTGGCTCAGCATTGCGCTGAGATGTTAGATACCGGCAGCACTGATTTTCAGCCAGAATCGTCTGTGATTCAGGAAACTAACACTTCACACCGTCTGTTTACCTTGAAAATAGAGTCGGTTGTGGATCATTTCGAGCACTTCGGCTGTTTACCAATTTTTGATGCTAACTGTACAGCAAAATTAAATAAGTTTTTTACTTTTTAACAAAAACTTTACTAACTTTGACACTTTCTGTAACACGACACGATTCCTGAAATTGGATAATAAGGCGAAAGCACTTTAATATTAGTTTCATTTTATTTTTTTAACAAAAACATCCATTTGCTTTAACATCATTATTATTTAAAACACAGCCGGCGCCTTCGTCCTAAATTAGAATTTAATTATGGAAACCGGATACAAAGGGATGTTTCTAAAAAGCTCTCAATTTATTATACAATACTTTTGAGTGGTCTACGTACAAAAATATTGGACCATGGAATACTAGAGGGAAAAACCAATTAACCTCATCTATGCTTTTTAGATGATGATTTTAGTGTCGGGGTATAGTACGCGTCACGGAATGCCGAGGATCCCGGTTCAATTCCTATTGCTATGGCTTTACTTGTCGGATTTTTCTGTGTTCTAATTTTCAATGTCGTTTAGAAATTGTATGCTTTTTTCACATTAGAATGAATGTAAACATTCTTGACATGTATTTTTTGTTAAAAAAACATTATTTTTATATAAATATCAGCGAGTTAAAATAACCCCTGAAATATTGTGACTTGTTTTCTTTACGCTTTTGTATGTTCCAAACTTTTAAATAATATATGTTTTTTAATAAAAATACACGTGAAGGTTATTTCTGTTTAACGTGAAATAAAAAACTAACCATTAAAGCCGTCGCAGCTTTGTCACCATACCTGTCCTCTCAAGCAGTGGATCGTGGATTCAAGTCTGGGCACCTCTGAGTTTACCAAAATTATTTGATAGTACGAGTTTTTCAGTGAAGGAAAACATTGCAAGGAAACCACTCGTGCACGCTTCATTGTTTTCAAAAGCATTTAGCGTCGTAAATTAGTCATTGTCATAATTATTCACATCTTATATCGTATAGCGTAAAAATACGACTCGTAAATTCATCAGCTAATTCAAATCGACATTGACGACTTCCAGATATTTTATATCATCAACGAAGCCTTTAAACGATTTATTGGTTATAAAACGTAACAGAATAATTAGGGGGACATAATTTCCCTCGTCACAGAAATCGGGACAGCTAGGGGGCGCCACCGACGCAAGAATTAAGACGACAAAATAATTTTGGAGACGGTCATATTCCGGGTCCATATATTACTTAAATGGTGATCAGAACTACCGATAAACCTACCAGGTTTTCCATCGCTGCCTGAGTATGAAACTTTCTGTCATAAATAAAAAAAAAAATAATCATGCAGGCGTGCGAGTCGGGTTACCTCCGCGTGTGGTCAAGCGCTGCGGTTCGATTTTGAATCCGTCCGGGGGGAAGAGCAGTGCGTGGTCCGGTGCACCCTGGGCATCGGTTAATGATTACCCGGCAGATTCTGAGGGATAACGTTATCTGTCGGCTAAGAGCCCGACAGGAGGGGTCTTTTGACCGTGTTCTACCGTACAACGTTGCCGACATTTTTGTCACAAATTTTTGAATACTGTATTTATTACTTTGACATTGGCGAAATGAACGCATCGATCGGTGGGGCCATGTTACAAAAAAAAAAAGAAGATGATAATCACGCCAAAGTGACCAAGGAGTTTTGACGCGAAAAACAATGAAATTTTGACAAAATTAACGTAGCGTGATTTCGTTTTTGCGTAAACGGCATAAAATTTACGGGCTCTTGTCATATTGTACACACCTATGAGTACTTTCCAAAATGAATGAGCTTAAAATAATTCGAAGGGACCCTCCAATACAAATAAAATGTTATTCAGTGGGTCAGAAATTCGATACACGTATCGAGTTCTGGCAACAATTACAATCGAGTACCGGCAGGATAATATTATAAAAAAAAAACTAAATGAGCTCGAAATTTAAACGCCACGGGGCTATAAATATTTATTTTATATATTATGTAAGATTACATCTATACGGAAGCAGCCCCAAGCTTCCGGGTCAGCCCTCATAATTATTTATTCAATATTCCACTAATTACTCACGGTATTAATCCGACCTTCACCGAAAATTTAATCTGCTTTCCATAACGTAAAGTAAAATCAAAAATTAGAAAAAGGCGAAAGCCAATTTTTTTTTACTTAGTAAAAATATTGAAAACTCTCTCTTTTGTAGCTTCACATGGTATTATTGGTTTTTTTGTATCATCGGGGCTTTGAGATGAATACCTACAATGACCGAACTTAAATATTGTAATTTTGTATAGAATGTCGTTTTTTTCGTCGCATTCAAAGTGAAAAGTTGAGTGTTTAACGCGACACTGAACGTTTTTATTATTTTCTTCATGTCTTGATTATTTTCTATTTTGAATTGTGTATATTCTCTTATATTTGTGTGTCTTGCAAAAAGGAACAAAAGTCTTCTTTCTGTCTTTCTAAGCGCTTACCAAGCACAATCTTCATTTTCGGGAACAATCTGACGAAAACAACACCGTACACCCAAATTTCCAAGACAAGTAATCAAATTATAAACGTCCAAACTATTCCGAACAGCGTCCGAGGGCGATAATTAGACAAATTAGTTTAGAGTTCCGTGTAAAATCCCGCGACAAATCCCAAGTTTGAAGAGTGAGGTGGTACGTGAGCAATTTTACTAATGCACATCCCTACGCCGGCCGTGGAGTCGAAGAGCAGACTATCTTATAGAGAGGATATGCCATGTAATTTATATGACATGATAAACAAAAATGTTAACAAAAAACTTCCACGCTGGTCTGGGAGCAAAGAAAAAACATAAAATGTACCAATTGCTTCTCTACCCGGCGCAGATGGTAAAAGCCCATCGAGGGAATGGGCGAAAATCATAGGAATCATGTTATAGGCGATGAGGCTATCAACCCATCTCTATTTAGATTCCATTTTCCACACTCTTGCTAAATGTGGCCTAACCTGTTACCTTAGGCTCTGTCTACCCCGAAAGGGATAAAGACGTGATTTGTGTATTTTGTTAACAAAAAAAACCGACTTCACAAAATTTAAATGGGACCACACGGGAAGCACCAGCTTTCAAATAAAAAAAGAATCATCAAAATCGCTTCGCCCAATCGAAAGTTATGAGGTAACAAACATTTAAAAAAAAAATACAGACGAATTGAGAACCTTCTCCTTTTTTTGAAGTCGGTTAAAAAGTAAGCCGAGATTAGTGATTACTGCATTCTGATTGGCCACCCGAAAGTGGAACAGCACGTCTGCCACGAGAGCGCGTAAGAGTCGCGTCACGCGCGAGATAGATTACCAGTCTTACTCTTTCTGTTCGTTCTAGAAAGAGAGGGCAAGTCTATCACATGCGCGAAGCGACTTTCGCGCGCTCTCGTGCTGGTCGGGCAGGTCAATAAAGTTGATCAAGCAGCTATTATGATCAATATGGATAGTTAAAGTTTAGTCGTTCAGCATAATGAGTAAAACTTGATTGATATTGTTAAAAACCAGAAAAATAATTATTATAGTTCTAAGTATCTGAATTACTTGTCTTGATTGCGTGTAGAAAATAAAACAAAAACGATCGTGAAAAGTATGTCTGTATGTATGTATGTATGTAAACTCTTTATTGTGCAAAATAAACAAGATAAAATACAATTGACAAACACTGAGATACATGCACAAAGGCGCACTTATCCCTTTAAGGGATCTCTTCCAGTCAACCTTTGCGTGGATGAAAGGAAGTGGATATTAGTAATTGTTAGCATAGGTTACGTATGACGAAAAAGTCAGACGTGTTGCCAAAATTTTACAGCCCTTATCACCACTCTAACTGGTTGTATTGTCTATGTGCACATCCCCACGCCGGTCGTAGAAGTCGAGGGCACGCTGGCGAGGGGAGCGGGTGGATAATAAATGACTTCGCAATGATTTAGATTTTTTATCGCCGTTATCTTAGCTTAATTTTTAATTTGGAAGATGCAGACGTTTTGTCATTTAAGCGTTGTTGACACCGAAGGGATATAAACTTGCGATTATAATGCGAAGATTTTTCAAAAAAAAATTCAACACCGATTAAAAAGTTTTTTTTTTTACAAAAAATGGGGTTAGGTACGTTTGACTCCAATCTCGCTTGATGGAAGGCGAAGATGAGGCCTAAGATGGCCTTAAAGATGTCCTGATTATAGCGTTTTGGAAAAACTGACCGACTGATTGACTTGTGATAAATGTGATAAATGATCTGACGACTATTCAAAAATGTAGCTACTGAAAAAAATATAAATCGATATAATTAATTTACTGTTTATTGTGTCAAGTCGTAATGACAATTTAAGTTTCTATAAAATGTGTGTTAAATGTTACAAATAGATTTCTGCCTCATTCATTAGAATTTGACGCTATAATATACAGTCCACTAGCTCGCCGCAGATCCAATAAAACACAGTAACTCTTATTTAAAAGACACTAGTCCATTACTGGTGCTTGTCAGCTTAAAGTGTCCAACACTAGTGCCGTCACTCTAGTCGTGTTAATATATATTCACCCGCTACTTTCCCCACTGAATTCGCATCCCAAACCGTTGGTGTCTCTATCCCTTGCGCTCTGTGACTGTGATGCACCCTCGCTTCATATTTGCACTTTTCATTACACTTATTAAAAACCATGCCGGATCACATTCAATTATTGTGTAGCTTTTAATAAACTTTGAGTTCAGTGTAGTTTGCACTTTTCACGTCGAAAATAAATATTTATGCGTGTATGAAAACTTACCCATTTTTTGTATTTGAGTCACAATCTGATTCTGGTGGAGACGATGTGTCCAAAAATTATAATATAAATTTATAACCCTCGTTTGTTTAGTTTTTCAACTTTCAAGAACTGGATCAACATAGCAGTCAGTTTCATAATTTATGTCTTTGATAATTCTGTACGTATTCATGACGTTGACTGTACAGTAATAGTTCCTTGTACAATAGAACTCATTGTAGAGACAACAAGATTCTAATAGGTAATATGAATTTCTGGCACATATACACGACAACTATGTCATGTGATCACTCTATTTGACCAGATCACATTATGTATTCAGAATAAATCGTAAGCCAAAATGACGTCACAAAATCGTAGATGCCTTCACCGTATAATTTCACACCAGACCGTCAAAGTTCACGGGTGAAATGCATTCCAACAGTCGCACCGACACATTCATTGTATTGACAAAGCTGTATAATAGCAAATAATAAGGACCGGCTAAGTTTATTGACCTCCTAGATATTGGCAGGGTGCTTAGCCAGCACCTAATCAGAACAGGTAATTCTACCGGAGCCGGCAACGGCTGATTGGTTATCGACCCGGTGCACTCTTGCCAGCGTTGCTAAATATCTGACTTCAACTATTGATGAAGTAAAGGATATGGCAGAAGCTCGGTCAAATATTTTAACAATTACAATAAAATGTGCTCTTCCATGCTGGTCTGGGAGCAAAGAAAAACTCTCTTCCCGCGCATAATGGTAAAAGCCCATCGAGGGATCGGGCGGAAATCTTAAGGATCATGTTATAGGCGATGTGATTAGCAATCCATCACTGTTTTGATTCCCATTTCCATCCATACGCCCACAATCATGCTAAGCGTGGTTTTAGTCCTTGTCACCTTAGGCTCTGTCTATCCCGTAAGGGATAAAGATGTGATATATGTATTGTATGTATGTATACCTAAAAGAAAGAAAGAAAAAATACCTACTACTACTTAAAAAAACACTGTCGGAGCTGCTGATGATAAGAGGCTGGCAGCATTACTTCTCTGGATAGGAAGGCTGATGCGCTGTGGGAAGTAAGCACCAGGCATGAGGCATCTGCCAGCCGAGAAGACAGCTCCTCGATGAGCTGTTTTGTCTCCGACCCCCAAAGCCCTTAAGTTATGACACCAAAAGGGTCAAATATTTTGATTTTAGGACACACTAATCTAAAAAAAAAAACCTTTGTTCCGCTGACTACTTACATTGAAATCTACCCCACTTTGTCAACGGACGTCAAGTACAACGAGCATTCGCTAGTCTCATTCAACCTATCAGGTAGCACCACCCACAAGAAAGATCCTGAAATCATTGTCACATGACTCGCTGCGAACTGACATAATCGGAAACGATAATGTCGTCGATGAAAACGTTCCGAAACGGCAATGTCAATTTTCTAAATGCACGCTGCCTCTCGCCTTGTGACTCCACAACTAAAATCCATGACAGTTTCCTGTCAATCACTTTAACACGTACCATCCGAGCTTTAAACTATTCCAATACGGGCTTCGTTAGCGACGCATTTAGCGACGTGCAGTGTTGCCAACGCCAAGGGTTGCAAGTCGCTAAGCACAATTAACTGCTAAACGACACTGAAAGTTAGAACACAGATAAACCCCGAATAGTAAAGCTATGGCCAGGAATCGATCCCGGATCCTCGTCATTCCGTGATACGTGCTATACCCCTACACCACCCGTAGCAGGTGGGCAAGCCTTCGAATTTTTCTGTGTTATAATGTCAATTGTCGCTAGAGCTAGAAAGTAGCTTAACGTATGTTTTTCTGCAGAGACAAAAATGGACCGGTTGACTTTTTCTTGGCACCTGGTCCTTTATATTATTAAAATTTTGTAAACATGTATTTCTGTGGTAGTTTTGAGCCTCTTCCATAATATTGGTTACCTACTGAGTATGCTAGTATGATTATTTGTTAGCTGTAGGTCCAATACGCTTTTCGTCTAAATCGCATTTGGCCGTTTGTCTACTACGCAGTTCGTCCATAATATTATTATGATTGGTCCAATAGACATAAATTTTGATCCACTTCAATAATGTCAAAACAAACTTTAGAATTATGCCATTGTTCATCGTAGCACTTATTATAAAGTTAAAATAAACTTACTTAAATAAATGACGGCAGGTAATTAAATATTTAAGACTTTTTCAGTCAAAAACAAGAACTGCTTGAAACTGTAGAACAGATTGAAAAATAATTAAATTCGCTAGATAATTTTGTTGTTAAAACCTTAGCAAAAGTCGCCATTTTTAGCGACAAACTCCCAAAATTGGCAACACAGCCGACGTGGTCTCATCTAGTACGGCAATGTCAACGTCGATTGTAATTTAGATGAAATAACGCTGTATGTGAAATTGAAATTTAATGGAAGCCTGTAGTAGTAGAGGAATGAATTATTACAGGCTGAACGATCTGGTTTTGTACTTCATCATGATTTTCATAATGATATTGTGTATAATAGTTACTGAGCAATGTTGACCAGAGCAAAGTCTTTTTGCGCTGCTGTAACGAACAAGGTAGTGAAAATAAAGAATGTCTCAGATCGCTGGAACATCTCACACGAGCCAAAAGTGAGGGCGATAAACATGCGGCCTGAAGTCTTCTTTATCACCGTCCGAGGTGTGTAAACAATTTTACGTATTCCCCTGGGTAGGAATGGTAATTTCTGCTCGCATAGCGGGTGTAAATTGCTACTTACGGCCCGGGCGACGTAAACAATAAAAAGTGACCAGTTTAAGTTTGGCTTATTTTCATGTATCCATACTTCTTTTTTTTAGCATGCTGTCATTTCTTTTATTAACCTATTTTTCAGTAAAAATACAACGTCAAGACTGGATTTCAGATGACTCTGTTCGCACAGAAACATTATGTTCATTCTTTGAAACGTGAGTCAATCGACTACTACTCTCTCATTCGCGCCCTTCCATCCTTTTCCCTTACAAACGATGTACAAGCTACGCATAAAATATCAGCTTAAAACAATAAACCAACATTTTTTTCCATTAGCCAAAACTTATTGTTGTTATTGTTTCACTTTAAAACAGCCGTATATTATTTGGATTGTCAGATTTTGGATTCCTATTGCATCCAAGCATAATAAAATGAGATACATCGAATATCTAGAAACACTGTTCATGTACTTGGCAAATCAATACCCAATTAGCGCAGAATAAATCAAACCGATCGGAACACCAACAAACGCAATGTTTTATTCAAAACGATTTCAAAACCCTGCGTTCTGCGCCCGTCAAACTAAGCCAAAGCAACAATGAAACAAATCGCCAACGAACTTTGTCGGATGAACTTCACAATTAACGTTCTCCACATCCCTAACTTGACTATCGGCATCCCGTACACGCCGCAGCCGTTTGAAAGGGACAGAAACAGTTTCCGCTCGAGTCTTGAAATCATTTTGGATGGCGCGTCTTGTCGCGTCTGCAGAGTCAGAAGGGCGACCCTTGACAACTTTATTTATGAGACTCGACGGCTATAAGGACCCCGCCTGAGCACTAGAAGACTAGGGTGCCTCGTCTTTTTATTTTGTCTAGGACTTGAGACTGCATATTGTGTTTTTCAGGTATGAATGCAGTGAAGCGCTAGGAGTCTTTGTGTGAAACTTTTTGATCCAGAATATTGTATCTAGGATCGATTTATCGAAGAAGTTTTATGAAAATGGATTTGTTTGTGCTTTAGAGCTGAGCTTACCTGAGTAGCGTGTAACATAAACACACTTCAAGAATACTGTGAAGGTTCGGTACATCGCAATTTTTGGTTCAAATTTAAGTGACCCTTTTGACGAACACTTGGAACATAGGTCAAATGTAAGGAAAAATTTTGTCAACCACAATTAAAAACCCTAAAAGACAGTTACAGGGATGTTCTGTCTAACAAACCCAACTCTGCTGAAGTATGCCAGATTAATTTCAATTTCAACAAACAGTGTTAACAGATCGAGAGGATCACAGCTGCCCTGTATGAAACACAGGGACCTTACCATGATGTCTTAATGCGATTCAATTCCAACTTAGTTCAGGTTTTAGCTGTAATTTTTAGTATAGATCTAACAGCGAGCGAACCTAAACTGAATCGTAATTGAATTGCATTAAGACGTCATGGTAACCCCCAGGTAATTTTGTTTTTTAACCATTAATAATTATGATTGAGTCTCACGGTAGTTTCATATTAATAATTTTGTTTAATAATTAATTAATATAATAATACAATACAATACAATAACTCTTTATCGAACACCACATATAACAACCAAAACAGAAAAAAGGTATAGGTACAGAATATTACAAGGTAACAATATAGGCGGCCTAGTTATAATTTATTATAATTTTGTTTTTTAGGTAAAAGTTTTTGGGCCAAATTTCGTGACACTGACTATATTTAAGCTAACGGGAACTATAATTGAGAACTCATTCTCAGTAACCGCAGTATCAGGAAAATATATCGTTCTGCTGCAACTGCTGTGTTCCATTAATAACTGTCGATACTACGATAGACATAATCGGCTGTCGTAGCCAGTCAGTTGCGAGATATTACATTTTCATACCTTGTACTGTTTGTGTTCAAGCTGTTGAATATACTACTTATACAAGCTTTCACCCCGGCTCGTATCTCTATGGGTTTTTAGAAATTAGAGTAGGCAACTTGTATTCACCTGCGAAGCAATTCAACTATGGTGTGTGAAGTTTTGGGCACGCGCGAGAACTAGAGCCCAAGTCCTTACATTCTGAGAAGAATGCAAGAATTACCCGTGGTCCACCTGGTCTCCGACGGAGCTCTGCCCAAAAGGTCCTTTTTCTGGGTATTTTGCCTTACGGGCAAATGAAGATGCCTGACTAACCTAACCTAACTATTTTTGTTTTAGAATAATAATCAGTGATTCGAAGTAATGGCAGCATTTTTTCCGGGTGGACAAATGAAATTAGGTGGACCACGAGACCACGACCCAATATGCCCCGCCTAAACCCAGGAGTTGGACATGACATGGAGAGCTGAAGATGATTACTCAAAGTCAAATAACACATCGTAAAGTGAAACTAAAAAAACTATCTAAATTGACAAATTTACTACTAATTGCAAATCGAGACAACATAATCTTCAAATCACAAATCACGTCTTTATCCCTTACGGGGTAGACAGAGTCTAAGGTAACAAGATCTACAGGCCACGTTTAGCAAGAGTGTGGGCGTACTTTCAAGTGGAATCAAAATAGTGATGGGTTGCTATGATTTTAGCCCAACACAACACTCGACATGTCTTGGTAATGATAATAAGCGTTAGAATGATAAAACAATGGCTATATAATTGATACATAGATGTATAGAGCCTGGATCAAAGACAAGAGACGATAATAGCAACATTGGCACGCCGAGGCGTGTATTATGCGCGCGCGAGCAGCCGTGCAAGCGTGAGGGAAGCTAATGAGGTCTGTGGGTCCAAGCGGCTACAGGCTATTATAATTATTTATAGCTTGCCCTAGACTTGTGTATTATCTGGAAAATGTTGGTGATCAGTAAGGTGTAACATTAGAGTGTCCTACAAAATTAGTAGACTTTTTTCTTCCTGTGCCACAAAGCATGCTTGGTACGTATGTACCGGCATAAAGTTTAATGGTTTTATGATAATTATTGTGAATGCTGGGCAAAGTCTCGAATGTTAAGCAGTAGGAGAGACCTAGCCCCTATTTCACCAATAAGACAATTGTCAGTCACACGTGACAATTCTCTTTACATTACAAACTCGACGAGAAGCTACGACGGTTGGCTTCATAATGAACACGCATTGCATTTCGAATTGTCAAATGGTCACCGAAAATAGTCGTAGGTGAAATAGGCTCCTCGTCGAAACCGGGAGTCAATTTAATGTTTTTTTTAATGTGATGATTACCACGGCCTATAGAAGCCTATAACATAGAGGGGTGACGGCTACCGGCCCTATGAAAAGATAAGACTCGTTTTCAGAAAATTCTGACGTTGTACCGATCCGGAATATCTCAAGAGCGAGATTTCTGGGATAGTTAAATTTACTTCCTAACGCCTCGTACATTTGTTTGACTTGTTTTTGTATACACTAACCTAAAACATGGATATTGTTCTTCATAAACAGCGTTTACAATAATTTAGCCATAGTGTTGGTAAAAGCAGCAAACATGAAACATACACAAACACAAATTACGTCTATATCCCTTTAGACAGAACCTAAGGTAATAAGACCTAAAGGCCCAGCATGGTTATGGGCGTATAGGTGGAAAGGCGAATCAAAACAATAACGGGTTGCTAGCATCGCCTATAAGATTCCTAAGATTTTCGCTCATTCCCTCGATGCGCTAACCACCTGCGCGGGAAAAGAAGCAACTAGTACTATGTTTTTCTTTGCTACCAAACCAGCATGGAAGACAACTTACAACATTAAGCGACCGCGCGTTCGAAATAACATAACAGATTAATGACATCTTTTATATCACCAAGGCGCCATTCATGACCCCGGCATCGATTCCCCGTTTTTAATCGGCTTAAAAAAAATTCAACCAAAGCACAATCAGCTCAAACGCTGTATTCAGCTGATGCATTTATGTATCAAATACATATGTTCGCTCTCAAATCATATTTCCGACAATATCATTTCGCTGGCCGACGTAGCATGAAATACGCCTTGAGTGACTCGACAAAGATGCCGCTGCTAAGGCGCGGGCGGGTTGCACAGGGGTGGATATCGAGGGGCGATTAGAGTAGCATAGCAATAGGATATTCAAGTTTTTAAGGACATTTAATATCCTTATTATACATACTTACATAAACCACGAATTTATCCCTTACGAAATAGAAAGAGCCTAAGGCAAAAAGACCTATAGGCCACATTTAGTATAGGTGAAAAAGGGAATAAAAACTATGTTGTCATGGGTTGCTAACTGCTTATCATCTTTTATTTGAAGTAACTAAATAATCCGTCATTTGTTATTTTGAATTTATCTAGATCAGTTTCATTTTTATCTCGTTGTAGTTGGGATTTTAAATAAAAGATGAATGTCAGTGTGACGGTTTGACCCGACGTGACATTCTGTATACATTTATTATTATAAGCTTACTTCAATAACAAACGAGGTCGGTTATCTTCATCTAGATAATTAATCTAAATAAAAAAGTTGACAACGCACTATTTGTGATTGAATTTGTCTTCGAATAAATTTATTTGAAATGATTTTATTTGAAATAATTATCTAGATAACGCCCAACTCTGGTACTTAACGAATAGTACCGACATGGTATAAAATGGGCCCCACTCAGCATAATATTATATCCATCATAGCTTTCATGCGTCAATCTTTCCACATCTCGTTAACACACGAAACTAAAGCAGAAAAGTAGTGTAAACAACGCACACATAATTAAACTAGCTCTCACTGTACACAGGCTCGACAACAACCCGTCTGTCTGAAACGAACCTGTGTTGTAATATTTTATCCCTCCCAGAATCACGGCACTTCTTTTACAGTGATTTGATGATATTGCACTTTGACGAACGCAGAAATTGGGGAGAGGAAAAAACAAGATGGATGATGCAGGACGCTTGAATGGCGAGAGCCTACAAGGACCGGCTTTTTATACAATAACAGTATCAAACAACGCATCTCTTTCAACTGTCAATCTGCAAACAGGATCTTCTGTGATACAGCTGGAGCTCAAATAACAAATGAACTCGAAACTAAATAAGAGTTTTAGAAAATGAATTGTCGATAAGCATACCAGTCAAATCCGTTTTAAGTATTTTATTAAATCAGGCGTTACTTTGCGGAGGTCCATTTCAATGAACAAAACATTTTTATGAGTAGCGGAGTAGCCAGGTAATTTTTTTTTAGTTCCGTTTCAAGTGTCTAGGCGTTTCACACCTCCACTGAATTTGAATTATCTTTGTTTTTTTTTCTTTCTTTTCCTTATTTTTGTTTCACTTTAACCAGTAGACTACCTACTTAACTTGGCCCTTATACATCCATTTTATAAATGTGTTCTAAGTTAAGTAGAATTAAAGTATTGTTGTAAGTTTATTATCTTTAAAGAAATGTCTTTATTCTTGACAATGATGGTATTTCCGAAAGCGCTGGTAGTTTAAAAGAAGACTTGTTAAAGAGTCCTTGGCGCCCTATTTGAATTTTTTCAATCATGGGCAGCCAGTCATTACTTTCCATCAGGTGACCCGCTTGCTCGTTTTCCACCTATCATATAAAAAAGTCGTACATGATACACTGCAACGATGATCATTTAAAATTACATGATAATTAATTAGTCCTGGAGCCTTAGAGACCTGGAGACCGGGAGACCTGGAGACCTAGAGGCCTGGAGACCTAGAGGCCTGGACACCTGGAGACATGGAGACCTAGAGGCCTGGACACCTGGAGACCCGGAGACCTAGAGGCCTGGACACCTAGACACCTGGAGACCTAGAGATCTGGGGACCTGGAGACCTAGAGACCTGGAGACGTGGTCACCTGGAGACCTGGTACTGGAGAGTAACTTTGACATGATTGTAACTAACTCGGACCAGGTTTTATAATTGCATTCAAAATATGGCACATTCCCATACAATTTATTGTAGCTAACCTACGTTTTTATGGTTTGTGTCAAACCCTTGAGTATGTGGTTCTCATACGGGCCAAAAGTTACCCTCCGTTTGGTCAAAGTAACTCTACTTTGCGGTAACTCAATTCTTAAGGTATGGCGCCGAGAAAAATAAGGCATTACGCTCCTTTTGATGTCGCACGTGAGTCTCCAAGTTATGTTGATTAAAGAGTTTTTACCAAGGAAATATTGTTCCGAGGTTTTTTATGCGTTCTTACGTGTTGCGAGTGACGCTGATCATTATCGCATAGTTTATTGGGTTTTAATGTCAAGTTAAGCTGGAATGTGTACAAATAAGGAAATAACCATATTAAGTAGTCTTATTTACGTAAAGTGGCTCGCGTTTAAATTGTTACAAGCTACCTTTGGTAAATTTGTCAGGTTCCGTGTATTTTTATTTATGACAAACAGTAATTGTATTTTGACATAATACATCCATACAAAAATCACGTCTTCATCCCTTACGGGGTAGACAAAGCCTTAAGAGTAAAGGCTACGTTTAGCAAGTATTTTGAACTACCATATAATATTATTTTAATGCAGCTTGGCTTGTAAAAACATAATAATATCCAATAACCAACTTCCATGCTGGTCTGGGGGCAAAGGAAAAACATATAATGTACCAGTTGCTTCTCGTCCCACGCAGATGGTAAAAGCCCATCGAGGGAATGGGCAAAATTCTTAGCAATCTGTTATAGGCGATGCGGCTAGCAACCCGTCACTATTTTGATTCCCCTTTCCACCTATACACCCGCAGTCATGCTAGGCGTGGCCTTGGGGTTTTGTTGCCTTGGGTGTATGTACCTATGTATAATATCCAAAAACAAGGTAAAATTTAATTCACCAAAATAGTTTCTCATCCCTAGAATTTTTCACCGAATCATCGAATGATACTTACGGTGAGAAATAAAAAGCGCTGTTAGAAGGAAAACCTGACCGCACTTTCGGGAATAAGATATCCCCGAGTAGCCGTTGAGATATACGCAAGAGTATCACACATAGCGTTTGCAGTAATCAATCGCAATGAAACGTAACGAGTTAATTTAAACTTGCAAACCACTTTTTAAAAAATTAAATTTATTGACAGTTCCGTATTTGAAATATGTAGCTTTGTAAAATCTCATCCAGAATATTTTAAAAGGAAATACCAGGTGTGTCATTTCAATACCAGATACACAAATAAGTTAATTTATCCTAAAACGAACACGCTTTTGTATCGCAAAAACAGTTTTCCAATGGCAATACGGATATTTAACAAGCTGCCTAGGAACATTTAAGCAAATGCCTTGACTGTTGGCAATTTAACTATATTTCATGTTTCACAAATAGTATATTTTTTTACACTCCCAATCGGAGTTGGGCATTTTCTAAAAATAAATCCGCTCAACCTTTTTCTCGAATTATACAACTTCGATGACAGTTCTGCTCACAATCACGAGCACTATTTGATTTAAGTATAATGCAAAGTGTCCTTTTTTTCATTCCTTTTCCTTTACTCTTCCATAGACTTGTATGAGCGTAACAAAATGGAAAGTTTAAAAATGTATGAAAACTTTGGAACACTTTTTGCCATAAACTAAAATGAATAGGGTTCGTGTTTCTGAGCAGAACTTCCATCGAAGTTCTATAATTCGAGATAGAGGGTGTTTGGATTTATTGTCAGAAAAATGAGAGGGAGAGAAAGAGAGAGAGAGAGAGAGAGAAACATTTATTTACACATATTCGATACACGTAGATATATAATACCCAGTATACTTATAATGCGCAGTATATGCGTTTAGTAAGAAGTTACGTGAAATATTTTAAAAGTTGTGCCTATTGTGACTGACCTGTCATTTACTCCGGCTATCATTTTGAAGTCCTGAATCTCCATTTCACCCATGAACTGCGAAAAATCTGAAACAAAACAATGCCGACATAAATACAATTCCATTTTTTAATGCATGCCAATTCTTAACAGGCTTGCGTTTGGCCAGAATCACGTCTGGTGGTAAGTGAAGATTGTGGTCTGAAACGGAGTACGTTTCACATCAGCCAGTATGATTTGTGTCAATTAATGTTGCATTCAAAATTCGATTCGAACGAATTTACGAGAAAATGCCGAGTTCTGTTTGCTACCGTTTCGTTTCGCTAGTAGTGTAGCGCTATCAATGTTCAACGCATTCAAGACTTTTTTGTATCTAAAAATTACACTAGAGACACAGATTAGTGTTTACATAAAACGTAGGCAGGGAATTTTTTGTAACAACCCACATAAATGGTATGAAAAAATGACACAAAACTGACCAAAAATAATAAGGGACGCATCTTTTCTTTACAAAAATGAATGTGATATCGATTTAGAATAACCCAATTCTCCTTTATTTTCGTTTAGCTTCTTTTATAATATTCCCATCTTCCACTTGACCTTGGATCAATTGCCTTGGGGTTAAAAGCATAACATCATTGCGTCTCCATCCCAGATATATCTTCTAATGACCCGTTACTCCCGCTCGTAAGAAACATTTAAGGGCCGCCATCTCCGAGAGGCTTTTGATATATAATTCTGTGCTCCCGAGTCACGCACTAAATTTGTCAAGCGTCCGAGTGTCGGCTGTTATTTGAGACGGGCCCACTGCCTAAATTACATTTTACCAGACAATGTCGGTGCGTAGAGTATAACGAAAATGGCACTTTGTTGAAAACAAACCAAGCTATTGTTTTATAAGGTACTAGCTGACCCTGCGAACTTTGTTCCGCCTTAAATTTGAAAAATTCCAGTGGTTTGGGCTGTGCTATCCCGCGGGAACTATGCAATTTTCCGGGATAAAAACTATCCTATGTCCTTTCCCGGGACTCAAACTATCTGTATACCAAATTTCAACTAAATCGGCCCAGCGGTTTAAGCGTGAAAAGGTAACAGACAGACAGACAGACAGACAGACAGAGTTACTTTCGCATTTATAATATTAAGTAAGGATTAAGTACCTACTGTACCATCAACCATATAAATATGTGGTCAAGATTAAAAATTCGTGACTGTCCACTTGAAAGCTTTAGCGAGATTTTCATTATAAAAAAACATTCGAAACTAGAACCTAGCTAAAACTAAAATATAATCAACCATTAATGTGTTGTTGACTTCATTAACGGAGAGAAAGATTAAGAAGGGAAGAAGACAGGAAATGAAATAGTCGTTTATTGTCATCCAAAAACAACTTAAATAAATATTGCAATGATTCTCAAAGTGCAACTGAAGTGAATGCGCTGATTATTAAAGCTATGGCCACGCCTTATCTGCAAAATTCCACGTCCGACCTCCAGACAATCAGAGGTGACCATTATAACTCCCAAACTCAAAGAAAGACTCATAAAAAAAAACTTCGGTTCAACCTCTAGGGTATTTGCACACAATGAAAAAAAAACTTGTAACTTTAATTTAATCTTAAAAGAATTAAACATTGGATGTAGCCTGCGTTAGAAAGAAACACGTATCTTTGTAGTAACTGCGTAAGTAAACTATTCGAGTGGAATATCTGAGGACTGATTTTTGAATCACACCATTCAAAAATACAGGGACTTACCCATGGTCCACCGAATTTGACCACTTGGATAAAAATGCTGCCATTATTATGAACGACTTAACAAACTCCCGTGGAACATGTACTGCTCACCAGGGACGAGAGGAGGTGCTGTTTTTGAATGATAAGTACTATCAAATGAAACAAGAATTTTCTTTCTAGATTTTTTATGTTTACTTTTACTTGTAATTGTGTCGTACAGACACATCATTCAAACAGATGACGCTTAGCGACAAAAAATTGCATAGTACAGTCGGCCTCATATAGTTGGAAGCATCCAAGTCGGCCAATTAGTTCGTTACAGCATAGATACAGTATGGCGTGCCGAACTTTTTGGTCACTCTGGATGTTTCATACAATACGTATGACGCTGACTGTAGCAAGGTCACTATTACTTTCTCACTAAAACAAAATTCATCAATATATTGTCGGATTCATTGCACAATTACTTTGTGTTTGTTTATGTGTTTTATGTCCAGTAAAGAGTTATACATACATACATATTTTCTGCCAAGTTTATTGCAGCGCATTCTTCTTGGCAATGATGGTTTTTCCGAATGCGCTGGTAGTTTAAAAAAATACATGTAAAAGAGCCCTTGGCTGCCTATTTGCAAAATAAAGTAGGTGACAGACGGGCGAGTAAAGTCGTCGAGCCGTAAGTACGCGAACTTACTCGCCCGTGTGTTTGGGTCTTTAAGTTTTTAAATTTTGCATTTTTTGCGTTTTGAATGCCGATACTACCACAGAGCATATTAATTTTCTTAAAACAGAGCTGTCTACGTGTAATCTCCATCGTCGCTAGTAAACATGAAAAAAAAGTAACATTAAAATTTATACACTTCTAAGATCACTTAACGAAAGTATACACCGCGACTAGAGTCGCCCCACGGAGACGAATGGCAAATTAATAACAAACGATTTTCGATACCGGCGCGGCGGCACCCTTCGGCGAATACGACACGATTCCGAATTCGGATCACGGCACCTCCCTTTTACGTTTTAGTGATGGGAAAACGAAAATTTTGAATGAGACATCGAATATCGATGTTAGCGAGGTGAGAATCTTACTGAAGCAATGAAATACAAAGAAATAGCTTCGTCACATTAGTTAAGTCACGGACATAAATAACCGAATAGCAAGCTGGGTTAACCATGGAGCTTGTTAACATTGCTCCTAGTCTATAAAACCTGTGGAATAGATTCGAGCGAAAAACCAACCAATGAGTTTCAGATGAAACTGGCTAAAACAAAACCCAACTAAACATAACTAGATAGTTCTACAATGGGAGAAAATCTTAGGAACCATGTCATAGGCGCTGTGGCTAGCAACCCATCACTATTTTGATTCCAATTTCTACCTATGCGCCACAATAACGCCATACGTGGCCTTAAGGTCTTTTTACTTTAGGCTCTCTGCTGACGGTTAAGGATGCAATTTGTGTATGAATGTAATATACATGTGGAACTGTATAGTTCCACAAAATATCAACAATATACATGTTACAGGTACTGTACAATATCCATCCAGAAATTACATTATGTTCATATTAAAAGGAGTTTTTATAATCGACCCCTAGCAACCATTCGAGTCACAACCCTCACTAGCCCAGCGACGGGAGAGCGACAAATCACGCGCACTGCGGCCACCGCCTAAATGAATATTGACAACCAACTAGCGACCGGGTGGAATTGATAATCGGACCCCTAATGGTAGCGATCGGATTTTTCGGCGATTTGAAAAATGACGCTCGTTCGGTTTTATAGGAAACCGAGTGATTTGAGATAAGTGCATGTAACATTTCAGAATTTTATAGCTGAGCGTTTTTCAAAAAAAAGTCCACATTAACATTTTTTTCCAGAATTGAACTATTTTGGGTTTTTCTTACTCAGAATCGTTTACTTATCGATTCTCATACAAGAAAAAATGTGACCCAGATTTTACTACGGATTTTTTTTCCTCTTTGTCACGTTCCATACATACCTACCTAAATAAAAAAAGTGACAAACTGGATTGGAAATTACGTGACACATAAATTGCATCTTTAGCAAAATGCCACGCTATTTAGCAAATTATAAACCTACACAGAAGAAATCTTATTTTTATTCTTCCATGCTGGACTGGGAGTAAATAAAAAACATAGAATGTACCAGTTGCTTCTCTACCCGCGGAGTTGGTAAAAGCCCATAGAGGGAATAGACGAAATTCATAGAAATCATGTTATAGGCGATGCGGCTAGCAACCCATCACTTATTTAATGCCCTTTCTAAATACGCCCTTAATTATGCTAAACGTGGCCTTAAGGTCTTGGAGTAAAGACGTGATTTAAGTATGTATGAAGTTGTATTAAAATTGTTCTACTATAATTTTTTTATCAGCCATATTTTTAAGGACATTGACAGGTTACCCGATCAACAGACCATGACTGCGATAAATGGCAAACCTAAGAATAAACGAGACAAAAATGAACATCCTGTAATTGTTAGAAATCGGTCAATGACCTTAGTGACTTGACGATATAATAGCAACGTAGATAAACGCGACGTGTAAGCGAATGGCGTAAGACGCTCGAGCGGAGCGTGCAGCGGAGCGGGGCGTACAGCGTTCATTTTAAACACAAGCACACGTTTGTGAGAGTCCTGAGCGCACGCTGCATAGAGCCCGCCATCGCTATCTGATACGCTGCCCGCCCCGCCAATGCTCCGCTAGACACTAGTCACTAAGACCATACATTAAAATTTCGATAAATTTAAATTCAACTTCTTGTAATTTATTTCTAACGAGCTGCTGCCCGCGACTTCGTCTGCAAAAAATCGTTTTTTCGCTATCCCGCGGGAACTATGCAATTTTTCCAGGAAAAAAATAGCCTATTCATATCACTATTTTGATTTCCCTTCCCACCTATACGCCCTTAATCATGCTAAACGTGGCCTTAAGGTTTTGTTACCTTAGGCTCTGTCCCGTAAGGGATAAAGACGTGATGTATGTATGTAAATATATTATGTATGTTTATATTTGTTGTAATATTGTAAGAACGTTACTTAAGATAAAAATGAATAACTATACAGATACGCGGCAAGCATTTATTTAAACTAGCAAGCGTCACTACAACCTTGTCCACTTTCAATTAAGTGTGGTGCCACAAAATACTTTGCGGTAAGCTTACCTCCAAGTGAAACCTAATAAAATTTTCTCACTTAGCTGTCGAGAAAAAATGTTTCACAAGTTTAATAAATAAATAAGCATCGTCTTATCCGGAAACCAATCAGCACAGCTCTCCCCTCAAGCTGTCTTACACATTTAAAGAAGGCAAGGGGCGCACCCCCTCGTTAGGTTCGCAAAGTAACTTTATGTATTAGCGTGAAATAATAACCCCTAATTTGTTGAATAAATAACGATGTCATTAAGGCAGATCAGGGGGCAATTAATAATAGGATATATTGCACTCAGTTATAAATTTCTCGTAAGTTAACGTTCGTAACGCTTGGGGGGGGGGGGGGGGGGAATGGGTTTTTCTTCCTATGAAGAAGTAAGTAATAATACTAGCATAACATATTACATACAAAGAGAATTAACAAAAGTGTCCCACTTCTGGCTAAAGTCCTCATTTCTTTTCGCTGCTTGTCTCTAACGAGTAAGTACTGATAATCACTACATCACTATCACTTCATTATCACTACATAGTATAAAATAAAGTCGCTTTCTCTGTCCCTATGTCCCTGTGTATGCTTATATCTTCAAAGCTACACAACGGATTTTGATGCGGTTTTTTTTAATAGATAGAGTGATTCAAGAGGAAGGTTTTTATGTATAATTCTACGCAGACGAAGTCGCGGGCAGAAGCTAGTTATTGTATTAAAAAAATGACGGGACGCACTCCGGAAGTGCCGGTAGTAGTGAAAACTACACACACAGTGCCGCTTAAACGACCGAGCAGCAACTCTCCCTCCATCTTACGAATTTTCGATCTTACGGTCACGTGACCCTAACGCGAGTTCAACATTTGTTACCCATTCCAAGTTTTCACTTCCAAAACTAACAATTTATGATTGAAAACCGGCTAACTGCGAGACTGATGAGCACACCAAATGTTCCGTATCTAACAGTAATAATTTATTAATTTTTACTCGAATTCATGATTCGAAAATACATCGAACAGAATTATCTCATTTATTTGCAGTTGAAAAAATCCAAAACAATATGCCTGACTGATTTTATTTTTTTATGAAAAACTAGCGACCCGCCCCGGCTTCGCACGGTATATTATGCATGAATTATACATATAAACCTTCCTCTTGAATCACTCTATCTATTAAAAAAAACCGCATCAAAATCCGTTGTGTGGTTTTGAAGATATAAGCATACATAGGGACACAGGGACAGAGAAAGCGACTTTATTTTATACTATGTAGTGATAGTGATAGTGATGATATAAATACTTTTGTTTGCTTTCCATTTTGCCAAATTTCATGATTGCAAGTCAGTGGAAAGTCCTAAAGTTTCGAGTTACATGACTGTCAAAACTTCACATACAATCGAAACAGGCTCAGGCAACGGGACTGGTCCAAAAAAAGGTTTCCTTTTTACTTTTAGGATACTAAACCTTCATAAATTAACAAGTAGGCCAGGCATCTAAAAGCTAACTATACTGCGAATGTGATATCTTTTATGAAGTGCATTATAAATTTCGTGAAATGGGATACTGCTAGCATCAAAGTAATATTAAGAGTAAAAAAAACAAAGCTCAACACCAAAGCCAACATAAAAACCTACGCCTAAAACCTATGTCACTCAATAAAAATTTTAGTTCTTCTTCTTCTTCCTATTTGTGGCGCATCAAGTCGTTATA
Source organism: Pandemis cinnamomeana (assembly GCA_932294345.1). Lineage (NCBI taxonomy): Eukaryota > Metazoa > Arthropoda > Insecta > Lepidoptera > Tortricidae > Pandemis > Pandemis cinnamomeana. The sequence goes on along the minus strand of OW028710.1, from coordinate 12,163,827 downwards.
GCGACGACAACTTCCCCAATGTCAATAATAAAAACACAATTTAAAATCTTGTGACAAAATGTCGGCAAAATTCGGTAATACGGTCAAAAGATCCCCTCCCCCCTGTCGGGCTCTTAGCCAACGGTCAATGATATCCCTCAGAAACTGCCTGGAAATCATTACCCGATGCCCAGGGTGCCAAGCACTGCTCTTCCCCCCGGACGGATCCAAAAACGAACCGCAGCTCTTGACCACACGCGGAGGTAAACCGGCTCGCACCCCAAAATTTAAGTTAAGATTGATAGTCAGAAATCTATCTAATCATATTTCATTATTATTTTGAGGCAAAGTTTCACTCCCAACCTCATTTTTATCCCGATCTAACAAAAATTTAAACAGATGCCGTCATCCGTCTCACATTTTTCATGATTTTACAAATACCACCTCCCCAAGATAATGAGGAGGGGGTGAGTGGGGATAAATGGGAAAGATTTTGCATAATTAAAATGGGAAGTAAAGATGATTGCTTATTGCTATGACTAATGGTCGCTTCAGAAGACAGTCTCTCTGTCGACCCCTTTCCGAATGGCTTTTCAATAATAAATATAGGTCGAATATCTTCCTTTATTTCGGCATAAGATTCCCCTACAATATCGCTGACGTCGAAGACCTTTTGCACTGCTAAGCATCTTACCTAAGTCCTCTGTTTTTTTAAGCCTATTTTAATAGGTCACTTTAGAGTCCTGCTGCTGCACAGAGCCTTCTTTTCGCCTCTCATACCAGTTGAGAAATGCGTTGATACAGGATTTTAATCGTAGTTGTAGACCGCCATATCTTTTGCGCTGTCAAAACCAGCGAAAATGTCCATGAAATACCTTGTTACGAAGATGATCACACACACACACCTACCAATGTCACAGATTACATAGCAGGCCAATTTATATTGTGGTATTATTTGGTGGTGCAGAAGATACAAGTATTGACAGCTGACTGGCAAGAATTACGCAATAGTGATAATTAAAAAAAAAACTCCTTGTCTTTGTGGCCGGCACCAATTCTCCGTAACACTTTCATTGAATAAAAAAAATACACCTTGTTTTCTTTCCGGCCAGTGTTATTAACCCGTAACACATTCAATAAAGTCGTGTAAGCGTTTTGAAACTGAATATCAAAGTCTTCATTAAAACACCCACATTTAATAAACTCAACTGTTTCAACGCAGGCGTGTGTGGAATTCGCCCCGGCTTCGTAAGACGGGCCCCTAACGAATATTTGATGGGCCCATCTATCTCGCAACATAATATTTCTCAGTCGATGAATAATGATGTTTTGAATTTACTTGCCGTTCCGCTTTGACACAGTCGACTTAAACGATGGGGTAATTCATTTTTAAACTGGCAAGGGACTTTATGGATCGGCCATTTCCTCTGATTGGTCGGTCCGTTTCGAAGAATTAGTGCTTCTTGTTATAAATAATGGTTTATTTTACGGTCGTATTACATATTGGGCAGTACAGTCAGATTTTTTTTTAATAAAAATAAAATGCTAAGACTGCTGCTAGCTTGTAACACAAAATGACGATTGGACTTTAGATGTGTATTTTTGAAAGTGTAAAGCGTTTTGTGTGTCTGTATACATTTTAACTAGATTAAGAATAAGATTTAAGAACTGGTATGGATTAAAAATCGATCTCTACATAGTTTTAGGTTTGGAAGTAAATAGTATTTTAGATACATTAATTAATGTTATATTACCTTTGATAGTAGAGCGTTTTCCAAAAAAAAGTCCACATGAGCATTTTTTCCAGAATTTAACTATTTTGGGTTTTTCTTACACATAAACGTTTACCCTATTGATCCTTATACAAGAAAAAAAGTGTCCCGAAATTTTCCTTCCAGTTCGTCACTTTTTTTAATATAGGTATGCATGGAACGTTACGAATAGGAAAATAGGTGCCATAGTTAAATCTGGGACACACTTTTTCTTGTACGACAATCGATAGGGTAAACGATTCTGATTAAGAAAAACACAAAATATTTAAATTCTGAAAAAAATGTTCATGTGGACTTTTTTTTACAAAACGCTCAGTAATAAATACCCTCTTTATTTAACATCAAATTGCGAATCTAAAAATAAATAAAGCGGCCATTTTCCTGACCGTAGTCAGTTATGCGCATCAGCAATTCAACTACATTGACATACTTATAAGACGGTGGTTTACTCATTCTATACTGCATTATCTCAGACAGAGAATTCCAAACTCGACCAATCGCATCATCACAATAAAAAAGGAGGTAGGTTGAGTCATGCATTTCAACCAATGCGATTATACAATTTTTCAGCATGCTGACACTAAACAAACACGCATCTAAGAACGCCAGACGTACGATAATTTGGATTCCGGTCCGATATTATACGAAAAGTACAATATGTATGTATTGTACGCAATAGTTAGTACTATAACTTAAAACCCTGTCCTTAGTTACCTACAGAAGGTTTCAAGATCATTTTTCATCTCATACGATAATTACTCCGCCGACAAGAGCTGGACTCTTAAATTAAAGAAGAAAAGACGATAACTTTAAGACTGATACGATAATTAACTCTCTCTCGTCTAGCACCCCACGCGTGCCTTTTCCATGCCATTATTGTTTGCGATATGCACATTCCTTTCATTTTTAAATCGCGTTAAAACAAGTCTGACTTTGATTAAATTTGCTTCGAGAACATCAACCTACCATTAAAAACGTATCTAGTCACAGATACTTTTTACTTAAAATGTAACAAGACATAAATTTAATTCAGCATTCGCCGACGAGTAAATCAAAATTTCGCATTTCAAACACATTCGGCGTTCGAAATAAAAATATTCCACGCCGTGTCTCCGATAACTTGTAAAGTTATCGCGGGCCAAAGTTGCTTATTTCTTCGGCGGTACCCTAAAACCATTCGACTAAACACTCGAGGGATTCGAAAAGTTTTGTATTCCCGCTTCTTTCGCGTTATCGCACGTGCCGTGTGACTGGCAGGTATGAGGGATTCGAATTTCGAATCAATTCGCTACAGTTAAACCAAGAACGCATTATTTTTTTTCTCGCCAGCGAATCGCGAACACCTGGAGTTTGTTTACAGCCAGCATGAAACGTGATCAAATAAAAATGACGGTTATAAACGCATTTCGTTGAGCTTTGAGGGATTCCAGACCATCGTGTCTCGAAAATCGAATATGAAATTGGAGATTCAATAGTTTTGTTGGATTTCTGCGATATTTTGAATTCAGGCAAAGTATTTTGCGATGTTTTATTTCCTGTTATTTTCTGTCAGAATGAAGAAATATTTTGTTTGAAATCTACTGACCAATTTTTGTTACAAACGTAAATGTGAATCTGTATGAGACAGATAAAATGTGGGCCAAATATACGCATAAGGAAATCCCTAAGTTCTCAATATGACAGTACTTAATTAAAAATAAGAATCTTGATTTATCCGTGGATATTTTCTGAATTTATTATACGGCGTTAGAAGACGTAGACAGTCGATCAATAAAACAAAAATATACCAACACACTCAACGCTATCAAATAAAGAATGCGTAAACATTAACATTATACGAACTACCTATAATTTGCTTTCGAATAGCAGCAAAATTCGTGTTCCAAAACTGTCGCAAAAACCCGCTTGTTTCAAAAGCCGTGGAGCCAAGAAAAATCAAAGCCAAGTGAATTTCCAAATGCGGTATTAGCATAAAGACGGTAGGTAATCATCGGTGTCGCACCGTGCACTGAATACAGATCGGTTATGAGACTGATCGAACTGTGTAAATTTGCCGCGGCGTAATATTCTTGAATCGTGGGGGACTCGGTTTCATATTGCTTTTATTGGTGGCCAGTATTACGACACAAAGAATAATAATGTAATGTGACTGATGGCTGAATGGCTCAAGAGCACGAGTCATAAAAAAAACTATTGACGATTCGGTGTGTAATCCAAAGCGATAACCTGATAACCTTATAACCTTCTGTCCACGACTTCGTCCGCGTAGAATTAGACTTCATAATGTATTATATATAAACCTATAGAATCTATTCAAAAAACCGCATCAAAATCCGTTGCGTAGTTTTAAATAACCAAGCATACATAGCGACAGACAGACAGCGGAAAGCGACTTTGTTTTATACTATGTAGTGAAGGTTGATTATATTTAAAAGTTGGTTATCATTGAACAATTCGGCGGCTCTTTACAATACGAACCAACTGAGAAATTGTTGAGCAATTTTGATCAGAAATTCCCTCAAATCTAAAATCAACCCAAACATATTTTCACTAGCAACCCTTGCCCAATCAGAGGCGTCAAGATCTTACCCATAAAATCCGTCGAAAAATGGAAAGCAATAAATTCACAAATAGGTAATTATTTTCATGTTACATTGAACGTTGTAATGGGGGCTTAACGATAGATCCCCAATAAATATCCCTTAATTAGAAACGTCGTTCATGTAATGCTTTTAGCCTTTACCTCGTGCCTGCGAGATTACTACACGCCTGCGCGAGATGTTGCACTAATGATGCTGATACCTGGAAAAGCTATTGATAACCGGAGCCGTTTGAATATAATGATTTTGAGGCAACACTACCATGACTGTGTGTATTATGATGAAGTCAACGTCCGTTCTGTGCTGTTAATCTGTTTGTATCCCGTATTTTTTTATACGTCTAGGAAGTAAAGGTAAAGTGAACACCTAGAGGATTATGTGGCATATGTAAAGTACCAGGACCAGTAAGTAAGCCATCCTGGACTAGTACGAGTTTGAATGTGCCGTTATTCATGTTAGGGCAATTGTTTATTGTTACTGATTTTTTTTTACTTTATAAGGTTTTTTTTTTTAATCTAATATTTTTACGAGGCTTAAGTGCACTTGTGTGACTATGCCAGCCTCATTGGATGTCTCTTGGGTCAGATTCATCAAACACTCCCCTGCCCTTAAGGCTTGAATTTTGGTTCATATGCCAAACTTAAAAAAATATTTCAATTTCTGTCTTACTATCCACGCTGGAACACAGCATCGCTAAATAACATTTATTATATTCTTTGAATTTTATAGCGCATTGGTTTCGACTGTAATGCTGTAGTTTTTTATTGACTAAATAAATAAATAAATAAATAAATAAATCGCATGCACTGCTGCTTGGCGGAAGAATTGTGAGTAAAGACCAGCTTTAGTTTCTTGCCCTTTTCAGCCGAAAAATACTAATAACGTCTCTAGTACCACAGACTGCAGCAGCCCTTGAAGAATACTTATCATTGCGCCGCATTGTTGCGTAGCCCCTTTTAAACCCTGTTCAGAGTTACGGCTAGACACGAGTAGCTCTCATCGAAGAATGCTTGTCTCAAAATCCATGTCTAGATATGATATTGGCATTCTTTTGTATTTTTTGGCGACATTCACTTACAATAAAATTGTTTAAAGGTTTCTCTGGGTTGGGTGACAGTAAAAAAGAGAGTAACTTAAAAATTATGTAATTTGCTACATTTGATTACAGATACAGACTTAGTACAAGATGTAAATTAGTTGACTTATTACACTTAAATGTAAAATCCTATCTTACTTCTAATCTTCTTATTAATATTAAAGGGGAAAGTTTGTAAGTTTGGATGTTTGGATGTTTAAAGCTCTTTCATGGCAAAACGGCTTAACCGATTGTATTGAAATTTGGTACAGTGATAGTCACAGTCTCGGGAAAGGACATAGAATAGTTTTTATCCCGGAATATGGCATAGTTCCCGCGGGATAGAGATAAACGAATTACACGTAGACGTATACGTATAATTTAAAACTAAGTATATTGTAGTATGTACTTTTTTACACTGAAAAAGCATTTAAAGATTGGCGCTGCAGAGTTGAAGGGGGTGTCGCCAAGGTAGGTAGCGCGTTCAAATTGTGTTGCGTCACCTTCCCGCTGCCTACCGTCCCAACACGGCACGCTACTGAAATTACAGTCAAGGGCATAAATACATAAAGAAAATGAATGGAGAGGTATTATTGTGGTAATCATATTCCTTTCTGAAGAAAAGTCCTGGCCTATGTTTTAGTCCAGTAGGCTTATTCCCTAACTCGCTCGTAATCGCCATCGTGTTCATTTTGACAGTTCTTGTATGAATGTGACAGCTGGCTGATTCCGATGCCAATTGTCAGCCCATACATGCACTGTCAAAATGAACACGATGGCGATTGCGAGCGAGTTAGGTAATAAGCCTACAGGTCTCATTCTTAGTCAATGCATCCAAGGGCTGGGTCTTAGATGCCGTCTTAGCCCTGATGTTCCCGCCTTTGAGTTTGTTAACCCAGGAACTTTTGCGAGCGCACAAAGAACCCACCCAAAGTTTTGTCGCAATCAGATGAATAGTTTAGGAGAGCATGGGGGACAAGCAAACATTGATTTTATATGATTTAGGTCGAGTTACAGAAACAATCGAATTACAAATCAGTCGCAGAAGCCGGTTTTGAGAGTTCCGTCGATTTTGATACCACTAATTTTTTTTTTAATAGCAAATAAACTTCGTGCCAGAGTAGTTGTGCCAGTTTATTTATTTTAGTTTCTCCACCAAGTTCTATCTATCAAATTTCTAAATGTCTGTGAAAATTAGAACACATAGAAAAATCCGAAAAGTAAAGCTATGGCCGGGTTTCTATCTATCAAATAAGTCCACTTCCACCCACAGACCAGTATCAAAGCGTTTTCCAAAAAAAATCCACGTGTACATTTTTTTTAGAATTAAAATATTTTTGCTTTTCCTACTTAGAATCGTTTACCCTATCGATTCTCATAGAAGAAAAAATATGTACCAGATTTTACTATGGATTTTTTGTCCTGTTCGTCGCGTTCCATACATACCTAAATGAAAAAAAGTGACGAACTGGAATGGACATTTTGGGACACATTTTTTTTTGTATAAGGATCGATAGGGTAAACGAGTAAGAAAAACCCAAAATAGTTAAAACGCAACAGACATACAGTTGGACAGAGTTACTTTCACGTTTAATATATTAGAAAGGGATAGATTATCTACTCAAATTAGTTTATTTTTTACTTAACCCTGTCTCCACTCGAGCCCCATTTATTACACAAGGAAAATCGCGTGAAAAATGCTCATAACTTGCTTGTGTATTTTGACATGTTTCCGGCGAGCGGAAACGAGCGAAGACGCAAAAAACAAAAACATGACGGCTCATGGAAAAGCAAACGAAATATTTTATAAAACGTTGCGTTTGTTCTGTTCGTTTCATTTGACGGTAGTTACGTATTTTACTACAAGTTCTTATACAGGCTGGTAAATCAGATGCGGATATTTTGAGGATCGACTGCTTGCATCGTTGTAAGTCAGTATAAAGCATACTAAATTCATTAGTGTCTAATGCAAGGATAATTTTCCATGGATGGCTATGGTAATTATTTTTGTATGAAACAAAAAAAAATAACAACGCGATACTTAAATAATTTATGTTTTTAATTGACTCTTAGGTCTTAATTACATACCCTGAAACGTCGGCACCAAATTTTCTAGCACCTTATATAATTGGCATAGCTCGTGTTTAAGTTGTATTAATTAGATTGACGCGGATCTGGTCTATATTATCGTGAGTTCCATGCATATCGCGATCCATATATTGATGGGTATCGCAATGAATCAGGTTGTTACGAAATCCACGATTTTTTATTAACATACTGGTGATAATACTAACCTTATTATCCATACCAGAGATTTGAAATTGATTCGCAGATGTATGCAGAATTCCTCACTGAAAATTGATGGTAAATTTAAAATACCGTGTTCGAACCCACAAATTCTACTACAAAGGCCATAAGTTTAAACACCAGGCCTATCATAGATTTTTCCCCCTCGTGTTATGACAATATGACGTGGATTTTAACAAATGTGATTGCTTGGTTCTTTACCACATAGCTTCTATGGATTCTCACTCTACGTATAAGGTGAGAAAGACTTTAACGATGACAAGCACAACATGGTTATGATGCATCTATCTTCTTAAAATTTAGAGCTAGAACATTTCGATCAATGTATGGATGACAACTATGAGCATTTTCCAAAAAAAATTCAAGTACATTCCAGTTCGTCACTTTTTTCATATATTGGTATGTATGGAACGTAACGAACAGGAAAAAAAATCTGGGACACATTTTTTCTTGTATGAGAATCGATAGGGCAAACGATTCTGAGTAAGAAAAATCCAAAATAGTTAAATTTTGTAAAAAATTATCATGTGGACTTTTTTTTGGAAGACGCTCATAATATGATTAAAAACCTGAAAAACATTTACAGTTGCCTATGCTTATTGTAATTGAAAAGTAAGTTAGAATTACGATAAAAAATAATGTAAAAACGAATCATTTTCGCGTACATTTGGTAAGAACCGTGTCAATTATATTCAACAGGAACAAAAGAATACAGGAAGAGTGACACAAAAGATTCCGAAACCTTTTATGATCATCGAAAAAATTTCATCAACGTGTTTTTTTTTTTACGAAAGCCACAAAAGGCTGGCAATGTGTGCGTTAGTTACTCATATTTATAAGTGCTGTGTAAGGGATGACCAACCCTTTGTAGTAGAATTCCAATACCGAACGAATCTATAGGACCGCCCTTTCAGAGGACACCCCTATTGTCATATTTTTCCCTCTGTACAGTCCGCTCGAGAATAAGCTTGTTGAGGATCATCGACATTGCATCAGATTTTGCATAAAAATCCTATACAGCACTAGTCACTTTTTGAAATATTTCCTGTGAATATTTTTTGAACAAAGACGTTTAAAAAAACTTTTTTAACTGACAGTATTTTACTTCCAATTTCTATTGAAAGGATATAGAAAATAACAAAAAATAGTGTCATTCTGTGATGTAATTCATCTCGAGTGAATATTTTCTGAAATAGGTTTGTAGGAAATTTTTGATTTGCTTTTAATTTTACTAAAAAATAACCGGCAAATAGCCCGCTATTGATACTTTAAGGGCCTCTTTCACAACTCTCTTTTAAGTTCCAGTCATCTTAAGAGTCAATTATCTACGATTGCGTCTCTATTTCGATACGTCATCAGAGATAACTGACACTTAAGATAACTGAAATTTAACAGAGACTGGGGAAACATGCCCTAAGTCTTAGCTCGAAGGTGTTAGGGACTGACTAGTGCTGCATATTATATTATTATTGATATTATAACTGTTTTAAGAGCGTATACTCTTTTTAATATGACAACAAAAAGTAAAGTATTTAATACGTGATGATCCATTTACTGTGATTAATCTAATATTATATTAAAATATTAGTATGTAGTGTTTTATGTGGTAGTTTTACTTGTCATTTCGGTTACTTTTTGGTTGATTATTGTTTTCTGTTGTTGTTTTTTTCTAGAACATTACCTTCATGAACAGAAAAGATTCAACGGGGGCGTGGCTGTTTTGAATGACTTGACCTCAGTAAATCGCGGAGCAGTAATTAATAGTAGATTAATGCCGAGGCATGGAAAGTAAACAATTGCTGGATGAGTAACTTGTTTAAAACACAAACCGCGGGTTTAAGAATTCAGCAATTGCTCTTCCAGCTGAGGCAGATTTAATGTTTTTCTCAAACATTGAGAGGAAATGAAAATAAATTTTGCACTAAACTTCCTCGCCACTTAGGAAGTCTTTTTTGGCATCTGTCACGGTAAGCTATTTGAGACATTGATAAAAACGTTAGACTCGAACAAACCGTCCACTTGTTGTTCATTAGTCCATAGTCTCTTTGACTTAAAAAAAAATGAAACACAGTCCAGTCATCCGATTTATGGTCAGAAAATCGCGTCTGCAATGTAATTCCTGTAGTCCTGTTACTTAGAATACAATGACGACATATACGACAATATTTGAGAAAGTAAAGTTACCCATTTACATTGACATCCATCTGGCCGTAGCCTGATAGTTTTGATTTTATTTCTGATCATCTAATTAATTAATTATTTGCCTGACTGTACAGTACGTATCCAGGCTCGACCCCGCTTTTTGTAAAGGCTCCCTAGCACGATTATTAATTTGTCCCGACAATACCTCTATTATAAGTAATACTTTCGGTATCTACAAATTTTTACATCATCCCTAAATATTATGATCAAGGTTTGGCTTCGGCGCATACGACAAATAATAATCAAAATATCAGGTTACGGAATTAGAAAGATATCTCTATTACTCCTTGAGGGTTCACATAATCAACCTTTGTACCACATTTTTTTGCAAAATAAACGTATTTGTATTTGTATTTGTATTTGTATTTGGTCGGATGCTATAAGATCTCGCAGATATTTCCCAGAATATTTCAGAAGGTGGTAGAATCATTTTAACTGAACAACCCTACAAAAAAAAATCATTAAAATTGTTGATTCAAAATTTTTCAGTCCCGCCTTCGACGCGTACGGTTAGTTCTCGATGTCCAACTGTTATGTCCCACTGCATATTATAAAAATCATCATCATCACTGCTGGACATAAGCCCCCAAGGCTCTCCACTCAGACCGGTCTTGCGACCTTCGCATCCACCGCGATCCCGCAATCCTAATCAGGTCGTCGCCCATCTTGTTGGAGGCCTACCGACAGCTCGTCTCCCGGTCCGCGGACGCCATTCGAGAACCTTCTGACCCCATCGGCCATCAGTCCTGCGAGCAATGTGCCCCGCCCACTGCCACTTCAGTTTCGCAATTCTTCGGGCTATGTCGCGCTAATAACCTTTGTTCTGCTGCGGATATCATCATTTCTGATTCTATCCCGCAGAGAAACCCCAAGCACTTTAAGTGACTTTGAGTTTGCTCATGAGGCCCATGAAAAATCCTCACTAGACTTAACATACTTAGGTTAAGTTCTTTGGGTATATTTAAATGCCCGAAGGGCTAACCGAGCAGTAATAAGAACTCCGCAAAAGCGTTAAGGTGAAGTGTAATTCGTAATTTTTATAACAGTGGGGCCACGAGTCCGATTAATGTACGAAAACTTTTGTCAACTATGATTCAAAATTCAAAAAACATTCTTCTTCTTCTTCTTTTTAATATGGCCCCATCGATCGATGCGATAATTATGCCAATGTTAAAGTAATAAATGCAGTATTTAAAATATTGTGACAAAAATGTCGGCAACGTTGTCCGGTAGAACATGGTCAAAAGACCCCATCCGCCCCCCCCCCCCCTGTCGGGCTCTTAGCCAACTGTCAATGATATCCCTCGGAGACCGCCAGGAAATCATTAGCCAATGCCCAGGGTGCACCGGACCAAGCACTGCTCTTCCCCACGGACGGATCCAAAACCGAACCGCAGCTCTTGATCACACGCGGAGGTAACCCGACTCGCACCCCTAAAAAACATTCACAGGGCTATTTAGAACATGTATTTTTTAAGATACCTTGTGTTATTGTCTTGTGTTGTCACTGTCTCTGACGTCCGTGTCGTTCATGTAATTTTTTTAGTTTTTAGGCTTAGTTTTAGGCAAAAGGGTCACACTGAAAATCAGCGCTGCGGCCTGCCGCAGCAACATGCTGAGTGTGGCCCTTTTGGCACTTTCGGCACATAAGTACCTAGTTTTATTATTATTATTATTTGTTATTTTTTTTTTCAATTTTCTTTATGTGTCGTTTTGTGTCAATAAATGTTTTCTTTCTTTCTTTCTTTCTTTCTTTTATTTATTCATCATTCTGAAGAGGGGTACTGGCAATAATCACTTTAAAAGAAATGGTTCCAAAGCCATCTAAAGCGGCCTAAACTAACCTGACTAGATCACCGCATACCCACATAACTCTTAACCAACCATAAAATGCCATCACCGATTCATAAATCCGACATATATCAAGTCAAATGGCTTATAAAGCTAGTTTACACACCCCACTTTATTGTGGCGTTTTTCACATCAAAAAACGTTAGCAACGCGTTTTGAATTTGGAAAAGTGTATTGATTTCGGTCCCCTTCGGGTAAGAAAAGGGGAACAGGGACTGTCAATATGCTCTCAGCTTAAGGGCGTATGGAACCACCAACTTATTTGTACAGCTATCGGCGGCGCTAGCGTCAACCGTTTCTTATCAAATTCACATTTTATTCATCAGCAATATTAAGTTTGTATTGCTATAGTAATATTTTATAGTTTTATCTGTATGGTACGTGCAGGTGTATTAGCCAGAGGGATCTATTATGAGGGATCTTCAAATAATTTTGGTGAGGGTACACTTTGAACGAGTTTTCTAATTATTTTCGAACCGGATCGGATGTAAAGGGTGTTGTTATGGTTTCATAACCATACAATAAAAAAATCTATACCTGGTTAAAAGGTAAGAGTGACGTTAAAAATCATAAAAAATGCTTTTAAAATGTGCAAGCACACAGACAGTTTTTAATGTAAAATTGAATTACGGATTATGACGGTGAAACTCACTGGTTCATTAAAAGCCTAAGCAGTCAAGAAAATATCTTATTTTAATTTTGTAAAGACTTGTACGGCTTTTAAAATAGTTGCCATTACAATCTTCAAAGGATGTTTTGAAAAAGACCCTCATGACCAGCAGATTACACAGAACCCAAAGCGCACGTTTTAATCAAAATAATCCAAAACAAAACCCATTACGTACCCAAAATCACCCTCCGACTATTCAATTTGTGCGGATATTTTTGAATCAATTTCCCGCTAGAGTAGGCCCGTTTGGTTCGAGGAGTCGCGATCGTGCGTGCAACTTTATGGCGGCGGTAAGACACGTTTACCGGATAATGGTGGAAAATATGCGATTACTAAGGTGACAATCGGGGGGAACTGTTCACTCTTTAAGTTACTCTTCAGTCTGGCTTTCAAGCGATAAGAATGCGTACTTTCTACACTAAATGTGACTGAATGCGTCAACTCACTCTGGTGGTTTCGACAGAATATCAGTCCTTTGGCAGCAATGCCGGTAGCACATTCTGAGTTGGCGCCTTTTCGCGGCTGTCCCGTGACAATGTCACTTATGTATAACTTATACTGCATTTGTTTTTTATAATAATTGTCATTTGCCGAATAAACTTTTATCTACCAATCAACATTTTGGCTTAATTTTTACTCTGTCACATATTCGCTATGAGGTATTTAAGAATATTTGTGTAGTTGTAGTTGGGAGAAACTACGGCAAGAACTATAGGAGGAAGAAGAAGATTCAGCGTTGGCAGGCCTCAACTAGGTGAAACGATGACATAAAGTAGAAGAAGGAGAAGAAGAAATATCGCGTCACTTTCGGGAGTTTCGGGATGCAGCCTGTCGTTCATTGCGGCGTTTTATAGGAGAGGCCTTCAACAGCGGAAACCTTACGAATGATGATGATAATTTTACCGAGGAAAGGACAGTGCAAGAAAAAACCTCGGGCCTAGTTTTACAAATTGCACCACTTGCAGAAAATTGCTCGATGCTTCTGCGCCGAGATAGCAGCGATCGGGTGACGCGTGCAGCGAAATGTTAGCCATCTTGTTTTCGGTAATGACTTTGTAATGGCGGCGATGGTCAACTGTCCTCCCTTACCAATCGCCATACATTAATCGTGCATCTCACTCAAATACTGGATTACTTGTGTATTTGTTTTTCGATACGCAACCAATATCGATCGCGTGCGGGATCTCGGGACACGGTAAAAGCAGTTTGTGCTATCAAAACAATTTAAACGCAACGTTGAATTGTCAATTATCTTCCATGCTGGTCTGGGAGTAGAGAAAAAACATATAATGTACTAGTCGCTTTTCTTCCCGTGGAAAAACCCATCGAGAGAATGGACGAAAATCTTAAGAATCATGTTATAGGCGATGCGGCTAGCAACCCATCACCATTTTTGAATTCCCCTTTCCACCTATACGCCCACAATCATGCTAAACGTGGCCTTTGGGTCTTGTTACTTTAGGCTCTGTCTATCCCGTAAGGGATATAGACGTGATTTGTGTGTGTGTTAAATTGACAAACTATTTAATAATAGTAACAAACAAAACAGCAAAGGCGCTCCAATAAAAATATAATAAAGCACATATTGTATATAAAAGAAAATTGCCATTGGAAAGCTTATCTCTGATATTTACGATTGGACAATACGGGATCGGTGCCAGACCAAATATTTAGGCCTTTTGTTCATTTATTGTTTGTTGAACAGAGCGGTATCTATTTCATAGTTGGTCCCTGAGCAGAGAAAAAGCTTGGATCAGGCATTTCTAAACGTCGGCATGAGGGGGAGTGCAATCAATAAGAGCCAGCAACGCATCGCATTCGCTTCGTGTTGCGAATGTTTACTTAATTTAATTCCATTCAATTTTCTTGTCCTAACTGGTATCACAGTTATTTTACCCATTGGTGTATAAGAATTAGTGAAGGTATATAATTAAGCTTTCCATTAGCTAATTCTACCTTTTACTCTTATTTGCATCTTTTGTTACAGTGTGGTGGCCACTAAATATGATTTCTAACAAAATAAAACAATTTATATCATCGAAAAAGTTCGTCATCAAAAAAGTTTATGGCCTTTTAGTTTAGGTCTTTTAGGTTAGGTTAGGTTTAGTTGTCTGGTAGAGATCGCTATTCAAGCGATAAGACCGCCTATTGTCTACCTTGTTCTTTGTTTCTGTATTGTTTTGTATCTTTTTGTGGTGTTCAATAAAGAGTATTTGTATTGCATTGTATTGATCTGTCTACAAGGGATAAATACTTGATTTATGTATATATTCATGTAAAAAAAGTCTCTAACGTTTGAAAACAAAAACAATCATCATCAACCACTTTGGTTGAAATCTTTGACAACTATTCTTCAGCCAAACGATTGAAACCGTTGACAACTATCTTCAACTAGCTTCAAATCTTTCACAACCATTCTCACCCACTCGGTTAAAAAGCATTGACAATTTATCTTCAAATTCATCAACTCTTGGGCGGAGATTTCCGACATAGGTTTACAAAAAAACTCTTTGTTTTTCTCAGGTCTTAGAGTAAGTACAGACATTATTAGTAGCTCCCAGTCCGCCGCTATATTTCGTCGGTGTAATATCTATCAGGCATACTGTATTGATTGCCGTAGCCCATGCTGGAATCGCATTCTACTCGACCGTGCGTAGGACACCGCCTGCTAATGGTATTTCTAATTTATTAGAAATGTTGGCGAGCAATGACTTTATGTGAAATGCTACAAAATATTCGACACTTGATACTGGTTACGCTTAGTATCAAAGTTGTCGTGCATTGTATTGTTATTATTCTATAATGAATAATCCTACTCGATTTCTATAAACTTTAAGATTGGCAACGTCTCTTAGAAATACAAGAAAGCAACAAATTGTATGCGTATAAAAGTCACAGATACTTATACATTTAAATATAAATCTTTAACCATTAATACCATTATGGACTAGACCGAGCCTAAGGTAACAAGACCGAAAGGCTACGTTTAGCATGATTGTGGGCGTATAGGTAAGGGTAATCAAAATAGTGATGGCTTGCTACCCGCATCTCCTACAATAATATAATAATGATTCCTAAGATTTTCGCCCATTCCCTCGATGGGCTTTTACCATTTGCACGGGAAGAGAAGCAATTGGTATATTTTGTGTTTTTTCTTTGCTCCCAGACCAGCATGGAAAGCGCTTAAATTATTGAAATAATCGAATCTTCAATTTAGGAATCATTTCAAAACCTACGCAAACACAACAACCTCAAAATTCTGACAAAAACACTAACCTCTTAATAAAAACCGTATAGTATTTCATAAAACGACACTCGGCCCCCCCTTACCCGAATTGACGTGCCATCCAAATGATTGATTACTGTTTTTTTGTCTCTCAGTCATTTTATTGAAATTGATGGCTTGTTCAGGCCACCAGACAGACGTTTATGCAGTAATCGAGTGATTTTCCTTTTAGGTATATTGATGTGATTACAATTTTCGTGATAGAAAACGGTAAAGCCTGAGTAATGATGCAAATAACTAAAGCATAGCATAGAGGTACGTATTAAAAATTAAAATACACATTATTATAATTTAATGGGACAAATTAGGCACGTAATGTATCAAATAAAATAGTATATATAACGCAATTTCTTTAGAAAATGGCAAATGTAACAGAACTGTTGTAATAAATTCTAACCTTAACTATATACCACCTTACATTATGTATTATGACCAGGGACCTTACCATGAAGTCTTAATTCGATTCAATTCCAACTCAATTTAGGTTCACTCGCTATCAGATCTATACTAAAAATGACAGCTAAAACCCGTTGGCTTATTGTCTAACTCGCTCGCAATCGCCATTGTGTTCATTTTGACAGTTCTTGTATGAAAGTGACAGCTAGCTGATTCCGATCCCAATTGTGAGACCATAGTCTGAGCTAGTTAGACAATAAGCCTACTGAACTGAGTCAGAATTGAATAGCATTAAGACATCATGATAAGGCCACAGGCTTAGTGATTCTAAAACGAAATCCTTTAAACATCTCTTAACCTAGCACGCAAATCGCTCTCAACCTCATTACTTTTAATAAACACGGCTTTCTCCCCTTTCAAGTAATATAATTAAACACATAAATACAGTAACTAACTAGGTTAGCATAAAGGTTACGCCATTTTTGTTACCAGGCACAAAGCCAGTCGGGGCTTCACCCCGTTCTGCGACTACTAAGGTTTCCGCTTTATGCAATCATAAACACACTACCTACCCGACCGAGCGATCGTCGTAGTAGTTGGACCATTTATCCACATTGCATTAGATATACTTACCATTGATCACGCTATTATGACTGTACTTTAAAAAATCTGAATTCAAAACTTTACTTTGCAAATAGGCCGCCACGGGCTATATTTACATGTATTTTTTCTAAACTACCATCATCATCATCATCATGTCAGCCTAAAGACGTCCACTGCTGAACATAGGCCTCCCCCAAGGCTCGCCAAACAGATCGGCCTTGCGCCATCCGCATCCAATGCGTTCCCGCTACCCTCACCAGGTCGTCGCTTCATCTTGTTGGAGGCCTACCTACACCGCGTCTTCCGGTCCGCGGATGCCACTCGAGAACCTTTCGGCCCCATCGGCCGTCAGTTCTACGGGCGATGTGCCCTGCCCACTGCCACTAAGTCTAGGGATTCTTCGAGCTAAGTCCGTGACTTTAGTTTTTGCGCTAAACTACCAGCGCATTCGAAAAGACCATCACTGCCAAGAATGCGCCGCAAGAAACTTGGCAGAAAGTGTTTTTTTCAAAATAAAATACATTTACAACTATAACTTATTTCCATAAATTCAAAACACCGATGCCCCTTGTACGATTGAAATGATTCCATTGGAGCGGTTGCCCTCAATATTTGTATTCGCATTTTTAAAATGCATGGAACAAATCTCGACGCTTGGTTGGGCTTCGGACTCGCGAAGTAGATTTGCTTAGTCTATCTATAGTATATCTGATATCTGTACATTTATTTTAACCAAGGCCAACATTGAATTTGATCCAAGGCTAATGACCATCAGCTTGAAGTTGTCTCTGCATAGAAACAAACTGGGCAGGTTCTGCAACTAAGTAGAATCCAGCTGATCTGGGCAGCATTTTGCAGGCTATGTCAAGTCTTCTTGTTAACTAGTACCAAAATGTTAAATGCGGAAGGTAGCTGGTAGAATTTGAATGCGTACATAAATACCGTCACGCCTCTTTCCCACAGGGCAGAGACTACTTTGTTACACTTGATACGAACTTGACATACTTCTGTCGCTTCATCCATACTCATCAATCTCTTCACACATGCTCGTCGGTTTCGGGTACTCCTGACCTGATCTTTCCCCCTTTCTTTTCTGACTAGCCAAAGACAAGGTAAAATTGCACGTTTAAGAAGCTTATGTCCACAAGTGGGCTGTTAGCCTAATAATGATAATTGAAATTAAAACATCCATCTATTTAATGCCTTCCCAAAGACGATCGATTCAGAATTTAGATAAATATAAGTCGCGAGAGGAAAACCGTACAAAATCAAGTTACCGCACTTTATTGCTGCATCAGCGTTTTTTTTTAAACAGCAAACAAACTCCTCACAAACAAACTTATTTCTCAATGCCCTAATCGACAACTTGTGAAAAGTTTGACTTGAAAAGAAAACCTTCTAAAAACAAGTTCCGCGGAAAGAGGTCCGGTTGATGTATTTTAGAAGTTTCTCGGCTATATTTAGTTATGAAATATGAACCTTTAAAGGAAAATGTTGGAGAAGAAAGTATGCTAGGTTTCAGTTCTCCCATAAACGTAACACTGCATTGCAAGTGGTTCAGTACTTTGTGACTAACGACAGAAATTCAACTCTAGCTTTATACGACAAGATTTCAAATTTTCTTTTAATGTCTCCTTTATTTTTATCATTCTAATGCAATGCTTTCTCATGCCAAACTTTATCTATCCAAGTAAGAACTCAATAAAATTAATGGACTGCATGATGGCCATAGATGATGACTGCATCTTTTGTATAGCTTTTCTTGAAAAAATTACAAATAAAGATTCAAAAATACATACGTAGAACTCCAATAATGAGTTAGTAATCCAGTGACAAAAATCAAACATGGTGTCAACGTTGTTAGCTTACCAAAAAAGTTATTTACAATTGAACCTACCCCCGTGGGAAAGAGGCGTGATGGTATGTATGTATGTGTGTAATAACTTAACTTTGGTTGTTTTTTCTTGAGATTGTATTAAACCTGTGAATTCACATACAAGCCAAGGGTAAGGCTTAGTAAGCTGGAATATAATAATTCTTACCAACAGCCTTGACAAATATAGCATTTTTAACTTCGCATCGCCATCTGAAAAACAGCATACTGAAAGAGCAAGACTAGTGCAATAAGGTCTGGAAGCAACGATCAATCCAGGCCGGCGTGTAATTTACTACCCCGACTTGTAAATAAGGATCAGACAGAATTCCACACTGACCTGTCGGGAATTGCTTCGGGTAAATTGGTTTACGGCTTGTAGAAAAACGTATTCTAGTACTATAGAAACGTTAAGTAACGACACATTTTTTAAAACATTTCATATGGAATTTCGATTAAATTTAACTAGCTGCGACTTTACCTGCCTTGAATCTGACTAACGCAATCGCGTGGGAAATCGACCATTTTCTCCGTATAATACACACACATACAAATCACGTCTATATCCCTTACGGGGTAGACCGAGCCTGAGGTAACAAGACCTAAAGGTCACGTTTAGCATGGTTGTAGGCATATAGGTGAAAAGGGGAATCAAAATGGTGATGGGTTGCTAGCCGCAACGCCTATAACCTGATTCCTAAGAATATCGCCCATTCCCTCGATGGGCCTCGTATTAAATGTCATAAAACTCAACTTTATTGTGAAGTAGCAACAAACAGACGGATGTGACAAAATTCTCAATTTAACTTTGGTGAAGATTTTTTGATAACATTTCAATTCAAATGTACGTAAAATAAACATAATAATAGAAAAAAGAGTAAAAACGGGTACATACATACATACATAAATCACGTCTTTATCCCTTACGGGATAGACAGAGCCCAAGGTAGCAAGTATAAGTGCGTATAAGTGGAAAGGCGAATCAAAATAGTGATGCGTTGCTAGCCGCATCGCCTATAACACGATTCTTCAGATTTTGCCCAATTCCCTCGATGGGCTTTTCCCATCTGCATCTGCTTACATCAAAACTTACCAATTAGCATAATTTTTGCTTGGGCTTGTTTCGTTATTATTTAACTAAAAAGTAACGATTTCGAACCAAATATCTATGTAGACTGTAGAAACTAGTAAAATTAAACAATTTAAATTATAGTAAAAATTCAACACGCAGCGCTGACAAGAGCAATGACACGATTGTCTTTTGTTTTTGTTTTCTTTTAGCGCTGCGTGCAATTAACTTTATTTGTGGCCAGTCCCAAAATATAATAGTTTGACAAAAAGGTAGTTGCCTAAATAGGTGCGTCGCCTACACAATCTACATTATTATTTTCAAAAACGTGACTTTCCAAAAAGCCAACTGCAGAACGGAATGAATGCGAATCACATAGCAGTTTATATGGAACAACTCCAAAAAACTTTTCAAAATAATCTAAACTTAGTCGGGACGCGGCAAACTTCAACGCGACGTAAGTGAAAAGTTGCCGGCAAAATTACATTTCGTTAAAAAAATATATTTCGCGTTCGTAGGGGTGGGAAAAATAACGAAATCAGGTGTTCCCAAAGTGAGAATGGCCCGGGGTGGTGGCATCCTGTCTGAAACTTTTTTCATTCGGGAAAATCGTCCAAAGTGCGAAACCTCTCGTTTAAATTTTAGCTGAAGGCAGAAATATAAAAGGCGGCTGGGTTTTATTCTCTATTACAACCAAAAGCAGCTAGATTCGAGTTGGTCTCGTACACATTTTTTGGTATTACTATGTAAAATAGTCAAGGCAAAGTGTCAAAACAAAACTAAATTGGGTGTATTGTAGCCAAACAAATCCAAGCTTCTTAGAAAAATGCATGCAGTGTTACATCATTTTATATTAGTTTCAAATGTAGTCAAACAGACGTAAAAATGTAAGCTTTTCATTTTAGACTTTTCTCATTAGAGCTACCTAATTACGTTCTAAAATAGAAGCACTCAAGGACATAGTCATATCACTGTTTTGATCCTACGAGCAATGTTGACCACTAGGCCCTTTTGTGCTACGGTAGCGCACACAAACAAAGATAATGTTCTAGTTTTAAGTTTTGGCTTGATATATTTATTTCTTATGTAATCTTGATTGTGTGTGTTGGCAGTACCAAATAAACGTTTTATCTATCTATCTATCTAGTTTTTTTTAATAGACCTTTAAATGGCAAACTCGATTTCGAACATACCACCCCTCACTTACAAGTACCTATGGAAAGTGGATACTGTTCCGTTTTTTTTGACCCATAATATGATCCGCAAATACCGTATCCAATAACGATTATCGCACCGCAGTTTAAAAACCGGTTTTTACTGGTTTACAAAGACACCCCGAGAAACAATCCAACACCTGATTAATGTACGAAAACTAAATGCCATTACAACAACACAGCAAACTCGCACAAAGCAACACTGACTTAAAATTGAAGTCTGGAACGTCTACGGTTGAATAAATGAACTGTTCATCTGAGCAAACCATTGTCTTGTACAATGTGCATAGCAACTTTGGGCGCGAATCAATATTTGTGGTTCCACCATTCGCGACTCATTTTGAAGCTTTGTCGATGGTCTTTTGTTAGTAGTGTACTGCAGTTTTCCGGTATACCTTTTGTTTGATTGTTTACTCGTAAAAAAAATTGGTACAGAATTTTGTAATTTTTTATGTATGTATGTAAACTCTTTATTGTGCAGAATAAACAAGACAAATACAATTGACAAACACAGAGATACATGGACAAAGGCGTACTTATCCCTTTAAGGGATCTCTTCTAGTCAACCTTTGAGTAGATGAAAGGAGTATTATATTAGGGATGGACGAGTGGGTTTAAAAATTGTAACCACTGAGAGCCACAATACATAACTTTACCGAATTTTATGAATACATAAACTCCTAAAACCTACCTTTGTGTCTATCAAATGAATCAAGAATTTTTACTTCTACGGTTCTACCGTTAGAAATTTAATTTCTAAACGACACTGAAAATTAGAATTCAGAAAAATCCGAAAAGTAAAGCTATGGTTGGGAATCGAAACCGGTTCCTCGTCATTCCGTGACGCGTGCTACCCCTACACCACTCATAGCAGGTATCTTGGTATGCTGTAGGCGACTCGCTATGTTTGATGCAGGGGTATAGCACGCGTCACGGAATGACGAGGATCTGAGTTGGATTCCCGGCCATAGCTTTACTTTTCGGATTTTAACTCATAAGTTCTAATTCTCAGTGTCATTTAGAAATTTAATGTTGTGTCTGTTTTACTCGAATTTGGAGAAAGGGTGTTGTTGCCTTCTTGGTCAAAATGAGTCCACACCACTTAGGCAGCGGGCTGAGTTGCCCACTTTGCTTTTTTCGTAGGTGACTTGACCGAGACTAATCGGGTAACTCAGTTCTCGGGATAAGTAAGTGAGCCACAGCTCACGACCTCATAGGTAGGTTAGGTTAGTTAGGTAACGTCGTAAACTAGGTGCTCAGCTAACAAAATAAGCGCGTCAAGTCACTCACAGTAAAATGAATACGGTGAACAGTCCGCGGGCTTAGTGCTAGGCTTATTAGACGGCAAAGGGGTCATCAGGTTAAAATTTAAAAAATATGCCAATGCCAATCGGGTAGGTATACATTTACATTATAGTCAGATCAGTAGTATGTTTTTCTTTCTTACTATAGTTATGCAAATATGAACGTAATTTATTTAAGGATTTCATAAAGAATTTGACTTACTTATATGCGCCAGTTTGTCGACTCTCGGAAACCTGCGAAAAAAAATGTTCAAATATTAAAATAAGTATAAAAAAAATCTAAACGACACTGAAAATTGGAACAGAAAAATCCGAAACGTAAAGCTATGGCCGGGAATCGAATCCGGATCCTCGTCATTCCATGACGCGTGCTATACCACCCATAGCAGGTAGGTAAGCCTTCGAATGCGCTATCAGAGAAAAACATGTATATTTTTAAGTATTACCATAATGTATCTTTTTTACCTAAACAGTTAAGAGACAGACACGTGTACTGTAATAGAACTGTTGCGGCTTTATGTATTTTATGAATCAATCGTTACTTTGCGGTGGTCCATATTAAAGAAAGAAAAAAAAACTTACTACTCCGACAAAAATCATGAGTACAAAAATGTTAAGAAAGAAATAAAGCCAAGATTAACTGGAACCCAGGTAAATTTGAACATAAATATTGTGTAACAAAATTTACAATCTGTTTACAAGCTGGCAAACTTTGTGTTGCAATCCGTTTCTGTGGAAATGCAACCCCAATCTCAGCGGTGAAATTGTTTTATTCAGGTCCAGTTAATGCTGCTGGTAACACAAGGAAATTTATATGAGCCAAGTTAATATAGGTTCCTGAGTGCACTGATTAAAATAGAAGTTGTTTGATCAATCTAAACGTCACAGTGCTAACAACTTTCCTTTCATATTACGGGTTGGAACATATTTTACTATTTGTATAACGATTCAAACATCATTACACATAAACGGATAACTCACGTATAAAAAGTCGAGTGGCGATCAGTGTTGTGTGCTGCCCTACATTTGACAATAATAAAAATGACGATGAAAACGAGGGTAGTTGTGCGTCGCTGTCAGTTGCGTCGAACAGCCGCGCGAGCAGAGCGCTGGCGCGCAGTGTTCGTTTCGCTGCCGCCAGTGCGAGCGCTCTAGGAAGAAGGACTACGAAATAGTCCGAAACATGTCGAGCATCACTCGACTTTTTATACGTGAGTTATCCGTTTATATGTACCTAATGATGATTAAGTCTCACGGTAGTTTCACGATTCAAACACTACATTTTGGAGCATGAAAACGAGAATAATGACGCAAGGTGACAGAGAACCAGCGTTTGAAATGTGGTGCTGGCGGTGGATGGAGAGGATTTAGCTAGACGCAGAAGAAGACCAACGAGGAAGTATTTTACTGGGTGAAAGACAGGCAGTGCCGGTCGACGAGCATCGCAAATAAAGGAAAAATGTTGGGACATCGTTTTTTAAGATGATAATGGAAAGAAAAGTTGAAGAGCGGAAGAAAACAAGGCAAAGAAGAACATTCATGGTAGAGATAAGCCTTGAAAAGGAACGCAAGGCAATTGCTCCACCGCCAAGAGCCTAGCTTAAGAAGCACCATCCAAAAGTCAACGTGAAATTCAAGATATTTTTCACCTCACCAGACAGGGTGAGGTATTCAGGTCTGACTGCCAACCTTCGCTAAACGGAGGGGTATATTGAGAAGAAGAAATTTATAAATGAGTTTTTCTCCTTGAGGGAACGTAGGCCACGACAGAGTCGGTTACCATTTATAATGATTCTAATACATTAAACTTTTACTTGTCACATGAGTGGCGGTAAGCCTTAGCACACTCATAAAGAAATCATTTAATTAGATTGAATTTGTTTAATTCCCAAATGAGCCTAAAACTAAGGAGCTTACTGAATTAATTCTTGAGTTTCCCTCCAAGTAGAGGCAAATTATGCGATATAGAAAACAAGGCATTGCCGCTACGAGCTCACACTGCCTTACCGTTCGAACACAATGCTATAGAGAAGAGGCAACAAAATGAAATAAATATTGTGGATACCTAATTATAATTAAATTACCGTCTTGCGTCATTCGTTGAAAATAAGAATAGTATGTATGTATGTATGTAAACTCTTTATTGTGCAAAATAAACACGACAAAATACAATTGACAAACACTGAGATACATGCACAAAGGCGGACTTATCCCTTTAAGGGATCTCTTCCAGTCAACCTTTGAGTGGATGAAAGGAATATTATAGTCAAACGCAAAAATAAGCATCCATACGAACTTCTTAAACACATGTTCCACTGCCTTATTACGCCGGCGTAAGGGTACTTATTTTTGAAACTGACTAGATACATATATTATTATAATTACACTTGAATATACCTACACAGTCGTGTTTGATTATACCACAGTTAAATTATAAGAAAATGTTCAAATAATTAATTATGTGTGTGTGTGTGTGTGTGTGCTACTCGAGAGGTAATGGACAAGATGTCAAGAAGACATAGTTTGTAGGAATCGTTTAGGTGGGGGAGTTAAAGTATACCAGCTGTAAAGGGGTGAACGGCAAGTTTTTAACAAACACCCACCGCAAGGAAACTGACTTCCGAAACACAAAAAACCGCATTGAAGTCGGTCCATCCTGACTGAGAGCTACGATGTCGCAGACAAGCACACACACGCACACACACACATAGGGAGAGAGAGAGAGAGAGAGAGAGAGAGAGAGAGAGAGAGAGAGAGAGAGAGAGAGAGTCGGGAGTTAAATAGGTTAAAAAGCTCTGCCCCAGAGTCTCAGGCCGCCGAGCCGTGTGTCGAGGCATATAAGTCTCATCGGGGTTTTTAATCGGCTTACAGCTTCGGCGCAGCAGCCACTCGAAAAAGCTCCACTTAATAAGTATTATTACTACTCTCCTACTTGAACGGAGAGCTTAAATCCGTTAAGTTTTGGAAGTGCAATATTTTATTCACGGACAGTTTCACGGCATAAAATTGAAGACTAAAAGCTAATGTTTTAATTAGAACACTACGTTGCTACTAGATATTGCATATTTTATAACAATTTGATGTGTACCTAATCGTTTTAAGAAATTATTTTTTCTCTCTCTTCTTTTTTCTCATTGCCCATTTTATTAATAAACTTTCTATCCGGATTCGCACCCTTTCGGAATCTATGTGCGAAATTACATTTTGAAGTTTACCATGACATCTCAGACAATGGTGCATTGTTAAAAGTTCCTAATACGCACTGGGCTCGTGTTTTTCATTCAGAAAGAAGGTAAAAACTACTTTCCAAAAGACCAATTAATGTTTTTATTAATCATTATTTTTTTAATCATTCTGATAAGACAAATAGTACATTTTTTGACAAATTGTTGATCCACAAAACTAAATGATCATCAAATGAATACTAAAACCACTAAGTCTAGAAGACAGCTGATAGGTGTCAAATGTTTTTTTTTTGGATTTTTGTAAATTTTCAAACAAAGTTGAAAGAGTAAATTAAAATCATAAGAAAACACCTTACCTACTCTGGGACTTTATAAATAAAATTAACTAACCTAAAAAGTAATAAATTTAAATCCCAAGCAAAATTCGGCTCTTTTGTTAGACAGAACATACGTCATTATAATTCCACATCACCCTAACGAGAGATGAGCCAGAAACGCTGACACTAGCGTACGGTAATCACCCTGTATAAGCGCCAGAATAAGCCTGTGGTTTGAGAAGCGAGCGGAGCGGGCATCGAATACATCTCGATACGCGGTAGCGTGTGTAATATAACACGAACCATTTGGAGCCACTTTTAAACCCTTCATAACTCAAAAATGATTTCACATAAATAATGGTACCCATTATGTCCCATTTACGACCTATTCCATCACTTTCTGTTAACTTTCTGATGTCTTAAGTGTTAAATAAGTGTTCGATACAGATATTGGTGCTGTCTCTATTTATTGTTGCTAAACAGACAGAGACGGAAGAGGTTCTCCGCCTTTTCGTAGAAAAAACCATTGTCAGATGATTCGTTTATAGTAATACCCAGACTCTGTACAGCAGAGACTGCATCACAGATAATTATATCTGACACTTAAATATATCAAGAACTTAACAGACCCTTAATCTGTCAAAATAAAACTAGCAAATATTCCTGAGGTGGTTTATAGAAAGATAGACGAAGATCCCTCCTTGCTGGTCTCGAAGCGAAGAAAAAACATAGAATATACCAGTCGCTTCTTTTCTCGCGCAGCGGCAAACATTTTTGGTATCATGTTACAGGCGATGTGGCTAGCGTCCCATCACTATCTTGATTCCTTTTTCCACTTATACGCCCTACCTATGCTAAGCGTGGCCTTCAGGGCTTACTATCTTGGGCTCTGTCTATCTCGTAAGGCATGAAGACGTGATCTATATACAAATGTATGTATTTTAAAATGTAAACGATTGTGCTGTAACACTAATAATTTATCAAGTCGCTCCCCAACTCTCAGCCTAACCGCACCCCATAAAAGAGTAAAATCCGCGGTGTCAGCTAAATTCAACTCCTAGCCGGAGGGCTTCGCCTCTTTACTCATTATTCGATCGCAGGAAACATCTGTCATCACTTTTCTCCAAAACGATTAGTAGATTGTAATCATTTATAAATGAGCTTGACATTTCAACGGTCGCAATTTTGGTTGTTTTAAGCAAAAGGTTGACAGGTTAGATACGTGGCTTTGGGAAGACGAGATTAAATTCGCTTTGAAATTAAACGTGCCGGAATTATTTCGTTACATTTTGTTTTGTTGCGCAATACGTTGGAAGACAGTTAATAATTTATTGAATGGACAAAAATCTTAGGAATCGAGTTACAGGCGATACGGCTTGCAACTTCCCATCACTATTCTGATCCCCCTTTCTACCTATACGCCTACGTTAAACTTGGCCTTTAGGTCTTATTACCTTAGGCTTTGTATACTCTGTAAGGAATAAATACGTGATAAATATGTACTGTATTATGTAACGTGTGACTACGGCTTTTCTAGCTAGAGTATTATGTGACTGTATACAGGGACTATTGTGTACTATCTTATCTTATATTAGTCTAGGGGTCCATACGGATACACTTCGACTCATTCGTGGCTCTTTTGTGTAATCACCCCTCCTTCGCACTATTCCATCGCTTTTACCACCTCATTCATGAATTGGGTGATAAGGCGTAGTGGTAGTGCCTTGAAATCTCCTGGTTCAGGGTATCCGATGCCGAGGAGTTTTATTCTTAGTCTGGCGAGGGCTAAATTTTTTAGCCTTAGTTTTATTTTTATTAAGTTATTTTTAAGGTTGCCTTAGTTGGGTTTTAGTTTTCTACTTTTTTACTATGCATAATTATAACCTTTTTTATTTGATAGAAAATTATTGTTCTCTAACAACTGAGCACTTAACCACGTTTTCTGTTTCTAATGATGCTTTGCTTTTGCCAAAAGGAAGAGAGACAATAATTAAATCTAAATATCAATTTTAACCAGTCCCTCCATTTATATTCCATAATCAAGTTATCCGATTTCTTAGATTTAAACCTTCCAGTTTCATCTCATTTGAAAGGCAATTTTGTACGAAATTCGTGTAAGCAAATCTTCAGTCCTGGGATAAAGAGACCATTTATATGTAGATAAAACTGTATTTAATTAAGATTAATTTTGCGTAATTCTATCAGTGAAATCAAATTTCGGGTTCACTGTATTCTTAAGTTAGATTAGATGAGTACTGTTTTACTACTGTGCGGAAATCCGTTCATCATTATTTCATCTGCAGCCTAGATTCGTCCCACTGCTGGGCACAAGCCTCCTCTCAGAATGAGAGGGCTTGGACTTTAGTTCCCACCTGGGTCCAGTGCTTTGGGAATTTCACACACACCATTGAAATATTTCGCAGTATTGCAGAATGTTCATAGTAAACAAAATGTGATTTCGCTCACAAATTTCGACAAATTCAGAAGTACGTGATTTCGAACCCAATACCCTCTGCTTGAGAAACGATAGGCCCCTAATTCGAAATGCAGAGCGTTGTCAATACGAAGACTACGCATTGAAATTAAAATTGTCACTTGTCACCGACTATTGTCGCGTTTGTAGAATAGGGGCCAGGTCAAACCACAAGGCTACCACGGCTTTTTACATACGAAACATTTAATTAGGTTATGTTTACATAATCCGCACCATCCTTCCTACCGGGTAGTACTATCCTAGGTAGAGCAATTCCGTGGCCACAACCTCAGAAACACAATAAATAGCCTTACCTTCAACACACAAGATTTTTCCAATATGAAAGGACAGAATAGTCACGAATACACACGTCACTCAAGATATTCACTGATAATTTTCAAAAGAAAAGTCCAAAAATCAAAAGACTACATAAAATATATAAAACACACAACACAAAATATAAACGAAAATTTTAGTCACATCGCTCGGCCATTTGTCTTACTACTGAAGTGATTGACGCAAGGCGTCGTTGAGTTAAAACGAGGCATTGTAGTGGCCAGTAACAAAATATTAACGCGTAGGTTTGATTTCGACTTTCAAAAAAGTTTTGTTTTGTTTTTTTTTTAATAAAGATGTGTGTACACTAAATTAAATACAAATGTTACATTGTGAGATTTTAAAATACGTAGCCAAAATAAATGTCGTGTTTGCTTACTAAGTTCACGTTAACCCTTGTCACAGGTATTTACCCCAGACGACCTTTAATTAGTCATTAAATTAAATCTGAACGCTAAATACTTGAAGAAATTGTTGAGAACAAGTCTTTGATCTCTTGTTGTACTAATTGTTAAGAATTATCAATTATTTTCGATTCGATTTTTAAGCTGAAAATATTAATAATGTGGTAAACTTTCGAGAGTTATAAATTATTTAAGCATTATAAAAGAAAAGTCATAATAAAATTAATCCGATCTTGATGTAGAATTGCGAGGTTTGAAACAAGAAAATAAACTGTTGGTGGCAGAGCAGAAAATATAGCAGAAGAAGGTCCATCTTTTTTTATTACAATGGGTGGCCAAATTAAGCAAGCGAAGCACCTGATAGAAAGTGAGCACCACTACGGACATCCGCAACAACAGAGGATTGCGGATGCGTTAGCAAAAAGAGCTAAGAAAGAAATACCTAGTTCTAAATACGCCGCCAAGGGCTCTTTTACGTCTTTTTTTAAACTACCAGCGTATTTGGAAAGACCATCACTGTCAAAAAGAATGCGCCGCAAGATTTCAATATAAAATAAATTTACAACAATACTTAAATTCTACTTAAGTAAATAATATAAAAGGGATGCTTAAGGTCCCCAAGTAGGTAGCTTAAATTATATAAGTCTATATAGTACATATACATACACAAATCACGTCTTTATCCCTTACGGGGTAGACGGAGACTAAGGTACCCAGATCTACAGGCCACGTTTAGCAAGACTGTGGGCGTATAAATAGATCTATAGTAGAGATATATGTACTGAGTATAATGTGACAATAACTTCGCATAGCTGCGCAAGCTTTAATAATGGATGGTGGTAACAAACCAGGCGCATCTTGCACAATAACATCAAGTTTCTTGCAAATAATTCGCAGAATATAAAAATTATCCAAAGATGCATGTTATGTATCAAAGTTGAAATATCTAAGGACATAAAAGCGTATAAAAGTTGTTAATCACATTTTGTCAAAGTCGAATCTTGTCTCGACATTGTGCGCGCTTCATATCTGACCTGATTGCATGGCAAATTGTTCATGAATAAATAATATTGTGAAAGAGCACTTAAGGGGGAGATTTCAAGGAAATAACGGATATGAGTGACAGTAAGTGATGCTTATTTACAAGAATTTGCGACAGCTTCGTGAATAGCTGCAGAGCTGGAGCGGCGCAAAAATTTTGCTTAACGCAGTTCTTACGTAAGCACTATGCATTTAATTCATCGTTTAAGACCCGATTTTATGTCGAGTGATATGTTGACATATATCTATAACTACAACAAAGGGTAACTAACTACCTTGCTACTTCGCAATCACAAGAACAAGACAGCTAGGTCTGGGCGAAACATGTATTTGTATTTTTGGTCCGTGGGGTCCTAGCGCTATTAGCCTCTTCAAAGATATTTCGAAGAGGCTAATAGACGCTACGGGTGACCGCAGAGCTGGCAGCTTCCTTGGGCAGCGTATTAGTATCGCTGTCCAAAGGGGGAATGGTGCCAGCGTCTGTGGAACTATGCCACGGGGGCCCCTCCTTTTTTAATTATTTTATTATAAGATTAGTTTTTAATTTGTTTTAATCCCATTTTGTATCCTATTAATAATAAAAATATTCTCCATTTTCAAAATGGAGAATAAAATTTGAAGACAGAATTATTGTTTTTTTTGCGAAAAGTAATAAGTGTAAGTGTTTTTTTGAAAAGGCCACCCATACAGTTTTAACTAAATTAACAAAGGTTCCAATTGCGCTGCACCTATAAATTTTTCCCATCACCAAAATAGTTTATGAAACACAACAATCATTCATTGTCACGCAAAATATTGAATTTACAAGCGTTGCTATAAAATGGTTCCACGTGGAACCGTCAATGCTATTAAAGTTATCTAAAGCTTTTAGCAAATTGTGGTGTTGGCTTGTCCGGTGTGAGTTTTAAATTGTTTTAATGTAATTGAAGCGAAATCAGGCCATTTGGAAGTTAATAAATGACAAGCAACGCTTTGTAAGACTAAATATTATGATTACATTAGTTCTACATAGTTTTAGGTTTTGCGGTTGTTTCAACGAAACTTTATGTACCCACAAGTAAATTTACAAAGAGTTATTTTTGCACTGGTTTTTGAAATGGATTTTAATTTTGAGCCTGCCTAGTTAAAACTAATCAGTACCTACCTTTTCTTGCTTTTTACATTTGATTACGTACGAAAACTGGAAACAAAATCTTTAGAGTTCAAAAAGTTGGATATTTTAATAGTCCAACCAATGTAAATCCCAATTCGAGACCATGATTTGGCCGCACCCCATTCTGACATTAGTGTCACAGACAATACCTCGCAATATCCACACAAAAGCAGGTTAATTTCTGACACAACAAAACTCATTCGAGTCAAAGTTTTGTGTGATTAACTATCGGTTAACAGCGTCCGTTATTTTGAACTGCAAGTACACTATCGCATATAAAAGCGTGGCTGAAAGGTCTGACCCCTAACGTATGTCGACATTGATAATCTAACGTTTGCTAGATTATTTTTTGTTGATTTTTAAGCTACTAAGGATTTCGAAATGCGATTTTGAAACTCCGTCATCAACATTATTGATGTTTTTGGAAATTATAATAAAAAAAAAATATCCATGGAGCTGCTCAAAAGGCAGGTTTTTTTTCTCACAAAGCTAAAATTTTATGTTATCCATTACTTGTGTAAAATTTAATTGAAAATGGAACAATAAGGATTGAATGACTTGCTGTCTTTATACATACAGAATCGTCGCCTTAACACGAGATTCAGTTAAGTCACTTCCCGTTTTTAATACACTTTCTTTTATAAATTGATACAAAATATACTCAAATCAGAACGGGACTCGAGTCCGTGATCAAAATCCCGACTCAACTCAAACTGGCAGGTATTGACTTTCGCATAATCACAAACTTTACAGACATTTTTGGCACTATCGTCTTATTGCTGTTGCAAGTAAAGTTCAATTTTAAATGGTTTTCATCGTCATTGGAGATGGATGACTCAGTACATAAGTAAAGGGCTGGCATCCATCACAGGATATTGGTTGCCAAATCTGAACCGGTTTGAACAGGAAAATTGAGGGTAGTTGAGTCGTCTGCTGGAATACTATCTACGGTCCGTCAGACTCTTGGAATGCCATTAGTGTTTCGGGTTCATACATATGTCGCAGGCGGATTGTAGTGATCCGCCGTGTTACATTACGCCTAGCCGTTTTGATTGCTTTGCAATGCGGCGGCTCAACAATTAGCCGGATTGAATGCGGCTGAATAAAAATCCACCGGAATGTATTCGGCGCTATACGTTCTTCAACACGGCTAGCCGTAATGTAACACGGGTAGCCGTTATGTAACATGGCTAGCCGTAATGTAATAAAGCGAGTCATTAGCCGCCGCTTTGACGGTTTTCAGTTCAGTCGACGGATCAGTCAGGACAGTCCGCTCAGTTTGGGCCTTCGGCCGTGACGCAATTCTAACCTAACCTAACCTATCCACTAAAAAAGCCTTACCTTTATACCTTAGGCTCTTTCCACGTCAAAGTCAAAGTCAAAGTGATCTGTTTGCAAACATAGGTGAAACTGGTTACAGTGATGGTCAAAATATATCTAATCTAACGCTATGTTTTGCCTAAGAGCATACAAAATCAATGTCAGATATTAAATTAAATTAAATTAAATTGAATTAATATATTAAATTAACAATCATTAAACACAATTGGTGCATATCATTAAAAATTATCATAATTACATTTACAAATATTAGATATAAGTAGAATTAAAATTGTCATCCCCGTAAGTAATGGCACGATTATTATGGCATTCCCTCTTTATTAGGTTCTTTGCTCTATGGAACTGAATCACAGGGCACCGTAACTATTCTTAAACATTCGATACAAATACGAATGGTTTTCCAATCGATTGTGCCCAACGACCGATTGGTCAGTGCGTTGTGGGGCCGTATCCAAGGAGTCCTCATCAACAATTGAACATTATCGACCTGACCCGGTATGGTAATTTTCTACCGACTTGGGCTGACTTTGATAGGTGTTATTTAATGTCATAAGTTAATGGTTGTAATGGTTAACCGTTATCTGATAGAAAGGGATGCCTATGGTATTTTTATTAACGTCCGAAGCAAAAAGAGGGCTGTTATAAGTTGACGTCGATGTTTCTTGTCTGTTTGTGGCATCGTAACTCTTAAACGGATGGACCGATTTGAATGCGGTTGTGTTTAATCAAAAGCCATTTACTTTGCGGTGGTTTTTAGTCATGTTTGGTAAAAATCGGTTCAGCAGTTTAAAGAGTATCATGTCTTTTCCGAAATGACGTAAGCCATTTTCGGCATAAAATTCAATTATTACTTTTTTATTTTCATATGTAAATAGTTTAAATTACTAAATTCATGTGTGATTTTTTTTATTAATGTTATTCTGTAAGTTTGGTCCGTTGAATATACAGTGAAAGAAACTGAAATGCGTGTCACTGTCGAACCTTTTCCGATAGCTCATAGAATGACATTCGAGTATGTATTGCTATCTCAGTCATTGTTATAGGTTTGATACTTGAATCGGCCGATGGTACCCAAAGCCCGAATGACATTATAAGAGCTCACTAAGTGTACCATCCAGCTGCCAAAGAAATTGTGTCCTTAGAGCTACGTGATTCCGTTTCTTCGACGGCTCGAGTTATTTTTATGCCCTAGAGAGTGCTGAAAACTGATGATTAATTTCGATACATCTATACAAAAAATCTGACATGATTTCAGTGTGCATTCTACTTTGAATGCGTTTTTATTTGACTAGATAGATTAAATTATAAAAAGGTACATTTTAAAATGGTTAGGTGAGTGAATCACTGAACATAACTTTGACCCTTTCGGTATTGAGGCTATGTCCGTGGGGTCACAGCGCTATTAGCCTCTTCAAAGATATTTCGAAGAGGCTAATAGACGCTACGGGTGACCATAGAGCTAGCGGGTTGGACAACGTATTAGTATCGCTGTTCAAAGGGGGAATGCTGCTAGTGTCTGCGGAACTATGGCACGGGGGCCTCTCCTTTTTCAATTGTTTTAGTTTTTTACTTATTGATAGTTTATTTATGTTTATTTTCTATTTCTATTGCTATGTCTATGCCACTTTTCATTCCCCTTCCTTACTGGTCTGGGATCAAAGAAAAAGCAGAAAATGTACCAATTGCTTCTCCTCCCACGCAGATGCCAAAACCCCATCGAAAAATCATAGGAATCTTGTTATTGCGGATTGGGCTTGCATCCATCACTGTTTTGATTCCCCTTTGCACCTATACATAAGGGTCTTATTTTAGTTACTTCATGAATTACTGAGGCTATAAAATCAATACTTGGCAAATGGATACTTTACAAATTGCTCCTGAGAACTTCTGCAGCTGTGACTTGTCAAGGCTTGATAATGGCGAGGTATTGTCATCAGCTTGTTTGAGGTTTGAGTTGATAATGCTTTGTGAAGTTCTAAACGGGGTAAACTATAGCTTATACACTTATGTTATGACATATAATAGAATACACGTCCAGGGTGAGGACACTTTTTACAAGCATTTATTTAACTTCCATTTTCAAGCAGACATCTTGAACCAATTGAGCTGAAATTTTGCATAATTGAGAAATTCTCCCATGCTGGTCTGGGAGCAAAGAAAACACATAGAATGTACCATTTGCTTCTCTACCCTCGCTGATGGTAAACGATCATCCAGGAAATGGGCGAAAATCATGTTATAGGCGATGAGGCTAGCTAGCAACCAATCGCTATTTTGATTCCATTTTCCACTTATCCACAATCTTGCTAAATGTGGCCCGTAAGTACCTGTTACCTTAGGCTCTGTCTACCCCGTAAGGGATAAAGACGTGATTTGTGTATGTATGTGAGTGAGTAAATCAGATGACTTTTAAATAATCTGGTAGTGGAGTTCTGGTGACCCAGCCAGGATCGTCTCCGTAGGAGGGAACTCTTTAACGGTTGGTCCGATTGACTTGAAATTTGGTACCCAATATAGGACGGGTGATAATGCAAGTACGGTCAGCAAGAAGCTTATTTTAAAAACGAAATTTTGGAACTTATTTCTTATCAGCCAGAAATATGTCTAGCAATTTCACCATAGTTAGTAATTTAGTGTATAGTTTTTAGTAGTATATATACGAAAAAACCTCAACAAAAACCACATGGACATTTCCAAACAGATCTCTCGCAACCTAATTAAACTAATTACAAAGTCAATGAGGAGTTAGCCTAACCGTTACTAACAAAATAACCGAGTGCTAACAGTTCGCGACGGAACTAACTACTCAAGTGTTTCCAATTCTCGGCATTATAGTACAGCACTAATTGTTTTGGAGGCGATCCAAATACTTAACCGATTTAATGTAGCGCTTAGAATTATATAAGTTTGTACCGTCAATTAAGAGCTTAATTTATACTGAGTTGATTGAAAGCTCTGCGTGAATGAATTATGAAATACTGCCCTTAAAGCTTTTGACTAGAAAAAGAGTCAAAGAAAGACTAGAGGTATCAGTGGCGTGGCGTCAAGTATATCAGAAGGCAAGCCGAAGGGTATTTAACTAGCCTTTTCCTCTAATTCAGCACAATAAAAGTGCCCAACTGCCTTAAAATAGGCAAGCCGGTGGGAATCGTGTTCTATGGACGCCACGTTACTGAGAGGCATCAAAAATGCGGTGTTAATGATGAACAGAGATGAAAAGCTGGGATAAGTCAATAATGAAAGGGTTTTGGAAAGAGCTGAGGGGAATACAAGTATCCTAATATCAAATCACATTACAAATCACGTATCCATCCCCTACGGGGTAGACAAAGCCCAAGGCAATAAGACCCAAAGGCCATGTTTAGCATGATTGTGGGCGTATAGTTGGAAAGGGGAATCAAAATAGTGTTGGGTTGCTAGCCTCATCGCCTATAACACGATTCCTGAGACTATCGCCCAGTCCCTCGTCCTAATTATGGTGGAGTATATAAGAGAATATCATGGGTTAGACGGTTGTTATTATCGTGATAATGCTATGTCAATATTAGATCATGGATTTAAACAACCTCATTCGCTGCGATTTGGATCAATATCTCGTGACATGGATCGCGATATGCATAGATTACACAATAATATTGACCATTTAATATACGCCAATACAAGCGTTTAGATGCATAATGACAATATAAATGCAATAACAGAAAGAAATAAAGAAGTCATTCATTCCTTTTTGCAAGACACACAAATATAGGAGCATTCACACAATTTTATAGAAGAGAAACAAGAAAAAAAAACACAGACGTGAAAAATAGATCACCAGTGTTGTGTGTCTTCGCAAAAGTGAAACGGTCGCTGGCTCAGCATTATGCTGAGGTGTTAGACACCCGCAGCACTGATTTTCAGCCAGAACCGTCTGTGACTCACGAAACGATACGATAATAAGAGGAATGGGAAGGCCAGCAATGCAATCTCGCACTGATTTGTTATTTTTCTCTGTTTCAGCAAGACTTAAAATAAGAAAATAAAATAAGACTTTCCAATGTCATAGTTTTCGCTCATGCACAAGAAATTAACAGGAAAAGTAGTGATAAAAAATCTGAATTTAAATGTTAACCTATAATCCATTTGTCTGTTGTCAGCTACCGCAGAATTATTCGGTTGTTTAATTAATCGCTATCAGCACGACTGCCAAATTCTTTGGTTTATAAAAAAGCGTTTGTGCTCGTACATCGAAAATAAATAAATAGATGCATTGCGTGAGTACAAGAAAGCATTCCGCAATAAAAGATACATTAAATATATCCGACTTTAAAGTAGAACTCGTTGTAATACAACGAGTTCTACTGACTCTATTATTATTAAGACGTTAGTATAAGTAAGTCATATATTTTTATTGTTAAACTTACCTACATACACACCTCCTTTATCTCGGTGGGTGACAATCAAGACATACGATATACACAGTAAAAAATAGTATTAAAATGTTTACTTATTTTCGAAATTCCTACGACACATAGAGAACTTTTCTAAGGGTTCCGTACCCAAAAGGTAAAGACCCTATTACATTAAGACTTCGCTGTCCGTCCGTCTGTTACCAGGCTGTATCTAATGACCAGTGATAGCCTAGACAGTTGAAATTTTCACAGATGATGTATTTCCGTTGCAGCTATACAAAAATACTAAAAAAGAACATTTTTATGACTGTCTGGCTATGTATATAAACTAATGTAAAATGATCGCACAATGAATACATTCTGTTTAGGATTGTTTAGGATACTGGATTTTATAAAAACTTCGCGTATTTGTACGGAACCCTCAGTACTCGAGTCCGACTCGCGCTTGGCTTCGCGAGGGACGGGCTGTGATTCCATACGGGATAATTTTCTTTACCGGTTATTTTAGGAATAATTTGAATCGAGCGTTGGGTATTTTTCGGAGGGCCATATCAATAAACAAGAAAAAAATACTTTGATACTCCTTTTCCACTTTTGTGATAGCGGAGTAGCAAAGTAAATGCAACTCGATAGTCGTAACACATACATACTCCTGTAACTAGGTGGTGCAGGGAGGTCAGCAGGCAGTGGTTGGAGGAGACCTGAAGATTTTGAAAGTTTCGAGTTTAAAACAATGATATTGTAAAAAATCAGCGGCAATCGGAACCCGACCGAAAAACAAGTGATTCAACCCAAATATATTGCACCATTAAACTGCAGAAACAAAATAAAACGTGAACATGTGGGTGTGACCTCGGAATAATTATATTTCGGGATTGCAATGTGAAACGCGGCGAGTCTGTCACTAGCTCGCTGCTCGTAAACTTGTCGAATCGAGTGCAAGAGTGTTGTTATGCTGTTGTTTTAACTTGGGTTCTTCTTATTTGTGGCATATCAGGTCGTCATTACGACGAGAATTTCGCAAATGTCAAAGTAATAATTTACTGTATAGTGTAGGTAGAAGGTAGAATGGTCTTGTTGTTTTTGTTGTAGGGTATCCCCTGCCTAACCCTACCGGCCAATTGATGGAACTATGCCTGACAGCTGAGTAACGCAATTTTGACAGCGATCACTTGTAGCTCTCAACCTTGACACTGGCAAAGTTGTCCCATTGGACAGAAGCCATCTACTTTAAAGAGAGAAAAAAAAAGTAATAATTCGTTCGTTCCGCTGTCGTCGGGGTGAGCGCTCCAAGAAGAAAGACTACGAACTAGTACGAAACATGTCGAGCGTCACTCGACTTTTATACGTGAGTTATCCATTTGTGTATTTATGATTGAGTCTCCTTAGAAAGTACTAAAAATATATTCAAAAATCTTGTGACAAAAAATATCGGCAACGTATGGCAACAAGGTCAAAAGACCCCCTCACCCCTTGGCTAAAAAGTCAACGGAAAGTGATATCCCTTAGAAACTGCCCAAAAATCACTAACCGATGCCCAGGGTGCTCCGGACCAAGCATTGCTCGTCCCCCGAACGGACCTAAATACGAACCGCAGCTCTTGACCACGCGCGGAGGTAGCCCGACTCACTCCCCTAAACTTGGGTTAACACGGGCTTACACGTCGGTTTTTTATTTAAGAAAAAAGGTAAACAATCTTCACACGTCTTTTTATTGAAAAACACTTTTTAATGACATTAAATTTTATAATTTTAAAAACTCCCTACGCATTAATCGAGTACCAAATCAAACTCTAAATTGAAAAGTAATTAATTTTTTTACAAAAATGCTGGTCTGGGAGTAAAGAAAAAACATAGAATATACCAGTTGCTTCTCTTCCCGCGCCGATGGTAAAAGCGTATCGAGGGATTGAGCGAAAGTCTTAAGAATCATGTTATAGGCGAGGCGTAAAAAGTTCAAATTTGGTAAATTTGGTCATTTGATTCTGTACGGCATCAGTTTCATATTGTTTCAATACAGCTTCTAATCCATTATTCCGCAACGCCGTACAAAAATCATGCGACAAGGGGAAAAAATCGAGGGTTGCACTTTTGAATTCTCACCAGCACCCAGTTGGACAGCTTACAAGTGACGGCATAGTGCTGAATCTTATTATTTTATGCTCTTATATCGTCCTATATACGTCACCTGGTGGTTCATATGACCCACATTTTTTGTACGTGGGCCTGTAGTCTAGCGACCCCTCACTATTTTGATTTCCCTTTCCACCTATACGCCCTTAATCATGCTAGCGTGGCCTTAAAGTTTTTGTTAACTTAGGCTCTATCTACCCCGTAAGGGGTAAAGACGTGATTTATATACGTATGTAGAAAAAAATAAACAAAAAATCAGTCTTAGTACGTATGTCGAAATAGTCATATGTGCTGCCAGCTTTTTATAGCCGTCAACAATCTAAATGGTTATTTCTGTGCTTATTACCACTGTTTTAATGATCGCGGAAGCAACAGAAGTCAATAATCGCATAGCAATAATTATACTTGTATACAATAGTACTTTATTACAGTATGACATAACTGGCCCCAGCGATCAAGGCGCAGTGACAGTCGCACGCGCAGAAATGCGTTGACCTGCGCCCGCTGCTGATAACTCTAGGTCAGTCCACTGTATGCATCGATCGTAATGATAAAAACAACAGTCGATACTTAGATGGAAGTACCAACTGTACGAAACTAATCTTTATTAGTTAAGCATTCACAGAAATGATAAATGAAGCTTTTGTTTTTTTTTTTGCTGACCGTACTTTCTTAAATTATCATTGTGATGATGATGATGATGATGATGATGATTGTCATTATCATCTGAATATGTAGTATCGTCTGGGCCTAAGGTAACAAGACCTAAAGGCCACGTTTAGCATGATCGTGGGCGTATAGATGGAAAGGGGAATCAAAATAGTGATGGGTGGCTAGCCGCACCGCCTATAACATGATGGACTTTAAGCATCTGCGCGGGAAGAGAAGCAACTGGTTCACTTTATGATTTTTCTTTACTCCCAGCGCTGCTTGGAAGATCTGTAGGTATAGTCAATTAGTCAATCTGATGACACTAGAGAAGTGGGTCAAATGTCACTTGCATGATTATGACCTAGATAAAATCTATATAATATATAGGTAGTGGTCTGGCAGCCAAGAAAAAACATAGAATGTACCAGTGGCTTCTCCCGCGCAGATGGCAAAAGCTTAACGAGAGAATGTTCGAAAATCATAGGACACGTGTTATAGGCGATGCTGCTCGCAACCCGTCACTATTTTGATTCCCCTTCGCAGCTATAGGTACGCTCGCAATCATGCTAAACGTGGCCAATAGGTCTGTCTACCCCGTAAGGGCTAAAGACGTGGTTTATGTAAATTTCTAAGTAGCTATCATATTTTTTGTCGTTATTAAAAGCTTAGACCAAATAAAAAATATTTTTATCCCGTCTGAGGGTACAACTTGCCAAAACTGATCGCTAAAAGTTACCCCATACGTTTACCCTAACTCAATACAAACATACTGACCTTTCACCATCCAATCCAAATCAAAAGCACTGACACAAGCACACCACACTAAACTAATAATTAAATTAACCGGCCGCCGTAATCACACCGAATTGTGCAAACTTTTGCCCACTCGTTGAAAAAGTTTCAACTCCGAAAGTCCGGACTCAACGGGAAACAATATTAAAAGCAAGTCGCGCGCACTCTTTCCCAGTAGTCGCTGTCAACTGACCGTTCGTTAGGTATTTCACCCTACACGTATAAACAATTTATTTTCATAGACCGCACCACAAACGCTCATCGATATAGCGCGAACGATGGAAAAAGGCTATTAGAGCCAATCGTCTTCATTTTTATCGGCCGCGATTATTCTAAATTTGAATTCCTGCCAATCGCGAGGCGACATTCGACTGTTTGTTGTTACTGGCCGGTTAGGAGTCAATGAATAAACACTTGGAAAAATATTGCGTGTTTTTGCAAGTGCCGCCGCTATTGAAACTCGATTTGTGGTATTTTTGGACTTCCGATTTGGCCGCCCGAGTGCTATATTAAAAAAAAAGTAGCTATGCCGAGATAACAAAAATACCTACGTAACTGCCAAATGTTTTTTTGAATCGTAGGGCTACAGTCCGTGGGCTGTTACGAGTAGAATACCTACCGTTCACCGTTCGGGTGATTCAAGTATCAACCTATAAGAGTGAGAGAGACAGCAAAACAAAGCCGAATGTCATTTTAAGAGCATTAAATAAACAACGTCAAAGAACGCAAGAAAAAACCGGCCAACTGCGAGTCGGACTCGCGCACCGGGAATTCCGTACAAATTCGCCAAGTTAATATAAAACCCAGTGTTAGCAGAGCCCTGCTCCTAAGCAAAATGTATGCAGTGCGAGGTCATTTTATATTGGTATTTTGCCTGTCTACATCTATTTATCTCATTTCCTGTAATATGAATGTGTTTTTTTGTACACTAAACAGTTATACCATACATTAACTCGCTATCTTGAACGCAGTTTAGAATGTAAACGCAAATATATTTCACCCGGTGCACTGTGCGATGAAACCCCGATCTAGGTGGACAAAAAGGGTCACGCTATTTCATTAACTGTGGTGGCTATAGCGATAGCCAACATCCTAGAAGGAATGATTCCAGTAATAGTTTTGTCCTACTACACTCATAAAATTAATAAATAATGTCGAAGCGAACCGAAACACTGTCATCGATAGTGAAATCGTGCGTTTTACTGCTCTTCGCTTATCAATATTTTATAATAATTATCAATCAGATCGTGCTACTTCTAGTCATGGATCGTGAAGTAAATGGTAAGGACTACATTTTAAAATATTAATTGTTAAAAACGGATATTCCTTTGCCAATAAAAATCAACTTCAACGTAAAAAATTCCAATTTTTTTGCATGAGTTTCGTGTTTCATAGACAAGGAAAAGGATGCCCTCCCTTGCCCCCGGGCTGGATTTTTTTTAATGATAGAGTTTTTAATGTTCTTTCGTTTGATGCATGTTAGAAACTGCGATCTGATGCGAGTCTTTGACTTTTTTTTAGAAATCGAACTATCCGTACCTAGGAGGGAGTTTTATGAAGAATGGTTAAAACACGCTAAAAATGATAAAAATAACCGTCTTTTCGATTATTTTTCAATTAAATTTGATTTCAGCAGTCACGCCAGATTCACTAAGAAATTTCAAGAGAAATATAGCTCGTATTTCTGGGAAATTATTAGAATTAGCGATTCAGAGTAAGGTACTTACCTAATAAACCGCATAAATTATTAGTGTTGTTTTATTTACTTCACAGTGCTGTGAAAAATAATATGAATATAAAATGTGTGTCAAAAACTACATTTATACTGCCTAAAACAATGACCAATATAAATTGGCCTTCACGCGTGTAGTAATTCTTAGTACCAATAGGTCAGCTTATATTGGTTTTTAATTTTAATGTGATTTTGTAATTTCTTTCATTTCATTTCTATTTTGACATCATAATATGACCTACTAGAGTCGGTTTTGAGGCTTAAATAATATTGTCCACCTAGATCGGGGTTTCATCGCACTGTGCGGTGGCGAAACTATGAACTAACTTTATCTCCTACTATTTCCGATTGTACCCTTAGATAGTAGCGACACCCCTGACTACACGCATAAGTTTGTCATAATAGTGATGAGCAAATGGACTGGTTTAGGGTGACCACATAGGTAACGTTAATGCTGCCATTCATTGATATTGTTGTTTTACGATTCGTCCTGGCAACCAAGAATCAATATTGGCTGTAAAGCTGGTGTACACCGAGACATTGTTCTAAGGACAAAAGCGTGTATTGTCAACCTTTTTTGTGGCTTTACGTAAAGTGTTGCTAACTCCGTCGTATTCTAACTAGCTTGCCCCTAAAATTTGGGAATGACTATGTAAACCTAAAACAAGATTTTTTACTTCTTGTTTTTTTATGTTTACTTTTACGGATTTACCGTTAGAAAATTAATTTCTAAACGACACTGAAAATTAGGACACAGAAAAATCCGAAAAGCCGGGAATCCAACCCGGAACCTCGTCATTCCGTATCGCGTGCTATACCCCTACACCACCCATAGAAGGTGGGTAAGCCTTTGAATTTTTCTATCTGTTACTAGCTGTAGCTATAGCTAAAGTAATCCAATGTTAAATTTTCAGAAAGAGGTCAGTTGTCGTATACAACTTTTACTGGGCAGCATTCGGTTCGAGCATTTTTTGTCCCAAATACTTACACGACAAAAATCCGCAACTCGTGAGTTTCTTTCAAAGAATCACAAGGCTAATAAAAATCAACGCAATCCAGTAATTGGCTGCGGGTAGCACACAACTCATTGTAATCGGAATTCTTGGGAAAGGTCAATTTTTATTGTTTTTTTGTCTCTTTTTTTTTGCATAACTTCTTTGTTTCACTTTGACTAGTAGAGACTTTGTACATCTCTGCTATAGACTAATATAATTTAAGGCGCGGGTACCTTATACATCTCCTTTATAAATGTATTTAATTGAAATAGAATTTAAGTAGGTATTGTAGTAGCTTAATATATTTTATTTTGAAAAAATGACTTTCTGCCAAGTATCTTGCGGCGCATTCTTCTTGGCAATGACAGTATTTCCGAATGCGCTGGTAGTTTAAAAAAGGCATGTAAAAGAGCCCTTGGCAGCCAATATGCTAAAAAATTTTTTTTTTTAATTTTTTAATTTTTAAGTCTAGCAGCAGGATTACGATAATAATGAGCTATGTTTAAATATCGTGGAACTTTTGTTAAATTCTACTAATTACAAGATATTTTAAATTATGATTATTATTACAGTGCTACGACGGTCTACGGAAGCCTTCATGTGAAATATCGCTACGACGTAGAACCTCCTACAACTAAGGTAGTTGTCTATTTACGCTTCTTTCTTGGCAGCATTGTTGTTTCCAGTCACTATGCGTACTTGGTCGGATCTTAAAATGCCTATTTCTAGAATGTCCTCGTAACATTTATTTTGCAATGCCGGTAAAGTCAGTTTTTTTTATTTATGACAACGAAAGCAAACTAGCAAGTGGGTCACCTGATGGTACGCGAGTACCACCACCCATGGCCACCCGCAACACTAGAGGATTGCAGGTACCTCTCGTGCCAGTAATTTCACCGGCTGTCTTACTTTTCACGCAGAAACACAGCCGGTGCAAGTACGCTGCTTGGCGGCAGGATTAGCAAGCAAGATAGTGGAAGCGATCCGGACGAACCTTGCACGAGGTCTACCACTCGCAAATTCATATTTTTTTTATATAAATACCGTCTTGCGCCCACTATAACCCCAGCATTACTAAGAAGGGGGCAGCGGAATCCGAATGACCGGAATCGATACCGTTTCAATAATTGAACACATCGGCCGATGTCCGAACAATTGCCCCAACTGTATGGTAAACAGTGTTTTACATGCGATCGATTGGAAGTGTATCGATAAGCTGGAAAGATTCTGGCCGGTAAGAAAAAATGTGGATGCCTTTTAGTTCTTGCGTTTAAGAAAAAAATGTGGTTGTGATTCCAGAAAAACAATTGACGAATTAATTTTGAGCACCTACTTAGATACGTACGCATAAATTGTAATACCTACCTACGCAGAATGTACCTATCAATTTAGACTTGATAGAGCAGAGGGACACCTCATTTTTTGTCAAAGTAACCAAAATTATGTGCCTAGGCAAAAAAAAAACAAAAATACTTTGAATGACCCGTGTGATGAGGAACATAATTCTAAAACAATCCATAAAATATTTTCCACCATTGATTAGCTTTTGACAAATTCAGATACTCAATTTCATTGATTATTCAACTAGAACATTGAGTAGGCACGATGAAGATTCTTGTTTGGAATTTGTTAATTGAAAAAGTTAATTTCGCCGAGCTTCATTCAAGTTAATTATTGGAATTCGATTTGTTATTAATAG
Organism: Pandemis cinnamomeana; assembly: GCA_932294345.1. Lineage (NCBI taxonomy): Eukaryota > Metazoa > Arthropoda > Insecta > Lepidoptera > Tortricidae > Pandemis > Pandemis cinnamomeana. The sequence continues at coordinate 12,118,981 of OW028710.1, read as the reverse complement.
ATGATTGAGAACGAAGCGAAACGCTAAGTCAATTAGTCTGCATGTGCTTCAATTTATTATAAGATTTTAGGTTACATTCCTCTGTAACGTTTGCCACAACGCAGCAAACAAATACATTTAAGGAGCGACCACACCGCTGCGTTCTCTCACCGTTTCTTCGTACATTTTGTTCGCACTGGTGTGGCCGGACCTTTGTACCGTATGAGTAGGGACAACGGATACGTGAGGCTTCACAATGACCAAGTGGAGCACTGACACGATAAAATGTCGGCTACCCTACTTCTGATGTGTCAGGTTATGTGAAATTGCAGTTTGTCCCTTTCGGTGATGACAGCCTTGGTCCGTGGGGTTTCTGCGCTATGGGCTTCAAAGATATTCCGAGAAGCTGAGAGTGAGCTGAACAGTGACCGCAGAGCTGGCAGCTTCCTTGGAACGCATTAGTATCGCTGTCCAAAGGGAAATGCTGCCAGTATCTTGCTGTACTATGCTGCTATTTTTTAAGTTTAGTTTAATTAATTACACAAGTAAGTACATAAGTTTATAAGACAAGAACCCTGTAGAATTGTTAAAGAAGTGCTGTCGTATCTGTGACGGACAAATGCGTGAAACTAGATGTTTAACAATGAATCTATACGTATTTGTATCATTGATAGTATCAATCTTAACCTCTTTTATAAAATTGAAAAAGTAAATCAGCAAAGTTCCTTTGATAAACACGGCGCGTTTTAATATATTTCGTCCACCACCCACTAGTATAATAATTATAATTATAATCTAATTATCAAAACGGCAAACGGAAGCCAAATTTCTTAATAAAAATATCGTAACCCAATTTGAATAAACATAATCATGTTTTCGTCACCATTTTCTTGGACGATGTCATGCCCCGTTAATTCTGGAAATAAAATTTCATTCATACGCACATAACACCTTGGGAGTCTAAGCCAGGGTGTCGTCGAACTTAAGGAGCACAGTATAAGGTTTAAAATAGTCTGATGTTTTGTGTCTGTCTGTTTGTCTGGCTAGCTGCCAAGTTAGTGTCAATGTACGATCGCTATATTCATGCATCAATCTCTTGGAATCTGCCATGGAGATGTCCTGGAGATTTGTTACGTTTTAGTGTCTGCTTAACGGGTGGGAATGATGTTTTCACGCACTCGAGTGAAATATTAACAGTAAAGAGGGAAAACTGATTCTTGGGGTATTAAAGTATGATGGTTTAAACGAAAAAATGTTTTCAAAAATTAATGGTTAAGAATTATTTCCTAGAGATTTTTTTGTGCCGGACGTAACTGCTTTCTTAAGTAATAAAATTTATTAATAATAATATTAACTTAAATCAAAAGTTTTCACTGACTAAATTTAACAGAGGTTCCAATTATTCTATGAAATTCCCATTAATTCTGATTAATTCTGAGAAAATCTCATTATTCCGATTGATTCTTTGAAATTCCCATTTTTATTCTGATTAATTCTCTGAAGTTTCCATTAATTCTGATCGAATCTTTGAATTTTGCCAGAGTTCTTAAATCTAGTGTTTTAGTCACTAAGCGTTTAATAATAATGTCACCACTTCAAAACAAAAAGTTGATTAGTTAATCGACACTAACCTATAATAAAACTAAACAGTAACAAAGTATTACACCCTAATTGCATAGTCATGTATGAAGGGAAAACACGCTTGAAATACGATCGGCCGGTACAAAATGATCAAAGGGACGATTCAGTTTACTGCGCGTACCGAGCTACAGGCTGGTTATTCCATTCCGCGACAATATTTATTTTGAATGTGTCATTTTAAATATCTGTCTAATTGTGACATTTTGAGTAGACCCAAACTAAACATAAACAAAACAAAACAAAAACATAAAAATCAAGAAATAAAAATTTCTTGATTCATTTGATAGTACCTATCATTTGAAAAAACAGCGTCTTCTCTCGTCCCTGGTGAGCAGTAGATGTTCAACGGGAGTTTGTAATTGTGTCGTACAGAAACATCATTCAAACAGATGACGCTTAGCGACAAAAAATTCGCATAGTAACAAAGGTCACGTGACAGTTAGTAACAAGTAGAAAAATTCGGAGACTACCCATCACCTGCTATGGGTGGTGTAGGGGTATAGCACGCGTCACGGAATGACGAGGATCCGGGTTCGATTCCCGGCCATAGCTTTACTTTTCGGATTTGCTTTTCTTTTCACAGACATTTAAAAATTAGACCCAAACTACCTACTAAATAATTGTATGCAAATAAATCTCATTACTAAATTTTTATTGTAAATTTGATACCCAAATGGTGCCTAAAGGGATTTTATTACTAAGTGTGAATTGAGTTAAATTACTTTAGAAAAATATTAACCATAACCGATGATGACATATTTCATAGGTTTTCTGTCAAATACACTAGGTCTTTCGTTTATGTATTTTCTTTTATTCCAAGGTAACCCTTTACACTCGGCTTGAAACAATCGTGAGTGTTAACTTTCAAAAAATATTCCGCGTATTTCAAACTGCTCTCGCCAACGCAACCGATGCCGATCGTTCGTGCGGCTATCCTAGAATACGAGAAAAAATAGTTGAGGCTCATGCGTACGCGTTGGGACTTGTCAGCCCAGTCGACGTCTTTTGGGGAGATGGCTGCGTTCTTTGAGCGTGGAGCTTGCTCACGTAAGTGTTTTTTTTTTACAAATATCATCAAATATGTTTGTGATTCACTACCTAATTGCAAAGAGTACTGTATGTGACACACGTTTTTAATATTTGGCGTTAATATGGATAAAATAAATTCATGCAATTTGCTTTCAAATTTTAACACTCACGATCGTGCGATTTCGGTTGCGTGGAGTAAAATTGAACTCACACGATCGTGCGGTGTAGGTTGCGTCCAGTGATATTGGCTCAGTGGTTATAACTTACTCCTGTACACGCCTGGCTTACTAACTGGGATGTTATGCTTCTTTTAGGAGCTCCATTAAGCGACAAACTTATAGAAGATCTGCTTGCAAATGAAAATCTCTATGAAATTGAAGATCTAGACGACGAAGACTTGGAATATGTGCATGACTTTTTCGATAGCCTAGCGGTGTGATGACTTTATGTCGGATGTAAATATTTCCAGTGGATATTTTCACGAGGTGAGGCCACGCTCACGTTCTACTTTGCGTTTAACGCGATCGCCTACTCCGCCTGTGTGTTCCCGACCACCGTGTCCACCACTATCAACATTTTCACCGCCTTCTATTTCACCATTATTAATTACTCGGAGCTGGAAGACGACGAGGTGGTCGAGGCAGGTCGACCTCTGTACCTATACGGAGAAATGTACGCAGAGGACGATCCGTATCAACACCTGCACCTCGATAAAGAATATGAAAGCGAGCTTTACTTCCAGATAAGTCCCATAATTACACCTCACTGCCTGTGAAACCCGTCCGGTCTCCAATAGAATACTTCCATAATTACATAGATAATGACTTCGTGGAGGAGATCGCTAGATGTACGAATTTATTTTACATGCGTCGAACAGGCAAATAATTAAAAACAACAGCATCTGAAATCTGCAAGCTCTTTTCGATTCATCTAGTTGCATCACTTATCCTAGATTGCCAATGTACTGGAGAACTGGGACCAAATTGGCATTATTTTGTGACGTTATGGCAAGAGACAGGTTTTTAGCTGTTCACAATGCACTTCATGTAGATGATTTGGATTTTTCCGTGGAGTGAAAAAAATAATCCTCTGTGGAAAGTCCAGCCTTATACCCACACGTATACTACCTGATTACGGATTTTGAGGTTCATGTTGATTAATTTGTAATGTTTTCTATGAAAACGTTATGATTTAGTGCCTAAACTATGAATAAATAACGTAAATTATCATTTTGTTCTTAAATCTGTGTTTTATTTAATTTAATTCTGCTAATAACATTTAAAACTTAACATATCCGCATAATAACATCATGACGTTCACGAACGTGCGAGTTACGTTTTATTCCTGAGCCACACGAACGTGAGGGTGTGATTGTGGAAGATCAGCTAAGCCAGGATTTTTTTCGTGATTTTTCCTAGACTCCTAGTGAAGTAATAACACACTTACGCACTGTTATTCGATTGTTTTAAAGATTCGTTTCTCTCGGGTGTAAAGGGGTAAATACTTGAGAAATGGAAGACAAAACTGAATACTTTAACATAAGATTACGGAAATGTCGTTAGATAGGTTACAAAAAGCTTATTGTGCATTTGAAGAATCTATGTTCCGCAGTCATCGTCTTTGGGTTAAAAAATAATCGAACCTGCATTACATTATAATAAATAATAAATATTAGGGAACAATTCACACGAATTGACCTAGCCCCAAAGTAAGCGCTAGTAAGGCTTGTGTTATGGGTACTGGACAACGATATACATACTTAAATAGAGAAATACATACTGAAATAGATAGAAGCATCCATGACCCGGGAACAAAATATCCGTGCTCATGAAACAAATATGGCCCTTACCAGGATTCGAACCCGGAATCTTGCTTCGCAGACAGGACCACTACCAACTAGACCAATCATGTCGTCCAAATACATCATACAACTAAAAGTTGTAGTGCATTTTTAGTGCATTAATATTGGAATACACCGATATGTTGCAGGCAAAAGCATTCTCCTGGCAAAAGGCCAGGCTCTGTTAGATAAATACTACTTAGGCGTACACCGGGACAAGTTTTATAGAAAAACTTAACACCACCACAACGTTTTACGTTCAATAGCTTTTTGTAATGGAATTCTTTCCAACTAGCCGATGAAATTTGCATCTGAAAGTGTTCATTTTCAACGTATTGTGTAAGAACTGTCTACTATAATTATTATAGCTGAAAAACAAGTATTGACAAATTGACGTTCCAAATAAGAAAAATGACTTAATTCCCATATCAGTTCTGTACACTAATACACACAACAGGTCATTTATTTAAGTTTTTTACCTATGATAATTATAGTAGACAGTTACACATTTCGTTGAAAATTAACACTTTCAGATGCAAATTTCATCGGCTAGTTCGAAGAATCTACTATAATATATCCTAATAAAATCTTTTAGTTTTCTAAATACACTAAAGCCATCATCAAGTGGTTATAAAGCGAAAAGATACTCACGGACTGATTAATCACGATATCTTGGTAACTATTTGATCTACGCTGACGACATTTGGCAGGGGGTATATGAGTAAGAAATGTCATCTAAGAACAGATTTTGCGACAGAGGAGTGACTGAGTGGTGTTTTTAGTTATTTATTTTAACTGCTTCGTAACCTGGTACAAAGTGGTGACACGTCCTAGGTCTCGTGAGTCTTAATGTCAGTGAGTGGAAATCGCGAAAAACGATATGCCTATTTCAATAAATAAGATTAGTATTAGTTAGTCGATGGACTAATGTTGATGTAGGGGTGAAAGCCGCAAAACTCAAGTGGTACTGGGCGGGACATGTCTGCCGAATGCATCCAGTACGCCTAGCACGAAAGCGTACAAAAGTCGCGTCGCGCGCGAGTTAGATTGCCCGTCTTTTTCTTATTATTCGTTTTAGAAAGAGATGGGTAATCTATCTCGCGCGCGACGCGACTTTCGTATGCTTTCGTGCTAGGCATACAGATCGCTGGGAAAGATTATCACCGACTGGGATCTATTTACCTGTAAGCAGTGACGATCCCTAGCGGAGAATTAATTTAATTTAATTGTACCTGATTGTTTTATAATTATTGTTTTCGATTTTGTCATTTTTGGAATATTCAATTGATTTGTATTATTTGATTTCATCTTATTTACTCTTGACGATTTCAATCTAAATTCTTCTAACTTGACAATGTACAATTTATGATGTAATTTTTATTGAATGAATAAATAATCTAAATCTAAATCTAAACAGGAGCAGAGACTGACTAAAAAGGAGAAGGCGGAACGATTTGGAGTTTTTTGAACCGGACAGGAGAAGCCTTGCACCAGACAGAGACGGGTGGAAAGAGAAAGAGGAGGCCTTTCCCCAGCAGTGAGACACCAAATACGCTATACAAACAAAAAACAATAATGCTATCCCTTGCGTAGTTATCAGAACTGTCACTTGATTTGCTGCAAATAATCGCGTGTACTAACATTTTCTACATAGTATCACTTTAGTAGGCGTCGGAATAATATATGAGGTATGAGCTTGTTACAGTAGTTCCGGTTTGGCTGGCTGCCAGGGCAGTCACTAAATCGCAAAACACTGACATTCAGAACTCGGCCGCACTTCCGTGCCTGATTATCATCTTTGCTCGTTTATCTTAGAGCTTAGGTGTTGATTTCGGAAGAAAAATGGGCAAGTGTTAATTTTTGTATTCGAATTGTTTTTATTCTTTATTTTATACCAGGATGAACGAGCTTGGTGTTTGTGATACTCGGAAAAATGCGTTTTTCTAAAAATGCTAAATCGAATTGTTCGCCTCTGAAAATTCCTACTCAGCAAATTAAATTGAAATCGTTAGAGCCGTTTTCAAGATCCTTAATGTAAATAAATAAATTAATATACTTAGGTATGAACAAGTTGCTACATGATTGTAATAAAATACATAAAAAACATAAAGTTTACGTGTTACTTGGCATTAAGTTATCGAATCAAAATATTTGACCCTGTGTATTTGTACATCGGTCGATATCAATGCCATAATCAAACTAGAGGTAGTTACCTAACTAATTGAAAAAGTAGGTTATGGAATAATAATAAAAAAAAATAATAATAATAAAAATGTTTGAACCTGTTATTTGTACATCGGTCGATACAAACTAGAGGTACATCTAACTAATTTAAAAAGGTACTTTGCGAACACTTACCTACTGTAAGGATGTGAAATCAACCTCCGTTAGCGGTCCCAACTATCTGAAAATTTGGGTTCTTCAAGAAAAGAGTTTGCGGTTCCCTTGTAGGTCGACAACGGACCAGGAACTCTTCTGGGGTTGCCAGTTCCTATGACAGGCGTTGATCGCTTATCTGACCTACTTTGCTCACGGTCCCCGCTCTTCACTATCACTACATAGTATAGAATAAAGTCGCTTTCTCTGTCCCTGTGTCCCTATGTCCCTATGTATGCTTATATCTTCAAAACTACACAACGGATTTTGATGCGGTTTTTTTAATAGATAGAGTGATTCAAGAGGAAGGTTTATATGTATAATACATGCATAATATACCGTGCGAAGCTGGGGCGGGTCGCTAGTTTCTTATATACTTAAAAAATATGTTTTTACTTGTAGGTAGCTGATAATTGTACACAATATCCTCAAAAAAGTTATTTATTCCCTAAACATAGTGAATTTTTCAAGGTTAAAAATGATTACATACATACTTACATAAATCACGTATTTATCCCTTACGAGGTAGACAGAGCCTAAGGTAACAAAACCTTAAGGTCACGTTTAGCATGATTAAGGGCGTAAGATGGAAAGAGAAATCAAAATAGTGATGGGTTGCGAGCCGCATCGCCTATAACATGATTCCTAAGACTTTCGCCCATTCACTCGATGGGCTTTTACCATCTGCGCGGGAAGAGAAGAAGACCAGCATGGAAAAATGATTAAGTAATTTCAATTCCGTTATACTTTGTTCCATGTCTACTTCTATTTTTATATTTTTTTAAACAAGTGGCCAGCAACGCAAGTCCGCAATCTAATCCAAAAAATCAATGAATATAGCTTTTTTTTAAATCAAGCAAATCCCACGATATCTTCCCCGAACAACATGGGAGATCTCAAGAAAAATCCAAATTTAACTTTTCTTCGTAAAATTGTGCAAATAGCTATCGAGTGGAGTGGCCGAGTGAGCCGCCATTTTGCATCCCAATGACAAGAGGATAATCGGTTCTGGCAGCCCTTGCTACTCCGATTATAAGTATTATGAGGATAGTACAGTCGGAAGCAGAAGGAAACAAGTAGTTAAAAATGTTAGTTTTTTTATTTGACTTGGCCTTTTTGTTAACCGTCCATCTTACTCGCTAATCCAGCTGAAAAAACTGAAACAGACATTTCAAAAATAGTATCAATACAACATTAAAATGGTATTCAAAATGTTAAGGATGAAAAGCCATTTTTCATTATTATACATCTTTTAAAGTTTTTTATACATCTTTTAAAAAAAAATTCTTATTATTCAAAATATTTTTTAATTTTGACTGACAATGATAGACAGATCGCTTTTGTTTCAGTGTTTATGGAATGTTATTTGTCACGAAATAAAAAAAAAAGTAAATTCGTTTTGCAGCCCCAAATTCACTTTTACAAGCTTCTACTAATCTTGCAACGACTGTAAGCTTTGTTATATCGCACCTTGAAAATCAAACCGTCACTATATACGAAATGTCGATATTTTGAGTTATCAACGCCATCTAGCCATTCAATTTACAAAGCGTGCAATGCAAAGACACCCGTCGCTCTAACTCCATTAGCTGCCACAGAGGGCACTAGTGTCGTTTTGGATATTGGAGGGGATGCGTGAGTGCGGCATGGGAACAGCGACATATTGTCATTAGTGATGGGGATGGTAAACGTAATACATCGAGCCCATCGAGGACTATGTGGAAGTCTGTCATTTTTGGTCTAGTGACGATTTTCGATGAAATTGATCGGTAAGTACGATTTTAATTTACGGAATAATGTATCTATGAATAATGTGTCACTCTTGATTTATAATTCAGACTCAACATGTTGATTTAACTAAAAGCAATAGCGTATTTTTTTGTTTCGCAACGTTTTTCCTTTAGTGTTTGATAATATTCCTAAATGGACTAATGTTTCTATCAATAATGTGTCATTTTCATTTTTTAGTCTAGTATCATAACAAAGTTTTTACCTAAAGCAACAGTGTTATTTTCATCTTAGAGCCAGTTTTTCGCAAGTATTTGTTACTTTTAGTTGAAAGTAAAGTGGGATAATGTGCTTAATAACATTTTTGCATTTAATTCAATACCATAATGCGGTCTCCGTTCAATGTTTTTTGACTTTTTACGTTTAAAGACAATTTTTGTCTAGTATTTGGGAAAGATAGTAATGAAATAAAACGTTTTTAACGGTTTAATGACAACTTTGCTTCAATATTTTCCGTCATAATGGCCGTTTTATCTTATTAAGCTTGTTATTTTGAGAATAATGCCGGTATTCTTCAATTCTCGCCGATCTTACTTAAGCAGTACATTTGAATTTGACTCTTGATCATTGTGTCAGCAGGGTTTAAATGAAAAGTTAATTTCAATTTGCGTTGATTCATTGTTTGAGTAACTAAATGCAACAATGTTTTTATCGTTTAATGTCATTTTTTCTTATTAGAGTTCAACTTTAAAGGGTGTATAAATATCTTTTTTTACAGTTAAAAACGTTGCAACGGAACTCAAGATCGCAGAAATTTAGGGCTATCATTAAATAAATTAATGCAACCACAACTGCAGAAACTATATAAGGATGTGAAAGGTATATTCTTTCACAGATTTCACAATTATTATTAGTAGAGGGATTGAATCGCTTCAGTGTTTTGTGTGCTGTAGGGGTAGTTGAGTTTGTGGACTTTATGCACCTATGTTTTATGTAGCAGTAGAGGAGGAAGGGGTTGTATATAAAAACATGTATATTTTGCACCGGCTTTGCTATCTTGCACGTGTGTAGCGGAATAGCAAGGTCATTTGGTTCGTACAAGTATTAATCCGTTTTTTTTTCTTCAAGGTAAACTATAATGAACCTCGATTCAAGTCATCATCGTCTAAAGAAAAACATATGCCGGAAATTGCTGAAAATTTTCAAGATACGTCTTTCCAGTTCCAGTCTAGCTCCATATGGCCTGCGTGAATCAATATCTTTAGAAGCTTTCGCCTTTTTTTTCTGGTGTGGAAAATGCGCCTTATGCATCCGCCTGGTACGGGTTTACCGTGAGGTTGTCTCCTTGTGGCCCTCGTCTTGAAAAAGACACCGGCCCATGTTGCGACCCCAAGGGCCGGGTTACGTGTTGACCGACAGTGGCCGAAGCCACGCCGCTCCGCGATCCCGTCCCTACATACATATATTAGACCCAATTAATTTCTAGTAGAAAGCTAGTACATAAAAGTACCTAATAAAATGAATAAACTCGTATTTATCTTTAAAATAACCAATTTAAAAATGTATCTTGATTTTTGGATTTTTAAACGTCCGTTGCCAAAAAATGCGTTTTTTGGTTAGTAACGGTTTGATTTTCAGGGTGCGATATGTTGAGTTTCAATTTATTAAGTTTTTCTTTATATAATTACCGTTAATTTGATTCATTTCCGCAAGCTATTTACTTAGTAATCAATTTTGTCAACTTCAGACTCACCATCTTATGATTTCAATCATTTTAAGTGCTTCAAAACGTGAAGACGATTTGTTTGTGCCTTATCTAAATCGACCAAGATCTTATACATTTTTACTTTTTTTAACTGTTGGTGCTGACTGTACACTTTAGTACATTACGAGCTGAGTGTATGACTAGAGTTCCTCGTACTTATTTTTATGCGTCAATATCTTTTCTGAAAATTTAATAAACTGTCTCTAAAATAAGTCTTTTGCACTTTGGATTTACCTAATAAAACTTATGATATTTTTTAATTTATTCAAACTAACGTTATAATAAATTAAGTGTTATGTAGTAAAAAAAATACATAGGTGAAACAATCTAGCAATTCCATCTATGTATACAGCAAAAAAGCCAAATGAATACTGGATTGACACATTGTCAGCTAAAACAGATAACTCGCGTAATTACGATCGAGAACTGCTCGACATGTTCCGGACTATAACGAAGTCCTTCCTCTAGGAGCGTTTGACACGAACACTACCTACGCGGCGACGCTCTGCTTAGAAAAATTATCAGTGATCAGTCAGATAAAGAACTATAGGAATCACGTAAAATATCGAATTCAACTTATGATAAGTGTTTGAATTTGGAATAATAATTGAATCTTGTAGCTGGCTTTTTTAGGTTCGTGTGTATGCGTCTATTTATATCTCCATTTATTATAAAATGTGTGTTTCATGTATAATATATTATGGATTTTCAGTACTTAGTATATTAATATATATTCTGAATTGCACCACCTGCTCAGATCTGTTCTGTTCTCCAGTCCATTATGGTTGCCTGGTAGAGATCGCTCTGTAGTGATAAGGCCGCTTATTGTTACCTTGTAATATTCTGTATACCTTTTTTCTGTTTTGGTTGTTATATGTGGTGTTCAATAAAGAGTTATTGTATTGTATAATTTTATGCATTTCAGCAACTTTCGTCTCGTTTCAGTTTTATATTTTACTTAAATGTTTTTCTAGGATTTCAAATTAAATCTCCCTCCTGCCTAGGTTTTAAACTCCCAAATTGGAAATTCAAAGTTCAAGTCGCGCCGTCTTGCTCATGCTAGCAGTGTTTACCATTAGAGTGAGAGGAACATGAGCTTCGAATTTCGAATTTAGAAGTAACACCCCTGAGCATAAATTCCGTACATCCCCACCCATTTGCTTCCTAAATGGTCTCTAACGTCCACCAGGCTTTGAGTGAATAATGTTCTTTAAATTTATCGCCCTAATAAATGTTCCCCTTTTTCTATGAAAACAAATTCAAATTTACTGTTTAAAATTTTTAGTAGATAAATGGATGTTTTGTGGACCAAGGAGCTGTTTCTTTGAACAGTGCTTTTTATTTAAAGATCGAGTTACTTTTGTGTGAAATTTACAGTAATTCTTGGAAAGTTTATGGTCCTTGTTGTTTCATCAACAAGTGTTGCAACTCGGATTTATACGTTCGAGATAGGGGTATTGTTATAATGAAAACGTTTTAAAATATGAGAGATTCTTAAAGTGAAACAAATTACACGTTTATTTTAAAGGTTTTTGTATTAGACGTAACCAAAATGAATATTTTTATGCTGAAAACTTGGATTTAAGGTTAAGACTAAGGTCATGTTGAAAGTTTCGTAGTTTCCATCTATCTTCTGTTTCATTGGGATTTAACGAGCGTAGATCTCAAGCCCGTTTAGCAGGGATATCAGAATAAAAAGTAATTAGTTTAAACAAAATGTAAAAGTATTTAATAGGATACAAAATAGAATTAAAACAAATTACCCTATTAAATTAAAAACGAATTGAAAACTAAACTAAGACTAATCTTAAAATAAAATAATTAAAAAAGGAGAGGCGTAGTTCCACAAACTATTTTTAGATTATAAGAAAGCAAATATTGTACGCCTGAAAGGAAAATTATAGCGGTTACTTTAAATATATTATCTAACTTACGTGTACCTATAATTATCAATAAACGATTTGATTTGATTTGATTTGATTTGACGCTAGGCAGCATTCCCCCATTGGACAGCGATGCTAATACGCTGTCCAAGGAAGCTGCCAGCTCTGCGATCACCCGTAGCGTCTATTTGCCTCTTCGAAATATCTTTGAAGAGGCTAATAGCGCTAGGACCCCACGGAACAAGGGTTTCAACACCGAAAGCGACAAGGTTATATTCGGCGCTGAGGCCCCTATATTAACAAAATACATTAGGTACGGTCAAGTGCAAAAATAAGTATCGATATGAACTTTCAAAAATATGTCCCACGACCTTGTTACGCCGGTGTAAGAGCGTATGGTACTTATTTTTGAAACTTTGACTAGATACATATTATTACACTTGACTGGACTATACAAAAAAATACAATTTCCACCCATCCATTATAGCATGAAAGGATAACAAACAAAAAATACACCCACACACACAAAGTTTCACATTTATAATATTAGAAGGATTTTAATGTCTATGAGGGCAACGATCCGTGGTTGATTTGTAAAATATTTACATGGCAAAGTTGAAAGTTTTAATTGCTCGGTCGGTATGTTCACAAAGTTATACTATCACAATGTATTTATACTACACGAACTCATTTATTTCTGCAGCGGCAGCGTTTTAAAGGAAGTGAATTTAAACAGCCGAACATAGAAAGTTTTTGAGGTTTGTTAAAATGTAAGTTTTTCACGCGTTATCAAAATTTGAATGATGGAGCACTTTTTGCGTGACTGTCTCAACTTCTGACGCAAAATGCTTGAATATGGCAACAATTTCGTACGGAAATATTTTCTTTCCTCTGTTTCCTACACTTCTAATAATGTAAGTGTCAAATAAAAATGTCATAAAATAATCAATTCCCGTATACAATATAACTAAACATAACTGCCTGGTATAGAATTTATGTAATGTTATCGCATTTCTGAGGAAAGTTCTTAGAAATAGTCCAAAACTCAATGAATCGTTCCCGGCTAACAGTCGGTTTAAATTAACATAATACATTAGATAACTTTGTGTACCGTAAAACGGGGTGAAAAAGGATAGAACTAATATTTTGTGTTTTCACTTCTTGCTACTGCTAGTTATATTTTTAGACATATTTTATCTCCTTTTTTTTTTTGCTATCGATTTTTTTTATTTGTTCCCTTCTGACCCCAATGCGGGGTGAGCTGGGATTTGCGTATATTTAAGTGTTTATTGTTTAAACTATGAAACTAAACGGCAGATAATCATTATTAAACAAAAAATCCATACCGCCGGAACATTTTCACTATCACTACATAGTATAAAACAAAGTCGCTTTCTCTGTCCCTATGTCCCTATAAATAAATAAATAAATAAATAAATATCTTGGGACAAATTACACCAATTGACCCAGCCCCAAACTAAGCAAAGCTTGTGCTATGGGTACCAGGCAACGGATAGATACTTATATAATGTAGATAAATACATACTTAAATACATACAACATCCATGACTCGGGCACAAACATTCGTATTCATCATACAACTGTCTGCCCCTACCAGGATTCGAACCCAGGACCTCTAGCTTCATAGTCAGGGTCACTAACCACTAGGCTATCCGGTCGGTCAAATATGCTATGTATGCTTATATCTTCAAAACTACACAACCGATTTTGATGCGGTTTTTTTAATAGATAGAGTTATGTATAATTCTACGCAAACGAAGTCGCGGGCAGAAGCTAGTTTATCTATAAAAATTAACTAGCCACATATGAAAATATTTTTTATCGATGTTTGAACTTCAATTTTGTCCCTACTCACCCCGTTTGTACGGTAAAGTGTTTAAATAATCAAATCGTGTCTGCTCCGTGTCGTATCTTATAAACCGACGTCACCCTACAAGTTTGTCGATTAAAATCACATGGGATAAAGTTCTGTTTGCTTTCAGATATCCGCGAACCTCTGTGCGGATCAAATTTCTGGAATTCATTGAGATTTGTGTATTGCTTGTAAATTAGCTCTCCGCATTCTTGTTGGTTTTGTATGTTGGAATTGAGAATGCTGTCAGCGTTGTTAACATGGGACAGAGGAGTTATGTAAGTATAAAGTGCATATCTGTCTATTTATGGCATTGTAGCTCTTTGGTCGATTTTTTCAACATTGAAACCTCGTATTATTATGATTGATTTTAGGATGCACTAGAAAGAAAGAAAGAGAAAGAGAAACACGTAGATATACAATAGGAAGAAATACAATATATTTAAGAATAGTACCGATATGGTGTCAAATGGGCCCCACTCAGCATAATGTTGCGGCGCCGCTGCTGTTTTTCAGTGGTATTAAAATGTGTTCTATTTTGAGTGAAATATTTTGACAGCATCGAGTATAAGACAATTTTAAAAAAATATCTATCATTGCACGATAAAAAAAGTCTTACCGATTTTTACGTAGGCGAAACAGTGGGAAAAACAATACTTATTTTTAAAGCTGTGAGCAATGAAAGTATTTTTAACACTGCTCTATTTTTAACATTAACACAGCACAGCACTAAACAAATAGACAAAGATTTTTTGATGACTCAATTTAAAAGGTAAATGGCATGAATGACGGACAGAATATTAAAGCTGCCGTATTTGTAATGACTACTATTAATTTTCTATAGGTACCACTTTTTATTTGCATTTTGCTAAATAACGTCATTGTTTTTGCCTATGCGTTGCCCGAGGAGAGCCAGCTCTATGGTTACCTGTGGATTTAGATAAAAAAAAAAAAAGTTTTAAAAACGTTTTTGCTTCGGGTCCCCACGGTCCCAGGGTCCCTACAGCAAAAGCCGCAAATACGAAACTGTCAACCAAGTTAGCATAAAGCATTGTTGACATAAAGACTAACAAAGAGAGGTGCTAGTAAATAATTTTCTAGACCTCATTTGCATGATTTTAATTGAGGACTAAGTAGAAAATTGATCAAATTTGTAAAGCTATTATTAGTTTTAAACTCGACTTCTAAACCAATACAAAACAAATCTTAAAGTCATTATCTTCCGATTAAAATGCGTTTTGAAAAAAAATGCGCCAGCGCTTGCAAACTTACTAAGATTATTTCTACTAGAAATTCTAGGTGTGTGTATGAAGAAAGGTAAAAACTCGACAGAAAAATTACCAAGGCAATTGTGAAAAGTATTTTTTGGCGGCGGATTGGCAAATCCCCCCACGTGACCACTTGCCGGATATAAACCGGGATATATTCCGTAGCCGGGAACCCTGGGGTAGGAACGATACTCTTTATCCGGGATTAAATTTTGCAGAGGACTGACTTTGCGGCTGTTCTCAACAAACGTCCGATGGAATTATTATAATATTATGTTATGAGGAGCTGTTCAGATTGGAAAATTAATTGGAAAATTTGTGATTTACTAAGCGCCTTATTCATAGAATAATTAAAAAGTGTTACTTAGTCATTACTAGCTAGTTCGCTATCCTACTAATTAGGTGCATCATATGATTTAAAAAAAACATAGAATTGACCAGTTGCTTCTCTTCCCGCGCAACTGGTAAAAGCTCATCGAGGGAATGTGCGAAATCTTAGAAATCATGTTATAGGCGATGCGGCTAGCAACCCATCACTTTTTTGATTTCCCTTTCCACCTATACGCCATTAATCATGCTAAACGTGGCCTTAAGGTTTTGTTACCTTAGGCTCTGTCTATCCCTAAGGGATAAAGACGTGATATATGTATGTATGTCATAATTAAATTGGGTTACATGACCGTAAGTATATTATGAGTATATAAAGATGGGTACAGTATGATTATTACAATGACCCCTATTTGGGCAGAATCTGAAATAACCCTGGCCACCCCTTTCACGTTAACTTATCTTAATTGTACAGAACACCTGCTAGGGAAGTTATGTTTCGGAGGGACTAAATTAGTTCATTATTTGACGGCAATGAAACTTCATTAAAGTTATACGAATGAAATTCGAGTACTAGTTTGTTGTTCTTCGAGTTTGGATACAGAGAGTTGAATTGAAAAGTTAAATTTTAGTGTTAACTTTATTTTTGATTGAACAAAGTTTTGTTAAATAAATAAATAAATATCTTGGGATAAATTACACCATTTGACCCAGCCCCAAACTAAGCAATGCTTATATTGGGTACCAGGAAACGGATAAACATACTTATATTATGATGTAGATAAATACATACAACATCCATGACTCGGGCACAAACATTCGTATTCATCATACAACTGACTGCTCCTACCGGGATTCGAACCCAGGATCTCTAGCTTCATAGTCAGGGTCACTAACCACTAGGCTATGCGGTCGTCAAATGTGAGTCCTAATGTAGAGTACAATACAATTGATTATTGAACGTCACAAATCAGTACAAAACAATGAAGAAACAAAGAACCAAGTATACAATAGGCAATAGGAGAGTAGTTCGCATTCATGAAACCATTTATTTCGATTTTGACCTGTATTCCTTTTATTAAAGAGTCTAAGTCCATTTTTGGTTTGGAATATTGTATGGAATAGTCTCGTCTGTCCAATCAATCCAAATCTAAAGCTTTCAAAATTCTTCGGACGTTGATTCTTCAGTCAGTTTTATTTCGCAATGTATTTTTTTAAAATGTGATCCAGATAACTTCTCTTGCTTAGGCCATCGCAGCGTTTTACAAACTATTCCTCAATTTTGTATTTGTTTTTATTTGGTTGTCTTATGTGCTATAAAGAATCACAATATCGTACACCAATCAAGGCACTCCCGCCTAAAACAAACCTTTCAAAATTCATTATAGCTAAAGCAAGACAATCAAGTCCTGAATTCTGTGCGACCGTATGGCGCAATAAGGTAAATAAGTCTGCCAGTGAGTGAGCCGCACAATAGCGCGGGCTAATTTATTAGACAGTGCTTAGGGGACAGCGTGGCTGCTAAACCAGCGGATGGTAAGGAAGCTATCTAAGCAAAGCGCCAACATGCGGCCAAACTAGTGAATTCAATGCAGTATGCCTAGCACGAAAGCATACGAAAGTCGCGTCGCGCGAGATAGATCACCCATCTCTTTCTAAAACGAAAAGTAAGAAAAAGACGGGCAATCTGACTCGCGCGCGACGCGACTTTTGTACGCTTACGTGCTAGACGTACTGGTCTGAAGTAAAGAAAGAACAAATTGCATGTACCAGTTGCTTCTCTTCCCGCGCATATGGTAAAAGATCATCGAGGGAATGGGCGAAAATCTTGGAATCATGTTAATCTGTAAAAAATTCAATTGTCTAGCTGTCACGGTTTATGAGGTACAGCCTGGTGACAGATGGACAGATGGACAGACAGACGGACGGACAGCGAAGTCTTTTTAATAAGGTTCCGTTTTTACCCTTTGATTATAGAACCCTAAATAGGAATCTACTATATAATAATCCACCATCGTATCATTGTGACATTCGCCATCTCTTTTCACCTTCATACATGATGAATAAGAAATGAAAAATGGTGAGACTTCTGTAACTCTAAACGCTTTTTTAAACAACATGGTTTCTGAAGTAGAATTCAATGATTTTAAATCCATTGAACGAACCTTTGAACCTTATTATGAGCCAGGGAATAGGTGAAAAATTTGGGAATCATGTCAGGCAATGCGGCTGGCTTCCCATCCATACGCTCATGCTAGCGCGGCCTTTAGGTTAGTGAGTAGACCGAGCATAAGGAATAAAGACGTGATTTATTTGTGTGTTTGTATGTACAAAGCCGTTTTCATGGCCTCACCCTCAGGGGGTAGTTGGTGAAATTTACACCCCAGCTGGGCCGTGCTCTCTTAACAAGCTTTCCGACAAACACTAAGGAGAAATTATAGGAATTCGCGGCCTCCAGTTATTAAGTTACCGCGAGTCTTGGCGTTACAGACAATGCCTACACCGTCTCTTTTTACAGATGGTGGTAAAAATCACCACAGACTGAGAAGACTAAAAAAAAATGGTTTTAAGGTAAATTCTTTTTTAAGGTTCCCTACCCAAAGGGAAACAACGGGGCCCTACCACTAAGACTCTGTTGCCGCCGCCTGTCTGTCACCACCGCCATCATCATCATCATCATCATCATCAGCCTATATTAGTCCACTGCTGGACATAGGCCTCCCCTAATGAGCGCCATAGCGCCCTGTCTTCAGCTTGACGCATCCAGCATCTGCCTGCAGCCTTTCGCAGATCGTCATCCCACCTGGCCGGAGGGCGTTCTACACTACGAGTCGCTGTCACCAGTAGGCTGGATATTTAAAGCAGATAATATTAGGTTCGCTCGCTGTCAGATCCTTACTAAAAATGACAGCTAAAACCTGAACTGAGTCGGAATTGAATCGCATTAAGACGTCATTGCTAGGCCAAGGTCCCTGTTATTGAGTTGCCTCGAGTCGACGTTGATGACCAATCCGGCTTGATTGGTATTTCGTAATTACAATATTTTTGTCGAGCACTTTAGCAGATTGTTTTGTAACTGTCTATTATTAAGTTTGATGGAAATTTTAATAATGTTACTGGATTTACTTTTCACAAAATAAATACCGTACCTATCATAAGTTTTTAGTTTTTTTTTTTATATTAATAGGAAGGCAAACGAGCAAGTGGGACACCTGATGGTAAGTGATAACCACTGCCCATAGACACCCGTAGCCCCGGAGGGCTTGCAGATGCGTTGCCAACCTAGAGGATTAAGATGACATGCCTCTTGTGCCCGTAATTTCCCCGGCTGTCTTACTCTCCACACCGGAACACAGCAGTGCAAGCACTCCTACTTAGTGCTTGCACTATTAGCGAGTAAGATGGTGGTAGCGATCCGGACAGACCTTGAACAAGGCCCTACCACCCGCAAAGTAAAGTAAGTAGTAGGCCACTTATCGATATTTTTATGTAAGTATGTAAGTGTCTGGCAATTTAGAGCAAGTTGGTATTTGTTCGAAATATCTGCTCCAGGAAGACATGGTAGCCTAGTTGTCGGCCTATGACCCTCATATTCTGAGAAAAAGGCTTAGCTTAGCATTAGGACGTATATAAACAGGAGATGATGTTGATGAAAGCATCTTCGCAATAAAAATTGGTCTTTTTATTAAATAAGCATTTCAACAATTCATTATTTTTCTGATTGCACTTGCATTGGCATTCAATCTTCATAAGTAAGGTAGGGTTGCGAGTCGGGTTACCTCCACGTGTGGCCAATAGCTGCGGTTCGTTTTCGGATCCATCCGGGGGGAAGAACAGTGCTTGGTCCGGTGCACTCTGGGCATCGGCTAATAATTTCCTGGCAGTTTCTGACGGATATCATTGACCGTTGGCTAAGAGCCCGACAGGAGGGAGGGGGGGCTTTTGACCCCCGTACAACGTTGCCGACATTTTGACACAAGATTTTGAATTATATTTTTGTTACTTGGACATTGGCAAAGTTGTCGTCGCTATAACGACTTCTTACGCCACAAATAAGAAAAAGTATAGGTAGCAAATATCAAGTCTACATGCCATTGAATGTGGGTGAATTCCAACTTGCCAGATTAAACCTCAAATAGAAGGATGACAATAAAGTTTAGCACCTAGATACTTTATAGAATATTTTTATCCCAAAAATTACAAAGTTCCCACGGAATTAGCGAAAGAAAATTTCCAAAGTGGCCAACTGATAGTTAGTAAATTTAGACACATGTTCAAAGACACATTAAATACTATCCAAACTCCAACCAAACACACGAAAATTGTCACCCATTACAATAAGGGCGTCGCTACACGAGGGAGTGAATGTTCGTTCAAGATAAGCTCTTGCACACGAGTGCTTTTTGTCACATAATACCAGTATCTTACGTGTGAACATTTCACTAATTCATTAGCTTAGGGGTATTAATGTGACTTGGAAATAATTCAGTTTAATTTATAAAAGAGACTGGAATTTCGGGGTGATGTTTCGTTTAGTTCGTTGGTGCTTGATGGGATTTTGGCTAAGCTGACGTTTTACAGAGCACGATTATAGAAATGTATGGATTGTTTCTTCCATGGCTGGTCTGAGAGTAAAGAAAAAACCCATCAGTAAAAGCCCATCGAGGAAATGGGTGAAAGTCTTAGGAATCATGTTATAGGCGATGCGGCTGGCAACCCATCACTATTTTGATTTCCCTTTCCACCTATATACGCCCTTAATCATGCTTAACGTGGCCTTAAGGTTTTGTTACCTTGTCTACCCCGTAAGGGATAAAGACGTAACATAATGTATGTTGTATGTATGGATTGTTTTGCAAATTCATGTTCATGATGGCAATCAAGTAATATCGGCAACACCACAAGATCCTAGACCCTAGAGTGCCTCATGTCCGATTTAAGAATTCTTCGATTTGGTTGTACCTAATATTTTTTTAGCATGACTGAAAACATGATGCAAGCTCTGCACCTCACAGCAGCCTAGTTGGGTTGTCAAGACTTTTGTATTCCAAGCAATAAAGTATGCCACGGTTATAATAAAATTATGCTGAAGAAAGTTAAAGCATAATAAAATTTTAAGTGGCGGAGTTTTTTCTGCAATGTTCTAGCTTGTGAAGAATATTCAAGCAATGAAAAGAGAAGAAGAACAAGAAGAGACGCTAATACGCCTGCCATAAAGCAAATATATCTTTTTAATTTAGAATATTAACGCTATGGGGAGAGGCCACCACAGATACCGAAGACAGTGAGTGCGCTCGTGACTTTGTGCGTTGTAGCAGTTTATGTAGTTGATGACTAGGTGGCGCTAGGGTCGCACTTTAAACATAATATTTAAAATAAACTTTACATTGTTGTCATTACAAGAATCTTTGATCAAGCTGAGCATTACACAAACTCAGAATCACTGAAGCGATTATAAAATGGACTGCTTTAGCCAAAATGGCTTTTGATTCAAAAGAAGGATTTTGTTCTTTACGGTGGTTAGTTTCAATGGTGGCTTAGCCAATGCCTCCATTCATACACACACACACACACACACACACACACACACACACACACACACACACACACACGTAACAAGACCTATAGGCCACGTTTACCATGGTTGTAGGCGTATAGATGGAAAGGGGAATCAAAATAGAGATTCCCCTTCGCCAATAATATGATTCCTAAGATTTTCACCCATTCCCTCGTTAGGCTTTTACATCACGCACCTGCGCAGGATGAGAAGTAACTGGCACATTCTACGTTTTTTCACGAGAACGTTGAAAATTTAAAATGTAACTAAAAATAACAAACTTATCAAACTCGAATGCATCTCCAATACGTGCGGTAATCCACACCGCGTTACCGAAGAACGCTCGCCGGGGCAATTTCTATTTGATTTATCATTGTTCTTCAACGATAAATCAGGGCACAATAGGGCTCTCGGGCTCGCACGAACTTCTATTAATTCCGCTAAGAACAATCCCGAAGTTCCCTCACAAAGGGATTAGAGACAATACGTCTCGAACGTGAGATGTTATCAGGTGCCCATTTAGAGCTTAATCAATAGTTGATAGTGTATCGAGGCTGTTGTAGAGCGCGGTTTAGTGGGATTGAAGTTTGCGAGACTGGTTCAAGTTCTCGCGCCCGTGAAACTGGAAAAGGAAAAAAAAACTTCAAAAAACGCCTATGACACTGGTCTACAGTGGTTTTTTTGCCCTAGATATGAAAGTGATTTTGGGTCTATTTATGCACACAATTCATGAAACTATCAATGATTTTGTAAGTATTTGCTCTGTTTTTTTTTCATTTTACATTACAAAAATCAAAAAATGAGAAACAAAATAACTGATATACCTATTCATAATGTCAGTTATGTTTTGAGAAATTAGGATACATCGAAGTAAATAAAGAGGAAAATGTCGAAAAAATATTTTATATTTCCATAAAACGCCTTTTATGAGCTTTTCTTTTATAATTTTGCAGAGGACAAGCTCTTTTCAAAGACCAGCAGTAAAAAATGTTCAAAATTAAGATATGCCAAAATCATGAAAATACGAGCACATTGAGAACTTTCATGTATATTCGTAATCTGGGCACTTGAAAACGTTAAAATTTGCGATGATATACAGGGCAACAAGAAAAAAGTTTTTTTTTGTAGAGCCGTGTTATTTTCTTAAAGGGCCGGTAACATTACACGCTCTTAGCGCTCTATGTTATGTCCATGGGCACCGGTGATAACTTTCCATCTTCAACAAAAAGTCTTCTTCATCTTACAACATGCCCACATCTACAAAGGCCATTTGCAACGCTCCCACTGTGGTTGTAGTAACGTTTTAGGAATCGTGTTAAATGAAGTGTGTTTTTTTTTTTTTTTTTATAAAAGAGGGGGCAAACGAGCAGACGGGTCACCTGATTGAAAGCAATCACCGTCGCTCAGGGACACCTGCAAGACCCAGGGATCACAAGTGCGCTGCCGGCCCTTTGAGGAACAACAATGAAAGCAACAATGAAAGTGCCTAGGTGAAAGAGAAGTTCAATATTCTAAATTCTTCTCTGTTGTGTGGACCGTTGATCTCACGAGTTTTTATATCTGTTTACCTAATTGTGTTTATTTAAATCATTTAAATATCTAACGCGCCCATCCAAAGAGTAGGTACCTACCATATCTAATTGTGCGTCTCTCTGTGAAACTCC
This sequence comes from Pandemis cinnamomeana, assembly GCA_932294345.1. Lineage (NCBI taxonomy): Eukaryota > Metazoa > Arthropoda > Insecta > Lepidoptera > Tortricidae > Pandemis > Pandemis cinnamomeana. The sequence continues at coordinate 12,096,051 of OW028710.1, read as the reverse complement.
CAAAGTTAATTATACAATGAAACTTTATCCAATTTCCCTCCAAGTAATTTAATCCTTCAAATTGATTGAAACAAATACAAGTCACAAAATCACAATACAAAGAGGATCTGATTCAATTTCGAAATTCGTTTAATTCCGAAAGTTGACAAGTTGAAGACGTGGAAATTTATTAATTTTGTTGTTCAACACTTTTCTTGTAAGGAACAAGTCATTTTAATTAGTTTCAAAATTACTTTATGTCTGACTTAAACAATTATATATTTGGTACCTACGTTTACAATTTTGAAACACATTTTGTTCACATCTATTCATAAAACAAAACAAAAACAAAAAAAAATTGAAATAAATCCAGATATCACGTTAACCAGTTACAAACTCAGTGCATGAGAAAAAATATTCAGCTAGCCACTTTTCCGCTTTCATATTAACCTTTTACAAGAATTAAAAATATAATAAAAATATTAGCTGACACAGTAATACGAGCAAACCTCATTTTAAAATTCAAATTCTCCCCTTTTTCCACTTAAACTTAGTGGAAACTTTATTATTTTTCGCAACACTCGGACACTCCTAGGCAACAAGCCAAACGGCTGCAGGTGTCTTAAACTCTCATGTTTATGCTCACAACTAAGCTGCCGTCTTAACTTTTTATTCAGACCTCATATTTGATTTTTTTTTATGAAAAGGTAAATAAACTGTCGATAAATTTACCCCTCCTACCACTTTTTAGCCCCTCACACGCGCGCCATTGATTCCGCACGCTGATCACGTACCATAGTTCTTTCTGAACGGAATTGCTTCCAATAATCTCGCGGGCCGCTTCGATGTGAACCTTCCGTAATCGCAACACGGTCTATTTTCACGCGCCGCCCGCCGCGACCGTGATTCTGGCGGAAAATCTGAAAATCTTTCCCGAGGTTGTACACTTCGTATGGACCGCGGGTTGTCGTGTAAGACGCTTGTGCGGCTGAACCTTTTACATCAATTTTCGTATTACCGATGGATTAAATCCAAGGGTTATCCGGTAGCCGTAGAAAACTTTTCGATTGGATTGGCGGCCAGCCCCGTTGTGAATCAATGTTGTAAAATTTGTATTCACCCGGTGTGGTTACTTAACTTTCTCCCTGGACAACGTTCGTTGGATCGATTTAAAAATATTTGCCGTGTTTTGTCTGCCAACGTTTACGGCGTTCGAGTTTCGTTTCCATTACCTTCGGATAAGTTGATTTTAGATACTAATTCGATTTTATGGAGCTCGTGCTTTACGATGAGAGCGGTAAATGAACTTGGGAATTGTTCGCTTTTGTCAATTGTGCAGGTTCGATGTGGAACTGTTGACTGTAAAATTAACAGCTTTATTTTGTTTTTATTATAATTGGCCTATTTATTGTTTAATTGTATTGAAGAATAGAAGACTGAAATGGATGGCTATGTGCCAGTAATTTCATCTAAGGTCTCACACAAGGTCAGCTGCAAATATAAAATATCAAACAAAATAAATCATAATTTTCATCGTCATGTCAGCCGAAAGACGTTCACTCCTGGACACAGGCCTCCCCCAAGGCTCTCCAGTCCGACCCGTCTTGTGCTTTCCGCATCCATCACAAGCCCGCGATCTTAATCAGGTCGTTGCTCCATTTTGAAGGAGGCCTACAGACAGTTCGTATTCCGCGGACGCCATTTGAGAACCTTCTGACCCCATCGGGCATCAAACCTGCGAGTTAAATAGATCTTCATAATTAAGAAAATATCCGGACCTAGGCCGACCAGTTGGGTGTCGCCAGGGCAGGCAACTTTCCCGCTGCCTACCGCTACCTACCGCTGCCTACCCAATACCGTATTCACCATAAGGGCACAAGGGGCCCGTGCCCAGAGCCCCTATTCAGGGGGGCCCCGAAGGACAAATAATTTCTCTCACACTTTTATTCTCAAAACATTTTTGTCGGACACATTACACTTTTTTCTTCTTTTTTACTTTCCAAAAGGGCGCCTAATTCTTGAGTGCCCAAGGGCCCCAGCCTAGTTTAAGACGCCCCTGTGCCTACCCGAGAACTGCACGCCACTGATCCGGACATGTTCTTACAGACTTGATGAAAACATTCTAATAGGTATACTCGTACTGCTGTAGTCTCACAGTGTCACGTTACACAGAATCTTTTCAGATTAGTGTTTACACTAATACCGACATAATACACAGTAACAGAATCCCACCAGTTTTTAATTACCTGTTTTTCTACTCAAGTCAAACAAACCTGCATAAACACTCGTTATGTAACAATGGCAGTTGTCATGCTGTGAACAGATAGTTATCACGGCCAGATACGTGAATGACTATGTCCTTGCTTATTGTGACGCGGTTTAAGATTTCCTACTCGTTTTACCTTCGAGATGATCTTGACATTGCTATTCGGAATTCAGTAGTGTATTAGATACTTACGTGAATTCAAAATGAGAACGTTAAAAATGATGGACGGCGTATTACTGAAAGATAAAATAAGGAATAGTGTGATAAGGGAACGTGCGGGTGTGAAAGAGGATATAGTGACTAGGATAGAAAAAAATATGCTTAGTTGGTTTGGTCGCGTAGCGCGGATGGATGAAAGTAGGCCAACTAAACAGTTCTATATGGGGAGTGTGAATGGTTGCATTGGGAGGGGAAGGCCTAGACGGACGTTCCGAGACCAAATAGGAGACGTTTTGGAAAAAGGTCAGGTCAGGAGTACCCGATACCGACGAGCATGTTTGAAGGGATTAATGAATGTGGATGAAGCGAAAGAGGTATGTCAGGATCGTAGCAAGTGGAACAAAGCAGTCTCTGCCTAGTCCTGTGGGATAGAGGCGTGACGGTATGTATGTATGAGAATTTGAATCCGCTGTTAATTTAGCTGTGATCATTAAAAAAAAGATTATATCATGCTTGAGATCATAATAATGCTGTTAAAATTCATGATCACACCTCCTAATGGACCTAAGCTAATTGTTTATTAAATATAGCTTTTTCCCGCGGCTTCGGCCCCGTTCCAGTATTTTTTTTTATTTTTTTTTTACAAACCATATCCAAACAGGAACAAACACAACTACTAAAAAAAAATTATCCAATTCGGTGCAGTCGTTTGGAAGTTATGCGCGTACGTACATTTCGACGATTCGAATCATTTTTATTTATCTAGATAGATAGATGTACATAAAATTGCATTATACAGTATTCGGTTATAAAAGTATGAGGGATTTGGTGCTAATAATTATTAGTATAGCTATCAATATTAAAGGAAATTAATTAGACAAAAAAACAACGCTCGAAACATTTTTTATGGTAAAAAAATGAGAAGTCTACTCGTGAACAAAGCTAACACAAAACATTCAAAACGAATTTCTAAAGTGTAAGATAAAATCACGAAAATTTAATAGTATACTAATAAAACGGAGAAACCAAATCTAGAACAACATAAGCCAGCAGACCTCTTTTCAGAAACAACCATTTATCTTTCCTTTAAACACATTTTCACAATGAACCTTTAATGTATACATAACTCCCCCGTAATGGTAGAACACCCGATCTTTTTAATAACCTTTTTACCCTAACTCAATGTTCCATTAAAGTGTTACAATGTAAAAGATAAAACATTTAGAGAGGCTTTCATGGCCCCTCAGGCGAGACAGACCCGAACGGATAGCAACTCATGTTCGATCTCACCCAATAAAATATCATTTAGAATAAAAAGGGTGGAAATGTGGCCTTTTTTGCTTCAGTGCTGGCGGAAATTTTGCATATAAATGATGCGGCTTGAATTGTTACACAACCGGATAGCTGTAGGTAGAGCCTGACTTCGAAGTTTTGCAGTCCCGAGTTGACTATCATCGTGTTGAAAAAGACAGCGGTCTAGGTTCATAGCGCCTGAAAGAAGAAAGGAATTGTTTATTGAGACACCAAAAAAAATGTGATAAGTACTGGGTGGACTCAGAATTTGCAAGTGAAAGCACAAACTTGCGTCTACGCAGCGCTTTCAGTCAGTCTCCCTGAACACCGAACCTCGGTCTGCAACGACATTTTTGTACACAATATACCTACCACCCCACGGTTACCGGCTAAGGCGGAGATAGCGAGATGATATGGGGCCATGACGTCTTCTTTCTTCTTCTTTTTTAATATGGCCCCATCGATCGATGCGATGATTCAGCCAATGTCAAAGTAATAAATACAGTATCCAAAAACCTTGTAACAAAAATGTCGGCAACGTTGTACGGTAGAACGCGGTCAAAAGACCCCTCGCCCCTGTCGGGCTCTTAGCCAAAGGATAGTGATATTGCTCAGAATCTGCTAGGAAACCATTAACCGATGCCCAGGGTGCACCGGACCAAGCACTGCTCGTCCCCTCGGACGGATCCAAAAACGAACCGCATCTCTTGATCACACGCGGAGGTAACCCGACTCGCACCCCGGCCATGACGTCATAATGCTCCGCTCTTAACTGTCATTTTTGACACTACTAATATGGTCTGACAGCAATCGTTCCAACTTAGGTTCGGAATTGAATCGGATTAAGACGTCATGGTAAGACAAGAGAGAAGATGAAGATGAGAAAAGATGGAAAGGAAGATATGGAGGTCGAGTGAAGTCTTTACCCAGTATAAGAACGGAAATAAAGGCTAATATCTTTACGGCATCGTGCGCGAACGAGCTAATTCTTTTTTTGTTGTATTTATTGTCAGAAGAAGGTTATAAAACAGATTTTTGAAAATAGAAGCAAAAACTGGAACGGGGGCGAAGCCACGGGCAACAGTTAGTAAATAATAAAAGTCCCTATTTCCCTTGGTCACGACATCACGCGTGAACGGCTGGGTCGATTTAGCTTATTCCTTGTTTAAATGTTGTCAGAAGAAGGATCGAAAAAAAGCTGAAACGTAAGCGGGGGCAACAGCCAGTAATTTATAATCTGAAATGATAAAAATGCGCTAAGTGTCCAAACTATTCTGCATTTAATTGCATACCTGACATAGTTTTGACACCTTACTCCACATATCCATAATTAGTAATGCAACACCGTCAAAATCAATTAGCGTATGATATGATCACTGATTAGAAGGAAGGCATGCGAAACACGTCATTGTCATTACGTGGTACATTATGGACGTAATTAGCTATAACTATAAGAATAGGTACATATATGTCTAGAGGTTGAAGATCAACTGACAGAAGTTCAACTGTATTTCCTGCCTTACAAGCTCAAGGTAGAGTTGCATTTTAATTAAACATCATCATCACACGATGATTGTACGTTGATATTTTGCTGATTTTAAGTTGTAGTTGTTGGTGTCTATTGTTTGCAAATGTTTCGAGAAATGAAAATGAAAAAATCTCTATTAAAAACAGCAATTGTTTCACTACTTACTCGCTACTAGCAATATCAACTTATTACTAAATGGGCACTGCTTTAATTGTAAATTTACATTGGCGTTACATACATTCATGCAAACATACACAAATAAATATTTATCCCTTACGGGGTAGACAGATGATAACAAGACCTACAGGCCACGTTTAGCAAGATTGTGAGCGTATAGAAAATGGAATCAAAATAGAGTTCTTTCGGTGGGCTTCTACCATTTGCACGGGAAGAGAAGCAACTGGTAGGTACATTCCATGTTTTTTCTTTGCTCCCAGACCAGCATGGAAGTTTGGTGTTACATTGGTTACTTAATGCAGTCCAAAGATTCAGCACCTACCAACAATTACTTAATAGGCAGTGTGAATAAGCGCCTTCTGCTCCCCGTACTAGTATAAACTGTATCACGGTGGAACAAGATACACTATATTTTATAGGCACTAAATTTAATGAACAGTACGAACGGGACCTTACCTAAAATGTTTGTGTTTAGTACAAGCTCCATTTTCTAAACCGACTATACTTCTTGCTGGTTACTTGCATTGTCGTTCATCCCACATAATGTACAGTCAAGTGTAATAATATGTATCTAGACAAAGTTTCAAAAATAAGTACCATGCGCTCTTACACCAGCGCAATAAGGTCGTGGGACATATTTTTGAGAAGTTCCTATCAATACTTATTTTTGCACTTGACCGTACAGCGAATCCCAAGTCAGTTGGAACAACCATTGAGGGGTTTCCTTCTGCGTAGACCCTTCTAGCCAGGTCATCAAAGTTCTACCAGGAAGGTCATTGGAGATGATATTTTACGTAAGTTTTGTCCAATTAAATTGGGTGCCTATTGCAGATTACTTTGGTTTGGTTGATGGATGGGTATTCAAGTACCCATCACAATGTTATCACATTAAAGAATCGGGGTTTTCGGCCCTAGCTTTGTTTTTCTGTTATAGTTTCACTATGGTTTGGATAGAAAATATCTGAAGGGAAAACTGTAAAAATGAAAACAAAAATTGGAAAGTGAAATGTGCGATAAAATCACAAAAAAAAAACGATTACATCAAGATTAGACTTAATCTACTAGTCTACTACTAGGTACTCCATAATGATGAACAAAATATTTTAGGAATCATAGGTAGCTCTCGTAGATTAAAAAAAGACAGGTAAAAATGTAAAATAAACCTTTGGATTTTGATTTTGGTTTTTAATCGCGAAAAAAAATCTAAATTTAAATCATTTAATTTTGTACCGCTGTTTTGCGTTACTATTCTAACAAAATAATAATTCCTTCGCTGTTCAACACAGTAACAAAAATATTCTTGTCCATGATCCTGAAATATGGCTTGACAAACTTTAGCATGCCGTCGGTGGCGCCACTAATATCATGCAATCAATGAACATAGCTATACTTGAACACTAGTCCCAGATTTACCCACCGGCAAAAGGTAAATTTGTAATACTTTTATAGCACTTCAAGGTTTGTTAACACATTACGAGCTCTACAAATATTTTATGTCCACAATGACAACAGATTTGTATGAATAACGACAACATTCATACACACGAGTGGACATTAAAATATATGGCTGGATGATAAAGTACTGGGATGTTTTGTTAGTGACCTAATTTCAATTTCACTGTTCGAAACACGACGGCGAAAACCGTCTGAGTGCGTATCAAAAGTATCGCGTAGAAGGATTTCGTAGGTAATCATGTGAAAATGGTTACCACAATGATCGCTATGCATTTTATACAAAATAATGAATCGCATTAAGACATCATGGTAAGGCCCCAAGTAGTGTAGTTAGGAAAGAAACTTAAATTTTCCCATCTTTTTGATGCCTCGGTTCAAAAGATAGAGGGATACAATTAACTACTCGTGTAGTCGTGTATAATAATACTAGTTGTTGCCCACGACTCCCGCAGGAAGTTTGCTATTTACCGGGAAACTATCCTTGTCCTTCCCCAGGACTGGAACTGTCTCTATGCCAAATTCCAACTAAATTGGTTCAGCGGTTTAAGCGTGAAATGGTAACAGACACACAACCAGACACAATTTCGTATTAGTATGGACGAAATTACTACGTGTTTACGTCAAATGTTGAAACAAAGATGACCGCGTTAGCATCTCATGTGGGTGATTGTCAGATTTGTGACATAATGTTGATATGTGAGAGCGGTAGGTACGTAAGTGGGTTTTCGTATGACAATATACATTTGTAAACAGACGTACGTATTGCACGTGTGATGCGGAGTACGCGTTTGTACATCGTTGGACGTCAGTATAGTACAAGTTTTTCGTTGTAGCAAACACAACAACTACACATCAAGTGTTTGGGATCAAGGGTCCGATTTTTAGGGTTCCGCGCCCAAAGGGTAAAATAGGAACCACACTCGAGAGCGTGGAAATAATAGTTCTGAATTTGAAACACAAGTACCTAGATAAGAATCTAGTCAACTAGTAGAAATTTATGTGCTGTAGTTTTGTAGCAAAACCCAATTTTTCCACTTTTAAATTGCATTTTCGACTGATATACTTTTGTCAATCGGGCTCTGTTTGATCATTTGAGCAATATACTACGAGAACAATTTGTGCCCGTTACAGGCTACTTTGCTCATAGTAATTGAAACGTTTGCGAACACAGTCGAGACGTTATTTACAGTACATTCTAAGAACGTGGCCTAGTTGAATTATTTAATATTTACCTGTTCAAAAATATCTTCACAGTCCTTATTTTAAGGTTTGTACTTATATTCTTGAAGGTTTGACTGTTTAGATATTGGAGAACTCGATTGTACTATTTGGTTCTTAACCCCGTCATTACAAGGCAAAATGGTGTACAAACGCGTATAACCTGTGAGCGCAGATATCAATATGAGATACGGTTCCGATATGACGTGAGCTAATGGGTGTAGACCGTAAGCTTACAATATTAGACATTATGAAATAATGGACACAGTTCTTCTAAGGAATGCTCTTTATAAAGAGCTGAACTCTTTAACAGCAAGACATTTTCATTTTAATCAAGAACTACAATGAATCTACCAAAAATCTACCAAAATGTTAATCACACTAAGCCCAACTACCATTTTTTTAACGGAGAGGAAACCGACGAGCATGTATGAAGAAATTGATGAATGTGGATGAAGCGAAAGAAGTATGTCAGGATCGTAGCAAGTGGAACAAAGTAGTCTCTACCTTTCCCTGTGGGAAAGAGGCGTGACGGTATGTACGTAGGAAATCTTTATGGATGCCCTAGGCACGAGGATGCCTTGGGGTACGAGTATGTGGGACTCTTTCGAAGGTGTATACCTAAACTAAAAACTCTGGCGTCGCCTCAACCCGGTGAGATGGAGACGCAATGGGGTGCCACTAGGGATTCACCAACCACTTGATGAAACATTTCTGATTAATTCTGAGGGACTTCAAGGTCAAGAGTATTTGTTACCGCAAAGAAATTTTCCAACAGATATCTTGTTGACTTTACTAAGAATATAGTAAGTTATGATTGTTTCCCTTCACTATATGTTTTGAATGGCGTCATATTGTTTAAACAGATGATTAACGCGAGTATTACAGTTGTGAGTCACGCTCTGACGGTCAATTGAAAAACATTTTTTTTACTACCAGTACACCCTTGAAGTACACAGACATAACTTAAGAAATGCTTATCGTTTTATGATATTTTAAAACTGTGTCAAATTAAGGTTCTAATGGAAGATTAGCGCTGATTTTGAGGTTTAGCATTACTAGTTGGACGAGTTGGGACGATTTTTGTGACAACTTGTATCTACCAAGTTTTTATCTTAACTTTCTCTCCGTTTTTTTCTTCATTGTATTGAAGAACGTTTGTATAGAAACTTGAGAATTTTACGTTTTAGTATTAAAATCTTCAAACAGCTGATGATGCTTTTTTTGTGACATAATATCATACCTAAATGATATTACACAAACATACACACATACACAAATCACGTATTTATCCCTTACAGGGTAGACAGACCCTAAGGTGGCAAGGTGGCCACGTTTAACAGGATTGTGGGCGTATAGATGGCAAAAAATGGAATCAAAATAGTGATGGGTTTGCTAGCCGCATCGCCTATAATAATATATGATTCCTGTGATTTAACACTATTAATAATGGTTAATGATATTAATAACACAAATTATACTGTAGATAAATTGCATCCATTAGGTACACAACGAATTCAACGGTATTGTGGATAAACGTAAATAACAAAGAAGAACAACAATTACAACTTTATTCGCAAACAAAAAGCCGGCTTTATCACGTCGTTATGGTCAGTAGTTCAAATGATCTGTTACATACCAACATACATTTATATCCGTCGTTCTACATGCTTCGACAATAAACTACAAATTAGACGAAATAAACTCCTCGGCTCATAATCGCACGTATACGTGGATGACATAATAGTTTCATGCATTGTTAATACGAATACTTTCAAACATTCCAATTGCAACGCGGAAATAGAATTAAAGTACCGTTTTGTAACGAATTTTATGTTAATTTTTAAAACGTAACGGGTATTTGTTTTTATTTTTATATTGCGTTAAGTAATTCATTATGACTTGACGTGGTTTCTCAATTTTATTAGTTTTTTTACTTACTTGTGTGTTACATGTCAATTTATTTGTCATTCTCGTAACATACATATTCTAGTGATAAAGTTTAGTAGAATTTGTGTGCTAGAATTAAGAAAATTTAGGAAGTATAAATAATACCTGCATTAGAATCGATTCCTTTCGCAAATTATAAAACATTAAAAAATATCTTCTTTCTGACGCTGTTTTTAATTATGATGTGGTTTTCAATCCTTTTGTGTGAATACCTACAATAAATATTTTATGATATTTTTCTATATTTATTAATATTGATGTGATCAACACAATAAATAAGGAGCTACATAAATTACTAAACTGCTCCAATTTTTTAAGCGCGTCATGTACTCTCAATGTAAAGAAAGTTGATTGTCCTCAATTCAACATCTTAAACCTTAAGTTAAAGTTAGTGGTCAGCTCTGCAATTAACCCATGTTTTTATTTTACTCATCGCAGGTTCATTTCCATAACTGACTAGTGCCGCACGCGCTGTACCGTGGCGATGCGCTTGCGCGCTAGTGATGGGGGAAGTCGATGAAATTAACTTCCGTAGTTTTACCCAGGAAGCTATGGGCCGGAGATTGATTCGATAACAACTGTTGCTGTTATTGTTTTTGTGGTCTCAGCTTACGTACGTAGTTAAAGTCTCCTTCGGCTTACTTTGAAAACAAAATGCTTGTGCTAATGATAATAATAACTCAGCAGCAAAAATGTCATCCTTAAATGTATGCAAATATACTTAAGTAATTTTGTAACGAGACTAGGCCGAATTTCGGGGCGCTGAGTATGTTTACAAGAGTGACATCTGGCTTCAAAATCAAAAATGTAGATAAGAAGTGGGCATCATGACGTTTGAAGTGATACAAAAAATTGTATGAAATTGAAAAAAAAAACATTATTCTTCTGTATCATTGTCGTATAATTACGTGATATCAAATTGAAATCATTACGCCCACTAAAATTGTATGCACGCGGCAAGAAAATCTCGCAACAAAATGAAAACTAGGCCGCTCGATGTTCAAAAACGTATCGATAAATCCGTTTTATTTATCTATCGACAACGGTCACTGGATCGATAGCTAAATCTCTATCAAACACACCTTCCTGCCCAGTAATTCAGTTTAACGTGCGGAGCGCGTGCGCGCGATCGTCTCTTGTTTTTTCAACCGTGGCGTTCGTAGATCAGTTTTTATATGGCAGTGGCTCCCTGGCAATGTGAAATATACACCTCGGACAGGAGCAATGGATGCCAAGGGAGGACGTCCAGAAATGGCCGGGTAATACTCCCAATGACCTTGAACGTGCGACAGGTATTTTGCACAAGACTTCGGTTTTTGAAATCGGAGCGGTTTTTTGTTTGTAGCGTTTTCAGTTTGGCTATGTTTCGACATTGGATGTGGTCGGGCAAGGTTAACGGATTCAGAATTAGGTAAAATAAAGCTAAGCTGGGACTAATTCTACATCTCTTGCTACTTGTTGATTCATAACCGGTAATTAAGGTTAATTTAGTCCTTAATTTTTAATTGCATAACTGACGCAGTCTCGCAGTTTTATCACAAGCATTAGCAGCTGGCATTTGTTGAAAAAATGAGCAGTGTTTTTTAACGTTATTGCCGTTTCTTATAGTTATGTTTAAACACAGTTACCTGTTTCATAACCACAAAAAACAACGTAAGAACAAAATGCATTATTAAATTGTAAAAACTAGACAAGTACCTTGATTAAGTGTTTTTGAAGTCAGTTACGAGTATGCCAATAAAACTTTAATACTAAAACAAATGCATAATTAGATCATAAAATGTTTAGTTTGATTGTTACGTTTTAAACACGAATCTTGAAAAAACTTACAATTTTTTAATATAAATCCTTGTCAAGAGGCGTTTCTAATTCGGTAATTGACAAAAGGAACAGTATTAAGTAACTAAGTATTGACTACACAATCTGACCCAGTCAGTGGTCAAAATTGGAACTTAAACCTTAAGACAACGGGTTGCACTCCGGGAGTGCCGGCAAAAGTGAAAACTACCCACGCACACTCGCGTAAGCGCCCTGCGCCGCTTAAACGTCCCAGCAGCAACCCTCCGTCTTACGAATTTTCAATCAGGTCATGACCTGATGCGAGTTTAACATTTTTTACCCATCCCAAAAAAATGCACAACGACGCTAAAGAAGTTTTCACTTCCAAAAGGTGCGTTTGCTGATCTGCGGTCTCCACTCGAGAACCTTCTGCCCCAACGACCACCTGTTCTCCGTGCTATATGGCCTGCCCATTGGCACTTCAACGAGCTAATTCGCTTGGCTATGTCGTCAACCATTGTTCTTCTATGTATCTCCTCATTTCTGGTTCGATATTGTAGGGAAACTCCAAGAATGGCTCTCTCCATAGCTCGCTGAGCAACTCTGAGCCTATTTATAAAGCCTATAATTCACTTCCATGCTGGTCTGGGAGCAAAGGAAAAACATAGAATGTACCAGTTGCTTATCGTCCCGCGCAGATGGTAAAAGCCCATCGAGAGAATGGACGAAAATCATATTATATGAATCATGTTATAGGCGATGCGGCTAGCCACCCATCACTATTTTGATTCCTTTTTCCACCTATACGCCCACAATCTTGCTAAACGTGGCCTGTAGGTCTTGTTACCTTACGTAGGCTCTGTCTACCCCGTAAGGGATAAAGACGTGATATGTGTATGTATGTATGTATGTATCGGGTGGTAGGGTCTTGTGCAAGGTCCGTCCGGATCGCTACCACCATCTTACTCGCTAATCCTGCCGCTAAGTAGCAGTGCTTGCACTGCTGTGTTCCGGTGTGGAGAGTAAGACAGCCGGGGAAATTACGGGCACAAGAGGCATTTCATCATAAAAAAAATATATATAGTGAAACACCACGTCTCAACAAATCTGTATAGCGACAGCATAATACACTTTTTTTCGGTTTTGACACTGTTAGCATTTAACAAATAAAATGACCACTTATTAACCTCATTAACTTGGAGGTTAGAACATTTAATCCCATAACGGCACACACGTTTGCGGGTAGGATCTTGTGTAAGGTTCGTCCAGTAGGCTTATTACCTAACTCGCTCGCAATCGCCATCGTGTTCATTTTGACAGTTCTTGTATGAATGTGACAGCTAGCTGATTCCGATGCCAATTGTCAGCCCATACATGAACTGACAATAAGCCTACAGACCGCTAATTCACTAGTTAATCCTGCCGACAAGCAGCTTGCATGGTGTTGCGGCGTGGAGAGTAGTTTAGTTTAGTTTTAGTTTGTTTGATCCTTTGATAAAATACCATCATCACTGAAAAATAAACGTCATGTCAAAAAATTTTAAATATTGAAATCGTCAGTTTAAAATGAAATGTCAACAGTAACAAATTTCGATTATTGTAACCATTAAGCACTTACCTACAAGTTAACTAAAGTAATATTTTTTTCTTAATATTTTCCTAAATTAATCAATAAATAGAAATTAAATGTAAAAAAGTGTTCTTTATTGTTTTCTTTTTCTTTTTCAATAAACTATACTTTATTGAACGCCACAAATCAGTACAAAACAATACAGAATCAAAGAACAAAGTAGACAATAGGCGGTCTTATCGCTTAATAGCGATCTCTATCAAAAACAAATATAAAATAATATAAAATACGGATAATTAGATTAAAATATTAAATTCAAAAATTCAAAAACTTTATTAAGCGAATAGATCGCCAAGAGCTCTTTGACATCTCGTTACATAGATACATAAATCACGTCTTTATCCCTTACGGGGTAGACAGCCTAAGGTATAACCTAAAGGCCACGATTAGCATGATTGTGGGCGTATAGTTACGTCAAAATTAAGACAGTAGGACAGGTATATATAACGCGCGGTAGGTGCGTTTAAGAAACTCTTTACTATACACTTGTTTAACTATCAAAGTAGGGCCCACTTTACTAACATTCAATTCGATATGCGCAGTGGGCCCCGTGCCCTTTGAATAAATTATAACGCAATAATGTATGGGATTATTTAAAACCCACATTGCATTAAGAAAATTAATATTTAAGTACCTAGTACTAGCAAAGCATTAGCTTTTAAGCGCTTGAGTTAATACGTAAGACATTTAAGGACAATCGCGGTTGATAACTTAGGTCTTATTCTTCCATGCTGGAGAGTAAAGAAAAAACATAGAATTTACTAGTTGCTTCTCTTCCCGCGCAGATGATAAAAGCCCATCTAGGAAACGGGCGAAAATCTTAGGAATCATGTTACACATTTAAGTACATACACACAAACGCATGCGCTCACACACACACACACACACACCCGCGCGCGTTGCACACTAGTTTAGGTTCTGCTTAGTTTTTGTTAACCGTCAAGTTAAGAAAGAGCGGAACATTCCGATACAAGCATTTCTCATGCTTAAAGGAAGGTTCCAACCTGTATTACTGTAAACTATAAATGTAAAAAACCAAATAAACATTCTTGATTTTTTTTTGATTTTTTTTTGATGTTATAGGGGGGCAAGCAACCCATCACTAATTTGATCCCCCTTTCACACGCCCACAATAAACTAAACGCCTTTAGGTCTTGTCGCCTCAAGCTCTGTCTAACCCGTGAGGGATAAAAACGTGATTTATGTATGTATGTAGCATACAGGTACTCTAAAACTCGAGCACCCGAAAATGCAATTACCTTCGGAAAGGGCGTTTCTAATGTTCGCCTAAATCAGCTGCTGATTCGAAAAACGAAGTTATTAGATTGAAACACACAAAGGGACGGGCTGGCAGACCATGACACATATTAGGGCGAGACCTAAGAGCCATTAAATTAAAGGTGCCCGAACATTGACCCTTCTAATATGCCGCCCACAGCACCAAAAACATCTCAACCATGTAATTTTCTAATACTCGAAGCAACCTTTTATAACACAGCTTCGCCTTCCATTTTTAGTTCTCGCGGGAATTATGTTGCTTTTTTTTCTTATTTCTTTTATATTTTTCTAACACGAGTAGCTTAATAAACTTCCCACACTGCCGTGCCGTTCCTATTTTTAGAATTAATAAGACGAAACCATCTTTTATGGGTCGGAATTGACCCAAATATTTATTCGCTTTGATACAAGATCAAACCCTGTAAGGGAACTGCAAATATTTGATTTTTTATTAATTTTTATTTTTATTTATTAACTACTTACATCTAAACTAGGATAGGTACTACGTACTAAGTACCTAAACTCAGACTCAATTAAATATGAGATCAAAATAAACTAACAATTCAAACACTTTAAATAAACTATGAGTATTGCTTAACAGTTTTTTCTACTTAATTTAATTAACTAACTACGTGACACAGACTCAAATATGTTGTCTAAGACTGCATGTGAGAATGGCTAATTAACACTCTTTGTCATTGATGCTATTCCTGCTGCCAAGCAGCTATGCTTCAGCTGCTGTGTTTCGGTGTAGAGACCAAGGCGCCTAGTGAAATAACTGGCACATGATCTCGCATCGAGTCCAACACGCTATTGTCCGATTTTTTCTTAATTTTGTGCAACAATATTTTTTTTTTTTTTTATATGTATAGGAAGGCAAACGAACAAGTGGGTCACCTGATGGTAAGTGATCACCACTGCCCATAGACACCCGCAACCCCGGAGGGATTTCAGATGCGTTGCCAACCTAGAGGACTAAGATGAAATGCCTCTTGTGCCCGTAATTTCCCCGGCTGTCTTACTCTCCACACCGGAACACAGCAGTGCAAGCACTGCTACTTAGCGGCAGGATTAGCGAGTAAGAGAGAGAGATTGCTTTTAATTTCACCTTTTTCCTACAACATAAATTAGTAACCCCACCTTAACAAAGGCTTAAATGCATTAACTTCGTTATAACAAGGAACTATGGCAAGCCTACCTTATTAAGCCGGGATTACGTTTCACTGTTTTAATCTAGTTTAATCTTTGCAAAAGGTATGTTTTTGGGGTTCATTGTTTATTGAAGATGATGGAGTAGTTTCACAATATGAGTAATTAATGAAAAACACTTTTAAATTACATCACAATTTGTAACTTACTTACAGAGGCCGTTTCTGCATTTCTGTCGTGGTCATCTCACTGGCTAAAATGAAAAAAAGCAATATCCCAATACTGTTGTCACTTTTTAATAAGCCTTCCATGCTGGTCTGGGAGCAAAGAAAAAACATAGAATATAGCAGTTTCTGCCCTTCCTACGCTGATGGTGAATGGGCGAAAATGGAATCATGTTATAGGCGGTGCGGCAAGCAACCCATCATTATTTTGATTCCTATTTCCACCTTATACGTCCATAATCATGCTAAGCGTGGCCTTTGAGTCTTTAAACCCTGTCTACTCCGTATGAGATAAAGACGTGATTTATCTTTGTATGAACTTCTAATAATTCGCATAGTAACAAGGTCACGTGACAGCTAGAAACATAGAAAAAAATCGAAGGCTTACCCACATGCTATGGGTGGTGTAGGGGTAGCACGCGTCACGGAATGACGAGGATCCGGTTTTAATTCTCAGCCATAGCTTTACTTTTCGGATTTTTATATTTGTTCTAATTTTCAGTGTCGTTTAGAAATTTACATAACGTGTTTACATAAAACACCTATCAATTTCGCTGTAATATTTGACTGATAGCCTGAGGGTTAAATTTTCCTTCTAAACAAATATATTTTATTTCCGACCTAAATTTCTACACCACAGCAATGTGAACGTTGTTCAGTTGAATTATGAGCTGGTTTTCCTCAATACGGACATAGCGTGTAAGGACGTGAGTTTATATAACAGAGGAAATATAAGACGTCATGCTTCTGATGGTATGACAGTTGCATGTGAACTGGTTCTTAGAAGAGTATATCTATCAGTTTTATTTGAAACAGTAAGTCTCATAACAGTTTTGTATTGAGTTCCTACTATACTAGCGATCCGACCCAGCATACGGGTTACCAAACTATACATAGAAAACTTCCTCCTGTACCATCTATACACACATACATACTGAATCACGTCTTTATCCAGAGCCTAAGGTAACAAGACCTAAAGGCCACGCTTAGCATGATTGTGGGCGTATAGGTGAAAAAGGAAGAAAGAATCAAAATGGTGATGGGTTCCTAGCCACATCGCCTGTAACATGATTCCTATGATATCCACCCATTCCCTCGATGGACGTTTACCATATTCACGGGAAAAGAAGCAGCTGTTTTTTTCTTTCAGACCAGCATGGAAGAAATATAGACAGATATTGTATCATCATCACTAAATAGTATAAAATAAAGTCACTTTCTCTGTCCCTATGTCCCTATGTAGGGACATAGGGACATCGGGATGTATGCTTATATCTTCAAAACTACACAACGGATTTTGATGTGGTTTTTTTTAATAGATAGAGTGATTCAAGAGGAAGGTTTTTATGTATAATTATTCGCAGACGAAGTCGCGGGTAGAAGCTAGTTGTAGGATAAAATAAAACAGATTTATTCTATAGTTATCTCAGGCTAATGTCTGCTGCTGAATAAGCGACAATTAGGGTTAGTTATCGTTAATTAATGCTGGTGAATTACATTCAGGTACCTTAAGACAATAGATCTAAGTTGCAAATACTTATCATAACTGGCAGATGATATTTAGCAGTTGGTAATGCCAATTTGTCTCCGTAGTGTTGGATATATCAAGGTCTATTAAATTTGATATTGGTGTCTGATGCCTGTTTGTAGGAAGGTAACATTATCCATTTCAAATTAGTTGCTTATGGCTTAGTTTATGAAGAATTTGTTTGTTGCTTTCCCGCGGCAGCTACGTGATTTAAGGGATTAGAAGTTTTTATGTACGTATGTATCTAAATGAACAAAAAATATTTACCTTGCTGCTCCGCTACTCACGTGCAAGCGTGAAAACGTTGTCACGTTGAGTACGACGTTGGTTTGCATGAGTAACAGTTGTGCTCATTAAACTTTGATAATGATTCCGTAGAGGGATCGAAACGCGTCAGTGTGTGGCGTAAGGGATAATTAAGTTCGTGGAATTACTATATGTTTTATTTGGCAGTAGTGGAGAGAGGCATTGCATTAAAAACATAGATATTTCACACAGTCTTGGTTGTTTTGCACGTGAGTGCGGAGTAGCTAGGTAAAAATCGTTTGTTCATTGAAATGGACCTCCGCAAAGTAACGCCTGATTCAATAAAATACGTATGTAAACCCTATATTGTGAAGAATAAAAGTAAAATATAAATACAATTGACAAACTCCGTGTAGAGGACAACCGGTGAAATTACTGCCACCTGAGTTCTGTTATTTTTATCTTACTTTTCTAGGCTGACAATGACAACGCGTCTGTAACGCTCCGGTGTTACGGCTGTCCAAAGCCAGTGGTGATAACTTACCATCAGGCAACCCGCTTGTTCCTTTGCCTTCCTTGTCTATACTTCTATCACTGATATGTATTGTATGTTTGTTTGTATGTTTGAAATTACTAGCCCGATTTGAAAAATTCTTTCGTCGTTGGACAATGGTTACATTATCTCTGATGAACACTTTATTTGATTCTACGCGGACCAATTCGCGGGCAATAGCTAGTTGTATATAAAAACGCCTTTAATGTAATATTCGTGTTAGTCAATTTATGCAACTTTTCTCCAATTCGCTTTCAACATTAAAGCGTTTACGACTGTGAATGACGAACAAACACTCAACAATAATGTTTTAAAGCGAATGCCGTAAGTAGCGGTTCCTTGAGATGAGAAGGTAATATATTCATTCTACTGATTCCAACATATTTTAGCGCTAAAGAGAATATTTCCATGGAAATATCGACGCTAGTCTGGGACAGAATAAAAACATAGAATGTACCAGTTCCTAAGTGTATATCGCAGGAAGACAATATACATCATCACAACATAGTATAAAATAAAGTCGCTTTTTCTGTCCCCGTGTCCGTATGTATGCTTATATCTTCAAAACTGCACATAGGATTTTGATGCGGTTTTTTTTAATAGATAGAGTAATTCAAGAGGAAGGTTTGTATGTATAATACATGCATAATATACCGTGCGAAGCCGGGGCGGGTCGCTAGTTTGTTAATAAACTTAAAACCTATCTCATAGACAAGTTTAGTGTCCGGATTCCGTATAAAGAAAATGTTTAAATACATACGTTGTGATAAAGATAATAAATATAAAAATAGAATACCAAACACTGCTTATTAAATTAGGATAAGAGTTGTGTTCTGTTGCATAATAAAAAATGTTTAAGAATGTTTTAGAATATGTAGATTATACTCATATAACGTTATTTTTATTTTTAGGATTAGTTTTAAGTTTTGCTATGCCCTAGTACGTTTCATGTTTGTACTGACTAGAGTATTATGAACATTTTGTAAATACCATGGTTGCAATAAATGATTGATTGATTGATATAGTAAAATGTCATCGAGGGAATCTTTCAACGAAGACGAACAGCTCCAAATTTAAAATATTTATGTTGCTATGCCCTTGCAAGGTGTCACATCTGTACTACTTTATGATTATGATTTCCACCTTTATACTATTAATAATTCAATAAACGTTTCTATTCAATTCTATTTTGGAACCATGTTATAGACGATGCGGCATCAACCCGTCACTATTTTGATTCCCCTTTCCACTTATACGCCCACAATCATGCTAAACATGGCCTTTTAGGTATTGTTATCTTAGGATTAGTCTACTCCGTTAGGGATACAGACGTGGTTTGTGTATGTATGTATGAGAATAGGTCATCAAAAAGCGCAAAACAGACACTGCGCTAGCACAACTGCAGAAACAACATGTTTGTAAATTAAATACCAGTCTGTACTGTCTCCTTCACTATGTAAATTTAAATATTTACCACAGATTGTACTAACCACGGGCTATTAAAAGTGTAATTATAGCCACCGCTTTTATGAGTCAGTATCCGAAGAAAAGGAAAATACAGCTATTAAAACAATTAACTTGAATATGGCTGCATATTTGATGGGTGCCGTCCGTATAAAATATCTAAGTGACTTACGGAGCGACCACGGCTATGCGCGATCGGAGAAACCTTTTGTGTAAGTTTTTAGTTACATACATTACGGGATATATCGATGGGGAAGAACCAAGATCTCCTAGTTTACAAATTTTAATGATTGTAATTTGATTTCTATTTAGAGAACCAATGGCTCAGATCTTACGTTAAGCCGAAATTACAAAATAGGAGATCTTGCTTTTCACCGTCGATATCGTGAGTGGGTTGCCTAAACATTCTTAGCCAGACTATGTAAAGTTTCAAAAATCATTTTCAATCAAAGAATTCGCTTATGTATTGTGTGTCTGCTTTTCCCAAGATGTCTCAAAGAGTTATTTTATCATCATAGTGTATCTCCGACGTGTGGTACACTAAAAAAAGGGCATAATTTATACGTATGAATAGTATTTTTATTTACTTAAATGCTTAAACCATGAATGCTATTGACATAATTTGTATTCAGATACGCGGTAAGTAAGTGTAGAAATCATACATATCAACTCTCTTATTCTGAGAGAAGGCCTGTGCCCAGCAGTGGGATGAATGTAAACTGGAGATGATGATGATGATGATGATGATGATTTATCAATATGGTAAACACAAGCCAGTCATATCCATTAATTATACCAAATAACATTTTAATTGGATAATTTGAGCTCAGATGTCAATGGAATATTAAGCAATGAAATCACTTTCTTTTTTTTTAAAGGGACTGATGTAAGTCAATACAATAAAGTAGCTCGAATATTCAAAGTACAATTAAACATCATTTTGACTGTTTCTAAATCGCCTGCTGAATGCAAAAAGGGCCGAAATCAAAATTTTCGGTTTTTGCGTTTATCCCGGAATCGTGTTCTAATTTGATCGTTTTACCGTATACATTAAAGACTATTTTCAAAAGTTAACTCTAACGGAATATAGAGGGCATAAATGCCCTTTTTGCATGTGACGAAACCTGTTTCTCAAAACTTTAACTAGCCGTTTCTTGACTTATTGGTTTTTTGACTTGTGCCCTTATTGCATTCGGCAGGCGAAATATAACTATACAATTGGGATGCGACTCGGGTTACCTCCGCGTGTGGTCAAGAGCTGCGGTTCGTTTTGGGATCCGTCCGAGGGGAAGAGCACTGCTTGGTCCGGTGCACCCTGGGCATCGGTTAATGATTTCCTGGCAGATTCTGAGGGATATCGTTATCAGCTGTTGGCTAAAAGCCCATCTTTTGTCACAAAGTTTTTGAATACTGTATTTATTACTTTGACATTGGCGAAATCATCGCATCGATCGATGGGGCCATATTAAAATAGAAGATGAAGAACCGTACAATTTATTATGCATCCAAAATAAACTCATTACAAAGTAAGCCAACCAACCTATTATAGGAATCCATTTGCTTTTGGTTGGATTCAGTGTAGCCGTCAACAATTAAAAGGTACACAATCTTCAATTTCATAACACGTGGCTTCCAGACAATGGGCCACCCATATTTCAAATATTTGCATTTCACAGTCATACTTGGAACTAGGCAGTAGGCACTTACTACGTATACTTTAAAACAAAGAGTTTAAATGAAATATTAGTTACTCCACTTTGAAGAAAAAACATTATTTTTTCAAATCATTTTTTTTTTGCGGGTGGTAGGGCCTTGTGCAAGGTCCGTCCGGATCGCTACCACCATCTTACTCGCTAATCCTGCCGCTAAGTAGCAGTGCTTGCACTGCTGTGTTCCGGTGTGGAGAGTAAGATAGCCGGGGAAATTACGGGCACAAGAGGCATTTCATCTTAATCCTCTAGGTTGGCAACGCATTTGCAATCCCTCCGGGGTTGCGGGTGTCTATGGGCAGTGGTGATCACTTACCATCAGGTGACCCACTTGCTTGTTTGCCTTCCTATTCATATAAAAAAAAAATTATGAGACCGATCTGCGGCTGGGAAAAGCACATAATCGGAAGATTGAAAAATTGGCCCTAAATCAGTAACATACGTACAACACCTCACATCTTTATGCCTTATGGGGTACACAGAACCTAAGATAACAAGACCTAAAGGGCACGTTTAGCTTGTTTGTTGGCGTAAAGGTGAAAAGGGGAATCAAAATAGTGATGGGTTGCAAAACGCATCGCATAATATAACATAATTCTCAAAATGTTCGCCCATTCCCTCGATTGGCATCGCCGTAAATACTTCATTGTGGTCCCTTGTGACACAAATAAATATTGTGTCACAAGGGAGCAAAATATTTACGGTGAGGGCGCTACTTTGAATCTAGAATGTAGCGAAGAATTTTACAATGGAATCCTGAGCGTAGCTAGGGATTCTAAAGTAGAATCCAGAGCGTACCTACTGAGGGATTCAAGTGTTAACGCCCAAGATCTCTCGACAGGGAGCAAAGTGTACTTTTCTGAATGAGAAGTGTGAAAAAATAATTGTAATGACGAAAGCATTAATTTTTATTTGCGTTTACTGCTTCCAATCGATGTCTTCGTCAATTGCTTTTGCGTCTACGTGCCAAACATTTACCCCTTATGGACAATATCGATTTTATAGTAATTTTAAAACGATCGATACTTCCATGCTGGTCTGGGAGCAAAGAAAAAACATAGAATGTACCAGTTGCTTCTCTTCCCGCGCAAATGGTAAAAACCCATTGAGGGAATGGGCGAAAATCATAGGAATCATGTTATAGGCGATGCGGCTAGCAACCCACCACTATTTTGATTCCACTTTCCACCTCTACGCCCTCAGTGTCTTGCTAAACGTGGCCTGTAAGTCTTGTTACCTTAGGCCCTGTCTACCCCGTAAGGGATAATGACGTGATTTGTGTATGTATGTGTATGTCAAAACGATCAAAGTAGCCCCAAAACTACCAAAGTCACCCCGGTTGGCGTTACTTGCAAGTTTTTATTTAATTGCCTTGGATGCACGTAAGTATAAAGTATGTAGCAAAACTAGCACGCACTAAGCATGAAAGTGAAATTGATTGGTGTTTAATAATATATTATTGAAATAATGAAAACGTAGTAAAACCAACGATTGAACGCAATAAACATGAAACTCTTGTCACTTTGTAATTTGTGCTCGTTTATCATTTCCATTCTCGTTTAACGTTGATTGTTGAAATGAAGTAGCTGATATAACAACTTATAACAATTGGAAAATGTTACAAAAAGAGTTGAATGACATAATGTGCTTAGCAAAACATTCTATTGTCTTTTGTTTCCAAGCTATTTGACGAAAAATAATATTGTAGTTGTATCTACAACTAGATATAAAACATGTCTATTTGTTATCCTCTGAACGTGATGATGAATTTGCTGCCCCAAAAAATATCATCACATTTTAATCTGAAAGGAAAAGCTGTCTGACAACAATCATATTTTTGTGCAAGCAAAATACGTAATCAATCTTGACTGAGAAGATTGCGAATTTTTCCTTCGATGATCAATAAAAGTATAATAATCAAGAGTCACGGCGACTGTGCATTTTCCTTGATCTAACGAGATCACGTGGAATCAGATCTTATTTTCATTTACGTGACTCGAGATTCAAAGACATTTAGATCAGAGATTTATTGAGGACTGTTTCATTTAATAACAGTCACGGACTGGTTTTGAATACTGACTCTGATTTCACTTTTATTCCACGATTCATACCTATATACATTTATTGAATTAGGCGTTACCATAAGGAGAGCCACATCAACTCTAGAACTGACTTATCCAGTTTTTACCTCATCCGCTATAATTTGTGGGTAATTTGTGATCACTGAGTATAGACATCATACACGGTGACGCGTGGGTTTAGCAAAATTAACTATTAACAACATAGTAATAAGAATCACGGTGGGCGTCATTGTGAATGGCAACGACTACCAGAAGGTTCTTAGTTAATTCTTATAATCGCTTGAAAATAATGCTAGGTACTAGCGCGTGTACGTCAGGCTACGATTTAAATCGTATACTGTCGATTGTGAACTGTTGAAACGACACGCTATCCAGTGAGAGATCGGAACTTAATGAAAATTGTTAGCACGCTAGAAACGTTGCATGACTGAACGCAATTGATTTCAGATGCTATGAAACCTAGTCTGTCGCTTTAGCAAAGAAGGAACTACAGGACAATAACGATTGTAGAATATGTGGCGAAGAACTTGAAACAATAGAACACATCATGTGTGAATGTGCTGCCCTCGACAGATTCAGAATGAAACTCTTCGGAAACGGATACCCCAAACCAGGAGATTTCAAGGCACTGCAGCTAATCATCCAATTCATGAATGAGGTGGTAAAAGCGATGAAATAGTGCAAAGGAGGGGTAGATACACAAAAGATCCACAAGGGTTGAAGTGTATCCGTAAGGACCCCTAGTTTTGAGATACGATAGTGTGTCACTATGGAAAAATTGCAAGCCACACAGATAATGAATGACAAGCAAAGCGTAAAGAAAACTAAAGCAATTGATCAACTTGGCAGTTTTCCAAAGACGAGAAAATAATAAAATACTAGTATCATACCTCCTTATTCATAAACGCTCTGTAGGCTTCTGCTAACTTAGCAATTGATTGTCCTTATCTGTCACTTTGACATTTACCTTTCACAGATAAGGACAAGCGATTGCTAAGTTAGAAGAAGCCTATAGAGCGTTTATGAATAAGGGGGATAGTCTTTAATACAGGGACTCCTAACAGTGCTAAGCTAGTACATACATGCTATAGACACATAGTGTTTGTTGTAATAGAATAGAATAGAATAGAATCGTTTATTGCAAGTCACATATAGTAATCGTCATTTGTTATTTTTTTTTTCTTGTACACCGTTCAGCTTCCACCAATTATTGTCAATTTTTGTTCTATGTATAACTTATACAGCATTAGTTTCTTTTAATTGTTATGTCATTGTGAATAAAGTTTTTTATCTGTCTATCTTCCTTACTCCCCTGCCTTACCTTACTCACCTGATGATACGTGAGCACTACCTCAACTTCAAATTTAGAGGACGCCAGAAGCATTGCCAGCCTATAGAGCTAAGATGGCACACCTCAAATGCACCTGCAGACGACTGTAGACGTCTTTTACCTGATGATGATGATGAATTTTATCTTCTCTGAATTCCAGGTTTTAAAGTCAGCAGTTGACTTCATCAAAACGCAAATATGCACGGTGGCCATTGCGTTGACTCTGTTCAACTCGGTGCGACTGCCGAGGGAGGCGTTCAGATATGGGGCTCTTCCTTACCTGGCGGTCTACTCGCTGTGGCTGGTCTTAGCTGCGCTGCCAGCCAGTCTTCTGCAGCTGGCTGTGGGGCAGCTGAGCCAGCAGGATCCGACCGGCGTGTGGAGGGCTGTTCCTATATTGAGAGGTGAGGTTGAGGGGTTTCTATTTTGTCCCACTGCTGGGGGCATAGGCGTCCTCTCATAATGAGGGCTAATTATAATGTAAGCCAAGTGAGAATTGGTGATATGCACACCATTGATTTGCGTCGCATGTTTACTTACAATGTTGTCCTTAATCTTAAAAACTCATGATGAATTTCATGGAGTGTTTCAGTTTGTCGTTTTTTTGTATCCGTTCAAAGACCTACTCATCTATTCCAACACATGAATCAACCGGTGAACTAATGATTGTTAAAACTCATATTGTTTTGTGATCTAGGCGTGGGACACCTGAAAGTGATAACATCCTACATTTGCTGTGTCTACATGATGATGTACGCGGCTCTATCGACGGCGTACTTGTTATGGATAGGCAAAGGGTCGTTCCCGTTGAAAGACTGCACGAAGCTGCAGATAACTCCGGTGAGTATTTTAAAGTAGATTTTCCGTCGTCATCGTCACTCAAAAGCGTTGCGACTCCCGTCGCAGCATTATGCTGAGCCGCAACCTTTTTGACGTTGGACAGCGACACACTAATTGTTATTTTTCCTTTTTTTTTGTTTTGTTTATTTTTAGTTGGGGCTGTTGTTGTCCTATGCGTCAAATAAATGTATTTTCTTCTTCTTCTATGTATTCTTTCTTCTCTCTTCTTTCTAATTTCTTCTTTCTTCTTTCTAAAGTACATTACCGAAGAGACCAGTAGACCGCAGGCGAGGATTTCTAGGCACGAGCCCAGTATGGCACTTATTGATCGAAGCGTGTATATTTTTTTTTTAAGCACAGACTATAAAAAAATATGGTATATTTTACATGGAGTTCCAAGTTCAAATAACACTGCACGTTATTAGATTTGTATCGAGCTACTGGACAGTTGAATGAAATTCAACACATCTCTATCTGGAGTTTGACTATCCGTCTTTCTCTTACTGTGTTTTTTAGAAAGAGACGGGTGGGTAGTCTTTATCGCGCGCGACACAGCACTTGCGCACTCTTGTGCTACCCGTATAATTCGTAACTTTCTAGTGACTTTTTAAAAATGTAATGGCGAGTTTGCGTATCATTTTTGAGAAAATATACATAGCAACCCGAACTTTGCTGAGGATCAGACATAAAAAGATAAAAGTTAACAATGTTGCAGCTTCCCTCTGGCATGTTACTTGAAACTTGAAAACAAAGCAATCAAGCGGTGAGGGCACTGTATTTATTAATCCAGCATTGGCTAAAGAAAAACTGATCAATTCTGAGAAGCCTCTATCAAGCAATTAATGAAGTTGATTCTACTATGATTGTCAGATCTATTATATTTCTTTAGTACCTAACATAGTTAAGTTAATGAGAAGAATCCTAAGCGACGGATTTTTTTTGTTTTTTACTTAAGTGACTATCAACGGTTTTACAATAGAATGTTCTATTATCTTCTACTATATAAAAATAAGTCGGGTTTTCCTTCCTAACGCTATAACTCCAGAACGCACGAACCGATTTCCACGGTTTTGCATTCGTTGGAAAGGTCTCGGGCTCCGTGAGGTTTACAGCAAAGAAAATTCAGGAAAACAGCATAGTTCCCGCGGGATGGCGATAAGCGAATTCTGCGCGGACGGAGTCGCGGGCAACAGCTAGTTGCTTCTAAAAATAGCCTGTACCAGTACTCAATTATATAATATGTATGTTCGTGATACAATCTGATAAGATTTAATTTATAACTCCTTTAATTTCTCAATCCAATTATTATAACACTCTTATTTCAATGCATTTTTTGTGGCTAATATGACTATATTTATTAAGTAACACAAAAGTCACAAGTGAATAATATAAAAATACATATAAGTATAGGAACACGAACAATCGAAACCAAAAGAATAGTCGTGTGAAAATAACGATCCTGCAGGACAAGCGCCAGGAACTCCCACTTCGTCAATGCTTGTTTTGAAATGTACATAAACAAACATAAATCATAATGTCTGTATCCCTTACGGTGTAGACAGAGCTTAGGGTAACAAGGCCTGAAAGCTACGTTTAGCATAATTGAAAAGTGTAGCTGTAAAATAATAGAGTATTATAATAATAGTGTAATAAAATATACTGACGCCATTGCAGTTAAAAAAGCATATTCATTGACAGATTAAGCGGAAAATTCACAATCTCTTTCACA
Source organism: Pandemis cinnamomeana (assembly GCA_932294345.1). NCBI lineage: Eukaryota > Metazoa > Arthropoda > Insecta > Lepidoptera > Tortricidae > Pandemis > Pandemis cinnamomeana. Next base: position 12,068,486 of record OW028710.1, on the reverse strand, counting down.
GCGATCAAGTTTCAAAGTTGCGTTGTTTCAAAATTTAAATGGCAGATGAATAATTTATTTGTTTTGATTTTCAGCACGGCTATGAAAACAAAATGAATGCGTCCGAATGTTTCAAGTAAGTTTTCACACTCCAGTGAATTTGTGGTGCGATATTGAATTGTGATTTTGGAACTGAAATTGTTTTATTTTATTGAATGGTACAGTCAGCGTCAAATAGTTCGTGACACCCAAAGTGGCCAAAAAGTTTGCAACACGACCTTATTTCAACTTAAACAGTGACGTGTTGCGAGCTATTTGGCTACTTTGGGTGTCCCAAACTATTTGACGCTGACTGTGTGTAGGTAGGTACCCAATTTTTTTAACGTTAATTATTTCTTGCTGACTAGTCTTTTTGTTGACTGTTCGAATAATGACATTCAATCTATATCTGTGGGCACAGTAGTGCCCCGCCAAGCCAAAAAAAAGAAGGCGGAACACCATCAAATAAATCGAAAAATAGTTTGCATATTTATTTATTTTCAAGACAATTTTTACACATTTGAAGTTAAATGTTGTTAAAATATACTGTTTTTTTCAATGGTCTTCTTCAAACAGAACATGCCCTTAATATAATCTTATTTTACCAGCCAAATAAAAGTATCCCTAATAAATTACACCCTAGGGACGTAAACCATTTCCACTCTAATTTAATGACACCTCAACCTGTATCGTTTTTTATTTCAGTTCAACATTTTTAGCGCCATTTACATTATATCCGCAGTACCTCGGGATAATGGCCATAATTATATTTATTTTATGGTTCTTCGTGCCCATTTTGTGAGTAATATCATTGTTATTTTATTGCTAACGAGGGTAGTAGTCACCTGGGTAGAGAGAGCAAAAACGATGACAATATGAACCGGTGTTATAATAGGAAATTACGAATAAGAAAGGTCGCCTACCATTAGAAAGAAGGTAAACAACCATGACCGGATTTATTTCAAAAAATATTTTATTAAAAAATAACAGCAATTTAGTGATTTGTTTTGTTAAGTAACAGTTACCGATTTTTTTAAAGTATTAAAATTGTTTTTAACAGACAAGATTCAAGATTTTGTATCTTCTTTCTAATATGAGAAAAAACACTAATTTTGATGTGGGCTTTTTCGTTCGAACGAAAGCCAGCTTCCTTGCGGTGGTACTAAGCCATGTTTGGTAAAAATCGGTTCTGTAGTTTGAAGAGTATCAGCTCTTTTCCAGAATGATGTAAGCCATTTTTGGCATTAACTATATGTTTTTTATTTACGTATGTGGGCATTTTCAAAAAAACATGAACCCTAGACTTTTTTCCAAAATGATGACATTTTGGGTTTTTCTGAATCAGAATTATTAGCACTATTTATTTTTGTAAAGAAAAAAAGTGTCCATTGGTTTTTTTATATAGGGCGTCACAAAACTGACACGAAAAAGATGTACGGGAAATTAAGGTAATCTTGTTGGAAAAAGGGTACACGTTTTTTTTTTAAATGCCCATATATTACTCGATTAATGTGTAGGGGGTTTTCAGTTCCTTTTTAATTTAATGTTGGCTATCTTTCAGATTGTACCGCCTCCGCAAATCACTGAAAGTATCCCTCAGTATACTGGCACCAGTGACACTGACATTTGCCATAGTGCTGTGTACATTTCTGTCTGACGGTAAAGTCCTGACTACGGTTCTCGAGTCCTGCCAGCAATGGATGGCGTTGTCGCAGCCTTATATTTGGCACAGCGCAATGGTTCAAGCTCTGTTGTCGACGCAGGTGGCTGGAGGATATTTGATAAGTGCAGGAGGGACTGTGTACAGGCATTCTGATGTCCGATGGTAAGTTATCTTAAATTTTAAAATAACTACAGATAATACAAATAAAGAAAAAAACTTAGGTAAGAAATATAATAATGGCTAACTGCCTACTATAGCGCCCCCTATAGCCTACAAGTGTAAACTTTGTGTAATAACATGCGCTGAGACAATACCTTGCAATACAATCGGTTTGGTAGTTTTCGAGAAAAATAGTAACAGACGCCCACACAAACAAACAAACACACAACCTCATGATTTTCACGAAAAAAGAGGGCGATTCACGAGGAAGTTACATGTATTTGACTATAATTGTGAAGAGAAAATAAATAAGTAAATAGCGTCTTATCTTATCTTATCTTAGTCTAGCGGTCCCTACGGATACACTTCGACCCATTCGTGGATATTTTGTGTAATCACCCCTCCTTCGCACTATTCCATCGCTTTTACCACCTCATTCATGAATTGGGCGATTGGGCGCAGTGGTAGTGCCTTGAAATCTCCTCGTTCTTGAGATGCCGAGGAGTTTTATTCTTAGTCTGGCGAGGGCATCACATTCGCACATAATGTGTTCCATTGTTTCAACCTCAAGTAAATAGCGCAGTACATGCGTTTTAAAAGTCGTATAAATGAGAGTAAAGATGGGTGGATGAAAAAGTAAATATCATGGGCTAGTTTCTACCAATTGATTTAAACCCAAACTTTCGACTTTGAGCAGTTAGTTAGTGGCATGAAAGTTTTTCGGAGGTTTGGTCGGGAGTCCCAGTAGTCTAATAAAGACGCTTGGCGCATATAGCCAGGCACTCGAAAAACTTTTTCATTTATTTATAGACTTAGGTGTTATGCTTCACTGTTACAAAAATCCTCACAAGAGATAGTAAAATTAATTAGTAAAGTTAAGTTTGTTAGGTATCCTCAAATGCTTCGGGCAATCCGAATAGAACAAGGCTTATTACCTAACTCGCTTGCAATCGCCATCGAGTTCATTTGACAGTTCATGTATGAATGTGACAGCTAGCTGATTCCGATGCCAATTGTCAGCCCATATGTGAAGTGTAGTTCGACTTTTTATCACAGTGGGGCCTCGAGTAGTAAGCCAAAGACTTTGTATACATTTTCGCTGCCATCAGATAAGTGCATGCCCCTGCCGGTATTCGAATCTGAACCTCAGGTTTCTTGTTCGGAGTCGCTAATCACCATGCTATCCGGTAGTACAATTGATGGGACATTGTTTTACTCGATGTAATCATGATGCTTATAGTCTTTACGTTATTTTGACCATGAAAGACTATACATACAGTGATGATCAGGTATTTTTCCCTTACGGAGTAGACAAGGCCTAATAACAATACCGAAAGGCCACGTTTAGCGTTATTGTGGGCGTAAAGGTAGAATCGGAAATCAAAAATAATGTGTTGCCGTCTCGCCTCTAACATGATTTCTAAGATTTCCGCCCATGAAACAAAGCACAATTTTTTGCAATGAATAACAAAAAGTCGGAGGATTTCTTCAAAATGTCTATGTCCCTAATGTAGGGGAAAATTTTCCGCAAATTGATTTAAGACAGTTTGAAAACTTTGTCCGTGCGCTCTTAGAATGCCATTCGGGTTTGTCTTGCTCTCTCACTCTCAAACCTATAAGAGCGAGTGAGACGGAAAGACTGTAAGAGCTCACAGACTGACAGACATTTGTTTTTTTTTTCAGGACATCAATAATGATAATAATAGTTAATTTAATAGCCGCTTGGCTTTGGGTATTTATGTGGGAATCAATAGGTGGAGAAAGCACAAAAGACACCAGCTTTGTATCTATACTAGTGTTAATATACCAGTCTTCGGTGGCTGGAAGAAGAGACAAGGAATGGCCGCTGTTAGCATTTGGAATGGTGTTAGTCTCAGGCATAATCACTGTGGTAAGTCATCAATATTTTGTACTAGCTGTTATCCGGGGCTTCGTTTCCGTTACAATTCTTTCTCTATAATAACATTCCGTATGCCGTAAGGAAAAGACATTAATAAAAAGAAATGCCGAATCGGTCCAGCCGTTCTCGAGTTTTGCTTGTCTTTGCTCTGATGTGGATCCGGTTTGATTATAATAGCTTTACTTTTTAGATTTTTCCATGCGTTTTGGTTCTATATCGTTTAAAAATATTGTTTCACAATAAGTTAAAAATAAACACAAAAATCGTGAAGTTAAATTCACGATTCATTTGATAGTGTTTATATTTATATTATTTTTCTTTGCATCACTGAACACCCATACAAGAGCTGTCACGATATTTGTTATTAAAATATGTCGATACTTAAGTTACTTATATTGAGCTTATACAGGTAGAACGTCGAGAAGAAACTCATTAGTAACAACCAGAAACTTGATAGGATTTCCAACAAAAACAACTATGATTAGCAGAGCGGTATTTTATATACTATAGCAGTTTAAACAGGAAATAGGTAATTTTATCATGACTCGAGTTACGTTTCATCGCTTTGACAAGATTTGACTTGGCCTCAAACAAAGCCTTTACTGTACCAGGCAACGTATAAAATTATTTATTTAGATGATTTCATACATCAATAAAGATCCAAGAATATGTTCCCTTAAAGGCTGGCAAAATACCGGTAACAGAACTCTCCAGCGGTCGTTGGTTCTTATGGATGTTGGCGGTCGCTTACCATCAGGGCTGCTTGCTCGTTTTTCTCCCTTTTTCCATAAAAAAATACTTGTTTTGTTCATAGTTGAAGAGTAGGCAGCCAGATTCAAATAGAGATATGGAGAAGGCTGACCCATTTGAGCCGAACAGCCTTCGCTGAAAATTAACAGAAGATTTTATGTTTTAAATACATACGTAGTTAGATATTAATCACGTCTTCATACCTAACGGGGTAGACAAAGCCCGGGGTGGCAAGATTTAAAAGCCGGTCGGCATTTTTTTTACAATACAATACAATACAAATACTCTTTATTGAACACCACAAATCAGTACAAAACAATACAGAAAGAAAGAACAAGGCAGACAATAGGCAGTCTTATCGCTTTATCTCTACCAGACAACTAATAAAAGACAGAAATAAGTCGGAGACAGTTTTTTCTCAAATATTTCATCATTGACATTGCATTTTAAGTTTAGTATGGATGAAGGTTAAACGAATGTCTGCAATACAAGTGTATATCATAGACTTTATTTTGGTAACATCCCTTCAATCTTACCCAACGTCTTTGTCAAGATACCTTCGCGGGACGAGCTAGGTAATCAAATTAGCTTCTAGAATAGACTCTGTATTATTTATGTAGCAAGATTTACGGCCGAAGTTTCAGTTCATCGCTCTAAGCAAACATCAGGTGCTTTGATGCATCGGTAATGAGTCTGGACTTTTAGAAAGATTAGCCCTAACGTCTTTATAAAGTTTTCGGTGGGTTTAAAAAAAACATGGATGTTGAAATAAAATGATTGTGTTACATCCTATTTTTTTGGACTTAATACTTTATTTTCTGTAGGTATTCACGGTACTTGTACTTATTTCTTGTATTGGTTGTCTGGAAGAGATCGCTATTAAGCGATAAGACCGCCTATTGTCTACTTTCAATCATGCTAAACGTGGCTTTAGGTCTTGTCACCTTAGGCTCTGTCTACCCCGTAAGGGATAAAGACGCGATTTATGTATGTATGTATGTATTGTCTACTTTGTTCTTTGTTTCTGTATTGTTTTGTACTGATTTGTGGTGTTCAATAAAGAGTATTTGTATTGTATTGTATTGTACTTGCTGTATTTCAAAGTATTAGGATGTGCTCATTTTTAAAACACCATTTCGAGATTAACGCCGTGTTGATGACTTTATATTTGTAATATTATCGAACGCTTAATTGGAGGTAGATGAAAATCAATTCAATAGTTAGTTAATTGTAGGTAAAGCTAATACAAAAGATGCTTTGAATATCCTCTTAACTAATAAAGTTTGTTGGCATCATAAAACTTTACAAAACATCTTTATTTTGACACATAAAAATTTGAACAGGTATAGAAAAACTGGTGTAAAAAGATACCCCCTTATTCATAAACACTCTATAGGCTAACTTAGCAATCGTTTGTCCATATCTGTGGAAGGTAAATATCAAAGTGACAGATAAGGACAAACGATTTCTAAGTTAGCAGAAGCCTACATGGCGTTTATGATAGGGGATATTCTTTTCTCCATAATTACCCTCAAATTGTTAACACATTTTCAACGAAGTGTATGTACCTATGTAAACTTTTTACTGTGCAAAACAAATATAACACAAATACAATTAACAAACACTGACATACATGCACAAAGGCTAACCTGAAATGCCTTTAAGGAATCTCTATCGCGATTCTACCCGAGCAAAACTATCCTATTAATTCGATATTGCACGAATAGGATAGCTGTACTTAGCGAGGCTTGGAAAATTAAGATTTTTTATTAGAAGTCCTACGCTCTTCAATTAAGTTTGTAGTAGATCTCTCTGTGAACAAACAGTCAAATGATATAATGACCTCCTTTCAGCTGATACTGCTCTTCCCTGTTTTCAACAAACTCTGCCGTGTCTTCAATGATCATTGGCGATTGACGGCAGCGACGTCATCAGCTCTTGGTACCACATTGACCATCGCTGTGCTGACGAAGGGTATAGAAGTAGCGACGGTTTTGGACGAGCTGGTGGTTCCAGTGTTGGCCGCGTTTACGACTGCTGTGGAAATTGTCGGATTTGTGTTTATCTATGGTAAGTTTTGAGAACATCCTGTCAAAAAAAACTAATCAGCCACCTGTGGTACAGTACCCAGCCATAAGCATTGCGCTTCGGTCTTTTGAAAGAGACATTTGGCGTTACGAAAGATAAGCGAGGCAACGCTCTACGAAACCGAAATTAGCCGAGAAGATCGATTTGCAATCTTTATGACCGGAAACTGTATGTACAACAAGTATAAGAGACAGTTTTTATTTAACTAGGCTTGAAGGTTAAAGTTTATAGTAAAGTAAATAATGATTCAGTAGATACTTAAATGGAGATTCCCTTCAGGCAGATGTTTTTGGCCATTTAAATCTGAATAAAGAGCGTTGAGAGCTCGCGCCTTTTTTCTAGTATTGAATGGAGTCGTAGTGCGCACTTATTTTATTATTTATTTTTATCTTCTGCGGGTGGCACCTCTATCCAGATCACTGCCAACGTCTTACTCGCTAATCCTGCTGCCAAGCAGCAGTGCACTGCCTTGTGCCGGCGTGTAAGACCGCCGGTGAAATTACTGGCACAAGAGGTATTCTATCCTAGCCCTCTACGCTACTATTACGGGTGTCTATGGATGGTGGTGTTCGCTTACCACCAGATGACCCACTTGCTCGTCTGCCTTCCTTGTCGTATAAAAAACTGTACTATAAAAAAGTGTGTAAGCATTCTGACTCATATTTATTTCCAGGCTGGTACTACCTCACCATCGACATAGAATTCCTCACTGGCACGAAGCTACCCTGCATCTGGATTATCGCGTGGTGGACAGCCCCTATCCTCATAGTCGGGGTCACAGGCTGGTGGCTGCGAACCCTGCTAAAGGTCTCGTGGAGCCAGACCATGACGCTCTGGCCTCTGGTCGGGGTGTTCGTCGGCTTACTGGTCATCGTCGTGATCATGGCCGCCATTGCTGTGGCCAAGGAAGAACAGTTTAATTTATTCTCGGTGAGTTCAGTTCAGTGGTGGTCTGTTACTAACCTATTGGAAAACAGAACAATATTAGCTTATGTCCACCTTGAGAGAGGCCGTGACGCTAGTTTCTTAGAAAGGACTGACTATAGATTCTATCGTGGCATATCGGAAGCAGTAGTTAGTTAAGGTATTATGCTCCTCAAGCAGTTCAGGGGTCCGAGAAAAATAAGAATCTTCTTTGGCTCACAACTGTGAAGGCAAATCACACTCAGCACCAGAACGTTGAGCTAAACCGTCATTTTTTCATTATTCTTAACTACAACATTCAAATTATCTTTTTCAGAAAATAGCATCAGCTTTCAACCCATCCCGGCTATGGGGTCCAGAAGAACCGATGGCCCGATACATTTGGATGTCGCAACGATGCAATATCGAACCAAACTCCGAAATCAACAACTACCCTCAAATCATTCCGAAAATAAACGAAAAATCTTACGAAGATTGGTTGAAACCAATAGATCACATACCAAATGGTAAACCCAACCTTACAAATGGTTATTTATCCAAAGATGAAACAGTGATTAAAAACGTAGACGTGCTATACACAAAGCACTCGATACCAAGAAGTAAGAAGAAAAAGAAAGACGATGAGAAATTTCGATCACCTAATATTTGTATAGCTAAAACTGAACTAGGAGGTCCCTTAGCTTGTAATTGCAATAGACATTTTACTCTTAATGTGCCGGATTTAAGAAAAGTTGAAGTGACGACTAGTCTTTAGATAAATCCGACAATATTTTGTTACAAGTTCAAATCGTACAACGAAGGTCTTGCCTAGTCTATTTATATTGATTCGATAATAATATAGTTAAGGATAAATTAATTAGGTTTAAGGAAACAAAATGTAATTAAAAAACAATTAAATTGATGTTTAAAAGGTGTAACAAAAAGTTTTATTTTCTATCACTTCCAATATTTATTCTGTTTACCTACCACTGTTAATTTAATAGAAACTAAAATAATATTAAAAAATAGGAATATCAAATGAAGGATAATTAAAACGAGACAGCCTAAAGAAATAAATATTGAGAAAAGAGCGAAGTTTTTTTTAAGAGAAGGGTCGTAAACCCGACGTGAGTAACTGTCAAAAGAAACTTTAGTTTGGGCCTAAGAAAAAAAATACGAAAATGATAATCGTTCGTAGAAAACGGGCACGGGTGGGAAAAAATGAGAAATGGCCCAAGTTTTTATCATAAATCTGGGGAAAAACTCTGGCAAGTATTACTTGGGAAGGCTCCTTCAGTTTCTGCAGTTAACTTTAAAAATAAGTTAAGAACGTTGGCACAGAGGTGAAAACTATTTTGAGATGGGATTCTTAATTTATATTTGGCTCACGATACTCGAATGGCGTCAGCTCGAAATCACTGCGGTTTAACGACGATAATCAAGATGCATCTAAATTTAATGGAGCCAAGCTGACTGTCGGTTTTATTGGGAAAGGTCAATGGAATGTTGATACTGCGTGTAGCATTTGAAGCGTCAATGACTGTTTTTACGGCCTATAAGTATGTAATAGCAACATTACGCTTTATAGCGCTTTCTTAGAACTAACATCAGGCCATTTTAACATTCATTGATTGTGATTAACTTTTTAATGATTCCACATCATTGTTAAAGTCTGAGAATAAAGAAATAAATATCAACGTTCCAATACAATGCAATACAATACAATAACTATTTATTGAACACCACATTATAACAACCATAACAGAAAAAAGGTATACAGAATATTACAAGGTAACAATAGGCGGCCTTATCGCTACAGAACTATCTCTACCAGGCAACCATAATGGACTGGAGAACAGAAAAAATTTGAGCAGGTGGTGCAATTTTGAATATATATTAATATAGTAAGCACTGAAAATACATAATATATTGTACATGAAATACACATTTATAATAAATGGAGATATAAATAGACACATACACACATACCTAAAAAAGCCAGCTGCTTACAAGATTCATGCTCAAGATGACAGATAGTGCTCCTACAATCAATACATTATGACGTTACAACTTTGATTTCGGTCTGACTTTAATGATTTTTCAAGAAACAATACTTGAATTCTCAAAAGCATTGTCAGGTCTTTGCTCTTTACTCTTTAACTAATGTATGTGGTTTTGCATAAAACTTATGCATCAATCAAGCTTTAAGCAAGTATAAAACAGGCATTCAAAGTCAAAACTTTACCCAAGTATATAAAATCAACGTTTCACCCAAAATACCTTCTAACTCTACAATTTCATTTTGGCTATCGTCCGAGGATTACCTGTCCCTGTTTAATATTTACAACTACGAGATAAGGCACGTGTACCACATCATTTCAGCCTTCAATTTTGTTTGGATCACCCCTAGCGCTAATGAAAATAAAGCTTACGCTTACAACTAGCCGTTGTCCGTGACTCCGTCCGCACTGAATTAAAATTTGTGTTAAACCTTCTTGTCTCCTACGCTAATAGTAAACACCTGGCCATTTTTGATACTGTTGATTTATAATTTGAATACGCTTTATTGTGTTCTATTATGTCAATTACTTGTCTCTGTACTCTCTTGTATTATTTTATTTTTATCCCTGCTCTGCTTATTTTACTTCAACAATTTGTATATCAGGTTTGACTTCACCCGACACTTTTAGCAATAGGGAATGTTATAATGCATTTAAAAATATCACATGTCTTAATAAAATATGAAACTGTCGGTCGAGAAATACGGAAAATATAAGAGTTTAAACTAAGTCTAAACTAGTAATTAGTCAGCTATTAGAAAGAGTTATCCGATATGACATGTGACGTCATTTGTCACAACGTCCATATAAACTTATTTTTTTGTAGAAAAAAATAGAGTTAAATCTTTGATAATAAATACCTCGGTTATAGTAACTAGATTGTTTTTGTTTAATACATATAAATTAGCTTTTAATGGAAGTCATGAAGAAAACACATGAAAATTCCCTATTATCGTTATATTAAGTAAGGTTAGGCTAGGCTAGCTGAAAGAGATCCCTTTAAGGGATAAGTTCGCCTATGTACATCTGTTTTTCTTATTAGCTGTAAAATCGAGTGTGTTTTAAGTATACATAAAGCACACATTAAATTACAACCAATCAACCAATTTACACTATGGTGCAATTAACGCTGCTGCTCAGCTACCGTCATAATGCCTGTTTTTTTTTCAAAAAAAAAGTTTTTCGAAACGATATTTAAGTTTCACAATACATTTAATGAGATCTTAGACCATAGGTTTACGGAATAGGTAATTCTTCTTCCATGCTGGTCTGGGAGCAAAGAAAAAACATAGAATGTACCAATTGCTTCTCTACCCGCGCAGATGGTAAAAGCCCATCGAGGGAATGCGCGAAGATCATAGGAATCGTGTTATAGGCGATGAGGCTAGCAACCCATCACTATTTTGATTCCATTTTCCACCAATACGCCCACAATCTTGCTAAATGTGGCCTGTAGGTACCTGTTACCTTAGGCTCTGTCTACCCCGTTAGGGATAAAGACGTGATTTGTGTATGTGTATGTGTATGTATTTTTTATTTATATTGTTTGTAGTAGAAGAGGAGACATGGAACAGAGGGAGGCCTATGCCAGAACATGGGTAAGAAAAAAAATATGTAGATGCAGTATTTAGATGATGAGTACTGGCTGCTATGCCAATACAAGGTTCTTTGAGTATTATTTAAATAAATGGTTTTCTCGTCAATTCATTTAATAAATGAACAAACATCGTAAGTAATAGCGACTAAGAAAAACAAAACTATGGCATCTAAAAGAATTGCGATGAAGTCGATTACCAACAAATACTTGGAAAATTTGAAATCATTTCCAGAAACCATAATTCTAAAACATGGTCTTAAAATAAAATAGTCTCAATTTCAATAAAACGTTTTCTTAATAAAACAAGTAACTAATAATTTATTCTTTTATGGAGACGGAAAAAAATCACGAGTCGCACAAGATAGATAAGACCGATAATGCCTTTTGCATTTAACATTTCAATTGGAAACTTCATTCGTGTTCGACGAATTGATACCGATGTTACACGATCCGATCTTCGTGAGATTTAGGGTTCTTTCGTTTATTTTTAAGAAACAGGGCGCCAAACAAACAAAGGGTTTATACGACGGGGAATGGTAAGACGAGCACCACCAGCCATGGAAACCAGCGACACCTCAGGATTAAAAGGTACTTTTTTTTCTAAAACATAATTTAAAAAGGTTTTCTTAAAGTAAAACTCTACTTCCCAAAAAAAACCTCTCGCTCGCTCTTAAATCTTGAGTTAAAATTAAAGAGCTAAGACGGAATACCTACCACGTGTACTAGTAAATAAGCAGTAAATTAAACAGATGTCTTTCGCCGGTACATAGAAATGACATTACTAGTGCTTGGCGGCAGTATTAGCCACAATGTAGAGGTAGTGGTTTGGACATATTGTTAAATACGGGGAGTTTTTTTCAACTATGGTCGTTCCCGGGTTAAAAAGAAGAGATAAGTAAAAAAAGACTAACGACTTAAAAACTAACCCCCTTATTCATAAAGGCTCTATAGGTTTCTGCTAACTTAGCAATCGTTTGTCCTTATCTGTCACTTTGACATTTACCTTTCACAGATAAGGACAAACGATTGCTAAGTTAGCAGAAGCCTACAGAGCGTTTATGAATAAAGCGGTAAGAATACAGATATTTAAATACAGAACGGAACCGCCATTAATAAAACGTAATTTACGCTTCGCAGCCTTTTAATAAATTTCACGATGCTATTTATTTCTTTGCCACTTGACTGAATTGCTGTGAACAATAGCAAATTTTACGAATTGCGTTCGTCTTTTGCGTTTAATTATTTTTCTTTGTCAATGGTCACATTTATTTGGAAAACATTACGCTTAACATAGTCGATAAAAATTATAGTCACAAAGTGCTTACGAATATCAAGAAAACGATTTGAGTGCAAGAACATGCGTTTCACTAGCGAGAGTGGAGCATAAGATGAACAATTAAGTTTAAAAAAAAATACAGTACAGAATAACAATAAGATAATGTTGTTAAATAAATATATGTGTAGTGTTTCTAGTTGTAAAGCATCAATATCTAAAGTCTTACCCCCATAAATGCTCTATAGGCTTCTGCTAACTTAGCAATCGTTTGTCCTTATCTGTGAAAGGTAAATGTCAAAGTGACAGATAAGGACTAACGATTGCTACGTTAGCAGAAGCCTACATAGCGTTTATGAATAAGTAAGTAAGTAAGTAAATAAATGTATTATAAAAAGGGGGTTAAAACTTTATTAACTTCAAACTGATGATCATTTCTCACAAAGACTCCGATTAGCAAAAAATACGCACCAAAATTCTTAGGTTCGTGATAACCAAAACAGTTCCAACAAATAAATTAGGACATTTTGGGAGGTTTGTTATTTAACTAGTTTCATTCACTCCACCTACCCGCATTTTTTTTGCAAATCGGAATCGCAAATTTATTCTGATCTCACTTGGAATCGATTTTGTATGAAAGCCTATTTCGCAACGGTAAGTCTGCGGTCTTTGACTTTTCTTTATAAAATTATGCTTAAGGTAACCTACCCGCTAAGTGCCTTTTCAGGCACACAGCCATTATAACAACACCCTAACCCCCCAACATCTCATATAACCGCCTAAAAACTCAAAACAAATAACCATACCATTAACTTCATGGACACATTAAGGTGGGTGTACAGTGGCGTAATGGAGGCGGTATAAGAAATCTCCGCTCGTGAGTTACGGCCACATTTGTCCCCGCCGTGTGACCTGGCTTATCTGATCGTGGAAGGAGCGCTAAAATGTACTATTATAACACCACTGTTTTTTGAGTCACAAGTGTAAGTTTACATACATACATGCATACATTTATATCACGTATTTTTCCCCAACGGGGGTGACAGAGCGATGGGCGAAATTATTAATAATAATGTAATAGGCGATGCGGCTAGTAACCCATCACTATTTTGATTCCCCTTTCCACCTATACGCCTACAGAAATACATACATAAATCACGTCTTTATCCCTTACGGGGTTGACAAAGCCTAAGGTAAAAGACCTAAGATACGCCTACAATCATGCTAAATTTGACCTTTGAGTATTGTTGCCTTAGGCTCTGTCTACCCGTAACAGATATAGATATGATTTGTGTATTTATGGATATGATCTTTCCGATCGCTTTGGTAGAGTAAAAAAATAACCCAGTGCGATTAAACTCACAAAATAAACACAATACTAATTTTACCTTTTTCTGTGTGTCTACCTACTCTTGCTTAATACTTATGTCCTGTCAATCGTTCAAAGGTTAACTGGAAGAGATCCCTTTTAGGGATAAGTTCGCCTTTGTGCACGTGTGTTGTCCTGTATTCATCTTTTTCTTGTATTTTATGTACAATAAAGAGTTATACATACATACTAATTACCTAGATAATTTGCTGATCGTGAACTAGATTCAGCTGTCGAACTACATTTTTTATTCATGTTTAAAAAAAATAGCGATAAATGCAGCATTTTACCGCTTCCACTTTTATAAGACGTCATTATTAGTTGTCATTAATCCGGGTAACGTCGAGGCCCGCGACAAAAGGCACAGTGCGTTTTCCTCCTACCTTACATTTCTTTTTAGGCCATTTATGTCCCAGTATATAATAAAAATAAGATGGTTTTTATCATCCTGTATTTCGCATATTTGTTCGGGAAAAAAATCTAGAACTAGAGGCATTATTATTTGACGCGCGGGTGCTCGTGTTTTGCATCTCTTTCTGTCTTAGTCGTCCTGTATTTCGCATATTTGTTCGGGAAAAAATTCTAAAACTAGAGGCCTTATCTGACGCGCGGGTGCTCGTGATTGAGTTTGCTATCTCTTTCTATCTTAGTCGTTTACTCCATTAAAGGTCTTCGCACATTAGACCAACTCCACGCCAATCCGACACCAACTCAAATCACACTCTCGATGAGTAGTCAACTAGTTGATCCACCCAATGGTCACTAGTGGGCAATGCGTTGTCAACGAGTGGACAACGCGGTGTCAACGAGTGGACAACGCGGTGTGCTGGCAAATGGTTGCCCGTCACGCGTCAGTCGCAAACGCATAGTCGTTGCGTGGACGACGTGTGATCGTTGCGTGGACGACGTGTGGTCGTTGCGTGGACGACGTGTGGTCGTTGCGTGGACGACGTGTGGTCGTTGCGTGACAAACGTGTCGGGGTCGACCTTTAGTGTACGACGCGTAGGCGTTGTACACTACTTTATAATCATTTTTTGAAATTAAACCTAGAACATAATATGACAGAGGGCTTAAATTTCAATGTCTAGCATAGAGTCGAGTCGCCGTTGAGTTGGTCTAATGTGCGAAGACCTTAAAGAGAAAGGAATGGTGAAACAAACTGTGTTTCCAAATGCGTTACACAAAAGGGCAATATTTCCGGGCTACACGTCACTACACGTTACTGGAAACAAGCCTCCTCTTACAATCAGAGGGCTTAGGTTACAGTTTCCACGCGGAACCATTGCAGATTGGGTACTTCACAAGCAGCAGGTGTGTGCAGGTTTTCTCACAATGTTTTCCTTCATTGAAAAACTCATAGGACATTTAAAATGTAATTAAGACTCGAGAAGTATGAGCCCGGGATGGAACCCGTGACCCTCTGCTGGAGAGGCCATAGGCAGTGGCGGATTAACGTATAAGCACTACAAGCACGTGCTTGGGGCCCCTGTTCTCCAGGGGCCTCCATCCTCTGCTGGCGTTTCATTTTATACCTACATTTTATCGAGATTCATCCACAATATGTCCGAAATCACAAGGCGCGAGCAGTCCGGGAGTGACTATTTTGTTGAACTATTTTGTTGAACTTTCATTTTATACTTTCTACCTTCCATTCCATTCCTTCCATTTCCATTTAAGCAATAGAGGGCCTACACAGGCTCTGTGCTTAGGGCCTCGGATATTCTTAATCCGCCACTGGCCATAGGCCAAACCACGTGAGAATCAAAAAGATAACTTTAACCATAACTGTAATATCAATTTGACATTCTGTCATAATTACACAAACGGATAACTCACGTATAAAAAGTCGAGTGATCCGTTATCCGTTTATGTGTAATTATGATTGAGTCTCACGGTAGTTTCATGTTGGAAGTTGACATTCTGTCAAAAATCCATGGTTGTGTTTAACATACGTACATAAATCACGTCTTTATCCCTTAAAGGGTAGACAGAGACTAAGGTAACAAGACCTAACGCCACGTTTAGCATGACTGTGGACGTATAGGTGGACAGGGGAATCAAAATAGTGATGGGTTGCTAGCCGCGTTGGCTATAACATGATTCATAAGATTTCGCCCATTCCCTCGGTGAACTTTTACCATCTGCGCGGGAAGAGAACTTGGAGCAACTCACGTTCAGCAATTTAAAAGAAAACGGCAAAGTGTGTTTCTTCTGAAAGGCAGCTGTAACTCCTTTCATGTCACAGGTAATGTGTGGTGGAGCTTGCTTTCTAGTAGGAGACCCGCGCGAGTTAAGGGTCAGGAAACTGCCCCTTTCCGTTTTGTCAGCACGCCGAAACCATGTCACCACTCAGCATGCTGACAAACCATATATTTAATATATAAGGTAGTAATAATTAGAATTAAGACATTACTGTTGTATCTTAGAACCTAGTGGTTACTCTGTTGGAATAAATAAAGTTTTTTTTATTAAGAAGTCCCGGATCAAGTACTTATTTGGCGCAGCCGGTAGGATTCCCGTCGCTGACTCTTCTACGTCACGGGCTCATTTCTGGATCGTGTCGTGTCGGTCATCTTACGTTTCAACGTTTCAACGGGAACAAACGAACAAACAAATTTAATAAGTCATCCACGAGGGACGAGCCACTGCAGGGTTCCAGACAGTAATCCAGCCTACAGGAGCAAATGGGAGTAGCAGCGGACCTGTGAGTAAATCTTTTCACCGTCCTTTAAACGCTTTCCTTTATTTTTGCCTCTCTTGTAATATATAACGTGTTTTGTGTAATCATATTTTACGTAAACACCGAGCGTGTCGAGTGATCAAATTTCATTGACACATTATTTAGTTTAGTAAAGAACAGATTTTTTTTTCTCTCTTGTGCTAAGATGGAGTCTATCGTACATGTACCCGGGGAAATGATCAAATTTATCCCGGTATTTTCAGGAAATGCCAGGAAATTAACAGCATTTATAAAAAAATGCGAGTATATTTTAACAAATTTTAAGGGCAATGGGAATGAGTGTCAGATGACTTACTTATTCCATTTAATTACAAGTAGATTAGATGGGGAAGCCGCAACCCTTGTTGGGGAACGGGATCAGATAGAATCCTGGAGCGACTTAAAGCAGTTGTTGACCCAACACTTTGGGGACCATAGAACGGAGGATTCTCTTGCCATGGAACTTGACGCACTGACGATAAATAGGGGAGAGAGTTATGAAGATTTTGCTACTAGAATACAGGATATTAGGAGTCTTTTATTAGCGAAGGTATCAGAAAACACATCCGACCCTAGTATTCGCGCGGCGAAACAGCATATTTACGGAAACGCAGCGTTTAAAGTTTTCCTGTATAGCCTTCCACCCTATTTAGGTAGATGGGTGCATATGCGAAAAACTTCAACACTGGAAGAGGCTTTAGAAATTGCGCTAGAAGAACAAAAGTTTCAAACAACTTTTGACGCAAGGAAAAACTCGCGAGTAAATAAAAACCCGAGGACGGGCCCTGTTAGTTATAATAACAGCTATCCAAACTCTTCCAGGCTGAACAACTCGCAAATGCAACCACATATGCCAGGGCCAAGTACCCCTATGATTAACCATAATGGTAACTTTAATTCATTCGGTAATTCGCAACAATTTAGGAATCCCCGTCAATATAGTCAGTCCGCTACATATCGTAACGAAAATCGCGGACAGCAGTTCAATAACCAGTCGGGGATGCACCGTCAGCAACCTATGGCCAATGCCCCGCGTATATTGCATAACAATGCAGCGCCAGTGGCGTCGGGTTCCAATACTGACGTCACAATGCGCACCGTCGCCTCACGACGACTTAATTATATAAATGATAGTAATAACGAGCACAATGTTAACATACAACATGGGAGGCCAGAACCATATTTGGACGAACCCGTGGAGGAAACATTAGAAAATTTTTTCCTCAGGGCCTCCACAACAGGGAACAGATAGTGTTGAACTGTAATAAACGTTTAAATTTGCCACATATTAGAATACCCGAATTAAATTCTGTTTTTATGATCGATACGGGGAGTACTAGGTCGTTTATAAGTCCCGAAGTAGCAAATAGATACTATGAAAACTGTAAGCAACAGGAACGGTTTGAGGTAGTAAGCACCCATGCGTCTAGCAAACACAACGAAGTGGTCACTATTACTCTGCCGAGAATTTTTCGAACACAGGAAAAACACAAGTTCTATGTCTACAGCGTTGACGAAAGATATGATGGGCTGATCGGAAGCGACCTGTTAAAACAATTGCAGGCTAATATAGACATGAAAACACAAACTCTGTCTACAAAAAACACACAGATACCGATCATTTATACGCCACCAATGAGAGAGACATATCTTTTGCCTCCTCGCTGTGAGCTACGAGTGAAACTCCCAGTTAACCTTTTGGAAGGCGAAGCTATTATTAATTTTAAGGAATTCGCTGAAGGGATCAGAATGCCCACCGCGTTGATATCATGTGTAGATGGGTTCGCCTATACAGTAATTCAAAATAGTACCGATATTGAACAAAATATGGTCGTAACCGCCCCATTTAAAGTAGAAGCGTACGATAGCTCAGAGATTAACGTTAATTATTACGATAGCAGCAACGATAGATTAGAGGAAATGCTCACAGATAATTTAAAGAAAAAGCTTAGATTTGAGCATATGAATAACGAAGAAAGAAAGGTAATTGAAAATATATGCCAAGAGTATAAAGATATTTTTTACTGTGAAGAGATACCCCTATCATTCACAAATCAAGTCAAGCACAGGATACGTACTAAAAACGAGGACCCAATACATATAAGAGCTTACAGGTTGCCACCGTGCCAAACGACAGAAATTAAGAAACAGGTAGATAAGATGTTAAGGGACAATGTCATTCAAGAATCCCACTCACCTTGGAGTGCACCGGTACATCTAGTGCTGAAAAAGCTAGATGCGTCAGGCGAAAAGAAATGGAGAATGGTGGTCGACTACAGACGCCTCAATGACATTACCACAGACGACAAATATCCACTACCGAATATTAACGATTTATTTGATATGCTGGGGAAAAGTATGTATTTTACGACTCTAGATCTAGCAAGCGGATACCACCAAATTGAAGTTCAAGAGGAAGACAGAGAGAAAACAGCTTTTAGCACCCCATTTGGACATTTTGAATTTAACAGAATGCCATTTGGGCTAAAAACTGCACCAGCAACGTTTCAAAGGGCTATGAATAACGTACTAAAAGGATTACAAGGCTTACATTGCCTAGTATACCTAGATGACGTTATTATATTTTCAAAAAGCTTACAGGAACATACTCAGAAATTACGAGCAGTCTTCGAAAGGTTCCGCGAGACAAACTTAAAAGTCCAACTCGATAAATCGCATTTTCTCAGAAAAGAAGTATTGTACTTGGGACACACAATAACCAGAGAGGGATTGAAACCAAACACAGATAAAATTGATGCAATCTTGAACTATCCGATACCCAAAACAACCACAGAGATCAAAAGCTTTTTGGGGTTACTGGGATATTATAGAAAATTCATTAAAGATTTTGCCAAGGTTACAAAGCCCATGACCTCCTGCTTAAAAAAGAAAAACAAAATAGTTATTAATGAGGAGTATAAGGAGTGCTTTGAAACCTGTAAAAAGCTTCTGACGAATGCACCACTTTTGCAGTACCCGGACTTCAATAAGGAGTTCATTTTAACAACCGACGCGTCAATCTGTGCTCTGGGAGCAGTATTGTCACAAGGATCAGTAGGGTCCGATAAACCGGTGGCCTATGCTAGTCGTACTTTATCTGATACAGAAACTAGATACAGCACGATAGAAAGGGAACTTCTAGCCGTGGTTTGGGCAGTGAAACATTTCAGGCCCTACCTTTATGGTAAAAAGTTCACCATATACACTGATCATAGACCATTGGCCTGGCTATACTCTCTTAAAGAGCCAAACAGTAAACTCACCAATTGGCGACTACGGTTAGAAGAATATAACTTCGATATAAAATATAAAAAGGGTCCACAAAATACAAATGCAGATGCATTATCTCGCATAAAAACCTACCCTATGGGGGACATAGAAACCAAAGATAGAGAAGTAAAAGTCTACGCTCTGGACGACGATGATGTATCCATGAAAGTTAATGTAGACAAGGAGCACGAATTCGACTTAGACGAATTTGTTAAAAAGAAAGCAACAGAAATACTGGGATTGAATGAAAACAGTGAAACAGAGGATGAACCAGAACCAGAGATAATTGAATTATCAGATTCGGCCACTTCCAGCGACGCGACTAAGCGGAGTCAACTATCAAGAATAATGGAAATTTCCGACTCTGACGACGGTGCCACCGCCCATTCAATTTCAAACAGGGAACACGAAGGCATCCCTATACTAAATGAAGCAATAGACTCCAAACCAAGACAAATTCTAGTCTTTACGTGGTTGCAAAACAGAATTAGCGTTTCAGATGTAGGTGACAAGAAACAGCACATTACCCAAGTACACATGCCTGTGAACAACGAACAATTAGTAAAGGAATTCCTGAAGGAATACGTCAACCCTAAATACAAATATTTCATCTATTTCGAAGACACCTCATTTCGGAAGTTATTCGCAAACGTTATTACATATTTATTTAAGAAAAACAAATTAAATATAATCGAGTGTACAGAAAGGATAGTAAACGTATCTGGCGACGAACAGGAACAAAGGCGCCTGATATCCCGATACCATGAAGGCAAAACCTGCCATAGAGGGATCAGGGAAACCCTCACGAAAATCAGAAGGCATTATTGGTGGCCTAACATGAAGGAGACCATTTCTGCTTATATTAATAGCTGCGAGCAATGTAGGAAAATGAAATACGAAAGGAAACCCATAAAACCTTTCATACAGCTCACTCAAACCCAAAACGCACCCTTTCAAGAAGTTTTTATAGACCTTTTATACATAGAAAGTAAATATTATCTGACTATAGTAGACGCTTTTAGCAAATTGGGGCAAGCTATTGGTATACCCAACAGAAGTACACCCGAGGTAGTACGGGCGTTAATTAAATATTTTTGCATGTATGGCATCCCAAGTAAAATTAACAGCGATTCAGGAGCGGAATTCAATAATGAACTTATAAAAGAACTTATGTCTTTATATAAAATAAACTTACACATTGGGACACCAAATAACCCAAATTCAATGGCTATTGTGGAAAGATTCCACTCCACTATCATAGAAATATATCGGTTGGCGAAGTATGAAAAAACTGAACTAGACGCAACATCCGTAATGTCATACGCTATTATGGCATACAACAACACAATTCATTCCGCAACTGACTGTACCCCGTTCGAAATAGTTTTTGGACAGACCGATTCAGGAAATGTTTTTGATATCGAAAGAGATCGATATATTGCACAAAAATTATTACAGGACCATAGGAAAAGGTTAAAAGTCCTATACGAATATATAGCAGATAAACTCATAGAAAATAAGGTAAAGGTAAGAAATAAGAAGGGCGGAGAAAACCCCCCACCCATAAAGCAGGGAGACGAAATATTCATGAAAAATACCAGAACTAGAAAAGCTAAAGAGCTGCCTCGCTACGAAAAAGCAGAAGTAATAGGAGAACCGGAAAGAAACATTATACCGGTACAGTTAAAGAAAAGAAAAACCAGGGTAGCGTTGAAAAATGTTAAACGACCTCCACAGGTGGTGCTGGATCATGTTGCTGGCCCTAGCAGACCAAGGAACAAGCCTGAAGATCCAGAACCTCGAGCAGAACCCAGGGATAGCTCCGATGAAGATAGGGACAGCAGTAGTGAGGAATAACAAATGGACTATTTTTAAGACTATAGATTTAGACTCAATTGGGATACAAGTAGAAAATAATTTTGGGGAATACATTAAGTTAAGGAATATAATAGATAAGCAATCGGAATTAAGAAGAGAATTTTTCGGTATTAAAGCCCAAATTGAAACATTCATAGAATTAACTAGAGATAGATTACAACAAATATTACCCTCATTTTCAGTAAGAGTAAAAAGGGGACTCATAAACCCATTAGGCTCTCTGATTAAAATTATTTCAGGAAATTTAGACAACGAAGACGCTCTAAGATATAACGAGGAAATAGACAAATTAAAACGAAAAGAACATTTGATCGAAAGAAAGACATCCCTTATGCAAAAAGCTTTTGATAAATTAATTAACATATCCGATACCATTAACCTAAACGTAGATCACATACACCATAAAACTTCGCTAATAGAAAACTTAACACAAAGTGAAATTAAATTATCTAACTCCGTCTCTATACTTAATAGCATGTATCAAATTCTTAATAACTTTCGAACAATTTACAGCGTCATCCAAGATATTGAGTCAGCAATTGCATTTAGTAAACTCCACACTTTGCATCAATCTATTATAAACTCAACAGAATTATACGATATTTTAAAAACAGTAAATAAACATGCTCAGCTGTTATATCCCGTTACGAAAGATAACTTAGTTAAATTAGAAACAAACATTATTCTTAAGTCTTTTGTTAATAATTCGACATTAGTTTTTATTTTAGAAATACCTTTAATTGATAGTGACACGTTTATATATTACAAGGTCATCCCGATTCCCATTTTTAACCCATCTCAACAAGTATCCTATATTATCAATCCACAATATCCTTACCTGCTGGTGAACAGATTGAAATACAGGTCCCTTAGAAGCCCCTGCGAACAGATCGAGGACGAGAGGTTCCTGTGCACGGAAGATGCTGTAGAACAATACCCGACTACAACCTGCATCGAACAACTCATGCAGCTCACCAACAACTACACCGCATGTCAACAAAAAGCAGTCCAAATTGAAGAAACACGAGTATTAAGAATCCTCGATGGAACCTGGTTGGTATACTCAAGGAAAGATATAATAATATCGGAAAGCTGCAACAACGAGATTCATAAGCAAGCACTAAGAGGCACCTTCATTATAACACCAAGCTCGAGCTGTGAAGCACAACTGGGAAACGTTATTATTAAAGCCCCAACTAACACAACTCTCAGCAGAATGTCAACGCCACCAGTACATCTACCAGAGCTTAGAAGAGCCACCCAGGACGAAAAACCGATGGACCTACGAGGAGTGGACTTCAGCGAAATCAAAGACCTTCTCCAGAGGGCCGCCATTACGGATGAAGACCTAGGAAGCTTGAACTACATAGTCAGTGACCAAATAAGTTTAGGGACTTTATTGTTATATGTGGGTGTTATAGTGTTAATATTAAGTTTTGGTAGTTATAAATTATATAAGAAAATTTTATTAAAACGGAATTATCTGAAGGCTTCATCGTCACCCTCAGATAACTCCTCACTTGGGGAGGGAGGAGTTAAGGGTCAGGAAACTGCCCCTTTCCGTTTTGTCAGCACGCCGAAACCATGTCACCACTCAGCATGCTGACAAACCATATATTTAATTTATAAGGTAGTAATAATTAGAATTAAGACATTACTGTTGTATCTTAGAACCTAGTGGTTACTCTGTTGGAATAAATAAAGTTTTTTTTATTAAGAAGTCCCGGATCAAGTACTTATTTCGCGCCCGTTTTCCGATCTAGTATGGACATAAAAATAGGTACCTACCTAGTTAATAAGGTATCCTAAATTGTTTTTAAAGTTTTGATGTAACCGTTAACAGTTCTTCAGTTGATTTCAGATCAACTTAGAACCTAACTTAACTTACTTTGGTGCTTTAAGTGTAAAACGAAAGACCAAGTTTCCATTAAGTAATAACTGAACTTTAATTTTGAATTACTTCTCTTGTTCTGAATAGACAAAATTCGATATAAAGTCAAGCTCAGCGCTAGTGATGTCAGAGTTTACCGATATACCTATTAAAAATTTTAAAATCGTTAAGAAAAAAATAAGAATAAGATTATTTGCAAAAATGTCATGGTGAATACAGATGAAGAAGCGTTTTGGAGCGTTACTTTGTGAGTTTCTTCCATGCTGGTCTGGGAGTAAAGAAAAAACAGAATGAACCAGTTGCTTCTCTGCCCGCGCAGATGGTAAAAGCCGGGCGAAAATCTTAGGAATTATGTTATAGGCGATGCGGCTAGCAACCCATCACTATTTTGATTCCCCTTTCCACCTATACGCCCACAATTATGCTAAACGTGGCCTTTAGGTCTTGTTACCGTAGGCTCTGTCTACCCCGTAAGGGATAAAGACGTGATTTAAAATCGTTTGGTGAAAGGAACGTATAAGCATTCATGCCATAACTGCTTTTATTCTAGTCAAATAGCAATAATGCTTTTCGAGAAAACATTTACAGTTAGTTTCCTATAATGTGAAAATTTTTAAAAATCCGTTTTCAGTAGGTACACTTTCAAGCTACAAAATAAAATTTCAATTCAAACTTCAGTGTAGTTAAGTTATTTAGTGTCTGACCGACCTTTCGGTTTCGGTGTCGGCAATAATTTAGAGATCCCACCCTTTTACCACTCATACACGAATCAATTTCACATAATTATCTGATTTATACTCAATTATTCGTCTTTGTTACATTGGTATATAAAACAGCGGCGAAAAAATACGGTATAGGGTTGAAGAGGCGTTAACAAGAGATACCAATTACACAATGTAATTCACCCTTATAGTTGAGTTAATTAATCATAGGAATCATGTTATAGGCGATGCGGCTTTCATTTTTTGCTATCTAAACGCCCATAATCTTGCTAAACGTGGCCTGTAGGTCTTGCCCACTTAGGCCCTGTCCCCGTAAGGCATAAAGATGTAATTTGTGTATCTGAATGTAATATAGTTGAGAACAGACAAACGGATCGACAATACTGTCAATAAATTTTGTGAAGTGCCACGTGGCTACCGAAAACCGGCTATCGATAAAACTTATCCACGTCCCATCACTAGCCGACTAAAATGTTCAACAGCAATTAAGAGTAAATCCGTAGTAGGGACAGGTGGTGTCTTATTAAAGTTCCCCGGACCAGTGAGCTCTAATTTATGTGACTACCAACCAGGAGCTTAGGGTTGCAACCAGCTACAGCTAGACTAATCATCATCATCTTCTTCAGCCTATACACGTCCCAATACTGGGCACAGACCTCTCATTCTGAAAGGGCTATAGTTCCCACGCGGGCCCAGTGCGGATTGGGAACTTCACACACCATTGAATTGCAAAATGAACACGATGGCGATTGCGAACGAGTTAGGAAATAAGAAGTTAAGTAAGTAAATGCTTTATTGTACAAATATAAAGAAACAGATGCAATTCACAAAAATAAAAATAACATTAATATTATGCACAAAGGCGAACTTAAGCGTACTGGCCTTGCGCAAGGTCCGTTTGGATCGCCACCAATTTCTTATTCGCTGATACTGCAGCCAAGCAGGAGTGTTTGTGCTTCTGTGTGGTACGTGTTAAAATATAAAAAGTTTGAAATGCGTAATGGATAAATACACATTATTGGTTCAAAAATTTTCAAATTTTTCAAAACGCAGCATTTTTTTTTAGAAAATGGCAAATTCACCAGATTGCTATAAGTTGTAATGTTCAGTTGGTTCGGTTTAATTGACATTAAATTTATTTAAATTAATTTTGTCATTGAAATTTATTCTAACAATATTTGGAATACCACCCAGAGAAGATCGATTTCCAAAAACACCCTTAGTAAAAAAGTTCAAATTTTTACCTGTACTTACCTAATCTCTTTTTATATTTTACTAGCGACCCGCCCCGGCTTCGCACGGTATATTATGCATGTATTATACAAATAAACCTTCCTCTTGAATCACTCTATCTATTAAAAAAAACCGCATCAAAATCCGTTGCGTAGTTTTAAAGATTTAAGCATACATACGGACATGGGGACAGAGAAAGCGACTTTATTTTATACTATGTAGTGATGATTGAATCAGGCGTTACATTGCGGAGTTCCATTTTAATTAAAAATATATATATTTACCTTGCTACTCCGCTACTCATAATATTAGTAGTGAGTAGCGGAGTAGCAAAGTAAATATTTTTTGTTTATGTTTAAAGATCAAAATGAAATAAATATTGTGTGAGTGCTAACCCTTACTTGTGGCTGCAAATGACTGACATCAACATTACAAAATGTTGCACGATTGAATTTTACGGTTGTGCAGGTGCGATAAATTGCGATAAATTAATTTTTTTTTGACATCCGAGTATACGATGTAAAAGTATGTGCAAACATCGGGAACACAAAGCGTTACACCAATTCACGAGACTAGTGTTTTTGTCACGAAATTAAATATTTTAGGTGGTAGTTTGCGGAGGTCCATTACAATTAACAAAAAATATTTACTTTGCTACTCCGCTACTACACACACAAATCACGTCTTCATCCCTTACAGGGTAGACAGAGCCTAAGGTACCAGGTACCTACAGGCCACATTTAGCAATATTGTGGGCGTATAGGTGGAAAAATCGAATCAAAATAGTGATGGGTTGATAGCCTCCTCGCCTATAACATGATTCCTATTATGATCGCCCATTCCCTCGATGGGCTTTTACCATCTGCGCGGGTAAAGAAGCACCTAGTACATTCTATGTTTTTCTTTGCTCCCAGACAAGTATTGGAAAAGGCCGCTACTAACGTGCAATACCTATAGCCAAGCCTGTGCGAAATATTATTATGTTGTTACATATAAAAAAAACCTACTCTTGATTTGGCTTGGCTTGAATATCTTGCACATAATTAGCGGAGTAGCAAGGTAAATTTTTGTTCACAAATTTAATGATTACATTTTTAAATTAAAGAAAAGGAATTCCGTATTTTTGTTAGACAGGACATCGTCATTTTAAGACCATTTCTAGTGACGTTATGTCCTGGAATATTCATTTTTCATAGTAAACTTATAGGGAGGTGACAAAATGACTAATGATTAATTCAGAACAAAACGTCCCTAAAAATTGACTAAAAATGATGTTGATGTCGCTAAATTTTGACTAAACCGAAAATGTTCCTCACTGGTACTATGACTAGTCTTATCTTTACTAATATTGTAAATGTGAAAGTTTTTGAGGATGGATGGATTTTTGGATATTCCAAATTTTTGATTTTTGAAACTTACATACACTTTGTTATAATTACATTAACCAAAATCAATACATAGCATATTCTCTATTGCGGAAATCTGCATAGTTCTCTTGAGATAGCAGTTAACACTTGAGTAGTCGCTAATGGGTCTACAGGACCCGGTTCAGTTGATTATAATGAATAACTTTTTCGTTTTGCACTACGCGACGTTGTCGTTCTATCTACCTTCCAATTAATATCTTGCGAGTCGCGTCGTCGCCTCGCCAATCTGTCTGCGCGCCGGATTTGTGACCGACGGACGTAAAAGGTAATGCATGGGTCTACTGGACCCGGTAGCGACCATTTACGAAAGCAATAATTTTGTAAATGGGTCCGCTGGGACCCAGTAGCGACTATTTTGTGTACTCAATTTTAATATAGTTATTTAGGACATTATATTAATGAATCTATGTTTTTTTTAGCGCAATCAATAACATTATTTTTAACTTTATAACATAAAAGAAAAACAAATTAAATGAACCTAAATTTAATTAAATTAAAGCAGGTTATCTATGTTTTGTTTGAATATTGGAGATGATTGATTTGCGGAGCCCATTGACGCATTTTTATATAATACAACCTGATCTGTTTTTGTGATTTTTAATAAGTATAAAATAGTAGTTTAAGAAAATTTATTAAAAATAAATACATTAGATACAATAATAAAAAAAATGCCAAAAACTTAGATGACATGTGGCATTTACATTTATATAGTTACAAATTAATCTGTTTTTGTAGAAATTCACTAAATTCAACTGTTGATTTTTACAAATACTGCTGTTTTAATAAATTTAATTACCCTTTAATAGAATATTTAACTTACATTAAGATAATTTTGAATACTTCTTAGAGTATCCGCACATAATTTACTGGGTTCGCAGGACCCGGTAGCGACTGTAAGCGTTTGAAATAAGGGCGCGACTACTTAAGTGTTAAAAAATACTTCGAATATGTCACGGGCCACATTTATAAGAATGTTTACGAACATTAAGTTAAAAAGTTTATGTCTGGGTTTAAAATGACGACGAAAAGGCAGTTAAAACCATTAGGCTTCAAAATGCATACAACTACGCATATTATACGTAAAACTCATGTTAATTTTAATCTAAAATTGCCGAGTTGCTTCTATCTTTGTGTTCGAAAACTAGTGCATGAAATCCAACTTGCATAATACACCCCCGGGTTGCACGTTGACGTTCAAGAGACAGTCTTAGGAAAGTTTAGTTTACAAGTAGCTATACGTGTGACTTTCGTGCAATTAGAATAGGTACCCTGGGACAAAGTCGGACGGGTAAGTAAATTATTAAGCTAAGTTGTTAAGTATGACGACTTTGTTTTGTGTATTATACTAGTCGTGGGGCTAGGAATCATGTTATCGGCGATGCGACTAGCAACTCATCACTATTTTGATTCCCCTTTACACCTATACGTCGACAATCACGCTAAACGTGGCCTTTAGGTATTGTTATGTTTGTGTAATTAGTCGTGGTAGTTGTTTTGTGTAGTAAAAGTACGTAGACCGATTACACAATTAAACTCGTATATGCTATTTTGTTTTATTTATTTAACTTCGTTTCATTATATTTTGTGGGAAGGACTATTCTCTGAATCTACCAAAGCAATTCGAAAAATCATTTAATTTGTCTCACAAAATTGAAGTTCTTCCATGCTGGTCTAGGATTAAAGAAAAAACACAGTATTTAGCAGTTTGCTTCTCTTATCGCGCAGGTGGTAAAAAGGCCATCGAGGGAATAGGCAAAAATCTCAGGAGTCATGTTATAAGCGATGCGGATAGCCAGCCCATCACTATTTTGATTCCCTTTTCCATCTCTACGCCCAAAATCATGCTAAACGTGGTAAAGACCTAAAGGTCTTGTTACCTTAGACTCTATCTACCAGTAAGGGACAAAGACGTGACATATGTAGGAATGTATAAATTTGAAGTCCGAATATAGTTTTTTTTGTTATAAAGCGTTTTATTTCTGCAACAGCATTTTGTTTTACAAATATAGCACACAAAGAGACCAGGACGTTTCGAGACCAAATAGGAGACGTTTTGGAAAAAGGTCAGGTCAGGAGTACCCGAAACCGACTAGCATGTATGAAAAGACTGATGAGTATGGATGAAGCGAAAGAGATATGTCAGGATCGTAGCAAATGGAACAAACTAGTAGATGCCTACCCCTGTGGGAAAGAGGCGTGACGGTATGTATGTATGTAGAGACCCGGAGTAGGCGTAAACGTAATGACCCATTAATCTATCATCTGTTACAACCAGAGATCTGACAAATTTGCGTCATTGCTCGCAATAATGTGGACGTGGACTCAAAAATTAATCAAATAGTTAATCATTTCATTAATTTCTCGAAATAAAATTTGAACTCCCGGAGATAAAAATTTACACATGCATAAAATTATTAGCAAAATGTTAATTAAAGTGGCAGTTGTCGTTCTCGTAAATCTTTTTATATAATAAAGAAATCACGATCCTGCTAGACATAATTATTATTTCTGACAAAAAAGTTTTCTAGTTCTTAAGGTATAAAACCTCCGTGGATATAATTATACTCCACTCCTTGTCCGAGACGGTTTACTATGTAGTCACGCTGATTGTACAGCGCCAGTCACTATGTCTAAAGATAAAAAAAAAAAACAAAACGCTCTCGTTTGACAGCTATCTGACATGGCGTCATTACGTTTTTAGTGCGTGCGCCGGTCACCTTTTTTTCTCTCGTTTGTATTGTTTTACTCTATATTTAAGTTAAGATGTACCTTCACGAATGTTAATTACTCATTTATGTTTGCTAATGGATATGAGTAAACATTGTACAGTGATCAAAAGTGATACTGGGACAGAAAATCACAGGTTTGTTATCGACTGTTCGGTCCATCGTTTTGCATTTTAGAATGCATGGAAGGTATGTGTTTTGGTTCTTTCTAATCTTGTGCATAGCATAATAAGATAACACATTGCATTATAACAGTCGGATATCACTCGTTTTAATTACCTATAGCTATTAAATTAATGGTGTATGGGTTCTGTGTTGGTTATGTTTTGCGTTTTGTTTCGGCCATAAACAATAACTATGCTGCCCTTGAGTGTTCCTAAGATAATCGGTTATGTTGGCAAACAGTTTGTTGTCTCTGTTCGGTATCTGTTGAAAACTTTTCTTTTTTTTTTTTACTTTTTTCTTTCCCCCGAAAACTATTAACGGTTTTCTGTCGTGTATGGCTTTGCTTTCGTTCGCGTGTTCTGTGCAAGTGCCCGAATTCTCTTGAGTTGTTATTGTTAAGTAGAAGAAATGGGTAAAAGAAGCAAAAAAGAAGATGAGGCGGGCATTAGGAAGAAAATACGACGGTTAGAGAAGAAACTGGAACGAATGCCGCCAACTGAACAGGTGTCTCCGCATTCTCCTAGGCCAGGAACCTCAAAGTCGCCCTCGCCACCACCTGAGAACCCAATGTCGGGCTCGGAACCATTGCCTGTGCCACCTGTAACAGAGCAGGAACAGGACTTGGGTATGTGCACTCTTACTGTGTTATGGTTAATACCTACTCCAAACTTAAACGAAAATCGGTCCTAAAATTTAAAATGTGAGCCTGTAATAAGAAATTAATGTGCACTTTACACTTATACATAATTTCATGCGGAGTTGGTCTAACAAAATATTATTGTGCGCCATCACGAGCGGATGGACAGACAATAAATTACTCTATTGTGCGCCATCACGAGCGGATGGACAGACAATAATTACTCTATTGTGCGCCATCACGAGCGGATGGACAGACAATAGTTACTCTAGTGCTACCATGCAACAGTTAGAAATCTGTGCCTTTCTTTATTTTTTATTTCTTTCTAACACATTTAAACTCATTCCAGATGAAATTGAGTTACCGGACGAATTCCTACAAGCCTTGGGTAATGAAGGTCGGGACATCATAGAAATGGGCGATCCTATCAGACCCGAGTTGACAGAGCGGTGGTCCGGAATCATCTGTAAAGGATTAGGAAAAGATGCTAAGGAGCTTATAGTTAAGAAATATCCAATGCCACAGAACTTCCCTCGTTGCAGGGCCCCACTGATGAACCCTGAGATTACGGCAGCATTGTCCGGATTGGCCATAAAGAGGGATCGTAGAATTATGGCCCGCCAAGAGCTTACAGGCAAACTAATGACCTGCCTCGGTAAGTCATTAACTAATGTTCTAAAAGGCAACTTGATGACTAAAACCCTTATAGAAGAAATAAGTGATGCAGCCAAGATGGCGGCTGAGATTTTTTATGAAGATTCCTTATCACGAAGATTTTTTGCTCTTGCTGGAACTAACCTAAACGTTAAAGAGGCAATTGAAGAATCAAAGCCAGATAAATACCTTTTTGGCGAAGACTGCTCTGAAAAAATCAAGTCTGCCCAGGCAGTTAAAAGGACAAGTACCCAAATTAAGTCATCAGAGTTGGGTAAACCACCATCAAAAGGCCCTAATCAAGTGTCGAATGTGAAGAGACAGGGAAACTGGAGAGGCCCACCGCAACGCTATCAGCAACAACCTCTGCGAGCTCGCGGTGGGCAACGAACACAGCCATCGAGGAAATTTCACCAGAACCAGAATCCAGCTCACCAGAGGGACCAGAGGAGGAATCAGCACAAATTCAGATCCAACCAACGCAAACACTATTAACACAGGTACATGCCGGCAGGCTCAGTTTATTCGCTAATAATTGGCTTGAAATAACAGATGATCCTGTAATCTTAAGTTGGATACAGGGATATGAAATCCCATTCAGTACAAGGCCTCCATCATTTCAAACCAAAGAACAGCACTGGTCCAGAAATGAAATTGATATTATTAAATTAGAAATTCAGAAATTAACCGCATTAGGTGCAATTTCATCATGTACATTTTGTGCAGGGCAATTTACTTCACCTATATTTTTAGTGCCCAAATCAAATGGGTCATACAGGTTCATTTTGAATCTAAAAAGGTTAAATAAGTACATAGTAACAGAACACTTTAAATTAGAAGATGTAAGAACAGTATGTAAGTTGATTACAAAGGACTGTTATTTAGCTACAATTGACCTTAAAGAGGCTTATTTTTCTGTACCAGTTGCCGAAAAGTGTAAAAAATATCTTAGATTTACATTTAATGGGGTACTTTTCCAGTTCAGCGCTTTACCTTATGGCCTATGCACTGCCCCCTTTGTTTTTACAAAACTTATTAAGCCAATAAGCACTTACCTCAGAACTCAGGATATTTTATTAACATGCTATTTGGATGACAGTTTGTTTATTGGAAACACGAAAGAGAAATGCAAAAAAGATGTGGAAACTGCTTGTAATTTATTTCAGGATCTAGGTTTTGTAGTTAATTATGAAAAATGTTCCTTGACACCTAGTAGGATGTGTAAATATTTAGGATTCAATATAGATTCATCAAACCTTTCTTTGTCAATACCACTTAAAAAGCAAATGCTAATCTTAGAAAAAATCAAGGATTTTAGACAAAAAATTAGTTGTAGTATAAGAGCATTCTCTCAGCTAATAGGTACAATTAGTTCTACCTGCCAAGCTATCCCATATGGTTGGGTGTATACTAAACTATTAGAAAGGGAAAAATACTTATCACTTCTAAAATGTAATCAAAACTACAATGCCATGATGCCTCTCCCTTCAATAGTTAATAAAGAACTAGAGTGGTGGTCTAACAACATTAACAAACATAATAAAATAAAACAACATAATTTTGTGCTAGAAATCCACACAGATGCAAGTCTCACAGGCTGGGGGGCTGTTTGTAGGGACCAGAGTGCCTCTGGCTCCTGGTCAAGCTCGGAACAAAAACAACATATTAATTTTTTGGAGCTGAAAGCTGCTTTTTTGGGGCTTCAATGTTTTGCTAAGGACTTGTACAATTGTGAAGTGTTACTAAGAGTAGACAACACAACTGCTGTAGCATACATAAATAAAATGGGAGGTATACAATTCCCACACTTAAACAGTATTACAAGAGATATATGGCAATGGTGTGAGGATAGAAATCTTTGGCTTTTCACTTCTTATATAAACACTAAAGACAACTTCGAAGCGGATAAAGAGTCCAGGAGAATTAACATAGAATGGGAACTTTCTCAAAAAGCTTACACTAAAATACTGAAAGAATTTGGACATCCGGAAATAGACCTGTTCGCCTCGAGAATAAATAATAAGTGTGATAAATTTGTTTCTTGGAAACGTGACCCTGAGGCCTGGGCAGTGGATGCTTTCACCATCAGTTGGAAAGATTTCTTTTTCTATGCCTTCCCACCTTTTTCTCTAATTTTGAAATGCGTTCAAAAAATTCGTATGGACAAAGCCACTGGTATTTTGGTCTTTCCATACTGGCCATCCCAACCATGGTTTCCACTTGTTCGTATGTTAACTGTAGGCGAACTTCTAATATTTGAGCCAAACATAACTCTTTTATCCTCCCCTTTCAGGGAAAGTCACCCCCTCCACCACCAGCTTACCCTGGCTGCAGGAGTGTTGTCAGCCAAGCATACATGAGACGAGGTACTCCCTCGTCGGCCCTCGAAGTTATGCTGAACTCACTTTCTAGCAACACCATGAAACAGTATGACTCTTCACTTAGGTCCTGGTGGACTTTCTGTACTAATCATAATTTAGATACCTATCAAGCCTCCATACCATTCATTCTTAAGTTTTTAAGTGAATGTTTTGATAAGGGTGCATCTTATGGCACATTAAATTCAACAAGATCGGCCCTCTCCTTATTAATGGGACCAAGGATAGGGGCTGATGATAGAATTAAGAGATTCATGAAGGGGGTTTTTCGATTCAAACCCCCAACTCCCAAGTATGATGTCACATGGGATCCAGGAGTAGTTCTAAACTACTTGGCAAGTTATCCAGTAGTAGATATTTCATTAGAAAAATTAACTAGGAAAATTGTTACAATACTGGCATTAGCGACAGGTCACAGAGTGCAAACACTTTCATTAATAAAATTAAAAAATATTAAATTCAATAACAATGCAGTACAAATATTTATACCAGATATAATTAAAACATCTAAAAAAGGCAGGCTCCAACCAATTCTCAATCTAAAATGCTATGAAAATAAAATTGAAATTTGTCCGGTAACCACACTGAAACATTACATTGATATGACTAACCCCCTAAGGAAAGAGATTGATAAATTAATACTGACATATAAAAAGCCATACCATCCTGCATCCACACAGACTATAAGTCGTTGGATAAAAATGACCATGGAGGAGGCTGGAATAAATATTAATATTTTTACAGCACATAGCACTAGACATGCCTCCACCTCAGCTGCACTTAAATCTGGTATCAGTATAGATCAAATTCAGAAAACTGCAGGTTGGTCTGAAAATTCTGTGACCTTTGCTAGACATTACAATCGGCCAATTATCCAGAACACTAGCTTTAGTGAAGCAGTTTATCATACTACTCTTGGGTAATAAAAACTTATTGTGGAGGTTCCCTAGAATGGATTTGATTATTGTCTTTAAGTAATTGTTACCATGGCAAGACGCCACCAATGGAAATTATTTTGTTGTTCTCGCTTTTGTTCTTATTGAAGTAATAAAACACTTATTTTATTTTTATTTTTATTTTATTTTTTCATTTATTTATTTTTCCCCTGAATTATTTATTCACAACCCAGGCTTTTAACAGCTACATAGTAAACCGTCTCGGACAAGGAGTGGAGTATAATTATATGATTAAACGAACTTACCTGAAGTGAAGTTCTATCATAATTATACGTAGCTCCTTGTCCGAGACGGCAGTCCCGAAATCCCTCCCACTAATATTTTGATATTATCCCAAACGGGGTTGTTCATAGATGCATAAATCTTTAAACGCAATGACGCCATGTCAGATAGCTGTCAAACGAGAGCGTTTTGTTTTTTTTTTTTATCTTTAGACATAGTGACTGGCGCTGTACAATCAGCGTGACTACATAGTAAACCGTCTCGGACAAGGAGCTACGTATAATTATGATAGAACTTCACTTCAGGTAAGTTCGTTTAATCATATAATTATTCTTAATTTATGTATTTTGACATATTTGCTTAATTTTGGAGTCATGTCCACATTATTGCGAGCAATGACGCAAATTTGTCCGATCTCTGGTTACAACAAATAAGCATTAAAATCAACGCGTACCTCAAAATTTATGACATGCCTAGGTTATCCTCAATGGCAGTAAATAATTCGCTCAAAGTTTAGCGGCGCAACTTTGTACAAATGGCGCGGTTGGGTTTGGCGCAAATTTGGCAAATGGTGGTAAATAGCGGGTAAAATAAACTTAGCGGCGCAAAATTTGGCCCAGTCTCCATACAAAGTTATATATTGCATTTCGGCAGGTAGTTGGATTAGTTTAAATGTTTTTTTTTACGTAAAAGCCCATCTAGGGAATGAGCATAAGAATCATGACTTTTGTAGGCGATGCGGCTAGGCAATCCATCACAATACAAGACAATAACTCTTTATTGAACACCACATAATAACAACCAAAACAGAAAAAAGGTATACAGAATATTACAAGGTAACAATTGGCGGCCTTATCGCTACAGAGCGATCGCTTCCAGGCAACCATAATGGACTGGAGAACAAAACAGGTCTGAGCAGGTGGTGCAATTTAGAATATATATTAATATACTAAGTACTGAAATACATATAATATATTACACACACTACATCACTATTTTGATTGTCCTTTCCATAGGCCCGCAATCATGCTAAACGTGACCTTTAGGTCTTGTTACCTTAAGCTCTGTGTCTGTGTGTGTGTGTTTTTAAGGACTTATATTCCACCATCACCACCTCAACAGTTGGCAGTCCACCATTCGTTTCTCGCGCAACTTCTTACCTTTACCGCGCAACTTTCTTATCAGCTAGCGGCAACACTTTTTCCGGACCGGCACAACTTAAGGATCTTCAAAGAACGAGCCTATTCTTTTTAAGTCCGTTTCAAAATCGAGCTGCAAGATTCCCGGCACATACATAATATGGCAAGTTAAATAAAACCTTGTCATTGTAAAAACAGTAACTCCTTCTAGCATTTTCCTGATTTCAACATTCGCTGTCTCCTCCAACTTCAGTCAAGCCCGAACTGCGTTTCGCGATTGTTGCAATCCCCCATTCCGGTCTATTCCTGGCCACCCATTCGCGGTTCGTTAACTTTGTTATACGAGTGTTCTGTACTTAGTTCATGATTCCGGTGCGAATTAACCTGCGCCGGTTCAACTGCACCAAAAAGACTAAAGTCGCTGGGGTAAATTGGTGTTAGCGGATTAAGTCTTTTTTAAACGCTATATTATTATTTTATAGAATCAGGACTTGGCGGAGGTCCATTTCAATGAACAAAAAAATATTTACCTGGCTACTCTGCTGACGTGCAAGATAACCAAGCCTGTGCGAAATATATACGTTTGTCATGCAACCTTCCCTCCACTACTGCCAACAAAACACGTATAAATCCCACAAACTTAACCATCCCTTACACCACATAAACACTGACGCGTTTCGATCCCTCTACGGGATCATTATCGAAGTTTAATGAGCACAACTGTTACCCATGCAAACCCCATATCGCCTGCCGAATGCAATAAGGGCACAAGTCAAAAAACCAATAATTCGAGAAACGGCCAGTTAAAGTTTTGAGAAACAGGTGTATGATCACCAAATTGGCTATATATTTTTTTATTTTAGAAAAACGTATCTGTTCATGAGATTTTCTTTTTCTTTATCATAGATAGCTTCGGATGAATCCGTTAATTTCATTTATAATAATATACATTTGAAATTGTAAGGGCTTAAACATGGGTACTTAGTGTTGTGCCTTTGTTGCAGAAAGTATTTTATGCAATTTCGTGATGTGCCTGAAGTCATGCTAATTATCATATGCATAATCAATAATACAAATGCAATAAATTAATGTCAAATTAAAGAAAATGCTAATAATATAAAATTAAATCAAAATCCCACTTTCAAAAGACCGGTTCCTAACCAAATAGGTTAGAATTGGTATCAATTGTTGTGTGTTTTCCACCTATACGCCCACAATCTTGCTAAACGTGGCCTGTAGGTACCTATTACCTTAGGCTCTGTCTACCCCGTAAGGGATAAAGACGTGATTTGTGTGTGTGTGTGTGTGGTATCAATTGTTTTCTACACATGTTTTTATAATATCAGTATTAATTTCGTCGTACCCTACAGATTTCGTATTATTTTAATGACATCCTATTCATTTATTTTTCTGACACTGGTGTTATGAAGATGCTATTATTTCGTGCTTTACCATGTATGTGCATTTGGGGTGTTTGAGGTTGTTTAACTGAACCTGCTAGTTCTGTGTAGTAAGTATTAAAATTTAATGCTATTTCAAAGGGGTCCGTTATCATTTTATTTTTTATTACCAGTTTATTAATTATGTATATTGCGGTGTGTTTATAGTACTATTAGTTTAATTTTTTATTATTTGCCACGAGGCTCTGCATTTATTTTTAATGTTGATCAAATATTTGCTATTATTTAATCTTTGCGCAGTATCTATGCATTTTTTTAATAATTTAGTGTATTTGTAATATTCATGTTTATTTTCTTCGGTTCTTACATACATACATACACAAATCCCGTCTTTATCCCTTACGGGGTAGACCTGTTCGGTTCTTTGTTTTTTATAATATCGAAAACGAAGTAATCTTTTCTTTTGCAGCTAATTTTTACTCCTGTTGTCATCCATTTTGGAGAATTATGATTTGTATTGTTTATTTTTTCCGCATAACTAGAAAACATAGCTTATACCTAAAACAATACGATCAAGTCGTGAAACTGATTGAATGCGACATTAAAATCACTTTCTAAACATATATCTGAAAAAGTTAGACTTGACAAACATTTCTGAAATTTATTTAAATTTTGTGCTGTGTCATGATCAGAAATGCCGAGAAGTAAAATGGCAGCATAGGCCATTTTTATTTTTACATTGATCAATATATTGTCTATGCAGGTTTTATCCCTTGTTGGTTCTTTTAAATGATTTGTTAAATTAT
The DNA here is from genome assembly GCA_932294345.1 of Pandemis cinnamomeana. Lineage (NCBI taxonomy): Eukaryota > Metazoa > Arthropoda > Insecta > Lepidoptera > Tortricidae > Pandemis > Pandemis cinnamomeana. The sequence goes on along the minus strand of OW028710.1, from coordinate 12,030,482 downwards.
AATTATTTTTATATATATATATTTTTTATATAAATAGGAAGGCAAACGAGCAAGTGGGTCACTTGATGATAAGTGATCACCACTGCCCATGGACACCTGCAACCCCGGAGGGAATGCGTTGCCAACCTAGAGGACTAAAATGAAATGCCTATTAGTCTGTTACAGTCGTTACTAATTGCTAGTGTGTTAATATTGACGTCACCACATACGATTATTTTTTTAAATTTAGATTTAGTGTTCAATTCGTGTAGTAAAATATCTAGCTTGTCAAGAAATAAGTTAGCGGATGAATGTGGAATTCTGTACAAACAAATGACTACAGCATTATGTTTGGGTACGTCAATACCACAGCACTCAAAGATCCTCGATACCGACATTTTCTGCAAAAAATCGAGTTCCTTAAAAGTTACCTCTGGCTTTGCCAAGATACAGACTCCGCCTCTATTTTGGTCTCAGGAATAGCTGCTGGCCAATGCGTAATTATTGTGAACTCTTATATTTGTTTCATTTCCAGATTTAATTAAAGTTTCTGTGAGACATATAATATCTGGCTCATTGTTTTTCTTGTATATTTTCGTGAATTCATTATGCACAATCAATGTTCATAAGTGTCATATAAATATAATATCACAAGACACAACTTAAAATTCAACTCAAATGATTGTGCAATAAGGTCACAACTAAGAAATGCCTTTATCGCATAAACAGGGTAGGCCGTTTCGTCACATGCAAAAAGGGCCCTCTATATTCCGTTAGAGTTAACTTTTGAAAATAGTCTTTAATGTATACGGTAAAACGATCAAATTAGAACACGATTCCGGGATAAACTCAAAAACCGAAAATTTTGATTTCGGCCCTTTTTGCATTCAGCAGGCGATATTGCAAAGTAACGCCTGATTCAATAAAATGACAGTTTCTTAGAAAAAAAACCAAGCACAATTCATCAGCCTAAAACAACCATAACAACCCCAAAACTTACTTATCCCAACAAATACTATATTTACTGAACTATATCAGTTTCTCGCTACATTATCTGACTACAATACCGATCGCGCGCGAAATATATCTGTCTGGGCTATGATAAGTTACCAGCAATTTATCACAGGTATCTGTCATACACAAACCACTCCTGGATATAGGAAATTTCGGCAATAATTTTAGTTTTGCTATACGTATACCCGTAGTTGCCATTGTATTGGACTATTAACGATTGTTAAATGTTTTATCGTCTGAATTCAATTTGTCACTCCGCATCACTACATAATCACTGCATAGTATAAAATAAAGTCGCTTTCTCTGTCCCTATGCCCCTATGTATGCTTATATCTTCAAAACTACACAACGGATTTTGATGCGGTTTTTTTTAATGGATAGAGTGATTCAAGAGGAAGGTTTTTACGTATAATTATAAGCAGACGAAGTCGCGGGCAGAAGCTAGTTTGACAATATAACAAAATTTTGGTTTAGTACTTTGTGGGATGCGATCTCTTATTCATTATCTTCCACGCTGGTTTTGGAGCGAAGAAAGAAACATTCAACAGCAACAGTTGCTTCTCTTCTCGATTCCCGATGAATGGGTGAAAATCTTGGGAATCATGTTATAGGCGATGCGGCTAGCAAACCATCAACTTTGACTCCCTTTGCCAATCATGCTAAACGTGGCCTTTAGGTCTGGTTACCTTAGGGTCTGTCTACCCGTAGGTGATAAAGTACCACCATTAGTAGTAATTGCACCACCTGCTCAGATCTGTCCTTTTCTCCAGTCCATTACGGTTGCCTGGTAGATATAGCTCTGTACCGATATTGTTATCTTGTAATATTCCGTATACCTTTTTCTGTTTTAGTTGTGTTAATGTGGTGTTCAATAAAGAGTTATTGTATTCTGATCTGATACCTTCCAAGCTGATATAGGAGTTAATTGAAATAGATAGTACCACTTGCTTCTCTTCCCGCGCAGTAGTATCTATCATCTCTTTTAACAATATGGGATAGAAGGAAGCCGATGAAAAAACACTAAATGTTCAACAAAAGCCGAGGACACTAACTCGGGGACTACATTAGTCCTCAACAAGACAATTTAATTCTACCGTGCTCCTAATGCGCATTTAAGATTTATAAATAACGTTCTAGCCTGCAGTTAGTACTCATTGGCAGTATAATCTAGAAAAGTGTAGGATTAAACGACAGCCCTCCTAACGATGTCCATTTAGACAAGTTAGCATTCCGCTAGCTCGTCAGTAAATTTTAATTTATTTTACAAATTTGGCTTGTTATCAAATTTACTTTGCGTAACCTGCGCATGTTTAATATATAAAAAACTTATTTCTGAACGATTACATTTATTTTCTCTTTTCTTTCAATATAGCTCTCTCGCTCTCTCCCTTCAACAATGCGTCAAACAATTAAAGCTAGCACATTTTTGATTATTAAAATTATAACATCAGTGAAGTGACAAAATAAAAAGCTATATCAGTTTCCGATGGCGTTTCTTTCGATATAATCTGGTAGCTCAACAAAGCCACAACACAATTTTGGTCCTTCGAGTCGGATTTGAACCAACGCGGGCCCAGTATAGATTGGAAATTTCAGTTACGTATCTTCTGGAATTCAATAATAACTGCAGATTGAGTTCCACGGGAGTGGTTTTTAGTCTCACAGTGAATAACAGGTTGATAATGAAGATGATCACAAAAACTGTGAAATCAAAAGCAATGAGGACTTCCAGTTGGCGTATTATAATTACCATATTTGGCAAGAAATTGCGTCTTCCAACAAAACTAAAGAAAACAGTTCAAAAATCAACTTATCCCCAAAAATTCTCTGTCATATATTTTATTTTACATTTTTAAATTGTACAGAACCCTTTGATTCCGATAGACGCGCGCTTGGCCGGTTTTTCCTATTTTTCTTCCAGCGCTTGTTAATGACAGCATACGGCGGCTTAGCATACCTAGTAATTTGAACTCTTTGCATTTGTTACAAGATTCAAACTCTTCAATTGCAAATTCTTATTTTGGTTTAATGAACTAATTAGGTGTATTTTTCTCTTTAGCATTTTACATCGACATTGTACTGTAAGTAATTCTTTCTTTACTTGTTATTAAGATTTCGTTAGGATAATATTTCATTACTTCTTTCTACAAATTCTTCCATCTGCGCGGAAAGAGAAGCAGCTCCTACTTTCTATGTTTTGTCTTTGTTCCCAGACTATCATGGAAGGGATTTATGTTTAGTGAAATAATAGACGGTTGAAAAAATAAAGTTATATTATACGGGCATGCGGTGCACCTGATGGTAAGTGATCACCGCCGCCCATGGACAACTACAGCACCAATGGGACTACTAGCGCGTTGCCGGCCTTGCAAGAAATGGTGCACTCGCCTCTTAAAGGTACCCATGTCATAGCCAGTTGGAAAAACCCCAGCCGCCAGCCCATTCCAAATTTTGCACGTACGGGGCAAGAAAGACCGCTTAAATCGCACGGTAAGAAAAAAAAACAAATTAAAGCTTAATGAAGTCATGCTAACAGTTTAGACTTTCTGAATCCTTACAATAGTCCTCCAGCACTTTGCACATTGATATGCCAGCCTGTTGTTTTTGAACAACTTAGTTTTCCGTTCTTTTTTATTTTTTTGTTTTTTGTAAACTATGTAATTAATTTATGTTTTTTTTTTTTTTTAGTTACACATAAGTCGGGTTCTATCTATTTCACTATTTATTTATTCTATTTGTTTACGTAAAAGTCTTTCTTTCTGAGAATTATTCACATTTCTCCTTCATAGGTTTAGATCAAAAATGCATTCAGCCTCGCTGTTAACAAATGACAACTTACATTTCCAATCCAGAACTATAGAGTTAGAACACATAAACAAAAATAAAACGCCATTGAGCGGAAATCAGGAATTTGTACGTCATTTCCGGTGTACACCGTCAACTTCCGGCGCTCGTGCCGCTCACTTCCGCTGCGAGCTTATAGCTTATAGTACAGGTGTCCTTCCACAGAGGAATTAACCTATAGAGTAGAAACATCGTTAAGTTTGTTTTCGTCGGTTGGCGGTTGCTGCGCTCTGATTCGTCCCTGAATGGCCAAATAAATTGTGTTCTAAATTCTAATACAATACGCAAATGTCGAATACGTGCTATGAGAACAACAGAGACGTCTTAATGCGATTGAATAACGACTCAGTTCACGTTATGGCTGATATTTGTAGTAGGTATGGTTCTGACAGCGAGCGAACCTAAACTGTCAATGCTTTCAATCCGTAAGTGGCGTTGCCAATTTTTCCATAGTAATGAGATGTTAATACAAACGCGTTTTTTTTTTTGTATGAATACTTACACTAGACTCTAGTGACTAGAGGCTTTGATAGGCCGGTCTAAACTCAAACAGAGCCCGGGATTCGAACCTACGGACGTCAATTAGGTACTAAGGAAAAATTAGCAGCACCACTACCTTCTCATAACGGCAACTAATATAGTATCCATACTACTAGCACAGAATTAGTTACTAATGGTACTTTTGATTCATAATAACCGACAAAAACCCTTTGATACTTCAGCTTAATTATAAAATTTAACTCCCGGCAAAACGTAGCAAAACTAATTCCCAGTTCAGTAGCTTCCGTGAAACAGAACCACTCTAAAACTATTAAATCAAAGGTACGAGGTATCCATAATAACTTTAACTATCCAAATAGATCTCAACAAAATCCCTGCAGACCACTTAATATCATGAAAATGGGAGCCTGGCTAACTTAGTAGGTCGTTAATTTCATTCCAGATAACGTTACACATTGACCTGGCGGATATTTCACCAACATGACAATTGTCAGTGACAAACAAGAATTCAGTTTACTGTGTTAGTTTCGCTGCCGGGGCGAGCGCTCCAAGAGGAAGGACTACGAATTGGCCCGAAGCATGCCGAGCATCTTCTGTCTATCTAAACCCACATCCACCCTTTACTGAGGAAAGGCCTCTTCATTTTCACGCCACTTTACCCGGTCCCGTGCCCGTCTCATTCACAGTTTTACAGCCGAATGACTGATGTCATCTGACCAACGGGCTGATGGTCTACCCACTGACCTTCGACCTTTCTTGGCCACCACTCTGTGACCGCCTTCGACCATCTGTTCCGACTTGCCAAGTGCCTCCCCCATCGCCACTTCATCTGTGTTATCCTAGTTCCGACATCCACAACTCTAGTCTGTTTCCGAATTTCGGAATTGGGGATGTGATCAAGAAGTGAGATGCCCAACATAGCTCGCTCCATGGCTGTTTGTGCGAGTTTAATTCGGTGCATGTTTGCCTTCGTGAGTGAGTTTCGAGCATCACTGGACTTTTATACCTGAGTTATCCGGTTTTGTAATCATGATTGAGTCTCACGGTAGTTTCATGTTAAAAATTCGATTTACATTACAAACTCGACCAGTATCTACGTCGGTTGGCTTCATATTGACTACGCCTTGCATTTGACGACCGGATAGCCTAGTGGTTAGTGACCCTGACTATGAAGCTAGAGGTCCTGGGTTCGAATCCCGGTAGGGGCAGACAGTTGTATGATGAATACGAATGTTTGTGCCCGAGTCATGGATGTTGTATGTATTTAAGAATGTATTTATCTACATTATATAAGTATGTTTATCCGTTGCCTGGTACCCATAGCACAAGCTTTACTTAGTTTGGGGCTGGGTCAATTGGTGTAATTTGTCCCAAGATATTTATTATTTATTATTTACATTAACAATTAACAATTGTCAAGTCGGTGAAATAGGGACCTGCCTAGTTATATAATAGGACAGGCGTATTTCTTCCCGCGGGTGTCGTAAAAACGACTAAGGGACCCGATGAGAGAGCTCAAGTCAACTACAAACTCTGGACTCCAGCACTGGGATGTAGAAGGCAAGAGAATACCACCACAATACTACTTTACAGATATTGACTATGAACTTTGATGTCCCGCATTCAATCCCGTCGGGGCAGACATCTTGTATGAAAAATGCGATTTTTTGCGCTGGAGTCTTGGATGTTTCATATATATTTAAGTATGTATTTATCTATTTAAAAGTATGTTTATTCGTTAGTAAGCTTTGCTTTAGGACGACGGCAATTGGTGCCAATTGTCCGAAGATATTTGTATTTATTTTTACAAGAGAGTCACAATTTAGGTTTTGCGAGGTCGTGTCAATTTCATTTTATTCTTCTCACAACCTCTTCAGTGTAACTTCATCAACGCATAAAACGTCTGCAACGCATTTACGTTACTCTCAACTACATTGGGAACGTATTATAGTACGGGACGTGGGTACACGTGACTTATTTAATTATGGAACTTATAATCCACGGTCCGACTTCACCGGACTTCACAAATTGCGTTAACGTTGCGATCGCGAGTCTGATCCGGATTTCATTTAGATAATTGAATGAGGATCTATCTTGACTGAGAAAAGGTTCGGGCGGATGACTATTGTTTGGGGCCAGGAGCACAGCGGTAGGTGCTATTGTTGTCAAAGTCAACTTGGCAAAAACCGTTGTACTTATACGCTTGAAATGAACTGGTCAGCGATTATAACTATCAAATAATGGAAGCAGTGAAGCTGTAAGTGAGACTTCATTTCCTCAAGAAGTCAGTAGGTAAAAGAAGAAGTATAACCATGGAAAGTGGAAGGTCCGATTTGAGTCAAACTCAACATGTTTCGGAGACCAAGGTGTGCAGCAATGAACGTTGAAACCTACCTTTTCTTCTCTATCTTTGTCAAACTGCGCAACGCCCGATGTTTATTTGTCTGTTCTATTTCTAAGTGTAATAGCTGTTTGCTGTCTCTTTCTTTCTTGCTCTCTTTACCATCATTCTCAAACCCATCAACTTCAAATCGTCAAATCTCCTCATAATTTGCAGAAACTAGTCGTCTTTGGAGAGTAATATTAAGTGGAGAGGGGGGAAGAGTTTAGCGCTGATTCAGTCACATTACTTTGTAAGGTCGTTCATCTGTTGTCTACGAGTTTTGTCGCCAATTCTCTGGCCGCGCTAGAACAAACGCTGACTAGCGTACGATCCCTTCCATCGAGGTGTGATTAATTCTGCACGTTTACCTGATCTGGGTTCCGTAGTTAACTCCCGTTTTACGTTAACAAACTGTGGCCCTTTTTCTTGTGCTTACCTTGTTTGTGCGATCAATCTTGTACGTGGATTTGATTAAAACCAATCAGTTTGGGCGTAGAATTTAGGATCAGGGACGCGTTTGAATTACGTGCCGGCTACAGTCATTTGTTTAAACATCAAGAGACAGTACCACAAAACATGGTTTGATGATGAACAGATTCGCATAATTACCAGTTTTTTAGAAGGATAGTGAATATGTACGTTAGATGAGGTTCAATTGCCAAAAGAGGGAATGCTGCGCCTGTGGTACTATGCCACGAGGGTCCTTCCTTTTTGAATTATTTTATTTTAAGATTATTTATTTAGTTTCGTTTTTAATTTGTTTTTAATTCCCCCTTTTGTATTTTTTTCACTGTAGAACTGACGGCCGATGTGTAATTAAGTTTTAAATGACCTATAAACTACCTTACATTACCTACTACCTAACTAACTAAACAACCCGCCCCGCATAATTCCTGGCGCAAAGGTGGCCATCATGTTCGCCGCGTTGCCGTTGGACGGCAATGGACAATCTCTGCACCAGGAATGATCCCGATTAAATCTATATATTTTATTTTCCCGATTGATTCTCTCAATATAAAAATTGTTCTTGACTAAGCATAAGCTAATTATTGCTGGCCTTATAGCAGAGTCTTCAGTTGGGACCATAATTATGGTAAATTGTCAAGACACTTAAGTAATCGATATAAATAATCGGTTATTATAATGTTCTCTGCCATGTGGTGGCGGTACCGTGTGACTCGAAACACCAGCTAAGGCGTAACGTTCTATAAATAAAGATATAAAAGATTCATTCTTTTCATCGGTCAAAATGCATTTTTTCCCCAGTAATTTAGCCAGCGCTTTACATACATACATACATATATCACGTCTTTATCTCTTACAGGGTAGACAGAGCCTGAGGTAACAAACCCTTAAGGGCACGTTTAGCATACATAGTCAAAATGCGTTTTTCTTTCCAGTAATTTAGGCAGCACTTTAATGATACAAAATTTTAGAAACGTTGTCAAAATAAGTAAAATGCGCAATCGGTGATAAACAATATTGATAAATACACTACCAGCTTGTGGAATAACCTTAACTTTGAAACTTTTGTTTATTTTGAACCTAACTTATATCTTTAACAGTGACTGCTACTTCTATGCCTATAACGTACATAATTAGGTCACGAAATCCAGTCAGCCAGTATTATGCTGAGGTCAGCAACTGTACTGTACTGGCCATCAACAAACTTCAAAATATCCTGTGTATAGAATTATATAAATATGTATACCTAATTATCCTGTCGCAAAATGCACCAACAAAAGCCGGGTACTGGGAGCAAGGGTTACCATGCCGTCTTCATGCGATTCAATTCCGACTCAGTTGAGGTTTTAACAATTTTTAGTATGGATCTGACAGCGAGCGAACCCTATCTGAATAGCATTAAGACGTCATGAAGCCCCCTGCAACCGTACCCGTTGCATGTCACAGTTACTAAAAACCCTAGTGCTGCGCCCGCGGCAGTCTCATCAGCCAGCTCCACACTAGCGTTTTTGGTTACCGAAACGTACAAAAATTCCGGTTACAGCTTCCAGATGTGTAGCTCAGACTATTTAGTTTATTGCACTGATTTAATTGTCAATGAAAAGGCTCGTTAAAACATTTTTTTTATTAGAATGTCTACAGAGAGCAAGAACACGGTAAAAGCAAGAAGAAGAAGCGGTTTGCTTCATCCTTCCTAATGCAAATTGCTAGGGAATGGAATTCGCTCCCATCGTCTGTATTTCCGGACAGATACAACCTAGGGCTCTTCAAGGCTAGAGTGAATAGTGAGTTAGACCTTTGGCCTCATTTTCACCTTCCACCAAGTGAGATAGACGTCACTGGTCAGGTTCGAAGTAAAAAAAAATAAAAAAATAAAAAAGAAGGAAGAGGGCGCTAGTGTTGCCGCTCTTACATTTTGTTGGTGTTGCCAACAGATGAGACTCGGCTAGAGTAGTCACTCGTCGTACACGCTTAACCAGTCACTTCACTAACTCCAACGTTCAATTAAGCTTTAAAGAGCTTAACGTCCCGTTAATGACGTCAAAAGAGCCCTGTAAATGTGCATTTAGCGTTATTCAAATATTTTTCTGCCTTAATCAATTTCCGTTTTCAGTACGCACCGTTTGTTATTGCAAAATTAATAGGCGAGTAATTGGACGCACGCCTCTGTTGCGTCTGGAGGCGCTGCTATTGACTGCCAGTTAATTAGAGAGCCGTAGAACAATGTGGGACAAACGGGGCGAGGAATAACTGGCTAAGCCCAAAGAAGGATTATCTGGGACAGAAGGTTCAGTCCTTTGTTTGTCTAGCAAATATAAACTACCAAGATACTGAGGATCTCCGTGCAGGCACTAATGGTAAAGTGTAGTCACGCACACACGCACAAACACACACACACTTTCTAATTATTCTTGTGTTTTGAGTACTTCACTTGGCACTCGCGATACAGACCCAGAGTCTAGTGCGAAGGCTACTGTATCACTTATAGTAGTCATATAGTATGTCATCTACCAATCTGTATGTAACAATGTGTCCTTGTTATGCACTTTGTAATTTCTGTGGTGAAATATTTTTTTTTTATTCCTATTCTTATTCTTATTCTTTGTTATGAATCGTAATGCAAGGCGGTTGGCTTACAGACTTTGACGCCAGACTCGTTTGGTTGATGAAGTTATTAAAAAATAGAAATTCGGTTTTATAGATTCCAAAATTGAAATATCGCGACAGTTGATGATGTCTTTTCATTATTTTTAAAGACGCTGCGTTCCGGAAAACTTTTGTAAATGGTTTTGGAATGAATATACCAAATTTTAAGTCAAACTGACCATTAAAATTGGATAAGGTACTATTTAAATTGTCCAAAATACATAAATACTAGTAAAAAATTACATTAGATCTTAAACAAAGTAACTTTTTAGTTAGTAACTACGCATTTTATCAACTGTCCTGTCTATACACAAAACATCTATTTGCCGCCCGAACAGTTGGTCGCACTGAACGTTCGAAGTAATTACCAACCTATATTATTGATGTTAACAGCAAAATTGCACTCGCCAAGAAAATGTTTCACTTGAAGAAAAACATTGATTCTGGGCATAATTCAAGTTTAGAGTTTTAGGGCAAATTAATTACTTAGTATTGAGACTAGTGTGGCCAGGACAAAAAATTGTAGTTAGCAAGTAGTGAAATATTTAATGTTATATATTTTTTTATTACTTCACTTCATCAGCTTCTTTGAGTCGGCTAACAGAAAAGTGGCTTTTAACTTTGAGATAAAGTTTAGCTGCATTTGATTAACTTACCTTGTAATAGTTTCTTGTTTTTTTTACAAGCTTTCACGTTAGCTTCGTCTGACCCAGTATTTGGTGGTGCTAGGGGTGTTAGCAAAGGTTCCATATTAAAATTAATCAACTCTCTGTTTAAATTGATTTTCATTTTGGTAAAGAATAATCTTTAAAATTTAGCTTTAGTGTCAATGCAAGTACGATTTTTCAACTAGAAACTTCTTTTGTACACGTCTTGTGGTGCATCTGAAATTATATTGTTTTATTTTTTAATAGTATTCATCCCTGCACGGAGCAAAGGAATCAGATTCTATACAACCGTATATGTCTATTTTTTATTAAATTATAGTTTCTGTCACGGCCAGAGTCGTCAGTCCGTCCTAGTTACATCCTGTCATCTGACAGGATGAGGATCTCCTCATGGCTTCTGTAAAGCGATATTATAGGAGCTACGACGAGCGGCCAACGGCTACTAGGGGGTAAAACGCTCATATTAATATCTCGTTTAATCAAAGAATTGATTTTTATCTTCGCAGTAGTCGTGAAAAGCACTGTGTTAAGCCTCGGCCAAAAGTGCAATAGATGCACTCGTCCATCTTTTGCTTACTTTTTAGCCTCTACAACAATGAACCTACTATTGTATTCTAATAGATATTTCTAAACAAGGTAAACACTTCAGATTCCATTAATTTTAAACTTGTCACATCTTCACCTGTATACCATTACTGTAACCCCTAACTAAGAGACAAATACCTCCATTCTAAAGCCAACTCTTACTCGCTTAGTTTACGTCTTGTTCTAGCTTGTGTTGCATAGCCTAAGATTATTTTGTTAATCTAATACAATATTAATGTAACAAGACATAGCTAGTCGTCGTAAATGCATTTATTGTGTTAATTCTAGATCACAAGGGCGTTGTTGAGAGCTATAAGATTTATCTAACAGGTTGGCTTGGGATGTGTACGATTCTATGCTTACTTTGTTCATTAAGTGTCAGTATTATACGAGTAGAATAAATGTAGTAGAAATGAGAGCGTTAAGAAGTATGGAAGGGGTGAAACTGAAAGACAGAATAAGGAAAACACATACATACACATATACAAATCACGTTTATATCCCTTACACTTAGCATGTTTGTAGGCGTATAGGTGAAACGGGGAATCCAAAACCATCCAAGTTGATAAATGTCGAGATTACCTACGAGATGTTTGAGCTAGAATTCTATTTTAGTATCCTCTAACACCAAGTCTCAGTTTGCAACTTGGTCGTAACTTGAGAATGTCTCTATGGCCTTGTCTAAGTGCACAGTGAAGTCTTATATAAAATGTATCACGTGGCTGTCTTCAGTTTGAGAATGCAGGGTTCTCGGAGCATGTAGCGGAATCATATTTTATGTAGGTACTATAGAAATCGCCAAGTAATTTCGTACTAACGTTCCGGGGCCAATTTTTGAAGTGTACACTCAAGTTTTCTATGTGATTTTTTTTTTCGAATTTCTACTTAGAATCACAAGCACTATCGATCCTAATAAGAGATAAAAACTTTCCTAAATTTCTATACATTTTGTCACCTGAACCGTTATCCGTCGTTTCTGTCACACGCTATTTTATGATATACTCAGCAGCAAAAGCGTCCTCATATTGTATACAATTTATGTAAAATTTTATGGAGACTGGGCCGAGATTATCCGGATTTTTTTCACTGGATAATCTAGAAAATCGTTTCTGCAAAATGTACGACATCTCTAATGCTCAGCGTCCGCAAGATTTTAGGCTCGCAGCATCCGTAGCTTAAAATTAAAGGAGGTATTCAGAGCAATTCAAGTTTGTAATGGGACTGGCTAAATCTAATTAATCCATCTGTTCATCTACCTTTTATAAGAGGATCAAGAAAGTAAAATTACGATTAAAATGACAGACAGCAGTTTTGTATCGTAATTATGTAGATCTATTTAATTTATTTTAATGAAGCTTTTTCGTTCCACAGTTCCATTCGACAAATTTTTTTTAGTGAAAACCATTGAAAATCCATTAGAGTGTGCAAAATGCAATTTTTTTGAAGTTGATAATTGTAAAACCATGCCGTTTTCTATGCTGGTAGCTCTTTAATTATGTTTAGAATCCTTTTTCAAGTTTTTTTAATGTTCGGTGTGAAAAGTTGTATTAGCCACTCGGGAGCAAAATTATTTTCATTTTGGGCGTTAACACTTGAATCCTTCATTACGCTCTGGATATTCTGGATTCAATGTAGCGCCCTCGCCGTAAATATATCATTTTTTTCCCTTGTGACACAAATAACTATTCCAACGTTTCTAGGCAATTTTTTTGAAAGCAGTCTACTAAGTTATGATTTTATTACTCAACAAAAGTAACTGCTCTATCTACTCTGTTCTGTATAATTCAACTAACTCTGTGATATCAGCATTACCTTCATTATATATTTTTAGAGATCTTTTTTTGTTTGTCTTCGATTTCAGTGGCTTTAGTCGACATAACAAGCTACCTCTCCTTCCAACATTATCTTGACAAACATGAAGCATTCCCAAAACTCTTCAATTACACAACACAGAATCACACTATCCGTTTCCACAGTCGGTTAACAAAGGGTTATAAGAGTACAAAACTCGACGTGTCGGAAGGTAATCGCTTTTTGACGAGGGTCCCATGTCTCTAGACACCTGTGCTCCTGAAATATTACACTTGAATTGGTGGTCGTATTATGGGCAACGATTCTACTTTGGTTAGGTTACAATGAAATCGGTTTACAGACTTGTCAGTTTGTAATAGGACCCTTGAAGAGGAATTCCATTTCTATGCATATATTGTGAAAAAATTCAAAGGGCAAATAAATAATAATTATTTCACAACAAAATATTCACAGGCATCATTTCAGTAACTCGTAGTTTTGGCAACTTGATTAATTTGATAGTACATTATCATTTGAAAAACAGCGCCTTCTCTCGTCCCTGGTGAGTAGTAGATGTTCCACGGGAGTTTGTAATTGTGTCGTACAGACACATTATTCAAACAGATGACGCTTAGCGACAAAAAATTGAATAGTAACAAGGTCACGTGACAGCTAGTGACAGATAGAAAAATTCGAAGGCTTACCCACCTGCTATGGGTGGTGTAGGGGTATAGCACGCGTCACGGAATGCCGAGGATCCGGGTTCGATTTCCGGCCATAGCTTTACTTTTTCGGATTTTTCTATGTGTTCTAATTTTAAGTGACGTTTAGAAATTTAAAGTTATAAAATAAAATGTTATTTTTAAGTTCATGAGTAGGCAGATTTCAAAAATGAAATGATAAGATTGTGGAATGTTTGTCGGTGAAATGATTGACTCCCTTCTTTAAAGTCGTGATAAGTCGACAATTAGATTTTTTTACAGAGTTTGTATGTACCTAGGTATGTATGTATAACTCTTTATTGTACATAAAACACAAGAAAAAGATGAATACAGGACAACACAAATGCACAAAGGCGAACTTATCTCTAAAAGGGATCTCTTCCAGTTAAACTTTGAGCGATTGACAGGACATAAGTATTAAGCGAGAGGACACACAGGAAAAGTAAAAGAACCGCTCGAAACCTAAAATAATCAAATAAATAAAATAAATTGTATGAAGTAAATTGGTAGTTGTATGCGAGTGGCATGGCATGGAAAACTCAGTGGGCTTAAGTAGGTAACTTTAAAGGGGGAGATTGCCACCCTTAAATTAACTTGTGATAAATAAATAATTCCCCTAATTCTAGACTCCAAACGATTGTCAACTGTCTCGTTCCCCCCATCAGACCTGTATCACGAACTTTACTTTATTGTATCGCTTCCAATAAAACACTATTCACGCCCATTACAACCGGACATCCAATTTTAGGCCCCCCGCAACAAAACTGCTGGCAATCCAAACACCACAGAGCTCTTGTTACGATGGTGACGTGGACGCAAACAATTTCGGTGGGCTGTCAACCCCTTACTATAAAATCTATTTAGGATGTCAGAAACGTCAGGTTAAATAATCCTATGGATTCCCACCTTATCTATAATGGTAGGAGGGTCTAATTTTAATGCGATAGGCTCATGAATATTAATATCGTAGCTCAAGAACTTGTTCCCCGAGAACTAGTGAATAATGAACTAAACCAACAATTCATAACATCTACCCGCTGGCTTAAAAAGTGAATGTTCGGATGAGACGTTTGGATGCAGACTTAAAAAAAAATCTGTTGGATCTGTCACTGTACTCAGTTAAAGAGTACAGTGCCATTAAACTTGACATTCAATTTTGAATGTGTGATATATTTTTTGCATTTTGTGGTTTTATATTTATTATTTGACATTTGAAATTGCTTTCATAATAGGTTTTATGTAAGTTATTATTATTTTATCTTTATACTCATGTCGATCTTTTTGTGTATCTATATTGACAATTTCATTTTGCTTTATTTTTGTTTGTTGTTATTTTGTTTTAATTTAATTTCAGATATTTTTTTTAAACAATTGACGATCCATTTGTAAATTACTTATGTTTGACATTTATTTGTGTTTTTAAGAAGGTGATGAATTAATCTATCTATGTATCTATTAAATGGAAGTTTCTGATAAAATTTTTGGTCATACATAAATGGGCTGCTTATATTCTGAAACTAAATAATCTGTTGAGAAGTAGTGTTTTTCTCCTCCCACGAAAAATTTGTATCGATGTTTGTGTGTCCATCTGTGGAAACGTAACTTCAAACAGATGACTGAATCAGACATGGTTGATTTTTATAAAAAGTTTGTTTCATTGCCAGTTTTTAACCGTTTTAGTTTAGCCGTCAGCCGCTTTTACTTTACAAAATGAAAATGTCGGAGGTCTTTCAACATTTATTTTTATTACCTACGTTCATATTTATATTAAGTAATTAGTTTACGGAAAGCAAAATTGAATACAGATGTTTCGTGAACATTTTTGTTTACACTGTCTAGAAAATGTGCTGGATTTCTAGTCATGAAAAATGTAACAAAAAAATGACGTCACTTTATTCGAGCTCAAAACATAACGAGGTACCTTACATTTTATGGCACGTATATTTTTTCTTAAAATCCTTTATATCACCCGCTTTAAATATTTTAATTTGTCAACACGTGTATGGCTTAGTTAAATGAGCCACTTGTATATTTACGGGGTGCGGTTGAAAAACGAATGGGGGTGTAGAGATGGACCAAATGTTTCCATGCTGAGGTAAAAATTGAATACTACCGGTAATACTTTTTAGCAAATGTAACACAATGATTAAAGCACAGTTTAATAGATTTGAAGTAGTGGTGTGAGTCGGGTCCTCGTGTGGTCAAGAGCTGCGGTTCGTTTTTGGATCCGTCCGGGGGGAAGAGCAGTGCTTGGTCCGGTTCACCCTGGGTATGGGCTAATGATTTCCTGGTAGTTTATAGGGATATCGTTGACCTTTGGCTAACAGCCTGACAGGGGGGAGGGGTCTTTGACCGTGTTACCGTACAACGTTGCCGACATTTTGTCACAAGATTTTAAAAATATATTTTTGTTACTTTGACGTTGCCGAGGTTGTCGTCGCTATAACGACTTTCTTTTTTCTTCCCAGATAAAAAAATGTAAAAGAAAGTCTATTGGAGCAATCGTCTTAGATTTGGAGGGAAGAGTGTTCGTGATTTTGAAGATAAGGCCTATGCCTATGGGCAGTAAGATTCAGTTTGAAGATTTACGAGCGGGTATGGTTTTGGGTAGAACCCATCATACAAGGATTAGCTTAATTAAAGAAGAACTGTACAAAACCAACAGACACTTTAACGAGTAATAAAAAAAATATCATTTTTTAACTTAGGTATTAGTCCATGTGCTTTTTAATAACATCAAACGAGCATAAAAACTTTTAATAGCATCAAAATCAAGGAAAACCCAATACGGAACATCTCTAGTACTTTGTATCGTTCCACGTCAAATCCAGAGGCACTCGAGCGCAGATAAATGGGCAATTCGAGCTCGAGTGTGGATCTCGGTGCCATTATTTTGACAGATGAAAATAACGAGTGTGTACCGCGGTAAATAACAGGCACAAATCGGTGCGGCCGTTGCCGGGTCGTAGCGGTCGGCAGTCGGTTTGAAGCATGGAATTTGTGTTATTGAAGTGGACTTAAGTACAGGGAAATGTTGAAGAACCAGATCGTGTATTTTTTTTCTGCCATACTGGCCTGAGACTAAATGAGAGAGAGAGAGAGAGAAACATTTATTTAACCAAAAATACAATACGTTCGAAAAAAATAAAATAAACAGAAAACATACACTCATTAATGTTATACTAAACGAATAGTTAGTACCGATATGGTGTAAAATGGGCCCCACTCAACATAATGTTGCGGCAAGCCGCAACGCTGTTTTTCAGAGGGTGTTTTTCAGTTAATAAAAAAACATCTCTTCCCGCGCAGATGGTAAAAGCCCATCGAGGGAATCGGCGAAAATCTCAGGCTCTGTCTACCCTGTAAGGGGTAAAGACGTGTTTTATTTATGTAGGTATGTGTTAGTAAGACTACGTATAATAATTTTGCAGTGTGATAAATAAATAAGACTGTAATTCTGATAAAACAAATTAGTACAATTAAAACATAATTTACTTAAAACACAATGCGACAAGGTTCCATTTTGGCCGCAAAACTCTATCTCACGCGATGTAATACCGCCTGTTGCTCTTATTTCCATTAAGCCCGGCGTAACTCAATGAAGTACTTACAAAAGTGTTTTGTTTTAAAATCGTATTTCCCGTAAAAGGCTTTTCATTTGGTTAGCATAGGAGTTTATTTTAACCGAAACAAATGAAAATTGCTTTTGGATACACCGCCTTTTTGCTTCTCTCCAATGACTTTGGTGTTTTTATTCGGTTTTCATGAACTTCAAACCTTTATGTAACCAAGGAGATGAATTTTTACGAGCAACAGCTATTTATTTATCTTGCGGTTGTTCGTTTGTATTTATATCAGATTTGACACTCGTGGAATTAATCTAGAATTTTCTATAAAAATGAGGAACGATAGACGACAATGCAAACTTTTATCAAAAAAAAGTTTATTTTACAAAAAATTACAAAAAATTAAAATTGACCGCAATTTGAAATTCGTCACATAGCTAGTAAAAAAATGTACCTCAGCGTTTTTAAAAAAATAACCAATTCAATAAACAATTCTGGGAAAGAAAAACCCAAAATATTTAAATTCTGGTAAAAAATATTCATGGTAATTTTTTTTAAAACACTCACCTAGCATAATAAAAACCTACCTGTGACAAAAATATTGAAAGCATTTTTTATAACAATTAATGGCACTATTCTACAACTTTTTTTTTTAGTCCATGATCAATTTTTCCTAAGCTCCATTGTTCTATATTTGGCACAAAGGGAAACGCTTTGACCTTTATGTTTGTCTGACTCCCACATATAACTGTCATTCATTTATATCCAAACTGGAACACCCATCGCATTACATTCCCTTCCGAGAACGGAAGATATTTTAATATGGCGCTGGTTTGGACAAACATGTAAATGTCAGACTAAATATAAACTTTATATTTGGTATGAGATAAAAGATAATGGTGGATTTATAATTAAATACTTTCTAAGATTATCTTTCTTCAGCTCATTTGAATCCACCGTTAAACATAATATATCCTATGCATGTATGTAAACTCTTTATTGTGCAAAATAAACATATTAAGACAAAATACTAATAATAATGTTCTGTTCTCCAGTTTATTATGGTTGCCTGGAAGAGATCGCTCTGTAGCGATAAGGCCGCCTATTGTTACCTTGTAATATTCTGTATACCTTTTTTCTGTTTTGGTTGTTATATATGTGGTGTTCAATAAAGAGTTATTGTATTGTGTTGTACAATTGACAAACACTGACACCTTTTTATTTTTGTAACCTTTGAGTGTTTGTGTGTATATCTATTCGCAGTAAATCTCCCTAGATAAGTAGAGAAAAGTATCTCTGCTTCCAAATTTGCATGAAATTTGGTAAAATATTCTATTTAGTATTTATTGTTCATATAGCGGCGACAGAAATACATCATGACTGTGTGAACATTTAAACTATACATACTTGTAGCTATCACGAATACTGAGATACAGACTGGTGACAGACAGACAGACGAACAGTACAGTCTTAGTATTAGGTTTCGCACTCAAATGGTAACGCGGGACGGGACGGGAAAAAAGTAAAATCAGTGAACAAAACTTTTAAACAAAAACCTGTTATCTTTTTTTTTTGGGAAAACTTTTCCGTGCTTTCACGCTGGTCTGGAAGCATAGAACAAACATAGAATGTACCAGTTGCTTCTCTTCTCGGGCAAAATAAATGGCAATAGACCATCGAGGAAATCATGTTATAGGCGATGCGGCTAGCAACCCATTACTATTTTGATTCCATTTTCCATTTCTAAATGTCTATGAAAATTAGAACACATAGAAAAATCCGAAAAGTAAAGCTATGGCCGGGAATCGAACCCGGATCCTCGTCATTCCGTGACGCGTGCTATACCCCTACACCACCCATAGCAGGTGGGTAGTCTCCGAATTTTTCTACCTGTTACTAACTGTCACGTGACCTTTGTTACTATGCGAATTTTTTGTCGCTAAGCGTCATCTGTTTGAATGATGTGTCTGTACGACACAATTACAAACTCCCGTGGAACATCTACTGCTCACCAGGGACGAGAGAAGGCGCTGTTTTTCAAATGATAGGCACTATCAAATAAATCAAGAAATTTTTATTCCTTGATTTTTATGTTTACTTTTACGGTTTTGCCGTTAGAAATTCAATTTCTAAATGTCTATGAAAATTAGAACACATAGAAAAATCCGAAAAGTAAAGCTATGGCCGGGAATCGAACCCGGATCCTCGTCATTCCGTGACGCGTGCTATACCCCTACACCACCCATAGCAGGTGGGTAGTCTCCGAATTTTTCTACCTGTTACTAACTGTCACGTGACCTTTGTTACTATGCGAATTTTTTGTCGCTAAGCGTCATCTGTTTGAATGATGTGTCTGTACGACACAATTACAAACTCCCGTGGAACATCTACTGCTCACCAGGGACGAGAGAAGGCGCTGTTTTTCAAATGATAGGCACTATCAAATAAATCAAGAAATTTTTATTCCTTGATTTTTATGTTTACTTTTACGGTTTTGCCGTTAGAAATTCAATTTCTAAATGTCTATGAAAATTAGAACACATAGAAAAATCCGAAAAGTAAAGCTATGGCCGGGAATCGAACCCGGATCCTCGTCATTCCGTGACGCGTGCTATACCCCTACACCACCCATAGCAGGTGGGTAGTCTCCGAATTTTTCTACCTGTTACTAACTGTCACGTGACCTTTGTTACTATGCGAATTTTTTGTCGCTAAGCGTCATCTGTTTGAATGATGTGTCTGTACGACACAATTACAAACTCCCGTGGAACATCTACTGCTCACCAGGGACGAGAGAAGGCGCTGTTTTTCAAATGATAGGCACTATCAAATAAATCAAGAAATTTTTATTCCTTGATTTTTATGTTTACTTTTACGGTTTTGCCGTTAGAAATTCAATTTCTAAATGTCTATGAAAATTAGAACACATAGAAAAATCCGAAAAGTAAAGCTATGGCCGGGAATCGAACCCGGATCCTCGTCATTCCGTGACGCGTGCTATACCCCTACACCACCCATAGCAGGTGGGTAGTCTCCGAATTTTTCTACCTGTTACTAACTGTCACGTGACCTTTGTTACTATGCGAATTTTTTGTCGCTAAGCGTCATCTGTTTGAATGATGTGTCTGTACGACACAATTACAAACTCCCGTGGAACATCTACTGCTCACCAGGGACGAGAGAAGGCGCTGTTTTTCAAATGATAGGCACTATCAAATAAATCAAGAAATTTTTATTCCTTGATTTTTATGTTTACTTTTACGGTTTTGCCGTTAGAAATTCAATTTCTAAATGTCTATGAAAATTAGAACACATAGAAAAATCCGAAAAGTAAAGCTATGGCCGGGAATCGAACCCGGATCCTCGTCATTCCGTGACGCGTGCTATACCCCTACACCACCCATAGCAGGTGGGTAGTCTCCGAATTTTTCTACCTGTTACTAACTGTCACGTGACCTTTGTTACTATGCGAATTTTTTGTCGCTAAGCGTCATCTGTTTGAATGATGTGTCTGTACGACACAATTACAAACTCCCGTGGAACATCTACTGCTCACCAGGGACGAGAGAAGGCGCTGTTTTTCAAATGATAGGCACTATCAAATAAATCAAGAAATTTTTATTCCTTGATTTTTATGTTTACTTTTACGGTTTTGCCGTTAGAAATTCAATTTCTAAATGTCTATGAAAATTAGAACACATAGAAAAATCCGAAAAGTAAAGCTATGGCCGGGAATCGAACCCGGATCCTCGTCATTCCGTGACGCGTGCTATACCCCTACACCACCCATAGCAGGTGGGTAGTCTCCGAATTTTTCTACCTGTTACTAACTGTCACGTGACCTTTGTTACTATGCGAATTTTTTGTCGCTAAGCGTCATCTGTTTGAATGATGTGTCTGTACGACACAATTACAAACTCCCGTGGAACATCTACTGCTCACCAGGGACGAGAGAAGGCGCTGTTTTTCAAATGATAGGCACTATCAAATAAATCAAGAAATTTTTATTCCTTGATTTTTATGTTTACTTTTACGGTTTTGCCGTTAGAAATTCAATTTCTAAATGTCTATGAAAATTAGAACACATAGAAAAATCCGAAAAGTAAAGCTATGGCCGGGAATCGAACCCGGATCCTCGTCATTCCGTGACGCGTGCTATACCCCTACACCACCCATAGCAGGTGGGTAGTCTCCGAATTTTTCTACCTGTTACTAACTGTCACGTGACCTTTGTTACTATGCGAATTTTTTGTCGCTAAGCGTCATCTGTTTGAATGATGTGTCTGTACGACACAATTACAAACTCCCGTGGAACATCTACTGCTCACCAGGGACGAGAGAAGGCGCTGTTTTTCAAATGATAGGCACTATCAAATAAATCAAGAAATTTTTATTCCTTGATTTTTATGTTTACTTTTACGGTTTTGCCGTTAGAAATTCAATTTCTAAATGTCTATGAAAATTAGAACACATAGAAAAATCCGAAAAGTAAAGCTATGGCCGGGAATCGAACCCGGATCCTCGTCATTCCGTGACGCGTGCTATACCCCTACACCACCCATAGCAGGTGGGTAGTCTCCGAATTTTTCTACCTGTTACTAACTGTCACGTGACCTTTGTTACTATGCGAATTTTTTGTCGCTAAGCGTCATCTGTTTGAATGATGTGTCTGTACGACACAATTACAAACTCCCGTGGAACATCTACTGCTCACCAGGGACGAGAGAAGGCGCTGTTTTTCAAATGATAGGCACTATCAAATAAATCAAGAAATTTTTATTCCTTGATTTTTATGTTTACTTTTACGGTTTTGCCGTTAGAAATTCAATTTCTAAATGTCTATGAAAATTAGAACACATAGAAAAATCCGAAAAGTAAAGCTATGGCCGGGAATCGAACCCGGATCCTCGTCATTCCGTGACGCGTGCTATACCCCTACACCACCCATAGCAGGTGGGTAGTCTCCGAATTTTTCTACCTGTTACTAACTGTCACGTGACCTTTGTTACTATGCGAATTTTTTGTCGCTAAGCGTCATCTGTTTGAATGATGTGTCTGTACGACACAATTACAAACTCCCGTGGAACATCTACTGCTCACCAGGGACGAGAGAAGGCGCTGTTTTTCAAATGATAGGCACTATCAAATAAATCAAGAAATTTTTATTCCTTGATTTTTATGTTTACTTTTACGGTTTTGCCGTTAGAAATTCAATTTCTAAATGTCTATGAAAATTAGAACACATAGAAAAATCCGAAAAGTAAAGCTATGGCCGGGAATCGAACCCGGATCCTCGTCATTCCGTGACGCGTGCTATACCCCTACACCACCCATAGCAGGTGGGTAGTCTCCGAATTTTTCTACCTGTTACTAACTGTCACGTGACCTTTGTTACTATGCGAATTTTTTGTCGCTAAGCGTCATCTGTTTGAATGATGTCTGTACGACACAATTACAAACTCCCGTGGAACATCTACTGCTCACCAGGGACGAGAGAAGGCGCTGTTTTTCAAATGATAGGCACTATCAAATAAATCAAGAAATTTTTATTCCTTGATTTTTATGTTTACTTTTACGGTTTTGCCGTTAGAAATTCAATTTCTAAATGTCTATGAAAATTAGAACACATAGAAAAATCCGAAAAGTAAAGCTATGGCCGGGAATCGAACCCGGATCCTCGTCATTCCGTGACGCGTGCTATACCCCTACACCACCCATAGCAGGTGGGTAGTCTCCGAATTTTTCTACCTGTTACTAACTGTCACGTGACCTTTGTTACTATGCGAATTTTTTGTCGCTAAGCGTCATCTGTTTGAATGATGTGTCTGTACGACACAATTACAAACTCCCGTGGAACATCTACTGCTCACCAGGGACGAGAGAAGGCGCTGTTTTTCAAATGATAGGCACTATCAAATAAATCAAGAAATTTTTATTCCTTGATTTTTATGTTTACTTTTACGGTTTTGCCGTTAGAAATTCAATTTCTAAATGTCTATGAAAATTAGAACACATAGAAAAATCCGAAAAGTAAAGCTATGGCCGGGAATCGAACCCGGATCCTCGTCATTCCGTGACGCGTGCTATCCCTACACCACCCATAGCAGGTGGGTAGTCTCCGAATTTTTCTACCTGTTACTAACTGTCACGTGACCTTTGTTACTATGCGAATTTTTTGTCGCTAAGCGTCATCTGTTTGAATGATGTGTCTGTACGACACAATTACAAACTCCCGTGGAACATCTACTGCTCACCAGGGACGAGAGAAGGCGCTGTTTTTCAAATGATAGGCACTATCAAATAAATCAAGAAATTTTTATTCCTTGATTTTTATGTTTACTTTTACGGTTTTGCCGTTAGAAATTCAATTTCTAAATGTCTATGAAAATTAGAACACATAGAAAAATCCGAAAAGTAAAGCTATGGCCGGGAATCGAACCCGGATCCTCGTCATTCCGTGACGCGTGCTATACCCCTACACCACCCATAGCAGGTGGGTAGTCTCCGAATTTTTCTACCTGTTACTAACTGTCACGTGACCTTTGTTACTATGCGAATTTTTTGTCGCTAAGCGTCATCTGTTTGAATGATGTGTCTGTACGACACAATTACAAACTCCCGTGGAACATCTACTGCTCACCAGGGACGAGAGAAGGCGCTGTTTTTCAAATGATAGGCACTATCAAATAAATCAAGAAATTTTTATTCCTTGATTTTTATGTTTACTTTTACGGTTTTGCCGTTAGAAATTCAATTTCTAAATGTCTATGAAAATTAGAACACATAGAAAAATCCGAAAAGTAAAGCTATGGCCGGGAATCGAACCCGGATCCTCGTCATTCCGTGACGCGTGCTATACCCCTACACCACCCATAGCAGGTGGGTAGTCTCCGAATTTTTCTACCTGTTACTAACTGTCACATGTCATGTCCATTTTCCATGTGTACCTAGCCCCACAATCTTGCTAAACATGGCCTGTAGGTTTGTCACCTTTGGCTCTGTCTACGCCTTAAGGGATAAAGACGTGATTTGTGTATTGTGGGTATTGTTCCGCGAAATGCACACTCTCAGTTACAAGCAATAAGCTTGTTTGTATATACACTGATCCATTCAACTTTAGTACGTTTATGAAGTTTCTACATACATACATACATAGCGTCACGCCTCTTTCCCATAGGGGTAGGCAGATACTACTTTGTTCCACTTGCTACGATCCTGACATATTTCTTTCGCTTCATCCACAGTCATCAATCTCTTCATACATGCTCGTCGGTTTCGGGTACTCCTGACCTGACCTTTTTCCAAAACGTCTCCTATTTGGTCTCGGAACGTCCGTCTAGGCCTTCCCCTCCCAACGTAACCATTCACACTCCCTATATAGATCTGTTTAGTTAGTCTACTTTCATCTATCCGCTCTACATGCCCAAACCAACTAAGCATACTTTTTTCTATCCTAGTCACTATATCCTCTTTCACACCAGCACGTTTTCTTATCACACTGTTCCTTATTCTATCTTTCAAAGATACACCTTCCATACTCCTTAACGCTCTAGTTCACGCTTAGTTTCTATTCACTTTTATTTTCAAAAACTTTTCTAAATATCTCAAACAAAACACATCACCATCGAAATTGCGACTCCAAAAAAACTCCAAGCACCTGGTCCGTATTACTCGAGACTAAAAACTTCGGAAACGGAACGTGTGAATTCAGCAAAATGGAAAAGTTCCCGAGAATAATAAGAATTGGTGTTGTTGTTTCCACGAGTCAATATGGTAAATTGTATGGTGACTTATGGGGCTCGAGTTATCGAGTCCTCGAATTTGTTTCAATCGAGTTTTGTGTCGCGTGCGTGTAGCTGTCGAAAGTTAGGTATATCACCCTAATACCATCTTGTAGGATACGCACGAAGTTTCACCATCATCATCATCGCCATTTCAGTGGTGTTTCTACAAACATTGTCGCGAACTCCTTAGTTTTGATACTTTTCTATAACTTTTCCAATCGTTTTGTTTTTTTGAAGTCTTATTGTCATATTGTTAGTTGTCATTATAATTCAGACAGCTGAAGAATGGAATTCCTTGCCAGCGTCTGTTCTCTGAACACTAGAATCTGGCCGTCTTCAAAATAAGGGTGGATGGGCATTTACTAGGAAAGGATGTCCCACTCTAGATTACATCTATTCTCACCAACAGGCGTGATTGTAATCAAAAACATGCCTATTTCACATAAAATTGAACAAAACCAATCGATTTAGAGATTATCGGGAAAGGCGTATGTCCAGCAGTGGATTGTATATTATTACTAGCTTCTGCCCGTGACTTCGTTTGCGTAGAATTATACTTTAAAAACTTCCTCTTGAATCACTCTATCTATTATTAAAACCGCATCAAAATCCGTTGTGTAGTTTTGAAGATATAAGCATACATAAGGACTTAGGGACAGAGAAAGCGACTTTATTTTATACTATGTAGTGATTATAAGCTGGATAATATTATAAAGATGATGATGATAAAAAAATCATACGGAGAAGACAGTCTTACCTAAGTTTTTGCTAATGACCATAATGACGTCTCCAAATACGTGAATTAGTATTGTAGTTAAACCTATTTAGATAGCACAATTTACACAAGCAAACTCTTCACGAAACGCTCTCCAAAGTCATGTTTTGTATACACAAAAAAGACACCAGGTCGCTTATTCTCCAAAAACTCGTTACGAAAGTCAACTTATAAAAAATGCGTGCCTTAATACAGTTCAGTCATTCGCAAGTTTAAAAAGTGTTTTATCATTCCCTAACGCCTTGGAAACTATACTTCAGGGACGTCACCTCCTATATAAAAGTTTTATGGTGTGGAAGAAAGGGATTCGGCTATCAAGAAAATACAGTCCAAGTTTTTGCATCCCCCTTTTGTAGGTTTATTTTTTGTGCGACACTTTTTTTAACGAAATTCGGGGGTGTTTTTACCAAAACCGCGGCTGAGGTGCGAGCAATGACAAAGTGATTTAGTGCGTGTTGATAATGGTATTAATGGTCATTGAACAGTGTTTACTTTTGAGAGAATATTATGATGATTAAACGATTGAAATGTAACGTGTGTTCCTCACAAAATTAACCCAGCTTAAGATAAAGGTCTCTTAATTTTTTTCCGGATTATTTTAGCAATTTTTTGGGTTAGGTACTTTGACTATGAGATTATTTTATTTTATGGGCCTGTGAAAATATTGAGCACATTTACATTCTTGTCTATCATAATTTACATCTTAAATAACATTCTTCCATGCTGGTCTAGGAGTAAAGAAAAAACATAGAATTTACCAGTTTTGCTTCTCTTCCTGCGCAAATGGTAAAAGCCCATCGAGGGAATGGGTGAAAGTCTTAGGAATCATGTCATGTAACCCATCACTATTTTGATTCCCCTATCCACTTATACGCCCTCAATCATGCTAAACGTGGCCTTAAGGTTTTGTTATCTTAGGCTCTGTCTACCCCGTAAGGGATAAAGATGTGATATATGTATGTATATATGTATGTGAATAACATTCATTTAATAAGCATTTACCAAGGTATTGCTATTTCTCTACTATAAAATGCGAGGAAAAATTCAGGCTACCTGGACTGCAGCAGTCGAGCAGTGAAGTTTTGCTGTCCCTATCTGGTGGAGGTCCACACCGAATCATCGGCCACAGAGGAGAAGAATTTGAGAACCAAATGCCCAACGACGAGCAAAAATGTGTGAAGAAAAAGAAGTTCCAAGTCATAAGTCGTAGCTACAAGTACCTTAAGGTTCTTAAGCTTCTTTCTAATTTGCGCTCTAATTCCACTGCCCATACCCATTCAAATCAAGGTATTACTGAAAATTTTGCATTCATCCCTAAAATAGCAAACTTAATCCTTAACAAATTGATACCGGCATGTAATCTCCCTTTGGAATTTAAACCATTAACCCTGCGTTTAGTTCTGAACAGATTTGACTTTAATACAATATAGCATTGTCCTGTTGGATCAATTTCGAATGGGGAATGAAGCAGTGAAATGTTGCTTCTGGAATTAGTATTGAAAAATTTTTGCAAGGTAAGATTTGCTTGTGTAAAGTAAAAAAAGGGAAATGAAGTTCCAAGTAAAGTTAACTATAATGTAGAAGAAAACACTAACAAGATTGTGGTAAGTAAAAATGGTATTCGAGGGTTTTCCAAAAAAAGTCTACCTGAGCCTTTTTTCCTGATACTAAATATTTTGGGTTTTTCTTGCTAAGAATCGTTTACCCTATCCTTATGCGAGAAAATATGTGTCCCAAAATGTCCATTCCAGTTCGTCACTTTTTTAATATATGGAACCTATGTATGGAACCGTCCGAAAATTTTTCGTTGACAATGTTGACATTTCTGACCATGCGTTTTGAAATTGCACAATTTTCCCCACAAGTGAGTAAAACGCGTTTTTACCTACTCGTTTTAAAGGATAAAAGACGGCTTTCCGAGGTAGTGAGGAGAAATGTTATTTGAAAAAGGCACGTTCCTGTTATTGCTCAAGAATTTCAAACAAACGTGGCTTGAAGTTAGTACTGGCCTGAATTTATTTCGAAACTCTACAACGCGTTCAACAAAATGTTAGTCTTACGTCTGCGTTGGGGTACACAATCGAAAGAGCCCTAAAATAATGCAATATTACATAAATGTAAACACTTTAATGTAAAGAAATAAAGGAACTAACAGAATTGACAGATGATTACTTTGTGCTATTAAACCAACTGAATCGTGACTCACACTGGGACTTTTTCACCAAAAATTACATCGTTAAAATGTAAGAAAAAATCGAGTAATACGTAAATAAAAAATAATCTATTTTATAATTTGTAACTGTTATTCTTCAAACTGCTAGACCGATTTTTAACAAACATAATATCTAAAAACTACCGCAAAAAACTGGCTTTTAACTGAAAAGAACCGCATCGAAATCGGTTAATCCGTTTGAGAGCTACGATGCCACAGACAGACAGACACACAAAAAGAGACGTAGACGTCAAACTTAACACACCCCGCTAGTGTTCGGGAGTTACGTAAAAATAAAACGACTAACTCGACAATTTTTGTAACGTCCAACAGAATATTCGAATTTCGTCGAAAAACTTCAATGAAATACCCTGTGTTATTCTGTATACCTTTTTTCTGTTTTGGTTGTTATATGTGGTGTTCAATAAAGAGTTATTGTATTGTATTGTATTGTATTGTATTGTATTGTATTGAAATTCCAGTAACGCCGCACGTGGTTGTCAAATATTTTACGAATAACGATACTTAATCAAATAGAAAGTAGTTTTAACACGTTTTTCTTTTCAGTATTTTCAGTTAGAATAACAAAAAAAATAAAAATAAAAATTACATAAAGGCGATCGTGAGCACAATTTACAAAAATGGATTTTATTTAGGGATAGATATGCCTACCTGACTTAAAGCTGATTGACCAAGCCAGATTAAATATCTAAACGACACTAAAAATTAAAAAAACGTAGGAAAATCCGAAAAGTAAAACTATGGCCGGGAACCGAACCCGGATAATCGTCATTCCATGATGCTGCACCTTCTAAAAGCCTTCTAATTTTGTTATCTGTTATTAGTTGTTACTATGCCAATTTTTGCCGCCAAGCGTCATCTGTTTGAATGACGTGTCTGTACGACACAATTACAAACTCCCGTGGAACATCTACTGCTCACCAGGGACGAGAGAAGTCTACTTTTGGCTATGTCATTCCATGCATCACGTATTTTTTATTTTTTCTTAACTAGCTGTCGCCTGTAGCTTCGGCCCCGTTCCAGTTTTCTCTTTCTTTTTCAGAATATGTTTTCCTAACAACCTACAAAAAAGTATTAGCGAAATCGTTTCACGCGTGATGCTGTGACCAGGGGAAAAGGGAAATAACAATTTATTATGTAAATCACGAAAATAACCCAGATATTTTACCGATCAATGGAAAAAGCCTTTTATGGACTCAGAAATCCTAACCCATCACGATTCTCGTAAAGTTCGACCGATTTTGGGACAAAGGATGAAAATGCTGGGGGAATGTAATAAAATATGACCTCATACTTGGACCTATAACAATGTAGCAATTTATATGCGGTCCTGAGCGAGCCAGAGTTCTCAATAAAAAGCACCTAATGGTTGCTCTTACCACTCAGTTCGGAATCAATCCGTTGCCATTGGGACGATAAAACTGAGACCTAGTAGCAGAGATGATAAGGTTGTGTGCACAGATGTGGAGACAAACAATAATTCTAAAGACTTATTAAAGTGAGGCAAGTCGGTAGCCTAGTGGTTTGACGTGTGGCCTCTCAAGCATAAGGTCGTGGGTTCGAATCCTGGGCTCGCACCTCTGAGTTTTTCGGAATGTACGTGAGAAATTACATTTGAAATTTACCATGAGCTTTTCGGTGAAGGACATCGTGAATAAACCTGCACACATCTGCAAACCAATTTAATACCGTCAGGTATGTACAAATATCACCAAACTTAATACCGATTACGATCTTTCAGTTTATTCTGGTTCGTATCTTTTCTTCCATGCTGGTCTGGGAGCAAAGGAAAAACATAGAATGTACCAGTTGCTTTTCGTCTCGCGCAGATGGTAAAAGCCCATCGAGGGAATGGGCGAGTCTTAAGAATCATGTTATAGGCGATGCGGCTAGCAACCCATCACTATTTTGATTCCCCTTTCCACCTATACGCCTACAATCATGCTAAACGTGGCTTTTAGGTCTTGTTACCTCAGGCTCTGTCTACCTCATACGGGAAAAAGACGTGATATATGTATGTATGTAGAAACTAGCCCACGATATTTACTTTTCCATCCACCCATCTTTACTCTCATTTATAAGAGCTCTGTCTACCCCGTAAGGGATATAGACGTGATTTGTGTGTGTGTGTGTGTATCTTTTCTTTTTGCTATTTATCTATTAGAAAGCGATTTAGCGTTCCTATGAATAAGTTTTACAATACCTACAGAAAGTTCGGATGGGGTTAATGCAATCGTGGTTTTGTTTTAATAGGTTTATTAATTCGATATTTAAATTGTTAAATTGCATGTCAGCATTAAACACTAATGGCGATAAACACTTAAAACAAAACGCTCAAGTGTGCCCTCACCCCACCTTCCAAGGTAATAAGTGGTGTCACAGAAAACTTATTTCTCCCTCTCAACAGCAAATAGTTTAAAAACAGTAAGAATTAAAATTCAATTCCCAGAGCAACCTCATGTTCTTCGATTTTATCTGGTAGATACGTAATCTTACGTTATTTCACTTCTTTTAAAACCATTTTTACTATATTTTATTGAATCAGGCGTTACTTTTCGGAGGTACATTTCAATTAACAAAAAACATTGACTAAACTTAACGCAAATAAATACGGCGAATAAAAAACCTAAATTAAAAAAAATCTCGTCAAACGCAATCATTGGAGTGCGTAAAAACCGATTTGCACGATTTGTACAAGAATTTAATGTAGTAGGTAAAAAAATGGGAAAAGTCCTGACAAACTTCATTTACGCTCAACCCAAAGCTAAAAAATGTCATGTACTTTTAAGTAGGTGGTATGAAATCTTGTAAAAGTAGTACCTAACTAATAAGTATTTTACTTCAGTTTTCTGTCTCACGTGTGTGTACGTGACAAAGAAAGTATTAGTTATTTATCTGAATCTTCAAAACATTTCTGATAGTTTTGAAACTAAACTTTTTCTTTGTCTCGTACTGTTTCAGCAAGTTGTTCTGTGCCTCGCCCTAGAGGGGTAAGAGGTGGGGCCGAGACGTATTTGGATTCCGTCACGAATTGTACGAATGATTTATCCGAAACGAGAGGAAGAGTGCCCGGAGATAAGACGTGACAAATCAGGGCCTGAACCCACGACATATCTCTATTTACAATTCTGTTGAGTTGACGACTTTTTCCTCGTCCTTTTATTGAACTTTACTCTACGGATAATGGAATAAGAAGTTATATTAAGATGGTTCGATGGCAAGGCTTTGTTGGAAGGTCTCGGGCTAGAATTTATTATCATAACCGTCTTGGGTCTGATTACTGTTTCCTTTAGCTTTTTGAGTTTCACGAAAGTTCCTAAATCCGAACGAGAAATATCCTAATTGGGTAAACGATCCTGATCAATTTCATTGGAAATTTGTATGTGTTCAATACAAGACTGAACATATAAAATTAAACAAAGCGTGAAAACACTTTATTGTTATAATTTTAGATTTAAGAAAAAAACTTTTGTGTTTGTCTATGATCTGTTTTCTCTCTGCTCCAGCCTCCTTGTGAGCTGGCGGTTGCATTTTCTATTTTTACTTTCAATAAAGTATTTTTCTATAATCTTGCATTTTGTTCTCATCATGCAAAGTGGTCCTTCGAGTTTCTAATTAATCAGTAATTAAATTCAGTGCTTCGTTGAGACACAGCGTTGTATAGTCACTTTTTGTTCGACGGCCAGTTGGCGGTGGCTTGCGAGAATATTTTGAATGCAGGTTTCTTTTGAAATGTTTTTTGGTGTTGATGTAGGCGATGTCCGTTGAATTGAAACAAACATTTAATTTTGCACATGTGTAGCAAGCACCGATTTTAGCTTTGTAGTGGTTTTTTTACTTATAAAATATCAATGTAGTTCAACGCATTATAATAATGTATACTGTGAAAAATCACTTGATAAACTAACTTGACAACGTGACAAACACAAAAGATACGAGCACAAAAACAATGCCTTCAAAAGATTTCTTCTAGACAACGCTCAAAAAATTTGCATACCTACATTACTTAGAAATCGAAAATAATTAATTAAATTTTGGAAGCACTAATTAAGACTAAACTTAATGCTACACTCTAAATTAATAATACTCGTATATTTTAACTTGAGACTAAACAAAATTCAAACAAAGTGACAACTTTTAATACTGTCTAAGTTTTGATTTGCGTTCGACCAGTTTCCATTTCCACTATATTTTCAAGTACCAACACAAAATAGGCAACCAAACCTAAACTTTGGGCCAGATACTTAACGAATATGGATAGAAAATTCGCAAGCACCTTAAACTCTCGAATGTCCTCCAAACTCTAAGTGCCACTGGAGTATGCAAACATTTAGTTTTACAACTTGAAGAAATATTTGCCTAGTTGAAAACTTCACGGTTCGTCCCAAGGGTCGTAAAAGCCTTTTTGTTGGGCGCCTGATTCTTATAAATAGCAAAGAGTTCGCGGATCAAACGGATTATGTCTCGTGTAGGCGCTTATGGGATTTTGTTTTGAAGCGTTGAAACCCACATTTCTTGTGGAATATTCCAATACTTTTTCAGCTCAAATATTGTCAAATAAAGACTATGTATGATCCTTTTATTCAAACAAAGTAAGTCTGAAAAAATGCCTCTTTTACTGTATTTAATGCCAAACAACCAAGTTTCGTTCGACATTGAATAGATTTTAACAACACGTTCACATTTGAATTGTATTTTGTTTCAAACAAAAGTAATTATAAAAGTATTATTAACTTAGTTAACTAAAGGATAATGTGTTCATTAAATAATGTTTCACGACGCTCTTCACACCCGAATCATCTATAAAATATTTTGCCTCTAGCAACACCACACAGTTTCAGAATAGGGCAATAGACACCCTGACAGCGGACAATCCCTATTGTTGTTTTGATTAAATTTCGACAGGGTGATGCAGTGAAATTGCTCCTTTTATGCACTAGGGGAAAAATTGGAGCAGACAATATTGTGTCCCCTAGGGTTGGTAAACAATTGAGTGATTATGTTTAGAGAAGCACGGGATTGAAATTTGGCCTATGTTTCGCACTGAAGTCTGTTAGCTCCAGAATTATAATAGTTTCATACATGAACACATTTGGATTGGCTAGGTAGAAGAAGTGTAGACAGACCACATGCCCGATGGTCTGATGACATAAGGAAACGGCAGGACCAAGCCTGGAAGAGGGAAACGGGCAACCGTTCGAGATGGAGACGGATTGGAGAGGCGTATGCCCAACGGTGGGCGTTAACACGCTGAAGAAGAAGAAGAAGAGAGATTAAATCCTAAAAGCCTTTAACGGGCTCTTAATTATTATTATTTTGATAAGTACAGACGTATTAAATAATCCTTTCTCACCGTAAACTCACGATTACCTCCGAATGATGCCGACGTGTCTATAAGACAAGTCTGAGTGAAGTAGCATGACAAATACCGTACAAATACGAACATTTCCGAGATAATACGATGGGAAAGGGTTTTGCACGACATCCTGTAGTTGCTTCCTTCATGATCACGAGTCGTCTTACAAACTTAAGACTAGCCTCTTGTAAGTGGAACAACTTTCCAGGGCCTTTGACATCCTGATAAGAAACAACTTCTACATTCTCTTTCACCTGGTTCATAAATTTTCTTCTTGGCCTTCCTTTCATCCGCTTCCTTCTATTATGATGTTATTGTATTTTGATGTGTCGTATTAGGTGTCTCAACATCTTTCCTCTTCTGTTCGCTATCATAGGAATAATTTGTAATAAAGTGCTTAAAGAAATAATGTTGATTGACGAAGATAATGTTGCTGTTTGTAAAAATACTATGATTAAGATGGTTCTAGCTTTAAACAGCCATTAAAATTGCCTGTAGCTATAGTACCCATAAGTTTCAATTTTCGGACTAAGCTCACTGGATTGTTTGACGAATCACCGTTAGATGGCGTTGGTAGTCGCAACTTAAACTATGAATCACTCCTGTATGAAATAAGAAAAAATATACCAAACGACATTTTTTTTTTATTTTACAAATATCAATCGCTTTTTGTACATTTGTTTTTTATTATTAGGTATTACTTACAAGTTTAATGATTAACTTGTAACGTATGTATTGTATGTGTTCATAATGGTTTTGTTTGTCCGGGTGGAATGTTGCGACTCAATATTGAAGCAGATATCTTCAACGGATTGAGCTGAAATTTTTCATACTTGTGTAAGTCAGATGACAATACAATAATCTGGTAGTAAAATTTTGGTGGTCCAGCTAGGACCGGCTCCGCAGGCTACTCTTCAACAGTTTGTCCGATTTACTTGAATTTTATTTCATATTATGTAGGACGGATTACAATGCAATTACAGTCAACAAAAAATACAGTTAGCAAAAAAAGGTTGTACCTAAAATGGAATTTTTAGGTTAGTTGTACTATTACAACAAACAATACGATGCAACAAAAACTGTAGAAAGCATAGATATATCGAGCGATATTCCTTCTTACTCTTAATTAGTTTGAAACGAAAATATGGTTCGTTATTTAAGAGTTGAACTTGGAAAAAACAGAATGATGATCTATTTGCTTTATTTACAACAATTGACCTAATACTGAACTAACCAACACTTTTAAAATACTTATGCACTTTGATACGGTAATTCATGATTTGATATGTCTCAAGCATCATAGTCGGGGTCACTGACCCAACTAACTATGGTATTCGGCTAAGCTTAGCTATTCAATCAAACACAAAACATTCTATATGAAAATATTACTCGGATACATGTATTTAAGTAGGTGACATACACAGCCAAAATAAAAAAACTGGATGCTTTGATTTTTTTTGGTATATTTACCATTTGTAGTTATTACGAGTACGTTACTGATATAAAACATACATTTCTGATAATACTTACCACTAAAAAAAATTCACAATAACAATTAAGGACAGTTGCTATTCCTTTATGGAATCTCTCTTACCAACTCACTATTATTTGGCAAACTACAGCTTTGTTAAAAACAAATTAGACGAATGTCAAAATATAATTATTAGCAACAGAATAGACGCTAGCAAATCATTAAACTGCACAATTTCGATCTGTAACGGTCCAACGCCCGAAAGAGTGTGCAACTGAACCTTGTCCCTGAGTTGCGGAACGCTTTCTTCATCTCGTTGGAGACTATAAATAGAGAAAACATCAATCATTAATCACAAAACAAACTCAACCAACAATGAAGTTGGTTGCAGCAGTCGCACTGGTGTGCCTGGCGGCTGCCTGGGGCAGGGAGATAGACCAGACCCAGGACCTGGTCCCAGCAGAGAGCAAGGGCCACCACCATGAATCCGGCGGCGGCAAGGAACACCATGCCCACCATCACCACGAACACGGAGAAAAGGGACACAAAGGACACAAAGGACATCACCATCACCACAAGGGCGACCACGGTGACCACGGCAAACACCACCATCACGAACACCACCACGAACATGGCGGCGGCCATAAGAAACACCACGACGAACACGACCACCACGGCCACCATCACGAGCATGGTCATCACCATAAAGGAGGCAAACACGGCCATCACAAGCATCACGACAAGGGCGAGAAAACCGACGGTTACCACAAGAAATATCACAAGGATCACTTCCACAAGGACCATCACTTCTACGATGATCATCATGATGAAGGTAAGCATCATAAGCACGGGCATCATCACGGACACCACGAAAAGAAGGGCGGAGATCACAAGAAGGGCGGTCATCACGAGCACGGACACCACGAACACCATCATGGCAAGCATGGCCATCATGACAAGCATCATCATGATGAGGACCACAAGGGTCACAAGGGACACCACGGACACGAGGAGCATCATCACCATCACCATGACCATGGCAAGAAGGGTGGTCATCACGATGGGAAGGAGTGGGGTTTCCATCATGGAAAGCACTGATCTCAAACCAAAGCAAAGCTGTGATATTTTATTTATATAATACGTATTTGTTACGGGTTTTAGATGTAGCCTCGTTTGTATAGTTTTTATGCTCGTTGTTACTTACTTGTTGTTTTTGCATTTGTTCCTTTTGTACCATGTTTTGTTTGTTTTTTTGTAAATAATTAAAATTTTCAATATAAACCTAACCGTTTTATTCAGTTGAAGTTCAATTCAACTAACATAATTGCTCCATTTGCCTCATTGTTGACCACTTGACTTGTGAAAAAATTGTTTCTATCAATAGCCATACCTACTAGCATACTTAAAATTAAAATTGCGAAAGTAGCTCTACGTTCGTTACCTCCTCAAAACCCGATTGTTTCGATCTTAACAAAATTTGAAGATAAAAATTTAATAAATTGATCGTGCGTTACTTTGTGGAGGTCAATTTCAATTAACAAAAAACATTTTTCTTGCTACTGCGCTACTGACGCGCAAGACAGCCAAATGGCTCTGGCTTGCTGGCTGGCTGGCTGTCTTGCATGTGAGTAAGGTAGTAGCAAGCTAAATGTTTTTTGTTCAAGATTAAAGTAGCCTATATTTCTTCTTGATAACGATAAACGATCTCTTGGCTAACAAAGTCGTGCAAAACAATTAGTAAACTATAAACTTATACTTAGTTATTTTAACTATAACGGCTAAGTTGTAGCGAATCACAATATATAATTTACTATGTCATTAACATAGTATGTTAAGTTTGGGCGACTATTGTAATAAATTATGGTAAAGTTGAACCATTAGAGTAACCCAATACGGTATGTCTTATGCTTACAACATTCTAGAGATACATACATACATACACAAATCACGTCTTTATCCCTTACGGGGTAGACATAGCCTAAGGTGGCAAGACCTTGTTTCTGGAGATAAAGTAATTATTAAACATAAGTTTAACATATAAATGTATGTTTATTTCGATACTGGGTTCTAACTCACTTTGTTTGCTCAGAATGCGTCTCTATCCCGCGGGAAATCTGACATTGTCCCAGAACAAGTACCCATTTCTAATTCAAAGTATCTTGAAGCAAACCAAGTTTGATGCAAGTTACTTTAGAACAAACATAAAACAAATTATACAATAATAGCTGTTGCCTGCGACTCCGTCTGCGCAGAAGTCGCTTATCGCTATCCCGCGGGAACTATTAAATTTTCCGAGAAAAACTATCCTATGGCCTTCCCCGGGGCTTAAACTAGCTGTATACTAAATTGCAACTGAATCGGTCCAGCGGTTTAAGCGTGAAAGGTAATAGACAGACAGACAGAGTTACTTTCGCACTTATAATATTAGTAGGGATTTCTTTTAAAAAATGCTCTGGAATCGCTCCTTTCGTCGACAGACCAATACTTGTAGCAACCCTCTCTTCCTCAACGGGGTTTAACAAGTTTCTGTCATAAATTTACAAGATTTTTTTGGCTGACTTGCATTGTCATCCATCCTACATTATTGTGTACCAAATTCACGTCAATCGGACTAACCATTGAAGAGTTCCCTCCTGCGGAAACGGTCCTGGCTTTGTGGCCAGAACTCCATTAACAGATAATACTGTCATCGGATTTACATAATGCCTAGTTTGAGCTCAATAGGTTGATGATATCTGCTTCAAATTTGGGTCGCAAGATTCCAACCATAATTTGCAAGTTATAAAACTTGTAAAAAGGCCCCATTAAGTCCTAAACTGAGGAACTTTAAATACTTTCCATTAAACGTATTCTCCTACAAGCTAGCCGTAAATATGGAACTAAATCCCAAATTGGTTTACGTATCGCGGGTCTGCGATAAAACTAGTAGTCAATAGAGCACGTAAAACTCCACTAAAGAGTGCACATGGGACCGCAAAATATGCATACAGCTCACAGTTTTATAACTAAACCAATTTGTATTCCAAATCCCCGAGCTGCGTAGAGATGCCTTTAAAATTTGGTTTCGGCTTTTGTCTTCGGCTCACAATCTTTTATAACCACTTGGTACCAGGGTGCGCTGGATCAAGCACTGCTCTTCCCCCTGGTTGATCCAAAAACGAACCGCAGCTCTTGACCACACGTGGAGGTAACCCGAATCGCACCCCATTGTTCAATGATATCCCTCAGAAACTGCCAGGAAATCATTAGCCGATACCCAGGGTGCACCGGTTTAAGCACTGCTCTTGCCCCGGACGGATCCAAAAACGAACCGCAGCTCTTGACCACACGCGGATCACCAACCTTCGATAGAAGACGGCACCAGAAAAAGAAAAGGTTAAAAAACGCTTGATACTCAAACAACATTGATAAACTGTGTTTACTGAAGACTAAAACATCTACAGATAATTTTTCCATAGATACCACGAATCGGTTTCGGTTCACTAAGCGTAGAAACTGGTTTCGGTCCACCCTAGCTACACCTTGTTTCAGCTTCAACATAAATATGTAATTGTGTTGCTCGCCGCAACCATTTGTACAGTTAAAGTGCGTATGTTTGACCCCCGTAATGTAATCCTTTATCCAATCATATTCAAGACACAGCTACATACATACATTCGGTAGATATATGTGTAAGGTCATACATAAAACAAAGATGTTTTAGACTCGTGTCATTGGTTGTTGTGCTAGCTACAAAGCCTACCAAATTCCAAACTTCTACAAAAAACAACATTTTATCACATAAATCATCATAATGTAGAATCAGGCGAACTGTTACTTAACGTCTTTTAAGTTACGAAGTTACATCCTGTATTTAAACAAAAAACAACAAAGTGACGTTCAAAAGTTTTACAATTTTTTTAATTCTTTTACACGCTCATGAATATTCAATTTAGTTTTCAGCACAAATATATTTATATTTTATCAAAAACATTAAATAACGAATCTATTTTATAAATACACAACGTAAAAATTAATGATTTCTGACTTGCTCATGAATATTATCTTTTACAATAAACAGCAGAACAATGGACAAAAAAAACAGTGAATCATTTTTGTGTGTAAAAGGTTCAACGACTTGGGTAAAAGTTAACCATGGTTGTATCCGAAGTAAGATAAGTTCTCTAGGCAAGCAAAATAATAATTATGAAGTACCTAACAGTCAAACGTGACGTCCATGCTAGGGATGGGCTATTTACGATAAAATCGATAATTATAATTTATCAATTCGATGTTCGTTGTTTACATAAAAACTACGTATTACAAAAAAATAACCGTACTACAAAAAAACCTTCTAAGACACGTTATAAAACATAAATAATTATAAACCCATTTTAAAAATAAAATAAATTAAACAAAGTACAAAATATAGATAAAATACAACAAAGAATGAATCACAAATGGAACACAATGATACATGACTGTCTGTCATAGTTACAGTCCACATTGCTATGTTACAGCCAGCACATTGTAACCACACTGTTTAAAATTTAGCTTATTTATGAGTTCTGTCACAATAAAGACATAACCATAAACTAAATTATTGACCTATATTCTCTTTTCCCAGTTCTTAACATCAGACTCGTTAACCGCTAACTCACCATCCAACTTGCTAGTTGGCCACCACCGCACGAGGCGGTTTGCTTCATCCTTCCTAATGCGAACTGCTAGGGAATGGAATTCGCTCCCATCGTCTGTATTTCCGGACAGATACAACCTAGGGCTCTTCAAGGCTAGAGTGAATATATTACTGAACCAGTGAGTTACACCTTTGGCCTCATCTGCACCTTCCACCAAGTGAGATAGAGGTCAATCACTGGTCAGTTCGTAGTAAAAAAAAAATGATACAACAAAAAAAGAATATTTTAAACGATAGATTGCCATCCCTACTGAGCATAGCACAGCACAAACACCAATAGCGAAATATAAGAAAAGTAGTTAACGGTAATGCAGTTCCGGGCACTTGCCTCTAACGCAGTTTAGTAACTCGAACAGTGGTTTCACTAACGTACTTAGGCCTCGGTCTTTCTCAGCCGCCACTTGCGGCGGGCAGTGGCCTCTCGCCCGCGGCGTTTATAATAATTATTATATGTCTGTGAAATGTTTGAGAGCGGTCGTTCTCATTAGTGATGTAACGAATGTCATTTTTTAAACATTCGCGAATGCGAATGCAAATATGTCTGCTACTGACATTCGCGGATGTGAATGCGAATGTAGAAGTGTTCAAATTTGGCGCCAATTGTCTTTGGCTTTGCTGGCAGTAACGAGGTGCGTTCTGTTTGTATTTTGTTCCGAGAATTGCCGAGTTGATACGAACTCATCCGACTGAATTGTCATTCCGCTCGCGCCGGTCTTTTCGTAAACAAAACAAGTGAATTTTGAGGTTAGAGTTTTTTCTTGCATTAAAAACATAAGAAATGAATGGGTTTTTGATTTTATTAGCCTACCATTATCTTCAAATTGTTTTTTTTTCTGATATTTATATTCGCAAAACATTCGCAGAAATTTTGCGAATGCGAATACGAATATCCAAAATATGCGAACTTCTCTTAAATACCTCTTAAATATAAATACATGGAACGGTTAACAATTTTAAATCTTTAAATAACGGTTTGCAGGAAGTTAAAACATCCACGTCACAGGTTGCTCTGATGCATTGCTTTTGCGCCACCAGCGCCCATTTTGCGTGATATGATTTAATTTCCCCATACCAAAATACCATAGCTAAGAATACAATACACATAGCCGTAGTAGGCTTGTACGGCAGCTGTTTTGGTACTCATTTTTGTAAGTCGCCATATAAAATATACAAAAGAATTTACTTTGCTACATAATTTGTCATCTACATGTATGTTGTACATATGTTGTACACGAATTTGCTTTTGTCTCTAGACTCTCTAGCTGTACAACAGACTGGATGAAATTTTCGACAAGATAGCGAAACGACTTAGAATATTTCTTTTACGACTCCACTCATCTTACAAATACAGCACAACTTTTTACCATTATCGAGAAGTATTTTCCCAGACGTGATAAAATCGCCTCGCTGGTTCGATTCATAATAACTTTTCACCTACATAGTAAATTGTAGTGCTGTTCTTAACAGTACTGCAACAATCGCCCTCGGGGAAGTTGCGATAGCTACACTTATGAAGCTTACCGATTTGTACGCAATCACCGCTGGTCTGCGAACCTCATTAAGAGTTCAGCGACTTTGCTTCGAAAACATCAATAACGGTGTGTCACTAACTTGAAGAGCTTCCATCATCATTATCATTCTCCGAAGGATCCAATTCGGAACGAAGTCATCTGACAGAGAAACTAAGTCTCCGACATAGATCACGGGATCAGCGAATTAGGTGATGGCCGATTCAAACAAAACAAAATCTAGAACAATGTTAAAACCTATACAAGTCCGAAATAGCTTACCGGATCAGCGAACTGACGTGGCAGTGGGCTGGCCACATTTATAGGTGATGGTCGACTCAGACAAAAGAAAATCTGGAATAATGTTAAAACCTATACAAGTCCGACATAGCTCACCGGATCAGCGAACTGACGTAGCAATGAGCTGGCCACATTTATAGGTGATGGCCGACTCAAACAAAACAAAATCTGGAACAATGTTAAAACCTATACAAGTCCGACATAGCTCACCGGATCAGCGGACTGACGTAGCAGTGGGTTCGCCACAGTTATAGGTGATGGCCGATTCAGACAAAACAAAATCGGGAACAATGTTAAAACCTATACAAGTCCGACATAGCTTACCGGATCAGTGAACTAACGTGGCAGTGGGCTGGCCACATTTATACGTGATGGCCGACTCAGACAAAACAACATCTGAAACGATGTTAAAACCTATACAAGTTGCCTTTGAATTATTTTTGAATAAATAACAGACTATATTTATAAGGTAAAACAAAAGTTACAAGTGAATAATATAAAAATACATACAAGAATTAGTCATGTGAAAAAGAAAGATCCCGTAGGAGATGCGCGTCAGGAACTTCCACAGCCATAGCGAAAGGAACCAGTTGAGCGGACCACTGTGACAATTTAATCTCCTCTACTCTGAAGACATGCAAGATGCACCCGAATAATATTTTATAATAATTTAAGTTTTAATGGTTGCCTAAATTGATCGTAAAACTTGCTAAAGTACGAAGCGTAAAAGGCTTGACTATTAATTGATTAAAAATTACGGTGAAAAACCTTTAACGACTTTTCAGTAAAACTAAACTAACCGTCTGCTAAAATATTCTAGAATAATTTTAAGACACATTTTGTGTTAGGTTGCCGGTTCAATCAACAAAACAAATCAATTACGCGTAGTGTTCAATAGAGAATCATTGTATAGAAATGCAGAGACACAGAAGTTATCAGTCGTAGGTTTCCCAAAAACAAGCAAAAATCACTTACACAAATTGCATCGTATTCATAGCCCACCCTAACCTTTGACCAATTACAATACCTTCCAAAAGGAAATAGTCTCACAAGTTCGGATGATAAAGCGAGTGTTCGAATGATGTAAAGGAAGTGTTCTCGTCAACCGTTTCCGGGTGAATGGGCACTTGAGGTTACTACGCGACCGCTGCCAGACGAGCCTAGCACAGTAAATCATGGAACAGTATAAGAAGCTTCGTTACACCTGTTGTACTGAGACTTTTTAACAAAAGCAAAATATTATTTATATTAGGGTTTTTTTTAAGTAGCAAGGTTTGTATATAAATACTTCTGATTACTTGATGCTGGATCTGAGTATTGCCATCTATCTTCTTGTCAATTGTTTTCTGTTAACGTTGTATAATTATTTTTCATTAGTTGCATCTCTTCCCGCACAGATGGTAAAAACCAATCGAGGGAATGGGCGAAAATCTTAGGAATGATTGTCATAGGTGATGCAATTAACAACCCATCACTGTTTAGATTCTCCTTTCCACTTATTGGGTATACTAAACGTGGCCTCTAGATCTTGTTACCGCAGGCTCTGTATACCCTGTAAGGGATAAAGATGTGATTTTTCTTCTTTGTTCTTTTTTTACCATGAATGTTTCTGGACTCCCATTTTATCAGTAAGTAGTTATGTATCATTCTTCTTCTCTTTTGTTTCGTGTCATTTTTTACTTAAAATAACTACAATACAATAAAAGGCAAAATGAGCTTTACTGAAAACCATACATCAAGACAGCAAAATACATTCATAAATATGATAGCATAAATAAATAGGCAAAGTAAACAGTGGGTGGACTTTAAGTCTCATTCGACTTATAAACCTACCCATAGATTTACTGCCACTTTTACTGCTTTATATTTCCACTGTGCAGATTAGCATGGTCCAATGGTTGCAAGGCATAAGCGTACGTGGAGTCGACAGGCTCTCGGCATGAGGGCTTAGGTCGCAATCAAAGAGCCGGCGACGTCAGAACTGGACGTAATACAAAGAATAAATAATAATGTATTACTGTGTTGCATACAGGGAGACGACTTTTTAAAGTACATCACTCGAAAGTATTGAATACTGATTGACTAATTGACTGTGTAGTAGCAGTAATGCCACGTAACAACGGCTTAAATTAAAACTAAAACAAAATCAAAATGTATTCTTGCAAATTGGCCGCCAAGGCCTCTTTCACGTGTCTTTTTGCACCAGCGCATTCGGAAAGACCATCATTGACAAGACGGAAAATCATTTTTTCAAAATAAAATACATT
The DNA here is from genome assembly GCA_932294345.1 of Pandemis cinnamomeana. Taxonomy (NCBI): domain Eukaryota; kingdom Metazoa; phylum Arthropoda; class Insecta; order Lepidoptera; family Tortricidae; genus Pandemis; species Pandemis cinnamomeana. Next base: position 11,986,946 of record OW028710.1, on the reverse strand, counting down.
AAGCTACTACAATACTTGAATTCTACTTAAATTATTTTCACATGATTTAAAAAATCAGCCCTTAGGGTGAGAAACTCGTAAAAAGGTATACCTACACACGGCAAAACTTTGATTTAGGTATTAATTATGTTCATGTTGTGATTTGAATTGCAACCCCTTCGCAAAAATATAACGACATATTTTATTATAACCGTTGAATGATGATTTTAATACTAATCTTTGCAGTTATTTTCTATCGAGTAGATTTCGTTGGCCTTGGTCTCTGAAATATGATAAATATTAACATGCAGTACCCGGCAATAAAAATAACACATCTGTCTTCTCGGCTAATACCGAGCTCGAAGAGCGTTGTATGTGTAATTTATACGGTTTAAAGAGGTGACACAAAACCCTTGATTCAATGAACCGTTGTAAACTCCATAGATTAAGGCCGCTTGGCTCAACAACATTGGAATAACCATTTCCTCTGAATTGTGGCGTCGTCATTTTACTGCGATCATTTTACCACAAGGTGTTGCGACAAGTCCCCATTTTCTTGGATTACTGTTACGTGGCTTTAGCTGTTTTGTAACACTGACAAAATATTAGAATGATAAGAGTAAATACGGCCGTGCCGCTTGTTTTGCTCGACTTGGCGGAGGCACTGCCGTGCCCCCAGACTTAATTGATAGGCATGGATATGGATAACAATGCCAACTCAGTTAGTCTTAGAAAATTGAGGACTGCAAGGGAGTGAAAAAGAAGCCTACCAAAATTTCGAATCAGGTTTTTTTTGATGTGAAAACTTCTTTAGCGGCGTTGTACACATTTTGGGATCGGTAAAAAATGATAAACTCGCGTCAGGGTCGCGACCCTGATCAAAAATGCGCGACAGTAAGACAGAGGGAGAGTTGCTGCTGGGCTGCGGTTCTGGGCCTGTGAAATAATAATCATCATCATCATCTCAGCCATTACAAGTCCACTGCTTGACATAGGCCTATCCTTTACACCTCCAATAAGACCGGTTGGAAGCTTGCATCCAGCGCGATCCTCCGATCTTAATGAGGTCATCGGGTGAAATAATATTAAGTTCATTTTGACTGTTTGCTAATCCTGCTGCCAAGCAGTTTAGGCTGCTGTCTTGCGGCGTGGAGAGTAAGACAACCGGAGAAGTTATTCCGTATTAGCCCTCTTAAGCTAGCAACACATCTGCAATCCTTTGGTGCGGGTGTCCGTGGATGGTTGTGTAGTTTCGATCAGGTGACTTGCTTCCTCGCTTGTCGTATTTCATTAAAAAAAAACTGTGTTTTGCATTATTAAGTATTGGTTTTATCAACATCTGGGACTGTTCGCTTAACCTGGCTTGGAGTACCATTGAAGTTCGCATCGTGCTTTTCCACTCACACTTATTGTCATCAATAGCAGTTGGAAAGAGACGGCACGACATTCTAATTTCGAATTTCAGAGGTAGTCCATCTCGCTTGCCCGCACCATCGTAACCAAACTCACTTGATAACGACTCTTCTAACTCTACAAGCATAGTTTTATTTTCCTCATCAACTTGAAACTAGACTTACATACTTAGCGTAACGTTAGCCTTTGCAAGCTAGTTGTACTATAAATCTTGAAGCGTGCTAACTTCTGCTAACCCTACCCGGGGGCAATGACCGATCACTGATGAATATGCATGCTGCTATTTTGAATAACGAGGTTTCTTAAAGTTTGGGCCAGAAGTTGGGTAGTTTTGACGGAGGTGGTTCAAGTTATTGGTTTACGGGAAAATAAAAATAAATGACGATCTTACATACACACACATACACATACACAAATCACGTCTTTATCCTTTACGGGGTAGACAGAGGCTAAGGCGACAAGACCTACAGGCCACGTTTAGCAAGATTATGGGCGTATAGATGGAAAATGGAATCAAAGTAGTGATAGGTTGCTAGCCACATCGCCTATAACATGATTCCTATGAGTTTCGCCTCTCTCGATGGGCTTTTACTATCTGCGGGGGAAGAGAAGCAACTGGTATATTCTATGTTTTTTCTTTTACATTTTCACCGATTTATAATGGGTATAGGCAGAACCGTTACACGCAGCAAAATAGTGTTTTTTTCGCATCACTGCAACGTAACATTAAAGATAAACATTGTGAAAATAACCATCCCGTTCCAACATACGCGTATTATTTAGTTTGAATATTTATTTGTGTTATTTGATATTCGATAGTGTTTATGTAAGTTTATTGGTTAAATTTTATTCCGTTATTTATATATTATTTTATTATGGTTTTATAATGTAGGTATTGTACTTTAGTTGTTAATTTATTAAGTATTAATACTACCTACCTATTTGCGCATAATGACTGCTTGCCTTTTTGTTGTCAACTATTCCTTTCTGTAGCAGGTTTTTTTTTTTCTCGATCTGCCTCCAACATAATTGGAGCCTATTTTAACAGTATAGATTTTATCAGTTTTCTGAAGCAGGTTATCTGGAAGAGATCCCTTCTTAGGGATAAGTTCGCCTATAAGTTCGCCTTTGTACTTTTTTCTGTGTATTTTCTGTATTTTTTAAATTTTTATGTGCAATAAAGAGTTTACATACATACATACATACATTATCGCTCTTTTTCCTGCATTGCCGATATTCATATTCTATTTGTATGGTCTGTACATTACAACTTATTTCTTTTTAAATATGGCGGATCGCCGCATCCACCGATAATCCGCCGACTTAATTCGGATACCGGCTCCAATTTCCGACAAATCCCACATTGATTCTTTTTTCCGCAAACTGAACAGCGAAACGGCACCACGCGGTTTGGATAAAGCCGCTTCATATTAGACGGGGTACGACACGACTGTTGGAGATACGTCGTAACTGACACCAGAGACAGGAGGGGGGGGGGGAGGGGGGTCTTTGACCATTACCGTGCAACGTTGCCGACATTTTGTCACAAGATTTTTTAATCATATTTTTGTTACTTTGACATGGGCGAAGTTGTCGTCGCTATAACGACTTGAAACGCCACAAATAAGAAGAAGAAGAAGAAGAAGACATCAGAGGCCTTACCAAGTCGTCTTAGTGCTATTCAATTCCAACTCAATGGGGACTATCGTTTCGTTGTTCACCAGTTGGCGCCGCTGTTGACTAAGGTCCAGAGGTATAGCAGTCAAAGGCGACTTTATAAGATCGACGCCGAAACAAAGTTTTAAATCTTTATAAATAACTATCATCATTGAGTAGCTATGCCGCAATGTTGTGCAGTTCCGTTCACATTCATCGCCAAATCACTACATAGTATAAAATAAAGTCGCTTTCTCTGTCCCTATGTCCCTATGTCCCTATGTATGCTTACATCTTGAAAACTACACAACGGATTTTGATGCGGTTTTTTTTAATAGATAGTGATTCAAGAGGAATGTTTTATGTATAATTCTACGCAAAACAAGAGAGAGAGAGAGAGAGAGAGAGAGGGGGGGGGGGGGAGGGAGGGAGGGAGGGAGAGAGAGAGAGAGAGAGAGAGAGAGAGAGAGAGAGAGAGAGAGAGAAAAACATTTATTTACACTCCTTCATTTGGATCCGTTCGGGGTAAAAGCATTGCTTGGTCCGGTGCACCCTGGGCATCGGCTAATGATTTCCTGGCAGTTTCTGAGGGATTTCATTGATTGTTGGCTAAGAGCCCGACAGGGGGTCTTTTCACCGTATTACCGTACAGCGTTACCGACATTTTGTCACAAGACGTTTTAATATATTTTTGTTACTTTGACATTGGCGAAGTTGTCGTCGCTATAACGACTTGATACGCCACAAATAAGAAGAAGAAGGGAAACGATGGTACAGTATCTTTAACTTCTTTGTTGCCGAACTGCCGCGTGTCGTAATCGTTTCGTGCCCCATAAAACGAGTTGGCAAAGTGAAAAGTATAAAGGTTGGCATACACAAGTGGGATGGATAACGTATGTTGTTTACCAAATATTGGGCTATATCCTACCGTTTCCACATGTATCACGTACGTATTTGTAAACAGGGATCGCCGTTAAGTGCTCTGTGTTTTTTATTACCTGTCTACCCGCATTTCATGTCTTGTGCAAACTTTGAGTTCGTGTATCATTGGCGCGGCTGAAAAGATGTTGAACAATACTACTAATCCTCATCATCATCATGTCAGCCGAAAGACGTCTGCTGAACATAGGCCTCCCCCGCGGCTCGCCAAACAGATCGGCCCTGCGCCATCCGCATCCAATGCGTTCCCGCTACCCTCACCAGGTAGTCGCTCCATCTTGTTGGACTACCTACACCGCGTCTTCCGGTCCGCGGACGCCACTCGAGAACCTTTCGGCCCCATTGGCCGTCAGTTCTACGGGCGATGTGCCAATGCCACTTAAGTCTAGCGATTCTTACAATACTACTAATCCTACTAATATTATAAACGCAAAAGTTTGTAAGTAAGGATGGATGTTTGTTACTCTTTCACGTAAAAACGACTCAATGGATTTGGATAAAATTTGGAACGGAGATAGCTTATACCCTAGATTTAGAGATGGGCTATTTTTTATCCCGAAAAATTGTGTAGTTCGTGCGGGATAGCGAAAAACTAATTGTTTGCAGACGAAGTCGCGGGCATCGGCTAGTGAAATAATAAACCATAGCCCTGTGGTTAGTGAACCTGAGGCCTTACTATGATGCCTTAATGCTATTCAATTCCAAGTCAGTTCAGGTTTTAGCTGTCATCTTTAGTGTGGATCTGACAGCGAGCAAACCTACGTAAACTGAATCGCATTAAGACGTCATGGTAAGGCCCCTGATTATGAGCCTTGCGGTCCCGGGTTCGATTCCCGGCCGGGGCAGATTATTATGTATGAAAAATACGAATTCAATACAATACAATAGCAATGGCTCTTTCCTCGGGCAACGCATAGGTATTGCTATTCAACGAGGAAACGCAGCCAGCATTATGGGCACCTTGCCCCATAGCAACGATCTGGGGGTTATTTGTAAATATAAAACATGTTGCGATCGTACACAAAAAAACGAAACCCCAAATTGCTATTATAATTAATCCAACACACCGTAACGGTAATTAAAAAACTAATTAACGTTTTCCCCTTAAATAATAAATGAAAGGAAGCTTAACAGTATTTAGACATTTAAAAGGAAAACAGAACATATTGTCCCTAAGGGCCCCGGCTGTTTTAACGTCTTCCATTATTTATCACTTAATTTGTTACACAGATATTTAAAAAAAATGTAATGTGATATTTTGCTTTGTTTGAACCGACTCCGCCTGGATTTTAGGTGTAAAGTTACACTCAGGGGTAAAAATATAGATAATTTTGAGTTGAGTATAATACTCGCACTCAGAGAATTCAATAAATAATCAGGCGTTACTTTGCGGAGGTCCATATCAATGAACAAAAACATTTTCCTTACCTCACGAGCTTGGCTGTCTGGCACTTGTGGTAGCAGAGTAACAATATTTTTTGTTTATCGCACTCAGAGACTCAAATTAATATCTTGATTGTTAGTTTCAATGCAGTTTAGGAAGATATTTTGTTAGATTTTGACATGCTTTTATTCTCATGCCTAACCAAAAAATAGTGTATCTAAGTAGTATTTAAGTTTAAATTTAATATAATCACTTTATTGATTCAATTCATTTTATAATTTAGTCATAGTAAGTGTGGTAGAATACCAGTGTTTTGCTCCTACGAGCAATGTTGACCACTGAGCCATGGCCCTTTTGTGTTAGCGCAAAGAAACAAAGATAATTGTCTGGTTTTAAGTTTTGGCTTGATATGTTTATATTTTATGTAATCTTGATTGTGTGTGTTGGCAGTACCAAATAAACGCTTTATATATCTATCAATATAATTATTTGTTTTCCTTGTAAAATAAAGTTGACGACTACAATGACATATTTAAAAAAATAGAATGTATAGTTAGGTATTTTGAGCGTATAAGATGTTTTTAGGATCTTTGTTTTATCGAAGATTACTTTAATTTTCGATTCGCTCCACCGCAATGGCACACTTCAAGCGTTGAGGGTATCGTCTCATAAGTCTTGTATACCTGGGCACCGGTTAATGATTTCCTGGCGGTCTCCGAGGGATATCATTATCCGTTGGCTAAGAGCCCGACAGGGGGGGGGGGGGGGGGGGGGGTCTTATGACCATGTTCTACCGTACAACGTTGTTGTCACAAGATTTTTGAATACTGTATTTATTACCTTGACATTGGCGAAATCATCGCATGGTTCGATGGGGCCATAATAATATTAGAAAAGAAGAAGAAGAAGAAGAAGTCTTGTATAGGCCATGAGAACAAATACTGGGGGAACAAAACACCCCCATGTCTTATCTCGATTAGTTGAAACCTTCTGGGGCTTAAGTGTCCGATGCAGCGGCGCCAAAAGTGTCATTTCCTGCTTATTTATACATGGCTCATTTCCTTATCAAATTACGTGCATAAATGAAAAGGCACTGTGTCCACATTGACAGCGGAAAGGTTTTTAGTATGAGCAATGCTGAGGTTCCAGTTATAAGCTGCTAGCGTTTTGTCCATCCTTAGACTTTATGAAACTTCGAAATCGTCATAAATTTTAGATTCTTGTAGTCATCGATGGTTTATACTCTAGATACAATTTTCCTACAATTTTATTATTTTATAATATTTTTGATGTCGTTAGCATTCATGCATGCTAACCCTTTAGGGTCAGTATCTTTAAGAAGCGTCTTTATCTGCAAAATGTGCAATAATTATTACTAAACAGTGTTTATTTCCGTTTTTATATTTAATTTTTCTTTTCCTCTTTGGCTATTGACAAGCTGTGACATCTGTTAGTGAGTAAAATTTTTACAAAGGTCATACTCCTTCCATAATTATGTTTGTTAGTTTACCTGCCCATCTATCTGCCTCTTAAGTTTGTCTAGGTAGCTACGGGATACCATGTAGGTATATTTCACTCGGGCTTGCTGTCTTGCACGTGTGGTAGCGGAGTAGCAAGGTAAAGGTTTTTTGTTCATTACTCTAAAATGTCTACCAGCTCTCAAAACATCTCTCCAGAAATTGCTGTTGATAGTTTCAAAAATACATCATTAAAAGAGTCTTTAGCGGCCTATTTGTAAAAAAAAACTTGAGGATGGGCACTAATCTTAGCAAGGCTAACCACCCATCAATATTTTGATTCCCTTTCCACCTATGCGTCCACAATCTTGCTAAATGTGGCGTTTAGGTCTGGTTACCATAGGCACAGCATTCACGGTCTTATTGTCTAAGGGAAGGCGGGGCGGGGCTCCCCTTCTTGGCGCGGTCCTGGCGAAAGCCTTGGCCACCAGGGGGGCGTATGTGGTGAGACCCTAGTGGCATCCCAATGCGTCCCCATCACACGGGATTGAGGCAACGCCGGAGAGTTTTTAGTTTGAGGCATCCCCTTGCCTATGGCATCCATAAAGATTTCCTCTCCGTCAAAGAATACGGCACTGTCTTCCCCGTAAAGGATGAAGAAGTGATTTAAGTATCTGTGTTGTGTTTGTGTTCACCGCCCCCGCGTATAACTTGAACCAAATCGCCGCTCACCTCTGCAAACAGCCCGCTCGTAAAACTGCGTCGATCATAAAAATATTTGATTAGGCGCGTCGCACTCGACACCGCGCCAATCCGCCATGCTGAAACTTTTATTAGCACGCGCCACGTGAATTATTCAGTACAAACGTAATTTGCACAGCAATGAGGACTGCCAGTTTGTGGGAATCATGCGGAAACAGAATTTTGAAGCTTCAAAGTCAAGTTCAGGGAGCAAAATGCGACGCTTAAAAACCGACGCACTCATGCCTTCCATGGTCTGGACGTAAAGAAAAGACAAAGGATGTACCAGTTGCTTCTCTTCCCGCGCTGATGGCAAAAGACCATCAAGGGAATGGGCAAAAATCTTAGGAATCGTGCTATAAGCGATGCGGCTAGCAACCGATCACTATTTTGATTCCATTTGCCACCTATACGCTCACAATCTGGCTAAACGTGACCTGTAGGTCTTGTTACCTTAGGCTATGTCTACCCCGTAAGGGATAACGACGTGATTTGTGTGTGAGTGTGTGTCAAAGTCAAGTTCAGGGAGTACTGCGACGCTTAAAAACCGACGCACTTCAAATACAAATACAAATACAAATACGTTTATTTTGCAAAAAATGTGGTACAAATGCTTTCCATGGTCTGGGCGTAAAGAAAAGAATAAGAGTGTACCAGTTGCATCTCTTCCCGCACAAATGGCAAATCTTAGGAATCGTGCTATAAGCGATGCGGCTACCCATCACTTTGGGCGTGAAACACGTGCGTGATGAGTCATGCTAAATGTGGCCTTTGGGTCTTGTTACCTTAGGCTCCGTTTACCCGGTGGGGCAATAAAGACGTGATTTATGTATGTACGTGTTTTTTTTTTGTATAAGAGGGGGCAAACGAGCAGACGGGTCACCTGATGAAAAGTAATCACCATCGCCCAGGGACACCTGCAAGACTTGGGGAATACAGGTGCGTTGCCGGCCCTTTCAAAAAACACGTACATACTCGTAAATCACTCACAAATATTTATTCTGTCCTCACAACAATGGTGACGAAAGTCAATGTACATTCAAAAATAACCATCCAAACAAATGTTTGTATTCAACTCCAGAGTTCAAAAGCTCTTAAGCTTTTTTAAAAGCTTGCTGCGCTCATAAATTTCACCTTGGTCTTTGTTTGCCAAAAAATCGCTCATTCTGTTTGCTCCATGCCATCCCATCAGTCATATCCAAAACAAGGTGGAAGTGGGCCATGGACACACGAGATAAATCAGGACAGTTCTGGCCTCCATGATTTGCGATTTTAATGGACTTTCTAAATTCTAGTCTCCAAGGCTTTCACTGTCCAATTCGATTGTGCTCTTATTACAATAAAATACAAATTATGCTTGCTGTTAATTTTCACTAACTACAAAATGTCAAATGCGATGATAAAAGTTTAAAAAGACTTTTATAAACAACTAACTGTTACCACCTGCTATGGGTTGTGTTGGGGTATAGCACGCGTCACGGAATGACGAGGATCCCGGTTCGATTGCCGGCCATAGCTTTACTTTTCGTATTTTTCTATGTGTTCTAAATATCAGTGTCGTATAGAAATTTAACTAACTATTGCCCGCGTATTCGTCTGTGGAGAATTCTATCGAGTCTGCAGCGACTTTTATGTTGAGATTGTGTATTTTATCAAGTAAGGCATAATAACTGTTTATTTTTTATTTTAGGCGTTTGATAGTTTTGCCCAGCATTGGGACGTATATAGGCTGGAGATGATACAATACAATACAATACAATACAATTTCTTTCATGCTGGTCTGGAGAAAAAAAAACATAGAATTTACCAGTTGCTTCTCTTCCCGCGCAAATGGTAAAAGCCCATCGAGAGAACGGGCGAAAGTCTTAGGAAACACGTTACAGGCGATGCGGCTAGCAACCCACCACTATTTTAATTTCCCTTTCCACCAATAAGCCCTTAATAATGCTAAGCGTGGCTTTAAGGTTTTGTTATCTTAGGCTCTGTCTACCCCGTAAGGGATAAAGACGTGATATATGTATGTACAAATACTATATATCATCGTATTGTGGTCACACCACAGTATAAATAAATGGTTTAAATTGTGATTGTAGGGTTTGATATGATGATAGTTTGCTTCGGGTTTTTGGCCTTTGTTTCATAAGATCTGACAAGCAAGCTCTTCACAGTAATAATATTACGTACAGTAGAATATGTTGTATTTAAAAACTCTTCGCTACATAAAATGATACCTAAATATTCTTCTGAAATTTGCGCCTTTTTGTTATAAAATAGCTAATTAACTCACGTTTTAATACCGTGGACCAAAATTCTACGGCATTTTTTTGCAAAAAGCTTTTATACCGCTCGGTTTTCTTTGGCCGGTCCGGCTTGTTAAACGAATTATACTGAGCCTAGTGTCCCCCGTGCATAGCAGACTCCATTATTATACGGCGCCTACCTCCACAGTACATAGAAGATAAACAGTAGGCAACGGTAACCCAATTGATATTGCTACAAAATTGAGGCAAGTTTTTTTTAAGCAAAAACGAGCAGGCGAACCAGCTAATAGAATAAACATGCCGCTGCAAGTGTAATTTGTAACTCACTCAAGAGTTACCTAGCACCCACAGACCACCTACCCTATGAAGTAGGTGGTCTATGCTAGCACCTTAATGAGAAATTGGCTCGTTTTGGACTTATTCCTAATTTAACGAATGCAACTCAAGCATTGAGTTTTAAATTTGGCCAGAATGATCATGGCTTATAATTAAGAGGAAGAAAATACTGAGGAAATATTGGTCTCATCATCATCATCATCATCAACCTATGTTAGTCCACTGCTGGACATAGGCCTCCCCTAATAAGCGCCATAGCGCCCTGTTAGCTTGACGCATCCAGCATCTGCCTGCAGTCTTTCGCAGATCGTCATCCCACCTATATAATCCCACCTAATATTGGTCTGCCCAAAATAAATGAACGGTACTGTTATGTTATCATTGCTAACAACTCAGGTAAAACACTAAAATAAGGCTTTGAAGCGTTAATAGACGAATACAACTAATTCTTCTTCCTTGTCGGTATCACTCTTGACAGAATGGTCGTGGTCATCACTTCAGGTATTGGTGGCAAGCTTCACAACACTCTACCTACCTACCTAAAACTAATAACCTTGTTATAAAAACGATTTTTTACTCAAATCATAATGAGATGCAATCTGTTTTTTTTAATGCGGTAAATTTGGTTCCTAATGTCAAAGGTATTTCAGAAAATACATACATAAAATAAATCACGACTTTATCCCCACGGCTTTAGGCCACGTTTAGCATGATTGTGTGCGTATAGGGTGGAAAGGGGAATCGAAATAGTGATGAGTTGCTTGCCGAATTTTTGCTCATTCCTCGATGGGCTTTAAGAACTGCTTGAAATCAGTGTACACGTATCGGATCATGCATGTTCTACTTCACTAAAAACATAATTTAAATGTTAAAAAATGGTGTTAATATCTTTGCATAATAAACGAGCTGTTATTTATTTCTTATCTCTAAAACTGGTTTAGATACGAACAGGAAAAAATGTTCTGTAACGGTCACGAGACTATTAGAATTTATACTTTCTCTTAAAAATATCACTATCCAATCTATATGTAGGTACGTTCCTCTCTTAACGTGCTAGTGAGAAAGAGACGAGAAAGCAACAAGTCCCGACTTAAATGTTCACTTCGCTGTATTTAACTCGTATTATAAAACATTATGGACACCCACAACACACCAAAGGATTTTAATTCGTTGCCAGCCTAGAGGCTAGTGATTTCACCAGTTTTCTCGTACTTTCCACGCCGGAGCAAAACAGCAAAGCACTCGGCGGTAGTATTAGCAACTAAATAGGTGATAACAAATCCCAACGGACCTTGCACAAGGCCCTAAGCAGCGAGTAAGAAAAAACTAGCCTTATGGAGGTAACAACTCATTCAGACAGGATCGGCCCTAGGGTACAGGAAGAATAATCCGGAACCCGCACTCAACGGTGCCGTTGCCATCTGCCCCATCCCGGGGCGGCCAGTGGGCGTAGCAGTGACACCTAGTGCTTCCGTAACACTCACAGTCCATGGCCAGGAGGGAACGTGTCGGTTTTTAGACGGTCGGCCTCTCCTCTCCTTCCATTTGGGAAGGCAGCGGCGAGCTGGAGAGCCCGTCATACTCCCGTTGCTGCCCCGAGCGCGGGAATGCATAAGGTGCATTTTCCACACGTTAAAAAAAAGGGTACAGGACGGGATGCGAAAAGCAACTTGGCTGAGGAAGGAGTATAAATAAACCGTCGAGCAAAAGGCGTTGACCTCGCTCTGTTGTAAAAGGCTGTTGCTACGTGGTACTGTTTTAAAACTGTTTACCAAACCGATGGGATGCCATGGAAAATATTTCCGTTTCCGTACCGTACCCCTCTTTTGCCTTCACTCATCGTTTTTTCGATCCCTCTCGATCATTGTCGTTCCTATTTATTTTTTTAATGGCTGCTATGATTCAAAATGACGTGGGCCGTAATTGAATGGAAAAAATGCTGAAAGCATTTCACGTACACGTTTATTTTCATGAACATGTAACCTTTTAAAATAATAGAGAAAATCTTATTACAAATAACTAATTTAAATAATCTATGGCTGAGTTAAACAAAGATCAGAGAGCACAACATTTAGGAATGATAGTTTTTGAACAAAAGCAACAAAATCTTAAACAATAGAAGAACATAATAATATTAAATAAAACACAAAAAATACATACATACGAGTATGTCACTCAATCACAATTCGCTTGTTTGCATAAAATGAAATGGGTAATTTTACTTTGACCTCAGATATTTTTTATAATAAGCTAAGAAACAAAAAATAAAGTATTATTTTATTTATCTTTCCTTGTTAGTGGACAAACTTAACGCTATTTATACTATTAGGACGTAAGTGTTATAAATTTGACATCAATATCTGTGCGTGTGTGTGTGTGTGTCTGTGTGTGTGTGTCTGTAGCATCGTAGCGCCGGATAGAGCGATTTCAATGCGGTTTTTTCATTCGAAAGCTAGTTTCGTTGCGGTGGTCCTTGCTCGTGTTTGGTAAAAATCGTAGTAGTTTGAAGAGTATCAGCTTTTTAATTACGAGTGACAGACCGATGAATGCGTGGGGTTTTAAATTTTTTAAATATGTCTTTTAGGTTAAGTTTTGTGCTTAGTTTTTACCTTCATTTAAATGCTTTTTATGCATTAATAATATGAAAAACTATTTACAGTTTCTACGCGTGCTTAGTAACATAAATTGTTAAAAAATATGTATCAAATAAAGTCGTTATTAGATCAGCGATTGAAATGATCTGCCATTAAAAATAACGGGCTCGCGAATATTTCCATACGAGATTCTATACAAACCTCCGTAGGAGTAACTGGTTTACTCCCACATTCTCTGTGATACTGTACACAATATTAATGAATGTGTGTGTGTAAATCTATCCACGCAAAATTTTCTATCACACAGATAATGATGACTCATTTGTTATTTAGTTGACTGTACGTATATCAAGTGACATAAATACGACACAAATACCCGGAGCGATACAAAGTTTGTTGTAAATACCTACCTACCTAGAGTGCAGGTAATTTTTTTTCAAAATTACCTGGCAACCAGAGCGATAGTCAAACTAGAAGTAATGAGGTTTTCACTCGTAGTACAAGTTCATGATATCTATATCTATACTAATATTATAAAGAGGAAAAATTTGATTGTTTGTTTGTTTGTTTGCATTGAATAGGCTCCGAAACTACTGGACCGATTTCAAAAATTCTTTTGCCGTTAGAAAGCTACATTATCACTGAGTGACATAGGCTACTTTTTACCACGGGAAAATACCTTTTCCTACGACAAAATTAATTTATCGCGGGCGAAGCTGCGGACGGAAGGCTAGTTTTTATATAACTTACTATCATTACTTGTCTTATTCTAACTATATAATGAAATTGAAACATGTGTTTGAAAGAGAGCATCTTTTTTTTGTTTTTAGTATTCTGAAATAGGCCTGTGACAGTACGTTAAAATTATGTGGTGTATGATTAATACAAAATGGAATGCAGGTAGTTTATCCTGAATTAACAAACAAGCTTCCATCTACTTCAAAAAATCTTAGCAAACTACTAATTCTATGCTTACGAAGTATCTAGCCACGAATAAATACAAGATTACAAACTGACCCTTTATTTTACGACCAGTAATATACTGACCCGCTCTACATTGATAAGGCACTCCAGACAGCTGCCAAGTCATCCCAAGTAAATAACTCTAAACTGACCTCAGGAAAATTTTACTTTATAGGAGAAAACTTAAGCCAGACATCTCTGTCGATTACTCTTCCGAAGTTATGATCTGTTTTCGGAAGATGCGACGGCGTTTTTGAACTCGTTTCGACTTGGTACTTCAGAAGGATCTGTCTTGAGATACTGCTGATGATACGCGTAGATAGGTCTTCCCCTGTAAAGGATAAAATGTATTTATAGTTAGGCATTCGCAGCGTGTCTAACTTAGCGCTATACTGAACGCAAAGACGGGCTATCGTCGTCGCCGACCATTGACGTACAATAAACAACTAGACGCCCAATCACGCTCAAAAGCTGTCCGAAGCAAAAGTCTGAACGACGCGTCTATTGTTCAGAGTTTTGGTTCAGTTGTGTTTCGACCGCGCTTTGATAACAATGTATATGTCTCTTTCGCACCGTAATCTTACTATTGAGAACAAAAGAGACAGGCAGGTTTCCAGCGCGTGGCGTCGTGTCATTACTTCTCACGATCCTACGCCATTGATATTAAACATTACTGCCACGAAATAAGGTGTCAATTTGAACGAATATGTTAATGTTATCTGTCTAAGTCGATGTGTTGACACACACAACACATAGACAAAGCAACTCGGACGTTTCTTGAGGAACCTTTGTTAGCGACTGAGAGTCTAGTTGTTTATTGTAAGTCAATGTCGCCGACGTTTATTTAACTAGACACAGTTTTTTATTATTATTTTATTGTAATAAACAATAAAAAAAATACTAAATACTATGTACAAAATTAAACTACAAATAAAACCCTCCTCCCAGGTAACTGTCACTGCTCATTGTACCCAGAAGGCTGGCAGCATTGCGCGTTGAATCGCGAGGCTAATTCTTTGCACAAAATAGCTGCCAGCCCGCTGGTCACCAGGAGTATCTATCAGGCGCGTAGATATTTCCCTGGAGAGATCTCGCGCGCCTGGACCCCACGGTCCCAAGGTCTCAACGCCAAACGGCGCAAAATGTAGCCCGCCCCAAGAGCTGCATATTTGCGACGTTTGAGTTGCTCTGCATTTGCTGCTACAGTTTAATAAGATTTTATGTACACATTTGTGCAGCAATGACCACGTGCATTTTATCGCAAGTCCAGTTTGACTCGTGCACATCACAATTAACGGACGTCACAGTAATTATAATTATTAATGATTTATGACTTGGACTCTCGGGAGACTTTGCGTTTTGTATATCAGTTAGAAAGTGGTCAAATATAATAGTGAGACCTGGATAAGGAACTAAAATAGGGGTTGGACATAAATAGACAGAGACGTGGATATCAAGAGGATAGTTATTTGTGACAAAAATATGCTAAATTTTATCATTCCAGTGACATGTCATAGTGCACATTCCTTCGTTATAAGTCAAGGAAAAACTACTAAAAAGCTTATTGGCGATCGATTGCAGACAATAAACCAACGCCAGCCTAGGCACAGGCCTCCTCTCAGAATAAGACGGCTTGAACTATTGTTCCCACGCGAGTTTAGTGCGGATTGGAAACTTCAATTACATACACTATTAATTTATTCACCGAAAAGCTCAAGATAAATTTCTAATGTTATTATGCAAGTGCATTTTAGTCATACTACATCTCACTCTTTCCAACATAATGCAAGCACAGTAAGATAGAGCAGAACTCTGCTGTTGTCATGGCATTAATGCTTGTTGATCTGAGCTTGGACCGATACCATTTTGTCGCAGCATTATGCAAGACTAATTCGTCAACTGCAGCCAATCCGATTAACGGATTCATATTGCATACATGTTGCATCGAGGCCGAGTCGGTCTGTTAAACAACCAGTTTAAATGCAATTAGTTACGGCGTTGTCAATCCGGAGTCACATAGAACCGTAGATGAGCGTTTTCTAAAAAAAAGTCTAAATGATAAATTTTTCCAGAATTTAACTATTTTGGGTTTTTCTTACTCAGAATCTTTTATCGATCCTTATATAAGAAAAATGTGTCTCAAAACTTTCATTCCAGTTCGTCACTTTTTTGTTCGACGTTTTTTGGAAGGACAAACTATTACTAAGTTAGCAGAAGCCTATAGAGCGTTTATGAATAAGGAGGTTAGTACATACCTATATTTAAAGTTGAAAAACAAGAATTTTAAATAAAGTTTGGCGATTCCGAGTCTAATTCATACCTTATGCCTAAAAATTACCTGACTTCT
Source organism: Pandemis cinnamomeana (assembly GCA_932294345.1). Lineage (NCBI taxonomy): Eukaryota > Metazoa > Arthropoda > Insecta > Lepidoptera > Tortricidae > Pandemis > Pandemis cinnamomeana. The sequence goes on along the minus strand of OW028710.1, from coordinate 11,970,876 downwards.
TTACAATTCCTATTCTTTCTAAACTTTGTATGTATTTTTCATTTATCTTATTCATCACACCGCATCATTAAGATAATCATCATCTAAGTGTAGGGTATTAGTGGCCATGGTAAGGTATACTTCTAATTACCATTAGACCATTACAATGAAACTTGCGGTACAATTTAACGGGCACATTCCCAGATAGGTTTCGCTTGTTGGAGGAATGGAGGAACACAAATGGTTTAAACTTCTGCAGTTATTCAAGATCATTATAGATTACGAATGATCAAGAATACTTTAGAAGGTACTTCAAAAACAAGTGTTTTATTTACAAACTAAGACCAAGAGGATGGCGAGGCGAGGCTAGGACTTGGACGCGCTCGAGGACTATTTTAAATTAAGCATAATTTTTCACCACTTTAGAATTGCATTATCAATTATTATTATCTTCTTTCAAAAATCGGGCCCCTAGCCTGAGGTTGCGTTGGACTAGGAGTTCTGGAAGTCGACGGGGGAGGCCTTTGCTTAGCAGTGGGCTACTAAAAAAAAAGTTACTTGGTACAATTTTTTAAAGTACTGGCTCTGAAGATAAGTTTAGGAAAGTTTAGGTGGGGGCTATCGTCCGTCAACATTCCCCAACAGTCCCAATGCTCATGGTAAAAAGTGCTTATGATTGTATTGAGAACGATACGTCGACGACCATCGAAACCCATTCTTTATCAATCAATGCTCTTCACACTCAGTTACTTAGAAAGGGACGAAGAGAACTTTACGACAGTGCGATTCGCGGTCACAACTTTCTCGAACTATCGCTGTGATATTTGAACTTAAAGTATTTTTTGTGGCCAGTCATTACAGTTACGTACTTAAGTACCATCTTGGACTTTAATTGTTGGATTCACGGACACTCTCACGCAGTACCATCTGTGGGCTCTTAGAATGCCATTCGGGATTGTCTTGCTAACTCACTTACTCTTGGTTTGATACTTGAATCGGTCGAGAGAAGGAGATAGCAAGCAACCCTAATGACCTAAGAACGCACGACTGTAAGTACACAGAACAGCATAAATAATCGATAAATTTTTTGAGATAAAAAACCGGTACTAAGACGTACTGTGTTTCACAAAAACATGACTGTAACAGAAATTTGTAAATTACTCAATCAAATTAATTGCGATAAAGTTATGAAAATGGTAAATATTTAATGTTTTTTGACATGTACGTAGTTATGTACCACCTTACTTATGCAATGGGCCAATTGTTTGTTTAATACGCATAAAATTTCGTTTTTTTTATCAAGTACAATACGTCATGACCGATATTGGATATATACATACATACATAATATTAGGTCTTTATCCATTTACGGAGTAGACAAAGCCTAAGGTAACAAAACCTTAAGGCCACGTTTAGCATGTGCGCGTATAGGTGCAAAGGGAAATCAAAATAGTGATGGGTTGCCAGCCCCATTGCCTATAACATGATTCCTAAGACTTTCGCCCAATATTGGATGGTTTTATTTATTAGAAAGCGCTGTACCAACGCCACTGGGTCAAGATAATATATTGCTCATAATGTACTGTAAATACTGGTTACATTGTATTTTGTTATGATTTATTACCGCCTACTTAACACACTTTCAATTTCAAATAAAACTTGACACTGACGAGCTTTGATGGTTGTTTGCATTGTATATAGTAATTTAAAAAGTACCGGTTCGAATAATAATGAATGGTAATAAGAATAAATACCTATTGAAATTAAAGTGCTTTAAAACAGCAATACCTAAGATTTGTATCTAATTAGTTAGGATTATCATTCATCGTAGATAATTAAAGTAATTTTATTTCTTATACGTATTATTCAGATATAACGTAATATTTCTTCCATGCTGGTCTGGGAGTAAAGAAAGAACATAAAATGTACCAGTTGCTTTTCTTTCCGCGCTACAAAAATCCATGGGTGAAAATCTTAGAATCATGGTATAGGCGATATGGCTAGCAACCCGTCACTACTTTGATTCTCTTTTCTACCTATACGCCCACATTCATGCTAAACGTGGCCTTTAGCTCTCGTACCTTAGGCTCTTATCTACCCCGTAAGGGATAAAGACGTGATTTATGTATGTATGTAAGTATACATAGGGACAGACAGCGGAAAGCGACTTTGTTTTTATACTATGTAGCGATAAAAAAGAATAAAAGCAAGTCATAGCCATAACACTTATATAGGTACACTTATTATATGACCTGAAGGACTCCGAGGTTATACATTTGAAGTTGTTTTCGTTCTGTTTCGCTCACACACTCGTTTAATTTGATAGAAGAGGACAGAGACGGTATGACGTGAAGTTCGAATTTCGACCTGGGCCTCGACTATTCTGTAATAATGACTAGGCTTAAAAATTGAACATTACGCCATTTTTTTACACTTGCGTAGATTATGGTGCCCTCGAACAATTTATACTCTTTACTGAATGAGTGAATGATTCGAAAACTTACCAGGACATTTTCTAGGTCCCACTCCAAAAGGCAAAAATGTATAGGCGTGTCTTGAGTTTCCTTCATCAAACCGGTCTGGGTTAAACACTCCAGGTTTGTCGTAGAATTTGGGGTCCCTATGAATAGCTTCAATGGGAATAGTAACAGTCACACCCTTGTCAAGAAGGAGTTCATCGGGAAACTTGTACATTTTAACACATCTTCTAGAAGCAACAGAGTACGCTGGATGCAGCCTCAAAGTCTCCTTTACAACTTTGTCTAAATAAGCCTCACAGCTTTCTCCGGTACCACAACGCACCATTTTTTGTACCTCTGGATGTTTTGCTAATTCAAAAAACAGGGCGGTAAGAATATTGAGGCATGGAATATAGCCCTCCGTAATGAATAAAGTGAAGATTGAAAATGCGAACTCTACATCGGAGTCGCTTTTACGCTTGCTGTGTTTTTCTTTAATGTCCAATTGAAATTCGGATCGTATCCTCTTGACTTCCCTCATCAAATTTGATTTTTCGAGTACCTGTTTGTTTACCGTCTCCTCAGGTAATGTAGTCAAGCCATATAATGAATACAGAGAGGGAAAGATGTTTTTCAAATAAGTCTTGAACTTTGCCGCTAAAGTTGGTTTTTGCACGGCCGCTCTAGCGTTACGAATAACCGCTCGCTCGTCTCGCGACAGATCCTTATTTAGAAGTAAGAACTCAAAAGTTCCGTCCAATATATCCGCCAAGAACTGTTGAACGTTCGTATCTCCATTGATTCCTGACAAACAGTCATGTAAACTGTCTTCGATTTCATAAGGCATGCGCTTCAATAGTGACTCCAAGGCCTCGCGCAATACGGTCCATTTCTCACCTTCGGCGTAAAACAAATTGTTTCGTAAACAAACATCCCGAGACTTGTCCAGGCCGAGACCTCTGCTGTGGAAACTTGCAAAATCGGTACACAACATCTTTTCAATTACATCCGGATCTTTGACGATCAAGTCTGGCATTCTGCTTTTGACTGTCCCGTAGAACCTTTCGTCAGGATGTTTGGCATAGAGCTTGTTGACTTCGTCAGTGGTGTTCCTGATTCCTAGCACTCGGTGGTAGTCGCTTCCGAAGCATGGTATGGAGAATTTGTAGGAGATGTGCCGGATGTACCAGTAGCTGAAGAATTTTGTGGCATAGTCGAATAGGAGGGCAGCTATGAGTATTAGTAATACGCTGAGGTTGAGGAGGAAACTTTCGAAAAACATTTTGCGTCAACACCGCGCGAAGCGTCGTTGGGTACTGTGGATGCTGGCTCGTGAGGGTCAGACTAACGGTGCATCTCGACCACTATGTAACTCCGTACGACTTTTGAAGGTTTCCGACGTGCTATTGAACTCGAGAGTATTTAGGTTACAATCATAAACGTATCGTCACGCGCCATCATTGAATCAACTTTATATCTTTTTAAGTAGGTAGAGATGTTGAGTTGTTTTTTGTATGACGATTTAACATAGGCATTAGAATTAGCGACATTAAAATGTCACGCTTTTTATTATGCGCTGGTTTGAGCCTAGGTGTTAATTTGTGGATATTTTGTGTACGTTTAGGCTTAAATTGTGCTAAAAAAACAACCTTTTTAAAGCTAGCCTGCGCTTGCGTCAGCGCTTTCATTGTAGAACCCGTGGGAATTTCGTAAAAATCATCCATATTCCTTGTCTTCAACATAGCGAACTCACTTTGTTTTCAGCAGATATTTATATTGACGTTACTGATCAGACTTTAGTGGCCTGTTTTTTGAAGCTACAAATAAATGTTTATAGGTCTAGCTACATTGGTCAAAAACTCAATGTGGATTGGTTGATTGGACTAGATTTGATAGATGGTAATGATTACACTTGTAAAATTATTATAACGTGTGCCTTCGAGGTATTAGTTTTTTACGGCTCTTAAAAATTTCTTTAAATCTATAACCACAGATTCAATGAAGTAGGGACGACATTATTTACACAAGCGACAGACTAAGTGTGTTTACGGCTTCTGGTGCTTAGAGTGGTCTAATTAAAAAAAAAAGTTCCCACGCTTATATAAATAATTCCAAAAAGGCCACTCATACATCCATTGATTATTTATAAAACTGGTCTGACTAATAACAATACTAATACCGTTAAATTGTGGCTTTTTCTGTGTGTTTACTGTAGCTTAAAACCTATGTCCTGTCAATCGTTCAAAGGTTAACTGGATGAAATCTCTTTTTAGGGATAAGTTCGCCTTAAGGTAATGAGAAAAACAGATGTACAAAGGCAAACTTATCCCTTAAAGAGATCTCTTCCAGCTAAACTTCGAACGATTGACAGTACAACAGAAACCAGAGTATAGAGACATACTAAGCTAAGACCAAAGACCCTAACTTAACCTTAACAAATAAAGCATTAAAATAATAATAATAAAAATACACCTACACAACAATACAGGTACACCCTAATACATATAAAAAAACGATAAACCAATATAATTATGTCAGAAATATACTACCTATTTATAGAAAACATATAAACTACATCAATATACACACACAAAACATACTAAGTCCACTTAAGAAGATTCATCAAGCCAATACTTCTTCAGGCGATTTCGTAGGGCGACAACCGACTGAAACTGCCTGATCTCAACGCTTAGGTAAGCAAAGGTAAATGATTCCACAGCGGAAAAGGAGTTGGAGTAGATATAAAGTAACCTATTTTATTTTAGTCCACAATCTGTAAACCTTTCCCTTAAAATTCATCGGAATTGATTCAGAGATATTTTTCTCCTCAATGAGGTAACAAACAGGCATAATGAAGAAACAGTTACTTTCACATGTTTGTCATATCACGAGTATACATAACATGTAAGTTAGTGTTTTCAACAGGTAGAAACTTTTTTCCTGCCATCTTTCGCTAAAACATAGAACTACCAACTGCATGAGGAACTCTTCTAAACACAGTGTACGAGCTCTGATCAAATACTTTTGGAACACAGTTCCTGGTTACAAGTAAATGAACTAGATGGCAGCACAACCGCCTGATTACAATGTAGAGTAGGGTGCCATCTACCGATTAAAGTTCAAGCTACGATGCACGTTCTCTTTACAAAAATTTCTTCTGGAACAGTGGCGTAAAACGTAGAGTCAGGTTTATCGTTCATAATTATCGTAAAGTAGTTATGGGTAAAGAATGTAGATGGCGTTTCTACGCGAATTTTAGGTAACAGAATCAGAAGTGGAATGAAAGTTTCTTCTAAAATGTTTCTAATTATAACTCTAATATTCTTGACATGTATAATAATAAATTTTGACGGACATATTAACAAACACGAAATTAACTTTATATTTTCATGACTTTTTAAGTTTAAATGTTTGAAATTAGAATCATAGATAACATCATTTTGTACAACATTTACTACGAACGAAAGTTCAAAATTGTATTTTACTTGCTGCTAATAATAGGTCAAATTGATTTTACATTTTGTATAATGTGTAAAAAAAAACAAATCATGAGACTTGAAAACTTTAAAAAATGAAAATAAGTAAGTAGGTACCTACTATTTTATGTTCTGTATTTCCGGCGCACCTAATTATTTCGCATAAACAAAATCATTAGTCGAGATTAATAACCAGATAACACCAATAAATCCATGATTAATTATTACCACAAAAACCGATAACGCAGAATAATAAATAACATCAATAATTAAAGATGTCACATTGCATTTGTGTAGTCAAGGGACTGAATAATGAGTCGTGGCTTATCTGATCTGTGGTCGTGACGTCATATGCGTATGCGCATAGAAAAATGATTTTTATTCCTATCGACATGGTTGATGTGATGAGATCGATAGATGTTTGGATGATGGAACTAGTGCCATACTTAGCTATGCTGTACGTATATCTTAAAATACAAGCATATCACTTGTTGATAACAAAGTGTTTGTTGTTTTAGATGGAAGTGATTCTAGAATCAGCCATGAATTAAAAAAAAACAAGTCGCATAGACTTAGCTTTTGTGTATATATGATTGTGGAATAACAGAGGATTATTTTCATTTATTACTGGATAAGAAAGTCACAAAAAAATGATTACTTCAAAAATTAACTATAAAAAATTAAACAGAACCTAAAGCTGCGCCTGATTGACAAAATTAGTCTCTAAATAGTTACTGGATTACCTATTTTGCTATTAAATCATCAGTACCATTGCCACACTATCCCAAACCGTTAGACACCATTTTGACTTCTTAGTACCTAATCAATCCACACTCTATCTAACTACACCACGAATCCATAACACTTTAAATCCAACTCAATGAACAATTCAATTTGAACTTTAACGTTCATTCTACAAAGTTTGAGTTCAATGTGATCTTCAAGTGTTACGTCGTTTTGTAGAGCTAGTTCACAATAGTATCGCTTCGGGGGACAAATTTTAATGCAGCCGCTTTGCTATGTGTGCAGCCGCATTGCTATGTGTGCTACCGCGCGCGATGTGATTGCAGATCTGAGAAGCCGTAGGCCAGTTACAGATTAATACGTTGTGGGAGGATACTATGGGGTACGATGCAGTGAAATAATACCTAGCCTCTATTTCATAAAAATAACTATGACAATCCGAATCAATCAGCCAGGTGGTAAAACAAAATGTCCAAGATGAACCAAGCTTGCCTGACGTCTCAATTTTTAACCTTTTCGCCGCCACGCCAAATACAAGAGACGTAACCCGCCAGACTTCTTTATTGCGATGCCTTAAGTTGAACCTAAACTCAATTGAACGAAGATTGCTTTTGCATTGAAGCAATGGACGTATATATAGGTCGTTGGCGATGAACCTGCGGTGCTGATTATGTGTCGATCGTTGGCATCGAAAAGGTTAAATAAACAAAATTAAATGTCCCGCGTAGGGCAGGCTCAGTCCCGTTTTTCGAGGATAACTCGATCATGCTAATTTTTATTCTTGATTCAGAAGATTCAGAAGACCCAACGATAGGGTAAATCTGATTTAAAATATCATATTTTTATTTAAATAAATTTCTATGGCTATTCAATAATAGCCCGATAGATAGATAGCAATCTATGTGATTGTCACGTAAACATTTTTTTTTACATAATAAGGGGGGGAAAACGAGCAGACGGGTCACCTGATGGAAAGCAATCACCGTCGCCCAGGGACACCAAACATAACTTAAAACTCAAATAAAAAGGTATATATTTCAAAATTTCTGATTACATAGGTACGTATTTTTATTGTCCCGCTTTTGACGAAAAAATCCCGCTCTTTTTACTCAAAAAGTTTGAAAATTCTGACTTGGCAAAAAAATCTGTCCATCCACTCATTTGAAGACGGCCTGATCGTAATGTCCAAGAAACACAGAAGCAGGAAAATTTCACTTTTCACACCGGGTAAAAAAGGACGGACGAAAATCTTCTGTTTCAGTTATTTATCGTCTGTACCGAGTCATACGCCCTGCAGATAGTGCATTTGTCTCTGATTAATATGTCCCATTCCTTCGTCCGGTAACTACTGGGTTTCAGACAAACTAAGTGCGTACAATAAGTCCCTGAGAAGAGCTACGCGGTAATTTCGTCTGAACTATAGATACATGGGTAGGTACGATTTCATTGTGTTTTGTTTGAGAGCGTTTTCAAAAAAGTCCACATGAATATTTTTTCCAGAATTAAACTATTTTGGGTTTTTCTTACTCAGAATCGTTTACCCTATCGATCCTAAGAAAAAATATGGCCCAAAATTTCCATTTCAGTTCGTCACTTTTTTTAAAGTAGCTATGGAACGTGACAAACAGGAAAAAAATCTATATTAAAATCTGGGACACAATTTTTCTTGTATGAGAATCGATAAGGTTAAGGCTTTTTAAGTAAGAAAAAATCAAAATATTTAAATTCTGGAAAGAATATGTTCATGTAGACTTTTTTTTGAAAAACGCTGTTGAACATACTACTAATTTTGTCATAGATTGGTTATGATATAATTGACAATGATAGTTTTTCATTTAATACTTACGTTAGGCTAGCAACGCTTCCGGCTTCGCTCCCATAGCAGAACGCTATCCCATGAGAATGTTCACAAATCCGTTCTTAGTACGCCTTTACGCTGTAAAAGGAAACTTAGCGTAAGTTTTCAGCCACAAAATGCGTCTCGAAAGCGTTTGGACCAAAATATTAAATACTATGAGAACAGTAAGTTGGCGATTCAAATGTATCTCTTTCTATGTATCCATGTGTATCGAATGTGCGTAAATCTCTCTCTCTCTCTCTCTCTCTCTCTCTCTCTCTCTCGCTCGCTCTCTATCAATTCGGTTCGCAAGAACCTATTATGAAGTCAAGAAAATCTTGTTACATGCCCTATTAGGCAAAATACATACCAAAACAATTTAAGCCCTAAAGCTGTTTAACTTACGACGAGTCATAATAGTCATAAAATAATATATATTGCCACGTAAGGCACGTTGTATTCTTAAAACCCGTCTTCGAGTAAAAATCGCTGTCGGCGATAAAAAAACAACGAATTTCCAGCGGCGTTCCTATGATACATTTTTTCAAATTTCATTCATTAAAAATCAATCCTTTGCTTAAAAACTCGGCTTTCGTAAGAAAAATAAATATCAAACGACAGGTAAACTCCGCCATAAAACTTATTGTGTTTCTTAAACTGTTGAAATAAGGTCACTTTTATTCGGGATATTCCGATTCGTTCGCAACGTACCTAATCGATATTGGAATCGATTTCGTCCAACAAAAGATCTGTAGATCACTGGTCGATCTCTGACTGCGATTAAGAAGTGATCTTTTGAACGCATTATTGATTTTAAATCGAGCGTGCAAGTTTCTATGAAGTAGCACGTGTTACAAAAAGTTTGATTTTTATTTTGAAGAACCTGCTGCCAATGGAATGTGAGACATGTTTGATGAAGTGGAGCACAATTGGGATAATAATCCTCAGAATAATAGTCAGAGAAAAAAAAACAAAGACAAAAGAGAATTCCATTCTCCATTTTTGTTTTCTAGGTTAGGTCGCGGTGTGCAATTTTCACATCCAAACAAAACTGTTATTACTATTGTTTTCTTTGCTCTTTGTTTATTATCGAAACGATGGCATCCTGGGCCCATAACCAATTGGGTTTTGATAATATAAACAAGATTTCTTTGGAAAATAAAAGATTTACTTCACTAAATAAACTTGCACAATAGTATACTAGTTCGCAACACACAATTATCTGCTTGTGACTGAACAAAACCAAATTTCAGCATAAAACTCGTAAACTTAGTGTTCCAGCAACGAGCTGCCTGTTTTAGGCCATAGAGGGATTTGTTCAATTTACATATTTTATTCGCAGGGGCTTTAACTCCATCAGGGATTTCCATAAAAATATTTTCTTCCAGCTCACCATACAAAAAAGCTGTTTTAACATCAAATTGTTTAATATTCCAGTTATACTCAGCAGCAAGAGACAACAATATTCTTATTGACTCATATCTTGTAGTAGGTGCAAAAATTTCACTGTAGTCTAACCCTTCAATTTGTGTGAAACCACGGGCACAGAGTCTTGCTTTATATCTTTCAATTTCACCTTGCTGGTTCCTTTTTATATTAAACACCCATTTGGAAGTTATAGCCCTTTGATTTTCTCTTTCAACAAAGGACCAGGTATTATTACTTTCATGAGAATCCAGTTCCTCTTGTATGGCTTCCAACCATAACTTATATTCATCACAATGAATAGCCTCTTGATAAGTAACAGGAACATTAAATTCCGTCAAATTTGCCTCAAAACAAACATTTCTTCGACGTCTCAATGTTATATTTGACTGAGCCAAATCATCAAGATCAATTTCCTGTGAGGGTTCATATGTTTCATCATCTCTATCAATAGCTGTGTGTACACTATCATCACTCTTATAACTATCATCACTTGATTCTGTACTATCTGTCACTTCTGGAGACTCTGGAGGTATCTCAACTTCTCTCATATTTGGCATTGCACTTTCTTCACCACAAATAAAAATCTGGGCAATATTCTTTTCAAATTCAGGACTTTTATCTTCATTAAAAATAACATCTCTTGACACTTTTATGGATTTTGTCTTAGGATCATACATTTTATAATTAGTATGGTCATAGCCTACTAACATCATCTTGCGACTTTTGCTTTCAAGTTTTCTTCTCAACTGATCAGGCACATGCACAAATCCCTCACATCCAAATACTCTGATGTGATCTAAAACTGGTTTTACACCACTCCATAGCTCCAGTGGTGTAATGCTTGGTGTTTGACTGGACGATGTACGATTTAACAAATAAACAGCACAGTTAACCGCTTCAGCCCATAGACATAGTGGTACATTACGGGCATAAAGCATGGACCTCGCGCTTTCTACAATTGTCCGTATTTCTCTCTCAGCCCTGCCATTTTGCTGTGGCGTATATGGAGCTGTGAGCTCATGAGTTATCCCTTCAGTGTCAAGATACTCCTTGAACTGTTTACCAATATATTCTCCGCCACAGTCAGTATGTAACACACGCACACTGTGTTGAAATATGTTCTTAACTTTTGTATTATATTTTTTAAAACACTCAAGGACATCACTTTTGTTCTTTAGAAAGTACACATATCGAAAGCTTGTAGCAGCGTCTTTGAAAATAACAAAATATCTCATACCTTGCACTGATGGCTCGCTGAGAGGTCCACAAACATCACTATACACAATATCACCTGGGTTCATTGATCTTCTATCAGATTTCTTGAAAGGCTGACGAGCATGCTTACCATAAGCACACCCTTCACAGACAAACTTGTCACAATCTGATAAATCAACACCAACAATCACATTATTTTTGCACATTTTCTCTATTTCTTTGACATTCAAATGTCCCAAGCGTTCATGCCATGTCTTAAGGCTTAATTTTTGAACAATGTTGCACACTGGATTCTGGCTTGTTTTCACTCTCAGTTCATATAAATTATTACTCTGTAAAGATGCACACATCACTATATCATTACCCTTGTAAATCAGTGCTTCATTGCCTGACTTCACAATCTTATATCCTTGTCTTGTCACTACACCTTCAGAGAACAAGTTTCGTCGCAACTTGGGTACATAAAGAACATTCTTAAGGATACTTTTCTCCCACTGCCCATTGACACATTTGCTGATAGAAATATTACCATAACCAGCAACTTCAAGGATTTCTTGATTACCCAATTTCAATGGAGATCCAGTGTATTTATATAATTCTACAAAATTCTCCTCTTTGTAGGACATGTGAGCAGAGGCACCGCTATCCAATATCCATTTATTACTTTCATCACTATCATTACAATTACTGCTTGTAATGTTGAAGGCTAACATGTTCTTGTCACCTTGTTTTTGTTTCTGTTTTGGTGCTCTGCAATCTCTAGCAAAATGTCCCCGTTTTCCACAATTGTAACAAACAAATCTGTGTTGTTTTTCACTTGGATATTTATTATCTGCCTTCGCTGGTGGAAATGACTTCTTCTTATTATTTTGTTTAGACACCAGTAACGCCGTCTCACTTTCCTCTTCATTCAAGCTGGCCTCTTCATCCAATAAGCGAGCTGTCAAGTTTACAATACTTTGATTTTTAGGATCAAGAGACATCCAGGCCTGACGAAGGGATCTGAATTTAGGAGGCAGAGTGCTCAGTATTTTTGTCATTATCGCTGTGTCACTGATTTCTTCTCCACATTCTTTCAATTGTTTGGCTAAACTTTCCACTTTAGCAATATGCTGAGCAATGCTATCTCCAATTGACATTTTGTATTGATAAAAACGTTCATGAATAATCATTTTAGTCAACTCCGACTTCTGTTCATAGATGGACTCCAATCTAGTCATCATCTCACACGCTGTTTCACAATTTTCAATAAGCGCAATTTGATTCAAGTCCATAGCCGAAGTCATGACAAACATCGCCATTCCATCATCTTTATTCCATTGCAAAGCATCTTGATCCGGTTTTGGCGTGTAAATATTCAACCCCTTTGCACGTAGGGCACATTTTATTTGAAATTTCCACTGTTTGAAATTCGATCCGTCGAATTTTTCAAGTTTGCCGACCTCCATTTTTGTTTTCTAGGTTAGGTCGCGGTGTGCAATTTTCACATCCAAACAAAACTGTTATTACTATTGTTTTCTTTGCTCTTTGTTTATTATCGAAACGATGGCATCCTGGGCCCATAACCAATTGGGTTTTGATAATATAAACAAGATTTCTTTGGAAAATAAAAGATTTACTTCACTAAATAAACTTGCACAATAGTATACTAGTTCGCAACACACAGACAGTAGCGACATCTTCAGTACAAACTAAAATAAGAAAAAACAAAAGGCGCAGGGGAAATACTCTCACAGCCAAATAAAATTTAATTCCAATAAGGTCGATAATTTTGCGCAGTAAAGTTCAGATTCCGGTCTTACCCGACGAAAGGTGGATACGCGGCCAAAGGTCACTGATTAAGTTATAGCTAATCTCTCACATACTTCTCTTGGGCTTATAATGATCACTGGCCTGAGACTGGACGGAGGTAAAATGGCGTCCAGGAAGCCTCGGAAGTGTCCAAAAGGGGATAGTCTTCTCCAGCGGTCCGCTCCGAGGCAGCAGCGGGATTTGGTAAAGGCTGAAGAAGTGCCACAGGATAAAGCAGGAAAGAAAGCGCTGAGATAGAGGCAGCCCTGGTTAAATTAGACAAAACACAGAATTAATCTTCATTAGTATTTAAGGCGTCTGTGGACAAGTGGAGCGAGTCACTGGAATAAACAAAAGCTACTCGTGATAGGTACATCTATCAGCCTGTGCCAGTGGAAAATGAAAATGAAAATTTCATTTTTGCAAATTGGCCGCCACGGGCTCTTTTACATGTCTTTTTGAAACTACCAACGCATTCGGAAAGACCATCATTGCCAAGAAGAATGCGCCGCAAGAAACTTGTAGGACGTAATATAGGCAGATAAAGTGATGATGATGCTTCTTTAATTTTGAATTTAGTTTTTGTAAGCGGCCAGTACGCGTCTGGAGCCGGATTCTGGTTACAGTAACGTGCAGTGGATAAGATTACGCACAAGAGTTATTCTCGGCTAGCTGCGAACTCTTTGAGGTTTGCTCGCAGCAGGCCTGAGAGCCACGTCTACTAGCGTTTTTGGTTACAACTCCCAGATGAGTACCAGTGAGAGAAGAGAGAAAGAGAAGAGAGAGAGAGAGAGAGAGAGTGAGTAGAATTTGAGCGTCGTGGATGTTCACCACGTTACAAGCTATGATTACAATGGTTTACGTTGGGCCATATCAGGCAAGGACCTCGAAAGCATTATGTTCCCTGGCGACACAAAGGCGACGCCCCGGGCTGAATATTACGCTAATGATCGCGCCATTATCTTCGCTATTATGGCCCGTCCATAATTACCCTCGTTTATTAGGGATAATAAAGGTAACGAGTTTTTTTACCCCGGCATCAAATTTTGGGACCAAAACTGCGATGTCAAATTATATGATCACGTGGGATTGTTTCGTTAACGTATTATACGCTGTTATAATATGTTTAGGATGTCTACGCCTGTAATTTAAAATGGGAAAGAAAAGATCTAGCCGTTATAAATTAATAAATAAATAAATATCTTGGGACAAATTACACCAATTGACCCAGCCCCAAACTAAGCAAAGCTTGTACTATGGGTACCAGGCAACGGATAAACACACTGTAGATAAATACATACTTCAATACATACAACATCCATGACTCGTGCACAAACATTCGTATTTATCATACAACTGTCTGCCCCTACCGGGATTCGAACCCTGGACCTCTAGCTTCATAGTCAGGGTCACTAACCACTAGGCTATGCGGTCGTCATGTATAAGTTATCGTTTTTCCATTTTTTTTTCATACCCTCATATTCATAAAAGGTACAAAAATTATTAATACGAAATCGGGCGTTTCTCCATACAAACGCATTCTGCTATTTTCTCCCTAGATGGACATTATAACAAACCCTTTTTTACCACAAGATTTATACTTACCTGTCCCTGCCGTGCTTGTATGTTCTATTTTTTTCCAACTTTGATTATTTAAAAAACTAGAGAACTTCGAAAATCACAGAGATTCCCGAATTCTGATGCCATTATTCAAATAATAAAAGGAAATTTGTTTTGGATGCAAACATTCGTACAAACGTCTACCCCTATCGGTCTTCGAACCCGCATCCTTCAGGGTCACTAACCACAAACCTTTCAACGTGAACGCAACATCTACTTACCAAGATCACACAACCATTCAAACTCCATATTAACATGACACAGCCTAACGCGCCAGATATCTCAAACGATAGTATTTGATTGACATCATTCGTAATTTCGTAATTGGTGTAGCGATGCGCATGCGTTGGCTGGCTTGCGGCTATCTCAAACTGTGGACGCCGCTTGTTAGTTGCTCGACTGATAAGTATTAAAAAGTTGTAACAAGTTCATTCGTTCTCTTGCATGCTAGTCTGGGAGCAAAGAAAAAACATAGAATGTACCAGATGCTTCTCTTCCCGCGCAGATGGTAAAAGCCCATCGAGGGTTTCGGTGAAAATCTTAGGGCTCATGCTATATAGGCGATGTGGCTAGCAACCCATCACTGTTTTGATTCTCCTTTCCACCTATATGCCTGCAATCATGCTAAACGTGGCCCTTAGGTCTTGTTAGCTTATGCTCTGACCCCGGAAGGGATAAAGACGAGACTTATGTATGTACTTATGTATTTCAATAAATGAGATTGGTGAATACTATCACTCATCCTTGTCTTAATAGCTAGGTAAGTTTCACAGAAAACCACGGCTTAAACTATACACTATTAAAGCTATATAAGTGCATTAAAACCGATTCCCGGACAAAACTGAGAGCTAGTTATGGTATGAGATTCCAAATTCTTTTGTGTTCGCCGCCTGGCGAACAGTAGCGGCATACATTGAATACAATACGACACTTATTTATAGTCAAAATGTCGACGCCATACCGTCCCCTGCCGGTGGTGTAAAGGAGGCTCCAGTCTACACGAACGAAATATCGTTGCAAAAAAGGCTATGTCGAGTCGAGGTATGCTCGAAACGTTACGGGCCTTCTGTGAGGCTAGTCGTTCGATATTCAAAGTTCGTATCGTACATCTCCGTCACGCTCAAATTAATAACTATAAGTGTAAGCGAAACGGCATATTTTGGCTCACTGTCAAATAATTATTCCTAAATATACCTGGAGTACAGGTGCTCGACTATCGAAGATCAATGCAAAAAATTTGCTTCATGGCATTGAAAATAGGCAAGTTATTTGAGATTAAAATAGAATAGACTGGAAGTACACCATTTTTACTGCAAATTATACGCTTCTGTTTTCAATTATCCCAAACTTAAATTTCTCATTTCCTATTAAGAAGTCTAACATACACGTGAAATTTTATTAATAATACACTCATCCTGAAAGGGAATGACCCCCTTATTCATAAACGCTCTGTAGCCTTCTGCTAACTTCGCAATCGCTTGTCCTTATCGGTCACTTTGACATTTACCTTTCACAGATAAGGACAAACGATTGTTAAGTTAGCAAAAGCCTAGAGCATTTATGAATAGGGGGGTGAAACTCAGCATTATTATGCTATACCGGTATTAATTACTGATACTGCAAGCAGCAGGTTATTTTCCGGTTTAGGTACCTACTGAAATCATTGCGATCATGAATGCCTCTCATATAGAACTTTAACAAGTGAGCGTCTTACAACGCATTATGACTTATTATGGACATGCAAAACTTCAAAATACCGTTTCGCGTAGTCGACTAACCAATAACAAACCTTGAGTCATTTCTCCGGCTAATATAAACGCCTCTTAACATCGTAGCAGGCCGCTCTCCTTTTGCGGGTCTGAAGATCAGAAGACAGCGCCCTATCTTTTTTTCAAAGGGTCTCCCTAACGGTGCCAGCAAGGTCAGTGCTAATGATTTGCTTTTGTTTCCTTTCGAATGAATAAAGGGTAGTGTTTTGTTTCTCTTCGTTGAGTCATTTGAATCATTTACCGTAAGGAGTGATCCAGTTTGATGGTTCAGTTCATTTTTAGTGGCTATTGGGACTTGAAATTGATATTAAGATTGAGTATCAATGAGTTCACCTGTAATTTTAATTTTCATGTGCTTTTTATTACCTTGTTTAAATACTTTTATCCACTGGTTTTTTACCCGTTTTTTTTTTCTTTTTTACCTGCTATGGGTGGTGTAGGGGTATAGCACAAGTCACGGAATGACGAGGATCCGGGTTCGATTCCCGGCCATAGCTTTACTTTTCGGATTTTTCTATGTGTTCTAATTTTCACTGATACTTAGAAATTTACTTTTACCCGAGCCTTTAGTTTACACACTAGCTTAGTTTGATAACCATTACACTCAAACAACAAACATAATACATAAATGTATAGAATTTAATTGAGAGCAAGTACATGAGGAGCGAGGAGAGACCAAAGGTGACAGAAAGCAAATAATATGTCTTATCTCCTTTCGCCTTACTTTATGAGGCTTTAGCATGATGTCTTAATGCGATTCAATTCCGACTCAGTTCAGGTTTTAGCTGTCATTTTAATATGGATCTGACAGCTAGCGAATCTAAACTGAGTTGGGATTGAATGGCATTAAGACGTCATGGTAGAGCCCCTAGGCTACTAAAATTGTACGCTATAATGATGAGTCTCAAGGGAATTCAGCTGGAATTACAATTAAGACAAAAAAACTGTCTTAATTTTTTTATTTAAGTTAATAAAGAACAGTTAGTTCCGACTTCGATAAAGACGTCTTCAAATGATATATGGAACCTAAAACAGCACAAAATCAATCAGCTTTATTCCACGGTCATAAAGTACAAAACAAATCTCATTACACAAGTTAACTTGTAAAAACTGACTGAGTAAGCGTTGACAGTTTTTCAATTACGAGAGAGCCTTAAGCAGTTTTAAAATTGATCACCAAAGTAATTGGTTCAAAGAAATTCGTCACTAGTTTGACAAACGGCTACCTATTCCACTCTAGATGAGTAGTTGGCGTGTAACATTCCAATCTTAATGAAGTTACCACTGGCCATAGAAATAACTTATATATTAGAAATACGTCTAAAGATTCCAATAGGGATTTTATGAAAAAAAACTTAAAAAAAATCATTTCTGACAGAATTACATTTTTATAAATTTGTTCATGGTGCCAATGACATAACTTTTCTTTCTCTCTATGACGCGAACTGCTCAGTCCGTGATCGCCATTCCAGCATTTTCCTTCTTCATCTTCCATTACACCATAGATGTGTGGTGTATTTGGCTCACCTCATTCCACTTCTATTCTATTCTATTCTCCCTTAATGGCGGCCGTAAGGCTTGGGCCAATGTCAGTTTAACAATTCCACTTTCTTTAGCCTTTATGTACAATACAATAACTCTTTATTGAACACCACATATAACAACCAAAACAGAAAAAAGGTATACAGAATATTACAAGGTAACAATAGGCGGCCTTATCGCTACAGAGCGATCTCTTCCAGGCAACCATAATGGACTGGAGAACAGAACAGTAATAATTACACATAAACGGATAACTCACGTATAAAAGTCGAGTGATGCTCGACATGTTTCGGACTATTTCGAAGTCCTTTTTCCAAGAGCGCTCGCCCCGGCGGCAGCGACACGAACACTGCGCGCCAGCGCTCTGCTCGCGCGGCTGTTCGACGCAACTGACAGCGGTGCACAACTACCCTCGTTTTCATCGTCATTTTTATTATTGTCAAATGTCGGGCAGCACACAACACTGATCACGTCACTACGTAAAGGTTCGCTCACACTCACCGTTACATGTTGAAATGTGTGTGTGTGTGTGTGTGTGTGTGTGTTATATAGTCCGAAACATGTCGAGCATCACTCGACTTTTATACGTGAGTTATCCGTTTATGTGTAATTATGATTGAGTCTCACGGTAGTTTCATGTTTAAAACAGAACAGTATTTGAACAGAACAGTATGTATTTTGATCATTAGCGTTTCCTTTCCCAGATTACCTTCTGTTTTCAAACTGTCACTCCCTTTTAAAATCTACTTCAAAGGCCAAGGTGCAGAACATTATTTTTGCTGTATTTTCTTTAACTCTACGCTTCTGTCAAATGCTCAGTCGCTATTTACTAAATTCTCAAATGGACACCAGAATCTACTACGTCTTATTTACAAATCCAATATTTACCGATCAAATCCCAACAAAACAATGTAATTAATTAACCAGTCAAAGAAAATAATACCTGCAAACGGAATAACGACAAGCATAAATCAAGGATGCGACACATGAATAGAGTTGGGCCCACTCGTTAATAAATTAATCGATCGTGATACAATTATTATTGTAATGACCCGCTCCTGGTTGTGGAGAGGCTCGTATCGTAATTGAATCTGCGCCGCTGAATAGCTGGGAAAGGTAAATTAAACGAAGTTATAACGATAGTCTTATAACGTTCGTTGTAACTGAAACTGCATGAAACTCTTAACATTTTAGCTACCGTGGGTTAATTTTTTGTAACTTCAAATAGCCCAATAAATTTGAATTAATTTGGCTTACCCACTACATTCAGTAAAAATTAAAAGGAGCTATCTTTGAAATCTATCAGGTTTATAGCTTTATCCCTTATAACAACGAAGTAGATGGGTAACTACTATCATAGTCTGTTCCACTCATTGTTCCTTTGAAATCACACGCAATTGTAAATTTATTAAAGTTAGTTAGTTTCGTTATCGTTATTAATTTAACGTTATTAACGTTAATTGCTTAACTTCTAACCAGTTAAATTTATCCACAGCACTAAAAATATAGCAAAGCTAAAGTAATGTTCGCCAAGCTAGCTATCGTAGCACGTTTTATGGTTTTTTGATCCGAATCTAAAATTGCTTCTTACGGACTTGAGATTACTCGATGGCGTTTTGGAAAAAAGTAGTTTATGAACTTGATGGATTTTTTAATATTCAGTCAATTTTACGTTTTTATCGCTTTGCAGCCATGCTTACGCACGTTCCATTATAATTTACTCTTAACTAGATTTCTGTTTGTATAAATAATCTAAGCTTGTAAGGTCAAGTGCAAAAATAAGTATCGATAGGAACTTCTCAAAAATATGTCCCACGATCTTATTACGCTGGCGTAAGAGCGTATGGTACATATTTTTGAAACTTTGTCTAAATACATATTATTACACTTGACTGTACAAAGATAGCTCCGGGCTGGCCGAAAACATTGGACCTGAAAAGGTGTATTTTTACACAGTGTTTTTATTTAATAACGATATCAAGGTTACAGGGCTGATTTTTGAAATCAATAACGCGAAAAGATTGCCAAAGAAATCTCCTTTATCCTCGAAGTCAGTAAAAAAACTCTATATAAGACCCGTCAACTCTCCCAAAGTAACAAATAAAAAATCACAAAAAACACTATCGTCCGTCTCATAAAACCCGTATTTTCAAATTACCAAACCTAAGTACCACGCCGATTATTACGTAATAAATAAAAAAAGTGATCCATCCGGTCCGATCTATCATCTACTAGATTTATTATTAAATCGGAGGCGATCTAATGAAATCGATACTGCAGTAATGTGGAGCAAATAACCACTTCGGTGGATGGTCCTGAGATTACTATAATCAAGGAGCCGACCGGCTACTGGACGGAGCCTATCAAAATTCCGCCTTATCTTGGCTTTATACGCTATGTTCATTTTTATAGCCCGTTCTAACTGGGCTAGCTTACGTAAGATCTCCTGCTTCCATGAAATTGTGATCTGATTTCGGTATGTTGGCAAGGCACATTTTCAGAATTGAATTTTTTCTTCAAATTAAATGTTTCATTCACATTTTGTTTTTGGTGTTCCCACAAAGATTGCGTTTGGCTTTTAAACATGAAATCAATTTGACGAACATAATGATTAGTAATAATCCAATTTGTTTCAAGAAATAAAAATGTGATGAGAATGTGAAAATAATTTCACTAATATAAACACTTTCTAAACTGTTCTACGAATCTTACGAAATCCGTGCTCACTCCTCGTTCATAATCATGTATCGTAATAAAAAAAAGTATATACTTATTACAAAATAAAAATGTTTTTTTTTATTCTTTTTCAGACTATCTTGCACCAGCTGCGCTCATAAACATTTTGAACAAGCGTATACAATAATTGATATTCAAGCTATCACGTCTCGTAAAAATTAGAAACACGTTTGGAAATAACGTAATTTCTGTGTCGTCGTTATTTTAAACTGAATTATAATTTCATTTCATGCAGCACTTGTTTTCTGAATTGATTTGTTACGGTGATATACTTATAGTAAACCATAGTTTTCTGAGCGACTTATTAATTTATATGAACAGTTGTGAAACGGACGGCTGTAAAATGATTGTCAGCAGTTTCTTAGTATTAGTAAGTTTGGAAAGACGCTTAGGCAACCTTACACCAAAAACCTAATTTACGAGTACACGTGTAGGAAGTTACTTTTTACTTATAATAGAAGTAAGATCATCATCATCAGTCAGTAGACGTCTACAGTTGAACAAAGATTTCCCGCAACTCTCGTGATGTTGTCAAGAGGCGTATCAATGCGTCATCCAATTCGTGGTCGCCTCTCGAGACCCTTACTCCAACGGAAATCTATTCTACAAGCCACCTGCATTTTCTTCGAGCGAATAATATTTTTTCAAAAATTATTACAGGCTGCAACAATATTTGCATCAGTGTCCACCAATGACAGTGGCGAATGGTTACCCCAAGAAATAGCATATTTGTATAAATTGGAAAAGTTTAATCATGGACAAACTGATCCCTCTGGCGTCCAGGGACCAAGGATGAGAGATAACGAACGTGAATTTTATCTCAAAGAACCTGTTAGTATACCTTGGGTTCCTCTTCAAGGTCCAGAAGATCGTGAGTACATAAATTGTGAGATATCAACATAAAGTGACCCAAAATGGATTGTATAATGGCACTACGCTACTGTACCACCAGTCCCTTTTTACAAGTTTTGAATTAACTTGCAATGTATGTATGTAAATATGATTGTCCGGGTAGAATCTTGCGACTCAATTTTGAAGCAGATATCTTCATCTGATTGAACTGATTGCATACTTGTGTAAGTGTGTAATCTGGTAATAGAATTCTGGCGGTCCAGCCAGAATCGTCTCCGCAGGAGGGAACTCTTCAACGGTTGGTCCGATTGACTTGAAATTTGGTTCACATAATATGTAGGACGGATGACAGTGCAAGCACAGTCTGCAAAAACCATGAATCTAAAATAAAAATGTTTGGTTAGGTTATTCTTAACTCTAATTGTGATCTCAAATTGGAAGACACAGCGTTGGCAGGCCTCCTAGTGTAAGTGGACTGACGGTATCGTGAGAGTTGTCGTTTATTGTCACGTTCGAAGGGGACATCTTTCGGCGTTTGACTTTATTTTATGTTTCCAGTGCCCAGATGCGAATATGGGAACTCCGTGTACCATGAGTGTATTACGTGCGTTTGCACCGATGAACTAGTGTGGGTTTGCCAAATTGTTTGCTTGCATGAAGTCAATCAACGTAAATCTCGTTACCGTAACGATTTGGAGTGAATGTGAATGTGTAACTTTTTTGGAATGTATTAAACTATGTTTTAAGTTAGACTTAGATTTACAATACAAGAAATATTCTTTATTGTACGTCAAAACTCAGTAATCTTCTGGCGTTTTGGATATCTATGTGGTGCTCACATATCTTCGGATGACCATTTGAGGACTTGGTTGCCACCTTGCCACCCTATTTCATTATTTTAAATCTTTGTTTCGTCTACACGTCAAAGACTAAACCTGGTGCATTTAGCAATTTTGGGTTGTTAATATTTACTTCATCAAAGTCACCTCTCATTTTCATTTAAGCGAATCACGAAGCAGTTCCTATTTATAATTTATTTTAGCTAAATAAGTGGTGAAATAAATAAACATTTCATTTAGAAATGCGTTTTTGTTAATCACTCCCTCATTCCCTTTAGGCCTTTAGTCCTTATGCTCTCTCTACCCCGTCAGGGATAAAGACGTGATTTATGTGTGTGTGTTCCTCATTCAGTAAGCGCACATAAAGAGCACGAACATTTTTCTTCTGGGAACACTGTCATTTTTTAACTATGTTACACAAACCCGGCCCACGAATTCTTTGCGCTCATTAAAACCAGTAGTTAGATAGTCGCGTTCCAAATAATACCAACGTACTTAGTCAACAGATAAATATTGTCAGAAAAACTATAGCGCAGGTCAATGCTACGCATACAGTATGCTGTGAATTAGACAGACAGCGACGCAGGAAGTGGCTTCTTAAGCTGTCAGTGGGCCGGCGATTAGCGGTCAGCCATCACTGATCAGTCAGTGATCGCTTGATCACTGATGGCTGAGTGTCGGTGCCGGTAAAAAGTTCGTCACAGAATCTGAAATTGCAGAATGGTCAATGGATAAGTATGGATTCTGAAAACAAACTCATACATACATACATACACAAATCACGTCTTTATCCCTTACGGGGTAGACAGAGCCTAAGGTAACAGGTAACTACAGGCCACATTTAGCAAGATTGTGGGCGTATAGGTGGAAAATGGAAACAAAATAGTGATAGGTTGCTAGCCTCATCGCCCATAACATGATTCCTATTATTTTCGCCCATTCCCTCGATGGGCTTGAATAAACTCATGATTGGTGTATAACGGCCACGTTAAAAGACCAACGCGATGAATGATTTACTAGTACAATCGTTTGTTGCTTATTATTGCTTGCGTTTGTTAATATTGATTTTTGTAGCAACAACCGACTCGAACGCATTTGAAGTCTCAAATACTATGAGATTACTTTGTTGCCGTGTGCCATCAATTGTGCGAGTTTGAGACGTTTTTTGTATCAAAAACCAACACCAGAGAGAAGTTCAATAAGTTGATAGTAGATCGGTGATCACCAATTAGTCAGTGATTGCTTAGTCACTAATGCCTGGGAGTTAATGGCTGTAAACAGACTTATCACAGACAAAGTGGACGTGGAATTATTTTAAGAATGACATTATTCCGAAACTGAAGCCGTTGGAAGGCAAAAGGCTTTTACACAAAAATGACAAGAACGAGATAAACTAAGGGATCAAAATTGTTTCAAATTACGTATTTATCTAGTCACCTGTACATTTAGTGTGAGAAGATAAAAACATCTAATATTAGGTCAGTGCGTGTCAAAAATTTTTTTAGCTTCCTTTTTCACGGACTACGCAATGTCGTATCTACTTATTACTTTCTTGCTCTATGACCAACCAGTAGGCGCAGCAACCGTGTATTTAAGTAAGGCACGATAATTGAAGATATGCCCCGTATCATACCGGACCGCTTCCCGTATGACGTGTGATTACTTGCACCCAACTAGACGAGATTGGAGAACAAGTGTGTTGGGTATGTCTTGCATGAAACCATCCATTAGGGAAATATGAATGAATACAAAAAGCGTGTTGGGTACATCTTGTGTAGAACCGTTCATTAAAGCAGTATTAATGGAGCACGTAGCACGCTTTGAATTAAGTAGTGATTTCAGAAAATATGGGTTGAAAGAAATGAAAAAATTTAAGCATATTTCGATTTTTTTTAATTGTTACGTTATATATGAGAATGGTTATGCATAGTATAAAATTTTGTCATTTGCCTTATACCTCTGTGGTAGGAATTATTTTTGTTCTTTCCATAGTTTAAAAAATACGACATGAAAAGTAACTAGCAAGAATGTACTTATTCAATAGTGCTGATTTGCACAGGATAAAACTGAAAAATATCAAGTAATGTTCTGCCATTACATTAGTTTCAGGAGATCCATTTGACATCTCTGTCACTTCAGTAATTGGCTAGTTAACTTTTAACTCGGGGTGCGAGTTGTGTTACCTCCGCGTGTGATCAAGAGTTGCGGTTTGTTTTTGGATCCGTCCGTGGGGAAGAGCAGTGCTTGGTCCGGTGCACCCTGGGCATCGGTTAATGATTTCCCGGCATATTCTGCGAGATATCGATATCCGTTGCCTAAGAGCCCGACAGTGGGGGAGGGTTCTTTTGACCGTGTTCTACCGTACAACGTTACCGACATTTTTGTCATAAGAATTTTGAATAGGTACTGTATTTATTACTTTGACATTGGCGAAATCATAGCATCGATGATGGGGCCATATTAAAAAGAAGAAGAACTTTTAACTCTCATTAAATATAACCGGAAAAATAGGACTCGTACTATGTATATACACCTTCACAAATTTCTTTTATTTTATTTTCTTCTAGCGGCTTGTGTCACAAAAAGCCCTACCTTAAGTACACAATTAAATAACCCGCATGATTGCTTTAACATTCAAAATCAATAAAACGCCTGCTTCATTTTGAGATGCAACGAAAGATAACAAGATGTATACCTACATAAATTCCATAAATCCACAAGGCGACTTGAGTCATTAAAGATGTAATATTTCGTGTGAATTGTGAAGTAATCAAGAAAACGTTGTTTTTTGCGACTTGCTCCTGGTTCATAACCAGAGATCGGACAAATTTGCGTCATTGCTCGCAATAATGTGGACATGACTCCAAAATTAATCAAATATGTCAAAATACATATTAAGAATAAGTATATCCACGGAGGTTTTATACCTATAGAAATAGAAAACTTTTTTGTCAGAAATAATAATCATAATATATCTAGCAGAATCGTGATTTCTTTATTATATTAAAAGATTTACGAGAACGACAACTGCCACTTTAAATAACATTTTGCTAATAATTTTATGCATGTGTAAATTTTTATCTCCGGGAGTTCAAATTTTATTTCGAGAAATTAATTAAATGATTAATTATTTGATTAATTTTTGAGTCATGTCCACATTGTTGCGAGCAATGACGCAAATTTGTCCGATCTCTGTTCATAACGTACGACTGTAGTGACCACACGTTTTAAGGAAGTTAATTTATGGTCGTAAGAACAGCACCATGATAAAAAATGTCTCAGGATTAAATCTTGCTATCTTGCGATTCTTGCGAACGGCACCCCATCAATATTTTGATTCCCGCTGCCTCCTCGTCTACGATCATGCTAAACGTGGCCTTTACGCTGTGTTTACCCCGTAAGGCATAAAGACTTGACGTATGTAAGTATGTATGTATCAGAATTATTCCAAAATTTTTTTAGGAACACTCCTATAAAGATTTTGCATACATACATAACGTCACGCCTCTTTCCCATAGGGGTAGGCAGACACTACTTTGTTCCACTTGCTACGATCCTGACATATTTCTTTCGCTTCATCCACAGTCATGCTCGTCGGTTTCGGGTACTCCTGACCTGACCTTTTTCCAAAACGTCTCCTATAGATTTTGTATGTATAACTCTTTATTGTAATCCAAAAATTTTTTTAACGCATTTTGAATATTCATTCACAACTTCAGTCGCACTTGTTCAAGCACCATTTTGCGCCTTGTATTTCGTTTTTGTCGTGAATGGTAACGTAAACAAAAGTCCAAGAACCGCCTGCGGGCGCGCAGCAAAATGTAACGATTTCAAGCCGATGCGCCGACAAAAAACGTATTATTTCATACGGTAGCCCACGTTGCCTGGAGGAGGCGACTACTGCACCTTCGTACAGTCGCGACGGCGAGTGTTAAAACCCTGTAACATTTGTGGAAAGAGAGAGGCAAACGAGTAAAATAAATAAATAAATATCTTCGGACAAATTACACCAATTGACCCAGCCCCAAACTAAGCAAAGCTTGTACTATGGGTACCAGGCAACGGATAAACATACTTATAAAATGTAGATAAATACATACTTTAAATACATACAACATCCATGACTCGGGCACATACATTCGTATCATCATACAACTGTCTGCTCCTACCGGGATTCGAACCCAGGACCTCTAGCTTCATAGTCAGGGTCACTAACCACTAGGCTATGCGGTCGTTATAAGGGCCTGATAGTATGCGATCACCGCCACCCATAAGAACCAGCTAGCCTAGGAGAATTCCGGACTGTTACATACCTGTATACATACATAAATCACGTCTTTATCCCTTACGGGGTAGACAGAGCCTAAGTATAAAGACCTAAAATTCCGGTCCGTTGCCCGCCTTTAATGGAACACACACACGCATAAAAATCACGTCTTTATTCCTTACGGGGTAGACAGAGCCTAAGGTAACAAGACCTAAGGTATGTTTTTAGGCATATATATCAAATGTGTCAATTTTCCAATCTGACAAGATTCCATTTTCGACGATATTCAGGATGAACACTTTTCCATTCTCATTTTCTACTTTGACGTATAATATCGATGTCAATTTTCCATTTGTACCGAGTGACAGTAAATCATAACTTTTTTGTCGTTTGTAGCAATATACACTCATTTATCTTTAAATCCCTTGAACATAAAATCCACCCCATTCGTATTCTCCGTCCAACAGTACCGCAATGTACTGATTACTACCAGTTTTTATGCGCCGACGTCGCCTGACACGTGGGAGGATGAAATTATGGTAATCACAATTGGTTTCATTGCAGTCGCTCGTTGCAGGGTGCCCGCGGGAGGGTCTTTATAATGCTTTGATTCGCTTATAACTGGCTCGACTGAAATTGTTTTCAGTTGTGATGCTTCATCAATACATATATTATATCTACAGACCGATCGCTTAAATGATGCCTCGCCCGCGCGGTGCAGCGCGGGGTGGGACGACCGCGGGGGCCGAGAGAGGTGCGGGCGGCAGGCAAACTACCCGCCCGCCCGCACCGCTGTCAGTCCCCTTTGTCGTTTACCCCGCGCCCCTGTACCCGCGTGGGCGAGGATTCATTTAAGCGGTCGGTCTATACTGTCTGTTTGGGATAAGCTTAAAAACCACCGAACGGATTTTTTATAAAGGTTTAAAGGGAAATAGTACATTACTGTAGCGACCGCGAAGTAGGGGATTGCCGGCCGAGTAGTGTAGAGATACGAGGCCGACAATCCCTGTTTATGGCCAAGGATTATAGGTATATAGTGCTTTTGCTCAAACATGCAATAAAATAATTAATAAAAAAAAACCAAGAAATCGTATTAATTTATTTTTGTCGTAAGGCAATTAATACTAAACCCGATTTTAATTACACTTAACACGTACCTGCTTTTTTACTAATTGATTATTGATAAAACTGGCCACCAACAAATAAACAGTTATAAAAGAAAAATAAAAATAAATTATGTTTTGCATTGAAACAAAAGACGGTGTATTGCCGGCCTTGGCCAGCAATCGTGTATGGAATCCCATTAAAGACCTCCTGTCAAGTCGCACCGACACGTGACACTTCACGGCTTATTATAAGGAACACAACGTAAATATTTCATTGCATGTTTGAGAAAAATATCCTGCATCTACGGAATACTCCAAATCCGAAGTTAAAATCGTGCGTCTCTTTTTTTCGTAATAATCACCGTCCACATTCATCAACATCTGTTCTATTTATCTCGCTAACATCACGCACGCGTTTTACTTTATACATATGTACGTACATACATACATAATAATATATCACGTCTTTATCCATTGCGGAGTAGACACAGTTTAAGTTAACAAGATCCAAAACGCCACGTTTAGCATGATTGTGGGCGTATAAGTGGAAAGGGGAATCAAAATAGCCATCCCGCAAGGGTTGCTAGCCGCATCGCCTATAACACGATTCCTACAACTTTCACCTATTTTCTCGACGGGCTTTTACCATCGGCGCAGGAAGAGAAGCAACTGGTACATTCAAAACATAGAACCTTTGCTCCCAGACCAGAATGGAAGGATTTCATTGTCATGCGCAATAACAGTAATAAACCCATGCCAACAAAAAAAGCACTGGTTAGCCATAAGTGAGCCAACATGAGACTTATCGTTATAATTGTCCAAAGAAATGGAGTGCTATTACGTGCGCTAAAAAAATAATAACAAGTGTGTGTACAGAAATAACATTTTGTGACAAAGGTGGGAATTATTTATCATTATTTTAACTGTCGTACTGTTTCCAGCACCCGAATAGGAATTATATAATTAAACATAATCACGCCATGGGATTGCACAAAATGTTTTGTGTCTTTATTAAGGCCTTAAATATTTAGCTTGTCATAACTGTGCTTGTTGATAATTTCGTCGGTACTCATTACAATGGGTATTATGTTTCTTTACAAATAAGTACCTATTTTGTGGTGAACTCGTGACTTAATAATAATTAAATGGAAGTCTAGGATAACGGCGATTAAGTATTTTGTTGTTTAATTTATTCCTGCTAGAATTATGGCTAAAATTTTAATGAATTTGATGTGATCGCACTGTATAAATAATCATTAGATAGCTCGATATAGATTTGATGGGATATGCGATCAGAATTTCTCTTTTTTCTGACACACTTGGCGCGCTCTGTTGAAAATCCCCAACAGAAATGACGAAGCGCCCCGAATAGCTTACTAGGAATTCATCGCGTTCTTATCAGTTATGCGCTGCTAACTGCAATTTTGGCGACGCCGAACAGCAAAGTAAACGTTAGGATCTGCAAACGGTTGGTAATATCGCTCACATGTCAGTACCGAATAGAGTCCCAGAGGCCCAAGTCATCCTATCTTGCGAGAGGCCTATCAACATTTAAACTTCTACGCGGATGTGAGAAAATATTATTAATCAATTTTTTTTATATTAAAATACTACTTAATATCAAGTCTTCATTCCGTTGCACTTGTATATTTTAATTATCTTTCTCATCATCACCATCATAATCAGCCATCGGACGTCCACTGTTGGACATAGCCCTCCCCCATAGACCTCCAGTTGCCTCGGTTGGAAGCTTGCATCCACCACGAAACCACGATTTTAACCAGGTCACCTATGTTTCACAAAGAAAACACTTTTGACTTTTGACTTTTGACTTTGACTTTGTCATCCGTCCACGTCGTTGGTGAACGTCTTACGCTGCGCTTGCCGATCCGCGGTCTCCCATCGAGAACTTTTCGGCCCCAACGACCATCTGTTCTTCATGCTTCATGGCCTGCCCAATGCCACTTCAACGAGCTAGTTCACTTGGCTATGTTTGTACCCCTTGTTCTTCTACGTATATCCTAATGTAGAATATAAATTAACTAAATGGTAAGAAGTGGCTCATCTTTATATTGTGTTCTATGCACGGACGCAGTTCCACTGTCACGTAACGTCTTAATGACAGCTCCTCAATAATTATAACATACGCTGATACCCGCGGGTAGTTCGCTGCATCCTCCATCCATAACATGTTTTACATCCCGTGATTTGTAGGTACTATTAATTGTCAATAATACTAAAATCTTCTAGCAGCTAGCAATATTCAAGCAGCCTCTGCAAAAGATTTTCGGTTTTTTTTACACCATGTTTAACACAAAAACGATTAGAAAGAGAGATCCGATACGACACGCGTGACGTCATTTGTCAGAACGCCCATATGAACTGCATATTAAAGTCCGTTTTTCTATAAAAAGATAGAGATAATTCTTTGATAGCTTATATATCGGTTATTTTTATAGTTATTTGTTTTTTTATATTGTTTAATTTACTACCTACCTAAATGAGCTTTTGGTGAAAGCCATGAAAAAATCATGAATATTCCCTATTGTGATGCCAGCCTATAGGGTTAAAGGGCAAGTAATTCAACCGATTGTCAGCGCAAGCAAGGCAGTGTTAGCAAAGATAGGGATCGCTGCCGAACAGACTTGCACAATATTAAACTATCCCCACGTCTCCTGTTCCGGGAAATATTTAACAAAATAGAGACCTCAGGAGACCCCAGAGCTGGCGCTTACCTCTGCCAGCGAATTTCTCTGGCTGTACAGAGAGGTAATGCCGCCAGTGTGTTGGGGTCTATGCCGCAGGAGGGCCTTTTAGATGGTGTTTTCTTTTTATAGTTAGGTATATTTATTTAGTTTTAAGTTTTGTATATTTAGTTAACTTTTAGATTTTATCACAGTTTTTTTTTTGTAATTCCCCTCTTATATCAACTAATAAAGATTTCAAGGTCTATTAAAATAAAATAAAAATAGTCTTCAAATAAAACATGTTTTAGGATGAACAAGCTCCGATAGAGCTACTAGATGTACCAATAGGAATTAAGGCTTTATCAACCTCTTTAGAAAGATGAAGGTATTTATGGCAAATCTTAGACAGCTTTAATGACGTCACGTAACGTCATAATCATGGCTTCTCAATAATTATACTCTTGCTGGTACCGGTCGCGGCATCCTCTTTTATAACGTGTTCTTATATCCCGTGATTTGTGCTATGAAATTTATAATGGTACAGTAGCTCCAATTCACCAATAAATGTAGTAGTAGGCAGAATTCTTGAGGTTGTCATCGCTTTTAAGCTGTACTGTAGTTTTTTAACGGGGTGCAAGTCGGGTTACCTCCGCGTGTGGCCAAGAACTGCGGTTGCTTTTTGGTTCCGTCCGGAGGGAAGAGCAGTGCTTGGCCCGGTGCACCATGGACATCGGTTAATGATTTCATGGCGGTCTCCGAGGGATATCATTATCCATTGGCTAAGAGCCCGACAGGGGAGTCTTTTGACCGTGTTGTACCGTACGTTGCCGACATTTTCTCACAAGATTTTAGATTATACTTTTAACTAGCTTCTGCCCGCGACTTCGTCTGCGTAGAATTATACATAAAACCCTTCCTCTTAAATCACTCTATCTATTAAAAAAAATCGCATCAAAATCCGTTGTGTAGTTTTGAAGATATAAGCATACATAGGGACATAGGGACATAGGGACAGAGAAAGCGACTTTATTTTATACTAGCTTCTGCCCGCGACTTCGTCTGCGTAGAATTATACATAAAAACCTTCCTCTTGAATCACTCTATCTATTAAAAAAAACCGCATCAAAATCCGTTGTGTATAGTTTTGAAGATATGAGCATACATAGGGACATACGGACAGAGAAAGCGACTTTATTTTATACTATGTAGTGATGACAATGTAGTGATAGAACTGCGGTTCGTTTTTGGATCCGTCCGGGGGAAGAGCAGTGCCTGGCCTGCTGCACCCTGGGCATCGGTTAATGATTTCATGGCGGTCTCCGAGGGATATCATTATCCGTTGGCTAAGAGCCGGACAGGGGGGTCTTTTGACCGTGTTGTACCGTACGTTGCCGACATTTTGTCACGCGATTTTGGAATATATTTTTAATTGACGGGGCCATATTATCCTATAAATAGATAGATAATTTTGTAACCCTCACCGCAAAAAGAGGGCTGTTATAAGTTTAACGTCGATGTCTCCGTGTGTGTGTCTGTGGCATCGGCTCTCAAGGGGAGGGACCGATTTCGATGTTGTTTTTTTCATTAGAAAGTCAGTTTCCTTGCGGAGGTTCTTAGCTATGTTTGGTGAAAATTGGTCGATTAGTTTGAACAGTATCAGCTCTTTTCCTAAATTATGTAAGGCATTTTTGGCATAAAATTGGATTATTTTACCATTAACGTAGGTATTGTTGAATAATCTGTTAATGCTTGGGAGGGTTTTAATATTTTTAGCACAAAAAAATCTAAACGGCACTGAAAGTTGGAACACGGAAAAATCCGAATAGTAAAGCTGTGGCCGGGGATCGAGTCCGGTTCCTCATCATTCACCACCAGGTGAGTAAGGCTTTGAATTTTTCTATCTGTACCAGCTGTCACGACACGTGACCTTGTTACTATGCGAATTTTCGTCGCCAAGCGTCATCTGTTTGAATGGTGGGTCTGTACGAGACAATTACAAACTCCTTTCTCAAATTTAATTTGTGAGGGGTAAAACCGTAAAAAATGTATAAAATTTGATGATGCGATAGTGGAATAATAGGTACATACTTAACACAAAATTTGGAATGGGCTGGCAGCTGGGGTTTTTCCAACTGGCTATGACATGGGTACCTTTAAGAGGCGTGTACCATTTCTTGCAAGGCCGGCAACGCGCTAGCAGTCCCATTGGTGCTGTAGTTGTCCATGGCCGGCGGTGATCACTTACCATCAGGTGCACCGCATGCCCGTTTGTCGGTTTTAATAAAAAAAAAACTTTTTATCCCGGAAAACTGCGTGATTCCCGCGGGATAGCGATAAACAAATTATTTGCAGACGAAGTCGCGGGCAACAGCTAGTTCATTCATAAATTATGCGTCTTAATAGAAAAATATTATTTTAAACCGTGCTGACTTCTTTCGAAATTTCAATATCCCAGAAGTTTTTCAAGTAAATTACTAACCAGCCCGCCATGTAAATATTTTTGGCTGTGCCCGATCTCATACATACAAATCGTTGGATTATTCATAATGTTCACTCGAAATTTGGGTGCATTATGGTAATGACGTAATAATGCGCTGACGAATTGGTGCAGGCTTGTACAGGGAAAATTACCTAAAATACCGCCAGCTATGGAATACCAAGGAGATACCTACACTATGTCCATTCATATTATGTAAGCACATAAGTCACGTCTTTATCCCCGCTGGTGCCCGCGACTTCATCGGCAAAAAAATAGTTTTTCGCTATCCCTCGGGAACTATGAAATTTTCCGGGATAAAAAATAGCCTATGTGTTAATGTAGGGTATCAGCTATCTCCGTTCCAAATTTTATCCAAATTCATTTATTAGTTTTTACGTGAAAGAGTAGCAAACATCCATCCATTCATCCATACTTACAAACTTTCGCGTTTATAATTGTAGGATGGGGTGGTGGTAAAGGGTGACAAGGACCAAAGGTCACGCTTAGCTGGTGGGCGTAAAGGTGGAAAGGGGAATCATAATAGTGTTGGCACACACACACCCTGACTTCTGAGGAACTGCTAAGCTTAAGTGTGACCTAGGTTCAAACCCCCAACCGAAAGTCTCTCAGAGGTTTGAGAGGTCATAGGTCAAACCACTTGGCTACCACGATTCTAGAACTCCCTCGTTCATAAAAAGATGACACATCTTAGCAATATGTATGGCGTAATGCGTCTGCACTAAAAAAAGGAATAAATGTCTTCTTTCTTTCTTTCTTTAACTAGGCGGAGCTATGGGCCATTAATAAATATATATAACTAGCTTTTGCCCGCGACTTCGACCGCGCAGATAACGTCAGAGTGACGACATACCCCATACATCCACTCATGTCTCCAAGTATAAGGTTTTTATTTCCTATCCCGAGGGAAATTCCGAAAATCCTTTCTTAGAGCACCTACGTGATCCTATAAAGAAAGAAAGAAAGAAAGAAAGAAAGAAGAAATTTATTCCTTTTTGCAAGACACACAAATATAAGATAATATACACAATTTTATAGAAAATAAACAAGGTAAAACAAAAAAAAAACATACGACATAAAAAATAGGAATATTATCTACTAATTATAGTCTTAATTATTTACCTCGTGTTTTTATTCCGTGGGAAATTTGAAAAATTCCTCTGTAGTGCACTTTTATACTAATGCAGGAATAATTATGTAGGTATGCCAAATGTAATGTAGCTTTATTGGTACAACATTTCGGGATTTTCCAATCCCGCGGGAAAATCGGGGTAAAACGTAACCTACAAATTTTCAGACATTGGCCTTTCTTTAAACTTCACAAAATGCGAAATTTTTTTACCGGATCACCTTTCACAAGATAAGAAAATTGAAATTTTAACAAACTTTAACGCAGTTCTCCCAAATATATCCGTTCATTCAAGATCTTCTCTCACACTTTTAGGCTCACCTATTTTCGACGAGTCAATCAACCCGGTCATTGACTGTAAATTAAATTTATTTAATAACACATCTGACCTCCTTTTTAAAATAAATCCACATATAGCACTCTTTATTATCCGTTTCTGTCTTTTCACACCAAAATTCATGTATTTACTCCGCAGCTGCCCCTTATGGAAATTCCCCTCCACTTTATCATCCATCGACAATTCTCTTCAGTCTACATTATCCAAAATTCTAAATATTCATTTTGACAGTATCTCATGGACCCAAGCGGTTCTCCCGATAAAATTTGGGGGGCTGGGTGTTCGCTCCTCGTCTAGTGTGGCATTACCGGCTTTCCTGTCCTCTGTTCATGGTTCGCTACCTCTCGTCAGTTCCATTTTAAATGTTTCACAGTTACTCGACGATGAGTTAGCTTGCCTGAAGGAGGCCAGTGAAGCCTGGTGTGTTTCATGTCCTGGAGCGGACATCCCAGTTCTACGGCACATACAGAAGGACTGGGACTCTCCTCGGCTAAAAGCAACCCATGCTTCTCTTGTCGAAAATAGCCCGGACGACCCTGAACGCGCCCGTCTCCTGGCGGTATCAGCCCCGGAGTCAGGCCATTGGCTCAACGCCCTCCCTTCCCGCCAGTTGGGTACGGTTCTGGATCCAAGCACCTTGAGAATAGCAATATCGTTAAGGCTTGGGTCCAGAATATGTGTCGCCCACACATGTTCCTGCGGTAAGGAGGTAGATCAGCTGGGACGCCACGGTCTCTCATGCTCCAAAAGCGCCGGTCGCTTTTTCCGCCATGGCACCATCAATGACCTGGTCCGCCGCGCGCTTGCCACCGTCTCTGTGCCCGCAATCCTTGAACCCGTGGGCATGGCCAGAGACGATGGCAAGCGCCCCGACGGGGCTACTCTGGTGCCATGGAAGCGGGGTAGGGCTCTGGTGTGGGACGCAACGTGTGTCGACACTTTCGCACAGTCCCACATCCAGGCAACCCGCTCACAGGCCGGCGCTGCAGCTGACCAGGCCCAAGTTCTCAAGCGCCGCAAATACTCTCCTCTTTTAAAGGACTACGAGTTTGCGGCGCTCGCAGTGGAGACAATGGGTCCCTGGTCGGCTGACATGAGGGCCTTCATGAGAGCCTTGTCGTCCCGGCTAATTGAGACCTCAGGAGACCCCAGAGCTGGCGCTTACCTCTCCCAGCGAATTTCTCTTGCTGTACAGAGAGGTAATGCCGCCAGTGTGTTGGGGTCTATGCCGCAGGAAGGCCTTTTAGATGGAGTTTTTTTTTTATAATTAGGTATATATAAGTTTTGTATATTTAGGTAACTTTTAGTTTTTAATTATGTTGTATTTATTTTATTTTAATTATTTGTGTGTGTATGTAAATTAATCCCCGAGTGAAATAAACATAATCTTGGTACTTTAAAAAAAAATACCTATATCCGTCTTCTGGTTCTAAGCTACCTCCCCACCAATTTTCAGCCAAATCGGTTTAGGCGTTCTCGATTTATAAATAGTGTAACTAACACGACTTTCTTTTATAAATATAGAAGAAGAAGATAAGATGTTAAAGACCTGAAGGTACCTGAAGGTACCTGGTGAAGACGCATGCGCTGGCCGGGCCCAATGGATCGCGCTTGTTGCTTCTTATTCTTGAGGACACATAGTAATGCGGATGAGTGTGTGTGTGTGAATTAGCTGCAATTATAGCCAAAATTACCCCGGAGCAACGAGACAGCCTGCTACCACGAGCAAAGTATAGAATTAAAACTGTCTACTGTCACCTTTGACAGCTAAGAAGAGTATTTTACGTCAAAGGCTTGATAGCAGTATTTTCTTAGCAAGGTTGAAAACCAAACATATGTTTTGTCTTTGTTACGCAAAGGCAAATGTCGAAGAGACAGAACATGATGAACGACCATCTAAAATGAAACTTGAAGTGAGTGCAAGTTGCTCGTTACAAACAAGTGCAATTCACAAAACCCAAGAGAAATGGAATTCAATAAAACGCTCGATAAAAAAAATCCAATCTAATTCAACTAATTGGCGTTTAAATTAATAATGATTGAGACAAAAAACCTCCACGAATCACATTTCAAACTCCAATTAAACCATAAAAGGGGCCTTATCATGAAGCCATTAGCCGACAACGAACACGTAGGGAGGTTTATGAGTTTTACTACACAAAATCGTTGCCGGCCATTTTGGAACAATCTGCTTTCGATTTACAACCAATTAGCTCAATAAATACGGGGGCTCGCTTGTAACGTGGGCCGAGGCGGTGGGGCCACAAAAACTGAGGTTTTTGACGCTTGTGCTAATAAGCTGATAATACGCCCGGAGTAAGCCACCAAAAAGAATAAGTTCGCCTTTGTACAACATGTACCTTAATGTTTGTTTATTTTTATTTTGTACAACCAAGTGTATTAATACAAAATTTCTACATGTCAGTGAAAATTACAACACAGGAAAAACCCGAAAAGTAAAGCTATGGCCGGGAATCGAACCCGGATCCTCGCCATTCCGTGACGCGTGCTGTACCTACCCCTACACCACCCATAGTAGGTCTTCGAATTTTTCTACCTGTTACTTAGCTGTCACGTGACCTTTTTTACTATGCGATTTTTTAATGTATGTAAAGAGTTATTAAAATATCAATCTCAAAAGGACAACTACCTCTTCTATCTTGGACAATTTAATTCTTAATTGTGTGTGGATATTTAGAAGTTTATTTCATGAATTGTTTGTTGTGTTTAGAGATTTACGCTCTATTGTGGCTTTCACTATCTGGAATTTTAACTCACTCTTTGTCGGTCCCTCATCGATCCCGTATAGAGATAAGTTCGCCTTTGTGTATATATTTAATGTTTTTTTAAATATGATTTGGATCTGTTTATTTATATTTGTACAATAAAGCATTTACTTACTTGCAACTTAAATTTTAATTTAATTTTAATTTAATTTAGCTAGCCGCATCACCTATAACATGATTTCTAAGATTTTCGCCCATTCTCTTGATAGGCTTTTACCGCGCTGCTGGAACATTCTATGAATTTTTCTTTGCTTCCAGACCAGCACGGAAATCAACTCAGGAATGGATACAACCGCAGTTCTCGCGGCCCCAATTTTATGAATACGACCACTAAAACTAATCAAATGTGAAGCAAACGTGCATATAGCCCGTTTATGAGAAACCCGACTCGAGACAAAGGAACGGTGTCTAATTGAACATAAAATAATTATTGGTGAATGATGAACGGTAGCTTGCTATAGCCATAAAATGTAAAAGTTTTCCTCGATTATCTTATTTATGTAACAGGGTTAGTTAAAACGAGATTTGGATTTACTAATTGATCCACGTATTCGGGGACATTTTTTTCTTTAACCGTTTTTTGGAGCGATAATTTCAAAAATGGGACTAAGAGTTTAATTTTATGTAAATAAATAAAACAAAGAAATAAATATCTTGGGACAAATTACACCAATTGACCAAGCCCCAAACTAAGCAAAGCTTGTACTATGGGTTCCAGGCAACGGATAAACATACTTATATAAGGTAGATAAATACATACTTACAACATCCATGACTCGGGCACAAACATTCGTATTCATCATACAACTGTCTGCCCCTACCGGGATTCGAACCCGGGACCTCTAGCTTCATAGTCAGGGTTGCTAACTACTAGGCTATCGGGTCGTCAATATATGAAAGCTGCCCCATGACTATTTTGTTTATCTACTAGCTGCTGCCCGCGACTTCGTTTCGACTGCGATTATTAAATTTGTTTATTCATTTACTAGCTATTTATAAGAAGCACACGACGTGTACACACAACAAAGCTATTCGGTAAGCAGGATAGATACGGCGCGAGCGCGCGTAGGTGCTTACCTGATTATATTGCCGTGTGTACACGTCAGCTCCAGATCAACAATCATCCTCTTCAAAGATATTTCGAAGAGGCTAATAGGCGCTACGGGTGACCGCAGAGCTGGCAGCTTCCTTGGACAGCGTATTAGAATCGCTGTCCAACGGGGGAATGCTGCCAACGTCTGTGGAACTATGCCACGGGGGCCCCTCCTTTTTTAATTATTTTATTTAAAGATTAGTTTTAGTTTAGTTTTTAATTGAATCAAAGTTTAACTTGTTTTTAATTCCCCTTTTGTATTTTTTTCATTAATAAAAGCATATTGTCTTTAGAACAACCCCTTTTCCCCTATATACCTATCACAGGGCTGACATTACGTTTTATTGCAATTCTGTGAGAATATTGGGACAAAAGTAGCCTATGTATCTAACCAGTATTACTTTTTCCTAATTCCAAAAATGTAACAGGAAGCCAATAAACCATCGAGCCACAAACCGTCCTCAACGACCTAAAATAGAACCGAAAACACGTACCTTATTCCGCCCAAGACATTATTCGGCCCCAGGCAATATTGTTATTACTTTTAGTAATCGGAAACTACCTTAATTTTTACTCATTGAATTCGTGCATGCAAATCACCCTTCTCTCCAAACGATCTCTCACCATATTCTCTTTGAAACACGGTTGGTATTGCCTTCTGTTTATTCCTGAGGTACCATATCCGGTCACTTGATAGTGGCTTAAGGCAATAATTTGTTAATGTTCCCGTAGCTACATTTTGATAGCTCAAATTAGACAAAAGGAGATCGTCGGTTTCTCCGAAGAGTGAAGTCTTCATTTTGTTAGAGTTATGACGCAATTGAGTTGTTCTATGGACGATATGTTTTGGTCAATCAATCAATTCATTGTGCCTAGATGGGTAGTTTTCAAAAGGCTCACTGGTCAGATATTTTGACTATGTACTCGTAGCTAACTTTACTGCCGTATAATTTCCAAACACCTAATAATCTATTATGTTACAAAGCATTTCATAACGTTGTTTTTTACTGGACTTGCAATGATTAAACTAAGTACAAAATTAATGTTAACTTTTTTATTGGGGTGCGCGTGTGGTCAAGAGCTGCAGTTCGTTTTCGGATCCGTCCGGCTTGATCCGGTGCACCCTGGGCATTATGGCAAATGATTTCCTGGTAGTTTTTGAGGTATATCATTGACCGTTGGCTAAGAGCCCGACAGGGGTGGGAGGGGGTTTTTTGACCGTACTATTACCGTACAACGTTGCCGACATTATGTCACAAGATTATTGAATTACATTTGTATTACTTTGACATTGGCGACGTTGTCGTCGCTATAACGACTTGATACGCCACAAATGAGAAGAAGAACTTTTTATTAACAAAAATACTGGCTAAAATAAGACTTCACTGGATATAACTACTGTTGCAGTTGTACTAAACAAATACTGAACTTACTGTTTAGGAATTCTTTGACACAAAAAAAGTCTAAAACGCGTTCTCGCAACGTACTTATTCCAAGGATTTATTAGTTATTAATCCAATACGTACTTCGTCCAATGCATATTTCGTCCAGCTTGCATTCCGTCCAACATATACTTGTCCAACTCGCATTTCGTCCAACATGCATTTTGTCTAACCTCAAACAAAATCCAAATACTCAACCGTAGAGCACAACCGCGGGTTTTTTTGATAAATTAACATCGTGCTGTATTAATTACTTCAACGATCATTGATAGTTATTTTACGAGATTGTTGTGATACGTCGAATTAGAAATCGATTCAGCATTCGGTGTTTCAAAGACAATCGGCTATTCCGCTTGATCTTCGAGAACGCGTTGATAATTAAAAGAAAAAACGTAATTAATAAGCGAGGTTTGATTAGAATGGCCGTAAATTCTGCTTCTGTTTTGGCTGATATCGAAAGTTTCATTAATAATCTTAATTTTAATAAGAAAAATGGTAAATGAAATAAACGGATTTAGTGGTTATAATGCACGCGATAATTAGGCGGATTCAAAAATGCTGCAACATGGTAAAATAAACGGGATTTTTTCTATAAAAGAGCATGTACTCAACACTTTCGTAACGCTACGCAAGTGCCGTCATCAAAAAAAATCAATAACAATAAAACAACAAACAATTAAATTCGATTAAAAATGTCTGAAATACCATGTTGCAAACTGAACAGTTTCTGCATTCGGTGTTCATATGCGAATCTCACGCAACTCAATCTATGTAGTTATATAATCCCTATAACAGAGCGTACCCGTTGACAGTGTACTCTCGTAAACAACGTTAGTTATTATTTAACCAACAGCTTCAAACCAACCTCCATATGGACGGGCGTGGTGGCCGCAGTATAACGTTGGATCTCACCTGCCAGTCTATTGGTGTATAGTACAAGGATGTTAGAAACAGCGTTAGACGGGTCGAATCAAAATGCAAAGAAAGTTTTAAATTACATAGATTTTTTATAGACCAATCAAAAGAGTTGAGATTGTCTAAACCCTTCAGTTGGTGAGCAATCTTAAACAATAATAAATAAGCAATACCTTATATCTAATAATTTTACAAAACATTTCCCATGAGGTCTGGGAGCAACGAAAAAATAAAGAATTGACCAGTTGCTTCTCTTCCCGCGGAAATGGTAAAAGCCTATCGAGGGAATGGGTAAAGGAATCATGACTTTTATAGGCGATGCGGCTAGCAAGCCATCACTATTTTCATTCTCCTTTCTACCTATACGCCCACAATCATTCTAAACGTGGCCTTTAGGTCTTGTTACCTTAAGCTGTGTCTACCCCGTAAGGGATAAAGATGTGATTTGTGTGTGTGTGTGTGTGTGTGTGTGTGTGTGTGTGTGTGTCACAACAAATCTCTCTCGTCTCCTACCCGTGTTTGGCTAGAGTGACTAGTTTCTAACGCCGAGAGCATCGTTGATGCGCTCTCAGGTGACTGACGTAGCCGATTTTTGGATGTGCGGCTACATCCACCGTAAGTCGCCACCCTTCTGACGCTATTATTAATATTATTATAGTGTTTGGCCACAGGTGGTCTGGCCTGTCACACACACACACACACACACACACACACACACACACACACACACACACACACACACACACACACACACACACACACACACACACACACACACACACACATAAATCACGTCTGGCCTGTCAGATATATCAAATACTATGTTGTAGCCTCGACGAGGCTCTAGGTTGTATCTATCAAGAAATGTAAAAAAACGAGTACAAATTGCATTCCTCAGTAGTTCTTGCAACTTGACAATTGTAGCAGTACTTGTAGTTTGCTTCTCGCAACAAACGTTACAAATGCATATAATTTAAAATACTATTGGGACGGTTTGTGAAAAGGGAGCTGCCAATGTGGCATTAGTTATTGAAACCTTGCTAACACCTTTGACACGTTTACTGTATCGACAACTTACACCAGAGACTCTGCTTCTAGCAATGTTGAAAACGCCACATTTCTTGCATTACACCACAGCACACCCTCAGGCCGACAACACCTGAACTGATCTATAGCCCCAACGGTACTGCGGGCCAAATTGTTACTTGCAATAATGTATTACTTAAATAATACCATGCATATAGAGCAATGTT
Organism: Pandemis cinnamomeana; assembly: GCA_932294345.1. Taxonomy (NCBI): domain Eukaryota; kingdom Metazoa; phylum Arthropoda; class Insecta; order Lepidoptera; family Tortricidae; genus Pandemis; species Pandemis cinnamomeana. The sequence continues at coordinate 11,929,077 of OW028710.1, read as the reverse complement.
TGGTTTAGTTTCTAGCATTTCAAACGGAATGGCACGCGAGATAATAATGTATTGTTGGGCGGCGGATTGATTGTTAGAAATTACTGAGTTGTCTGCTAAGTGCTGTTTACGCGTAAAAGTTCGAGTATAGTTTCCAACCATACATACATACATATATCGCGACTTTATCCCTTACGGGGTAGACAGAGCATTTTTTTTTATTGTGTGGAAAATGCGCCTTATGCATCCGCCCGGTACGGCTTTACCGGAGGTATGTGGGGCTCTCCCGCGACAGCAGGCATACCCACTAAAAACCACACGGATTCCCTATTCAGTCGTATGTGAGGCGTTACGGGAGCACTCGGTGTCACCGCGACGCCCCACGACCACCCCGGGATGGGGTTCGCGGGGTAGACAGAGCCTAAGGTAACAAAACCGGGCGCGTTTAGCATGATTAAGGCCGTATAGGTGGAAAGGGAAATCAAAATAGTGATGAGTTGGTAGTCGCATCGCCTATACCATGATTCCTAAGACTTTCGTCCATCCCCTCGATGGCATTTTACCAATTTTACCATCTGCGCGGGAAGAGAAGCCACTGGTGTTTTTTCTTTACTCCCAGACCAGCATGGAAGACCACCACTAAATAAAAATTAGGGTTGTAATTTTTTTCTAAACAGCGCGTTGTGCAGACTTGATACAATACATAACTAACAACGTTGCTTTAGGGTAAATCACTACATAGTATACAATAAAGTCACTTTCTCTGTCCCTATGTCCCTATGTCCCTATGTATGCTTATATCTTCAAAACTACACAACGGATTTTGATGCGGGTTTTTTTAATAGATAGAGTGATTCAAGAGCAAGGTTTATATGTATAATACATGCATAATATACCGTGCGAAGCCGGGGCGGGTCGCTAGTATAATATAAAAGCTAAACATCATATTTTAGTGTAGTAAAATTTGAAGAGACAAACAACTAAGTAGAATTTCTAAACGACACTGAAAATTAGAACACAGAAAAATCCAAAAAGTAAAGCTATGGCCGGGAATCGAACCCGGATCCTCGTCATTCCGTGCTATACCCCTACACCAAACACTAATAGAGTCCAGCACCACCAATTAGTAGCAAAAAACTAGTTATAAAATTGAATAACAAAATCGATACGAACCCATTATTTTCACAGATAGCATCTAGCGAAACATTCCGAAATAATTTGAGCGACGCGTGCGCCGTCTATCGGCTTTCATCTGGTTGTAATAACTATTCATTCTGGATAATAAAAATTTCGTATCTCTATGAATTGCCGACGAACCGTAATAGCTGGGAGCTGTTTTCTATTGCTATTTATTACTGCCTTCTTATTTTTATAAATCGGTCCAGGTGTTTTTTTGTTTGAAGCGTGTGCTTATTACATTTCGTACGTATGTGGACCTATTACGCACCCTTCGTGGAAGAAAGACGTAAGTCCTATTAAGGCTTAATAGGACTTACGTCTTTCTTCGACGAAGGGTTATGCATATAGTATATGCATTTATTTTTAACTGACTTCAAAAGGAGGAGGTGTTCAATTCGGTTGTTTATTTTTAATGTTAAAGGCGCTGACTTCAAATGTAAAATAGGCTACGTTTGAAGGCGGTTTCATTATTTTGCTTCTGATCTTCCCGTAACTTCTTTTGTCGACTAGCACATTACAATACAGGAACGATAGATATTGGTACTTATTAAGAACAGTACAAACGATCAATACAGTTTGCGCGCAAAATTACAGGGACCTTACCATGACGTCTTGTATTTTGTCTTGTTTTTTTTGCACAATAAAGAGTTTACATACATACATACATACGTCTTAGTGCGATTCAATTCCGATTCAATTCTACGTTTTAGCGGCCATTTTTGAGACTTCTAGTACTGTATGGATCTTACAGAGAGCGATCCAACTTTGGCTCGGAATAGAATTTTTAAATTGGCCGAATCTAGTCCCAATTATCTATAAAGGGATGCACTAGTCAACAATGGTAGATTAATGCCGAGGCTTGGGAAGTAGAAATTTCTGGATAACTTATTTAAAAACACGAACCGCAGGTGAGTGTTTTTTAAAGTTACGAATCCAGCAATTGCTCTTCCAGCTGCGGCAGACAATGTTTTTCTCAAACATTGAGAGAAAATGAAAATAATTTTTGCACTAAACTTCCCCGAAACTTAGGTGGTTTTCACGTTCCCATCTTTTTTCTTAAGTTTTTTTTTATGTCATCTGTCACCGTAAGCTATTTGAGACATTGATAAAAACATTAGACTCAAACAAAACGCGCACTCCTCGGCCATCGTTCATTATTCCATAGTCTCTTTCACTTTCAAAAAAGTTAAAAACAAATGAAAAACAGTCCAGCATCCGATTTATACTCAGCGCGTGCAATGTAATAAGACCCTTCGTGTTCTGTTACTAGGAATACAATGACGATATTTACGACAATGTTTGAGAAATAACAATTTTTGGCACACTCCTTTTGGGTAAGTTGTAAAAGTTTGATAAAATTTCCAAGACGGTGATCGGACGCTTAGTCCAATGTGGTAGCAGCAGATGTTGAGCAATAAATCATTTAACTAGAGCCACATAACCAGAGTTTTAAGGCCCGGCAGAGCCGCGCGTGGGCGACGTAAAATCAGTAATTAAAGTTAGCGTTAACCGATATCTATCACGGTAAAGCTGTAGGCATACTGGTTGAAAAATTGAGGTGATGAAATCTTCGTCCACGCAGAATTCATAAATTGTTGTGATTTTTAACGCATTTTCGATGGACAATAATTGGAATATGGTAATGAACGTGGAATGGAACGTAAGAGGGTGTGAAGGTGATGGACGATATTATGAGTGAGACGATGATTATTCGATTTGAAGAATGAGATGATGTATGTAAGATGTTTAGGATTCAGTTATGAGTCTGCGGTACGATTCCGATATGTAAATATTAATTAAATTTATAATTCGAAGGCTAAATTAACTTTTATTAGTAATTTAGTCCCACAAATGGGGGCTCGTCCGGAATTTTAAACGAGATATAATGAAGAAGTGAAGAATAAAGAAAAGATTAATAATTGACACGACGACGACGAAAAGAAGACAGTTAAGAAGAAAACACGAATGACGGGTGACGGAAGACGAAAGACGATAAAAAATATAAAAGACGACGACGCATAAAGAAGACAATTTTTATTAAGGACGACGAAAAACTACAAGAAAATGTTCCAAATGACGGCGGACCTGATACCAGCGTTCAGCGGGCGAAACAAGACGCAGTCGGTGACAAAATGGATCGAAGAAGTAGACGACCACGCGGAGATCTTCGGCCGGACCCCGCTGCAACTGCTTCTGGTGGCGCGACGTGCGCTGACAGGTACGGCAGCATTTTGGATACGCACGGAGCGACTGCATAGGACGTGGGCTGATTTGAAGACGGCTCTTGCTGAGGAATTTCAAGACCCTGTGACGGTTTATGAAAATAGACAGAACAATCAGCGAAGCGGCACTCCTATGACTACGCGGTGCTACAACTGTGAAGAGTTTAATCATACGTCAGTAGAGTGTCCGCTCAAAGAGAAAAGCCTCAAATGTTTTAGGTGCAACGAGTTTGGCCATATGTCATCAAAGTGCACGAATACGCAGACACATTTGCAAGCGGGAATATAACGTTTTTTATTTATTTCTCCTAAGAAGATAATCTTCAGCTTACCAAACGTACTACATGAACTCTTGCGCATGGACGCAGCCTTACTACGTTACTTTTAAAGATCAACATGGCGTTTAATTTAACGTCCATCGCCTACGCTTCGAACTGTAACGAAGAAAATCATTATCTTACCTGTGAGACAAGTGAGCTTAATCAAATAACTACGAAATGGGTAGTCGACCTAGAAATTTATCTATCTAAGTTTTAATGTGATTTGTATGGCTAAAAATGGCAAATTGTCGTTTATCCATAAGCGACATTTTATGACTGTCTCCTTTTTTTATTAAAAACTGACCAGCGATTGACCTGTCTCTCCTGATGGTAAGTGCAAATGAGGCCAAAGTTGCAGCTCACTGGTTCAGTAACAGTCTATTTACTCTGGATTTTAATAGTCCTGACTAATTTATACTTATACGGAAAAACAGACGACGGAAGCGCCTCTTCCTCAATTTAAACTAATTCTGTTATTTATCGAGTGACCTTTTTCGAACTTCGAATATTAAAAAAATGTGACTTTAAACGAACACCACAGGTGTTAAAACAGCTGAATCCTCCAAAATAATTATAGGTTATTGAATTTTCAAAAACTGTGATACAAGTAATTAAACTAGTAACGTTTTCAATTTTGCTAGCTACCACAAAATAATATCTAAGTAACAAGAATTGGCGAGAAATTAATTAAGAATACGACATAAATCTTAAATGAACCACCCATTTTATTCAAAACAGCATAACCACACTTTCTAAGTTATGTCGCTTAGGACTTATCTACGAAGGTAACAGAATAGTAGTTTATATTAATAAAATAATTAACGTCTACTGATTGTGAGAGGTATATCATTCGTTCGGAATGATAAAGGTGACCGAATGATATGGACCGAATCAGTTGGTGGGCGTGGTCATTTCACGCGGCCGCAATTTACGAGGAAGCTAGTTTTAAACTTGCTTCTCCACAATTTATTTAAAATACATTTATAGTTGATTACTCGGCTCGTTACTGGTCTAACTTACCGGCGGAGAATAGATTTATGGCAAAAATGGAAATGGTGTTAGTTTAGGCACAAAATACTGTGACATAAGAAATGTTCAAAATGTACCTTGTCTAATTTTTTTCATGTTTGTCGATTTCATTTTTATTGAAAGCCTTTTTTGTTTAATTTTCGAACTTATTAGAAGTTTTAAAATATTTAATACAAGAAAGAGAGTGATTAAATTTTGTGCAGTTTAGTTTATAAGTGATAAGAAAAGTAAAATAATGCATTTCAACAATATAATCATAGATTTTTTTTTCTCGTAAATACGTTACATCAAACTTTTTACACCTCTATCATAACAACAGATTCCAAGCGGCATCCAAAACAAATCAAATGCGTCGGCTTATTTCAAAACGACGTAAGTGTACTCTTATCACAAATAGTCTTAAGCCATTTATATTGACAGTATAGTTCTAAACCGATCAATCATCTTCATTCAACACAATACTTCTAATTGACGCCCTGTCCGCTACCATTCTGCCGTCGACACATGAAAGGGTGGAAAAAAAGGCACAAAGGCTTATACGTAAAATTACCGATTGTTATGAATATTAGGAACAAAGGTAAAAACGTCGTAAGTACATATGAAATTTAGGGTTCCGAGTCATTTTGGAACACAAGAAACTTAATAAAAATCTTAGTTGTATTTACAGTTGTTTTTTTAGTGCTAAAACAGATCAACGGGTTTGAATGAAACTTGGAAGGTAGTTAGTTCTTCATGCAATGTAAGTGAGACCACGAAAGGATTTTAAAAAATCCCATGGATTTTTGTAGATTCCCATGAGAATTGAGTCCAATTCCGTAATCTAATGCTTCAAACTGTTAAGGCCTTACATGAAGAGTATTGAATAAAGTTTAATAAATGTAAGGTGACAACACCAATAATGGCCAAGCACGAACAAAGACTCTTATCTACGTAAAATAAACGAAGGGAATTTATTTTGAACAGTCATTTTTAAACGGTATTTATTTCAGGGCCGACTACACACTGGCATCGCGTAAAGTGCTGCGGGTGTCTATGGACAGTGGTGATCATTTACCATCAGGTGACCCACTAGTTCGTTTGTCTGGCCTCACTAACATTAAAAAAAAAACTTTAAATAAAAAAAGTGACCATTACTGGGTGCTTGTCAGCTTAAAGTGTCTAGCACTGGTGCCATTACCACAACGAAAGTATTCAACCTCTCTCTCAAAATACCTATATCGACAAACTAAGATTTTGGAACCCATAATATTATTCTGCATCGCACTTACCCTGTATTTAATGCATATACGCCGTGTAAAAGGCTGTATAGTTATTATAAAACATATGGGCGACACATGGCATGCGCATACGGCGCTATTGATGCTATTGGTTCGTGCATGATAAAAATCGTGGATGTTTTTTGTTGTAATAAATTTATTTAGCTGTCGTATGAGATCGATTTGTATTTGAATTCGAGATATTAGTTTTTTTGAGCAACCGTTAACCTTTTTGACGCTAACGACTCATGTAAGCATCGCAGGTTGAACGCCAACGACCTAAATATACGTCCATTACTTCAACACAAAAGCAACCTTCGTTCAATTGGGTTTAGGTTCAACTTGAGGCATCGCAGTAATGTAGTCTAGCGTATAGTTGACGTATCTGGTATTTGATATGGCGGCGAAAAGGTTAATAGGTGTGCTGCCGGTTTTGTTGTTTTTTGGAGTTGTGTTTGTTTGTCAAGTGTCAAGTCATGGCGAATTTTTTGTATCTAAATCTGCACATCAAAGCAACTTACGCTCTCAGTATAAGTGTAACCTCTGTATGCCCAAAGTTAATAACTCGATGTAGGTAAATAAAAAGCTCATATTTTTTTTCTTAACATAACACGTAAAACTGTACCGAGATAATGTTTTCTTGTAAGATCGGAGCTTTTTTAGTTGTTCTCTCGATCGTGCACCCTTGTCGTCACGCTGTCGCGTGTTCTGATTCAGTGCGGTGGCTGCACCTTGCTTCCACTCTCGGCGATAAGCAAAAAATATTGAAGGGTTCCGATGTCTATACTAATATTTTAAAGAGGTCACTGCGACTCTGTGAGCTTGTGAAGTTGTAGGGAATCTCTGGATCAGCGGAACAGATTTTGTTTTTTTTTTACTGATAGAAAGCTTTATTTGTGAGTGTTATAGGCTATTTTATTCTGCGCGAACGAAGTCACGGGCAACAATTCCCGAATCTTTTGATTTTTTTCTAAATGACTGAATATTTACAATACTTTTTCAGTTTCATCCCTTGACATCACTGAATGAAATGAAAAAAAACTATATTACCAGTCATCAAACCTGCTTAAATAATTGTGCGAGAGTCAGTTGAGAAATTCGACTCGGTAGAGAAGAATTACAGGCGGATAAACCTATGAAAGTATTTTTGCTCAAACTGCATCGAAATCAATAAATATCGTGGGGAAATTTTACTGTCACTAATTGACCTAGTCTTAAGCTAAGCAAAGCTTGTACTATGCAACACATCCTATAACCGAGTATAAACATTCGTATTTAACATACATTATTTTGCTCCAACCGGGGTCAAAACCGAGCTCATAAGAATTATTTTGCTCCAACCGTAGGTCAATACCGGACTATCAAGATTTGTAGTCAGTTTCTCTAACCTGCTGTCCGTTCGTCAAAACCTTTGTTAGATGGGCACAACACTATTATACATTCAAAGTGTAAATTGACTGCCAAAACATTAAAACCTCGACAGCCTGTTGATCCCTAAACTGATCACCTACTAGACGGTGACGAACCGAGATTTTGTGGTGCTGGCACGAGCGCCGTAATGGCTGCCGAGAAAAAACGACACGCCGACTCTTGGTCACCCACCCGACAGTTCGTGGTCACTGTAATTTGATTTTAATTTTTTTTTCGTTCGGTAGCTTACCATTTACCGAAAACATGGCTTGTGCCTAAGCGGTATTGGAGGAGGCTTTAATGGTAAAGATAACAGCACAAATATGGTGGAAGGATGACATAAAGAGACGGACGAATTATTGAATTAAAGTGGCTCGGGACGGATTCAACTGGAAGATCAGAAGGACCTTTACAACCATGTTGGTGTAGACCTCTAGAAAATGATTGTAAGGCTAGGAAGATGCAACTGGAGAAAATAGTATTGATAATTTTATTGGAGGCTGTAAAGCATCTGGTATTCTGGATGCATAATGTAATCTAGTTACATGTCGTAGATTCGAATAGTTGTTTAAGCAGCAAAAGTGTTTGGCTTAGAGTATACTTATTGATGATTGTAAATGTATTGATAAGAAAACAGGAGAATTAGAAACAAATTAGACTATGATTAAATTAAAAACTAATCTTAAAATAAAACAATGAAAAAAGGAGGGGCCCCCGTGGCATAGTACCACAGGCACTGGCAGCATTTCCCCATTGGACAGCGATAGTAATACGCTGTCCAAGGAAGCTGCCAGCAGCTCTGCGGTCACCCGTAGCGCCTATTAGCCTCTTCGAAATATCTTTGAACAGGATGATTTTTGGAGCTGACGTGTTCACGTCGTATGCTTCTTATAAATAATTAGTAAATAAATAAACAAATAATCTCATTTATAACACGATGTAGGTAATTATCAGTATGTAAAATCTTGTTTTTTAATGAAGATAAAATTATAACTAAAAACATAAAAGAATAACGTTGAAAAATGACACACAAAAACGCTGAAAGGTATACTCAAGATGCTGTTGCCGTTTATGCTAATCGACATAAAGTAACTCCAAGGTTTTTATGTGGAATGGAACATTTGCTACTAAAAGGGGAATAGGGGTAACAAAGGCCCTGTCCGTTGGTCCGTTTCCGTCTTGAACATAATTGCGGATGCCACGTGTTGTTCGATGTTCAAAGTTAACTTTTAAAACAAATGCGTTCTGATAAAGTTATTAGTCACTAATAACGAAAGGTGTAGGCGTATTAATGTAGAGGCCATTAGTGAGAAATCAGTTTCCTGATTCGGTGTTCGGTTTGATCTTAATGGTTGTATTTCACCTCTGGGCTATGTTAGTTTTTAATTTTGCTGAATGAGGCTTGGCGGTGTTACTATAGTTTTGTTGTGTTTAGAATTATTAATGAACTTTTAGATTACAAAATTTACCCTTTCACTGTCTTTAGTTTAAATAAATGTGTATTTATGTATAAAATAACTGTCCGCTATTTCAAAAAGGAAGAAAGAAAGACACGTTTATTCGTAACAAGTCAAGAAAGTAAAAACAAAGAACATCTTGTAACGAAATCGTCTACAAAGAGTGTGCGCACAACTAAATATTATGCGCTTGGTGCCTTCATACTAGTGATTATAAAATACCTAATCCCCAACCGCATTCAATCACGAACAGCTATACCGCAAATCATCTTTTCCTCTTCAAAATTAACCCCTACTTATGCCACCGTAAAAAAACTCACAAGCGCTACCGTGATTGCTCCAACGTTACTTCATTAGTCTCGTCCATTCACTAGGAGGCGGTATGTAATTTTTCTAAAACATTAACAACTGCTCCACATTCGTGTAGACTAAAAAACCTTAAGGCGTGCGGGTAAGTAGATAAAACAACAGCAGCCGTCAAATTTCCTCTTGACATTAATCACACTAGTATGTTCGTTTGTGCGGGCGACAAGCATTCAGGTGTTTGATGGGACTGGTTTAGCTGGTTGTTTTGCATTTTTATTTTAGGATACCGTACCCTATATGCCGTACGATCTGTAGTTGTTTTAGTAGCATTGAACTGTTTTAAGTATTAGTATAATTTGTGTTGAAAATATGAGTTAAGTATATTAATTAGACTTACATTAGACAGCTGCGACCTTTGATATGTTTATCGCTATCTCAAAAGAACTCTTTAATTTTCCAGGATTAAAAGTCCTTTCCTGGAAGAAACAAGTCACTCTAGAAATCAGTTAATCTTCCTTGTACATGGACATAACTTATACGTAAACGATAAGCATCCTGGAATCGATAGCAAACAATTCTACCTCATTCTTCATACATAATTTAGATATACCCCGACCGGGGATCGAATCCGGCAACAAGCTTCATAATCAATTAACTAAGCGGTCGTCAATGTATAAGTCATGATCATGAAATAAAATTCTTGTCACTTAAATGTATGAATGTGGCAAAGTCGAAGCACGAACAGCTACAGCAGGACTTCCCAAACAGGGCACTTCCCCCTAAGGGGCGTAGAGAAAATTCAGGGGGGCGTAATAGGTACGATTGCATTTCCGAAAAGAGAACTATTTAACGGGTATATTTATATTAACTATTCCAATTGCAGTGATCTTGTAATTGAGATCTAACCGACTTTCAGTGTTCGGATTGACTTGAAACTTGGTTTAAGCCATAAGCCATGATAACGGTGTAGGTTTAGTGCTTTTATGTAAGTATGCATCATGTTATGTTACTTTATAGTAGATTTTCCGTCGTCATCGCCACTCAAAAGTGTTGCGGCAGAAAACCAGCGTTGCGACGGTAGTCAGCTTTATGCTGTGCCGCAACCTTTTTGACGTTGGACAGCGACGCACTAATTGTTATTTTTCCTTTTTTTGTTTTGTTTATTTTTAGTTGGGACTGTTGTCCTATGCGTCAAATAAATGTATTTTCTTTCTTCTTCAGTGCAATAAAGGCCGGATAACCCTAATCTACAGAGCGTTGATTAAATACAAACCGGACGCATTCCAAAATCATTTGCCATTGCATCTAAAAACAAAAGTCGGTTATAAGGTTTCAAATGCAACAGTGCCTGATTTTGGAATGTGTCGCTTTTGTATTTTCATCTACAGTTTTATGGTCATCCTATTCGCGTGCCGGCGCGGTCGCGTACTTTCTACCGCTAACGGTTGGCGCGTGCGCTGCGCACCTGTCCTGACCCTAGCTGCTGCTTCATTACATTTCTGAAATGTTAATGAGCCATACTCTAGGAAATGGGAGCGTGTAATGTGCTGATAAAGAGTCATCACTGTATTGAGAAATGTATGTATGAAAACTCTTTATTGCACATAAAACACAAGAAAAATATGAATACGGGACAACACAAATGCACAAATAAAAGCGAACCTATCGCTGAAAGGGATCTCTGCCAGTTAACCTTTGACCCATTGACAGGACATAAGAGGAGACACACAGAAATCTATAGTAAAAGAACCGATCGAAACCTAAAATAATCCAAAATGCCTAAATTTTAAATAATGTAACATAATAATAAATCGCAAATGCAAAATATGACATGGACGACAGAATTAACATGTAAGTAGTATATAAAATTTTTACTATCTACCCAAACTGTAAACTGGCGTAGTTTGGGTAGGCCCAATTGATGCAATTTTTTTATGACATTTAATGTTTTAACTTCTATGAATTTCAACGATCGTTTGTATCTCTACACAAAAAACAGAATCCACCTTACTTTTTGCAAATAAAAAACACCAAATTAAAACACCTTTTACGTAACAACCTCCCAAATCAAATTACGTCATAGGTACGTTAACGGTCGGCGGGGATGCGCAGGCGCCGACAAAACAAAAGGTCTTAAGCGACCGCGTGTCCATGTGAAAAAACCACGTAAACACTGCACTCATTGAAGACCTTAAAGCGGTTGCGTTAAAGTTGATTGTATGGCGGCTGGTGAGTATAAGTTCCGATGGTTTTTATACGTCGTTGTGATGTTATAATTATGCGCAGAGGCAACAGGTGAAATGGCACCTGCGTCAACCGTCGTTTCCTTTGTGCGTTTGACATTACGATGGTTAGATTAGATGTGGGGTGCTATTGATTCGAGTTTCGATACTTCGGTTTATTGTTTTTAATTGTAATTGGCTACTTGTACTAAATTTTTTGAAATACGACAAAAATGTTAATAAAAAAGTTTCTGTTTAAAACTCCATTTTGAACACAAGGTTTTTTTGCTGACTGTACTTTTTGCTAACTGTACTTGCATTGTCATCCATTGTTCGTATGTGTACCAGAGGTCAAGTCAATCGGACCGACTTTCCATAGTTACTCAGACGTTTTGTCCTGTCCAAACTTATACTTACTTAACTTTCCAGTTACTTTACAGCAATAAAGACTGGTCTGGGTTCTTCCATGCTGGTCTGGGAGCAAAGAAAAAACATAGGATGTACCGTTGCTTCTCTTCACTCTCTTTCTCTTTGTTTTTTTTTCACTCTTTGTTTTTGTAACCCCTACATTACATATATCGCGAATAAATGTTTTTCTTTCTTTCTTTCTTTCTTTCTTCCCGCGCAGATGGGATTGGCCGAATATTTTAGGGATCATGTTATATAGGCGATGTGGCTAGCAACCCATACACATACATACACATACACAAATCACGTCTTTATCTCTTACGGGGTAGACACAGCCTAAGGTAAAAAGACCTACAGGCCACGCAACCCATCACTGTTTTGATTCCCCTTCCCATCCATACGCCGACAATCATGCTAAACGTGGTGTTTAGGTCTTGTTGATGGGCTCTGTTTACCCCGTAAGAGATAAAGACTTGATTGGCGTATGTATGTATACTATGATATGACTGTATAAACCTTTCGCGATACCTAGAATAAATTTCGGCAATCCATTTGATAGTAACGCCAATACATCGGTCCTTATGCAAACTATATAATTTGAAAATTCTAAAAAACCTATACCAATTCGTTCAAACGCTCCTAAACCACAACTCTGTGGGCGCCACAAACCATTTCTACTCCAGTAATCAGCACTACAAACAAATAACAATAATACCCAATCGTGATCGCACTATCTTTAACAAAGACGCAGCGTTACCATAAAGAGAGCCGATTGTGAACCCAGCCTCTCTCGCTACACGGTGCTCTTAAAACGCAGGTCGTACATTGTAATATTTTATAGAGAAATTGTTTTTGCTGAGACCGGCACGCGCCCCGTAGCCTACTTCGAAGTGATTTGTTGGCAGGGTTGCTACAATGTTGAGGGAACACTCGTACAGGCAACATTTAATTAATTTTATTTGACAGTTTGAGACAATTTACTTCTACAATGTAACTGTGGCGCCATTTTATTGCTTTATTAAAGCTAAGCCGTATGCTTATTACCTAACTCGCTCGCAATCGCCATCGTGTTCATTTTGACGGTTCATGTATGGGCTGAAAATTGGCATCGGAATCAGCTAGCTGTCACATTCATACTAGAACTGTCAAAATGAACACGATGGCGATTGCGGGCGAGTTAGGTAATAAGTCTACTGGTCCACTAGACATTTTATTTTGTGGTTACGTTACCAGATTGCCCGCAAATCTGTCAGCGTAGAATACAATTGCTATCCTGCGGGAACTATGCAATTTTTCGGAGTAAATACTATCTGTATACCAAATTTCAACGAAATCGGCCTAGCGGTTTAAGCGTAAAAGGTAACGGACCGACAGACTGAGTTACTTTCGCAATTCAAATATTAGTAGTGATTTCATATTGTCACGGGCGTTATAGTATCAACTGTATATCGAAAAAGCAACCGTGACTGACTGATCGATCAACACACGGCTTAAGCAACTGAACGGATGCACTGAAATTGGAAACAGTTACTTATAGACCGCTTCAATGAGTCCTCGCCCGCGCGGTGCAGGGGCGCGGGGTGGGACGACAAAGGGGGCCGAGAGCGGCAGTCGCACTACCCGCCCGCACCTCTCTCGGGCCCCTTTGTTGTCCTACCCTGTGTCAAGCGGGCGAGGACTCATTTAAGCAGTCGGTCTATAGTTATTATGACGTGGGTACCAGTTAACAAACGATTAGGAAACAAAGCCGGATTGAGGTGGTATAACGTGCCCCTAAAAATGTTATGCTGCGCGATCGAAGTCGCGGGTAGCAGCTAGTATAACATATAGACAGAAGAGGAAACGGAACGTGTTCTGTTTTAATGGGTCTTTCAAATTGTAATAAACATTAAATACAATTCTATACGTGAACATTCTTTTAAAAACGAAACGCTCCACTAGAGAGGAAGAGTTCGCATCATCCATTTCATTGACTTCAGGTCCTGATCAGTTAGGTGAAAATTTTCCTTCTCTTTTTACCTTAGGGACCTTATACATCCTAGGAAATAGGTATTGCAATATCTTTGCATAAATTTGTTAGTAGTTTCTGCCATGTTTCTTGCGGCGCATTCTTCTTGGCAATGACAGTCTTTCATGCTGGTAAAATGACATGCTCTTGGCAGCCTATTTGCTAAATAAACGTTATTGATTATATTGTTTTTTTTTTTATCTCCATCATAACATCCATCTTTTTTTTAATGGCGAAGTGATGTCTTTGCAAGATTTGTTGTCTAAAAAAGGTAGTTATGACCACTTATAATAGATCTATGCAGACGTGTCAACGCTTTACAGGTAAGATTTAAGTTTAAACGGGCATTTGTCATTCTGGTGTTTGATGAATATTAAGTTATCGAAAATTAAAAACACTGACGCCTGTAAATAAGCCAGTTACTTGTTTTTCTGTTAATATGTATAAATATTCCACGGTCTATTTAATTCAATAATCTACACAATTTGCATAAACTCTTAATAAGTTTTTTGCAACAGTATTATTTATTACAATTCTGCCGGATAAATCTCATAAATAATTGGGTGTTTTAATGTCAGGTTACTAGTTTTGAAGTAACTTTTTTTGGAACTGTCGTAATAAGCATGCAAATTTTTAGCGTTTAAGAAGCGTAATAATTCTCAGTCGAATAAAATGTACAGACGGAATTCTGATAACCGCAAAATTTGACTTGTTCAAATTACGCCTCGGAGTGTTTGTGCACGCTTATGCTTATCCAAACTTCTTCAAGTAAACTGGTCGAGATACAGGATGTATGCACGATGCACGAGACAAGGCGTAGTTAAAGCCCCACTTAGAACTCTGTCTTTACATTTTATTGGGCCTGAGGCGTATTGGTACAAAAACAAACTACTTGTTTAAAAAAAAGTTGTAAATATGACCATCAATTAATATTCTAATTGCGTTTATCTTCTTAGATAACATCACTATTATTTAAGCGCTTGAGTAACTTGAGTTAATGTAAATAATAAAAGGATTTCGCACATCAGAAATAGATGCTTTTTTTCAATTTAGTAAGCTGACAAACACCCAATATTTATGAGATTTATCCGGCAGAATTGTAAAAAAAAAAAAAATAGTGTTAGGGTTTTCTTAGGGGCTTAGCTGTCGGTCTGCCCGTCTATCATAACATAAGGCTGTACGTTTTTAACTGTAAAAGTTAGAAATCTGAAAATTAAATAGTGTTTTAATTTGGTTGCTTTAAAAACAAATCCTACTAATATTATAAATGCGAAAGTTTGTGACCACGAGTGTGCATGTTTGTTCCTTCTTCACGCTAAAACGACTGGACGGATTTGGATAACATTTGGAACGGAGATGGTACCTACCCTATATTAAAACATAGGCTACTTTTTATCCCAGAAAATTGCATAGTTCCCGCGGGATAGCGATAAACATGTCCCAGGTCGTAGCGTATAGTCGCAACGTAAACAACTATTGCAGAATTACTCGTACTTTCAACATCAGTTCTTAAGTCTAATTCTACGCGAAAGAAGTCACGGGCAGAAGCTAGTAGGTAATAAAAATGGAACAAAGTTGAAAATTAAAGGTTCGTATTGGCATGCCCGTATCATGATAATATGGACCGTATAAACCATGTCTCATTCATATTTTTAGAAAGAATCGATTGCACACCCCTAACAGGAGTATCGGCCGGATAATATCGAACGGTGTGGTGATAAAACAATCAACCTTGTTTTTGCGAAATTAGATGGAATTGAAGCGAGTATCATTTGTTTCTGTTTACAGTATCCAATATGCAGTGTTTGCTTTGCCATGATACACTGAAGTTTTTACATTTATTTAGATACCAGCAGAGCTAGATACCAGCCCGCAACTTCGTCTGCATTCGTTGATCGCTATCCCGCGGGAATTACGCCATTTTCCGGGATAAAAAGTAGCCTATGTGTTAAACCGACTATAATCTATCTATGTATCAAATTTCATCCAAATCTGTCTAGCCGTTCTAGCGTGAAAAAGTAACAAACATCCAAACATCCATACTTACAAACTTTCACATTTATAATATTAGTAGGATGTAGGACCAAAGACATTGATTACACAATAGTTGACCAGGAAAGTGGACCATTTCGAGACAGTTCACTATATCAGAAAAAAACATTATGGCTAATTTTGATCTTGAAAAGTGGTGAAAGAGGCCCTTAGCCATTGATGTTGTGAGATGGTCATGGACCCTTGGATGGTGTACCATACTATAACGCGTATACCCCAAACTCCACACCTCAGGTATTAAAATGCCATTCACAAAATAAGTCACACAATTGCACTTCCCAACTCTCGCAGCGTCGTAAACAGTGGGATCGCTCATTCCGGACTTATGTGCCTTTAGCACGCCATCCGGCGCGTACGCAACTTATAAATTAACTGTTCGCACCCTCGCGCATTGTGCGAACACCGATGATTTACCGACAATTACCGATTAATTCAAGCAGCGATCGTAAGTTTAATCGATATTATTAAGGAGTCGATTTGAATGCGCAGAATCGCGGATTGTAAATCATGAGTTAACATGGCAATTAGTATTGATGATGTATTTTAAGGGATACGTTTTACGATTAGAGTGCATTGTTGGCGGAATTGAAGCAGCTAACTTGGAATACCAATTTGGAGCCTGGAATTTTACAGGGCTTTTTTAAAGGACCAATATTATAAATGCGCTATAAAAAACAGTTTTTCGCTATCCCGCGGGCACTATGTAATTTTCCGGGATAAAAAATAGCCTATGTGTTAATCTAGTGTATCAGCTACCTCCTTACCAAATTTTATTTAAATCTGACATAGTTCACTCACTTCCTCACTCCCAAACTTTCGCATTTATGATGTTAGTTATAGACTACAGGCCCACGTACAAAAAATGTGGGTCATATGAACCACCAGGTGACGTATATAGGACGATATAAGAGCATAAAATAATAAGATTCAGCACTATGCCGTCACTTGTAAGCTGTCCAACTGAGTGCTGGTGAGAATTCAAAAGTGCAACCCTCGATTTTTTCCCCTTGTCGCATGATTTTTGTACGGCGTTGCGGAATAATGGATTAGAAGCTGTATTGAAACAGTATGAAACTGATGCCGTACAAATGGTGCGCCACAAAGTTGGTAATTTTTTTTGATTTTCTGACCATTTCCAGGGTAAATTTGGTCATTTGATTCTGTACGGCATCAGTTTCATACTGTTTCAATACAGCTTCTAATCCATTATTCCGCAACGCCGTACAAAAATCATGCGACAAGGGGAAAAAATCGAGGGTTGCACTTTTGAATTCTCACCAGCACTCAGTTGGACAGCTTACAAGTGACGGCATAGTGCTGAATCTTATTATTTTATGCTCTTATATCGTCCTATATACGTCACCTGGTAGTTCATATGACCCACATTTTTTGTACGTGGGCCTGTAGTCTATTAGAGTCGCTATGGTTACAAACTTCAAAGACAGGGTAATACTTAAACTAAAACTACTGCTAATAATTATCTATACTAATATTATAAAGAGGAACAAATTGTTTGTTTGTTTGCATTGAATAGGCTCCGAAACTACTGGAGGAATTTCAAAAATTCTTTTGGCGTTAGAAAGCTACATTATCACTGAGTGACATAGGCTACTTTTTACCGCGAAAATTAATTTACCGCGGGCGAAGCTGCGAACGGAAGGCTAGTAAAACTATAAAGTAAATATGTCGTCAAAATGCCGCCTCAGGCATCGACCCCAAGACGCTAGCCGCATTACCTCTCTGAACTGCTACTCCTAATCTTTGTTTTTAAATAATTATCTTATTTATTTTACAATAAAAAAATATTGACTTGAAAGTATTCACTCTTATAGTTTTCTTCATTACGCCGCAAGGGCATCCAGTTATCCGAGCTCACGAACAGCATCACACTATAACCAATGGAGTTTTTTGTCGGCAAAATGGGAGAGATACCCATCAGTTAACAAAAACCGATGACGGGCGTCTCACAAAGAGCCACCGTCCCGTCGATTATGCCCTATGACAAGGCGTTTTGCTCCGAACAACACTCCATATTGATCCAAACTACTTCTCTATTTTGTTTAAACCTTATTAGATTTTTTGCTGCAATACGTGCTGGCGTAAACGCGAAGCAAAAGCGTGATGAAGACAAATAATGCGATACCTACTTAGCTTTCGAGAATACGGTTGCACAATTTCTTTGGACAGCATACATACATAAATCACGTCTTTATCCCTTACGGGTAGACAGAGCCTAAGGTAAAAAACCTTAAGGCCACGTTTAGCATGATTGAAAGTTATTGTTGCTATTTATTTAGAAATACTACCAAACACAGCCTAAATATTGTCACTAGTTTCTATCTTACTTTACTATAGGTCTCTTTGAAAGTTGAGTCAAAACGGTAAGTATTACTTTCTTAGAATGTTTCCTTTGCATATTTTAACCTTTATCAATGCACCTTTATTTTAATTACGCCAAGCAACTGAGCATTTATCAAAGCAAAATCGCTCGCTCCTCTAAATTCACACCAGAAGTCTAGTCTTGATAGGTCTGCGCAATCAACCATTATAACAAGACCCGTCCTTATTGCCATTAGTCACGAAATCATAGTTTATGGGATACTGGTGATAGAATAGTTCGTACGGCTCCCGTGGTGCGATCTATGGCCTTTTGCGCCTCGAGAGCTAAATTGTTGGTTTAATAGGCCTTTTTGTAAGCACCGTTGGAATGGACCGAGTAAACTGTTGTTGGTGACTTTTAGCAATAGATCTGTAATAACAAATTAGCTATCGTCTACTACTGCTCCACTTTATTTACTATTAGGCATGATTGAGGTAAGACTATTTTGTAAAAACAACTTACTGGTGTGCGTATGGAGTGAAAGAGAGTATTTGTGAGTGTCGGTTCTGACGAATTTAGATGAAAGGTAAGTAGATAGATGGAGCTTTACAATAACACATAGGTTATTTGTATCCCGATTTTACTACGGAACGAGACGCAAGCTTCCAGAAGCCAGAAATGTCGAGCGATAAGTGTAGACATGACATTTTGCACTGATGACCCTGATAAAGATCTCAATGCAATTTTCAAGCAATACTTACAGATTTTTGTAGAGTTCTGAAGAAATTTAGTGAAGTTCCGGATGTTCAACTGCCATAATCTAAACGAATAAACTAATCTGAATCTTCCCTTCCTTTTTTTCCTTCAATCTTTCGTTTCAAAATACTTATAGAAAAGGTATAATGCTGAAGAGAGATGAATGATGAGAGAGAGCGCATGGATGAAAGTAGTCTAACTAAACAGATCTTAATGGAGAGTGTGAATAGTTACGTTGGGAGGGGAAGGCTTAGACGGACGTTCTGAGACCATTATAGGAGACGTTTTGGAAAAAGGTCAGGTCAGGAGAACCCGAAACCGACGAGCATCTATGAAGAGATTGATGAATGTGGATGAAGCGAAAGAAATATGTCAGGATCGTAGCAAGCAGAACAAATTAGTTTCTGCCTATCTCTGTGGGAAAAAAGCGTGACAGTATGTATGGATGTATGTATAATGCTGAATTAAGTGCCGTATCATTCTTCCTCTTAGAGAACATGTCAACGCCCAGTCGTACGAGAGATGAAAAGACTAGCGGGAGAGCGGGAGAAGTGGGAATAATTACTCCACCGACAAGAGTCCAACTCTTGAATGAATAGATGGATATCTTAAGGTCGTCCAAATAATGCCACGAACATAAGCTACTAACAGACCTTTATAACGTTATAAAAAAAACGATATAATAGCGGTATATATCGTTTGTGTTTAAAATTTCGTTCAAACAAATTCTATATTCCTTCATAACGTTATATCATATCATAACGAAAAGAAAACCGTAACTTTACGAAATAGCGTTATAGACCTTTAAAACGTTATGAAAAAAACGATATAATACCGGTATATGTCGTTTGTGTTTAAAGAAAACCATAACGTTATGAAATAGCGTTAGGTATAATAACGCTATGAAACTGATTATGAACTACTACTATGATATCAACTTTACGGCCTAGTCCCACGAAACAAATTTGTAAAGTATGTTTTGACAATTCACGAAAACAGTACAGATTTGTCATTGCATATGTTTGTCGCACGTTATATAGAGCGGGTGTTATAGAGTGTAAGAAAGAGATGGTCTATAACGTTATTATATCACTTGCCGAAGTAAAGTATCGATATATATCGCTATTAATAACGTTATAATGAATACCGCTACAGAATAAATAATGTTTTATTAAAAAACGCTATTCGGTAATATAACGTACTGAAAAATAGCGCTACCTAAAAACGTTTTATTGAAAAATGATATTCGATAATCTAACGTTATGAAAAATAGCGTTACGCAAAAATAACGGTAATTAAAGGTCTGGCTACTAATAATCCTACTACCTACTAATATTATAAATTTGAAAGTATGTGACGATGTGTGAATGAGTGTGTATGTATGTTCGTTCATCACGCTGAAACGACGGGACGCATTTGGAATAAATTTGGAACAAAGATAGCTGGTAGCATGGATAAAAACAAAGGCTACTTTTTATCCCCGAAAATTGCTTGTTCCTGCGGGATAACGATAAACATGTGAAAGGACGCAGCTGCAGAATCGGAACTAATTGCAAAATATACTATCGACATCAGTTCTTAAGAAAATGAAAATGAAAAATGAAAAAATTAAATTTATTTTTGCAAATTGGCCGCCAAGGGCTCTTTTACATGTCTTTTTGAAACTACCAGCACATTCGGAAAGACCATCATTGCCAAGAAGAATGCCCCGCAAGAAACTTGGCAGAAAGTCATTTTTTCAGAAGAAGCTAGTGTAATATATTTTCATGTAACATTTAACTTATCGTAAAAACAACGTATATGGATGTTCACAACATGCGCGTGGGCTGTTTTCACATAATTATTGTAACTAAGCACTACCGAAGTATACAATCAGGTAATAGAACAATTGGTGGTCCAATTTCGGCCAGTTGGGTGGCCGATCGCGATCATAATTGATTTCTTGTAAAGATTTATAATGTTCGAGATGAATACCGGCTGTTTTAGACGGCTTTCTTAGAAGCAAGGCTAGAGGATGATTTTATTTTATGACAATCTATATTTATACTTGCTACTACTCCATATCTGATTTCTTAGACCAGTGGTTCCTAACCTGGGGGTAATTACCCCCTCAGGGGTAAAACGGAGATTCTAGGGGGGTAACACGGGATGGCACGAAATAGTATTAAAATAGCAATAAACAAAATAATAGTACGGTAAACGGTAGCACGGCGCTCTCATGCGCGCGGCTTTTCTTACTTTACTTACTAGTTACCTAAACGTGCAATTTCTTACATAATAAACATATTTTCGTTCGAATTTGTGTGGTGTGGTAGGACGCCCTCCGGCCAGGTGGGATGACGATCTGCGAAAGGCTGCAGGTAGATGCTGGATGCGTCAAGCTGAAGACAGGGCGCTATGGCGCTCATTAGGGGAGGCCTATGTCCAGCAGTGGACTAATATAGGCTGATGATATGATGATTGTGTGGTTTTAATCATTTTAAATTAGCTAGGGGTAAACTCAACATTGAAAAGGTTAGGAACCACTGTCTTAGACGATAAATTATAACCTGTATACCTATTACCTACCTACTATATTATGTAACCATTGTTATTATACTACCAATACTACTGAAGTCGACGTGATTTTTTTTTAGTATTAGTTGCCAACATTGTTATAACATGGTTGTTATAATACAAATAAATGACTATAAGAGTAAATGTATGTAGTTGCGCCAGGCTTGATAATATATTATACTCGTAGATGAAAATATGAATAATATAAAAATACATACAAGAGTAAGAACAAGAATAATGATAACCAAAAGAATAGTCATGTGAAAAAGAAAGATCCCGTGGGAGATGCGCGTCAGGAACTTCCACAGCCATAGCGGAACCAGTTGAGCGGACCACTGTGACAACATAATCTTCTCTCCTCTGAAGACATGCAAGATGTACCCGAATAAGATGCCGATGAAGAAGGGCGGTGAACGCACCAAAATGTTAATGTTGTAATATAGCATGTACTCTTCAACGTTCCCCGTAGCTGCCCAGTCTGTTCTTTACAGAATCTCTGCTCCGTCCTCGCAGCCAAGGGCTTTATGTTTGTATGTTGTTGCTTCAAAATCTTTAATCGTGGCAAGTACTGTTCGTCTAAACTCAAGTCTAGAAAGCTGAAATTTGAACAGGAATAGGTTTCTGCAACTAGGGCAAAGTCGCGGGCACAGTTAGGTCAATGAACTGCTTTCCATGTTTAGGTAATTATGATGAACTAAAATTTCAAAATGATCAGTCACTATAATTATGATCCAGACTTTGTTATTTCTTTTTGTAAACACTTTGCTTGAAGATATGTTTTTTTAAGCAACTACTTACGGGGGTTAAATGTAAAATTTAAGAAAAAAAGTTGCAACGACTCAGGTATCGAATTTTATTACTCTTTAAACTTATGTTCATGACCATTCTTAGACTCAAGCTGGTAAAGTTATTTTACCTAAAACTAGAGCATCCTGTACGTACAAAGGAAAACGTTAAACAGTTTAAGTGAATTATATCAATCATCAATATGCGGTCGAAATTAATTATTATCCAATGAGCTTAATTTATTACACTATATCGCTTAATAAGTGAAAGTTAACTTTAATAATTACGTAAATCAATAACTGTGGGGTCTGGCATCATAAAGTTAGTTAGTTTATCTAATTTGAAACTTTTAATTATTACCGTCGATTTTTTAATCGAATAACATATGTTTTGTTTGATATAGTAGAGTTACAAAACTCCTGAGCAAACAGGCACTTTTGTTTTATTTAGCACATAAACATAAATCACGTATTTATCCCTTACGGGAACGGGGGGAGACAGAGCCTAAGGTAACAACCTAAAGTTGCTAGCTACATTGCCTATAACATGATTTTTAAGATTTTCGCCGTTTCACTCGGTGGGCTTTTACCATCTCCGCGGGTAGAGAAGCTGGTACATTTTATAGTAAATAGGTAAGGTTAAGAGGTTTTAGTTTTTATCTTTAAAGTTAACGAATTAGCATGTGATCCTAAGGCTGGCGCTTACCTCTCTCAAAGGTTAGGAATAGCAGTTCAGAGAGGTAATGCGGCGAACGTCTTGGGGTCGATGCTTGTGCCGGAATATTTTGACGACATATTTACTTTATAATTTTATAATTAGGTGGTATTAGTTTTAGTATTAGTAGGTTTTTAAATAATTATCTTTCTTTGTTTTCAATTACATTAAATGTAATTTACAAATTGTTACCAGCTATGTATACTTCTATCAGCTACTTCCATGCTGGTCTGGGAGCAAAGAAAAAACATAGAATGTACCAGTTGCTTCTCTTCCCGCGCAAATGGTAAAAATGAATGGACGAACATCATAGGAATCATGTTATAGGCGATGCAATCCATCACTATTTTGATTCCACTTACACCTCTACGCCCTCAGTGTCTTGCTAAACGTGGCCTGTAGGTCTTGCTACCTTAGGCTCTGCCTACCCCGTAAGGGATAAAGACATGACTTGTGCATGTATGTATGTATAATAAAGGTTTGCCAAATGCCGAGTTTGTGAAATGATTATTATGTCAAAATGTTGGTCGGCGAAACGATTTGTTCCCGCAATCCCAACGTTCCGTCTAAACAAACCAATCTCAAGCACCATAGACCAGTAAATCTTCGAGCAATGAAATGTTAGAATTGCTTTTATAGTCCAGAAGCATGTCCCATCCCACAGGACGCCACACAATTAAGACTTAATACTCCAACTGAAGTTGTATTATGTAAATGAATCGAGGCTTGCGTGTTGCGACGCCTACTCTGCCGTCTATATTTAAAATGGGTGCGATAAATTCGAATTGGTGGCCTTTTTGCTCAGAAAAGGAAGAAAGATAATTTTCACGAGCGCATCGTTTAATGACAACAGTTGTATTATCAATTATGTCATCTGCCTTTTCGGGACACTGATATTTTGTACATACCGTCACACCTCTTTCTCATAGGGGTAAGTATCCTGATATAGGTACCTACCTTTTTGCTTAAGCCACATTCATCAATCTCTTCATAGATGATCGTCGAGTTAGGGTATCTTGATTATAATATCTCTGATATTTCGTGATTTGGATTTATCTTCTTTTAGTGGAAATTTCTCGACTCGATTTATACAATGTAGATGGGTACCTATCAGCCGAAATACAGGTTTTTTCGTCACGTTAATTGTGCCAATAGTATATTTTTTGGCATCAATTTTTGCCACACTATTTGCGATTGTGAAATCATCATTATCATCACCATCATATCAGCCATAGGACGTCCACTGTTGGACATAGGCGGAGGTCTATAGGGGAGCCCATAGACCTCCAGTTGCCTCGGTTGGAAGCGGCTTGCATCCACCGCTTATTTTTCCCTGGTGATTGTTTATATTAATAGCCATTTTGTTTAGCTCTTATAGCCTGAAACACAGGATTTCCTAGTTCAGGCATATGAGTTGTTAACTTAGATTTATAAGGAAACTTTGTTCTTAGTTACAATTTTGTAAAACATTTATGAATAAATTATCTTTATCTTTTATTATCTTTTACCGTGAACCCGCTACTTTAACGGGGCCACCTGTCCACCTCGTTGTGAAATGCATCCGAGTTTTTTCAAAGCTAGAGCTTTTCTCCCAAATTAGCATAGAAGTACTTATGTACTGTGTTTTTCGCAAACTTGGATTTTATTGCCTCATCTCACATATTTTTACGAAGTGATAAGTTTTTCCTTATGTTTTTGTTATTTAAATGTCGTTAAAGCATAATACTTGTTCGCCTAATGACAAAACACGGAAAATTCTCTGTTTGTTATGATATTTGTAACCTAAAAGACCGGCCACACCAGTGCATAAAGGACGTCGACTGTGCGTTTACGCAACAAAATGTATGAAGAAACGGAAATGTACGGTGAGAGAACGTGACGCATGCGACACGTCACTGCGTATACGCAGCGGTGTGGTTGCTCCTTTAAACAAATCAAAGTATTTATTCTTTGTAATATTGTCATCAAGCTTATCTACTGTGTATTTAGTTTATTTCAATGGCTTCTGAGCTTTTGATACACTGTTGAGTTATTTCTATTTAGTCTTGTAAGTCCCTTCTATAGCTTTACTATGTTTAATTTAATACCATCAGCAAGATTTCATACAATCTATAGTGTAATTTTATTGTTTACTTATTGAAGTCTGAGTAGGTACTGGGTACATTTTTGTGAAACCTTGATGGTATTTTTATAAGATTGCAGAACTCGTTCGTAAATTTCATGTGGTTTACATAAAGTGAACTTGAATTTTGCTTTAAGATTTAACTTTTAGGACGTGAGTGTACCTGTTTTCTATGACTTGACTGCACTATATCGCGAAGATAACAAAGTAAAGTTATTATAATTTGACCAAGACTCACTGGATTTACTACATAAAGAAGAGGCTAAAATATCAAAAAAAAACAAAAGAAAACTATGTTGATAATCAAATCGTCTAATCATTACGAGCGAAAAAAATTTCCGGCACATGTCATTCCTATACTACTAAACTCGCAATAAAACCAAAGTGTATTTTGTTTTAAATAGTTTTATTACTCGAATACTTATTTGATCAAAAATATAAATAGTTTTCTTAAATATTATTTACCTTAAATTAATATATACATGGACGGAATCGTTCATCACAATACACATACGTAATGTAAGTATATCATAAGTACAGTCTACATAAAACTATGTAGTTATTATAACTAGCATAAGTTCACAAATTATTAATGTACAATCATCGATATAAAGGTTTTCATCCAATAGACCGTATCATACCAGGATTTGTTATCACTCAAACACAAGCAGATTTTTTTTTCTGAATATGAATTCAATGTCAAAAATCAAATGGTTAAACCATGTCATAACACCGTGGCAAAACACAAATGAATTAGCTTGCTGCAGATTTCACAGTTTCTAGTGTAAGTTTTTGATACAATAACGTCTCGAACGGGTTCGTTAACGTCTAAATAACTATAGAAGTACCGGCAGCGCCACTAGGGGTACATCACGGGATCAAAAAAATGTCATAGTAGTTGACAATTTGACGCGATTGCGTCCGAGACGTTTTATGGGGCAAAAACCGTACACTTAGCGCACCGAATGTGGTACCTTGCCAACGATACGGAATCCCGTTTGGTACGGGTCTCGACGGTGTACAAACGCGTATCCGTGAGGGTACAGGCCTTGTACCATACGGTCTAGTAAGTGGATACTTTTTAAATGTATAATTATATCGTAAAAAATGAATTTTAATTTCCGTGTATAGTACATTAATACGTCCAAAACCCCAATTTCATTAAAGTTTTAAATCCCTTATTTAACATAAAAATAAATAACAGCCTATTATTTAGCATAATTATAATTGACACTTAATTATAGTTGTCATGTTGTAATAAATAATTATTTTTATGTCAAAATTTTTGCTGATCCTAAGACTTTACGATCGCAATAAAATACCAACTATCATAGCAATAAATTAACACTTATGACTAATTAAAAATAATATCACACGTTTTCTTGTATGTTTTGTATCGTACCTCATAACATTACGATGTTTTTTTAATATGAGCCAAAATCATTTTCAGAATTTGGCCGATACAGTTCTTATTTTAAAAATATACCTTAGACTTGAAAATGTACAGTAGATAGTCAATCGAAAATTTACTTATAACTTTGTACATCTCAGATGATATTCGTTCAGGAATCTGTTTTGCTGTGTCAATTTCTAATGAATTGACATAATTTTGACATTTTATTTTTAAATTTGTTTCAAGTTGCTTCTCTGGTACCGTTTCTCTGGTGTTTAGCTAGAACAAAAGAAAAATAAGTTAGTTTTTGTTAAACTATTTGTCTAGAGCTATTTCAAATCGGAATATACCTAATGACAATTAAATTTAGACAAGAAAAAAAATTACAATGTTTTTTTTTTTGAGTATAATATGGGTAAGAACAGGCGTTCTACATTAAATAGTGGCAACAGAACGACAGGCTTTTGCCCAACGAATTCTATTAAAAAAAAAGTTACATCGATGTTAATACTCACCAGTATGCAAAAACAAATGATTCTTCAGGTTCGTGTGTTTCGAGAACCCTCTGGAACATATGTGGCATTTGTAAGGCCAGGAGCCGCTGTGGACGTACATGTGTGACTTGAGGTCTCCTGGAGTCGGGAACGACTTGGAGCAAAGGCTGCACTTATGTGGCTTTTCCTGGGAAAGAAAGGGACAGGTTATTACGGGGTTACTGCTCTATGCGTATTGTGGAAACGTTGATAACAAGGGTATCTTTTTCTTAATTTTTAAATGCTAGAAGATCGACAGAAATGTTACTACGTTAAAGGAAATTTAAAAGTTTTATTGCCTTGAATGATTTCATTTTCTGACTACTCGTACGTATTCATAACTAAATAGTAAGGATGATATAAAAAAAAATTGATGAGTATCGCCAGTCATACGAATTTTAAGACATATCTAAAGATGCATTCCATATCTGAAATAATTAAGTAAAACATTATTATGTCAGACCTGAACAACACTATTCCGACGTATATAAGAGTATTGTTTTAAAGACATCACTACTGAAACCTTTTTTACTAACCTTATTCAAAACCGTCAAATAGAACGTGAAAAAGAGGTCATTTAAATAGCCAATACATGCTACAACAAAACTAAATGAATGCAGTCAGCATAAGAAAACAATAATCTCTGTGATGATCATAGTCATGACTCCGCAGCTTGTGCGAATGAGCCTTTTGTTGAACGGGTGCTCCCATCATAGACAAGTTTCATTTCATACAAATTGTTTTCAATACAAATATGTTTGTAACACTGAATTGATAAGGATGTGCGCACTACAAAAAAGGTCGATAAGTATCGATTATAAAAAGACATCATTGATTTGTTACTTTACGCTTGACGGAAGGTGGAGACAAAAAATAAATTAAGAATTGAGATTTCTTTGGTACCTAATTTGAAGAAAATAGGCCTTTTTTAAACATAAGTTCCTACTCGTCTATTTTTTATTTATTTATATGTCATGAAATTAAATAGGTACGTTTATTATAATTTTTATTCTGTTTTAATCCCATACTTGATCTGCCAGAAAAAGGTTTGTGCAGCAAATCTAAAAGAGGCGTCTTATTACAAATCCGTTTAATCCGTTAGGGATAAGTCCGCCTTTGTACATGTATCTGAGTGTTTGACAATTATATTTGTTTTATGTTTATTTTGCACAATAAAGACAAACAAAATACCAGACAAAAATGTTATCCAAAACAAAACTAAAAACTCAAACTGACACTACTTACTTACATTAGACACTACTTACGTGTGCAAGAGGTGTTTTATTTTCGGTAAAGACAAAAATGTGTAGGCAGCCTAATAATAAGCGTGCCATTAGATTGAATTAGGTACGGTTGCACTTCGAAAAACGACATTTACTGTCGTTTGAGAGCACAGGGAATTATGAATAGTATAGTGTTGTAACTTGAAGCTATCGATATGGAAATTATTTTTTTTCAAAATGTCAAAATGTCTATTTTAGCTACATCACTCATTCAAATTTAATTAAAATGCACGCAAAATATTTTGCTGGTGAAAGTCAATTTCGAGATTTAAATACTTCTAGTTTTTAAGCTAAAAATACCTACAGGTAAACGTTTGAGAATTGTTACTACAATCTTCAATTCACTTGTCCAAATGGAGAACACCGAAGGTAGATATGCTAGTATTGTCGATATTTTTGGACATCCCTAAAGCAGTACAGTTGTAAAGCAAACCGTCACACAACACACCGCTGATGACTTTAAATCAAGACAAATTGAATAAACCATACCGTCGTTCCGCTGTGGCTTTCGTGGACTCAATTATCATAGCGATAAACGTGTTAATGGAACATTTTGATGATAGACCATTTCAACAATTTAGTATAAAAAGGATTAACAGCCAACTAGAGTCGATGCATTTTCAACAATGAAGCTACATCTGTAGAGCTTGTTATGGTAAAAACCGAATTGGATATGGAATCTTTTTGGTATAAAAATTTCGTGGATACTATAAAACAAAAGAGAAGAGAGGCGTAAAATCCAGCGATTTAATTCTACGTTTAATAGTGTCGCACTAAGATTGAATTTCAAGTTTATTTGAAGCTTGATGGTGATATTTGTGGTTTTCTTAATCGTAGGAGTTTTGTTTGTAAAGTCACATTAAATTTGAAGGCGGCGTTTGTTGAAAGACTTTTACTAACTGTTGCGTGGGTCATGTTCTACTAAAAATACATACATAATAATTTACATAGCAAATAATTTTGACATATTGAAAATGAAATGAAAATGAAAATGAAAAGTGAAAGAAGAGAGAAATGCAGTGTTTGAAGTCAAAAGTCTTTGACCAGTGTGTGATGCCAGTGATATCATACGGATCGGAGGCATAAGCGCTAACGATGGACCTCACGAGGAAGATGAAAGTCACTCAGAGGGCTATGGAGAGGGCTATGCTCAGGGTTTCTCTGCGGGATAGAATCAGAAATGATATCCGCAGCAGAACTAAGGTTACCGACATAGCCCGACGAATTGTGAAACTGAAGTGACATTGGGCGAGGCACATTGCTCGCAGGACTGATGGCCGATGGGGTCAGAAGGTTCTCGAATGGCGTCCGCGGACCGGGAGACGAGTTGGTGTGCCTCCAACAAGATGGAGCGACGACCTGATTAACAGGGATTGCAGTGGATGCGGAAAGCACAAGACTGGTTTGAGTGGAGTGCGAGAGGACGTCTTTCGGCTGACATGATGATGGTCATGTTTCTGTATATTAATTGAAGCAACAGCAGTGAAAAAAGTATAACAACGTTTAATAACCATTAACGTCGCATTTTTGTAACTGACATACTATTTGAAGAAATGTAACGACCCAAACACTAATTACTATTCTCAGAACGGAAATCAATATGTCTTTATAATTCCTACGGAGCATTAAAAAACCATTAGAACCAGTCTCAATCGAGCCACTGCCAGAAAAGCAATTTGATTACCTAGGACCGACCCTCCCATTCATTTTCGCTCACCGCCCACTACCTCTAAAGAAATATAATAAAGATATCCCGACCAAATTACGAAGTCTTCCTCACAATGCGGCTACTGCTGAGGATTACGGGCAGTTTTAAACGGCCGGGTTACAATCCACGGTAGCTCAATCAAGGGGCAAAAAAACGACACCCGATATTATTTCGACCTTTCTCGCTACCGAATATTGCGATATATAAATCAATAAACAAAGAGCCATTCGTTGTCAGACAATTTCCGTTGGGTAAATCACGATGCGAGCAAAAACTGGCCGTTTATGTACATCAGAATGAAGGGTGAAGACTTGCGAGACGATATTAGGACGACAATAATGCGATTTAATTGAGGACTAATTAAAAATGACGAAAGCGTATACTCCTTTTTCGATTGTTAGCTTAAGTTTAAGATATTGCGCCTACAAGTCGTATGTTTAAAGAAAATTAATTGAGAATACTGGATCTGCCTTTATCAAGTTTCCAGCTACTTCACCCTTAAGAATTAACGTGACAAACGCCAGATTTTTTTAATCCAAAATTATCAAACATTGGCATTTTCATTGAACGTGTAGTGAACTATATTGTTATGACATCTTGCATATTAATTAAAATTACGAGCAAAAATATAATGTTGCGTTAATTTATGCCCTGGACTCGACTGACGAGAGTTGATAAACGTTGTGAATCACTTTCCATAGATATTTTATGGTATTCATTATGTTATACCTGAATTAACGATAGCAAATCTTTGCCCGTTGATTTATTACAAATACATGAAACCATCCGCTAAATCGTTTTAATATCGGCAGCATAATCACTGCAGATCAGCCTGTAACCCGGTGAAGTATAGCCAGTCGATACGCTCGCGTTATGGAAATCAAATGCAAATGGCCTCTGCTTCGGTTAATTTAACTAAATAAATTGATGTGCCAGCAAACGTGTGTAGGGACTATTAGGTTTTGGTATGCTCGTTAGCTTCGCACTGTTTATTATCGGGAGTCGAGATATGCCCGTTGCATGTTTGCGATAGGTTTTTAATTATTCGAAGTGTGAATTGATCCGTTTTGGAGTTCCATAGATATGAAACCGTTTTATTAAAGCTAGAGTACAGAAATTTTACCACCTTCAAGTGATATTGACACTAAATCCTACGTGTAGCTATGAGGCATAAATACCTAATGAAAGAAGCTGAATCGCGTGCCCTGTAGAACCTTTTCACTGAAAATATCATAATGGCTTACCATACACCTGCTAAAGAAATCACTGAGATATTTTATGAGAAAAGGTACCACTGAGGTACGTGATCCAGTTTCTTCGACCGTACATAATGATAGATGGATTCGGTTTAATCTATTTAAACAGATGAGTAAGTACACATTGAATAACAAATCAGGAATAAAAATGGTACCTATACATTAAAAGCAAATTAGTTATTTTTACTAACAAGAAAGTTGGAAATCGGATCCAATAAAAGTTACTTTTTTTAAAAACTTTGCTCTACTAACTACTACAACAATAAAACCGAAGTTCACTTTCTAACACTGAGTAATAAAATTATGGTCAATTTATATTAATATATTCAAAGAATAGACGAATCAATTAATAACCGTGGCCCAATTATCGACACTGTTCGGTTATCAATATTGTGGGACGAATCACAGCCCAAGACAAGGAGCAAATTAATTGGGCTCTCATATAGCTACGTTATGATTACGACTTGGCTAAGGAAGCACACACAGGAATTCATTAAAATTATTTACTATTAACAAGGGACACTTAATTACAGCAACGAAGCAATTTGATAGTTGTGTGAATTTTCCAATCCGCACTGGGCCCGCTTGGGGCTATTCTGAGAGGAGGTAAGGGCCTAGTAGTTGGACGCATGTAGGCTGGATATGACGATGATCGACAGAAAAAGTATCTGCCTGATTGACCCATCGACGTCAGACCCAAACCCATGGAATTTTTCAAAAGCTCACTTTTCGATGTGGACAAGGGTACAACGACAGTTTTTGCGAAATTCAATAAAGATACAATTATAGTTCTATAATTGGTGTGAGACGCGATTATAAGCTACCTTCTTTTAAACTTGTAAATACGTAGTTTGGCACTAGACAAGTCTATCGAACGAAAATAGCGTCAAGTCCTAAAAATAGTTACTAAATGGATCAGGCTATCAGGCAGACCAATACTGAGATAGCGATGCTACCAAGGCGTGTGCAATAGGGCTAGTGCATACAGAGAGTTTACAAAAAGACACATAAGATGCTAATAATCTCAAGATTTTGTTAAAAAATCGTCTATAAATAAATAAACATGAAAGCTTCCAAACGACGGCACCGAATTGGATAATTCTTTTTTAGTTGTGTTTGTTCCTGACTAGACAAGGTTTTTATAGAATAAAATAAATTCTAAAATATATTTTTTTATCCATCACGTATTTCAAATTTCATGGTGATACGACCACTAAAAATAGGTTAAAAAGCTAAAGCTAGCACGAATAATATTTATCCAAATCGTAGTTTAAGACTTTGACTAGTTAAAGTGCCTACAGACATAATTTTAATGTTAACAAGTTTAGTAATCTTCACATCAAACTAGTTGCTAAAGTTACACATTAGTTCTAATATTAATCACCTAATTTGATTGCATGGACAGAAACAATATCTCATAAATGTTTTTGGAGCAATCAAAACTAGTTCACACCAAATCTAGCTCTTTAGTATTTAGGTGAGATTCTCATGACATTTACAAATTATTTATGTGTGTCGTCTTAAAACATTCAATCAAGCTTGTTTGAGTGTCATCTGACACTTATCAATGACAGGATTGTCGCAAAAAATGTATCTGCGTTTTGTTTTCGAAGAGTCGATTACCTTTATTTAGGAATCGTTTTAAAAGTCTTGAACCCAAACAATTTTAGCCGCAATTTTATTACAAAAAAAGTAAAAAAAAAATGTTCTAGTCCTTTTCTGAACAACAAATTGGTGTAAATAGTCAAATGTCAAAGACACACAAACATTAATTTAGTAAAAAATTGTCAGAGCGTTAATAAATAAGGAAAATAATTGGGAATTTGAAGCTTCAAATGTAAATATTTTCGGTTACAAAATAAACAAAACTCATCTCACATGAACACACCCTAAGCTAGCTATTTCATTAAGTCACCTCTCGGGAATAATTTAATCAGTACGGCCAGCAAAATAACGATAAAGCATGATTGATAGCGCTGCCGACGCTACCGATGCAATCGGCCGCTCCATGCAAGTTATTTTTGTTCTTGATTATATTCACGCATACTGAAGGACAGGAATAGCGACGTATTTATACGTTTCATTTTCTGATGACAGATACAAAATTAATGATTTTTCCTACGCTCAATCAGACATTATCGTTGCAGAAACGTACTTAGTTTATTTTAAGTCAGTCTTACGGCATTATAAATTCAAGCATAATTAAAAAAAAACATTGATACGTCATTAGGGGAAGAAGGGCTGAGTTGAGCCGGTTGAATTAGTGCCTTATTCAAATTATCCTAAGTTGAAAATTCTAATGAGCTGTATTGGGTGTCGTATCAATTTTATCGTGTTGTTATTGAGTGACACATCTAAGACGCCGGTACTTAGCAGGCGAGCAATATATTTTAATATTCATTTGATGGAGTCGTGAGTGCGAGATAACGTCAAGATGTGATCGTCTATTTGTTACGTAGTGTGTTATTATATTCATAATTGTTGTTTTTTGGTAGTACGCGTTGAAAGTTTCGCTTTCTTGGTATGGAATCTGTTATTCTTTTTTTGGAAGGTATTATCAACTGTACGCTTTTAAAGTAAGAAGCACGGCTGCGGTTGTACGCAATAGAACAGTATTTAGTTGTAAAAATGGCTGACCATTTTGTAGAAAATTATTGGAGGAAAGTCTGTTTTGTACTAGCCCATTAAATAGTAATGATTACTATCCAGATGAATACCAATGTTGCCACATTTCCTCTGAGTACAATTTGTATTGTACGTGTGAAAATTACAAAAGAAACAATAGTCTGCTGGCCGTGTCATTACAGTTTCATAAAATCACAGCCACAATTATTGACACATCTGCTTTTTGCCGTCAACGTCTCATCATTATGATTTACATTACTGAGGCGGAAAATGGCATTATCTGCACGCATTTCTTTGTACGATAAAAAACCTTTTTCAAAATGGCCCCTCGCACGCGCTGATTAAATTATGATTGTGAGTACGCCATTGGTCATTATTTGTAAATCAAGTGTATTGTTTTTTTTTAAACGGCATCCGGATCACTTGCAGATGCGGGCACGCGATCTTTATTAAGTACATGTAGCCAGTTATCTGTTGTCTATGATTATTATGATTAAAGAAGTCATTTTAAAATCGGAATAGCAGTTTTTTTTTAGGAAAGCTTTCAAGAAAGTAAATTTACTTACCTACTTATTAGCGAAGTAGGAGACGTATTTAAATTACACCTACTAATATTATAAACGCGAAAGTTTGTAAATATGCAGGATGGATGGTTGAAAGGTTGTTACTCTTTCACGTAAAAACGAATAAATGGATTTGGATACAATTTGGAACGGAGATAGCTACTACCTTAGATTAACACAGGCTATTTTTATCCCGGAAAACTGCATAGTTCCCGCGGGATAGCAAAAAAATATTTTTTTGCAGACGAAGTCACGGGCAGCAGCTTGTGTAGTATAAGTTGTTGACGACTTCATTTGCAAAGGATTTGTTTATCTCTCCTGCGGGAATTACACAATTTTCCGTAATAAAAATGAACCTATGTGTTATTCCAGACTATAATCTCTTTATGCTAAATTTAAACCAGAGCTGTCCAGCCGTTCTGGCGTGAAAGAGTAACAAACATCCATACATAATTAACTAGCTGTTGCCCGCAACTTCATCCGCATATAATTCTTTTATCGCTATCCTGCAGGAATTACGCAATTTTCCGGATTAAAAAATAGCCTATGTGTTATTCCAGACTATAATCTATCTATGTTCCAAATCTCATCCAGATCTGTAAAACCGTTCTGGCGTGAAAGAGTAACAAACATCCATCTATACTTACAAACTTCCGCGTTGAATTTCTAGCAGTTTTGATCAAATATTGCAGACATCTGAATAAGACTAAATTGTATGAAATCATGTCGACCGCGATACCCAGTTAATGAACTATCCAGTTTCTAACAGTCAATCACAAAATCAACAATCGACATCGCCTTCATATAGAGCATTTCATAAGGAACTCATGAGGCGAGCGAGAAAGCCGTCTTTAATCATAGCAAACAATACGGTGATACATATATCTTCGGCATATAATGTGGACCAAATGAAAGCACAAAGCTGTGTTGAATTGTTTACGGGCCGATGGAAAATGTATGAGAAGGCATACGGATTTATGATGCAAAAGATGTGGGGGCAGTCGCGCATGATTTGTTATTGGGTTCGGTCCGATATTGAAATGTTATGTTATGTGTATAGTACAAGCTTTGCTTAGTTTGGGACTGGGTCAATTGGTGTAATTTGTCCCAAGATATTTATTTTATTTATTTATTTATTTTATTTATTAGTATCTATACTAATATTTATAGGAGTTTGTAAGAGATCTCTGGATCTACTGAACCGATTTAGAATTTTTCTTTACCAATGGAAAGCCACATTAATCTAAAGTATCTTGCGGCGCATTCTTTTTGGCAATGATGGTCTTTCCGAATGCGCTGGTAGTTTCAAAAAAAGACATGTAAAAGAGCCCTTGGCGGCCAATTTGAAAAAATATATTTTTTTATTTTTTTTATTTTGATACCGCCGAATTTTTGCCTCAAATAGCAGGTTGATACTGGTTAGTATCGAACTACCAATATTATCGATAGGTCTATCGATATTACGGCTATTTTCCGTTTAAACTACCGATACGGAAACTGTCTAATATTTTGCGGCAACGCGACTGCAGCCGCTCTGCTTAGGATTTAAGGTGCGTTTACGAAACAAAATGTATAAAAAAACGGTGACAGAACGTGACGCATACGACACGTTACTGCGTATACGAAGCGGTGTGGTTGCACCTTTAACGTGAAGGCGCGAAAGGTGATAGAATCTGCGTGCCGACAATTTTAATCAGTCGACTAATGCTCTGGCCTCTGGCAATTTTGGCCGGCAGGAAGTGATACCCATTAATGATTTTTATTACCCACTTTCCAACCTATGTGGATCAATGTAACCTGTACAGTGCAACTAGTTTTACTGATTGCCTGACATTTACTGTCCCCAAAGATAAGGCAATATTTTTGGCTCTCAAGTAGAACTAATTGGCGCGATCAGGAAATGAAATCGACGTTTGTCTATGCTTAATTACCGTTTCTGGGTTTATGGTTATTTTTATTTACAATTTTGTGTTAAGCTGTTTTGGTGCAGCGGTTTGGTTGGTACGAGTGGTTTGTGACACGAAGTTATTTTTGTTTCGGTACCTATACATTTTGAAGATTGAAAAATAACTTTTTATAATTATGATAAAAATCGTCACGATGCAGTGCCATTGAAAAAAAATACCATCAAGTATCAAACCTATGTGATATAAATATAAATTATCGTAATTAATTTCACTTTTCTTAATAAAAAATATCCTGTGGGCAAACAGAAAAAAAAAATAAAAAAAGCTCTAAATAAATAATAAATATTTTGGTGCAATTTCAACTCAACAAATCTTAACATAAGATTGTGGATAAATGTATTATCAAATAAATGTAGATGAAGTTTCGTATCAAAATACGACAAAACCCTCAGAATCTCTTGTCACCTGTCTCAAAGCTATCCGCTTCTAATTCAAAACACTGCCATTGAGTAGCAATCTAAAAGGCCGTTGCTACAATCCGTTTTTTAAACCCCATACAAGGCAGGTGCATGGAAACATGCCCAGGCGCCGATCCACCGGTCTCATATACCGCCAACTGGCGCCCAAAAGGTCGTAAGTGTTACTACAAATAAGAGCCTATACAACCTTTCATTTAACAGCGATACCGCTTTAATGAGATTATGGAGGCAATATGGCTATAAACCCGAGTCTTATGCGTCATATAAAAAATAATCCTTTGGATATGACGCAGGGTAAAGGTGCAATTTGGGATCCCGACTGTCCTATGTTTTTGTTTGCCGCAACTTGTTAAGTTGACTTTAATTACTTGGGACAGCAGAAATGTTGTTTTGTTTGTAATAAAAAAATGAATGGGTTTGACGTGGTAATGATAGAACGTTATGACAGACACTATGACACAGGTGTTATTTTTACGTGTGTTATTATTGCTTTTAAACCCCGAAGCCAAAGAGGGGTATCATAGTAAAGTATGAGCGATATCACGTCACTTTGGTGGCGAATACATTTTAATACTGTTGTTTATTAGCTTCATTAAACAAGAGATTCTACACACACACATGCACAAATTACGTCTTACCCTTAGGTAGACAGAGCCTAAGGTAACAAGTATAAGTGGAAAGGGGAATCAAAATAGTAATGGGTTGCGAGCCGTTCTCTCGATGGGTTTTTACCATCTGCGAGCGACGAGAAGCAACTGGTGCATTCTTTTTTTTATTTGCTTCCAAAGCAGCATGGATATTTCACAATTTTGTTTTATGGAAATTTATTCAGTGATAAATAAAATATTTTGTGAAATTTACAATCTAAACCAAACGTAAGAAAATAATAAATACTCCAGATTTTTTTGGATCTAATAGTACCTAATAGTGCGGAGAAATCGAGTTGGAAATCTAGAGAAGAGACTTTAGCCCAGCAGTGGGATATTACTGCAAGTACTAAAATAATTATAAATAATAAAAAAAAATCGAAAAAAACGACTATAAAACATTTGCCACTGTTGGCGACTGGCTGGGTTGGAGCCTCCTTTTAGTACATAGTTTGTACATTAATTACTTAAGATCCAACTTTAAAATACCTTTTGTGCTGACATCAACTTTCAAGACAGTTGCTCTGTCAGGTTGCTAGCATAAACAGCTGTTCCGTATTAGGTTCCTAATTATTTTGTTAGTTATTAAACCATTTAAACCATAGCAGATTTTTTTTTTAATTCGGTCGTTAACCGCCACAGTAACTATTTGCCGCTATGAAAATGGTCGCTCTTGTAGTTGTTCCCATAAAACAAAGGCGGAAACATACACTATCCAGACGCACAAATCGGGTGCAATTTATCCACGGAAAAGTGTCAGCGTCACAGAACGCGTTGACGAACGCAAATCGGATTCTGATTTGAAACAACGACCAATCTTCGATGGTTCTCGTTACACTGCTGTGTAGTACAAATCTGCACGCGGAGCGATTTTAAGACTTAAAAAAAGAATCTCTACAATTTATTTTTCCACCGAACTATCTGTACCTACCTCTGACTTTTACATACATACATACACACACATACACAAATCACTTCTATACCCGTTACGGGGTAAACAGAGCCTGAGGTAACAAGACCTAAAAGCCACGTTTCACATGATTGTAGGCGTAGGTGGAAAAAGGAATCAAAATAGTGATGGGTTGCTAGCCGCATCGCCTTTAACATGATTCCAGCGCGGGACGAGAAGCAACCTGGTACATTCTAAATTTTTCCTTTGCAGACCAGCATGGAAGTACTTTGAGTGGACTTTTACAATTTATCAAAAAAAAGCGAGACGTACGTTTAGCATCATGTATAAACTAAAAAAATCCTTGACCGCTCTGAAGTTTAATGTAATTTGTACTTTTAAACATAATTATTAAAGGCTCGTCACTTTACAAGATAATGTAACAACCGGCCTTAGTATTTTTTTAATGTAAAAACCGTCATATAAATGGTAAAGTACTTACTTCGTCGACTATACGTGTCGTTTGCAATATAGGTCTCGTGTATAAAAATAAAATGCGTTTGTCTACATTCCTTTATTTAATTACACAAAAGTTCCAGTAAAGGTTTAGTATCCAATAAACTAATTTCAACAGCTAATGCGTATGCTATAAAATGTTTTATTAAAGTTAAATGCAATGGTTGAAGTTAATCCTACTGTTAATTGTAAATGTTTACGAGGTTCTAAGTAAAATTACTACGTATATTCATAGAAAATTACAGTCCAATTATTGATAAATTATAATATGTTTTATCTGCGTCTTACGGACGTAAATGCCAAAACGGTAGACAAATGCAAAATAATATTATGTAAGTAACGTACATGGGCCCAATTTTTGGACATAATGTGAGCCGGAGACGAATATAATCTGTTAATTTTGTTCAAATAGGCTGTTTAAACGAAAACTGATTTACCCGCCTATCGCTTGTCACGTAAACCGTAAGACAAATGTTTTGTGTGGCCAGCAATTGTGTTTGCGGAGTGCTGGTGCGACAGACGGACAGACAGTGACAACAAACAAACTAACGAGTAGAAAAGTGTCAAGTGACAGTACTGAGAATGGTCGGATGCCCGTTGCGAATGGATTTTAAATAACGATTGTCACTTTCAAATCGGTTTTTTTTAATACTGGCATAACTTTAGTTAGAGCAAAATCCC
The DNA here is from genome assembly GCA_932294345.1 of Pandemis cinnamomeana. Classification (NCBI taxonomy): domain Eukaryota; kingdom Metazoa; phylum Arthropoda; class Insecta; order Lepidoptera; family Tortricidae; genus Pandemis; species Pandemis cinnamomeana. The sequence continues at coordinate 11,889,495 of OW028710.1, read as the reverse complement.
AATTAATCCACACTGGGCCCTGGGAACTATAGCGGAAGCACTTTTATTCTGTGAAAGTAGCCCTGTGGGGTGATGGTGAATAGTTATGCCGTTCTATCTAGTGCCACTTTGAAGTTTTGACTGTGGGCACCAATATACTGTTCATAACTAAACCATGTTGAGAGGTTAAACCAAAACTTGGAATAGTTTTAAAATGAACCTTTTTAGGTTTGAAGACAAAGCTTGATAGAAAAACAATGCTCATTCACGTCAGACTCAAGGTGTACTTAACGAGGCATTACTAGGGTTAGAAGCACTGATGAAAATATTCAAAACAGTTTTATTGTCTTACTAGAAATCTCAGTCTTTATTCTTCAATGCTGCTTATTTGGTCTTCAATGCTGGTCTGGGAGCAAAGAAAAATCATACAATGTTCCAGTTCCTTCTCTTCTCGCGCCATCTGCGTAAAAAACCCATCGAGAGAATGGACGAAATAATAAGAATCATGTTTGTTTTATACGACAAGGAAGACAAACAAGCAAGTGGGTCACCTGATGGTGGAACACTAGTGCAAGAACTGCTACTTGCCGGTAGGATTACCGGGTAAGACGGTGGTGGCGAACCGGACGGACGTTTCACGACGCCCTACCACCCGCAAATGTTATAGAATGTTATAGGCGATGCGGCTAGCAACTCGACTCTATGCAGAAAACTATATTTTTTGAACGCCGTGAAATGGCAACAACATTTTCATTAAAAACCTTTTTAATCTATTCTTAGTAGTCTTTCTCTTGGCAACCCTGAAGCTCAATGGTGTCTATTGTGAGCCACGCACACATATCAAGCCACAGGACAATGATATCGTAGTGGCTGCCGTAATTTGCGGACAGCTCAAACGATCCTTAAGCAAAGAAAGCCCATCAATCAGGGCATAACTCCTATTGTATGGCCAATCTTATTGAGAATCACTTCTTTTTTAACAAATGCTTTTGGCAATATTTTCGTTTTGACTGACATAGTAATTTAAATACGTAGCTGGACCAATGTTGGCAACTTAGCCAATTTTTCGCAAGAAATCGTGACTGTTGTTTAGGTCCTAGCAACGAAATGTCTTAGCGACAAAATTATCTGGCGACTTTTGTAGTCAGTTCACTTTGATTTTATAGTTTCAGTGGAGCCAATTTGAAACCTTAAAAATCAGTACCTATACAAAACTATGCTTCGCAAAAACATTGGCAAATTACTTGATTGTATTGCCTCCCAGGAAGTACCTTCTAAAAGTTTGTCAGCATACTCTCCAAATACATGACCAATGCACCAAACATTTGAACCAACACACCAACATCCAAATTCACGTTCCCACGACTGGTCAAGGAACCGTATCGGCTAAGACGATACTGAAGACGACGCCACCAGACCGTGGCTTCACACGCCAGTGTGTGAACTGCTATATGAGATGTCTACCGTTTTTTTAATGCTGGCCGTATGGAATTATGATCTGAATTTAAATTTAGAAACAATTTTGTTCAAAGCGCCACAGATAGGTAAGTAAAGTTGTTGTTATAGTCATCTCTTTAATAATGCTGGCTGGAAGAAAATTAAAATTGGGTTCTCGATTCAAGGTATACCACAAAATTTGCTAAAAAATATGTAAGAACTCCAGAATTTCATTTTTATTTTACTATTTTATTATAAGTCGGCTGCCCCACGGAAAAAGAAAGTAACTGCAGTTTAGTAAATTTTACAGGAGAGCGAAAAAACCGAAAAAACTTAATTTAAAACGTTCTATTAACTATTCCACCATTTTTTTAATGTAGTAATGTGTCAAATAATTTGCTCTACTTATTGTATAACAATTTTATGACAATTTGTTTTTAGTTCTCTTTTAAATGCCAAAAAATGTTTTTCCGTAGTAAATTAATTATTTTTAAATAAATGTGTCAAGTCAAAAACAAAGTAAATACTTTTACTTTATTTTTTAATTGCTAATAAGCATATTCCTCACACAAGTTTTAATTTAAATAATGAAGTAATAGTACTTACCTTGTTTTAACAAGGTGTTAGGGAGAAATTTAAAGAATAAAAATTCTTTCTACACACTGTAAAATCATTTACTTTTTTAAATCGCTTAATAAGTAACAAGGCTAATAGGAAACATAGGGATGGGGGTTACTTAGATTGTCATTTGGGGGACCCGGGGGATTGTTTAGTGTGATAAGATATTAAATTATTATAGGTAGGTACCAATATACAATAAATTTTATTATTTATTTCTACCTCAAGCAACTATTTAGAAACAAAACTTCTCGAAAAGTTCCGTTGAGAATGAATTTTGATAAGCAAGGTCTAAATCAGATTTAGCGAAACATGACAGATTCTGTCAGGTTACGCGCGCGTAATTTTATGACGGTTACTGGTCCAGCAGCCCCCGCCTGTTTTTTTAAGTGATAAATAACAGGCTGAATCTTCGTGAGTTCGTTCGGTTCGACGAGACGCCCAAGTTTTACCTCTTTGCACGTTCTCCAAGAGGTAGGTAATGTAGTGGGCAGATGTAATTACTTGTCGATTTGGTAGGGTGTCAAAAGTGTCTGACTAACAGTAATTTTTTTATTGAAATTTTAAGATACACACACACACACACAAATCACGTCTTTATCCCTTACGGGGTAGACAGAGCCTAAGGTAACCGGTACCTACAGGCCACATCTAGCAAGATTGTGGGCGTATAGGTGGAAAGTGGAATCAAAATAGTGATGGGTTGCTAGCCTCATCGCCTATAACATGATTCCTATTATAATCGCCCATTCCCTCGATGGGCTTTTACCATCTGCGCGGGTAGAGAAGCAACTGGTACATTCTATGTTTTTTCTTTGCTCCCAGGCCAGCATGGAAGAATTTTAAGATAATATGATAATAAACTCGGAAAAACAATTGTCCTACAAAATCGATGGTTTGAGTTGGAGCGTCCTCCATGCCGAATATGTCGAAATAACGAGGTCATAAAAATTATTAATAAATAGCTGATTTTCTGTATGCAGCTTAGTAAATATAAGTATAATTGAATGGCCACAAAGTCCTACAAAATGTAGTGGTAGGTTTTCCTAGTCCTACACTTGGAAGTTGTCGATTCCACGGCAACACTTTTTTTATTATTAACCGTAGGACAAAAAAAACACACGTTCAGTTAGTGCACACTTTGCCTAAATCAAACAGTGTCCTACCGAAAAATGGGTATATATCGCTAGTCCTACAGGAATATTGAAATTATTTTAATTATTATTTATTTAATATTTTTTATAAGAAAACTTACTGGGTATTTGGTATCAAATGGAAGCTTGTTTAGTCTACTTTAAATTAATTAATAGAAAAGACACGTTATCTCTCTAAATTTTTAATTAAAAATAGTTTTCTACTCAAACTGCAATTATTTCTCTATGTCAACTTTGTGCATTTTTAAAAAATATTTTTGATATTATCACCAATAGTTATAGCGCTGCTATCTAATTCTTCATTTAATCGCTTTTATGAAATAGTAAAAATATTTGAAAATGGTTGAGTAGAAACAAAGTTATCGATTTTAGAAAATAACGTGGCACTGTGCCGTCGTATTTGTGAAATGACAAAACAATTTAGGTTACCTTGTCTTAAAATCGGAAGCAAGTGAGTGGCTAACGACAACGTCATTCACTCGGGATTGTTTACGAATTTAACTCTGTATTACGGAAAATAAACTGTAAAATCTCCATTTAAGTTTCCATATATATATAATATTTTTGAGTTTTGATTAGGGTCTCATACTTTGCATGGGTGTTCAAACCAATATAACGAACAAGTTCGTGAATTAACGTTAAAGGGTTTTGTGACGCCCTGTATAGATATACTCATAACATGTGTAGTAAACGCTACTCCAAGTTGCTGTTGTCCCCACCGCAGTTTATTTTCCGTGATCGAAATGTAAAGTTAAAAATGTGGACAAAATATATCAATCCCTGGAAATACATACCACTTTTGGTGTAGGACAGTAAGTAAAATTGTGTTCTACACCTTATTCCGGATAGGACAAAATCAAACCTAGGTTGTTATTCATGAAAAAAGGGTTACCGTGGAATCGACAACTTCCAAGTGTAGGACTAGGAAAACCTACCACTACATTTGTAGGACTTGGTGGCCATTCAATTATACTAATATTTACTGAGATGCATACAAAAAATCAGTTGGTTATTAATAATTTTTATGACCTCGTTATTTTGACATATTCGGCGTGGAGGACGCTCCAACTCAAACCATCGATTTAGTAGGACAATTGTTTTTCCGAGTTTATTATCATAATATTATCTCAAAATTTCAATAAAAAATTTACTGTTAGTCAGACACCCTACCAAATCGACATGTATTACATCTGCGCACTACATTACCTACCTCTTTGAGAACGTGCAAAAAGGTAAAACTTGGGCGTCTCGTCGAACCGAACGAACTCATGAAGATTCAGCCTGTTATTAATCACTTAAAAATACAGGCGAGGGCTGCTGGACCATACGGGCTGCGTTCTGAAAGCTACAAATAAATAAAGCAAGTGCCAAAGCAGTATCTTCAAATTTTTTAAATAAAGCAGTTTATTCAGTTTAAAAATATAGAAACAAAGTAAATGATGCTTAAAAACGAAGTTTATTAAAATAAAATTGTAATAAGAAAGTAACTGCCATTCAATTACTTTCTTTTTCCCTTAAAATTGAGTTACTTTGTTTTTGCGTGGATAAATTGGTAATTTTGACGCTTCTTTACAATACAAAAATGAAGTAATGCTATTTACTTTTGTTTTAACTAAATCAAAGTCTCAATAAAAAACGATTTACCAAACAAAAAACAAAGTAGATCAAATTACAACTTAAAAACAAAGTAAACGACATGCAATTACCTCATTTATGCGTTGTAACTGCGGTTTACTTTGTTTTTCCGTAGATATTGTGAGTCAGTGCGTGCAGTTACTGTGTTTGGTGAAAATTTATCTCTAAAACTAAGGCTCTTTTGGTGATTCCATGAATGTAGCAACATCCGTTATCGTCTAAAAATGCCAAAAATACAAAAACACCGGTTTTGACAAAAATGTTAGTTACTTTCTTTTTCCGTAGGACAGCCGAAGTATCCATTGTAAACATCACATAGGTTCTTTTTTCAAAAACGTATTTTTGATATCTTTAAAAACATCGAAAATTGCCAGCTTCCTTTAAAAATCTATTTGCCAAGATAACGGGCACCCAACCCAAACCTTTTCATATCACAAAGAATTGCAGTAGTTACTCCAGCCTTGCTTCACTAGATATATTTGTTTTATTTTATTGTTTGTAACTTTTACTAAAATATATTGAAGTAAACACTTATTTAGCGGCGTTGTACACTTAAGGTAAGACAGAGGGAGAGTTGCTGCTGGATCCTTTAGCGGCGCTGGGCGCTTGCACGAGAGTGTGTGTGTGAAGTCTTCACTTCTGCCGGCACTCCCGGAGTGCTACCCGTTTTTTTTATTTCACCAATTACTCCGTCAATTGTGGACCGATTTAAAAAAAATCCTAAGAATCAAAGTAAAACATACGGGCCCGTTTTTTTTGCAAAAGAGTTTACTATCACTTTATTGCAACACATAAACACACCAATTAAATCATAACAAAGAACTAAACACGCATCGACAACCCCTATGAAGTAAAGCGTATAAAATCAAATTGACCTACTGCGTCACGGTCGCCTGCGCATAGGGGTTCCCACGGTGACCTGACCCCGTAATTTATTGGCCCTTGGACGCCTTAACTATGGCTGCCGCAGGTGTCTTGAGGGTTGGCGAGCGTCTTAGGGTTTCCAGGGACGAATAATGACGTGAATCTCTATGGACGGTTACTATGACTATTATTTACGTTGTGTCAGATGTATTTTAAAGCTGAATTAAGCCAAGTTTCCTGTTGGTTTGTCTTTAACTATGTAGCAATTTATTCATTTTAAAAATTGTAACTATATCGCGTTTACCAGCAAAAATGGAGACAATAAGTAAAAGTGAAAAAGTGAATGCTATGTAGCCGTGCACAGCAGCGAGCGTATAATAGTGTTATGCTACGGGGAGAACTTTTTCCAACTCTGTAGTCTGCAAGCCCTTCGATCTAAGGCTCAGTTGTACAAATACATTGCAATCGAAATTTTATTCCATGCCATAGTGAATTAGATAAATCCTAAAACATGAATGGTACATACATCGATTGTACTTGCAAGGGTTCATTAGAGATTTTTTTTTATTGATTTAAAGAATTCCTTTAAGATAAAATTAGTTTTGCGAGCGATATACTCTACCTAGTTGTACAGTTAAGGGCATAAATATTGAAACATCCATCATGTCAAATATATTTATGTGTCACCAACCTTATTGTTTGTGGCGTAAAGGTGTATAGATGTTTTTGACGTTTAGGCAATGTGCATATACACCCCCTTACAAAAAAAAACTTGAGCTTACTTTCTAAGTTTTAATGCCTAAAATCTGAAAAACCGCTTTATTGCAAAGGTGTATATTTATGCCCTTGAGTAACTTACTATAATGTTAAAATTGGCACTCAGTTTGTTGTCTTTATCATGGCATTTTTATTTTTAAGTATCGAATAGCGTTCTTTGTCGCCTATTTAGGACATCCTTGTGTAAAGATTGTCCTAATTCCTATCATCCTCTCGCTAATCCTGTCCCCAAGCAACCGTACTTGCATTACTGCCTACCAGATTGTCTGAGTGTGGGATACGACGTCTAGGCAAAGGGTATTTAATACACTTCAAGGCTGGCAAGTTCTCTATTACTTGACCCATTTTCCAGCCAGTGTGATAAAAAATTAAAAATGTTCAACAAAAAAAAAAAAACAATTCTAAAAAAGAATGGTATAAACAGTTTGTCTCACCCCTGTGCCCACGAACCGTGGTGCACTTGTGATTTTCTTAAGTCGCGGACAACATGAGGTCATAGTTAAAGTAAAAACTTAGGTGGGGCGTTATGGGAAACGAGCACGGTAACATCACCGTATAATGTGCACCAAGCTTTACCGACCCGTAATGTGGCACTTTTGAATATATTATCATCACTTAGAAGTTGTTATTATGTTTTTAGAGCTGTTAAGAATCTGCTGCGGGGGGTTTTGAGAAAGAAAAATGGTTGATTTACGCAATGACAATGGAAGGGTTCTATGTGAAAATTTAGGGATATTACCTGGTTTACAGAAACTAGGCTTTCAAGATGCTTTTGTAAACAAACAAGTCCCTCAAAGTTTATATAAAATTTTAATACAATACTCATAGCATAATTGTCATTGCATAAGTCAGCCTTTGTGCATGTATCTCAGTGTTTGTCAATTGTATTTGTCTTGTTTATTTTGCACAATAAACAGTTTACATACATACATACATAATTGAAGGAATGGGCGAAAATCGTAGGAATCATATCAAAGGCAAAGCGGCTAGCAGCCTCATCACTATTTTGATTCCCTTTTCCACCTATACTCCCACAATCATGCTAAACGTGGCCTTTAGGTCTTGTTACCTTAGACTCTGCCCCGTAAGGTATAAAGACGTGATTTATGTATGTGTGTAATTGTTATAAAACTTCGTGAAATATCAAGTAAGATCCTTCACTATTCCGGTGGATATGTAATTGCATACAATAAGTGATTGTGTGAGACAATTACTGATGAAATTGTTTAGTTTATAAAGGCGTTGAAATGGATTGGACTTGAAAATATTTCATTAGAGCGCCAATGAGCAGATAAGTGATCACGCAACGGAGCTCACAACAAATGTAATTATAGTTATATCTTACGGCGACATGAAAAAGGATACGTCTTGCATGTGAATTATCAGAAGAAAAACTATAATGGTATCCATTGTCTTTGCCATCAAGGATAGCTCGTTTTTTTAATACGGTTTCGCAAAGATATTATATCCGTGAGTGGACATTGAATGGGACATAATATGCGTGATTGAAAAACAGTAGATACAATGGGAAAAAATGGTTCAATTATGTGTAACGCTTCGTATTGTTCTTGTGTTGTGATTACTGACAGAACTATGATTATTAAACGGAAAAAATCAATTGCTCGAGTTAAGTAAGAGAACACGTACTGTGATTGCGTGATTGTAGGCAGTTGATTAAATTTTGTTTAGTATGTGGCCAGGCTCTTAGTTAATCTAGTCGATAATATGATTATTTCGTATAAAAAGCCATAAGCATAAGCTTGGTACGTATGCCAATATTTAGCACATGAATTACCCAATTCGTCTAAACCGATTCTCGATTATAAATAAAGCAAAAGCCTAAAGTAAAGTTTATTGCTGTGAGATACTCCGATTTCATAACCGAATCACACCGTAATAAACATTGAAACAACTATTAAAAGTATAATTTATCGCGTGAAAACTTTCATAATTTGTAATTGTTTTTAAAATATTATATCCCCTCGGCGAGTTATTTCCCACGGTGGTCTAAGACGCATGACTTTTCCGCCTCGCTGCCCGCCCGGCCACGCAAACTACTTCTTTGTGGTCTTTGTAATTACATACAAGTAAAGTTGGGTTCAAATATGGGTAGAAATTTGGCGGTTGAAGATGTGACTGTATTTTTCTTTGTTGCTAATTTGGAAGAAGGATTCAAACTTAACTACAAAGACAATATCAATGCCATATTCACCCCTCAACTCTTAGTAGGTAATATTACTTATATGGTACAAAAAAAAATTGGTCATTTCTAAAGTAATAAGGTTAACGGACTTGAAGTTATCAGACCAATGATGGCCAAGTGCCGCACACGCGTATAAAAGACAGACAATAGAATGGAATAAGGCTCTGAGTGACAAGCATAATAATGCTTTTCCATGCTGATCTAGAAGCAAAAAAAAAACGTAAAATGCACCAGTTGTTGCTTGCTTAGAATTCATGGCATAAGCCATGCGGCCAGTAACACACCACTATTTTGATTCACCTTTCTGCCTATTCACCTACAATCACGCTAAGCGTGGCCTTTAGGTCTTGTTACTCTAAACTCTGTCTATAAACAAGACGTGACGACAAGAGTGTATAAAGACATGATAGTTGATAGTTCTTGTTTCGTCTTCTTCTTTTAGTACCTCTCCAGTTAGTGAAGGTTGGCTTTTAGCTCCGTATACCTGTTCTTCTCCGTATCCTTAGCGAACAACAGCTTGGCAGCGCTCGCGATCCTCGTCCACTCTAATAAAACTTTAGTTCTTGTATATCAAAAATATAATGAAACATACCTTTATATGCGTCATTCGATGGTAGTAAAGGTTGGAGCTGGCAGTGAACCTCTTCCCACAATGCTGGCACTGGTGCGGTTTCTCGCCGGAATGTATTCTTCTATGCGTATTGAGACTGCTTGAGGTACTGAACCCTTTGTTGCAAACCATGCAAACGTGGGGTTTTTCGCCTGATAAAAAAATAAAATTCTCGTAAGAAGTTTATAAAATGGTAAAAAAATAATTGGAAATGTGAAAGTCTCATGACGTCAGAACCTCGTAGGTTCAACAAGATGTTAAGGATGATCCAAAGAATGTTTCAGTACATTTAATAGAATAGATGTTCAAATTGTAAAGTGTCATGAAATCATCCAGAATGAAAATTTCTGGTACCTAATTTTTTTTGCAAGAGTATTCATTTGGACTGACTGTTCATCTGGCGGCCACTTACTGAATTTAGACACAATAAATCTTAACTGGCAGCAGTGAAAACAATTCTTATTTTAACGATAAAAAGTATTTCTAATGATTACCGGTATGTGTTCTCATGTGCCTCTTCAGTAATGACGGTCTATCAAACGCCTTTCCGCAAACTTCACAAGGCAGCAGTGCTCTTTCAGACTTGGTTGCTTTTCTTTGGATTTTCGGAGTCATGTCTAACAATTCACTTGATGACCCAGCAGATGATGATGCAAGAGAATCTCCAGACACTGACTTATGTTCATCGTCTGGTCCTGATGGTGGGGATATTGGTAGTAGTACTCTTGATAAAAGGGAAGTAGATAAGTCTAATGGTGAATCTGAAAAAGAAGGCGACATTGAAGACTTGGGTGCAAAATAGATTGAGTAACAAATAAATTAACGTTATTCTTAAAAATATAACGTTGAAAAAGTGTTTGTGATAAACATTGATGAAAATAAAGAAAAATTTGAAACAAATACAAAGATTATAGTTGTGAATGAAATTAAAAAAGGCACTGGCTTTAAATCAGTTCTGAGATAAAGTAAGCAAAATGTAGCAACGACAGCTAACTACAGATGTTATCGGCCTGCCATCTGTCTGTTTGCCGCTGCATCGGCTATCCGTGATCTCAAACTACATATACCTAGCGCAAATGTTAGGTTTAAAGATATAAATGTCGATTTCAAGTAGAACGCGGCAACTAATTAATCCACAGCAATAGTGACACTGTATTAAAGCAATGAAGATTTATAGCCAATCTCTAGATAACTTTGTGCATATACCGCGCAATCTAAATTCGGTCTGTAACAGAACAAAAGTGGAAAAACGTTTTTTCGCCTCCAAATCAGAACAGGTTGAGTTTAAAACGGGCAATAAATATAAATTGTCTAGACTTCCTTAACTACGTTACGGTTGTTCGAGAAATAGGTTCATTAAAAACTCTGCTTGATTGGAACAGTGTTTTTGAAGGCGCGCTCTTAATAATTATAATTAATGTGTTCACAATCGATTTGCGAACATTATTATTTGGATCAATCGATGCGAATTCGTACAAGCATTTGGTTTAATTTAACAAGTTTTATTTGACTCGCTGTGCTTGTAATTATGTTTGTGCGGGTCAAATCATGCGAATCAAATTTGGCTCACTTCTGATGGTTATATTGACTTGCAATTTGGTATACCAATGTATATACGATGTATGACAATAAAAGTGCATTTACAAGGCTTTGAAGCACAATTCGATACGTATCATACCCATACCGTTACTAAATTCATATAACGAGAGTTGGCTTTTGATCATCTTTTCATTGTATTTTTTTCTACAACATTTCGCAGGGTTTTTTTTCCGTAATTCGTTACGCTCGCACAGATTGATATAAAAACAAAGCCGTCATACAAATAATAATAAAAGACGTGAAAGCCTAATGGTTGGACCTATGGCTTCTTAGAGGATTGTGGGTTCGAACCCGGGCTCGCACCTTTGAATCTTTCAGAATCTTTTCTTTCTTTCTTTATTTTTTTGAAATTAACAATGACTTTTTTCTCTTCCATTATCATCTATGGCAGTGGTGCACTGTGGGACGTCCTCCAGCTAGGTGAAGTGTTTTCGAAAGGTGCAACCACCACCTTGATGAGACAAGCCGAAGACAAGGAATAATGACGCGATTTAGGGTAGACCTATGACCAGCAGTGGACTGCTACTGGCCGATGACGATGATCATCACCTATTATTTTTATTATTCTCAACTTACTTAGGTTTCTGTTTTATAAGTGACTTTTCTTAAAGTACCTGTAGCATGTGAATTCGACACTGCAAAAAGCCAGGCTATTCACATACCAGTGGTGTTTCAAAAACGCTTAAATTTCGAAAGCATGCGTATCAGTTTTAATTGGTATTTCTATATCCATTGAATACTTTTTGTTCGGTGCACATCCGTTCATACTTGCCGACAGCTGGTTATCAATATGGTCGCGATCCAATCGGCAAACGAAGCCGCTTGCGTTATCGATTCATATGTAACTTAACCGGTATTAAGGTGAATAACATTCGGTTTTTATTTCGTGAGATAACTTTGGAATTGTTCGGCGGTGCCCTTTGAGTCATCATCGTCATCATGAGCCTGGAGACGTCCACTGTTGAACAATTGCCTCCCCCTTAGCACATCTTAATGAACGACAACTCGCCAACTGCATCCACCGGTTTCCCGTAACTTTCACGATGTCATCGGTCCATCTAGTGGGAGGCCTGCAAACATAGCCACTCGAGAACTTTTCTCCCCCAACGGTTTTCTGTTCTACGAGCCCTTTGAGTAGGTCTCGCTTTTTCGTTTAGTGATTCTTCCAGCCTATATACTACTCCGATTGATTTTTGAAGTTTGTGTCCCCCTTACTCTCAAGTTAATGACTTAGTAATAAGCGGAACTACACCAAACGAATTCCGAAAATCAAACTTACAGTATGCGGCCATAAAACAAGGCTGCTAGCTATCAAAAAAAAAAAAAACTTGCATGCTTGCTTGAAAGCTTGCAGTTTCGCTTGCTTGCTTGCTTAATTGCTTGCTTCTTTGAAATGCTCATGGTTCACGCGTGCGAAGCCGCGGGCAACAGCTAGAAAAATTAAGGCAGCGGGGCAATGCGGGGGCTTGCTTGCATGCTTGCTTGCATGCCTGCTTGCATACTTACATGCTTGCATGCTTGCTTGAAAGCTTGCAGTTTCGCTTGCTTGCTTGCTTAATTGCTTGCTTCTTTGAAATGCTCATGGTTCACGCGTGCGAAGCCGCGGGCAACAGCTAGAAAAATTAAGGCAGCGGGGCAATGCGGGGGCTTGCTTGCATGCTTGCTTGAAAGCTTGCAGTTTCACTTGCTTGCTTGCTTAATTGCTTGCTTCTTTGAAATGCTCATGGTTCACGCGTGCGAAGCCGCGGGCAACAGCTAGAAAAATTAAGGCAGCGGGGCAATGCGGGGGCTTGCTTGCATGCTTGCTTGAGTCCTTGCTTTGCATGCTTGATTGCATACTTGCTTTCATGCATGCTTGCTTGCGAGCTTACTTGCATGCATGCTTGCTTGCACGCTTGCTTGGCATGCTTACTTGTATGCTCACTGCGTGCTTGCTTGCACGCTTGCATGTCATGCTTTCATGCATTCTCGCTGAGTGCTTGCTTGCACGCTTGCTTGCATGCATGCTTGCTTTGCCTGCTTTTATGCCTGCTTTCGTGCCTGCTTGCATACTTACATGCTTGCATGCTTGCTTGAAAGCTTGCAGTTTCGCTTGCTTGCTTGCTTAATTGCTTGCTTCTTTGAAATGCTCATGGTTCACGCGTGCGAAGCCGCGGGCAACAGCTAGTACAAATATAATTTCGGTCATATATTTTGAAATACCTAGAAATGCTAGCACGAGTTCGAACTACCCTGCGACAACGGCATAGTAAAATACTAAGGTAAAATTCTACAGCTAAAACACAAGCCAAGATAAAAAAAACGGAGGTTATTTGCATGTCGTACTACTAAATGCCATCAAGAGACATTAGCATTGCGCCCCTTAAAATCTCCATCAACTGTTTAATCAACCAAAAACCACTACTAAATTAAGTAAAAACACATAAATCACGTTGAAGCACTGATATCGCCATTTCACTGGCTCCTTAAGTGCGATAAAAAACCAATCACGACCGTCGACTACCGAACCAGCGCGAGCGCAGCGGAATGTCCTTTGATCTGCCGTGGTAAGGACGGGTTTTGTGCACACCTGATTTGAGAAAGCGCGAAATGTATAATATTACAAATTTTTGAATAAGTTTTCCATGCTGATCTGGGAGCAAAGAAAAACATAGAATGTACCAGTTGCTTCTCTACCCGCGCAGATGGTAAAAGCCCATCGAGGGAATGGGCGATTATAATAGGAATCATGTTATAGGCGATGAGGCTAGCTACCCATCACTATTTTGATTCGATTTTCCACCTACAATCTTGCTAAATGTGGCCTGTAGGGACCTGTTACCTTAGGCTCTGTCTACCCCGTAAGGGATCAAGACGTGATTTGTGTGTGTGTGTGTGTTTGAATAAGTTTGTGCGTTTTGGGTAAGCTGTCGGTTTCAAATATTGTTAAAGGAATTTAGTACCTACATGTCAGTATAGATTTTTAACGACAATACAGTAATCTCAGTAATCAGCTAAATTTTTTTTTTACATGCAATAGTTTTATGTATCAATGGTCGTAAGTAATCATGAGATGCTTATCAAACGACTTATGCTTATGATAAAAGTCAATATACTAGTACACGTAATTTTCCACACACATACACTAAACTCTTTCTACATCAAAAACACAGACCTTTCATAACAAAAAATATGTTTCACGCTGTCTCGCAAAAGCAAATGTCAAAATGACACATAACAAATAAGGGATAAACTCACAGAATGAAAATTTGTGAGATTTAAAGAAAATATTGCAGAGAGTAACTATTGACTTTTTGAGATGCAGTTCCGCTGTTTTGCTTGTAAATAGCCCCGCTCCCGCTCCCGCCCTTTACCAGAGCGCGACTTTACCCCTTGTTAACGATACGATCCTCGCTAGATCTTGGCGGTAAATCTGCTGGTCTCATCCGGCTGCGACGTTCAAACGGGACGAGATGTATTGTATGAGAGCGTGGGATATGCGAAAGTGAGATTTTAGTGAGATTTTTGACTTTTCGTGTTCTCAGTTTAGTAGGTAATCTCACTGACATTTCATAAGCAAACCTTTTTTACAGCATCTTCTGCCTCTACGTTTGTTATTTTTTACGTTAAAACGGCTGTATTTTCAAAAATGGCTATTTTGTATTGATAAGTAAGATGTTCGTGTGAATTCTATTTTACAATATTAAATTGGTTTCTGTCATTGGCTACTTAAAGGTAGTCTGAAGTTGTATATGTCAGAATTTAGTCCATAGTGATTAATAATCAATTTCCTATTTGGCCAGGTAAACACTTTAAAGATGTCTAAAACATAGTAGCAATAAATAGCAAATAAAATTAAATAGACTCAATTTCCTCTGTCCATATTTGTATTGTATAACCATTAAATAATATAACGCTCATTAAACATAACCAGATAAACAGAACCCCAGCTTTTACCGATTTGGTTTGCGCTACGTATCAGCTTACAATGGTGGTCTAGCACATATATTTCAGAACCAGAAAGCTGAGAAATGAAGTCGTTACAACAATGTTGCACGCTGATATTGGATTATGACAGGTTATCAAGGAATTTATAAGCACTTTAAGAGATAGAAGGTAACATAAAACATTGGATGGGTGAACATTTCAGTTTATTAATGATCACGTTCAGAAGTAGCCACATAAAATCAGAGATGGGTTTTGAGTGTAATCCTTAGTCATTTATGGTAATGAGAAAATCTTATAAAGAAGCTACCGTTTGAAATATTGGAATGCGCTCAGTTTTGCGTTGAGTTTTTGCAGACGCGTTGCCAGCCTAGAGGGCTAGGATAGACATCTTGTGCCGGTAATTTCACCGGCTGTCTTACTCTCCACGCCGGAACACAGCAGGCACTGCTGCTTGGCGGCAGGATTAGCGAGTCAGACGGTGGTAGCAATCCGTGTAATGTTCTCATACATCAAACCTCCCATCAAAGGGGGGGGGGGGGGAGTAAAATTACGATGAAAAACCTTAACAGAAGAGTTTAAGAAAACTATTCTAGAATAATTATAAGACTTATTTTAATTTACTCTTACCTTCTAATATGGAATCCATGGTCTGTCTATACAGGTTGTTCCTCATTCTTACGAAGAATAACTCCTCAGGTCTCTCGGGTAAGTAGTAGACCACCAGCTCGGTATGCGGTGATACGGGTTTCACTGCTTCATACACAGGTTCGCCTTTGACTTTTGTACAGACTAGGTTGACCTGTTTAAAAAAAAAGCGTAAACAAAATCATGTATTTTAAAATATACTTAAATTTTAAATAGTATGTAGTATTTTAGCCCTACATGATCATTAATTAAAAATATACACGGGTATGCGTATGTCTATATGTATTGTGTACTTAGTCGAGGCATCTCAGAAATGTATCGTATTAATCGGTTCTTCATCAATGTGAGCTCGAAATATCGGGAGCTCTTTGTAGACTGTACAGTACAGGACCTGCGCTGCAGGACCCTGCCACTTACAGCGGTGACACCGTAGTGCTCCCGCAACGCCCACAGTTCATGGCCAGGAGGGAACGTGTGTGTTTTTAGACGGTAGGCCTCTCCCCTCCTTCCATAGGGAAGGCAGCGGCGAGCTGGAGACCCCGTCATACCCCCCGTTGCTGCCCCGAGCGCGGGAATGCATAAGGCGCATTTTCCACAGGTTAAAAAAAAAACGTCATGACCTACGGAGCTGAGACGTGGACACTCACGGTAGGGTTGGTCCACCAGTTCAAAGTCGCTCAGCGAGCTCTGCTATGGAAAGAGCTATGCTCGGAGTCTCTCTGAAGGACGGGATTCGTAACGAATACATCCTACAGAGAACCAAAGTTACCAACATAGCTCAAAGAATTAGCAAGCTGAAGTGGCAGTGGGCCGGCCATATCTCGCGAAGAACCGACAACCACTGGGTAAACGTGTTCTTGAGTGGAGACCGCGACTTGGCAAACGTAGTGTAGGACGCCCTCCGGCCAGGTGGGATGACGATCTGCGAAAGACTGCAGGCAGATGCTGGATGCGTCAAGCTAAAGACAGGGCGCTATGGCGCTCATTAGGGGAGGCCTATGTCCAGCAGTGGACTAACATGGGCTGATGATGATGATGATGAAAAAAAAAGGACCCTGCCACTTACTTGAGGTCCATAATTCTCGGCGACCCTCAGGAATCGCACCCAATTGCAATGTCGCACCTGGACTCCACCCGACGTGCAAACCTCGTCGAACAAACCGAACCGGTGGCGGATCTGTGGGCAAGGCAGGTGATTAAAAGGTGCATTTGCAACATACGGGTTAAAGAAAGTATCTTCGCAAATGTTTTAATACGCCGATTAACAAATCGAAATCAGCTGTGGTTTCGATCAAAAATATAGCGTAAATTGAGACCGTTAATAATCATAGTAACATAAACGGATCTATAGGGAGTGTGTGAATGGTTACGTTTGGGGGGGAAGTAATTGTTATGTATATAATTTATAAGCAAGTAACAATCACTACTTCACTACATAGTATAAAACAAAGTAGCTTTTTCTGTCCTCAAGTCCGTATGTATGCTTATAGCTTCAAAACTACGCAACGGATTTTGATGCGGGTTTTTTTAATAGATAGAGTGATTCAAGAGGAAGGTTTATATATATAATACATGCATAATATACCGTGCGAAGCCGGGGCGGGTCGCTAGTAATATTATAAACGTGAAACTCTCTGTTACGCTTTCACGCCTATACCACCAAACTGATTTTAATGAAGTTTGCTACGGACATAGTTTCAGTCCCGTGAAAGGACTCAGGATAGTTCTTATCCCGGAAAGTCCCATAGTTCCCGCGGGATAGCGATAAGCGAATTCTGTGCAGACGGAGTCGCTGGCATCCGCTAGTTGATTATACTCGTATGAATTGCCGAGTACTGCACTTCATTTTATTAAACTAACTTAAAAAATGTGCTTGCATTTAGGGCCTGATTCACCTCTCTATGCTAAGTACCAGTTATCTTAAGTGTCAGTTAACTATGATGACGTCTCCGTCTGTTTCGTAGTAATAAATAGAGACGCAATCATAAAAACGGGAACTTAACAGACAGTGGTGAAACAGGCTCTCAAACTCTTAGAATATGCAAAAAGCAGTAAATATTATGGTACTTTGAATATTGTAACAATTATCTGTAAATATGTTGTCCGAACCATTATGTGAACTAATAAACGCTCCGAGACATTTACTATAAAAGCCGTATTTAAATACCAACAGTATTTCTCAAGCAGATGTTTTAACACATATGAATACGTAGACCTGTTCTAATAAATTCCACGTCTAATTCGCTGGACGATATCTAAGAAAATTTCAAAGCCTTTATCAGTAGCGTGCCTTGAATTATACATCCTTTTAAAACTCAAGCCATCTCCTAGATCTTAAATGATACTCGATATTCCGCGTTTCTATTAAGCTTAATAGTCGTTTCATATCAAAGTGCATTAACGGAGGAAGAGCATCAGTGCAATATGCATAGCTACATTATCATAACGCGATGTAAATTGCATTCATACTCCTAATCGGCCATCTTGAGATCTTATAGGAAGAAGCGTTAAGATAAGTTGTTCCGCAGTTAAGAAATATTTTAATTGAGGTGTTGAGAGCTGTTCAACTACTACATCGTACCAGATTCTTTAAATACGCAGTTTATTATACGTGGAATGTAAACTGTCGCTTATGTAAAATCATAATTTGGCGTATTTAAGAACAAAATCGAGTTTTGTGTTATCTAATATAGCGCCATTATTTTGTTTATAACGCCAGTGAAAGTTGTATTTGAAGAGAAAGTTGCTTGTTTACTTGGTCACAATTTTTATAACTAGTTTATTATTTTATATTTGTGATCATCATCATTATAATCAACCATAGCACGTCCACTGTTAGACACTGATAGACCTCCAGTTGCCTCGGTTGGAAGCGGCTTGCATCCACCGTGAACCGACGCCTTTAACCAGGTCATCGGTCCACCTTGAGTTAATGATAACGATAAGATTTAACAAATAAATTCACCGCTAAATTTATAAGTTCCTGGGTGACGTTTATTTCACGTAATGAGAGCGAGACTTAAACGCATTGGCATATCTGATCCATTAGAAATGTTAATCTATGATGCCGGCTTAGCTTTCAACTAACCGCCAGTGCAGCGGGGTTACGCATAATGACGTGAAAATTACAACAAATATGAGCGCCGCTCGCATGCGCCGGTGCACGGTGCACAGATTATTTCAATAGACTGGTAAAAGCTTTTATTATTTAAATAGATATTCTGAATTTATATGAATGAAATCATAATTGCTGAAAATGTTTAAATGATATATTAAAACAAAACGTGTGTGTTTTGTGGCACTATAAACATCTTAGGGAAGATAGGTAAATATAATAATAACCGGCATTTTTGGATAATAAAATGTGTGTGTGAAATTAAATACGAACATAATAATTTAGTACATTTTTTTTTGTTTTACTTTACATCTCATTTAAATTAAATAATGTTTTGGTTGACGCTATCGTGCTGTTGCAATTCTGTAAGCTGTGTTTGCACTAAGCCACAAAATGTAATTCACTATTACAATTAATGGCGATACTACAGCTGCCATTATCTCGTTTATGGAATACCTCTATACGTATACGATGTCTGTAAAAAATTGCCAAGGAAATCCTGGAAAAGCTAAATACAGTACTTTTACTAATAGGAGCCTCCCAGTCTTCGATCAACAATACAACTAGATTCACGGTGATAGCTCTGAAAACGGCTCCGAGAAATAAGACCACAAAATAAATTTGTGGCCTTATTTCTGACAGTATGCGCCAACCTCGGCCAATGTGAGGACGTGTCAAAATGCCACAATGTGCGTTCAAAAATTGCAAAAACAGCCACCGAAACACTAAGGTTTCGGAAGGAATATTTTTCTTTGAGTAAGTACAAGTCAGTATTTCATAAAGTACGTAAAAATTTGCAGTTTACATTTTAAAATCAATAATTTATTGTTTGGCCAATGTTGGCCCACCATCTTGACAATAATCGGTGGTTTTAGAACAAGAAATTCATGGAGTAGTTCTCGTTTTAAAATAAAATATATATTGTGTCTTTTTGTAGATTCTGATTTCCTAGTGATCCTTTTTGCTGTGCGGAATGGATAACTATTGTCGCGAGAGAAAGAGAAGAAGAACTTTACAGGACTTACAGAACTTACAAAAATCTGCTATACGTTCGATTCATTTTGCCAAATTCGACATAACTGGAAATAGCCAAATATATTGTAAAAAAGAATCCTCTCAGGCAAAAAACTGCTCTAAAAGACAGCTATATAACAAACTAAATTTATTTAAGGGTAATTAATAAACGGATAATTTCACAGCCATCATTTAAGTTCTTCGCCGATCTGTGCAGGTTTCCTCACGATGTTTTCCTTCACCATTAGCTTATAGTAAATTTAAAATTAAATTTTGCACATAAATTCCGAAAAACTCAGGAGGTGCGAGGCCTGGTTTGAAACCACGACTTTCTGCTTGAGAGGCGGTAGGTCGAACAACTAGGCTATTACGGCTGTTGCCTGGCTGGGCCTGCGTGGGAACTATGGCCCAATCCCTCTCGTTGTTAAAGGAAGCCTGTGTCCAGCAGTGGAACGTAGATAGGCTTAATTATTAAAATTCATGTTATTATTTGTATTTGTAAATATCTGTCAAATAAAAAAAAATCGAGTTATATACTTAATGCGATTGCGACTCCATTATTACCCTGTTCCTCAAATAGAATGACATCTTTTTGAAACGAAGGTAGTTCTTTTGTTTATCGAACGCTTTCGCACGTCTTGTGATGAAACGTCGTAAGTATTATATACAATTATAATTATTTGGATCTTTGTTGCTTAGACTTAAGGTTTATTTTACGTTAATAAAGAAGGTAAAAAAGATATAGCTATAAGCATACGCAACACGACCACTTTTTCGCTTTGATTTTGTATGGGACTGTGAATCTAGTTGTATTGTTTATCGAAGCTCCCAGTAACAATTTTATATTACAAACTAGCTGACCCGGCGAACTTTGTTCCGCCTTAAATTTGAAAAATTCCAGTGGTTTGGGCTGTGCTATCCCGCGGGAACTATGCAATTTTCCGGGATAAAAACTATCCTATGTCCTTTTCCGGGACTCAAACTATCTGTATACCAAATTTCAACTAAATCGGCCCAGCGGTTTAAGCGTGAAAAGGTAACAGACAGACATACAGAGTTACTTTCGCATTTATAATATTAGTAAGGATACACAAAGTGTCTTGAAATTGTTCTGAAATATCTAAGCAAGCGGTTGAGATAGTTTGATAGAGAGAGAGAGAGAGAGAGGGGGGGGGGGGGGGAGAGAGAGAGAAACAATTATTTACACACATTCGATACACATAGACACAAAAGGAAGACATATAGTACCGGTATGGTGTAAAATGGGCCCCACTCAGCATAATGTTGTGGCTAGCCGCAAGGCTGCTTTTCAGTTTTGCTTTTAGCCTTTTTGGGGACAAAACTAGATTTAGCTTGGTGTTACCTTTTCGAGTGGAGTGGAGTAGAGAGACACGTATTTTAATTTTAAAGAATGATATGACGCACCGTCTTATGAGAGGTGCCTCGTCCGCTCAGGCACTGCGTACTTCCATGGTAATTAATTATTAACTTGGAATTAATTAAATCTTGTATTACAAATTAATACAAAATAGCCTGAAGCGTACAGCGATACTAAAAGACGAGGTCGCCTATTTCAATCCCATTTATTTTAGAATCGTGAGAAAAGTATTCAGCGCGCAATAAAAATAAACGAATAAATTGCAGCGTCGTAAAAGTGTTTTTATTAAATAATTTTTTTCGTTGCGCTTCAATAGTGATCAGTGATTTAATTACTTTATTTTTATTAAAAGCCATTAATTATTAGACCTTGCGAACCGTAGCCACGCCCACGCCATATATTTTATGATGTGGGGTACCACTTTTCGATTTGTATGCATATTTCTCGCAAAATTGCCCCATCTCACGTTTTCTATTCGTTTCATAAAGTTATTCACAAAGAAATGTATAAAAGTCATCATTGAAATAAATTTCCGAATTTAAATAAATTAAAAATATGATAGAGCATTTGTTTTGTCATTTAACAAATTGTCACCAAGTTATAGGCATATTAATCTTGATTAACACATATTTATTTAAAATTATACAAAATTAGCTAAGTAAGATATATGTAAACACAATCGGTGATAGCTGCCATATAGTTTAATATGTTAAAATGTAATAAAAATGTTAATTTATACTAATACTGCGCATCAATAGATTTTCAATATATTATATGGCTATTAGCATTAAATTAGAATATCTAAATCCCATAATGCTAAGTTTAATATTCAATTATGTCATCAATATGTATTATTTGGAGTTAGTCCAGTTAACAGTGTCATAAGTTCGAAAAGGTGACTTAATCCAAGTTTATCTTTAAGGTAATAGATATTACAGAAACCGTTTTCAAAGTACCAAATAAATATTCTTCAAATTTCTAAGCAGGTGCCTGGCACCTGTAAATACATACACAAAGGGAACTATGCAAAATTTCAGCTCACCAGGCTCTCCTTTGATGAGTCAGTGAGTCAATCCGAGCTTTTTTATTAAATGTTAAGGTAACAATCCTTTTGATAACCTTGAGAGTGAAATTTATTCGCAACAAAAACTGATTCTAAACCAGTATCCCGATCTCATAATTCATTGTACCGTTATTCGCCCAAATGCGCCGGAGTCGGTTGACGTCGGGTTTTTGTATCAATGACTCGGACAAGGGCTATGTCCTAATGTTTTTTACGAAATACCGTATTCGTTGCGCAGAAAGTCTGGGTCCATTGATTTATTCGTGTTGAAATAATCAACTTATTTAACTGTAAAAAAAATACTATTGAAATTAAGAGTTTGCTAGGTTTCGTATTTAAGTTTGACATGTGACAGTGACATGAATATAGAATCGATAAGAGAGGTTTTAATAAAATTATTATGATCTATGGCAATAGTTTTTTTTTAATAACATTGCAAAGATAATAAGATAATAATCCTATAGCACAGGTTTTTACCTATTTAGGGATCAGTTCAAGAGAAAGATACCTTTGTAAAGATGTTTTTTGAGAAATAAATATTATTATTATTATTATTAATACGTAATTAAATTGTTATGGGTGTTTTGCGTTTTTCGCCTTTTATGTACGCAGGAATAATGTTTTTGCGAGTTCTTAAACGCAAATAATGTCAATTGAAATAATTAAAATGTATACTTGTTTTTGTAATAAAATATCAATGATGGTGTTTAAATCCCACTTGGTTTAATTCGGTCATCCGGATAAACTAAATAGAGTTATTACCCTTTTAATTACAAGTTTTTGTGGGCAAATATGTAGTTACGTTGTATACGGCAGGCTTCTTTGGTGGTCCACAGCGAGTAATTTTGCCTGTCCAAATCTGGAATGAATTCTTACTGACTTGAAATAATCGATTCGTCTGAATTATTTCAAACTGTCCATGTCGTTATTTTTTTAAGAGTATCTAAAATGGAATGGGTGAATTGAAAGTATTTGAACTTAAAAATTATAGGTACCTACTTAATTTTTATTTTATTTTATTTGAACACAATATTTATTCATGTAATTGTCCGTTACCTGGTACCCATAGCACAAGCTTTGCTTAGTTTGGGGCTGGGTCAATTGGTGTAATTTGTCCCAAGATATTTATTTATTTAATTATAAATTGAAGTTTGAGTAACTAATTATTGGTTGTATAAGTATTGTTATATTGCTATATTAGATAGATATATAAGAGTATTTTATTCAAATCAACTTAACCATCTGCGCAGAATAGTTAGCAATGGCAACGTATAATTATAAAAAAAAATCAAACCTCACATTTACGCCCAACGAAATGGCGTCTATAAAAGCAATTAAACCAAAATTGCCATTCGATAAAAAGTGGCTCAGTAGTCCACTTTCGACTGCAACGTTCACAATGCGAACAATCGATACGAATTCAACGAGCAATCGATTCTTAATCAATCACCCAAATGGGCCTATCAAAATTAATTGACGTCAATCGTGAATCGGGATCTAAAAAACGTTGTTGTTTTCGGTCCGAGAGCTTATTGAGACGTACTGCCGCGTAACGAGTTTACCAATTAAACTTAGGGACTTGCGGGAAGCAGTGGCGGATTTACCATAAGGCTGAGTAGGCTTGAGCCTAGGGCGGGAGATTTTGGGGGCGGCAAATTCGGGGAACGAGCTTTTTTTTTTTACCTCATAGAAATAAAAAAAAATCTTAGAAGTCTGCAACAAATTTTGCAAGGGCGGCAAAAATACTATTCAGCCTATACCTTGAAAATTTGTAAATCCGCCACTGGCGGGAAGGAGACCATAGGAGACCTGACGCAACTCTGCAAAAATTTTAAGAAGAAAGAAGAGAAAAAGAATTGAAAACAATGGAATGTGTTTAGTTACATAACACAGCATTATCATCATAATGTACAATTAAGGGCATAAATATTATGTACGTTGCCAAGACGTTAAAAACATCTATACACCTTTATGCCACAAACAATAAGGTCGGTGATACACACACACACACACACAGACACACATATATTTGACATGACGGGTGTATCGATATTAATGCCCTCGACTGTACATTGTGCAACATAGGTAATATTATATGGAGATTGGCCCAAATTTTGTTCCGTATGCATGATCAGTGCAAAGTTTTTCGTTTGAGAAAATAGACGTAAGCGTAAATTTTCGCTGCAAAAAAATACAAGTTTTCTGACGTATTGAATGAAAATGGTTTCTATACTATTTACCGACTACCTTTAACAATTATGTATATTATAATGAACGGCATAAATTTTCGTCCTCTCTTATGTAATATGGGTAATTTTGTGCCCCTGAATGTATTAAAAAGAAACATGTATGGCATGCCTAGCTTTCTTCTTTCCTGTCTTCTTTACATTGTCAGATCTTGACTTTTGCCGAAAACGTCTCTACAGACCGCGAGCTCCTGAATGCAATTCGGTTTAGTCTTGCTGTCTCCCTCGGCCGATCAATTCTGAGACCCATAAGAGTGAGTGAGACAAGACAAATTCGAATGGCATTCTAAGATTCGGATTGTACGAATTTATACAGAACCTATATACCCGTAATCCGTGTTTTACGCATTTTACTAACAGTATTATAAATCATTAAGTTATGCTAGCTTACCGCAACTGACAGATATGATGATTATTATTACACCAAATTGGACTACACTGACCATATGGGGGATTTAACGTGATTGGATAATTGGTGATGTTTAAAAATATTTGACCCAACAATTTGTACCCTATAGAATCGATTTGATTCATAGGTTCACTGAGTTAAAAGTATGGTACTTGAGTAAAAGATTTCTTAATAAAAATAAAAATGACCATGCTCCGATTGATATGTTGCTTCCACCTCTTTATGACGTAGTGGAGTAAAGGAGCGCCCACACCGCCGCGAATACGCAGTGACGTGTCGAGACGTCAAGTTTTCTCACCGTTATTCATACGTTTTGTTACGTAAACACACCGTCGACGTCTTTTACGCACCAGTGTGATCGCACCTTAATGTGACAAAACTGATTTGCACCTACAGATACTTGTTATACTTTAGTTACTAAACAATTATGTGCAATTCATTGTATACAGAACAACACAAACAAAACAAATATAGTTTATTACACCTCCAAATAAACAAAATTAAGAACTAAAAAATAAAGCCCATCAAGAGAATGGACGAAAGTCTTAGGTATCATGTTATAGGCGATGTGGCTAGCAACCCATCACTATTTTTAGTACCCTTTCCAGCTATACGCCCTTAATCATGCTAAACGTGGCCTTAAAGTTTGGTTACCTTAGTGTTTGTCTACCCCGTAAGGGATAAAGACGAGATATATTTATATTTATTAAAATTATCTGATCTCTGCTAAACGCATAGATTTAGATTTAGATTATTTATTCATTCAATATAAAATTACATCATAAATTTCACAATAGAATAGAAACAGATCTATGTCTAAATAAAATCTCCACCTAAAAGAAAAAAGTCAATGATCAAAGTATTATGTGGTATATGCCCTACTACAATTGCCTTATTTCATACTAATAAACGTAATAGACCCAACTACAACAAAACCTCTCCAACTATCCAGCCCTTCACGCCACGCAAACAGCTCTAACTCAAAACGCTTTAAAGTTCTATACTGAGAATACTCCGCATGTCGAAATTCGATATTCGTATCGTCCCTCTCGCTCCCCCATTAACGACTATTAGCGAGAACGGGACGGCACAAAACGAATGGAAGTACTTAGAGTAGCTTGCGCGTGCGAGCGCCGGTCACGATCTACAGAAGCGCGCCCGAGGCGTCAAATCGCTCACTGCGCGTGCGCACGCTCCTTAGAAAGTGGACTGCACATTCTCCGACTTCATAATGGCTGTGTAAATTTAATTTTGTATGGCCGTTTGTTGCATTGTTAAGATTTCAGCTATTAATAAAAACTGAGGAAGTGATTAGCTGTCTTTATTACTTAGTAAACACGCGCTAACCTAATTATTGATATTATCACAGAAAACATAGAATGTACCAGTTGCTTCTCGTCCCGCGCAGATGGTAAAAGCCTATCGAGGGAAGAGGCGAAATTCTTAGGAATCATAGGCGATGCGGCTAGCAACCGATCACTATTTTGATTCCTTTTTCCACCTGTACGCCTACAATCATGCTTAACGTGGCCTTTAGTTGTTGAATGGCTGAACAGCTCTGGATGAAATTTGGAACATAGATTCTATAGTCTGGAATAATACTTAGGGTACTTTTTATTCCGGAAAATTGCGTACCCACGGGATAGCGATGAACTAATTACAGACAAAGTTGCGGGCAACAGCTAGTACAAAAATATATGAATGAACCCGCAACTTCACTACATAGTATAAAATAAAGTCACTTTCTCTGTCCCTATGTCCCTATGTATGCTTATATCTTCAAAACTACACAACGGATTTTGATGCGGTTTTTTTAATAGATAGAGTGATTCAAGAATAAGGTTTTTATGTATAATTCTACGCAGACGAAGTCGCGGGCAGAAGCTAGTAACTTTATAAATAAAAACGTTTCTTGTGGTAAATCTTCACTTGCATATTAATAACGACTCCACTCATTCTGAACACTCCTTAAGGCGTACAAACAGATGTGGAATACCGACAGCCAAGTCGGTCACTAGCTTCCCGACCCGGCGCCGCTCGAGTGTATAATCTTGATAACGAGTTCCATTGACAAGTACCTATTTAATCTCTAGTTAAACCATATTGCTGTACTCGTTAATTTGGAGATTTCGGATAAAACATCCATGAAGACATAAGATTCCTTGTAATTGCGTGTAATTGCTTTATATTGGTCCTCATAACTTTATATTGAACTAACACGGACTAGTATTGGAGAGTTTTCCAAAGAAGACATAAGATTCCTTGTAATTGCTTGTAATTGCTTTATATTGGTCCTCATAACTTTATATTGAACTAACATGGACTAGTATTGGAGAGTTTTCCAAAAAAGAGTCTACCATGTACATTTTTCAATAATATTATTAAAATACTTCTGCCATGCTGGTCTGGGAGTAAAGAAAAAACATATAATGTACCAGTTGTTTCTCTTCCCGCGCATGGTATAAGCCCATCAAGGAAATCGGCAACAATCTTAGGAATCATGTTATAGGCGATGCGGCCACCAACCCATCACTATTTTGATTCCCCTTTCCACCTATACTAAAAGTCGCCTTTAGATTTTGTTACCTTAGGCTTTGTCTACGATACGTGATGTATGGATGTTACTGGCACAATGCTAAGCAATCAAATCAATCAATATATCAACGTGTATCGAATGTGTGTAAATAAATATTTCTCTCTCTCTCTCTCTCTCTCTCTCTCATTAAGCGGCCAAGGGTTCGAAAAGCCAGCCGATAACCTCGTCATTAACTGTATGAAAATTCTCGAGTAATGCATTCATATCGTGCAGCAAACAGAAGCCGAAACGTACGTCCGGGCCTGGGGGGACGCTTGCTGCCACTAATTTATGCGCCTGGCTTGCGTGCGTTAAGACTTAAGATGAGACCTTTTTAAGAGAGTACTTGTAGGTATTCGCAGAGTGCAAAGCGGGTGGAGGGGGTAGCTTAAACGATCACAGCGCTCGCTACGGCTAAAATTGACATTTTTGTCGCTGACTTGAGCTGTCAAATCCATATTGCAGTAAACATTTTCTAATCGTTTTTGAGATAAAAATATGGTCCTGGTAAGATGTGTTGTTGTGAATTGTAATAACAGTGGATATTTGCCGTAAGAAAAAAAAGTAAGTTACCTAACCTCTAAAATTTTACTTAAAGTACGGTATCATTTGATACATGTTACTGACTACCATTGTCCAGAATTGTGTAATATAGTAAAATAACACAAGATTTCATTAATATTTTTCACAATATTTACTTACTTCTTGTTTGACAGCGGTGACAATATTGTCCATAATGGCCGCCTATCACGTGGCGCTGTTGTCGCGCTCGGTCCCAATAGGATACATTGAGATCTTTCGTGATATCTACTTTAACTAGCAAAACACTAGTATTGTCCTACAGTAAGATGTGGTACAATTTAACTTCGCACATAGATAATGTCGAACATTTCTTTTGTCGAATAGTGATACGTCGCACACTTGTACTAGCTTACTATATCTTGACTTTAAAATCGAATACTATTTTGTACCATTTTTGAATGTCAATTTTAATAATTTAAGTAAAATTCGCAAGCTTTAGACATTGATTAAAATTGCAAGTGACTGTCATAAAACGGTATAGAATCTTTTTTCTTCGATATGATATTAAATAGATAATAAAATAAAAAGAAAATAGTAGCTACAATTACTAGAGCAGCCAGCCTGTTAAGGTACTTACTTTAGATTAAAATTGAAAGTTTATTTTGACCAAAATATTCCTCAATGGATCCACCGCGTCTGTTAACCTTTTATTCTTGTGAAAACGTTGATTGCGGTAAGCCCAGAGGCGATTATTTGCCGCACTTCCACCAAATTGAGCCCCGCGCATGCGCGTTTCATACCGCCGGAATACTGGCAATATACCGGTATAATACCGGTAATATAATACCGAAACGACCAATTAGACAGTTGCGTTGATTAGACGCGGTATGTGGTTCGTACAGGCATGTTTTTATTACTTTGGAGAATTTGATATGCAATTTTGTTCGGTTCAATCATTCAGTGTGTTTATTAAAAATAATTCTAAAGTGTAAACAAAGTAGTTTTAAATTTTTTACGGTTTGAAATCGTTAATACACTACACGATATAGAAAGTCATAGAACGCATCTGAATCGCCCTTGCCTTCGACTCATGCGACAATTCCTTCAATTCGACTTTTAATTTTACCGTCCTAGGTGTGTAATATTGCTTTTAACGCACCGCCCTTCTTGTATTAAGAGCGAGCAAATAATGATATTACCAACGCGAAACGGCTACCAATACCGCACGCGCTCTCAGTCAGGTAGAAACAATTTCTAAAACGGCGTGTGTTCGTGAAGGCCGGGGGTTCGTAATAACCGGGCATTATAGAACTGGACACATTGGCGGCGTATTGCTATGTAAAGTGTAGGAGAAAGCGGGACTTTACACAATAGTAGATTAGTTTAGATGGACAATCTATTGTTATGGTTTAGGTGAAGTTTGGTATGCTGACACGTTCCAATTTTAAGCCTATATTTTTTATTTTTTTTTGTAATCAGTAAGTTTGGTGTTATTCATGACTACTGTGAGCCAGTGTTTACTACAATTTAAAAAATCCTTAAAATATCGAAGAAATCTTATCTTGTAACTTGGCTATAGAATTAAAAAGTGGATAATATAATAATTTGAAGACAAAATAGGTAGGTACCTAATTTAAAGATACGCGAATGCGTTATTTTAATCCCTAGAGTTATCTATTGAGTAACTACTTTCAAATATATTGTTTTAAAACATACCCGTGCTATATACATGCACAAACCACGTCTTTATCCCTTGCGGGGTAGAGAGAGCCTAAGGCAACAGGTATCTACGGCTACATTTAGCAAAATTGTGGGTTCATAGGTGGAAAATGGAATCAAAATAGTGATAGGTTGCTAGCCTCATCGCCTATAACGTGCTTCCTATTATTTTCGCCCATTCCCTCGATGGACTTTTACTCTGCGCGGGTAGAGAAGCAACTGGTACATTCTATGTTTTTCCTTTGCTCCCAGACCAGCACGTCTAGCACGAGAGTTCACAAGAGTCGCGTTGCGCGCGAGATAGATTGCCCGTCCTTTTCTTACTGTACCAACAAGAAAGAGACGGGTAGTCCAACACGCGCAGCATGGAAGACATGCATGGTTTATATCCGCTATAAAGCACTATTATGCACCAACCACGTCCCCCAGGCTTTCGCGGCCGCAAATGGTACAGTCATGATCTCAAATTGCATCTCATTACGTCCCGCACCGCGCTGCGCTGATTGTGTACCAATTTGACAGCTACCATAGGCCCGGACAGGTTGCGGAATGAGTGGAATCGGAACTTGTGCCCGTTACTGTATGATGGCTCGTGTTTTGTTTCTCTATTCTATGTCTGCCTTAACTAAGTAAGCAAGTAAGTAAATGCTTTATCTATATCTATACTAATATTATAAAGAGGAAAGATTTGTACCTATTTTTGTATGTTTGTAATGAATAGGCTCAAAAAGTACTGGGCCGATCTGGATGAAATTTGGAACATAGATAGATTATAGTCTGCAATAACACAATATAGGCTACTTTTTATCCCGGAAAATTGCGTGATTCCCGCGGGATAGCGATAAACGAATTCTATGCAAACGAAGTTGCGGGCAACGGCTAGTTGTACAATAAAGAAACAGAGACAAAACACAAAAAGACCTCAAAAATATATGCACAAATGCATACTTGTCTCTATAAGAGATCTCTACAATTTTATTGAATCAGGCGTTACTTTGCGGAGGTCCATTGCAATGAACAAAAAAAAGAGTAGCAAGGAAAAAATTTTGTTCATTTAGATCTCTACAGTAAAGTTAGCCTTTGCATACCGAAATGTCACTGTCAGATTTATGTTAGGCCAGGCCTCTTACATAAAATTTGATTTCTTAAGTTCGTTTGGTGCCATTAATTTAAGAGCAAGAGGGATGGTAAAACATGAACTTCAAAATTCGAATTCCGGAGTAGCCCCCTGATCTTATCTTTTTAACTGACTCACTTATACCAATAAACGTGTGAAACGACCATTAGGCAGGCGTAAACGCCACCCCACGCGCATGCGTCACGGTGGTATACCTCTACTTTACCGTCACGGTCGGTATTGCACGCAAATACCGTGTAATCGATGCTTACCGCATTCTTGTTAATTGTTAAGTGGATAAGTGGGTATGATTTATTACAGTCTATCGGCTTGTTAATCGTCTTATTTGCATTTTCGGTATTGTTGAAATGTTGAAGACGTTTTTGGTACGTGACGCTTGAGTTTAAATTGATTGAAGTTGAATCTAGGAATACATTTTAAAACAAGTTTGATTATAGTTGGTGCAAAATAAACATAAAACAAATAATAATACAATTGTCAAACTCTGAGATACATGCACATAGGCGGAATTTTCCGTATAAGGTTCTTTGGGTATTATATTTTGGGTATATAGATATTTTGGAAAAAAATGTTGCTAAAACTATTTTCTGACATTTAATTATTTAACGAAGTGTTGCTTTACTTGGAATTCTTGTGACCAAGTAATTAAGTATTTGCTAAACATTAATTTTACAGGAATTACTTACCAGTAGGTAGTATTTTTGCAAAAAGTTATTTTGTTAAATATGTCAGTTTGACAAATTATATAATTTAGGAAGCACTTTGGGTAATTTCGAGAATCTGGTTGTTAACAACTCATTTCAATCACCACAAACTTCGGTAAGTACAGTAATTAAACCTTATTACTAATCAGTACAACAATCTATGATAATTACCTTTCATATAACAAAATGTTTTTAAACCTTTTTTTATTACCACTCACCCCTCATTACTTATCAAATAACACTATAGTGTCAATTTAAAAACCATATTGTGCTGACAGCAATGTCACGGTCTGTCACCCACCCACAACACGTGGTATACCGAAGCGTGAAGTGAATTACTTGCCTACCCTCCGTCACGGTTTCGCAAATGCCTATTAAATTGTATCATGAGCCACTTTGAAAACAATGCAAAGTGATAAGTTAATTTGTATAAAGCTATAACATGTGTATAACGGTGTTTATTATGTTGTATTCCGCTTACTGACTACCATTATGCTTGGGCCAAAGTAATTTGAGAAAGATTTATAAAACATCTACCTTTTCTGAACATGCAATATTGCTTTAGGGTTTTGTTTCATGTTTGTATATTTTTGTGAACTTGTTTATTAGCTGCCTATATAAATCATATAAAGTGCATTGGGGTAAATTCGAAATTGGGGGAATTTCGAAAATCGTGGATAAATCCACTAAACGGGGAAGAAGCCAAAGACACCAGAGCTTCTAGAGAAGCATTGCTAGATTTTGTAATTGTTCCCGTTTAGTGGATATCCATGAGTTTCGAAATTCCCCCATTATCGAATTTACCCCAATGCACTATACAGCTTACGGCAAACTTCTTGAGCTAGGCCGATGTGGAAGAAGTAAGTTCGCTTCTGTAATTTAGTTTGTACCAAAGGGACGTTAAATTCGCTTCTAATTCAAGATCAGGCTCAAGATGTTTTCCGGGACCTCTATTTGCAGTTAATAAACCATAATATACGATTTTACATTGACGATCTAAAGAGATAATTTTATTAATAATAATTAGTAAAGATTTTGATCATTATCACGGCGTCGTAAGATTATTAATAATTTATGTTACAAGTAATAAAAATTAATTTAATAATTTATGCTACAAGTAATAAAAAGTAATTTAATTAGATTTTATTAACCATGATAATCATTTTCTAACTGGCCCACAGTTATAATACTTGTCGCTGTACAATAAGAATTTCACAGTGAATGCTACGCGTTGCTCTGTAAAATTGGATTACCTGATTGTTGTCACACCATCGGCGCACGCGCCTATACGCTCGTGATCAATGATTTCGGTGAAAAAAAGTTTTTGTTATAGAAATCAAAGCGCAGGGCCCTAAATTTTTATCCCTAGAAGGATGAAATCGGGTGATAGTCGTAGCCTAAACAAGTAAAACTATTAGAGGCTTTTTAAATGCCCACTTTACTTAACCTAGCTTAAGGAAATTTTGTAATTGGATTTAGTGAATTAAAGCTTAGCAGTTACGTGACATTTTGACACTTCTAAATCGAGATTTAACTTTTTCCAGGGGGTTGTGAGTCGGGTTACCTCCGCGTGTGATCAAGAACTTCGGTTCGTTTTTGGATCCGTCCGAGGGGAAGAGCAGTGCTGGGTCCGGTGCACCCTGGTTAATGATTTCCGTTGGATAAGAGCCCGACATGAGGGGACGGGGTCTTTTGACCGTGGTCTACCGTACAACGTTGCCGACATTTTTGTCACAATATTTTTGAATACTGTATTTATTAGGAACTTTGACATTAGCGAAATCATCGCATCGATCGATGAGGCCATATTGAAAATAAAGAAGAAGAAAATAACTTTTTCCAGCAATGCGTTCTTAGATATTTAACCTGATACTAAACCTTCGAATTTAATATAACTTAGTTTCAAGTTAAATTCGCAAAAACCGAAACCAAGCATTATAATGTTTTAACAAAAAACCGTAACCAAGCTTCTGTATAAGCCCAATAAAACCAAATCCAGCGCGGTTGCTAACAATCTTCCCGTCACAATTTTAATCAAGGGTCCGCCAATTCTATCGCCTTTTTTTACTTTGGCATTCTTCCACGACGTTATAATTGCGCCAAATAACAGTGGGCTGAGGTTTGGGATGGTGTATTATGGTTCCAAAAGGAATGGCGGAGATATTTTAGACGCTTTTGCTTTTACAGTACTTGCTGACTAAATAAAATAGTTTGCTCTATTCGTGTGTGCGCCCTGTTTTCTAATTAATTAAGTATTTTGGGTATGGCATTAAAATGGTCGAAAAGATGAATTAATGCTATCACGTATTTACATAGACAGAGCCTAGACAAGACCCAAAGGCCACGCTTAGCATGATTGTGGGCGCAAAGGTGGAAGTGGAAAGGAGAATCAAAATAGTGATGGGTTCGAGACCAGCATGTAAGTTATATAGTTGAATGCTAAATAATTATGTTAAAATGTCATTCGATGATGATACATGTGATTCCACTATCAGGATGATCTACACATAGTTTATCACCGACTACCTACTAGTCCTAAGTAATAACATTTTATATGATACTATAGGCATAACAGTGCAATATACGTTGAATTTCTACCGGCATATTACTGGTCTAGAAGCAAGGATAAAACAGAGAATGTACCATTTGCTTCTCTACCCGCGCAGATGGTAAAAGCCCATCGAAGGAATGGGCGAAATCCTAGAAATCATGACATAGGCGATGAGGCTAGCAACCCATCACATCACTATTTTGATACATTATTGTTATCTTAGGTTCTGTCTTTCCCGTAAGGGATAAAGACGTGATTTATGTGTGTATGTTACATGTATGTGTGATGACTTAACCAAACAAAAGCACGAAATACAAATCACCATTTAAAATTATTACAAATTAGAAGCGGAAATGCATTCCATTCAATCCGGTAACGACTACTGGTTCATACTTTAATCACACGAGTCGATTATTCAGAGCCTACTTTAATTCCTCTTAGCCCTAAGCAATGATAAAAGGTCGTAAAAGCCGAAAGGGGTATGCGAGATAAGCTTTTTCAGTAGCAAAGGTTACGTTTTGTAATTATTTAGTAATCGGTGGGCAGGTAGAACCTCGGTAGCCGATATATCACGGGTTTTGATTAAGGTTGGATTGAAATTGTTAGGGTGTGCTCACAGATTTGGTAATATTCTTATTTTCTTAAATTTAAGAGCTAGGCTTTTGTTAGTAGAGCAATTTCAATGTGGTCCTTTTCAAAGGCTTTGCATAGAATGGCCTTTCCTGATACGACACGGCTTCTACTTTCTCTTTCACACATTAACGGGTTAAAAACTAATTGAAGTAGATGTTTTTTCTATCAAATATAGATGGCGATTATTTTTCTATTTCGATATTTTGTGCACACACACCGTCACGCCTCTTTCCCACAGGGGTAAGAGACTACTTTGTTCCACTTGCTACGATCCTGACATACTTCTTTCGCTTCATCCACACTCATCAATCTCTTCACACATGATCGACGTTTTCGGGTACTCCTCACCTGACCTTTTTCCAAAACGTCTCCTATTTGGTATCGGAACGTTCGTCTAGGCCTTCGCCTCCCAACGTAACCATTCACACCCATATAGATCTGTTTAGTTAGGCTAGATATTGTCTACAAGATAATTATGATATAGTGTAATTTAGCGTGAATAAGTAATTAGCTTCATTTTACAACATTCAAACGACGTGTTCTAAATAGGGAGCATATCATTTTACATTAAGAATAAAAAAATAAAGGACCCCTGAGAATAGTAGGTATTTTTGTTTTGTCTTTTTCTCAGACGCAGATTGAAAGTGGTAATGTCTTGTTGTTTGACTTTGTGGATGAAACTTTAGATCTGATTGGACGCGGTAACCGAGGCGAGAACGCCGCGAGCTTGGCCGTAATTTTCTGCCGTTGTTTGCCTTAAACCAGCGAATAAATAACTAATTTTGAACAAACAATAATAAAAACAAATTTGAAGATTTATGAAAAAAGCATTATAAACAACTTCTTGAAGCGGCATTGAATATTACTTTTTTGATTACTAATTAAAACAAATTTAATTCTATCACTAAGTGAACAAAAAGCCATAAACGCGTAATTAATTAGGTATTTACTAGATTATCTTACAATTACTAAATTGAAATTACTTTCCACACGATACTGCATTTGCTCGAAGGTTCTGAGAAGTTTCCTTTCCTAATTGAAGATCTTGGAAAAAGATAATCATAAATACAAACTTAATGTCGAAGCTTTCAAACTTACATTAAGCTTTTCTCGGAACGCCCCAAAGGGCAAACGTAATAATTACGTATCAAACTTTGTTCTAATTTATTTAAGCAAACATATTTACAGGATCTAATAGTTTATAATATGTATATTAAACATAAGAAAAAAAACCCTAAACTACCTTAATCTAATCCTAAATACCTATATTTACAAATATCACCCAGATCCTTGCCCTTGCGCAAGGTGCCCATAATGCTGGCTACGTTTCCTCGTTGGAAAGCAATACCTACGCGTTGCCCGAGGAGAGCCAGCTCTATGGTCACCTGTGGATTTTGATAACTTTTTTTAATGTTTTAAATATTTTTTTTGCTTCGGGTCCCCACGGTCCCAGGGTCTCCACAGCAAAAGCTGCAAATACTGTCAGCCAAATTAGCGTATTACGTGTTCTATAGACTTTTAAACTCACCTGTCCAAAGCAAAAAGAAAACGCTGAAAAAAAGCTATTGTAATGTACCTATTTGAATAATTTCTTACATAAAAAAAAACAAAAAAAAAAAAAAAAACAAAACAAAAAATCGGAGACTACCCACCTGCTATAGGTGGTGTAGGGGTATAGCACGCGTCACGGAATGACGAGGATCCGGGTTCGATTCCCGGCCATAGCTTTACTTTTCGGATTTTTCTATGTGTTCTAATTGTCACTGACATTTAGAAATTTAAATGTAATCAGTTTTATTCCGAAGAACAGTACCTATTCGATGTTGCAGAGGTCGTTATTTAGGTTAAGGAACGACTTACACGAATCGGCATCAAGATTGGAACATGGCAGATAAAGTAGTCAATTTATAGTCTTTACAATTGCGTTAGTGTAATGTTGTACTGAATTATACACAATTATACATGGATTAAACCTGGCAACATTGCACCTGAAGCTCTCGAGGCAAAAAAAAGTCTAAAGACTGGATTATGACGGAATATAAGCTACTTCTTAAGAACATCAAACTGTAGGATATTGTGGTCCGATTCGGAAAATTAGTTTCTTTTAATCAATTAAGCACATTATTTTATTATAATTTGAATCAATACAGTGATGAGTTGCTAGCCACATCGCCTGTATAACATGATCCCTAAGATTTTCACCCAATCCCTCGATGGGCTTTTACCATCTGCGCGGGAAGAGAAGCAACTGGTATAAGAATGTATTTTCTTTGCTCCCAGACCAGCATAGAAGTAGGGTTCAAGCAAGTCAATAATTTGTAAAGAAGCTGTGGCGTTTTTTAAATAGACTGGTTTATCAAAATTTACTTAACATTTCTTAAATTCCATAGGAAATACTAACGCTGCTAAAATAAACGAAGCCACCATTAAAATGCCAACATCAAATTTTAAAATTGATTGCTCCAAAGTAAACTCGTAAATTTTATCGATAAATTTCAAAGTGATCCGATGTTTTATGGCAGGAAGTAAAAGTTTGCAAATAAACTGGAATCTTAGTTTTTTTGACAAATTTATTGCAATAAAATTTATAATCATACTTTTTTTCTTAATCGAATCCGCTCTATCCATTTCTCTTACAAAGTCTACATACACTTAACCAAAGTCACTTTGCTTGTTCACAAAACCTTTTTCAATGAAGTTACGATTCTTGAGATCCTTAATTAAGCATTTTATAGCGACGCAAATGAATGCTGTAACATGTTTCGCACTCAATGCAACATCGAATAAAAATATAACTTTATGCTTAGCGAGTGCTTGGACAATATCAAAGTACACTGCGTATTTTAAACGTGCGATCATTTAGCGATCAAAGGAAGCGAGAAATGTGTTTGGAATAACAAATGTGGCATTATACATTAAAAATGTCCTGTCTGTTTTTAATTACATAGTCTCTTAATTTGCATAATCGATAAAATATTGACAGAAAGTTAAGTTTGCTGTAGTAAAAAGTAAAATTAGCATGTCTATTCTATTTGCGGGGCCTGCAATTGTCATTGCAATATTTTGAAACGAGAAAAACAAATAAAAAAATAGCGTAGTCAATAACATTATTGCAATACGAGCTTTTTATAGTGTAAGTGTGTTTTAGCGAACCCATCACTAGCTTGATTCCCCTTTATCACCTTTACGCCCACAATCATGCTAAACGTGGCCTTTAGGTCTTGTTACCTTAGGCTCTGTCTACCCCGTAAGGGAT
This sequence comes from Pandemis cinnamomeana, assembly GCA_932294345.1. Taxonomy (NCBI): domain Eukaryota; kingdom Metazoa; phylum Arthropoda; class Insecta; order Lepidoptera; family Tortricidae; genus Pandemis; species Pandemis cinnamomeana. The sequence goes on along the minus strand of OW028710.1, from coordinate 11,851,724 downwards.
AAACACGTGATTCATGTCTGTATGCATGTATGAACAGACAGACTCTTTCACAGTCTAAACCACCAGAACCAGAGAATTGAAATTATAAAGAATTTACCGATGTTCTTTTATAAAAAGAAACTGGACAAAATATTTCACAATGTTATCATGTTCATCTATCTAATGAGGTTGTTAAAGAGTGTCACCTCTGCGATATTTATAATCTTTGACACCCTTTTACGAGATTGTATTAGAAATATTCATTTCCTTTTCCAAACTTTTGATTGAAACGTGATGCTTAATATTTATAGGCGCAAAAGTGATCAAAGATTTAGAGGCAAGGCTGAGCATGATTAGTTTTGGTTCACTATCGCGATGTTACAAGCAGACAAGCGATTATGGAATCATTTGTAATTTTCATAGAGTCTTTTATTACATGGAAAGTGGTTGGGTTTTATTGGCTTCAAATTAAAGCGTACACTAGTTACGGGGTGTGCTATGTGATAAGCGGCAAGCGGTTTCAGTTTAAATTAGCTGTTTCTATGATTATAAAAAGGTATTTTTTTATTTTCTATAATTTAAACAACTTAAATTTGCTGGTTTTGTGTAAACAAGCGGCCGTACAATAACAGGTTTTTTAAAAGATTAACTTATGATATCTGAAGTAAGTAAAGAAAATAAAATAACAAACAATGAAACGAAATCAAACAATGCAGTCAACTCCTAGTCTTACACAAAGCTGCAATTATTTATTAATAATGTTACATACATACATACATAAATCACGTCTTCATCCCTTACGGGGTAGACAGAGCCTAAGGAAACAAGAACCAAAGACCACGTTTATCATGATTGTGGGCGTACGGATGGAAAATGAATCAAAACAGTTATAGTTTGCTAGCCACATCGCCGATATGACATGATCCTAAGATATTCGATAATAATGTTAGATAGTAATAATACAATGTAAGTATAAGTTGTTAAAATTTTCAATCAACTCCCTTTTGTTAAAGTCTTCTGTTGGTAGCTACGCTTAACTATTAATATATTGTCATCGAAATTCTACACACACGGAAAATCGTTAGATGTAATGGTGTGTTGGTTAGCTAGTTGCGAATAAAGTTCGTGTTAAATCGCTTTTAAAGACGCTGCTCGCTTCTCACTGGTACCACTAATTCGTGTTTAGCCAAGCGTCTAGTTGAGATAAGTGAGTATTAGGTCCGAACTCGTTACCAAATGAATTAGCATTCTGGAATGTTCCGTTAGCTGGTACAGATTGTCCGGATTATTAATACGCACACTTTTTTTGTAAAAGGTAATTCGTAAATATTCAACATTATCAAATCGACTACTTAAACTACAACTACTCCATTTTTGACAGCGTAATGTTGCAGGTTCGTAATTTATGCGGCTACTTGCTTGAGTTCAAAAAGTTGGGATAATAATTATAACGTATCCATACACAAATCACGTCTCCCTCCCTTACGGGGTAGACAGAGCCCAAGGTAACAAGACCTACAGGCCACGTTTAGCAATATTGTGAGCGCATAGGTGGAAAATGAAATCAAAATAGTGCCAGCCGCATCGCCTTTAACATGATTCCTATGATTTTCGCCCATTCCCTCGATGGGCTTTTACCATCTGCGCGGGAAGAGAAGCGACTGGTACATTCTATGTTTTTTCTTTGCTCCCAGACCAGAATGGTAGAATTGTTTCTAAGTTAGCAGTATTTTGAAACGTAAAATATAAATACAAATATATTTCCGAGGCAGAGATGGCGAGTCGACTCGGGGCAACCCATCACTGTTTTGATTCCCCTTGCCATCCATACACCCACAATCATGCTAAGCGTCGTGTTTAGGTCTTATCACCTTAGGTTCTGTCTACCCCGTAAGGGATAAAGACGTGATTTATGTATGTATGTAGAAACAAGGACACGATTCAGCGTCCAAATTTCCCATGGCATCGAGGTGTGATTAAAAATTATCATCGAAACAATTTGACTCGTTCATTGATACTTAACATACCGATAAAACGAAGTCGGCGGCCATTTCAAAAGTGTCAATGGTAAAAAACGTGGTAAAAGCAAACATGGGGAGATGAAGCCATAAATATCTGAGGCGGCACTTTTGGGCAGCTCTAACAAATTAACAGGCGATTTAGCTACCGATTCTGGATGGAAATGCGCCGATGAGGCATTAATGTGAAGTAACAAATAAAATTAAGAAGGCGAGGACAGTCGTGGAGAAAAGGTTGGATGCGTAATGAGGGGAAAAGATTATTTTATTGAATCAGAGGATTTCAATGAACAAGAAAAAACGATGTTGTTGAAACGACTGGTTTGCATGTAACAGTTGTGCTCATTAAATTTTGATTATGATCCCGTAGAGGGATCGGAACGCGTCAGTGTTTGTGTGGTGTAAGGGTTAAGTTTGTGGGTTTTTTGTGTTTTATTGGCAGTAGTAGATAGGGTTGCATGAAAAACATATTTCACACAGGCTTGGTTATCTTGCACGTGAGTAGCGGAGTAGCAAGGTAAATTATTTGTTCAGGGAAAAGATTACATTGACAGTTATGGGAGTGTGATGAGATGTAACCTGGCTTCATGATTGAAGTAAACTGTAAACTCTTATTGTTTTAGTGATACAAACTATCCAATATAAATTAAAATAGCGCTATAATTAATTTTTGAGTATTGCATTTTATATTTTTGGTCTTACTTCCATGCTGGTCTGGGAGTAAAGAAAAAACAGAATTTACCAGTTGCTTCTCTTCCCGCCCAGATGGTAAAAGCCCATCGAGGGAAGGGGAAAAATTGTTAGGAATCGTGTTATAGGCGATGCGGTTAGCAACCCATTACTATATTGCTTTCCCTTTCCACCTATATACGCCCTTAATCATGCTATACGTGGCGTGGGTGGTTTTGGTTTTGTTACCTTAGGCTCTGTCTATCCCGTAAGGGATAGAGACGTGATTTGTGTGTGTGTGTGTTAAATTATCTTGTGACAAGATGACAAGTTAAAATATGAATACTCACGATTATAAATAACTAGCGTAAGTCGTTAGTTATAGTTAGTTTCTAATGCTAGAATGTTTATTAAAGGCCAATTTTTAGGTCATAAAAAAGTATTTTTCCCTCAACTGTACCTAATAAATAAGGCAGCTTAATGTCATGCGGCGTCTCTGATGTAGCCGATAGTGACGTTCGGAATCCAAAATCGACTCAACAACGATTTGTCTCGGCAAATATTGTGATAAAACTAGATTTATGGACGCCAGAATAAGGCTGTCGATTTTAAATGCTTGTCCGTTTTAAATAATATGCCTTTGCCGTTATTTAAACGTGAATCTTTAAATTGTTGCTTAATTAAATAATTAATTGTTCGTAGGTAACCGACCAAATTAACAGACTAACTTTCCCAGTTCTTCCATGTTGGCTGGGAGTAAAGAAACAACATAGAATTTACTAGTTGCTTCTCTTCCCGCACAGATGGTAAACCCATCGAGGGAATGGCGAAAGTCCTCAGGGATCATGCGCTATAGGCGATGCGGCGGCCAACCCATCACTAATTTGATTTCCTTTTCCACCTAAACGCCCTTAATCATGCTAAACGTGGCCTTAAGGTTTTGTTACCCTAGGCTCTATCTACCCCGTAAGGGATAAATACGTGATATGTGTAAGAGTACGTGTGTAACTTTCTCAATATAATACAGAGTTCAGTTGTTAATTAAAATTAGGATTCAACTGATTATTAAGCTTGAGTTGCACCGAGTTACTTTAACAATAACGTTAACCATAACAAACGATTTTACATAAAACTTTTAAAAAATTATCTCAAAATCATCGGGTATCGTTAAAGTAATTAAGTGCAACTCATACTAAGATTTAATGTGTAGTTATAAAATATAAATAAATTAAAAAAATTGAGCAATCAATAAAAACTTATACAATTTTTTGTCAAAAACGCCTTACACCGTTTTGGGAAAGCTGATATTGTTCAAACAACTGGGCACATTTTCATCAAACATGGCTAAACACTACCGCATAAAAAAACCACATTGGAATCGGTCCATCCGCTTGAGAGCCACGATATCACAGACATACACGCACACATAGACATCGACATCAAACTTACAACATCCCTATTTTAGTGTCAGGGGTTAAAAAGAAAATGACAGACCAAAACTAATTAGAAATTAGCATACTTTATTATACCAAGATAACTCCTGATTAATCATCATTAACTTAATCGCCTTTTATCATCGGAGCAAACAAAAATTTCCCTTTGCTAAGTTACACGCTTATCAACTAATAAATTAATATAAAGTCGTCGTTAGTTCTGTCTGTTCGAGTTTCAAACTTAAACTCGATCATTTTTACAATCTACTTAATATTATATTTTTAAACTCGTAAACACAGGAAGTCGGAATCATCCGAACGCATGAATGTTGCTAAACTTGATGTAGAGAGCAATTAAAAACATAAAATTGTGAGAAAGTATAGAAAATTAACTATTTAGTTGACATTAAGGAAAGAAGACGAATCGAAATGTTCGGACACACTGAGGCAATAAAAAAACACGTATTTTAAGTTACATTCAAAAGTAAAAGCAAACGAGGAAGTAGGATACTTGATAGTAAGTAATCACCACACAATGTCAACCAACACCTTATAGATACATTGCCATTGCCTCTTTAGAGAGGGTTACAATAAAATACCTAATTTCATGTGCCAGTAATTTTCCCAATTGTCGTACACTAATGTTAGAAACGCAAGCACTGCTGATTGACATGGTAGCGATCAAAACAGAACCCGTTCAACACATACATACATCATGTCTGGATCCCTTGGGTAGACAGAGCGATTTAACAAGACCTAAAGGCCACGATTAGCATGATTGTGGGCATGATGGAATGAGGAATCAAAACAGAGTAACATAATTACTTACTAAGATTTTACATGCTGGGGGAGCAAAGAAAAACATAAAATGTACCAGTTGCTTCTTTTCCCGCGCAAATGGCGAAACTGTATTGAATCATGTTATAGGCGATTCGGCTAGCAACCCAACACTTGATTCCCTTTTCCACCTATACGCCCACAATCATGCTAAGCGTGGCCTTTGGGTCTTGTAAACCTGGGGCTCTGTCTATCCCGTAAGGAATAAAGACGTGATTCATGTAGGTATGTATCTAAGATTTTCGGCCACACAAAGTCCCGCTTTTTTCATTAAAACGAAGAGATGTGCAGAATCACTACATCAATCTGATTGGTGAAATCCCGTGCGTCCATATACCCGACTGCGCCACAAGGAGGGTTATTCATGGAAGCACTACGTAATTGACTATCTCACGCAGTCTTTTTACTAGCCCATTTGTCTGTGGACACACACGGCTTTAATGTGCGCTTTATGCTACTAAAACACTAGGAGGCGCCATTACAACCAAAACAAGAACTTGTTTTCGACGTCAACTCGCTGTTTCATTTCTTTTTAATTTGTACCTACAATATTTTTATTAACACGTTGCAAACCTTGCATAAATAAATAGTACGAAATTTGATGAATTAACTCTTTCTTGATCTTCAGGGATGCTTCTATGCTCGTTTATACGATCATATACTGATAGTTCTTCCATGCTGGTCTGGGAGTAAAGAAAACACATAGAATTTACCAGTTGCTTCTCTTTCCACGTAGATGATAAAAGCCCATCGAGAGAATTGGCGAAAGTCTTAGGAATCATGTTATAGGCGATGCGGCTAGCGACCCATCACTACTTTGATTTCCCTTTCCACCTATACGCCCTTAATCATGCTAAACGTGGCCTACAGATCCTATACCTTAGGAGAGCCAACCTCGTAGGCGGAGGTCTACCTCGTGATGTACATGTATGTATGTATGTACGTACTGGTAGTTTGAAAAGCGCATGATCACGTCTTGAAGTGCGTTTCTTGGAAGCAATGAAGAGTGAAAGAGAACGATCCTAAACCTGGATGATGAATATCTGAAAGAATATGAAAGCGGTCTTAGCAATGATAACACGACAATGACAAAAGTAGAGGCTGCTTATTACTAGTGGAAGAAAATTGCCGCCATTTTTCGTACCGTATTGAAAAGCTGACTCATGCAGGCTCACCTACAGCCGAGTTACCTCACTATATAGTTGTTAATACGCTGTGGCGATTCCAGTGCAAGCCTCATGTATTAAACCAGATCCCGTATGACAGGTTTAGTATTTGCAAAGTAATCCCTAGAACATGAATAGGTATGAAGTGATCAATCGCTACTCTTACGTATTATACGGGTAGAAAGATAGCAATGTGAATAATTTTGAATGCTATAATTGAAATAAAAGCGAATATTAAATAGCAATAGCTTGTGCAGAAGAAAATAAAGGTATAATTGGCAAATAGTTGAACTAAAACAAATAAGACTCAAATCAAATGCTTAGGCTTAGTCATTCATAAATGACATTATTTAGCAAAAGCTTGTACGGAAACACGGTCACATCTTATTTACAAAACTATATTTTCAGATTACTCAACGTATTACTTTAGTTAATGCACATCACTTCGCCTACCGCTAGTTTGTTTGCATTAAGGCGACGTGTAAAGGAAGTCCTTAACGAGTTCCGTTAACACAGCATAGTGGCCACGCTGTTTTAAATGCTTCTCAAATGCGTACTAATAAAATAAAAAGCATTTAAATAATACAGCAACAACTAGAAGAATATAGACCAAGGATCGGTAAGTAGTTTTAGGTAGGGTTTGGACACTGAGCAGAAATTAACGAGATCCAGTAAAAACAAGACTCTCCTACAGAGCAGAAACATGGACGCTTACGAAGGCAAACATGCACCAAATTAAAGTCGCACAGAGAGCCTGAGCTGGCTTTGTTGGGCAACTCACTTCTTGACCACATCCCCAATTCCGAAATTCGGAAACGGACTAGAGTTGTGGATGTCGGAACCAGGATAACACAGCTGAAGTGGCGATGGGGGCACTTGGCAAGAGGGAACGACGACAGATGGTCGAAAGTGGTCACAGAGTGGTGGTCAAGACTGGGTTAAGGGTTAGTGGGCAGACCATGCTTCCAAAATCGCGCCCTAGGTTGTCGTAGTTGTCATCTACAAGCTCTCTGTTTATGCGGGAATCTATAATCATCACAGATTACTTACCACCAGAGACTCGCTCGAGGCCGTAATGATTTCATTAAAAAGATGTTAAAGTCGGCCTTCGTTTTAAATTCAAACACCATAGCCTCTTCTAAATAGAAAAGTCTCCAAGTCATCTAAAATCATTATCAGCCGTCATTAAAAACCAGCTTTTGAATAACGCACCATCAACAAAATAAGTAGCGACAATTAATAATGTAAACAAACGCGATAAAATAGTTGAACACTTTATTTTGATGAAACCAACCAAAACTATATATCTACTTAATGTTACTTTTTAGTTCACCGGGCGCTCTCTTCAAAGATTTAACTGCCTTGTTAGTATTCTAACGATACAGTTGATTTATGACGAAATTTATGAGATCGACTTTTCATTTGGGGAAATAGCGCCGCTGCGAAATTGGCCGGTTTTATATGGGAACCTGATTGAGTATGTTCACGGGTTATACATGCATACATACATAAAGCACGTCTTTATCCCTTACGGGGTAGACAGAGCCTAAGGTAACAAGACCTATAACCACGTTATAGAGGCGTTAAGAGGGACTTGTACGCATACAATGATCCAGTGTATTGATCGTTTATTAAAGTCTTGTCTGTCTGAATCATTAACTCTTTAGACCTAGAAAACTGTTACTTAGTATACTAGCTTTACGATGTTAAGGAATAAGACAAGGCTGCGAATTTGTCAAAAGCTAAAATGTTCTGTAAGGCAGGTTACAGCATGAGATAATTATATTATTACAAACATAATGTTTGTACTGAGAAAAAAAATTGTAGGGGCATAAAATTTGCCTTGAAAAACAACTGTAGTTCTTCTTTTTTAATATGGCCCCATCGATCGATGCGATGATTTCACTAATGTCAAAGTAATAAATACAGTATTCAAAAATCTTGTGACAATAATGTCGTCCACGTTGTACGGTAGAACACGGTCAAAAGACCCCCTGTCGGGCTCTTACCCAACGGACATCGATATCCCAGGGTGCACCAGACCAAGCACTGCTTTTCCCCGCAGAGTGACCAAAAACGAACCATACTTCTTGACCACACGCGGAGGTAACCCGACAAGCGCCCTAAAACTATAGTTCATTTGGTGGTAAATAAACCCAGCTGTTTCATTCACTACGACGTTAATAGGAAGTCGTGCACAATTATTATTGTATCCAAACAATCAGGGTACATTATTGTAATGATACCTAACACTTAGGTTAATGGTAGCCAAAGTTAGTAGTATTATTAGTTTAATTTAATACAACTGTTAGCTGCACAATTGGCAAAAATAGCACCGGCGAAGCTGTATTAATATCAGCGGATACACTTGCAAAAAACCGTTTTGGCAACTTTAACAGAATATAATGAAACTTGTGTTATTTGAACATATGAATAGCTTGAGTGTAGTTAAATGTAAGTAGGTGTTGCAATGTTGTACCCACTGATAAGTAGTACAAACTGGCATACGAGTACAGAGCAGTCTTGAAACTAAGTTGTATTAAAAAATTACCTATGTAGAGATTTAGTGATGATTAATAATGTCAATGTAACTGTCTCGTCAGTTCTATTAAATTATAATTATCATGTTTATCCAGGCTGTATAATGTTTAGCCGTTTTTACGTGAAGCTATAAACATCCAAACTTTTCCCAATTCTAACATTTTACAGGAGTAGGATAATTTAAAAAACGTTTTTTTTTTTAAATTAAATATCTAAAAATATTACGCAATGATAAAAACATCTGCAATCAAGTAAATTTTATACGAAACTAAACAATGGTCAGGAAAAAAGCACAGCGGTATTTTTACAGCAGCTACTCTGTTTTAAGCTACACCAGGCTGTTATGGAGTTCATTTACCAGCCAATGTTTACGACTTAACTCGTCACGACGCGACTTCGATTAAATTAGTGGCTCTAACTGATATTTTATTGTGAGCGGTTATTTTATATCAGAGGCTCTGTATCATAGTTACTCTATACTATTTCTCCATTTATTATAAATGTGTGTTTCATGTATAATATATTATGTATTTCAGTACTTAGTATATTAATATATATTCTAAACTGCACCACCTGCTCAGATCTGTTCTGTTCTCCAGTCCATTATGTTTGCCTGGTAGAGATCGCTCTGTAGCGATAAGGCCGCCTATTGTTACCTTGTTATATTCTGTATACCTTTTTCTGTTTTGGTTTTTATATATGGTGTTCAATAAAGAGTTATTGTATTGTATCTCTCTTGCAATGCTCAAAACGCTATTTTGACATAACCTGAAGTAAAATATGCTTAAAATAAGACTTCCTTGAACAAAAAAATCACACAGCCCGCGTCATTGTTACATGATATTTAAAAATAAAACGTCAAGATGCATCGCCCGCAAGATCTCGTTTTCCTACCACAAACATTCACTCATATTTCACCGCAGTGCTTATTGACATATCATCACGACCTCGCTGAGGCACAGGTAGACCACAGAACAGTGGCGCATCACTGATAGAATAGAGTCACTTCCATTTATTGTTTCATCATATCAGCCATAGGACGAGCACTGTTGGACATAGGCCTCCCCATAGACCTCCAGTTGTCTCAGTTGAGACTTGCGTCCACCGTGAACCCGCGACTTTAATCAGGTCATGCGTACCTATAGTATAAAATAAAGTCTCTGTCCCTATGTCCCTGTCCCTATGTATGCTTATATCTTCAAAACAACACAACGGATTTTGATGCGGTTTTTTTAATACATAGAGTGATTCAAGAGGAAGATTTTTATGTATAATACATGTATAATATACCGTGCGATGCCGGGGCGGGTCGCTAGTATAACATAAAATAGAAGAATATGGGCTGTTTTGATTTACTTAGACAATAATGTTCTTTGTTGGTGATTAAGGCTTATTTTACCAGCACACTTTCGATCGGCTTTTGTTTTTATCTGAAGTAAAAATGTCAAAGAAGTTATTTTAGAGTACCTAACGACCTAAAATTTATTTGAAACTTGTATCAGAAAACACATGGCAAATTATTAACAGTCAGAAAATTTTATAGATGATTTCTAAGTGCAACGTTGTTTCTGTGATCGTTTGTGTTTGTAACAAAAAAAGTCGATTGTTTTTCAATAAATAAGAATTTTAAATAGAGCGATTAGAAAACCAGTAAGCAATCGCATCTGATGTCAAACATAATCAATGATGGAACATTGAATATAAAATAAACTTCGGACTACAAACATTTCGATGCAAACAGGTCAGCCGGGCGGAAACGGAGATTGCGGGTTCGATTCCGAATGTATCGACGATTACTCGAAACTATACTGATTACTAAAATCATTAGTGACCGTGGTACATAAATTAAAAGCTTTCTTGTGTTTAACAAAAAACGGGTAAGTGGATTCACGAGTTGAAGGTAACAGTATAGGTTCCGTAGAGTTTTTTGCATTTAAACATCCTCAAAGCTTGTAACGTTAATTTTGTTAAACATTAATACTAATGTCAATATGTCACATTTGTGAACACTTTAGAAATCATGTTATAAATATACGATGCGGCTAGCAGCAATCACTAATTTGATTCCCTTTTGTACCTATACGCTCACAGTCATGATAAACATGGCCTTTAGGTCTTGTTACCTCAGGCTCTGTCTAAGTAAAGGATAAAGACGTGATCTATCCATGTATTAGCATCTAATCTTCAGTTTAAATCTTAGAGTTTTTACGGCGAATTAATTAGGAAAAGTAGATTAGTGATAAGCTTGTACAATTTTGAATTTGAATAATTTTAAACGCTCAAAATTCGACAATAATTTGTTACGTTCTGCCGTGGAGAGTGAGGCCCATTTAGACACATGCAAGAATTGTACGTCATTTCAGTTACATTGCGAAGTTTGATAGATCGGTTGAATTCGGTGTACCCCGGCAACCCGCAATGCAATGACACTTGCATGCAATTCTTACATGTGTCTATCGGTAAAATCACTCTAACCTTCTAAGCTGGCATCGCTGCAGATGATCCTTTTGTTATTATGGTTGTCCATGAGTGATGGTGCTCACTTACTATCGAGACCCGATGTCATCAATACGAGAATTGTCGGTGACAAGTGACAATTCTCTTTGCATTAACTCGACGAGAATGTACGCCGATTGGCTTCGTATTGAACACGCATTGCATTTCAAATTGTCGATTATCACCGACAATTGTCAAGTGGGTGAAATAGGGACCCACTTGTTTGTTTGTCAGATTTTTTCAATAAAAAAATCTAAATTAGAAGTGCATTTGTAAAAATAACGTAAAATTTATAAAATGGGACCCCAAAATCAAGACTAAAATGAAATCGTTACGGTGATTTCACGTCGGAACTCGTCGTTTTTATTTCAACTATAAAATCGTTTAAAATGTCAAAGTCCATTATAAAGACGTTGATACGGAGTTATGCGTTTTCAAGCAATCGTATAATTACCGGTAATACTTCGACGGTAAGGCTGTTTGTCCACCGCCGCCGTCACCGTCACGTCACCGAGAACGAGATGACGGCGCCGAAGTAGCGGTACATACATTTACTTAAGCCGCGTGTCCACCGCACATCCGTCACCCGAGCGCCGTCATCCCGGCCGCCGAAATTGCGAGTAGATCGGCGTGACCGCTAGAACGTGGCCCGAGATTTTGACGGGCCGATGTGCCGGCAATACAAAACACGTATGAACTTGTCCACACACTGCCGTCGCCGTCGCACCGTACACGAGCTCAGTTCAGTTGTCTGTCATCAATTATCATAATGATATCATTGTAATAAAAATGGCCAAAAAATTTAATTACGATATTTATTCATTAATAGAAGTTATAGAAAGTAAAGAATGTTTGTGGGATAAAACAAACTAAACCATCGGTCGCGGTGGACAAACGATCGCCGTCACGTCATATTAAACTCGGCCCGAAATAATCTCGTTCTCGGCGACGGCCCGGTGACGGCGGCGGTGGACAAACAGCCTTAATCTTATGTAACTTTTGTAAATTATTTTTACTGGTATGTAAGTCTGTACTTGCTTAGTGTTTGGATGACACTTGACATTGAACGCTATTTTGAAAGCAATATTTTATTTTTCAAAAATAACAAAATTACTTACTATTTTTTTTCAAAAATATGTGCTAAAAATAATATTACAATAAATAGGTACATGCCTAGGATTTTTTTTCTATCAGCTACTTCTTTTAAAATACCTATTATTATGAATCCAATTCTTCACGTTAATGCATAGCGGCGTAGCGTCAAGTATATCAGAAGGCAAGCCGAAGGGAATTTAACTAGCCTTTTCCTCTAATTCTGCACAATAAAAGTGCCCAACTTTAAAATAGGCAAGCCAGTAGGAATCTAGTTCTATGGACGCCACGCCAATGATGCATAGTAACAATTTATATTGTATAAAACTTTTTGTTATCGACAATAGTCAATGTAAACACAGTAAACACGTTTTGCTCTACAATCAAAGCAACTTAGGCCGTTTAGCTAAGTTTTGTTACCGTACAAATTTCCATAATTCCCATAACTTAAGTGGAAGTCAGTCTTTAACTGGCAAGTATTCACACGCATCGCTCAATATCCGGTGAAGTCGAAACACGATAGAGTGATGTACAGATTGGTGGAATGAAATGTCGCTATTAATTTCACTAGGACAGGTATTTGGGTACAACATAGAATTCCATTATTTTAAGGCATTTTTAAGTTTTTTTTTGCTTGAAATTGGAAAACAGAAAACCATAAAAAAAACTGTAAATTTATCACAGCAGCAAACAAAGTATACGCCGTTCCCTAAAACCAATTGTAAGTTTTTTTTTCTAAAAAGTGGTGCTCAAACTATTTGTAACCAATGGCTATTGTTAGTTGTAATTCAGCCAATTATTGTGAGCTATGTTATTGTTTTCTAAAACTCCATTATTGAAATGGCCACTTATTACATAAACATCTGAGGTTTCAATAGTGGCTCAATTTGTAAAATCTTAGTGTAAAACTTAAAATAAATTATGAATACTTAATTAAAAAAAACACTTTCTGAAAATACATCATACCGAATATCTACAACAAATAAAACACATGATTGCTGTAGAAAACGTATTAGTAAAGATTGTTTGTGGCATGTTAAATTATTGGAAACAGTTTTTTTAATGATAATTAACAGGTTCAATGTTTTCGCCCATAAGCCTCAATTCGCACATCGGCCGATCGAAAAATGATGATCGCAAAACACTCTCTCGAAAAACTTAAATAAAACGTTATAATCGAATTTGTCTCAAGTGACTGATATCCTATCTCAGTTCACATAGTGATGTATATCACCGTTACTGTACGATGCCAGAACGTGGTATCGCTATTAGAGTATTACGGTAAACACCAAAATCTCACGTTTGTTCACAACTTCCGATAATAAACTGAAGGAAGTCAGTTTTTAATTGACGTTTTATTGGATCTGGCCATGATTTTGTGTGGTGTTATATTTATATTTGATAATGATAATCATAAGAGGAAACGCTGATTAGATAGCTAGTTTTAATAACGCTGTAGGCGTGGAGAAGAACGACTAATTTGTAAGTTTCGGAGCATTCCCTAATAAGGTAGCCGACGAAGTTTTAATTTTTAATCAATGCAGATTTCTTATGTGTGATCTTTTTTGATCTCAGCCTCTTTACATAACTTGAATAAAAAAAACATTTCTGCAGCAAGAGACGGTATCAATAATATGCCAAAGTTTCTATTAAAAATGCCTAGGTAGCAAAAGGCTCATTAATATTTTTTCGCACTGCCATTGCTTTCGGAAATACATTCAGAAAGACATCCCAGACAGTCATAGCCAAGAAGAACACACCGCAATTAACTTTGGTAGACATTGCTAGATTTAAGAACCACATAATTTAAGGTATTGGAGGGCTTCGTACAGCGTTGCGTTAGTCCGTATAATATAATCCGTGATAGCCAACGCTACTCAAATAAATGTTCAGACATCAACCACTAATATCCATATATGTACTAGCTATAGTACTACATTACAACCAAATAAAAAGACCAAGCCGCGATCCACAAATTTTTCATTTCTCGCTGACAGCTGCCTTTTTTTTTGGTGCTGCGGTGGGCAATGGACTAGCGCCTATGAGCCACCGTCAGCCAATAAGGATTATATTTTTAAAAAAGTTGCAAATTTCTTTAGTCTACCCGTGATCTTAACACATGCAACGGCGTCGAAATATCTTCTGCTATTTAAAGGTAATCGCGGACTATAATATCCTGTTTATAACATTTATAATAAATTAGTTATTTCCCGTGATTTTTTACAAACTGTTATTACTTATTGAATGTTAATTTCTTCCATGCCGGTCTGGGAGTAAAGAAAAACCAGAGAATTTACCAGTTGCTTCTCTTCCCGCGCAGGTAAAAGCCCATCGAGGGAATGGGCGAAAGTCTTAGGAATCATATAGGCGATGCGACTAGCAAACCATCACTATTTTGATTTCCCTTACCTATACGCCCTTAATCACGCTAAACGTGGCCTTGTTTTAAAACCTTAGGCTCTGTCTACCCCGTAAGGGATAAAGAAGTGATATGTGTATGTTTAATTAATTCTTATCATCTAGCTAGATGAACCACTGTGATCATATGTATCAAGTAAAATGCAAAATATGTCTAGTTCTTTCATTGCTTCAAAGATCGCGTGCATTTTGAGAAATCCTTCGTGCGTGAGTCCGACTCGCACTTGGCCGGTACTTAAATTACCTTAAATATTACTTTAAATTTATTCTCCCTTCCGTAATACACGGAAAAACTCCTTAAACTCCCAAATTTTATTATCAAGATACATCTAAACAAATTTTATTACGCATACATTTATAAACTTGGCGCCATAGCTAAACGTCGTAATAACCTAGTTTCGTTCGAACCATCGTTAACTTAAACTAATGCGCGATAAGGTTCATTGTCACTCAATAAAGAAATGACATAGTTCAATAAAGAACTGGATTTTAAAGTTACTACTGATGTCTTTAACGGTAGGTGACAAAGTGTAGATGATAACATCGAGATGTAAGTCGCTTCCGTGGTCAAAGGAAATATTAATATAGTTAAATAGTATTAATAATATATAATGGGTCTAATGGGCTAAGATGATCGAGTTTGAGGCAGTTTGTCAACAAACGTTTCCTTTCTTGAGCAAGTTTGAATAACGATTGTTGGTTTCTTGTTGCATGTGGGAATCAGTTTTGGAAACACGTTTCGAGTTCAGCTTGTTAAAATAGCGCTGATAAATTGATCTACATTTTAATAAATACCGAAACTTTATAATGGTCTCGAAAATACGCGTCGGCCAGAGTGACGCGAAGCATTTTTTGTATTTCAAATTCGAGTAATTTATCGAAGCGGGCTCTATTTTGCGGAGGTCCATAATATTGCGGTCTAGGGTTAGCGAAGTATAAATAATTGTTTTATTAATAGACCCCGACTGCATTGATAAAATACTAAACTCATTCTTCGTAGCCGCTGCACTAAGAGCCTATATTAATAAAGATAAGAAAATAAACGACACTCTTAAACATTTACTAAACAACCCTTGAATTATCGTGGTTCTAGTTGTAATTAACTTACGTCCTTTATCCATTCAACAAATTCTAATTACGCTGCTTGCTCCAACTGCTAATCTCTTTAACCATAAAGCCATTTACGACGCATTTGATGTCGTTATAAAAAAATATATAACTGCCAATAAAACATTACAAGCGCATAAACCATTGAAAAATTAGCTCCGTAACAAATTTCCCACTTCCGAAGTTCTCAGGCCCCAAAGTTGGTCAACAAAAAAAGAACCTAAGTAACTTTGATTAATAAGCGTTTGCATACGCATACCCGCTAGGTGGCTAATGCATTTGACCTCCCATCCACGGGTGTTAGCGCTTGAACTATGCTCCTAATACTCACTCACAAATCACCCGCCAAACGATTCCCATCAGCCTATGTGATGTGGTCACGATAATCAATCATAACCAGCATTTTCAATAGCCACATCATCCATTGCTGCAGTGTGAGAAGGTACACCAAGTAGGAAGTGTAGGGAAGACGCAAGGGATAACTAAGTAAAATTCTATCGGTTCAACGTGCAGGTTTCGAGTAAAGGAAATAGTGTGATGTATAGACATACGTCAGCCATCAAATCGTTATAACTATAAACACTAGTTTCGCAATTAACGGACTATATTTGAATAAATTTACGTCAATTTTCAATAGCAACACCATAAATCTAATTATCAAATGGATTATTATGTGAATACATCAAATGATACAGTGCCAATAAAATAAATAACGCTACAGATGATGGATCAAAATAATATGAAAGTTAATGATGGGAATTTGGTTAATGTTAATTTGGTTTTTATGATGCGAAATCTGTTTCTATGACAGATTAACGGTTTACATGAATCGTTTAGGTCCTAAGTACTTTACTAAAAACCTACAAGTACAGTCGACGGCATTAATATTGATACAGCCTGCCTTATTGTTTGTGGCATAAAGGTTTATTTATACTTTTGACGTCTTTGACTGTACGTGCCTACCTTAAGAAAAGAGTTTAATTCATTTTAAAGTTTGATAAAATTATGTTTCTTAGACGCACAACGCCTTGCTTATCAATTCCTAGACACAAGTCCAAAAGAAAATACGATGGTTTCATCGAAAATTCAATACGCAAATAAAGACAAGCTATTGACAAATATATAAGTCAAAACAACACCGACTTCGAAACTTGAACTTAATCTTCCACGATATTGATAAGATTAATCAGCAATAAAAACTAAAAGCCACATTAAAATCCAAGACACCGGTAGCGGACTCGCTCAGGAACCGTAAAATTGTCAATCGCGACAAAATCGATCTGATTAAAAAAAACTAGATGTCTATGGAACTTATGCCGGTTTCCCATGACATAATTATACATTTATGGTGTGAACCACAACTACGGAAGTCTTAGTTGTTTCTAAACTGATTAACATAAATTACTGGCCAGTAATTTATTGGTCCAGTTTTGCATTTTTCTTTTTTTTTTGTGATGCGGTCAAAATATTGGTTCGGACCCATATGTCTTGGCTGGGCGGGTTATCGACCTAACAATTGCTTCCGTTGACTGTGAGAACTAGCATTGAACTATGATTTAAGATCGTGTATGAAAACTTGGCCAATAACTCTTAAAATAAAGTGACCAACGTGCATACAGAGTCTCATTCATTTCAATAATTCAGAATGCATTTTTATTCCAATACTCAAGAGTCAAGGACGTACCGAATGTAAAGGATACAAGGAGGTTTGTTGACACAAGGTTGCATGCATGGTATTGCAACGACCTTTAGCATTGATTAAAATAAAATACAAAAAATCCTGAAATTCTTTATATGATTAAGTATTTTTTGGGCGTATAGGCGGAAAGAGGAATCAAAATAGTGGGTTGCTAGTCGCATCGCCTAGATCATTATTCCTAAGTTTTTTTTATTCCCATATTTTTCATAGCTATAATTATAATATAATAGACTAGCTGCGCTGCCCGCGACTTCGTCTGCAAAAAAATAGTTTTTCGCTATCCAAATAGCCTATGTATCTAATCTAGGGTATCAGCTATATCCATTCCAAATTGTATCCAAATCCATTCAGTAGATTTTATGTGGAAGAGTAACAACATCCATCCATCCATACTTATAAACGCCATCCATCCACGGAGATTTATCAACATCTTTAGCGGCATAGTAATAAGAACAACGGTGGGTGTCGTTGTGAACGGCACCCACTATACAGGGTGAGAGCATTCGTTGATATCGGAGACTGTAACCAAAGAAGTCACGGTCAACTTCGCAAGGCTTTCCCATGCCTTCTCTGAGGTATGTCAGTACGTGATGCGCTTAAGTGGCTAGAGAACATTTCATAAAGTATCTATGACGGTTAATAATAGTCCAGTGTGACCAACTCATCATGAGAATAGTATGGGAAACGTTGAAGTAATGTCAGAGAAATAAGTTTGTATTTAAAAATATTTTTGTGACAATCTTTTTCCTTGCAAACAAACCACAGTGTACAACCTAATTCTAATTACCTGAGTAATCTAACCACTGAAAATATTTAAAGATTTGCTAAATTTCATACGGGCAACTTACATTATTTAAAGCACACAAAAATAATAATAATGAAAATGTTTAAATTTTTACTTATCTAAAATACCTACAACATGAAAGTATAAAATGTAGGATCTGCAACCTCTTGGAGCAATGAAAAAACATTTAAGTCAGTATAATAAATAAAGACAATTATTTTCAAACAGACTATACTAAAACAAAAACTAGTTCTAATTATAAAACTATAAAGTAAATATTTCATCAAAATATTCCGGCACAGGCATAGACCCCAAGACGCTGGCTGCATTACCTCTCTGAACTGCTATTCCTAACCTTTGAGAGAGACTAACGCCAGCCCTAGGGTCACCTGTGGCCAGTACTAAACGTGTCGAAAGCTCTTTTGGTTTTTTTTTTGTGTCCGCCGACCAAGCCCCCATGAAATGTACATGAAAGTTAAAAAAAACTTTCGACCCTTAATTTTTTGTTAATGCTTAAACGAGGTTTACTACACGGGTTTCGTACTATTTATCTATCCTTTGCTATAAGACAAAGGTTTTTTTCTGCTTACGTTCATTCACTACGAAGATGCCCTTTTTTTCCGCAATTCTGTCGACCCATTCACGCAACCTGACATTATAACGCATTAGTACAACCTTTTTTAACAAACCGCATGTCAATATTCCCTTTGCCTTTTTACAACAAAAAAGCATTCGAATTCGCACCGAACCATAATGTTCGTTTTTATGGTTTTAATATAATTTCGCTAACGATGTGAGCTATCGTTCGTTTCCGGTTTTTTTAGAAAAAAAAAATTTCGATAGTGTGACTTTTGTGGGATTGCCCATATGTTATCCATTGATAGGAATCATTGATAACGAATACGATTTTGCTCAAAACAAGGTAATTTTCTTTAGCGTTCAACTTTGCTTGATTCTCCTATATATTAAATTTACCTGCGTTGTTTTGGACGACAGAGATCGCGTTTATACAAAGGAATTAAAAAAAATATTCCTGATTCACTGTGAAATATTTTCACAGTAAATAAATCATAGTGACCGTACATGGAATTGCAAGCAAAATCTTTGTGATGTTTACTGTGAAAACGTTCTACGGCGAGTCACGAATCAATTTGTTCCATAGTACTTTACTTCATAAAACACTAACTGCTGCCCGCGACTTCGTCTGCAAAAAAATAGTTTTTCGCTATCCTGCGGGAGCTATGCAATTTTTCAGGATAAAAATAGCCTATGTGTTAATCTCGGGTGTCAGCTATCTCCGTTCCAAAATTTATGTAAATCCATTTAGTTGTTTTCACGTGAAAGAGTAACAAACATCCATCCATCCATACTTACAAACTTTCGCGTTTATTATATTAGTAGAATTATAAAAAACAGACTTAATAAAGAAAACTTTATAAACACGCTCTTGTTACTCTGTAGTCATTGAGCCATTGTACAGTTTAAGGCTGTTCAATTTCATTTTCTAGTGAAGACACCATTTAAATAAATCGAGACACAACACATAAGTGCCTTACCTTTAACCAACGGTTATTTTACCAATGACTTGTACACAAATCACAATTTCAATAGTGCAACTACAAATTGGTTTCCTACAAACAATAATATTTTATGGCAAAGCGAGATAAGGGAACGCACATAACTTTGCCGGACTAACTAACTGGTTCAACCGGTCGAGATCGGTGTTAAGTTTAATTATAACAATAGAATTGCACGACTGCAATCCCCATTGGGGTAGCTATTGAATGCCATTGCAAAAATGCTAAATCTTCCATGCTGGTCTGGGGGTAATGAACAAACATAAAATTTACCAGTTGATTCTCTTCTCGCGCAGATGGTTAACGCCCATCGAGGGAATGAACGAAAGTCTTAGGATGTTATAAGCGATGCGTTTAGCAACCCATCACTATTTTGATTTCCCATTCCACACTGGACCATTGTACGCGTACAAGTCACTCTTAACGCCTCTATAACTTGGTCTATAGGTTTTGTTACATTAGGCTCCGTCTACCCCGTAGGTAAGGGATAAAGACGTGATATATGTTTGTATGTATGTAATAACTTGCTTCTACCGACGCATAAGACACAATATGAAACAAATTCGTAAAGCAAGCATTCCAAAATCAATCATTTATGATTCAAAAAACATTCCTATTTTAAAATCTTTCCGTATACGATGATGTCTGCATTTGGTCAGTCTATCGATCATTTTGAGGAGATTAGAATTTCATTATCATCAATTACTGTTTTTTATAGCTTACGCGTATTAGTCATATTACGAGGTATTAATTGGTTAGATAGAATTTATAACGCTTTTAAAATACCTTTAAATAGCTTAGTTCTCGGATTAAGATATTTTTTTTAATTTATTTTAGTTTATAATTTCATTTTTTCATTAGCTTTAAGCGTGTTTCAATAAAACTGTTTGTTTAATATAATTCCGATTTTTAAAATGTTACCTTATTAACGTCTTATTCGAAAAAAGTGCAGAATTTCCATGTGATGCTAACAAACTTGAAAACAAAAGCTAGAGTGAAACATTTCCAAAATATCGATACTACAGTGAAGACAGTTAAATTTTCACAGACAATTTTTGAACATTTTAAAAATTCAATGGAATGCATAAATACGGGAAGCTTATCACAGCATCCGCTTGAAAAGAAGCAATGGGATTCCAAAACACGCTAGCAAACCTCAAATTTGGAAACCGGACAAATTATAAAAATGCTCAAAGCGTTAGCGTTCATGTTTTATTTATGGTGCAGCTATTGTAAATTTAAATCTTGTTTAGGCCGTCAGTTGAAATCGGAACAGCGGACTTAACTTTGTTACAACGCCGAGTGATAAAAAG
The DNA here is from genome assembly GCA_932294345.1 of Pandemis cinnamomeana. Classification (NCBI taxonomy): domain Eukaryota; kingdom Metazoa; phylum Arthropoda; class Insecta; order Lepidoptera; family Tortricidae; genus Pandemis; species Pandemis cinnamomeana. Next base: position 11,830,595 of record OW028710.1, on the reverse strand, counting down.
TAGCAGTCATTTTGTGTACAATTTAAACGGCATAAAAAGGCGGCTATAAAAAGATGTCTATGTTTTTGGACTTTCTTCTAATTTGTGGGAATTAAAAAAGGAATGCGATGAACTGAAATGGTACAAAACAATTGAAGACGTCAGAGTGAAGTGTGGCTCGCGCAGCACCTGCCACCACAATTACCTATATTTTGTGTCAAATTTATCATTTAGCGTAGTTTAGTTTAGAATTAGGCGAGGCGTTACTTTGCGGAGATCCATTTCAATTAAACATTTACCTTGCTACTCCGAAAAAGATGTGTAAAAGGTGATGTTTTAAAGGTGAGTAGCGGAGTAGAAAGGTAAATGTTTTTTTTTGGTTCACTCCTGTTATTGTTGAATATTGTTTTTTTTAATACTTTCTAATTACAAAAGCGTAGCATTAATTGTTGTTACTTTATTTAAGCTACGGATCCATTCAGCGACCCAAAAAATTACTTTACGCTTTCATACGACGTATTAACGTATACGTTTTATCATACATTTTAAGTGACTATATGAACTTTATGAACAATAGGTGATTATCGTCCTTTGAAGAAAGTCAAAAGCGCAGCGTGTGCGCATTGTATTTGCGCGATCTTTCAAAAGGCCATGAATCGCCTATCGATTTTTCAATTAAGAATCGATTCCGAATAATACGATCGGTTAACAAGGAACCATCTGTTTTCGATTAATTAAATTTCTAAAAATAAAAGCGACGGGTCGCTCAAGTGAAATGTTTAATGTGATTTGTGAATGATATAAGTGTGTAATTGATTGGGCGTGCATCAAATTGATGGTCCGTGTAAACGTGTAAGAATAATTTAATTGATTGATATACATTTGTCGGTAATATTTTTAATTAAAGGGTCACTTTACGGTTTGCATAAAATGTATGTGTGCTTTGTAGTGATAAATTGACGAAAACGAATAAGATTTACGGTACAAAAATATAATTTTACCTTGTTTCTTACTTGGTGCCTTAAATTCAGTTCCTATAATGTCATCAAAGATGGCGCTGCGTGCTGCATACGAAATTGGTGTGGCTTTTTTTCGACAAATCTTCATAACTTTTATTAGTTTCTACTATTCGGGTCGGAGACAAATCCAACAAATTCTTAATTCATAAATGGTGTAAATAACTCGACTTTGTTTTATGCATAAACATAGAAAACAGATGTAGTAAGGTGACTACATTGGTTTAACAACTGAGAACATTTCACCAGTTTTTTAATCAAACGTCAAAATAACTTTTTAATTGATAAGTGCAAATCAATAGATTCAAGCCGCGAGGTGCTCGCTTTGAATAAACACGCTAAGATATTGGTTCAATCACGACCGGGTACGGAATGGGATAACGGAACGAAGTAGTTTATGCTGCTGTGGAATACTACTGACGATGTCCACTTCTAGCATAGAGATATTATCCGATAGAGTGCCGATATGGGGGCACATACTTCTAATAACGTTAAGGATTAATTATTTATGAATGACAACAGTGATGAACTTCAAGAACTATTCTATTATAAGTAACAGTTTTGTAACGCGGCAGAATAATTACGTGTCGGTTTATTATAAGATTCCAATACTTATAAAAAGTCCGTGTAAATGATAATTCATTTTTCTTCTCAATACCTAAACATAAGGACATATTTCTTTTAATGATGGGTCTAGAGAGAAGATGAATCTAGCTGGTTTTTATTGAACTTGAATGTAAAACGATACACATGATTAAAATTGCAAAACTTACTTTGATAATTAACTTTCTTAAGTACATACCTACAAAAAAGCTATTTTTGACAAAACAAATGCAACCTTTTCTCATTTAAAGTTAAGTTACATAATCATAACCTTACTTTAAAATAGTACTACACTTAAGGCGATCCCATAAAACACGTACTACTTATACGCACAAGAAACTTATGAATGTCCGAAGTGCCGATTGCTTATTCAAATCTTTTGTCCCCCGGCTAGGTGAAACTGCTGGTTGGCTTAATACAACATTAACCAAGATTAAAATGATAAAATTTATATCCAGGTATAAATTATTGGTAAAATAAAATTTCCGTTATAGGTACTCGTAAAACACCAAGACAACAACTATAAGTTGCCACTGGGTATTACTTTTCATTATGATATAATTAGGTATTATATTAGCAAATCAGTAAAAATATAATTATTATTCACCATTGCAGTTACATTATTTGCGACACGCAACAGTTTTGAGTTGAATATACTCACAACTACGTATTTATATAAAAAATATAGCTGATTAGTTGATATATAATCATGTTTTCAGAACCGCTAGGAACATAAATATATTTTGTTTCAAGTTTAACGGAATGTTATTATATATTACAAAAAATATGATAATATATTAGGTGTTTTATAAAACCACTGCTATCGAGGTTCCAAAAAGTCATAAGTTTTTTTTTAATAGATTCGTATCCTTTTAAATTAAGTAAAGTATTCGGCATCTTGAGACGCGTGTGCTTGCTACCGCGCACGAAAAAGGAATGACGATAGAGCTGCGCACTAATCTTAAAGGAAATGGAAGTAAAAAAGATACTTTTTAATTTGTGCGAAGGTATTGTAGGTTAAAGGGACTGACCTTGTTATATTATATCGAAGAATGAAGCGACGAAATATTATTACATATGCATTACCCATCACGTAATCAATTGGTGTACCGCATAGCACCATCCACATGAATATTATGGACGGCCACTTGCACCGCTTCTGGGTCTTTTTCGCATAACGCTTTCCATTTTGAAAGCAAGCCATAAACTTGTAATGATGTGTTTTGTATTATGTTAATATTGACTTATTTATGGTCCTGTTTTTATGCGATCTGACTTTGTTCGGCGGCGAAGTAAATGTAACAAGGCGAGTGATGTTCATCAAAAGAAGTGGAATAAATGATGATCTGTTGAATGTTTTTTCGAGAGGATGGTTGGTTTTATTTTATTTTCTGACATACTTGACAAGACCTGATAGCCTAGTCTATAGAGACCCCGGGTTCATGTTTCGGTAGGGCAGCCACTTGTACGAATTGATAAATAATATAATGAATGTTAGCACCCGAGTCAGGATGCCAATTACGTCATGCATTTGTTTAAGTATGTGTATATAAAAGTATGTTTATTTTGTTACCTAATCAAAGCAGCAACATTTGCTCTCATCGTACCTGTATGTAGTTTTAAAGCAAACTGGTTTGAGACGTATTTTGTGACCGAAAACTTACACTCTGCATACTTTAGATACTTCAGTTGTTTCGATTCGATAGAAAATGTAATTCAAAGTCTGTTTAAGTTAAAGATCAACGTCGTTAAATATTGTGTTAATTTCTATATGTGGCATCTTAAACAAGCTGTACTCCCATTACATTTTTATATCAATCTCCCTCTAGAACTCACGACAAAATATATTCATATTCAAATAAATCACTTTTGAACGTTCCGTGATTCATCAATTAAACGGTTGCTGGTAATTACTGGGAACTGATTATGAGCGCTTTTAATTATAGACCAATATGAATTTTAAATGAGAATTTGTTACGATGTATATTTGTACTGGTTAGTTCGGCGTCAGTTAACAGACATTTAGCGCGCTGTTACATTGCTTTTTTAATTGTAACAGAGTTAAATCTCGTTACGTTTCGATTGTGTTTGCGGGTGGTAGTGCCTTGTGATGGATCACTACCACCATTTTACTTCCTAAGCCTGCCTACAAGCAGCACAGTACTTGCGCTAGCTATGGTCCGGTAAGTAAAGTAGAATAGGCGTCGAAACTACCGACTTCTTCTGTTTATTAGGTACTATCAAATGTATCAAGAATTTCACTTCTTGATTTTTTATGTTTACTTTTACGGTAAAAATGAAGTAAAAATTTATCATTTGAAAAACAGCGCCTTCTCTTGTCCCTGGTGAGCAGTAATGTTCCACGGGAGTTTGTAATTGTGTCGTACAGACACATCATTCAAACAGATGACGCTTAGCGACGAAAAATCGCACAGTAACACGGTCACGTGACAGCTAGTAACAGGTAGAAAAATTCGAAGGCTTACCCACCTGCTATGGGTGGTGTAGGGGTATAGCACGCGTCACGAAATGACGAGGATCCAGGTTCGATTTCCGGTCATAGCTTTACTTTTCGGATTTTTCTGTGTCCTAATTTTCAGTGACGTTTAAAAAATGTATTTCTATTTTTATTAATTTGTTGGCTATTGAGAGTTATACAATCACACCTCTTTTCCATAAGGGGAGTCAGAGACTACTTTGTCGCACTTGCTATGATCCTGACATAACCTATGTGAGGGCATACGTAATGAGTTTATAATAGTTAACGCGTCATGTAGACAGCATGGTTTTGTCGTGGATAGAAAGCATCCATCCTGTTCTTACTCACTGATTAGATAGAGACATTATCAATGCTTTACATCTGATCGTCACTATACCTAACATCATATGCTCACTTAGATCAGCTCGTTACCGCTTACAGCATATGAAATGTGGTTACAAAAACGAATTTCACCAGCCACAAAAGAACAAAGCCTACTTAAATGATCGCGTCACAGAATTACGTGTCGTCAAAATATTTTAGGAAATGAACGCTGGCGTAATTCTTGTGATGCGAAACAAAAGCAAAGCGTGCGAAAACTTAGACAATTTCACTGCATAGATGAGGATGAAAATGAAGCTATTATGAGGGAACGATGACATGTGTGGGCGCATGAACTTAGATCTGATCAAGATTGCGATGACACGCTTTAATTGTTTTAAACTTAGAGGTGTAGTTGACAGCGTTCGGTACAAGATGAATGGATACGTGCTGCCTTATATTATCAGGGTTTTTGTTTGTGCTTGTTAGAAATCCTAACTTATAATTATAAATGTGATAATATGTTTCACGGGTAACTTACTCAATTGATCGTAAAAAAAAATAACTTGACACCCTGCTGCCAAGGATAGTTTTATCTCGAAAAATAGTGTAACTCCCGCGGGCGAGCAATAAGCATATTCTCCGCGACGTAGCGGATAACAGCTAGCTACAAAATAAAACATGTCGATGTCTAAATACTCAGACAGACGGGCGAGTAAGTTCGCGTACTTACGGCTCGACGACTTTACTTCGCTTGTACTTTACTCTAAAAGTAAGCGTACTTAGACTGAAACACAAGCGAGTAATGACTTCGAGCCGTGAGTATGCGAACTTACTCGCCCTTCTGTCTGGGTCTTAACAAAAATTTAATGAAAATCGCTTACAGTACTAAGGGCTCCTACCCATTAGAAAAATGTATCCCATACTGTATCATCATCACCTCCACCCTATACACGTCCCACTGCTGGGCACAGGCATCTTCTCAAAATGAGAAGGTCTTGGGCTATAGTTCCCAAGCCCGTGTGGATTGGGAACTTTACACACACCATTGAATTACTTCGCTGATGTGTGCAGGTTCCGCGATGTTTTCCTTCACCGTAAAGCTCATGGTAAATTTGAGATGTAATATCGCACGAAAAACTGAGAGGCCCAAACCACGGCTCCCGTACTGTATGTAGATATGAAATAGAAGTACAGATGTTTGAACGGCATCTGAATGAGGCTAGTTTTCTCAAGAGCTACTCATAATTTTATAGAGCAAAAAGCAAACAATACTACATAACGTCTGCACATTCGCTCTTCATAAGTTCCATGCAAACATAGCTTCCGTCACCTAAACAATATGGTCATAAAAACTCTTTCCATACAAGTTCACTGTCCAATACAATCGAGGAAAAACCTCATGTGACGCAATCCATGCAAGGTGAAACACCTAATTATCTCATAGCGAAGAATGAACTTTCGCTTTTGTGTTAAAACAATGCGATTTGCACTCTCTACTGCTGTAACTTATACTGTTTTTACACAGCGTATTATGCGTAGGCGAACTTTGATAATTTAATTATAATGATAGCGACAGATGACGGCGCTTCCATTAATTCTGAAGAGATCAGCCAACGGATTTTGTGAGTATTTAAAACAACAGGTGTATGTTGATGACATGATGACTTATGAGTGTTTTATGATCGACATGATTTGTTTAGACAACTTAAGTTTGCTACAAGCAAAGCAGCAGTAAGTAAGTAAGTAAACTCTTTATTGTGCAAAATAAACAAGACAAATACAATTGACAAACACTATCTGTCTGTATGGTGTGTCTATGTGGTGTCTATGGGCAGTGGTGATCACTTACCATCAGGTGACCCACTTGCTCGTTTGCCTTCCTATTCATATAAAAAAAAACTGAGATACATGCACAAAGGCGGACTTATCTCTTTAAGGGATCTCTTCCAGTCAACCTTCGAGTGGATGAAAGGAGTATTATATTAGGGATGAACGTGTGAGTTTGTATATTGTGTACTAGCTGTTGCCCGTGGCTTCGCCCCGTTTCTTATATATTATTTCTTCAGAAATTTGTTTCTGAAGAATCTTTTCCTGACAATAAGATCCAGCTATTCACGCTTGATGCTGTGACCAAGAGACATAGGGATACGTCTTTATGTGTGTACTAGCTTCTGCCCGCGACTTCGTCTGCGGAGAATAATACATAATAAAACTTCCTCTTGAATTACTCTATTAAAAAAAAACGCAGCAAAATCCTTGCGTAGTTTTGAAGATCTAAGCATACATAGGGACAGACAGTGGAAAGCGACTTTGTTTTATACTGTGTAGTATATTACCTAAAATGTTTAACCGAAGCTTGTTATGAAAGGAATGGCTTCCTAACTAATGTTACAAAAGCGAATGTACCTAACTTAATTAATTTGTTTTTGAAGTTAAAACTTCTTTAGCGGCGTTGTGCACTTTTTTTGGGATGTGTAAAAAATGTTAAACTCGCGTCAGGTCACGTGACACTGATGTATTAAACGCTTAAAAAAAGTCGCTAACATAGTCCCAAAAGTCACTAGATCTAGCGACATAATCGTTAAGCTGGCAACACTGCAAGCAACAGGAAGTTATCATTTCTGACTGCTTTATCAACGAATAGCTCAAACCGTGGGTCCCTAATGATGTAAATAAGAAGAAGTTTTTTGGGAACTTTCAAGGCATAAGAAATTCTTACGGAGCTTAAATCGCGCGCGAGATTAATGCCAGAATAAAATAATGTCGATACTTAATTGCAGTGCGAAAAGTATTTAATTGACCGAACCATTTTTTGCTGCGATTGCATTCTTACTTACAGGTACACAAACCCATAGAGCAAACAACCTAATAGAGTCAAAATGTCATAATAATTATATATTATAATTCAATGAAATAAAAAGCCAAGCCGAAATTGGCTTCAAACAGGCAACTTGAGGTGATCAAGCAGCTATGATCGATATGGATTAGTTAATTTTTAGTCGTTGTGTAGCATAGCTAATGAAACTCGGTTATTTTTTTAAAAAAAGCAGAAAGTAAATATTATGTGAACAAAATTATAATTGCTTTGTTCCATGTCGAAGATAAAGGAAGAACAATTGCGAAAAAAATGATATGTCGAAAAAGTCAGATGCGTTGCCGTCCTTTATAGTCCTTGTTACTCTAATTGGTTATTTCCTCTATGTACAAACCTAACCAAGGATATCGTACTATGATTAAGATTTTTTCATTCCATCAATGTCTAGTTGCCGCCCAGTTAACGTATCTATCCCAATTTATATTTCAACACAGCTAATACATTCTGCTCCAATAAAGATTGTATAAAGAATTATAAATGACCGTTGTCAAAATATCCAGTACAATAGTAATTAGGTTCTTGTGTGGAACAAAGTAGTGGTTACGAAGTGTAGCGCGTGTTGGCCGGACAAAAACGCTAAGAAACTGTGGCCCAATTCAGAAGATGTGGGCGGACATCGAGATATTATGAGACTAATCAGACTAAATTGTCTGTCTGAACTAGCCTAATTTAAAAAACGGGGACCATCACACAACTCCCCTCCCTCTCTCTATCGGTCTTTTACTTCTTCTGTCTCTCTTTACGTCCTTGTGTGGATGAATGTAGTCGTAAAGAAAAAACTCTGTGGCCCAATTCAGAAGATGTGGGCGGACATCGAGATAATTATGAGACTAATCAGACTAAATTATCTGTATGAACAAGCCTAATTTAAAGAACAGCGACCATCACACAACTCCCCCTCCCTCTCTCTTTATCTATCTCTTACTTCTTCTGTCTCTCTTTACGTTCTTGTGTGGATGAATGTAGTCATAAAAGCCAGATAACGTTAAGAAACTGTGTGGCCCGATTCAGAAGATGTGGGCAGATATCGAGATATTATGAGATTAATCAGGCTAATTTGACTGTTCGAACTAGCTTAATTTAAAAAAGCATGTATTAAAATAAACGCACACAATTCTCTTTCTCTTTCCCACTTCCTCACCTTGGTCGGACAATAACTCTAAAAACTGTGTGGCCCGATTAAGAAGTAGGCAGACTTGCAGATAGTTTTATTTTTAAATTATATTGAGTTATTAAAAGATTAATTAGACTAATTTGTCAGTTTGAACTTGCTTAATTTAAAAGGCTAAAAAGAAGTGTATTTAAGTGTACTAACTAGTCAGCACCTACTGATACAAGATTTTTTTGATTTCAAAGAGGACCCAGTATCGTTCTATGTTGACGACTTTGTTTACATTACGTCACGCCTCTATCCCACAGAGGTAGGCAGAGTCTACAATACAATTACTCTTTATTGAACACCACATATAAAAACCAAAACAGAAAAAAGGTATACAGAATATTACAAGGTAACAACAGGCGGCCTTATCGCTACAGAGCAATCTCCAGGCAACCAAAAGTCTACTTTGTTCTACTTGCTTGGATCCTGATATACCAGTTAAAAATATCAAAAAAAAATGATAATAAACTGATTTAATTTTTATTAATTCCTTAATCACATTACTGAACAGAACATGTGTAATTACACCCGATTTTTACAATTTTCACCGGCACAATGTTTGTGTTAAAATTAAAATGTATACATAGTTTTTTTTATCAATGCATCTAACAATGCCATACGTTGATCTAAATAATATACATGCGCACGCGGCGTCTGCCTACAAAGTTACGGTGAAAGTATTGTGCCTATCAAGTATGGTTTCCGGTTTAATACGGTTTTAGAGGAAGTCGCTGATTGGGAGTCGATTACGAGTAAGTTGTTATTAAACTAGTACGTTACGGCTCTGTACATGCAATGTTTATGTTTCTTCTCCAGTCTCTATATAACGCTGATTAAATACAAAAGCGACACATTTCAAAATCAGACACTGTTGCATTTGAAACCTTATAACGACCTACTTTTGTTTTTAGATGCAATGGCGAATGATTTTGGAATGCGTCCGTTTTGTATTTAATCAACGAAAGTCCTGTGCTGGGCACAGGCTTCCTCAGCTCAGAGAGATCCTGATCGAGCCTATGTTCGAATTCGAACCCACGACCCGCTTGGGACACCATAAGTAAAACCTATATATAGGCTATCAGAGTTTTTGTGGTACGTGAATGTTTTATATGAACCTATTTAAGTGTGCGTTTATCTATATAAGTAAGTTTATCCATTGCCTTTACCCATAGTACCTATAAATATTACTTAATTTTTGGTCCCGTGATAGGTACTTAATAGAATATAATAGAATATTTTATTATATTTAATAGAATGTACCAGTTGCTTCTCTTAAAAACCCAACGAGGGAATGGGCAAAAATCTTAGGAATCATGTTATAGGCGATGCGGTTAGCAACCTATCACTATTTTGATTCCCTTTTCCACCTATACGCCCACAATCACGCTAAACGTGGCCTTTAGGTCTTGTTTGCCTTGGGCTCTGTCTACTCCGTAAGGGATAAAGACGTGATTTCCAATTAAGTTGTTTTGTTATTAGTTTACAACTTAAGGAGTATACACACCGCCAGACCATGTTTTCATAAATTGCAAAACAACTTAAATAATCATGACTCTATGGGCAGATAATTTGACATTTACAATTTTGTTTTATTTTTATTACAAAAGTGACATTCAAAACCAGATGCGATTCCATGATCCAGTACAAAAGTTCCGATAAAAAGGTATAAGGCTGTTGTTGAAAATAATGGTCCATTTACAGCAAAGCTTTTACAATGGAAGTTTGTGGCGTGAGCTTATTTAGAAAACCAACGGGCGCGGAAAGCTCATTGCGGTTGCTTATGATCTAGTTTTTGTCCGTCCGTCTTAAACTCTCATCTCGTTGGTAACCAAGGACGGACGTGAGGGACCGGTAGCCACGGAGTATCGAACAGTGGAGATTACGGAATGTTAAGCAACAATTTCTAATAGCTACAATGTCAACGAATCGTTGAAGTCTACGTAAATCACATTGATGCTTAAAAAAATGCTGGACTATGTCATTGAATATATTCAATTATATATTTGCGTTGCGGTTCAAAAACGATTTTAAAGAAAATAAAGTTGGAACTAAGAGTGTGTCTAAAAAAAGGTATACTTGGATATAATTAACACGTCATTCTCGCGAGTCAGAGGACTCTTAAGCCATAGTCTTGAAGTCGGTTCTGTATTTAAATGGTTTGTGTTTTATTTTATTTTTTCCTTGCTGGTGGGTAAGAAAAATTAAAGAAGCTACCAGTTGCTTCTCTTCCCGCGCACATGGGAAAAATTCAAATTGGCAAAAATCTTAGGACTCATGTTATTTATTCCTCTTTCTACCTGTACACCCACAATCACGCTATACGTGGCATTTAGGTCTTGTTACTTCAGGCTCTGTCTACCTCGTACCTAAAAGATGAACACGTGATTAGTAAGCAATGTGCATGAATGTATGTTGTGTACTTTAGGGTACATGTCATCTTGTTAGCACCTCCACCGCCTTCAAACCTGCACTCAAATTTACTGAAATCACTGCGGTTTCCTACAGCATCTCTGTTTGTATTCGGTTGAAGCTTGTATAACGAGAGCCAAATAACATAGGAAGGGAATCATTACTTCGGAATTACGATGTTTACCAACGCCATAAGTACGGATTATCGGTAATGAGAAAGTAAAAGATTTTTTTGGGCCCAGCTACTGTCTTGTTAAAATGTTTCTATAATCAATGTGATTTGTTAGATTTGTGAAGAATCGTGGGAAATGTTGACGCTGCTGGCGATTGTTTGCTGTAAAGATGTAATTTAAAGGTGGATAAAACAAAAACAAAAATAATGTGCTAAATAAAATAAAATAAATAAATAAATATCTAGGGACAAATTACAGCAATTGACCCAGCCCCAAACTAAGCAAAGCTTGTACTATGGGTACCCGGTAACGGATAAACATACTTATAAAATGTAGATAAATACATACTTAAATACATACAACATCCAAGACTCGGGCACAAACATTCGTATTCATCATACAACTGTCTGTCCCACCGGGATTCGAACCCAGGACCTCTAGCTTCATAGTTAGGGTCACTAACTACTAGGCTATGCGGTCGTCGAATAAATAATAAGTGTAATGTAATTAAAAATACCTCAGTTCGGCTTCAATAGGCACTTGTTCGAAAGTATTCCAAGAAAAGTTAAGTACGTCAAATAAAAAATTGTTTTTCTAGGTCAGTTAAAATCTACTATAGTCATTTTATACGTTTTATAACCATTAGATACTGGCACAACAAATTCACACAGCAGATTAGATTAATACATTTCCAACCTAACATATGTATGTATGTATGTATGTAAACTCTTTATTGTGCAAAATAAACAAGACAAAATACAATTGACAAACACTGAGATACATGCACAAAGGCGGACTTATCCCTATCATATTATTCATATATTAATTATGTGTTATGATCTTGTCTTAGCTTTTCATTATGAAAAGACGTCAACGCGTGGTTCAAGTTTTTGATAAGCTTTCTTTCTTTTTTTAAAAAATAAACAAGCACACGTGTCACCTGATGGAAAGTGATCACCATTACTGTCACAGTTGCTTAGCTGGGTATCAGCAAGTCATTTTCATGATAGTTTCCGGACGGCCCTTGCGATTTCCAATTAAAAAAAAAAACAATTTGTACCCATTGCCTTGGTCCCAAACTAAGCAAAGCTTATACTAGCGGTACTAGGACAAGAAATAGGGTAGTAAATATACTCAAGAGAATATCTATGGCTGAGGTAAAATTTGCCTTAAAACCAGATACCTAGCTTGATTAATTAAAAATGTGCCAATCATCTACTTTTCCACCTAGTCATAAAAACTGTAACAAACAGATCTAATTGAATAAAATTAACTTCCTGCGCCTGCGCATTATGTTGTTAATCAACAGTTAGCCTTGCTAAACGGGCGTCACGGGCAGTTGCACTGTCTGTATGTCACAACCTGACGCTAAGACACGGAATGTTTGCTCATCCGACAAAAAACTAATATTTCAAAGACTTCCAGGTTACAAGTTTTATATTATTTTCAATCTATCTATCTAGTATCTCTACATCTAGTATCTAATAGAACAGTCATTTAATTTTTATCTCTACAATTTTACCTATTTTTAAATATAATGTAGAGACATCGCTTCGTCGGCCGTCCAAGCACAACTGCGTTAAAAACAGCTCTCAAGTCACATACATACATAAATCAACTCTTATTACCTTACGGGGTACTACAGAGCCTAAGGTAACAAGACCGTTTAGCATAATTGTGAGCGTATAGATAGAAAGGGGAATCAAAACAGTGATGGGTTGCTAGCATCGCCCATGATTCCTAATATTTTCGGGCATTCCCTCCAGGCTTTTACAATCTACGCGGAAAGATAATCAACTGGACATTCTGTTTTTTCTTTGCTTCCAGACCAACATGGAAAAGCGCTCCAATTGACTTTTAGTAAAGTAAAAGTAAAAAAGTCTTTACTTATAATATGCAAAAGGTTACAACATGTTTGCTCGGCAGCCTCCGCACTAGACTCAGGGCCTGTGTCGCGGAGACTAGAGACAGTTATAACAATAACGGCTCAACACAAAAATCTGAAATAATTTGTGTGTGTGTAGTATGTGAGTGTTAGTGGATTTAATTACAGGCTGTAAGAATATTTTCATTATAATTGGTGTTCCGGCACAATTTCTAGTGGTTGGTGATATACACGTATCAGTCTCTCGTATCGTCATCAGCATATCGCTGACATAGGCTTCTCCCGAGGAGTTCTATGGAGCCTGGTCTTCAGCTCTCTGCATCTAGTCACTGTCTACTGCCCTGCGCATTATCACTCCATCTCGCCGGAGACGCACACTACACCAAGACGTGGTCTCCACTGCAACTCGTCTACCCCGGTCATAGGTTCTATGAATAACCAGCCAACTGCTACTTACGTTTGCTAATCCTGTAAATCTATGTCGGGAACCTTGGTTCTAGGACGCATTACCTAATTTCTGATTCGATTGATTTCCTAAGCGCTATGCGACCTAAAACTTGTCTAGTCTCACTGTCAGTGCAATGCCATTACTGGAAGAAGGCACTGGTTGAAGACTTGTCTTGTGAGAAATATCTTAGGGCTAAGTTTTTCCATCGAAATACCGTCAAAAAGTCGAAAAAAAATTGTAAGTTGGTTAGGTACTAATACTATATTATGTATAACTAGCTTTTGCCCGTGACTTCGTCAATTTAAAGATGTACAATTATATCTTTATCTATAAAAAAAACCGCATCAAAATCCGTTGCGTAGTTTTAAAGATCTAAGCATGCATAGGAACAAACAGACAGCGGAAAGCGCCCTTTTTTATACTATGTAGTGGTCTACCTGCATTATTATATTAAGTACCTTCCGACTTGGGATTTGTTTACCTTCAGACATACCAAAATAGAGACGTTCAAAATGAATTAATCTCATTATCACTAAGGTACCGGGGTGAGATGCGAATTATACAAAATTGTATGAAATCCACGTCTCACCCTAGGATCTATTTTTGAAATCGCGTCACTCAAAAATAACGAAAGTGTTTATAATGAACCAATCGCTAGAAAACTATAAATATATCGGATAAATTTTTTGACTGGATGACGAACTTATTATAGCTGTAATTTTCTTTTACTCTACTCTTATTTCAATTCAGACTTCCGAATGTTACTTTTGAGTACCCAGCTTTGAAAAATTGAACCTTGTTTAAAGAAAATTGACTAGTTGATTCCACATGTAAGCATATCGACTATTGTAAATAAGTAGGAAATCAAAATTATCTTTCAAACTACGTACGTAACTACGTAGGTATTTAACGTGTACAATTTTTTCCACGTGCCTCAAACGACAAATATTTGACATTTTCACGCCGCCAAGGACATATTTATTTCCATATTCACGGCGACAAAATATAATTAAAATGTTAATAGACCAATCACAGTCGCTTGGTTTTAATTTATTCTAATGTAATGAGCGGTTTACGGGCTTGTATATGTTATATTAATGTTAGATTTGAATCTGTACTGGTTTTATTGCTATTTGTAAGGATATATCTGGTTTAGGTGAAGTGATGATTTGTATGCAATAATATTAATTTCTTGTTTTTTTCTCGGTTGTTTAATTGGTTTGTCGCACTACGTTTCGGCAGCTGGAATAGTTTATACCTACTACATACTATAGTGTAGACTAAGTTTAGTATGTAAGTACATCGTCGAAACATGCGAAAAACGAAAGGGTTATGATATTTTTCCTATGATTTACACAATGTCACTTTAAAAAAACAATGTCACTTTATTAAACAAAATTCTAGACGGGAAATAAAATGAGAATAATGATATCAGTTAAATTCAATATAATAGGATAGTGATGTTGTGACACGTGCAATTTTTGCGCGAAATTTGTGCGATAGAACCTCGTGTTGTTATTTTATTTCTTAATATCTAATTATCAAATTTAGGTAGTCGACGAGTGTTTTTGAAAGACAGAACAAAGATTATTTCTTCTCATATTTTGTTTCAACTTGATAATTCACTTCCTACATTAGTTTACCATTAGCATAACTGTCTTCAATTACTCTATTAGTTATGTAGACTTCCTTAATACATCGAACATTGCATACAATAATTTAACTACCCTATTTGCATTTTCTATTTAAAACACCGAGAAAACAAAACACCAACAACCAACGAAACTGCAAGATTTTTTAATACTCACGTCATGATCTGGAACGTAGGAATAGACGTGTAGCTTGTCGATCCTTATCGTGCCCTGGAAAGGGTACAGTAAGGCGCCCCTTGGCAATTCCTGGGATGTCCAGACGTTGACAGAAGCCTCCCTCCCCCTCGCACCTCCAGGCCTCAGAGCCAGACTCAACTCTTGCGGTATCAAAACCAAAGTCTCCATCTTAATCACACACAGGTTGATTAATTAATCAGGATTAAATTAGTCCTCCCACAGTCAACATGCCACAAATGAGTAATCCCCGAGAATGTGACCGGACTCGTCCATCACAGTTAATGAGTATAAATAATTTATTACGAGAAAAAAGGGACGTCGCCCCGATTATCGGTCGGTGATGTCGCCGACAAAATATCGGTTGGGTGCGTGATCGATCGCCCGGTGAAACGTCAGTACGGATTAATCACAACTCGTATAAGTCTAACACTGTCTTAATCTTAAAGCCGAAAAAAAGTCACGTGAAATTAGATGGTCATTTTTTTTCAAAGTTCGTTCAACCCGGCTCGATATTGTCCTGGCAATATCTGCGCAGTACTGTATCGGTAAGCTCACGCAAGATGCGCGCGCCGTCTCTGAACGTAGACTGAAGGAAGCGCTAACATTGACCTTAGTAGCGGCCGTGATCGCGTTTACAGTTCATTTTTTGTTCGATAAAAAGGAGAGGAGTAAAGCCCTGCAAAAGTTTGCAAACGTCCGTGGTTCAAAAAGGACCTTATGGCTCGGCTTTAGAGTGCTCGCTATGTGTTTTGTTAAGGTTGTAAGACGTAAGGTGCTCTCCCCACCATAGGCGGCACCTGCTTGCCCGCGCGCCGCCCGTCAGAGCGGCATAGGACGCAGCTCGCCGCACGCGCTACCTGCGCGTACGACTTTTTCGGTATTGTTCGGCAGGTGTACTTTAACGCCGTTTCATAATTGGGTGCGTTATTGACACAATAAGGCGGCGTCTTTTAGAGTCGGGTTGCGTAATGTACATACATACGTGTTCATTGTTGACTTTTTTTTTTTTGAGATACATACTTCTTTTGAACTTTCGCGTGAATTGCCAAGTTAATGAAGGATTTGGTAAATTGAATAAAAAATGCTACATATTTTTAAGGGCGTAAAATTTTGTTTTATATATTGTTACACGTCACGTGCTTACTTTATGCTTTTAGGGCCTTCCATAAATTAAATAGTAACAAATTACGATTTTCACAATAATGGGTAAAACAAGAGGGACGGGGTCTGAAATGATCAAATCTTTTTTTTTTATTATAAATATTATTTTTATTATTCGAATATTATTTTTTAGTCTCACGGGCTTGATTTCTAAAAGTACACCATTCGAAAGTAGCATTTCAAAGTGGTGAATAGCTGATTTAAAAAAACAAGTAGAGTAGGAAACAACAACTCTAAATAAAATTAATCGGTCAAATAGTTGATAGTTAAATTTGAGCTGTAGTTTGGAGCAATTTACAGACTTGAATGGGACATTTTCGAGAAAAAGATTACAAGGCTTTTTTTGCTTACCTGTACAATACAATACAATACAAATAGGTACTCTTTATTGAACACCACAAATCAGTACAAAAAAATACAGAAACAAAAAACAAGGTAGACAATAGGCGGTCTTATCGCTATACCAAGTTATTCAATTTATTTTTTCTAAATTTGGCCCTTTTGGCACCTTGCCCAATGGCAACAATCTGGGCGATATGTGTAAATATAGCTATTTATGATTAGATTAAGATAGTTTCAGGTTTTTTTCTTCTGTTTTTTATACATCAACTTTTAGATCTTGTAAATACGTTCGTAAGTTAAATAACAGTAGATATTTATATTAGAAAACCAACTCTACGTACACTAATATTATTATAAACTATACATTTATAAGTAATGATTTAATTTTAAAAAACACAAAGCTTGGATATTAAGAAACTAGATGCACTGTAAAACTCTGACTAATAATTTTACTGCAAACAGACTGGTTATTCCATTTTTTATTGACAAACCGGACAGTATTAGGGCCTAGTTGCATTTTCGTAAAAAAGGTCAAAATTTGAAACCAAAAACTGAATAACAGACATTATTGCAGATTGTGGTGCAAATTGATACAAATTCTTAATAGGTTGTTTTATAATGGAACTGATGGGCAGGTGCTTGTCACTTCTAATGGATCGCTCTACAAGCCCGTGTGGGTGTGGATGGTAGATAGGTACCTAAGAATACGATGGCGAGAAATTATTCATCTTTATGGCTTTAGTTTATTTTTTCACGACTTTCTTAAGAAAAAGAGTAGGTACTTTATTTTTAAGCTTTACGTGCGTTATTCATAATGTCATCATTATTTGTTCCTGTAAATTTTGTAGAGGACTGCGTTCAGGCGATACGAAGATTTAATGTTTATATTTTCTCACATGTCATATTTTTTATTATTATCTGTGTATCGTTTCGTGAGTCACAGACGGTCCTGGTTGAAAATCAGTGCTGCAGGTGTCTAACACCTCAGCGTAATGCTGAGCCAGCGACCGTTTCACTTTTGCGAAGACACACAACGCTGATGATCTGATTTTCATGTTGTGTTTTCTTTGTTTTTTTTTCTATAAAATTGTGTATATTCTCTTATATTTGTGTGTCTTGCAAAAAGGAATAAATGTCTTCTGTCTCTCTTTCTCAATTTAATCGCAAAACATTATAAATAGATGGAAAATCAATACCCGCAGATGGCAGTGCATAAGTGCGCAGCCTCAACACTGAATACCAACATCAAATCAATAATGAACCGTATATCAAGTACGGATGGTGTATTATAGCTTGTAACTTTAATCCACTCCTGCGCATGTCGTCGACCGACGCACACCTGCCCTTACCGCAAACGTACTGTATGCTGTTATTTAATATATGTAATGAAACAATACTTTTAGAACGATAAAGGCTTCGTAATTATAGTCTAAAGTAATGAAAACCCCAGTTTTTTTTCATACACACACATACATACATATATCACGTCTTTATATATCCCTTACGGGGTAGACAGAGGCTGAGATAACACAAATTTAAGGCCACGTTTACCATGATTAAGGGCGTATAGGTGGAAAGGGAAATCAAAATGGTGTATATAACATGATTCCTAAGACTTTCGCCCATTCCCTCGATGGGCTTTTACCATGTGCGCGGGAAAAGAAGCAACTGGTAAATTCTATGTTTTTTCTTTACTCCCAGACCAGCATGGCAGATTTTTCACTGCGTTTTTAACTGGATGTTAACCTTTAAACCTGTAAATCTTTATTGAAATCGCCTTTTTTCTTGTTTGCTTAGTTGTTACACTGGAGATTGACTCTTTGCTGACTATGATTTTACCAACATTTAGCGCACAAAATTTTATTTCTACGTTATCAGAGAGTTGACCAATGGAAGCGATCCCTTCCTAGGGATAATTTCTTTTTTTTTATTTTCTGTCTTTAATGTGTGTTTATTTTTCTAACCGATTATCTTCAATAAAGAGTTTCTATAATACTACTATAACATCCTATTAATGGACGATGTGAGTGAGTATGTTTGTTCCGTCTTCACGCTGAAACGACTGGACGAATATGGATAAAATTTGGAACGAAGAAGCTGGCACCCTAGATTAAAACATAGGCTACTTTTTATCCCGGAAAATTGCATATTTTCCGCGGGATAGCGATAAACATGTCAAAGGTCGTAGCTGCCTAGAGTCGCAACGTAAATAATTATTGCAGGATGTACTATCAACATCAGTTCTGAAGTATAATTCTACGCAGACGAAGTCGCGGGCAGAAGCTAGTACTATATTATACTCTACTAACTAATCATTATTTATATTAGCTAGTTATCATATCACTTAATTAATCATATCTTCAATTTTAAGCTAAACAGAAATGCATATCACATATGCAACCTTATTCTAATATCCCTTTGCTATCGTGCAATCGTTTTGATGCAGTTCAAGTTTAATTTTTGAGTGGTTTTGGAATTGAATTGGCTACTACGGGATTTGATGTTTGTGCTAATAGTATTACATGCAAAAGCAGAATACACTGTCGCGAAATGCGTCGTTTGACACCCATTGCATTTAGCTAACTTTGTGTGTCTGGTAATGCTAAGGTAATATACATTTTGTAACTGCAAAGTTACTTTTTTAAACAACTTCATACACATTCGTTTTATTACTAAATTACTCAGGTGACATTATATAAAAGGTCGGTCTTTTTGAGGTTCTATGCCAAAACAGGCACTTAAAGCCTTTGTCTGTTTCTTAGTGTGCTTGTACACTCGGAAAAAAAAGAAAAAAAAAGAAACAAATGAAAAAAAAAATAACTAATTTAAACCATTATCCTGGTTTCTTTTTATTCCGCAAAATTGCAAAAATTTCGCTGGATATCTAATGCGGGCTGCATCTATATTTATACGTTCTAAGCATAGTTACATTTCAAAATAATTACCTACTTATATTTTATTTTATTTTCTATTGTTATATAAATGTTTTTACACCACACAACACGTAATAATATGATTCAAGAACGTTTCCAGCGTCTTTACGATACATGTTTATTTCGGTATTTTCTTGTCAATCAAAGTAATTTTCATAAAAACACTCAATCAATTCAAGTAGGTACAGAAAAAATTCTATACTGTTCATCACTTTTCTTTTGAATATTACGACGGTAATTAAAAATAAACGCCTGAAAATTACCCTCATAAAATAAATCCTTTTTTCTGTCGAAACAATTAAGAACTTCGAGATATTATTGTCTTAATTCTAATACTAAGTATTATTCCCTATTAAATCAATATGAACCAATCCAAATTCTATTTTCCTAAATATAGAATACGTACACGGGGCGTGGTTTCGTCGTGGGCGTGGCTTCGGCCGGCCGGCCTCCGTGCCATACCGACACTATTGTTCGCGACCTTACTGCCATTGGTCAGATGTTGTCATATTCTTAAACGTTGTCTTTTGTTATTGTGATTTGAATAAGGAATACTTTAAAAGGATGGCACCACTAGTGAAAAAAAAAACACAGCTGCTACCAATTTCCATTTAAATTTTGTTATAAAAATATTGGAAAATGTTTTTTCTTTGTATCTTTTTCTACTGATTAGCTTTGTCGTTCAAAATAATTAAGTGAGCAATAAAAAAATAATCAATCTTCAAAAAATGCTTTTATTTTTGTAAAAATGAGCACAAGTAGGTGGTAACTAGGTACTCTTAATCTTCTCCTGGCTTTCATCTCATTTTTATTTGGAGTCAGCCCTTCTAGTATTCCTGCGCCACATCAAACACTGGGTTGTCTCCAATGCCATATTGGTGATCTTTAGGCCGTTCTTGTTTTGTGTCCAGTAGCCTTATTACCTAACTCGCTCGCAATCGCCATCTTGTTCATTTTGACAGTTATTGTATGAATGTGACAGCTAGCTGATTCCGATGCCAATTGTCAGCCCATACATGAACTGTCAAAATGAACGCGATGGCGATTGCGAGCGAGTTATTTAATAAGCCTGGTCATAGGTGTTCGTCCTCGACCTCGCTTTCCCTCCTCCATGGTGAGTAGGTACTCGTTTCGTCATGTGGTCATCCTCGCGTCTCATGACGTGTCCGTACCAACGCAGACGGGCCTCGCTTATAACATCGGTGATACCAGCAAACTTCAAAGTTCCGCGGATCTGTTCATGTCTTGTACATACACTGAAAAATAAAAAGAAAATGAAAAATTCTTCTTATATTAAATTATATTAACTCTTCTTCTTATATTAACTCATTCTTATATTAAAACATATTTTATCGTGCTCCGCATAATTATACTAATTTTGTACTTGGTAGGTGTTAGATTTTTATCAAATACCCGATTTTACTTTATTTTTTCACTTATAACACTCTTGTGTTCAAGTACCTACTAATTTTTTATAAAAGAATATTATGAATTCCTTCCATACACATTCAGTCCATACACATGGACATAATTGTATGCAAGGGAGGAGCGGTGCGCCCTAGCACAGGCTTTCTTAAGCCTAAAAGGGTGTTCCAGCCACTAAAATAGTTGTGTTAAAATGTTTGCAAATAAACCATTTTTCATTTTTCATTTTCATTTTCATTAGCAAAATGTTTTTTTTTTAACTTACAAATTAGCCTCACTGAATATTCACATCGCAGCTCACTTTACTTGATCATAGATCACCTTTATAACTTACTCAACCTTAAGCCAGCGACAAGAACACCTTAATCAGCTTAACAACAAAACGAAAACCACAACATTCCCCGTTCCCGGTGTCATTCCGTCTCCCCTTATCCGCCACGAAACGGACGTGAGCCGATCCCGTCAAGGCCCGATTGGGCGCGGATTAATTGTCATTAATTTCTACATCATTTGGTTTGACGGTATAACACGTCAATATTGTACGAATGCTTTATTTTTGAAATGCCGACTTGGTAGAGCCGATGGATTACAAAAAAAAACCATATTTTTCATTTTTTTTAAGTTGGCTACAGATGGCTCTTTTAACATTTTCGAAACTAATATGTGGAATGGAACGTAAGGGTGGGAATGAGACGGATGATATAAGAGTGAGAGAGTCGATATTTGATTTGAAGAAGTATGAATGATGTTGAAGATTCAGTTAGCGGTAAGATTTGGTTGTAACGTGAACTAAAGATCAAAATTGACTATAGCGATGACTAAATTGGTTTTTTTTATTAATTTAGTCCCACAAATATTTCTGTAACAAAAAAATAAATGGGCATTATTAAGTTGATGGTGACGTATGTTTGACGTAGGTATTTTTTTCTGCTTTTACAGTGTTTTTTAAACGACAAGGAAGGCATACGAGCTTGTGTCACCTGATGGTAAGAGATGGATTGCAGGATAGAATTACCTATTTAGTCACGTACCTACTCGTTTTTTTATAAAATTGAATACACTTACTAATTCTATCTAATAGTAAGTCTACGGTAATAATGTTATCAACAAAATCCCTTCAAGTTTAACCGACTTCGAGCCGTTCCTAATCTGCTAAATAAAAAGAAGAGACACGCCGACATCGAGACTTTTTTTAAACGAGATAAATCTATATTTTGTGACGTATTCATTGGGCAGATGACATGTGGCCGAGATTGACATTTTAAATGAACGAGTGTTCAAAGCTACGTTTTGGTAATTGGGATGGCATGTAACTTCTAAAAATGTGACCATTGAAAGAGTCACATGGAATCATGTGTAGGTATCTATGTTTTTAGTTCATTGAGGACCTCCGCAATGTAACGTCTGATGCAATACATTAACCTTATATAACATTAAAAGTATGTTAATTTATTACTCCCCGAATTTGTTACCGCTGTACAATAAACGCGTCACACTTTATTATTCTCCGAATTTGTGTAGGTACTGCTGTATAACAAACGCGTCACATTTTATTACTCTCCGAATTTGTTTAGATACCTACTGCTGTATAATATACGCGTCGCATTTTATCACTCCCGAATTTGTGTAGGTAGGTACTGCTGTACAATAAACGCGTTACATTTTATTACTCCCCGAATTTGTGTAGATACTGCTGTATAATAATCGCGTCACATTTTATTACTCCCCGAATTTGTGTAGTTACTGCTGTACAATAAACGCGTCACATTTATTACTCCCCGAATTTATGTAGGTACTGCTGTACAATAAACGCGTCATATTTTTCCCCAATAAGGCGACGCGTTTAATTAAATACTGTACAAAATCAGGAGACAGACAATAAGAAATACCCTACTCTAAATCTTAAATTGACACGTGTAAAATGATTCCCGTTCAGCACAATTTCGCACCAGGCCCCAATGCTGTTCTTAAATTAAAAACTAAAAAGAATTAAAAGCTAAACACAAAGCACACATTGTGAAGACACTAAACATAACTAACTACACTTAAGTCCGAAGAGCCACTACAAGGCACTGCGTGCGCGAGAGTGCTCCCTGTCATTATGTGTTTTGCATACGGCTCCCATTTAATTCGGTCCTTTCTTCCGGCCCAGAGGCAGACATTCCGACACGCTACCATGATTTGAATATTCTTCTTGGCCAAAAAAACTGTAGTAGACCAAGCTTGCAAGGAAGTGGAGTTGTGTGCGAGGCAAATTAGCCAATAGGATCAGTTCTTTTTTCTAGTGTCGCGGAACGCTGTTGTCTTATTGGTGGATATTTACCTCTCATCACTGGTGAAATCACAGCCTAATAATGACCAATTAACATTTTGCAATGCATTTTGTTCCTACTATTTTTCAGCAAACAAACCTTGGGACATCATCGTTGAAACTGTGGTCGTGGTATCCTTTTAAACATTCTTCAAACCAAACACAATATTTTCGCTTTCATTATTTTTTTCAAGAAAGAGTGTTATGGGATTTATTTTTTAAAAGTTCCATGACGGTTAGCGACCTAAATTCGCATAGTAACAAGGTCACGTGACAGCTAGTAACAGATAGAAAAATGCAAAGGCTTACCCACCTGCTATGGATGGTGTAGGGGTATAGCACGCGTCACGGAATGACGAGGATCCGGGTTCGATTCCCGGCCATAGCTTTACTTTTCGGATTTTTCTATGTGTTCTAATTTTCAGTGTCGTTTAGAAATTTAAATATTCCATTGGTTATTATGTCGTGACGTTATTAATTTTAAAAATTGCAAATGACCTTAAAGAGACGCGTGCAGTTTGAAAATACCCTGATATAATATCTAGAGGTTATCTAATCAACTGCTTAACTTTGCCGGTCAACGACATTTTATTAGGTTAATAACGAATTAATTCGATAATTTACGTTTTCTGACGTAAACTTTATGTTTAATAACTACCCATAATCACGATTTCATTATCATTTATTGTGTTAATATAACTTTTACAATGTTTTATTAAATAGCAATATTCGTATTCTTTCACATCACAACTAAGCTACTTATTATGTTCCCCCTGAAGGTTAAAATTTGAATTTGTCATTTTGTCGTTGTACAGTCGTTATGCCCCATCCTCTTAAGAGGAGGGCTGTGCCCAGTGGGATGTATATAAAGTTATAAGGTTATCAAGATAATGATAAATAAATTGCCATCATATTGGACTATGACGAATTTGGAATAAACCGAACTTCAAGGGAAAATGAAAATTTTTCTTCTTCTTTCACTTTTCTGTGTCTACTCTTGCTTAATACTTATGTCCCGTTAATCGTTCAAAGGTTAACTGGAGAGAGTTGGCCTTAAGGGATAAGTGCATGTGTGTTGTCCTGTATTCATCTTTTTCTTGTGTTTTATGTACAATAATGAGTTATACATACAGACATACGATTTTAGCCATTAGAGGTCCAAAAAATGTATCTGGCCTGACACCTGAGCAATAGAAATGGAATGCAGCTCGACTGAACTGTGATGACGAATTGAATTTCCAAAAGTTCTTTTAACCCCAGGACGTCTAATGCTGATCACGCCTAAAGGGCTATCCAGTCTTGTACAAAGATCTCCAAACCTTATCTAGCTTGTTCAGCCTATTTTTAACGAAATATAATCATACAAAATCTGCAAAATCTGGAACGAGCTTCCCGCTGAGGTCTTCCCATCGAGTTACGACTTGGGTGCCTTTAAGAGGCGAGTGTACAATTTTCTGCAGGGCTGACAACGCACTGGCATCGCGCAAAGCGCTGCGGGTCTATGGACAGTGGTGATCATTTACCATCAGGTGACCCACTAGTTCGTTTGTCTGGCCTCTCTAACATAAAAAAAAATACAAGCCGCGTCTATCATATACCCAAGAACCTACGTTCTATACATTTAAAATTTAATTAACAATAAAAAAAAACTCAAGAAAACCATAACGCATCCAGTGGGTTGTTCCCGTAAACGACGCCTGATTTAACATTTAAATTTGCTCCCGAGGCGGTGCGGGAGCACTCTAATTGCTGTTCGGTGCAAATTATAAATTCATTAAAAACACCCACCGCCGGCTATGGAGATTTTTCAAGTTTTTGTTGCTAGATGATGATGGTGGGTTTGGCTTAATGCTGCTGGCCTAGGCTTGGCCTTAGCTGTCGTTTGCGTGAAAAAAAACTAAGTAAAATTTTCATCGTTAGACAGTCTTTTTGTTGACGACATGGTCATAGTCATGTATGCCAGTAACTGATTAAGTATTGTGAACCTCTTAAAAGTTTTACCTGAATTTTGAAATACATTATTATTCCGGCAATAATTGGCTTTACTTAGTAAATCTTAGGAGTCGTGTTATAGACGATGCGACTAGCAACCCATCACTATTTTGATTCCCCTTTCCACCTATACGCCTACAACTATGCTAAACGTGGCCTTTAGGTCTTGTAACCTTAGGCTCTGCCTAACCCGTAAGGGATAAAGTGCCGACCTACCTAACTGTACTATTGAATTGATTTTTCAATTCATGTAAGTACCTCTGCACTCTGTTAATTTACAGTTCTGACTAACTTAACGCCAGCAACAATTATAAACAACTTTACAAACAACGGTTCTACAAACCATAGTGTCTTATTAAAAACTCATAGACAGTCCGAGAATAATAGGGCAATAATATTCAATTACAACCCAGCCAACGGCGATGACCGTCACCGATAACTTGCTAAGAGAACGCATATAGTTCTTTTAACTTCGTTTGTACTGGCACATTAACACAAAATCCATTTTGTAACCCGCCAAAGCCTCATTCCTGCGGAAATGAAATCACAACCCTCACTTAGCCAATTCGTTGATGACTGCTCTTGCCCCGGGTATTCTAAACTGCCAATCAGATTCGAAAATGGAATGAGAATCGCATATGCAAAGTTAGAAACGTTTACGGCCAGCATTAGGTGTTCTAAATTGATACCGGATTCGAATGTTTTGGAAATTGGAACGATTCGTGATCTGCTTTTGTTTCTTTTTAGGGTTTCGTTTGAGGAATATGAACCTTTAGTGTCGTGCCTGAACATTGTGACTTTTTTATCTGTTCTCCTATTCTTTAACAGTTGTGATATTTCTATGGCTAACGTGGCTAACTCTTCAGCCAAACAAAAAAACTTAATCATGACAATTTGATTTGATTGAGTGAGAGAAGATTAAAATACAAATGTATATCTAATGTTTTCACCTACTCTATGAATTAAGAATAAATATAGACTTTGACAATGTCTATCAAAGAATGCTTTGAGTAAGCTTAAGATGGAAATTATTCTCATCAGAGTTCCGAACGCCGAAGCTACCGAACAAAGGCTGATTAAAAACAAGTAATGTCTTCTTCAACCTCGACATTGGCAGAATCAGATCAGATTTAAAAAATTAAAAAGATGGAAATTAATTTTAAAAACCCACGGAATCATTTTGAAAAAGCCAGATATAAACTTGATGCTTTTGTTTTTGTTGGTATGGTTGTGGTTGGAATTCTTATGTGAATTTAAATGTCTGTAGCTCAGGGCTACTGCTACTGAACAGATTCCCATACTGTTTTATCGAATCGTGTCCAAATTAGCAAAATTTAAATATTTTATTTCTCTGCGGTAACCAATTACGTTTGGGATTGAGTTAAAAGTCAGATAGCGGTGAATTTGTTTAGCAATTTTATTGTTTATTTCCTTAGCTATTGTATTATTTCTTAGTTATAAACTTAACGATCACTTTCACATTGTTTTTAACTTTATCTGTATGAACTCTTTACTGTACGAAAAACAATTTAACAGATTTACAAAAACAGACTTACTTCATAAAAGGGATTTCTTCCAGCTAACCTTCCAACAGAACATTAGGGACAATGTTTTCATGACAGCACCTACGAAGTTTCTGCGGAACACAAAGTTGTAGACAACACAGTAAATAATAACAACAAAAAAGTATAAGCATGTGGAATTTGACCCTATAATTATGGGCACTGCAATCATTTTGTTACTTTGATCTTTCTTTCATTAAGAGACATTGTATGGTAGCCATCAATTGACAAAAGCTACTACTCCAAAAAAACGATCCAATCCAAAACCAAAAGCCTATCCCATAAAACTAACATAATTGTATCACCCATTGGACCGAGCAATTAGACCATAACAGACGCAAAAATTACAAATAAGGCATTGAAATCCTTATAAATCACGATAATTGCCCCTTGAATAATCCCAGTAATTGCTCGGCGGGCGATGTCATTTCAATGAGGCTTCTATGGGCGCCAGAGCGAAGCCAGGGAATAATGGGGCTTTGGGATCTTAGAAGGCCGCTGAAATTAGGAAAGTAAACTACCAATAAAAAGGTAGTGAGAAGTTGAAATTCATTTAACCCCAGTATTCATACTGGGGTCTTACCATGACGTCTGTTTTGACGACTCTTTGTCGGTCTCTCGCTTAACGCTCCTCTCATTTACTCAAAGTGGTATAGATCCCTTATAGAGATAAGTTCGCCTTTGTGCATATATTTAGGGTCTTTTTTTGTGATTTGTCTCTGCTTCTTTATATTTGTACAATAAAGCATTTACTTACTTAATTATAAGTCTAATCCGATTCTGTTTAGGTTCGCTCGCTGTCAGATCCATACTAAAAATAACAGGTAAAACTTGATCTGAGCCGGAATTGAATCGCATTAAGACGTCATGGTAGCCCCTGTAGGCCAATTCTTGGGATAAAGACGATTGGGTGCAGGTCAAAATACATGAAGTTATTTTTTTGTCGCCAAGCGTCATCTGTTTGAAGTGTCTGTACGACACAATAGCAAACTCCCATGGACCTACTGCTCGCCAGGGACGAGAGATGGCGCTGCTTTTCAAATAATAGGTACTATCAAATGAATCAAGATTTTTTACTTCTTTTATTCACAACATATGATTAAAATTTAGTGGACGACAAACATGACTTAAATCCGAAGTCTTAAAAGACTCTTAGGGCCAAGAGTGAAATGAATCTTAAAGACGTCTCCTTTTAAGTGATAATGAGGACGTAGATCGTAATCAGCTCTTGCAGATATCATCTCGAGATAATATCGAGCGCGAGCAACAAACATACCGACAATCAGATACTGTGTCTTATACCTGTTTAATGAACAATATGAAGGTATTGTATCTTTCTCGATGAGTACCTAAAACGATCGAGAATTGTACTTAGGCACCTATATAAAAGTACAATGAACTCAAGTTTCTGTCAAAAATTACATTCTTATACAAGCTTTTTTGCTGACCGTACAGTGCATTGGGGTAAATACGAAATTGGGGGAATTTCGGAACTCGTGGATATCATAATTACACATAAACGGATAACTCACGTATAAACGTGACGTCATCAGTGTTGTGTGCTGCCCTACATTTGACAATAATAAAAATGTCGATGAAAACGAAGGTAGTTGTGCGCCGCTGTCAGTTGCGTCGAGCAGCGCGAACAGAGCGTTGGGGCGCAGTGTTCGTTTCGCTGCCGCCGGGGCGAGCGCTCCGAGAGGAAGGACTACGAAATAGTCCGAAACATGTCGAGCATCACTCGACTTTTTATACGTGAGTTATCCGTTTATGTGTAATTATGAATAAGTCTCACGGTAGTTTCATGTTGCTCGTGGATATCCACTAAACGGGAAACAATTATCTAGAAACTAGAAACACAGCGCTTATCTAGAAGGTCCAATACAATGTCTTTGGCTAGATAAGCGTTGCCGGATTATGGGATTGTTCCCCGTTTAGTAGATATCCACGATTTTCGGAATTCCCCCAATTTCGAATTTACACCAATGCACCCTACCCACTTTTGTTGTTAACTGTACTTGCGTTGTCATCCATTCTATATTATGTACAGTACACCTAATCTGAAGGCATGTTGACCAACCTGACCGCGCCATCGAAACTCCACGACCAGATTGAATAATACAACACATTTATTTAAACCAACTAATCTAAAATTACAACACATATAATTACTTCGATGCGGTCTGGGAGCAAAGAAAAAACATAGACTGTACCAGTTGCATCTCTTCCCGCGCAGATGGTAAAAACCCATCGAGGAAATGAACGAAAATCTTAGGAATCATGTTATAGGCGATGTGGCTTGCAAACCATCACTATTTTGATTCCCCTTTCCATCCATGCCCACAATCATGCTAAACGTGGTATTTAGATCTTGTTACCTTAGGCTCTGTCCACCCCGTAAGAGATAAAGACGTGATGTATGTATGTTCATATCAAAACTAAACCGATACTGATGTGAAACACGCTCACAAAGAATTATTTTCTTTGAACTATTCAGCACTTAAGGCAGGATATTGTTACATACGATTTCTATGAAGTCATAAAGTCCAGCAACGATTAAATTTAAATGACTGTGTATTTTGTCTAAATGTTCAGCTGTATAGTATATTCCAATCCATTTTAACGACATTGTAAACAAACCAATTTCACCCAAAATTCCGCACAATGACTCACTGTATGCACCTAGCATCTCATCCACACCGGAATGTTGAAGTATCACACTTATTTAATTTTACGACATCATAACAAATATACTATGATCCTTATGATAGATAGATAGATAGATAGATAAAACGTTTATTTGATACTGCAATACACACAATCAAGTTAAAAATAACAATAGAAAAAAGAAAAACAAGAAATTACACATTAGACTTAACTTATAAATATTTTGTTGTGTGCGTTGCAGCAGTGCAAAAGGGCCATGGCTCAGTGGTCAACATTGCTCGTGGGAGCAAAACACTGATATTCTGCCACAACCCAAGGACCGAAAACGAATAAAATTAATCTGCAAATAGGTATTATAAATTCCAAAATAAAGCAAACAGTGCAAAAAATCATTAGTTTCGTGTAATAAAACTGTAGCTGTGTGTGTGTGTGTGTGTGTGTGTGTGTGTTTGTGTGATCGCTGATCGTGCTTGTGCGAATTGTATAGGTACGGTGATTCATGACACTTCAAGGCAACAACTTATAACAACCATACCATTTGAGTTCGAAACAAAAGCATGTAACTACCTACCCCACTCCCTAATCTACACTTTAAAATTACACTCAAAGTCTAGTACCAAGCAACCATCTTGCTTCTGCAAAAGTATTAATCTAAGGTGTTTCTTAAAAGTACTCTTAGATGTTAGACGTCTTATCGGTGGGGGAATGTTATTCCAGCACCTGGTCGCTAGGTAACGGAAACTACCAGTAAATGCTACAGTTTTGTGGGGATGACATTCCAACAGACAATGTCGGGTAGATCTGGTCCCGTATCTGCTATGAAAGGAGGAAATATTTGTCTTAGTAAAAAGATAATTAGGCCTATTGAAATTAAAAACATCAAATAGAAGACATGCTAGGTGTAAATGTCTCCGCGAGGACATGTTCAACATAGAAGCTCTGTTAAGATAAGGTGTTATATGACTTCTCGGTGGAATAACGAAGCAAAAACGACAGCAAGCATTCTGGACACGCTGAACCAAACGACGAGTCTTTGACTGCAACCTCGGCCCATATACCAAATCTCCATAGTTTAATCTAGAAAGGATCAAAGATTCACAAAGTGTAATACGCATTCGTTCACAAAGGAGGTTACGGATTTGATATAAAATTTTTAGACGGTAAAAGCACGATTTTACTAAACCGATTATGTGATTCTCAAAGCGCAGTTCGCTGTCAAATACAATCCCTAAATTTCTGGCCTCGTCTACGCGTTCAATAGTTTGACCATCAATGGTAACTACTGGATCAATATTCAAAATCTTACGGATCTGATGCTTTGAGCCGAGAATCATAAACTTGGATTTATGAGGGTTTAAGATGAGCCCGTTTCTGTTCGCCCATGCTGATACACTATTAAGGTCCTCATTCATCTTACGCACTACATCATCAAAATTTTGAGGATGGGAAGATAAATATAATTGGACATCATCCGCATGTAGGTGATAACTGCAATGTTTGATAGCCTTGGTTATATCGGCGCTATATATTAACATTTTATATGAAACTAGCTGACCCGGCGAACTTTGTTCCGCCTTAAATTTGAAAAATTCCAGTGGTTTGGGCTGTGCTATCCCACGGGAATTATGCAATTTTCCGGGATAAAAACTATCCTATGTCCTTTCCCGGGACTCAAACTATCTGTGTACCAAATTTCAACTAAATCGGCCCAGCGGTTTAAGCGTGAAAAGGTAACAGACAGACAGACAGACAGACAGACAGACAGACAGTGTTACTTTCGCATTTATAATATTAGTAAGGACTAGTAAGGATTGGGGGGGACTTGTTGTTTACCAAAGCGTCAAAATGCATTGGAATGGACTATAACTGTAACACAGGTTTGCTATGCAATGTGTTGTCACTCACACCCGCAGTCTGACAGTTTCAAATCTACCTTTACCCGTAAACCTGCTGTTATTCTAATTAATACCTACGTCCCAGCACCGAGCCATATACTTAAGAGATATTTATTTGCAAAAAACCCTCATTCGTCATTACTCAAAACCAGTCTACCCTCAATTAAAAGTAAACAAGCAGCAATAACTTACTGGGGCAAGCAAATCGCGGGGCTGTGGTAATTACCCTAGTATAATGTCGCATTGTTAATTGTTAGGGGTATCGCGGGCGGATCTCTTTGGCTTGTCGGTGTTATCGTCGACCAGGCCCGCCGGGGTAAGGGGAACTATTCGATGGAGAAGAAATGTATGAAAAGAATATACAATACGGGTGGCCGCTATAAAGACACTTCCTCACTTTTCTTCCATGCTAGTGGTCTGAGAGTAAAGAAAAAACATAGAATTTGCCAGTTGCTTCTCTTCCCGCGCAGAAGGAAAAAGCCCATCGAGGCGGGCAAAAGTCTTAGAAATCGTGTTATAGGCGATGCGGCTAGCAACTGATCACTATTTTGAGTTTCCTTTCCACTAGCTATAGGATCTGTCTACCCCGTAAGGGATGAAGACGTAATATATGTATACGTGTGTATGTATGTATAAAGACACTTCGGTCTTTTAAAAGAGACGATTGGTGTCACGTAAGTTAGAGCGAGACAACGCTGTATGAAGCCGAAATTAGTCGAGAAGACCGATGTACAATCTCTATGGACGGGTACTGCAAAGGGCTTGAGGAACTACTCCGGAATCCGATTCTCGAAGTTCACGTCGTACCGTCTCTTTTACTCTGTTATAAATGACCCCTAATTAATGACTGTGAGAGCGAAACGACGGTCAACGAACTTCGAAAGTCTCGCTGAAGTCTCTGCCCCAAAATGACTTAAAAAGTTTTTTTTATTTTTTTATTAGTAAATAAAGTAAGCCAGTAATGATCCATCGAATAGCCAGCCTTGTGGCTATATTTTGCTTGCAATTAGCACTCTATACAGCGGGTGGATTCCGAAAGGATATCGCTATTACTTTACCCTGATAAAAGATAACTTAGATGGCGAAATATACGCCTACAAGTATTGGAACGTGAGTTAAGACCATGAAGAAGTTCTATCGACGGTAATAACTATAACAATAAACAATAACCATATAAATATTACTATTGACAAGCTTGCACTACGAGACCTAGGTAATGGACAGAATGAATAAATAAATACGTCTTTAAAATTTGACATAAATTATATTTTTTATTTATGTAAGTACTAGCGACCCGCCCCGGCTTCACACGGCATATTAGGCATGCTTTATACATTCTAAGCCTTTCTTTTGAATCACTCGATCTATTTAAAGAATTGCATCAAAATCCGTTGCGTAGTTTTAAAGATATAAGCATACATAGAGATAGAAAGCGGAAAGCGACTTTGTTTTATACTACCATGTAGTGATTATCTATTTAAAAATCAAGTGCTTGTTAAAGAAAGAAGTATCACTACAAGGTATAAAACAAAGTCCCTTTCTGCTATCTGTCCCTATGTTTGCTTATATCGGATTTTGATGCGGTTTTTTTAAATACATAAAGTGATTCAAGAGGAAGGTTATACGTATAATTATACGCAGACGAAGTCGCAGGCAGAAGCTAGTAAATCTATAAAGTACTTCCTTCGGCATAGAGCTAAAGATGCTGGCAGCATTTTCTCGCTTTACAGCAGTACAGATTTTATCCGCAATACATGTTTAAATACATTAGGTACAGTGGCAGTGGCAGTATAAGAAGGCAAGCCGAAGGGCATTTAACTAGCCTTGTCCTCTGATTCTGCGCAATAAAAGTGTTCAACTGCCTTAAAATAGGCAAGTTGGTGGAAATCGAGTTCTATGGACGCTACGCCACTGTATGCCTAGCACGAAAGCATACGAAAGTCGCGTCGCGCGCGAGATGGATTACCCGTCTCTGTTTAGAACGAATAGTAAGAAAAGGACAGGCATTCTATCTCGCGCGCGATCTATCAATCTATCTATTTCGTGCTAAACGTAACTGTACTGGTACCTATTTTAATATTCGTGACCAGGATACAAAGGAAGGAAGGAAAGGAAAGAAAAGGAAGCATCAAAAATAGGCGAAATTGATTGACCTAATACCTGAAAGATATTAAACAGGTCACCGACCGAAAGACGTCAATGATTAAAAGTAAGTAACAAAAATAAAGGTTATTGACCTAAAACATATTACTAAACAGGTCACTGACCGAACGGAGTCAACGATAATATACAATAATAAACCAGGAAGTTGCAATAATGAGGGGTCATTGACTTAATACCTGAAAAATATTACTAAATAGGTCACTGACCGAAAGACGTCAATGATAAAGTACAATCCATAACAAGGTCATTAGGACTAACGATAACATGAATCACTGATATCCAGATATCCGATAGTCAATAGATAAACCATCGCCAAAAATATTATTATAATCTCCGTGTGCAAAGTATTCACTTGTCGCTATCCCGCGAGAACTGTGCAATTTTCCGGGATAAAAAATACTCTGTTTTACCAGCTATCTCCGTTCCAAATTTCATCCAAAGCCGTCGAGTCGTTTTAGCGGGAAGAAGGAAGAATTCTAAAAATAATTAAAGAGCTTAGCATAGAAAATGGCGTGGTCAAAAAATTGCAAAAAAAACTTAGAAAAGCCTTGGACAGAAAAGTTGCACTTTGATTCCTCTCGACAGGGAGCAAAGCTTACTTTTCTGAATGAGAGGTGTAGAAAAATAATGGTAGACCATTTCGTTTTGAACACATGCTTTTTTCATGCAAATTTTACTTTTTTGCTGACGATCCTTAATAATAAACCGATCTACACCGTGTTTTTTTTAGTTCCTACAACTTCGTCATATTACTATGTGTAAAGTGCATCCATAGAAACTAAATGGTAGATTAGATTTTTAAACAAAAAAAAAGATTTTTTTTCGGTATAGAACAAAATTTTAATAGCACATTTTAATTACCACTTACTTTCTATGGATGCACCTGGTAATCAGCCAAAGATATCAAAAATATAATAAAAACACGGCGTATGTAAGTTTGCCAAATTTCAAGACAACGAGAACTTTAGAAGTGGTTGAAAAATGGTTTGCAAAATTTTCAACGGATGACCTTTGCATACGTCACGTTCTCTTAGGACACATTTTGTGGAAAGTCCTTTGAATTGTCATACAAGATCAACTCAAACTTAAGTAAGTCTTAAATTAATTTTATAATATGAAAATCATGTGACGACAAAAAATAACGAAGCACTTTCCACACAACGTTGTAGAAAAAGTGGGCCGTTATGCTTGCTCGACAGTATTTGAAAACGTTATACAGCAATTTACAGTCAAGAGCATCAGTATGTATACACCACAAAGTCACAGTAGGTATATGTAGCGTTTCAAGCTGGTCTGGGAGCAAAGAAAAAACATAGAATGTAC
Organism: Pandemis cinnamomeana; assembly: GCA_932294345.1. Classification (NCBI taxonomy): domain Eukaryota; kingdom Metazoa; phylum Arthropoda; class Insecta; order Lepidoptera; family Tortricidae; genus Pandemis; species Pandemis cinnamomeana. The sequence continues at coordinate 11,795,642 of OW028710.1, read as the reverse complement.
CAGTTGCTTCTCTACCCGCGCAGATGGTAAAAGCCCATCGAGGGAAAGGGCGAACATAATAGGAATCATGTAATAGGCGATGAGGCTAGCAACCCATCACTATTTTGATTCCATTTTCCTCCTATACGCCCACAATCTTGCTAAGTGTGGCCTGTGGGTACCTGTAACCTTGGGCTCTGTCTACCCCGTAAGGGATTAAGACGTGATTTGTGTGTGTGTGTAGAATGTACCAGATCCTTCTCTTCCCGCGCAGAGAAGCCCATCGAGGGAATAGTCGAAAATCTTAGTAATCATGTCATACGTGATGCGGCTAGCAACCCATCACTATATTATGAATCACATCTCGGTCACAGATGAACAAGCCTTTATGGTGATGAAGATTATCCATATTAGTTACCTTGACAGGGCATAAAATAATCGTGTTTTTTGGCGTTTTGCACTGTGCGACTGCCCTTGACGTGCGTGAGATTCAGGGTAGATGACCGTCCTCGACTTATAAGATAATTGTGTATTTGACTGATAAGCATACACACGTAAAAGTGCGCTAAAATAGGTGAAGTGCGTACTTCGCAGGTCATGATAAACGTAACATTCTAGAGGGTTCCTTAAGACGGCGTTTAAATCTTAACATAATCATTACGCTGAGTTCATATTTATTTCTATGTTTATTTCCGTAATTACATCATAAATCACGTCTTTATCGATTACGGGGTAGACAGAGCCTAAGGCAACAAGACCTAAAGATTATTATTCAGCATTATTGTCGGTGCATGGATGGAAAGTGGAATCAAAATAATGATGGGATGCTAGCCACATTGCTTATAACGTGATTCCTAACATTTCCGCCCATTCCCTCGATGACATTTTACCATCTGCGCAGGAAGAGAAGATACTGGTATATTCAATTTTTTTTTGCTCACAGACCAGCACGATTCCGTTATTAGTGACATTAAAACGGTGAATCATGAATAAATATCTAAGACATTAAAATCAAATCCAATTATAATTACCTTACTAATTAAATAGGTTGTTCTGATAAAATTAAAGGCCTGTATAAAAAAATATAGGCCGTCATAGTAAAAGTGCAACATCTAAATAAGCTTCATTGAGCCGCAAGATAAAATTATGCTTTTGAATCAAAAATATTAATCTGTAGGTCTGTATGTCTTAACATTAATCTGTCTATCGTCCACTGGCAAAAAGGGGAATAAAAAAAAAACGGAAAATACTAATTTTCATTTCTAACAAAGAATAACCGGCTACTTTTGCCAAATAAAATTTGGTACCTACTTATCTATGAAAATTTTGTTTGCAATATTGGCACTGAAATAATATTAAAAAAAGTAAGATTTTTATCATTATTTGTCACAGATATCAGTGCAACAAATAACAGCCAGAACCCTTCGACTGTTTATTGATTTATATTTTTTATCTATTATCTTACCATAATCTGCTGTAATTGTTATCATTATAAATCGTAGATACCAAGTATATAATCAACCCAAATATCTTTTTGAAAAGTATTCCCTCCATAAGCTTCAAACAGCGCAGAATTAAAAATATAATTTTTAACTTCACGCGCAAAAATCAATCGTAAAATGGAGAAAATCTTTCTCTTCATTTTTTACTTGATCAGTTTAAACTCTGCCAATGCTTACTTAGAAGTTAAAGTGCCAAGGAATGCGTTTGATACTGATATGTATGAAAGTGTCCTGGATGAAGAACTTTGTATTGAGCAGCTTAATTATATTGTGGCTAATAATTCAATTCTAATGGCGCAATGTAAGTAAAATAAACATCTATTTACAACATTTTTTTAATTATTTGTTAAAAAAAAATGATTTTTATACAGCTGCTGCATAATAAAAAGGATATATTTGACCTTATTATTTAGGATTGTATAATTTTTTTTACACACTACTAAAATGACCTAAATTAATATTAACTTATAACATTCGTTCTTCAATTAACTTATCGTTGGATTTTTATTTCCATTTCTAAATTACACTGAAAATTAGAACACCTAGAAAAAACGACGAAATGACGAGAGTCCAGGTTCGATTCCTGGCCATAGCTTTACTTTCGGTGCTTTGAAATTCAAGATTATAACAATTTTTTAACTTTTTAAGAAATTAACATCAACCTCAAAGTAACTTATTTTAACTGTAAGTAAACTTTGAAACTAACAGATACATAAATAAATGTTCTTATTTCAGTTCTCGATGCCGGCATAAGAACACCACGAGGTATCTTACAAGGTAACTTCGTAGACCTCGGTAATTACCACCAATGCTTGGCCATCAATGCCGACTTTGAGCCATCAGCCATTGAAGGCAAATACTGCATGCTCAACATTCCCATAGCTCAGGAAATTGAACTGTCAACCTTCCCAGCATTGGCAGAGGAATCAGAATTTCCCTTGCCAGAACTCCTACCAAACACAAAGCAGCACAAGAAAATGATAACAGATATTCAGACCATGAATACACAGTCGGAACAATTCAGCCGATTTGGAACTGACGGGAATGTAATCATGTTCAGGTTGGTTTTTCTTTTAATCTGTTCTTCAAATATTTTCTATTTATTACTATATCCAATGTCCTTTCGAAACTTCGACGTAAATCTTAGGAATCGTGTTATAGTCGATTCGGCTTATAACCCATCAAAACTTCGATTCCCTTGTCCACCTATACGTCCAAAAGAAATGCTATACGTGGCCTTTAGGTCTTGTTATCCTGGGTTCTATCTACCACGTAAGGGATAAAGACATTGATTGATATGAAATCTAAACCTACATGTATAAACCTTCAGACCGAGTCAGATTTTACATTCGCTATCCAATATCCTGTCAAAATATAAGCTAGTTACAGTTTTCATCGTCCACAGAAGTTCAACCGAAGACAACCTACTGGCAGGCATGTCATTCAGGGTAGCACTATGTCTCCCCAAAGCATGCACATCAAAGCAAGTTATCGATACTTTACTTATCAACACCACTGCCGTAGGTTTTCAGTTTACAGAAGAATTCTGTAGATTGAAGAACGACAAACCACTATCTCCTGGAGACTATACTGCCATGTAAGTATTCACTCTCTCTCATAGTGCCTCTCCAACTAGTGGAGGTTGGCAGTCAGCTCCGCATATTTCCTCCGATCCTTCGCGAGGTTGAAAAGTTCGGCAGCACTTGCGACTCCGGTCCACTCCCGGATATTGCGCAACCACGACTTCTTCCTACGGCCGACGGCTCTCCTGCCTGCTACTTTGCCCATCATTATCAGTTGCAGGAGTTCGTATCTGGCGTGCCTAAGCACGTGGCCCAGATAGGCAACTTTACGCTTTTTGATGGTCGGCATTAGTTGGCGTTTCTTCCCAGCTCGGCGTAGTACTTCAACGTTAGTCACTCGATGTATCCAGCTAATGCCCAACATGCGTCTATAGGCCCACATTTCAAAGGCTTCTATACGTTTCCGAATTTGCTCTTTGACAGTCCAGGCTTCACATCCGTAAAGAAGTATAGGCCATATATAACACTGCAGTAGACGAGTGCGCAAAGACATCTTGAGGCTGCGACTGCAGAGAACCTTTTTCATGGCATTGAAGGCACTACGGGCGATTTCAATGCGGGTTTTTATTTCGAAGCCACTGTCCCAGTTTTCATTCACCCATGTGCCCAAATACTTATATTTACGCACTCGCTCCAGCTCCTTGCCTTCGACGGAAATCACGGGATTCACGCCCTCCCTCTTGGTGACTACCATCACTTTCGTCTTGGAGACATTCATTCGGAGGCCCGCCGTCAGACTGCACTCATTGACCCGGTCAACAATCTGCTGCAATTCTGCTTCTGTAGACGCTAAAAGGACTGTGTCGTCGGCATATCTGAGGTTGTTGATAACATGGCCATTAACTTTGACGCCACAGTCGAGCCCCTCCAATGCTTCAGCGATAATTGCTTCCGAGTATATGTTGAAGAGTGTAGGCGACAGCACACAACCCTGCCGGACTCCCCTCCTGATCTCCACCTCGTTGGTTTCCTCGCCATCTACTCGGACGGTAGCCCTCTGACTCCAGTACAGGTTCTGGATGATACGTACGTCTTTGCCATCTAACCCAATGCCGTTCAAGAGTGCGATAAGACGGTCGTGCCGCACTCGATCAAACGCTTTTTCGTAGTCGATGAAACAAAGGAAAACATCTTGTTGCATATCTTTGCACTTTTGGACCAAAACCTGTACTGCGAACAAAGCCTCTCTCGTGCCTACGCCAGCTCTAAACCCAAATTGGCTATCTCCAAGTTGTTCGTCACATCTAACTCTTATACGCGCGTGGATAATGTTAAGGAACAGTTTCAACACTTGACTCATAAGGCTTATCGTTCTGTACTCCTCACATTTCTTTGCGTTCTTCTTCCTGGGTAGTGTGACGAAGGCTGACTTTAACCAATCGTCTGGTATTTGGCCCGTGTTGTATACAAGGTTCAAGAAGTTTGTAAGAGCATCCAAATGGTAAGTATTCACATAGTAACTTAATTTATTTTGTTCTAGTCGCGAGCGCCAGCTTCGAAAAGGTGGGCATTTTCAAAAAAACGTGTACATACCCTTTTTCCAACAAGATACCTTAATTTCCCATACAACTTTTTCGTGTCAGTTTTGTAACGCCCAAAACTACAAAAAAACGAATGGACACTTTTTTTTACAAAAATAAATAGTGCTAATAATTTTGATTCAGAAAACCCAAAATATCATCATTTTGGAAAAAAAGTAAAGGGTACATGTTTTTTTGAAAATGCCTAGGTAACAAAACTATACGGAGGTGTGAACCATCATCATTTTATCTATTGATTAAATCCGCATTAAAATGGCATGGTTTAAAATACTTTGTTTTATGATGGCGCAATAACCATATTTGTTACTTGTAGTTACTATGTATAGCTTTGTTAAGATCTGCATTTAATTTATGTATTGTGTTTATCTCAGGACTTTTAATGTTTAGCTATGTCAGCTCCATATCAAAGTTCATATCTTTGGAAGAAAGGCCGTGGGCTACTTTTTTTTTTTTTACTACGAACTGACCAGCTACTTCATAAGTTTATTGTTTTTTTTTCAGAGGTATATTCAGCTTCATTGTGCTTATAACTATTGTGTCCACGTGCTACGACCTCTATTTCTCTATATTTAAAGGAGGTAAGACGTTGTATAAATTCTCAAACACGTAATCACGATTACGTACCAAACAATTTCATTCATTTTGGTTTCCAAATTTTCAATATCCTTATCACTAAACTTCTTTACAAAATAATGGTTTAATTTTATTACTATACTAGCTTCTGCCCGCGACTTCATCTGCGTAGAATTATACATAAAAACCTTCCTCTTGAATCACTCTATCTATTAAAAAAAACCGCATCAAAATCCGTTGTGTGCTTTTGAAGATATAAGCATACATAGGGACATAGGGACAGAGAAAGCGACTTTATTTTATACTATGTAGTGATAGTGAAGAAACAGAGATGACACTCTATTATTAACATAACTCGCTAGCCCGAGCCCAAAGACCACTAAGAGGAATAATTCATGATCTTTTTTTCTCTCTTCAGATCCAAAGAAAGCCAGCACTCTGGGTAAATCATTTTCCCTCTACACAAACACACGCCGCCTGGTTACATTCAGCTCTGCTCCTGGAACGCTGGAATGTCTGGACGGCATCAGAGCCATCGCCATGGCGTGGATCATACTTGGTCACACTTACTCTACGGACTTGACTGCGCCTTTCTATAATGCATCAGAAATCTTCACAGTGAGTATTAAAATATACATTGGAAGTCATTCTTCCACAATGGTCTGGCAGCAAAGAAAAAACATAAACTGTACCAGTTGCTTCTCTTCCTGCCCAGATGGTGGACGCCCATCGAGGGATTGGGCGAAAATCGTAGGGATCATGTTATTATAGCCGATGTGGGTAGCAACCCATCACTATTTTGATTCCTCTTTCCATCCTTACGCCCTAAATAATGCTAAATGTGGTCTTTAGGTCTTTTTACCTTAGGCTCTGTCTACACCGTAAGGGATAAATACGTGATTGGAAGTAATATTTTTTGAATGAATTAAACAATTTAAGAGTAAAGTTGCAGTGATCGGAAAAATACATTTTGTAAAAACTAGTATCAAAATTCTTGTACAAAATTTCAATGTATTTGTCAGTTATTTATGAATAATAAAATACATACGTCACGTAAAATACGTACGTAATCACGTCTTTATCCCTTACGGGGTAGACAGAGCCTAAGGCAACAAAGCTGAAGACCACGTTAAGGAAGATTGTGGGCATATGGATGGAAAGGGGAATCAAAACTGTGATGGGTTGATAGCCACATCGCCTATACAACATGATCCCTAAGATTTTCACCTAAACCCTCGATGGGCTTTTACCGTCTGCACGGACAGAGAAGCAACTGGTACATTCTATGTTATTTCTTTGCTCCCCGACCAGCTAGGAAGAAATAAAATACAACTAATTAAATTGGCTAACATATTTGAAAACAATTTAATATTATTTTTAATATTTTATACTGAGACATCGTATGTATCGACGATCTACCGCGACCGCGTTGTAGGTTTAAAACGATCGATATCGTAATGTTTAAGTACCTTAAATATTTTGTTCTCATTTCAGTGGTTAATGTCATTTTCTTCAATTTGGATTTTGTCTGCGCCCATCACAGTTGACACGTTTTTCTTGCTGAGTGGACTGCTTGTCGTTTACACCACAGTTGGGAAATTAAGTAGAAGTAAGTACCTATTCTAAATTAAATTAGTCAAATCAGCAAAATCCGTGATAATACCTACCTATTATTTCCAAAAGGGTATCCAATATTTTAACGGACAAACGTTTGACTAATGTATTGTTTGACAAACATGTTATTTAACAATCCGTTTATATCTGATAAACCGTAAACTTTTTTAAAAATCGAAAACCTTTAGGCGTGGCTCACATTAGGCTAGGTTTGTATTATAAGTTTTCCAAAAGTCAATATTTTAGCAGAAAATAAAAGATTGTCAAATTATTTTTATTATTATTTATATTTATTCATAAACAATACAATTATTGTGTTTGAATAAATGAAGTATTTGTCGAACGATGCGTTTGTCAATAATTTTTTATCAAACATTAGTGTTTTAGCATTATCATAAAGGTGGCTTAAGGCTTTTTGCGCACTACACTGTACTATGAACGTAACCGTCTCCAATACACCTTGCTTTGTCTAATCGTACTAATCAGACAAGGCAAGGTGTACTGGGTGACGGTTGCGGTCATAGTACGGTACGGTGTAGTGGGCAAAGACCCTAACGAGATAGTCAAATATTTCCTGATGCATAGACACTCCATTATGTTTCTGTTAACTTTACATTTTGTTTGTCTTGGTCTTTCTCTTTGTCTTTTACCACTGCAAGATACGGACAGTTATTTGCACGTAGTTAAGCAGCTTGTAGCTATAAATATCCTACTAAGTCTGTGTTCATAGAGTCGTTATTCGCACACGCCCTACATAACCATGACGAGCGTACCGTCACTCTTTGAAAATATTTTTATTGATTATATGTTACTAGCTTCTGCCCGCGACTTCGTCTGCGTAGAATTATACATAAAACCTTCCTCCTAAATCACTCTATCTATTAAAAAAAACCGCATCAAAATCCGTTGTGCAGTTTTGAAGATATAAGCGTACATCGCGGGACATAGGGACAGAGAGCGACTTTATTTTATAGTATGTAGTGATTATTTTTCTTCCTTGCTGGTCTGGGAGTAAAGAAAAAACATAGAACTTACCAGTTGCTTTTCTTCCCGCGCAGATGGTAAAAGTCCATCAAGGGAATGGGCGAAAGTCTTAGGAATCATATAGGCGATGCGGCTAGCAACCCATCACTATTATGATTTTCCTTTCCAGCTATACACGCACAATCATGCCAAACGTGGCCTTTAGTTCTTGTTACCTTAGGCTCTGTCTACCCCGTAAGGGATGAAGACGTGATATATGTATGTATGTATTGAAAATATTCCTCACTTCACTACAGAGCATTCTCTATCTGTGATCTCATTCAAATTCATGTCATTTTATTCTGCTTGTTTATTTTCACAGCGCGTCTTCTCAAGAACATTCATTTGTTTTACCTAAATCGCCTCCTTCGGATGTTTCCCGTTCTGGCTACCGGCGTTTTCCTCCAGGCTACGTTGTTCAACCACATGTCTGATGGTCCACAATGGCGCATAGTGGCCGAAAAAGTGGACAGATGCAGAGCCTATTGGTGGTCCACTTTGACATATCTACAAATTTATTTGACCGACAGTTGGGTAAGTAAAGATTACAATGAAATAAACCGAGAGCACTCTTAGCATTTTTGCATTGGTCATGGAAAGTAAAGTCATTGTTCAAAGTGGGACGAGAAAAATAAAGATGAATAGGTATGTCGTCATAAAGGCCCTAATTAATAGGACGTCGAGGCGACGTCGCCAGCAACGTATTCTACATAAAATTAAGTTGTCGAAACGTCGCCAAGTGCGTGTGTTAAATGCCGTAGATCCTACTTCCTACTAATATTATAAATGTGAAAGTTTGTGTGTATGGATGTTTGTTACTCTTTCACGCCAGAAAGGCTGGACAGATCTGGATGAAATTTGGAACATACATAGATTATAGTCTGGAATAACACATAGGCTACTTTTTATCCCGGGAAATTGCGTAATTCCGAGCGATAAACGAATTCTATGCAGACGAAGTTTATGGCAACAGCTAGTGTCAATATAAAACTATAGATACTGGAAACGTCGCTTTGGTATCCCAGTGGACTAGGGTTCTAAATTTTAGCGAAAAATATTTTATTATTGGGTTGATATTTTTACTAATTAGATTAGGACACAAAATATGACTTTTATTTAGGAAACATTTTGGCGACGTCGCCAGCTGCCGTAGACACAATTCATTTAGAAATATAATATATCAGCTGTCACTTGGCGACGCTTTAGCGACGTCTGATTTGTATAGGATAAATACAGTCAGCGTCATATAGTTTGAAGCATCCAAGTCGGCCAAATTGCCCGCTGCACCATAGAAATAGTACCTATGGTGTGTTTTTTTTTTTACTGCGAACTGACCAGTGATTGACCTCTATCTCACTTGGTGGAAGGTGCAGATGAGGCCAAAGGTATAACTCATATACTACGTGTTTCATACTATATGACGCTGACTATACCTAGCTGTAGTCATCGCAATGGCGTCCCAGTGAGACAAAGCTCTTACTCTTAGTCACCTCATGAAAAATCACAAATTTACCTTTTTTAGTGTATCGGTCCAACTTGGTACCTGGCCGTGGATGTACAGCTCCATATCCTCTCGCCGTTGGTGCTGTTCTGGGTCCTTGGGAAAAAGCGATCTGCCTGGATTGCTCTGACACTGGTCTTGCTTGTGACTTTGGCAGCATCGACGACCTACAACTATGTAATGAAGTTCCAGCCTGGCCCAGTCATGTTTACGTAAGTAAGCCAGTTTGAAACAGTACCTGTGGCGCCATCTTTCGGGAGTGAACGTAACCTCGCAAACATTAAGTCACCTGGTTTGTTTGATAGCGCAGGACGTTGTGTCGCGGCTCAACTAGTTAGTTGCGCTTATTTCCCACAGATGGCGCTGCTGGCCAGTGTTTTTTTTATTTACGTGTTGACTGATTTGATTTCTGAAATTCGAAGCTATCCCAAGTTCCTTGGTTTTGTTATGTTACGTAGTTTCGTGGCAGTAAAATGAAAGGCCTTTTCCAGTGGCGTAGCTAGGTAACCAAGGGCCCTGGTGCCAATAAAAAAATGGGGCCCCACTACTATCTAAACTGGTTACGTTTTAATAATAATAGTTCGATCGAGATTTTCTGGCAAGGATTCGAGGGCCCTCTGGGCTCGAGGGCCTCGGGGCACTGCCCCACCTAGTCCCTTGGTAGCTACGCCACTGCCTTTTTCGTTCGTAAGCCGTGAAAGTAACAGCGCTTTCTCAAAGACAATGACTATCTTCCTCTTATCATACTTTTTCTTAGACTTATTTTCTAAACGTAAGTACTTTCACAGGGTTACTGAAGAAGAAAACCTTCGGTACCATCGACACTACTACACAAATACATTGACAAGGTGCACGCCTTTCTTCGTCGGCATGTTGTTTGGCTACCTTCTTCATACTTGTAAAGGAAAACAGATCCGCATGCCTGTGGTAAGAATATTAATAATTAGCTTCTGCCCGCGACTTCGTCTGCGTAGAATTATACATAAAAACCTTCCCCTTGAATCACTCTATCTATTTAAAAAAACCGCATCAAAATCCGTTGTGTAGTTTTGAAGATATAAGCATACATAGGGACAGAGAAAGCGACTTTATTTTATACTATGTAGTGATAGTGAAGTTAACAACGTAGGTATTAAGTGCCTACTCAGAATTTGGTTGTACCTGAAGGATAAGAAAGTTTGCTAATCTCTTTATCTTAGGCGTACCTTTAATGGCTGTATTTCTTATGTTTTATTGTTTAGGTACATTACTTATGGGTACAAAGGTCTTGTCATGGTGACCATAGTTAATTAAAACCCCCTACCTCCCACCTCTTTCCACCTATACGTCCACAACCATGCTAAACGTGGTCTTTGGTCTTGTTACCTTAGGCTCTATCTAAGAAATAAAGACGTGATTTATGTGTGTGTGTGTGTCTAAATTGGGAATCTATAAATTATAAAATACTTTGCAAACTTTAACTTTGAAGTTATTAGTTATAGCCGTTGCCCGCAACTTTGTTTGCATAGAATTCGTTTATCGCTATCCCGCGGGAATCACGCAATTTTCCGGGATAAAAAGTAGCCTATGTGTTATTCCAGACTATAATCTATCTATGTTCCAAATTTCATCCAGATCGGCCCAGTACTTTTTGAGCCTATTCATTACAAACATACAAACATACAAAAATAGGTACAAATCTTTCCTCTTTATAATATTAGTATAGATTATTAGTAATTAGTAATTAGTATTAGTATATTAGTGTTAGTATATTAGTATATTAGTATAGATTAATTCAAAGTTAATAATTTCACTTTTAAAATTATAACATTCAAGACAATAATTTATAACCAATTTCATGACAGTATCAAATTATGCAAAACTGACTATTACTTACCGCAACAGTTTTTGCGGCCAGTTCTTTTCATTGCAAAATTTTTACTTTTTAATACGACACATAATAATTTTATCTTCTTTATTAGATTTAAATAGCCTATCTTCAGCTTTCCTATTACTTATTTTACTTGTATCTTCTCCTATCAAATTAGCTAACTTATAATTTCTTCAACATCTTCCAGTACCTCGTATCCTTCTGCTGGGCTTGTTCGTTCTTCGTGTCAGCAGCCATCATTTACTCCGTGTATCCAACTATACAGCTGGATTGGGACAACCAGTTCTTGGACGGTGCTATCAACTCCTTCTCAAGACCTGTTTGGGCTGCTTGTGTTGGCTGGATGATATTTGCATGCACGCATGGTTATGGAGGTAAGTGTAAAATATTACGTGTCTAAATGGACTTAGGCCAGATAGTCATGAGGATGTTGTAATTTCGGAAATCCAATAAAAAACTGCTGAAAAATAGTCTAGTCGGCAATGCTTGGAAGCCATTTCTTATTGTTACTGCCATACAGTGAACGTAGGTTAGGTAACCTTTGTTAATTCATTGCATCAGGCGATACTTTGCAGATATTAATATCACTACCATTGCTGCTGGTAATACTCTTTTATTTAACCTCTTGACCGCCCTTAGTCATCTTGTCGTGATAGCTAATGACAAGGCTCTCACTCCAAATCCAAATCAATCCTTCTGCAATAGAATTAACAATCAAGCTAGCTTGTCATTTGTTTTTCCCGTGGCGTATATAGAACTTGTTACATCATTCGTGGCGGCGAAGAGGTTAAATTGAGATTGGTTTCTTCATTGGATCAATACCTTTTTACAGCAAATTCAGTGCACTTATGCCAAGAAACTTGAAGTAACGTAAGCAAGCAAGGTACTCTGCCATTGTATTATTTTTATGCAAATGTTTTCAGGTCCGATCAACTGGTTCCTGTCGCTGCGCATGTGGAAACTGCCAGCTCGGATCTCCTTCGCCATGTACATCTTCCACTACCCGATAATGCACGTCGTGAACGCTTCTGCTGTAGCCCCTGGTTACTTCTCTGTTGCAGCTTACGTAAGTTTCATAATGAATTAGAAAAGTACAACGCTTATGCGTTGGAAAGAGATGCAATTCTTGTTTGGGAAAGATTATTCATGCGAAGCTCGAATAAGAGAAGCGAAGCAACGCCAGATTTAAATGTCTATTATCTCGTTCTTATTTCGTTCTAGTTTGTCCAACCGTACTCTCCTTACCTTAAAATTGCAATTTAACATAGCTTTAAAAATGTTCACTGTCGCCAAAATTTGGCCAAAAGGATTACAATTCACGGTCATTATTATTTCCATGTTCTTCGTCCCATCTTCATCCTATATGGGTCCCACTGCTGGGAATAGGCCTCCTCTCAGAATGAGAGGGCTTTGGCTGTAGCTCCCGTATGGGCCCAGTGCGGATTGGGAATTTCACACACACCATTGAATTGCTTCTCAGATTTGTGTAGGTTTCCTCACGATGTTTTCCTTCACCGAAAAGCTCAAGATAAATTTTAAATGTAATTTCACACATACATTTCGGAAAACTCAGAGGTGTGAGCCCACGACCCTCTGCTTGAGAGCCCACAGGTCAAACCACAAGGCTGCCACGGCTTCTTTTCCATGTGCTTACTTAAATTTAATTTGTTTTCGGCATTTTAGTTTTACAGATTCCTGAGCAACTTCGTGGCATCTTTTCTGGCAGCCTTCGTAGTCACTTTGCTGATAGATTCGCCTTGCTCTACCCTCATCAAACTGGCCATGGGCGGAGGTACGTGTTCATTCATAATCAAAACTAATATATGAGCAGTCCTGACATCTTAAGAGTCCTGACATCTTAAGAGTCCTGACATCTTAAGAGTCCTGACATCTTAAGAGTCCTGACATCTTAAGAGTCCTGACATCTTAAGAGTCCTGACTTCTTAAGAGTCCTGACATCTTAAGAGTCCTGACATCTTAAGAGTCTGATATTTATTATGCCGTCTCTACATTTTACGTGGAATAATATACAGGGAACTCAACGCTGAGTGGAGAAACATAAAGCATACCTACTAGCAGTTGTCCGCGACTAAGTATACGCAGAACTCACTTGACGCTATCCCGCGGGAACTATGTTGTTATCCGGGATAAAAACTATTCAATGTCCTTCGCCGAAACTAAAACTATCTGTATACCAAATTTCAATTAAATCAGTTCAGTGGTTTAAGCGTGAAACGGTAACATGGACAGACAGTTAGTTTTCCATTTTGTAATATTGGTAACTCAGTAAAATTATTACGCGAATGTTAATATTATAAATTACTAGCGACCCGCCCCGGCTTCGCATGGTATATTATGCATGTATTATACATATAAACCTTCCTCTTGAATCACTCTATCTATTAAAAAAAACCGCATCGAAATCCGTTGACTGGTTTTGAAGATATAAGCATACATACGGACACGGGGACAGAAAAAGCGACTTTATTTTATACTATGTAGTGATAATGCATGTATCAATTACATGTCAGTTTAAAGAACATTAACTTTAGTTCAATTGATTTTGTTTGTCATATAACATTACTATGCAAATTTTTTTGACTAAAAAGTAAAATATTTTGTATTTTGCAGGTCCAAAAAAACCAAGGCAAGAAGTCACAGAAAACAAAGAAGTTAATGGAGTAGATAATCCTGCTTTTGGACCAGACTTGGAAAAGAGGGACAGTTAAATTTGACAACTGTAGTTAAAAGACGATTCGGTTACTGTGGGAAATGATAATATGATTATTTTATGAACAGTGGTGATTTTCTTTATAACCCGATTGTGATAATAAAGACAAGTATTAAATTTAACTGTTTATTGTTGATGTTAGATAATGATTACATAATGTTGATTACAGTAATACTACGAGTGTTGAACTTGCTAATAGGTTTTTTTTATGTTTAATTGCAAAACAAAATCTAAATTTAAAGTTTTTGCGATACAAAATGTAATTGACTTTACACTTACTTAAATGTTACGTTTTTGTTAATAATTTATAATAATTACTTATTAAATAATATCAATTGTCTTTGAAATTTTTTTTTTACTAAAACCAATTTTATTTATAGGTACCCAATCTCCTAATAATGCAGGCCAATTTACTCAAGTGTTATTTTCATTAATTATACCTATATTTTTTTATTTTAAATAATGAAAGTTCGTGAGAATGGATGTAAACGGGTAAATGGATGGGTGTCTATTCTTTTTCTACGCAAAATTAGAAAACGAATTGTAATTGATCAAATGTTGCACATTGTGAACTGCATGATCCGATCCTATAATGGCGATCGCACGGTGTAAGTCAATACCAACTGATTTATTATATACTAGTTGTCAGTGCTTATATATTGTAAAAGGTAAGTGCCAGCATAGAGTGATCCCTCTCCAGACAGATGTTGAGCATTTAAGAAATGGTTCGCATAGGTGCTCGTAGCCACAGACAATACGTCCATAATTCGTCTGTAATAGACTCAAATGCCATTAATTTAAGAAATACAAACCTAATAATAACAACTTAACCAAATTAAATGAAGCATCGGGTGACCAGAGGGCTGGTTTCTTTTTAGCACAAAGGGTAAGCATTGCCATACAACGCGGCAATGCTGCCAGCCTTCTGGGCACCATGCCAACGAGCAGTGATTTGGGGCAACTTTTTTATTTATAGCTTTATGACGATTTGTTTTATAATTAGTAGTACCTAGTTTTAGTTTTAGTATCTCTGCGTTATTTTTAAGTTGTGACTGTTTTTTATTATGATTTGTTTTTCTTTTCCAATAAACCCCACTTATAACAACTGAAGAACAGGAAAACAATCGAGCTCCTAAATTATCTTGAATTTGTTTCCATTGTTATCACAATAAGAGAGTAATGGTGACGAAGTATGAATCCAATAAATGCATCCAGCTTAAGCTAACGGCTTAAGCTTTTATTAATAACACCTATGATTCATAACCTACTTCCAAGTGTTACTTATCTAAGTCATAAAAAATCCAATAATCTGTTACAGTCATTTAGAATTATGTTTTTCACTCCGTAACACGGATTCATACATCATCCAGATTAGCTCACTTACAGCTAGTCACCTAGTCGTAAATTGTAAAAAAACACTTGTGATAAACGAATGGCCCTAACTATTACTATATCTTTATCGAGTTTTGGACATATTGTAAACAATGCTAAAGGTCAATTAGTTTAGGAAAAATCATGGCCGTCCACAGAAAAAAAAGAAATCCCAAATTCAATGGGCTTTATCAAATCTTATTTGTTTTCGTTTCCCCTTATCGTACCGTGCAATTTCACAGTATATAACAGTTACAAATACGAGTAAAAGTCAAGTTTTCCAATATTTATGTAGCCAACGATTATGTACAATATCTACACTTATTGCTTTGTTTTCAGTTACATAAAAAGCTTTGTTTTTAGTTAAAGTACGTGTGATAAAGTGGTTTCGAACAGTCGGCTCGACTCATTTCATTCATAGCCCATTCTTTATTCTCGAAGTAAAGCTATAGTTCTTCTTTTTTAATATGGCCCCATCGATCGATGCGATGATTTCGCCAATGTCAAAGTAATAAATACAGTATTCAAAAAAAAAATAACTAAAGTGTCACCCTTTCGGGCTCATAACCAACGTATATAATGATATCCCTCAGTATCTGCCAGGAATTCACTAACCGATGCCCAGGGTGCACCGGACCAAGCATTGCTCTTCACCTTGGACGGATCCAAAAACGAACCGCAGCTCTTGACCACACGCGGAGGTAACCCGACTTTGCACCCCAAAAAAGGTATACTATAGAGTTATAGATGTAGTAAATTTAATAATCCTTTCCCATCGTGAACACACGATTACTTCCGAATGATGCCGACGTGTCTATAAGACAAGACAAGTCTGAGTGAAATAGCATGACAAATACCACACAAATACGAACATTTCCGAGATAATACGATGGGAGAGCATTTTGCACGACATCTGTACGTCAAGTTTTAGCGTTTTGGTGGAAAATTTTAAAATTGTATAGACATAAGACATTACCTACGTCAGTAATCTACAATCTGTACATGTTACTATTTTCGATTTGTTATCTGTCACGTAAATGATAAGCTGTCGATTAACACAAGCATATTTTACATTGATTTGCTAGCTAACATTAATTCAAATAAAACCAAAACCTACAAAATTAATAATTAAAACAACTAACTTCCAACCAAAAAAATGTACTCATATTATTTGAACGCTCGACTGTGTAGCCATGACTCATGTTAAAATTTTAGGCGATATTAGAGTCTGTTTTAAGCTTTTTAGGGCCGCTCCTGGTATAAAAATAGGTCGAAATTAAATTAAATTCGAAATAATTCTTTATAATTTTCGAACAAAACAGTGTAGTTGTCCCAAAGTAAATGAATATTATAATAATACTAGCTGACCCGGCGAACTTTTCCGCCTTAAATTTGAAAAATTGCATTGGTTTGGGCTGTGCTATCCCACGGGAACTATGCAATTTTCCGGGATAAAAACTATCCTATGTCCTTTCCCGGGACTCAAACTATCTGTATACCAAATTTCAACTAAATCGGCCCAGCGGTTTAAGCGTGAAAAGGTAACAGACAGACAGACAGACAGACAGACAGACAGACAGACAGAGTTACTTTCGCATTTATAATATTAGTAAGGATAATAGTCTAAGAGCTAGCGACCAAATCGGTCATGTGGCTTCAGCTGTATTGAAACTCCGTTAGCTACTTCCCTGAACAACCTTTTCCTATAATCTTCGTGCTGGCAGGCCGCGGGCGGTGGGTGCGGGTGTAGTGGGGTGGGGAAAAAAAAGAAAAAAAATGTGGGCTCAGCGACTTTAATTTTTTTTCAAACAGTTGCTCTGTACTCCCTGTCCACCCAAAAAAAAATTAAATCGTAAATTTATATTACATATTTTTACATTTTAGCAACTACTGTGGTTCCATGTAAACAAATACTACAAAGCAGCGAGAAGTCAATTAGTTATACAAAGATAAAACTGTTTATTGTAATAATATGTTCATGAATCAGAGTGGAAACAAAATAAAATAAGTAAATTATACACCACAACTATGACTTGCGTAAGAATATCTTAAAAATTAACAATCATCTGTGTTATCAAATAAATTTAACGTAATTTTTTGATACAGTGCATGCGTATGATTCATGTTCGTGTCGACGATTATCTTTATCTGCTTCTTCGGAATTAAATAAAACTTTAATCTATTTAATATTTCTTAATGTCTTCGCGATGAGTAATTTTAATCATTTAATGATATAACTTGCACAACACTTATTAAATTTAGTTCCGATCTCAGGGTACCTACTATAGAAAATAAAACTTTTTTGAGCTTTTTAACTTACTTGATTTTTGTAACGCAAAATTATTGCTGGACGCTACATCTTAAATTAAAATACAATTTGAATAAAAACCTGATAAACTTTTCTTAAACACTACAGGCAGTAAAAGGTATTACGTGTCGTCCTTTTCATTCGAAATCTAACAATGTCAATCGATTAGAATCAAATGAGTGTTAACGCTGTCTGCAATTGTCATAATCTGTTTATCTGGATTAAAAACTGTTTTGTCATAAAATGCATTAACAGACTTGTCACAGGGTGACACAGTGTGATTATTTTCTATATGTACAAAATCTTCAATAACCATTTCCACTTACACATTAAGTTTTAGTTTTGTTTTTGTAAGAAGGATTCTCATGGTACCAAATTTGTTTAAGTAATAAATAATTAATCACAACTCAGCTACTGAGACAGACTGCAGAACCCTTTCATAGTGTAATAATCTGATTATCATTTTGATTGAGTGTTACCGGATATCTATAATCTACGACAATACCTAATTATAATCATAAAGTGACACTATCAAATATATATTCGATTCCAATTACAACTACAACTCAGTACTCATCAAAAAGCCACCCTGTTAGTGCAAAGTGCCATAACTGTTGAAAATAAAAATACAGTGATAAGTTTCAAAAATGAATAAAGCAATTTTTATTATTTTAAACGTCATTTCTTTTACTTTTGTTAACGCTTACATTGAATTTGAAGCACCTAACAATAATGTGTTCGATACGGATTTGTATGAAAATGTGCTAAATGAAGAGCTCTGTGAGGAGCAGTTGAGTTATATCGTGAATGATAATGTTATGCTGAGAGCGGAATGTAAGTATAACTAATGCAGTTGAACTTTCACTTTGAGTTTTTTCGAACGTTGGTGCGACATTATGACGTGCGACTCAATTTATTTACTGAAAGCCAAATTATCACATTTCGCACCCTTCGTGGAAGAAAGACGTAAGTCCTATTGACTTACCATGGGACTTACGTCTTTCTTCCACGAAGGGTGCGGTTTTTAGGTTACCTATTTTTCTTAATTAAGGTACGGTACCATTAAGATCAATAGCGCACAACAGTGGCGTGTCGCAAAAACGCCTATCGCGAGGAAGTATTAATTCTAAAAATGAATTGCCTGTGGTGCAAACTCCAGTTCATTCCATATATAACCAGTGATTTGTTTCGGTACGCAATTCGTTCATCTTCAAAAAAGCCGAGCGTTTGTACCACCAGTGCCACGCCTCCAGTACGGCTGAATCGTTAAACTTCCAATGAACCAAATAACAGAAAGCCGTTAGACCCTATAGTAAAAAACCGGTCAAGTGCGAGTCGGACTCGCGCACCGAGGGTTCCGTATCATTATCTATAAATATCTAAAACCAGTGTAAGCAGAGCCCTGTTCCAAAGCAAAATGTACGCAGTGTGGGGTTACTTTATATTGGTCACTGCTATATACAGACATACATACACATTTACGGTTTTCGCAATTATTCTTTAATCTGTGCTATAAGACCTACCTTCATACCAAATTTCAAGATTCTGCGTTCACGGGAACTACCTTGTAGGTTTTGATTCCCTTGAGAGTTGAAAATTTGCGGAAATTTGCGGCATAAACGGCTGTATCTTTTGATTGCGTTGGCTTAGAAGTTTGATTTTTTCACAGCTTCAAGGGACAGTAGACCTGAGTAATTGATATAAATTTCAGCTTCATACCTCCACGCGTTCCTAAGAAAAAGGGTCTTGACAGACGGACGGACGGACGGACAACAAAGTGATCCTATAAGGGTTCCGTTTTTTCCTTTTGAGGTACGGAACCCTAAAAATATAAAATGACATCGATGTTTGTTTGTCGGGGTAAAAAGAAACAAAATTGATGGTCACGTTCAAGTGTCCAATATGGTTTCATTGGGCATATTTTTCTGCTACTCTTTTAGCAGCTTCCTCTAAAAACGCAAAAACTTTCAATTTCGCGGTGCACTTTCATTTACTTATTTTTGTTCTTACATCTAGATACAGATTACTTTTTCTAATCTTGAACATTGCATTCCTATCCCCAATAACGTAACTTTATCGAGAACTGTAAAAAGTTGAAATTCATTTCAAGTAATCAATTTGATAAACGGTGCTGGCTATTATTTCTAGTAAATTATACTGACGTACTGTGTACCGGGTTTTTCAACATTTTCGATAAGAAAACACTCGGCATTGCTACTTTTATCTATCTCATTTTTTTTGCAAATAAAACTTGATAGCACCGAAAAAGATCATGAATTGCCAGCATTCCTAGCGTAGACTAAGATAACACCTATAATTTTGTTAATACTATTTCCTTAATGGTCTTCTGTTGATTTCAGTTCTCGATGCTGGCCTTAGGTTGCCACGAGGAATACTAAAAGGCAACTTCATGGATTTTGGCAACTACCACCAGTGCTTAGAAATCAATGCACACTATGAGCCTTCAGCCATCGAGGGCAAATATTGCATGATCCATGTCCCGTTTACTCAACCAGATTTTGATTTGCCAACTCTCCCTGAGTGGCCAGAAGAGTGGCCAGAGTGGCCAGAAGAATGGCCAGAGTTTCCTTTCCCGGAACTAGTGCCAAACACAAAACAGCATAAAGAAATGATGACGCATATTCAAAAAGTTCAAGCACAGACGCGACTGTACAACAATATAATTGGAACTGATATGGATCTCATAAGGTATGCTTTGGCATTAAGTTTTTGCATTCCAGATCTGATGTTTTCACAAAAGTGATAATTTGTTGGCTGATTTATCTATTCGCATAGTTGCTATTAGCCTAGTAAATAAACTCTTGGTCCAATGAAAACTCTGTCCATATAATCTTGACGAATAGCGAATCGACTTACTAGCGACTTGTCCACGTCACAATTCACCTTACATGTAAGCGTGTCTTTCTTTAACTTCTCCCTTACACAGTTCGTCTACATACAAAACTATCTCACACCTAATAATAAACTAAGATGCTCTTGCTCATTGAGAATATGCTCACTAGATTCTTATAGTTCATTGTCATTGTGCTTTTGTTTAACAGGGTAGCAGAAGACAGCGATATGGCAAGCCAGTCATTCAGACTGGCTGTGTGTGTCCCCAAAGCTTGTACCATTAGGCAAGCTATCAACGTTCTGTACACCAATACTACTGCTGTAGGGTTTGAGTTTACTGAAGACTTCTGCCGGCTTAAAAACGATAAACCCTTCGTACCTGGTGACTACGTCGCAATGTAAGTTAATTTTTAACACAAACCTGCCGTGAGATTGAAAGATCATCAACATATTCGGATAACTCAATTAAAATCGAGAATATTTCAACTAGTTTCGAACTTTTACGAAATCCTTCTTTCACTGGACTCCAGATTCTGATTGAGTCATCCGTTCGTTTAAATTAGCAAGTCAACCGTCTTTCATTTTTTTCCTATTTTGGTAAAAGTTGCAGCAAAAAAGTAAATATAGTTTTAGTATTAAACTCAGTACTTGCACGTTTGTCTGCCTTGTCGTATAAAAACATAGTATCTGGAATGAAGGAAAAGTCAAGATTTCTATTAGATTAAACAATTAAAACCCGACCTTTCTTTGCTGCATGTAGCCTATTCTGTACAAGATAATTTACAAAAACAAAATCAAGTCGTGCAAAATGGTGAACTTTGTACTCTAGGTATGTTTATCTAAGCAGATTAGAATCTGAAATGAATCAATCATTAGAAATTATGATAAACATGTTAAAGTCATCGTTATTGTACTAAGCCGTTTATTTCTTAGAAATTCAGTGCTTGCGCCTTTCTCATTAGCTTTCTAATCCAAGATTCATTTTGTATAACAATTTCAATTTATTATTTTCAGGGCCATCTTCGGTTTTATAATCCTCATTACTCTTCTCTGCACGGGCTATGATTTGTACTACACTCACATACTTAAAGGAGGTAAGTTGGAAATGTCTGAAACCAACAACTCTAATTTTGTACCTGAAGGGGAAAATTAAGAATTTCTTTAATTTTAATAACCCTTTGCTGTCACGGCTGTGATCCAATCGCAAGCATTGTACATTAATTGAATTATAATTATCATGAAATTTGATTATCGGTATCTTGTTTCGATTTTATTTTAATCGATGTATTCATTTCATTGAATGCTCCAACATTAATGACGGTATATTCCTGTAAACTCCGTTCACTCTGATCGGACCATACCCATAGAGATGAAAGACAACCAAATTTAGTCAAGTCAGTGCAACAAAATTAAAAAAAATCGCTTTGTAAACCAGAAGCAATAGGTTAATCGAAGCAAATGTAGGCGTTAAGTAAACTCGGAAAAACACGTCATCTCAGAATGGAGACTTAGCTAGGTAGAGTTTTTGCCCCAAAAAACTACTACGACAGCAACTTTATGTAAATAAATAAAGTACAGTCAGCGTTATTTAGTATGAAATATCCAAGGTTACCAAATACTTCTACACGTCATTACTATTTCAATGGGGTACCGAACTATTTCGCCGACTTGGATGCTTCAAACAATATGACGGTGACTGTACAAGATTTGTCTGTTTAAATGAAAATAGTTCACAGATAGATCGATAGAAGTTACTAGTTGCATTAGAAAGGAATCCACCCATTTGTCTCAAGTACAATATGAAATGATCGATTCAACTTTCCGTCACTATTTAGGCTAAGGTCATGACAACAAAACATGGTTTTTTAAATCACTTTAAAAAATAATTAAAGATATCAACGGGTAATTTTTCCGGTCTAATCACTACTCAATCACAATTTAGCTACTTAGATAACATTCCTAGGTAAAATCAATGTGACGTCATTGTTTTTCTATTTAATCAAACTAGTTATCTTTGTTATTTTATTAATTTATTGACACGCCATTTTTGCTACTGTTTTGACAGGTTGAAATCCAAGTCGTAAAATAATAATTATGCCTTCCTTAGTCCATTTATACAAATGACAAATTACCTCTCTTCACTGAATTGTTTGGCTTGGTTAAGTCACTTTCTTTTCGCAATGGTAATTTTATCCTTAGTTAAACCACGTTGTTGTTTTACCAATGTTGCTGGCTTATTAGTCGTACTTAATGCTGTTACCGACATTTATTGCCATGTTTTATTAAAAAACCTTGTTTCGATCCACGAATTGAAATGCACTCTTTGTAATGTTTTCACATTACAAAATACTTAGTTACACTCTTTGCCAAATAAAAGTATAACAAAGTGGTCATAGGCAATGTTCAATAATTGTGAGCGTGTTTTGAATTTATGTCACAGTTTTGTCTCGTTTTGAATCTATAAGAGCGTATACATAACAATTATGCGGAATGTGTACGTTTTGCCCTCATTAGCACATCAATTATCTAATCTATAAGCATAGCTACTGTAGCTTAACAATATAGGTCTATCTGAGCTCAACGCTAAGCTATGGTCATGCTGTTATGACCCTATTCATTTATCAAGGATTAGCGTAGGTTTATCGACTTTATTCCCCACTGACAGGTAATTGTAACAGAGGGCACGAGTTATCATCGATTAATTTACCTACTTTCAAAAACCTTGTCAAAAACATACATACATACATACCGTCACGCCTCTTTCCCACAGGGGTAGGCAGAGACTACTTTATTCCACTTGCTACGGTCCTGACATATTTCTTTCGCTTCATCCACAGTCATCAGTCTCTTCATACATGCTCGTCGGTTTCGGGTACTCCTGACCTGACCTTTTTCCAAAACGTCTCCTATTTGGTCTCGGAACGTCCGTCTAGGCCTTCCCCTCCCAACGAAACCATTCACACTCCCCATATAATATCTGTTTAGTTAGTCTACTTTCATCCATCCGCTCTACATGCCCAAACCAACTAAGCATACTTTTTTCTATCCTAGTCACTATATCCTCTTTCACACCAGCACGTTCCCTTATCACACTGTTCCTTATTCTATCTTTCAGTGATACACCTTCCATACTCCTTAACGCTCTCATTTCTACTGCATTTATTCTACTTTCATGCTTCTTTTGCCATACCCAAGTTTCGCTACCGTACATTAATGTTGGAACGAGCACCCCTCTGTGGACAGCCAGACGCGCCTTCTTTGACACCTTCTCACTGCTCACAAAGGCGCGCAGCGCCCCATTGACCATATTTCCTGCATTCACTCTTCTTTCAATATCACTTTCACACTTCCCATCTTTCGTAAACGCCGATCCCAGATATACAAACTCTTTTACCTGTTCGACTTTCTTACCCGCAATCAAAATCTCACATTCAGTCATACTATCGTCTTTTTCAAACACCATAACTTTCGTCTTGCTTACATTAACATTCATACCTTTCGTTTCCAATGCACCACATAAAATGTTAGTCATCATCTGCAACTCCTCCTCCGACGATGCCAACAACACTTGGTCGTCGGCGTATAGGAGGCATTTGATGGTTAACCCACTCATCCTTAGTCCACAGTCATTCCCTTTCAAATCACTCAGGCATGTATCCATGAATAGGTTGAACAGCCACGGTGACGCAACACATCCTTGTCTAACACCTTTCTCAATGCTAAACCATTCAGTGTACGCCCCGTTTATCCTCACACAAGCACTAGAATCCTCATAGAGAGATTTTAGTGCTCGTATCAGATTACTGTTCACCCCATGCATGGATAATGCTGACCACAACTCATTCCTCATCACTCTGTCATAAGCCTTCTCCAAGTCCACGAATAAGCAGTATATTTTCTGGCCCTTGGCCATATACTTTTCGGTTATACTCCGCAAGGAGAAGACTTGATCCGTGCATCCCATTCCCTTTCTAAAACCCGCTTGTACATCCCATATTTTCTCATCGGTCTCTTTCATAACTCTTTCAATCAGTACCTTTGCATACAGTTTGCCGACGACGCTGAGAAGGCTTATTCCGCGGTAGTTTTTGCAGTCTAGTTGTGACCCCTTTCCTTTGTACAGCGGCACAATCACGGCCTTGCACCAATCCTCCGGTACCCGACCGTTCGTCCAACACAAGTTGAAAAGGTGGCACAACTGACTGGCTACCACGCCTTCACCGGCTCTCAGCATTTCGACCGACACTCTATCATATCCCGCAGACTTTCCTAACTTCATTCTTTTCATGGCGTTCACAATTTCATCCATGCCTATCTCATTTTCCTGACTACTTTCATTCATCTCTCCGGCATGAGCCGGTTCGTTCACTGATTCTTCTGCTCTTTCAAACAAGCTTTCAAAATAAACTAGAGTTGTCAAAAACATGACGAAACTAATTGTGAATCTATCATTCCCTAAAGAGAGCTCTGTTCCTTGGAGCTCGGGCGCATCCTGTACGTACTTTTGTATTTTTAAATAGCAAACTCCTAGATTCATGATTGTCTACATTCACACATCAATAATTATAACCTTACTCAATAGGTACCCACTTTAATTTTTACAGATCCCAAAAGAGCTAGCACGCTCGGAAAGTCATTCTCCGTCTACACCAACACCCGCCGCCTGCTTACCTTCAACTCTGCTCCTGGTGCATTGGAATGCCTGGACGGCATCAGAGCTTTGGCCATCATGTGGGTCATCATTGGCCACACTTACTCCACGCAGTTAAACGCGCCATTTTACAATCGCGCTGACTTCTTCACGGTAAGTACTTCAGTGACCTCTCTTCCAACATTTTATTGACATCCAAGACGAGGATCACCGATTCCAATGTCCTAAAGGTACGAATTTAATATATTTACCAATTGTTTTTTTCATATTACAGTGGATGTTCTCATTTCCTTCACTTTGGATCATGTCTGCGCCAATCACGGTAGACACTTTCTTCTTCATGAGTGGACTGCTGATTGTTTATACTTCAGTTGGAAAGATGAGCCAAAGTAAGTATTTTAGCTATTATTGCCATTGAGACGAGCTTGTAAGAACTAGAGTTGACAATTAGGTCCAAATTTGCTAAGTCGAGGTTAAGTAGTATCAAAATGAAGAGAAACTATGAACCCTAAACAAAAATTTTACGACTTAGAAAGAAAGAAACAAAGAAAATATATTTATTTGGTCACATTATTACAGTATAAAACTTCACCGGTACCTACTAAATGGAGCAAAATGGACACAAAAAGGGAAGCTGGCTCAGCACTATGTCACGAATTACTTCGAAACGCTGATATTCTGCCAGAACCTTGGCCTTAAGGGCTACTAAAACTAAAACTAAAACTAAAAAATAATCTAATATAACATTTAACTATACGGGAAGGAAAGACGGATCACAATGAGCAGACAGCAGTAAAATATAACAACATTACAGCACAACTAGCACAAATAAACAAAATATAATACAATAACTCGAAATAATAGCCTTTGCACGAACTGATATAATTCAAATCTTTCTTTTTTTCAGTGGGATTAATCAGAAACGTTCACTTGTATTACCTCCATCGTCTCCTGCGCATGTTCCCGGTTTTGGCTGCTGGTGTATTGCTTACAGCAACATTATTCAACCACTTGTCCGATGGTCCGCAGTGGAACGATGTTATGGCCCACAAGGTGCACAAATGCAGACAATTGTGGTGGGCCACATTGTTACATATTCAGAACTATATTGCGCCTAGAGATCAGGTGAGAAATGATTCTTTATAACATTTCCACTCCATAATCTATTATGTACAAGTTTAAGGTATTCATTAACCTACCCAGTCGCACCTCTCCACGCCCAACATTACATGGCGAACCTGCCAGAACCTCTATCTGAAAATGAGCGTAATAGAAATAACCTATGAGTTTGATGTAAATGTCTTTACTGTGATAAAATGTTAATGCTGCATATGGGAAGAGAGAGTATGTGTGGCGTGAATATTTTAAGCGTTATAGCTTTCAGAAGTACTTTCTTTAATTACTAACCCTAGACGTCTTGGTTCTATCCACTATAAATGACACCAAAACTATCTGCTCTATTCTTCTTTTTACTAGCCCGTATTGTTCCGCTGGTAGACAAATGCCTCTCTAGGCTTCTGCTCTATTCTAATCCACTGTTTTTTTTAGTGTATCAACGTAACATGGTACTTGGCAGTGGACGTTCAGCTTCATATTCTGTCACCTCTTGTGCTGTTCTGGGTGCTTGGTAGAAAGAGATCAGCCTGGATTGCTCTGACTCTCGCCATGCTAATTTCGCTGACAGCATCAACGGTCTATAACTATTTGATGGAGTTCCAGCCCGCACCTGTTATTCCAGCGTGAGTATGAGCTGAATTTGTTTTAACATAACGCTGATTGCATTCATTGAAATAAATTAAGGATTTGACAGTAACTCTTCTTAGCGGAAACTTTGTTTCGTAAAAATGTTCATTTGTTTTAATTAGATTATCTATATTTACAGGCGCACTGACCCCGAAGACCATATCTCATACATGACATATTATTACGTGAATACGCTGACTAGATGCACACCTTTCTTCGTGGGTATGCTGTATGGATACCTTCTAAATATTTACAAAGGAAAGCAAATTAACATGCCAAAGGTAAGATAAATAATTACGTGTACCATACACAGTCGATACAGTACAAATAGTTAAATTGATATCCCAATTAGTTTCACTTTAGTTTCTTCCATGCTGGTCTGGGATTAAAGAAAAAACATAGAATGTAGCGGCTGCTTTTCTCGCGCAAATGGTAAAAGCCCATGGACGGAATGGGCGTAAATCTTAGGAATTATGTTTTAGGCGATGCCGCTAGCAACCCATCACTATTTTGATTCCCCTTTCCACCTACATGCCTACCAAATCATCGAACTGCGCTTCATCAACTTTGAACATAAAATTGATTTGAAATGTGTAGCTTGGATGACATTGTAGCGAAAAGTCATATTTAAAATTCAACTTTAAGCTACTTTAAACCTATTACACCTATTGTTATTAAACTGAATAAAATTAATCTTGAATCATTTTGCTATTTTTCAGTACTTCGTAGCACTCGGCTGGCTCTGTGCCTTCTTAGTTTCTGCTGGTATCATCTACTCTACGTATCCTATCCTTCAAACTGACTGGAACAGTCCATTCCTCGATGGAGTCATCAATTCCTTTTCAAGGCCAGGGTGGGCTGCTTGCCTTGGATGGATGGTTTTCGCATGCACCCATGGATACGGAGGTTTGTTGAAATTCCTTGTATGTACGTATAACTCTTTATTGTACGCAAAACACATGAAAATAATGTAGGTATATAGGACAACACAAATGCACAAAGGCGAACTTATCCCTAAAACGAACTTGACTCAATATTACAATACTTACCGAGACAGCATTTTCACAAAGAGCCATATCCCCAGATTTTAACATTTTAATTAACATTCTTTTTAAAATTTCACAACTTTACTATTGAATAATCAGTTTCTCAAAATAAACCTATTTATGAATTTTACTAGTGATGCAATAAAAGTCGGAAGCAAATACTACTAAAAGGTGTATCCTCATTAACCTTACAAACACCCCTTTGTCAATGTACCAATCTATAATAAAAATAAAAAATATTTCTTCATCATTTTCAGGTCCGATCAACTGGTTCCTGTCGCTGCGCATGTGGAAGCTGCCAGCTCGAATCTCCTTCGCCATGTACATCTTCCACTACCCAATAATGTTCGTCGTAAACGCTTCTAGAGTTGGACCTACCTATTTCTCAGTTTCGGCATATGTAAGTACCCATTATTTTCGAAATTTAATACAATTGCGGGTGGTAGGGCCTTGTGCAAGGTCCGTCCGGATCGCTACCACCATCTTACTCGCTAATCCTACCGCTAAGTAGCAGTGCTTGCACTGCTGTGTTCCGGTGTGGAGAGTAAGACAGCCGGGGAAATTACGGGCACAAGAGGCATTTCATCTTAGTCCTCTAGGTTGGCAACGCATCTGCAATCCCTCCGGGGTTGCGGGTGTCTATGGGCAGTGGTGATCACTTACCATCAGGTAACCCAGTTGCTCGTTTGCTTTCCTATTCATATATAAAAAAAAAACAATACAATACAAATACTCTTTATTGAACACCACAAATCAGAACAAAACAATACAGAAACAAAGAACAAAGTACACAATGGCCGGTCTTATCGGTCTTTTGAATTGTATAGATTTTTTTTTGATTTCCAACGGTGAAGGTAAAGGCAAGCATTGACTGGTTTGTTTTTTTTTTCAGTTCTTCAGATTTTTGGCTGATGCGTCCACGGCGCTCCTCTTAGGGTTTGTGGTCACAGTGATGATTGATTCACCCTTCTCAACCCTCATCAAATTGGCTATGGGTGGAGGTAAGTTCATGATTATCTTTATTCTTATTTCATTCATTAGTAACACCAATAACATTCGTGTTCTATAAATTTGGACCATTTCAAAATATTGTATCTCCCAGAACGCTCGCCATGTTTCCGGTTTTGGATAACTCTTGCTTGGTTTATACAACACTGTAATAACGCACATAATATCAATATTAACTACGTCGTATGATTGTCTGTTAGTTTTGGATCTTTCCAAAATTCTTGATCATGGAATGCGTCATGGGCCATAGAGTATCGAATACGCAACGGGCCATTTCAAAGTTGTACACTCAACTTTTTTCTGGGATTTTGTTTTAGCTTCGGTTTTCTACACAGAATCACGAGCACTAGCGATCATTGAAGTAACCTTGTACTTAAGGTTTCGTGATGAATATGGAGGCTGTAAGAAATTAAATTACTTTAAACCTTTTTTTTCACAGGACCAAAGAAACCTAGGACTGAGAAACTGGTAGCCAACGAAGAAACAAACGTAGTCAATGGCAGCGGAGAGGCTGGAGTAGTGAATCCTTCATTTGTACCAGATTTAGACAGGCAGATTAGCAAAACTAAATTATAGGTAGATCAAACAATTAAAACAGATATATTTCATAGAGTCCAAGATTCAATGCAAATAAGGACTTTCAACATGAAACTACCGTGAGACTCAATCATAATTACACATAAACGGATAACTCACGTATAAAAAGTCGAGTGATGCTCGACATGTTTCGGACTATTTCGTAGTCCTTCTTCCTGGAGCGCTCGCCCCAGCGGCAGCGAAACGAACACGAGCAGAGTGTACGAGCGGTTATCTTGCCTATTTTATTGTTATTTAGATTTTAATATTAGTTACCTTGTTTATAAACTGAAAATATTGCTTTACGACATTTCTAGAATGTTATTGCGGTCAGGCAATTTTAACTGTGTACCACTTAGAGCTTTAGGTATATCTACTAATTATAATATTTAGTCACAAGAAAAAAAAGTGAAAAGAAAAATGAAGTGAGTGTGAAACTTTTTTACAAGATTCTTTCCATTTGACATAAGATAAGTTATGTAAATGTTACATACGCACAATTAAAATTACCTAGTTGTAATTACCAAAGAAATACCATTATCCTCAAATCTGCAATGCGAGATAAAAAGTGAAACCTCGTTTTAAAAGACTGTTTAGTTATGTAAGATAAGTATAAGAAATAAATTATTCAAACATTTATTCACAGATTTATTCATTTTAAAAAAAATCACCTCATCGGTATCAAATAAATTCCCGGAGACGTTATTGGTAAAAATGATAAAGTTATTTAAAAAAAACTACTAAGCACTGAAAAAAATAAAACATACATAAATCACGTCTTTATCCCTTACGGGTTAGACAGAGCCTAAGGTGACAAGACCTAAAGGCCACGTGTAGCATGATTGTGAGCATATAGCTGGAAACCAGACTCAAAATAGCGATGGGTTCCTAGCCGCATCGCCTATAACATGATTCTTTAGATTTTTGCCCATAAAAATAATTATATCTGAAATCGGCTGATTTATAAAAAAAGTTGAACTACTTACTCTACACAATCATTTCTGTTTGCTCTCTGAGTCATAACGATAAACCTTTGTTTCATCTTACATAATTATTATTTTAAAATCTGGTTTTACATGGCATAAACTCAGTACAACATGCAAATCCTTCATTTCCTGATTAGCGTCAGCGGCATAGCATTTGTACTATTCAATTCAATTTTTAAAAATCTAGCTCCATCGATACTGTCGATGATTCTGCCAATGTCGAGGTTGAAGAAGACACTACTTGTTTTTAATCAGCCGTTGTTCGGTAGCTTGTACTAACGTTTGACGCATTCCATTAGCCATTGATTATAACAGCTACCTTGTATTATGGCACTTGCAGAAAGATTTGCTTTTTAACAACATATTTATTTTTAACATGGCCATTTTCTTGACAAACAACATATAAATCGACTTTCTCTTGATCTTGATATATGATATTTTCCACTCTTTTGTTTCTGTCTTTTTCTTCATAAGTGGCACGCACAAGCAGGCCTTTATGCATAGACTTTATTTTGTAAATGCTCACGAATAAAATTATCTTCACGCGTACGTTTGGTAGTTTGGTTTTCCTTAACCTGAATATCAACACATGTAATGCGTATTTTTTATTGATAAGAACTGGATTTAACATCGTCTGCCACGTGTTATGTTGAATTTGATAAAATATGTCTTTAAGTACTGATAAATTACAAAATTAGTGAAACACAATTCCTTATCAACCATTTTGTCAAAAATGCAACCATAACCCTTAAAACTTGTTGTTTTCTTTTGGCAACAATTTTTTTTTCTCTTTTACATACATACATACATACCTACGTACCGTCACGCTTCTTTCCCACAGGTAGGCAGATACTACTTTGTTCCACTTGCTACGATCCTCACATACTTTTTTCGCTTCATCCACATTCATCAATCTCTTCATACATGCTCGTCGGTTTCGGGTACTCCTGACCTGACCTTTTTCCCAAACGTCTCCTAACGTAACGCAACGTTACGTAACGTCACGTAACGTACCGTAAGTTAAACTACGTTAGCAAAAAATATGAACATAAACGCAACGTAAAATATAATGTTGCTGTTATATAAGCATTCGATTGTTTATTTTCAAAGCTTTCATTGAATTCTGTACAAAGTTACACAGAACCCTGCAGTCGAAAATTCTTAATCAATTTGATTGAGCGAAAACAATTATCTTTAATCAGTTACGATAATTATTATCACAAAGAAATATTAAAATCATTACAAATCACAGCACGTTTAGTTCTGCTTGGGAAGCCCACTCAAGCCTACAAACTTGTTGCAAAAACAATGTATCATAAATGATTATTCTTGTATAAGTAATAAGTTTAGGGTTAACAAAATGGCGAAGGTGTTTTTTGTTTTTTTCGCTGTCGTTTGTATAACTTCTGTAAATGCTTATCTAGAGTTTGAAATACCTAGAAATGCGTTTGATACTGATTTGTATGAAAATGTACTGGACGAAGAGCTGTGCATGGAGCAGTTAAGTTACATTGTGAATAATAATACCATGCTGAGAGCTGAATGTAAGTATAATGTCCATGATAATAAAATATAAAAAAAAAACAAAATAAGCAACGTATAAGCCTTAATTTGGATCCATCCGAGATTTCTCACCACGGAGTAGATAGATTGTGTCTGCATCTAGTGCGGTATATTTCTATACAAAATTATGTAAGATACCAAAACCTTCAACCGTCTTTGAATATTTTGCAGTTCTCGATGCAGGCTTGAGATTGCCGCGAGGTATTTTAAAAGGCAACTTTATGGACTTTGGCAACTACCACCAGTGCTTGGAAATCAGTGCAGACTATCAGCCTTCATCTATAGAAGGCAAATATTGCATGATCCATGTCCCGTTTACTCAGCCAGATTTTGAGTTGCCAACTCTCCCTGAGTGGCCAGAAGAGTGGCCAGAGTGGCCAGAAGAATGGCCAGAGTGGCCAGAAGAATGGCCAGAGTTTCCTTTGCCAGGACTTGTGCCAAACACAAAACAGAACAGAGAACTGATGACAAATATCCGAAGTGTACGAGCACAGACAAAACGGTATAATCAGCTAATTGGAACTGATATGGATCTCATAAGGTATGATTCATTTAGTTTTTGCGGTTCGGGCTTGATTTTTTATTGGTATGCTCACAAGACCCTAAATGTTTAATGTTGTATTTCTAAACGATACTGAAAACCATGACTCACTTCCATGGTGCGTGCTTTTACACGTACACCACCCATAGAGGTGGCCCATTTCTCGTAGCTACAAGTCTAAACTAGCAACATTTGTCAAACCCCAACCTCTGATTGGCTAATTGGTCCAATGTTGCTAGTAACTTGTAGCTTTGAGAAACGGACCACAGGTAAATGTATATCCGTATTAGTATCCGTATCCGTGGATGTCCGAGGGTAAAGAAAAATCCGTATCTGTATCCGTGTCCGTTACTTTTCACGCGGATCTTTTACGGATTTTGCACTGCGCACATTCATCATTTACTATCACAAAATATTTCTAAATTACAGTAGAAAACTTCTTAGTAGACATTATTTTAAGTTTGTATCAAAAGCATACACAAACGTTATGTATGCGGTGTCACACTAAACCATAACCAAAATAAAAGTACTACTCGCGCGATACAAGTCTGAATATGTCCTGCCTGACGTTGCGGCGAGCGTGACGTCAACTATCGCTTCAAGGTAGCAGGCGCCGACACCAATCGAATAATATATCCGTATCCGTATCCGTATCCGTAATCAGATCCGTATCCACGGATACCTATATATTTTTAACGATCCGGCACATCACTATCCTTACTTAATATAATATATAATATATAATATAATATAATATAATATAATATAATATAATATAATATAATATAATATATAATATATAATATATAACATATAATATGCAAAAGTAACTCTGTCTGTCTGTCTGTCTGTTACCTTTTCACGCTTAAACCGCTGGGCCGATTTAGTTGAAATTTGGTATACAGATAGTTTGAGTCCCGGGAAAGGACATAGGATAGTTTTTATTCCGGAAAATTGCATAGTTCCCGCGGGATAGCACAGCCCAAACCACTAGAATTTTTCAAATTTAAGACGGAACAAAGTTCGCCGGGTCAGCTAGTTTAGAATGTATTTTCTGACGGTTTGGTTTGGGAATTAAAATTCTCGATTAATGACAGTACTTCATCATCATCTCCAACCTATACGTCTATACGTCTGCTGAACACAGGCCTTCTTTCAAAATAAGAGGTTCCCACGTGGGCCCAGCTCACGTATGTTTAATGTCGGTTTATATTTCTTTGACAGGGTAGCAGAAGACAGCGATATGGCAGGCCAGTCGTTCAGACTGGCTGTTTGCGTCCCCAAAGCTTGTACCACTAAGCAAGCTATCAACGCTCTTTACGTTAATGCTACTGCTCTAGGGTTTGAGTTCAGTGACGATTTCTGCCGGATAAATAACGACAAACCCTTCACACCTGGTGATTACGCTGCTATGTAAGTAAAAGGCATCATTGGATTTTCGAAATCAAACCACTTCCTCAACACACACTTTTTATTAACTTGCTACGTATTTACGAGTATGTTATTATGTTTGTCCGGGTGGAATCTTGCAACTTTATTTTGAAGCAGATCAGAAGCAACCGATTGTGCTGAAATTTTACATACTTTGGAAGTCGGATGACAATACAATAATCTGGAAGTAGAATTTTGATAGCCCGAGGTCAGCACCGTCTCCGCAGGACAGAGCTCTTTAACAGTTGGTCAGATAGACTTACAATTTGTTAGACATTTATGTAGGACGGATGGCAATGCAACTACAGTAAAAGAAGAGCTGGTATCTATGAATTTAATAATGTTTTTTAGGGTTCCGTACCTCAAAAGGAAAAAACGGAACCCTTATAGGATCACTTTGTTGTCCGTCCGTCCGTCCGTCTGTCAAGACCCTTTTTCTCAGGAACGCGTGGAGGTATGAAGCTGAAATTTATATCAATTACTCAGGTCTACTGTCCCTTGAAGCTGTGAAAAAATCAAACTTCTAAGCCAACGCAATCAAAAGATACAGCCGTTTATGCCGCAAATTTCCGCAAATTTTCAACTCTCAAGGGAATCAAAACCTACAAGGTAGTTCCCGTGAACGCAGAATTTTGAAATTTGGTATGAAGGTAGGTCTTATAGCACAGATTAAAGAATAATTGCGAAAACCGTAAATGTGTATGTATGTCTGTATATAGCAGTGACCAATATAAAGTAACCCCACACTGCGTACATTTTGCTTTGGAGCAGGGCTCTGCTTACACTGGTTTTATATATTTATAGATAATGATACGGAACCCTCGGTGCGCGAGTCCGACTCGCACTTGACCGGTTTTTAGGTTACGTTATTAATTAGAATGCACTTGTTTAAAAGAGGTATTGTGATTATAATCTAGGAACCGATTTTTATAAAACACTGGATTTGAAAATACTATTCCAAGAATAAGTTAATGGTCAGCTGGTTAACAAGATTATTACAAGCTAATTTTGTACTTTTCTGCTCGAATTTCATATTGATCACAATTTTTACTAATTTTGAATGTACGGGTATGTAGGTTTTAGGTAAAATTTATTAAATTCATCTTAAAACGTATGTAAAACCAATAAAAAAATTAAAGAAAGCGCAGGACACTATTACGTTAGGAAGTATTTATACACATTATAACAGTTTAAAATGAGAAAAAAATGAATAACGTAGTACCTTACCTTAATAAAGCAGACCGACTTTTTAGATGTTTGTAATGTCTATTTATTGAAAAAAAAAACACGATGAAGTCCTTAAATCAGGATTCATTCTTTTTATTTGAAAGTTACATAAAGTTTATCTATTGTTTATTTTCAAAAATTTTCCTAGCGGCGTGATTTTATTGAACATTGGACCTATTACGTTACGTTTATCTGCACAGATAGCAAATTCAAATCAATTCATTTTCCTCATTAGATCTAAAGTAATTAGTGACGTTTTTTTTTTTGCCTATTTGATATCCCATTGGATGGGCAAAGGCCTCCCCTTTCTCTTACCACCCGTCTCTGTTATTTATTATTTGTATAATGCAACTAATTTTATTTATCACCCTTAATTAAACGTTAGTCCAAAACGTCATTATTTGTCTACTTATTTTATTTGAGCATCGGTGGCTCGTTTCTCGGAATTCTATTATTGTTTGGCGTTATTAAAAAAGTAGTTAATATTTTCCTAGATTGAATATTACGTGCTATTTTCATTGACAGTTGATACACAGATCTATTTCCTAACCCCGTGAATATTTATAGCAAAACATTTTTCTCATATTGAAATTTTGTGTTTTGATCTAGAGAACGTATTATTAGTTGGTATCGCATTCTATCAGTCTGTTAGTTGGTATCTATGGTAGCCGCGGAGGCCTCTCCTTTTTTAATTGATTTATTTCGATTTATTTAGATATTTATTTATGATTTATTTAGATATACTTAAATTTATTTTTACTTTTATTTATAATCTCCAAAAAAATATCGAGAAAATATGCAAATTAATGATATTTTTTCATTATTTTCAGGGCTATTTTCGGATTTATAATACTCATTACTCTATTATGCACAGGCTACGATTTATATTATTCTCTCATACTTAAAGGAGGTAAGTTATTTTTATACTATTTATTACGATATCTTGAGTTTTACCTGTATAAAATCCGACTTAAAATTTCCTTTGGTACATTTATCAATTATCATTATTTTATTTATGTAAGTTTTATTCTGTACTACAAACCAATATAAAAAGAAACACTTCTATTGATATAAAAAACAGTCACAATCAACAACAGATTCAAAAGTGTTTCTTTGACGAGAAAGTTTTTTTTATGGAAAATAATCTGTTACCGTTTCAATATTAGCTCGATTTAGTCACAAAATGGTATATTGCTATTGTATATGCGATGTTGAAAAGGAGATATGGCCACTAATTCAATAACATTATCTTCCAAATTAACACGCTGATATCTTGTAATTTGTATATTTTTCAAGTA
The DNA here is from genome assembly GCA_932294345.1 of Pandemis cinnamomeana. Taxonomy (NCBI): domain Eukaryota; kingdom Metazoa; phylum Arthropoda; class Insecta; order Lepidoptera; family Tortricidae; genus Pandemis; species Pandemis cinnamomeana. Next base: position 11,759,123 of record OW028710.1, on the reverse strand, counting down.
TCTACCATTAAATTTGTAATAGGTACTTGAATCATAGCGCCATTTAAATCTGAAAAGAGATCAAAATACAACTTGTCACAAAAGCAGATACAATAATTTTGGGTTTTAAAATGCTGTCACTAAATTTATTTTTAAACGTATAATATTTCACTAATTATTGCAGAAACGTTGTTTCAAATTCAGGTGTCACTTTGATATCGGGGTTAATGCAATATAATCCTTTTTAGACGTTATTGACTATCAAAGTCGCGAACGATAAGATAAGTTGATTTTGATCCAGTTTTTTTTACTTTCTATATATCCACGCTAGACATAATAATCTTAATTATCTATTGTTGATATTATAAATGCTAAATTTTGTGAGGGTACGAATATAAGTTGAATATTTTAATAGGATATTAATATATTTTCAACATCTTATGATTGTAACAGCTGTAGAGTGACAAAAGTTAAATATGTTTTGACGTTGTCCGTAGGAACATGGCGCTAGAGATTATTTAAAATTCCCCATTTAAAAGTTTTCTTAAAGAAATTCTAACCAAAAATTCAAATTAAATCAACAAACATGCATATACTTTGTCCACAGGAAGTGTAGGAATGTCAAGTAGGATACAAATTCATGCATTCATGTAAATATCTAAATTAAGCTTCTGGTCACCCTTATCATGGTTAAATCACGTCTTAGCATTGTTATAATTTCTAGGAATAAAGATAAATGGCGTCACAACTTTGTTTGTCCTAACTAATCATACTTAGGTATGCTTCTAATCTTTATCGATGTGATTTTTATTGTTTTTTTGCTATCCGTTTTCATATCGTGATTATGTTATTGGAGTAAGGAGCAAGGTTGAACACAAGAAAAACATGGTGCGAAGGACAAAAGCCTTTGTAAAGATCTTGTGATGATACCTCTATTTGTAAATGAATGAAAATTATTTTCATTCCATTGCGTCGACGATTATTTTATTAGTACCAATTGAACCAATTAATACCAAAATTATCTAATCTAGCAATTTAAAAGTATGCTTAATCTGAATGCAATTTAACATTTGCTAAGCTGTTTTGTACGCAGGTGACAACTATCTATGGATTTGGTGATCCATTTTGAAATCGACAGGTTTTTTCCAATAGATAGGATTGAGGTGTCATTGCCGATTAAAATTGCATACCACTTTTATAGCCACCTAAATAAACTTATCGAAGAAAAAACAGAGACCGAACAAAATATTAGTCAATGATTTACTCGACAGATGACGCCAACGTTGCCCAATGGAAAGAAGTATTATCCTGGGGTAACAAGTATAATAATACCACTTTCCTACCTTTTGAAGGTCTCCGTGCAAAAGATCAATTTAAATAGAATCCTCCATTTTCCCGTGGAAGACGGGCAAAGAATCAATTACACACACTTTCGCATTTATCAAATTAGTCACGATTCTTAAAATGCATAATCACAGTGCACAAGCAACATATTTTTTCAGATAGTTATTCGTATTAACGCTGTCGACAAAGTTTTTTATCAGCACGTGCAGATTTCTGTATGAAAATAAATAACAATCATAGACCACAACAATATTTTTTTCAGACCCTAAGAGAGCTAGTACTCTTGGAAAGTCGTTCTCCCTCTACACGAACACTCGCCGTCTGCTCACCTTCAACTCTGCTCCTGGTGCATTGGAATGCCTGGACGGCATCAGAGCTTTGGCCATCATGTGGGTCATCATTGGCCACACTTACTCCACGCAGTTAAACGCGCCTTTCTACAATCGCGTCGATTTCTTTACGGCAAGTACTTCAGTGTTCAAATATGTAATTGATAGAAACAGAAACACCGATCTCTGTTTACTCAAAGTGTCAGCCGAATGCGTTCGGATCGCTAGACAGAAATAACTACTACCTGGTTTTCATGCTACGGGTACCAAAGCAGAGGCAGACCAAAAAAGAAATGGCGGGACGATTTAGTTTTTGAACTGGGCTGTGAAACAAAGAAAGAAAGAAAGAAAGAAGACATTTATTCCTTTTTGCAAGACACAAATATAAGACACAATTTTATAGAAAATAAACAAGAAAAAAAAAACAGACATGAGAAATAGATCATCAGCGTTGTGTGTCTTCGCAAACGTGAAACGGTCGCTGGCTCAGCAGTACGCTGAGGTGTTAGACACAGCACTGATTTTTAGCCAGAACTGTGGAAGCCTTGTTAAAGACAGAATCGAGTGGAAAGATAAACGTGAGCCCTTTTTCTAGCAGAGGGGCATCAATTAATTGGGCTATTTAAAAATGACTACTTCAGGGACATAATATTTGACTGCTGTGTCGATTAACAGAAGGTACAAGTTTATCGACATATTATATTTGTTTTTTTTTTGTTACAGTGGATGTTTTCATTCCCGTCACTTTGGATCATGTCTGCCCCGATTACAGTAGACACTTTCTTCTTGATGAGTGGACTTCTGATTGTTTATACTTCGGTAGGAAAAATGAGTCAAAGTGAGTATACCTATTTCTTATAACATCGTTTTTAATAATCTTTTATTTTATTTTGTGACTTTCTATTGACATCTATTATATTTTTCTTCAATGCTTTAACTATTTATTATTACTTCGCATTTCAATGATAGTCGGTCTCTAAAAATTTGGAATTCATTAGTTTATTTTATTCAGCGATTTTGACTTGATTTCATAAAAGTGCACTTTTGTTTTCAGTGGGATTAATCCGAAACGTCCACTTGTATTATCTTCACCGTCTCCTGCGCATGTTCCCGGTTCTGGCTGCTGGTGTTCTGTTACAAGCTACATTGTTTAACCATCTGTCCGATGGTCCACAGTGGAACGACATAATGGCCCACAAAGTGCACAAGTGCAGACAGTTCTGGTGGGCCACGTTGTTGCATATTCAAAATTATATTACTCCTAGGAACCAGGTAAGAGGTTAAGATTATTAGTTTATAAATTATAATTATAGTGTCTTAAAATTATTCCAGAATACTTCGGCAGGTGCTTAGGTTGCTTTGACTGAACACCCTTGTGAATTTTTACATTTATATTTTGATGAATCAGGCGTTACATTGTGGAGGTCCATTTTCATGAGCACAAAATATTTACCTTGCTACTCCGCTACTCACGTGCAAGAAAACCAACCATGCGTGAAATATATATGTTTTTCATGCATTACTTTTCTCCACTACTGCCAATAAAACACATACAAATCGAGTACGACGTTGGTTTGCATGTGTAACAGTTGTACTCATTAAACTTTGATAGTGATCCCGTAGAGGGATCGAAATGCGTCAGTGTTTGTGTGGTGTAAGGAATAATTAAGTTTGTGGGATTTTTATGTGTTTTATTGGCAGTAGTGGAGGGAGGTTGCATGAAAAACATGTATATTTCACACAGGCTTGGTTATCTTGCACGTGAGTAGTGGAGTAGGAAGGTAAATATTTTTTGTTCGTTTTACATATACATATTTCCACACTTTGCTCGATGTGCTAAGTTCTAAATGTGCTAAGCTCAAAGGGGCGACTCTTCATTTTCAATCCAAAATTACAATGAAAAACCTTCACAAAATGTATTAAAGTAGACTCTAACTTAATTACCTTCTGATATATTCTAAGACACCATGTAGATTGTAAATATGGTGAAGAAAAGCAAAATGGGAGAATCGTTTAAGTATGCCTTGATTCTTATACCTAAAATGATTTTTTTTCAGTGCATTGGACCAACATGGTATCTAGCCGTTGACGTTCAGCTCCATATACTCTCGCCACTGGTTCTATTCTGGGTGCTTGGTAAAAAAAAGTCAGCCTGGATTGCTCTGACGCTCGCCATGTTGATTACACTGACAGCATCAACGGTCTACAACTATTTAATGGAGTTCCAGCCCGCACCTGTTATTCCAGCGTAAGAAAAAAAAACACTTGATCGTAGCTTTGAGAACAGCGCCATCTTTCAGAAATTTTAGTAACAACTGCAAGCATGATAAACTTGATAAACTTTGTTTTCTGTTTCGTATGCGCTCACTAGATGGTGCTCTGTTCAGTCATAACAACGTTCTCCAGTTTCATTTGTTTTAATTAGTTTATTTGTTTATGTAGGCGAACAGATCCTGCAGATCAGGCTTCGTACATGCAAAATTATTACGTGAACACGCTGACAAGATGCACACCTTTCTTCGTGGGTATGCTGTACGGGTACCTTCTCAACGTTTACAAAGGAAAACAGATCAACATGCCTAAGGTAATATACATGAAGATAGCGAATGAAAGATGCAGAGATAGTAATATTATTGATTTTTATCGTTTTTTCTGTGTTTCAGCACTTTGTCGCTCTTGGCTGGCTCTGCGCCTTCTTAGTTTCCGCGGGTATCATTTACTCCACTTACCCTATTCTTCAAACGGATTGGAACAGTCCATTTCTTGACGGAGTCATCAATTCTTTCTCAAGACCCGGGTGGGCTGCTTGCCTTGGGTGGATGATTTTTGCATGCACACACGGTTACGGAGGTAAGCAACCAAGATACAATAGTAAAATTGAAATTAGTTTTTCCAAATTATTAAAACTACTCGGAAATATTCACATCACTTTCTAAAAAAGAAGACACGAAGTTAAATATTTAAGGTCAGTTCCGACTACCTAGTCCTTTGCCTTTGAAAATTCATTCCCTGCCGTCGCGATAACCAATTTTTTTTTCTCAAAGTTTGAGAAAAGCATTAGACAAACCTAGACCGGAATGGTGCCTGCTGAACTCGTTCAGTCTTCTTACAATTTTCTACCAGCAATCGGCTTATTTATACTAACATGCACGTTGTTTTTCAGGTCCAATCAACTGGTTCCTATCGCTGCAGATGTGGAAGCTGCCAGCTCGGATCTCCTTCGCCATGTACATTTTCCACTACCCAATAATGCACGTCGTGAATGCTACTAGTGTCGGTCCTACGTACTTCTCAGTTTCAGCATACGTAAGTGTTTTATTTCGTTTTATGGTTACAGATTTTGTTTAAGGGAGTAGATACACTATAATTCATCACAATTGTTTTTCCTGTTGTTAGTTCTTGCTTATATTTGAAGGTAACTTTGTTTATTGAAGCCAAGACATCAGAAAAACATGTCTTAATACCAAACTCAATTCGTTCCACTATCACGTTTAGGGTTAGTAGGATAGTGTAGGGTTAAATAATTATTTCGTGAAACCTGGAGTTAGGGATGACTGTTCCATAGATTTGGCTATTATTGAACCCGGGGTGAGAAGTAAATTCGGAATTAAACAATCAACCCTGATCCGCGCAGTAAGCCTTAAGGTAGCACTTCGAATTTCGTACCAAATTCAGTGGTCAATGGTTTTGATTATATCACCGTAGTAGTAGAATGAATAAAAATGTTTACCGTGCTTCTCTGCTACCACAATAGTGGAATGTAGGAAAAGTAATTATATGCGTTTCATAAACAAGTACTGACACAGAGTTTTTTAGTTTTTCAGATTTCTGGCTGATATGACCACGGCGCTGCTTGTCGGGTTCGCGGTCACTGTGATGATCGACTCGCCTTTCTCGACGCTCATAAAACTCGTAATGGGAGGAGGTGAGTTTCATTTCTAGCTTCTTTCTTCTGCTAAGCAAATGCCTGCCTTTCTTTCAATCATTTGTCGTCAAAAGCATGGTCCTGCCACCCTATTGAGCATGCATCCAAGTCGTCCCGCCATCTCCTCTTTAGACACCGTTGTGTCAAATTATTATCCCAGACATATTTTCTTTGGGATGCCTATAGACTACGATTACTTTTCATAGGCTTATGATGGATGGATAGATTTATTTGTCACCTTAAAAAAAAATACCTACATTTAAATGTCAAATATTAAGTCATCACAAAAGGATCGCCAATATCAATTATCAAAGCCTGTCCTTAATCATAATGGATTCGACTGTGTGGTAATATCAGAAGCAGATAAAAAAGAATTGCGGTCTATTATCCATTCGTCCCATGGAAAATGTGTTTTATGTTATCATTTGTGAAATGGTTCAGGGTTATTAAATTAGATTTTTTCAAAACTGACACTATTGATTGTCTCATGATTCCACTACCATGATAGGTATTATTTTTTCTCTAAAACACAACGTTACTATGGATGTTGCAGAACTGATTGTATCAAATATTCATATTTTACAGGACCGAAGAGACCAAGGCCTGAGAAGCTGATACCCAACGAAGAAAATAATGGATCGAACGGGCAGGCGGGAGTCGTGAACCCTGCGTTTGCGCCAGACTTAGACAGACAGATCAGCAAAACTAAACTTTAGATGGATAATTTAGTCACACAAGATAAGAAGTACTTATTAGAAACTAAGTTTAGCACATTGTGATTTATTGGATTGATTTTATATAAAAAAGAAGATGATGTAGCGTAGCAAATTAATGATAATTATGGGATTTTCCTAATGGTTATAGGGATAGTTTTTATTCTTAAAGATAAATGCAACTGTAACGAGTAACGTACGCGATCGCATAATGTTGAAATTGCATTAATCAACATCATCATCGTTACCATCATCACCATCTCAAGCCTGTATATAGAACTCTTCTCAGGATGAGAGGGCTTGAGCTATAGTTCCCATGCGTGTCCAGTGCGGATTGGCAACTTCTGGGAAGCTATTCAATGGTGTGTGTGAAGTTTACAATGCACTAAGCAACAGATATTAATATTTGCCATAGTAGGTATATTTTAATTTTAGTTGTTTAAATTTAGTGTTTAATTGATTTATTAACAAAAAAATTCAACGATACGAGTATGTACCTATTGGGTGAAATGCGTAGGATATCATTATAATATTGAGAAAGGACTAAAATATTTTTTTTAAATAAAAACAGTGATTTATAAATGTTGTTTTTTTCAACCAAGAACTTACCATCTAGATAATAACGTACTGCTTAAACCAAATTTAATTTTAATTGCATAAAAATATCTAAATTATATAATCCCAACGGGACGTAGTCAGCCCTCATTTTGTCATAAATTTATATTTTTGAACTTCTAACTGCTCGAGTGTTTTCAACTTATTAAATAGTTTTTTTTATATGATAGGGGGCAAACAAGCATGAGGGTCACCTGCTGGAAAGGAATCACCACCGCCTGTGTAGACACTCATAACAAAGGCCATCAAGAGTGTGTTGCCGGCCCTTTAAGAAAATAATGGTCTCGTTAAGTTCCCGAAGTTGTATTGGTCCGGAAAAATTGGTGCCGCTAGCTGATATCAATCTTTCTAATTATTTTTGTTGTTTATGCGAACGTGTTTCGATTAAACCGTTATCAAGTTCACAGCAAGAGTAATAAACGTTATTATCAGTTATCGTTTCAAATCTCTGCTCGGATAAGTGCTTAGCCGAATTATAATACAGACAACGTCGTGGTGATTATAAATTTACTTGTATAATTTTATATATTATTTTTACTATTAATTTACATTATAGTATTAAGTATCACAAGTGGTCATATTCCTTATCTCACACGCGTTATAAAACCTAAAGCTGAAACATTTTTCGATCTATATCTTGAGACTTGGCATTTACGTCTTTTTACCTTAGGCTCTGTCTACCCTATAAGGGATAAAGACGTGATTTATGTATCTACTAGCTTCTGCCCACGACTTCGTTTACGTAGAATTATACATAACTAGCGACCCGCCCCGGCTTCGCACGGTATATTATGCATGTACTATACATACAAACCTTCCTCTTGAATCACTTTATCTATTAAAAAAAACCGCATCAAAATCCGTTGTGTAGTTTTGAAGATATAAGCATACATACGGACACGGGGACAGAAAAAGCGACTTTATTTTATACTATGTAGTGAAGATATAAGCATACATACGGACACGGGGACAGAAAAAGCGACTTTATTTTATACTATGTAGTGATAGTGATAAACCTTCCCCTTGAATCACTCTATCTATTAAAAAAGCTGCATCAAAATCCGTTGCGTAGTTTTAAAGATCTAAGCTTACATAGAGTCAGACAGACAGACAGCGGAAAGCGACTTTGTTTTATACTATGTAGTGATGTATGTATGTATATTTTGAAGTATAAGTGAAAATAAGTATTTTTTGTAAGTACGAGTATATAATACGTGAAAAATCAAAAGAGTGTGTGTGGGATTGGAAAGCACATTTGTGAAAACACCACTTGAAAATTGAAACTTTCGTTTTATCATTTTAGAGCGGGTATTTTGTTTGAAGTAGTTAAAGTAATATACCAAAGCATTATGTCTTCTTTTCGACGTTCCTTCTTCATGTTTTGATTAAAATTGTTGACAGCAAATCTAATCTGTAATCAGCCTACCTAATTAATTGATATTAATTACAATTTTACTAAAAATAATCACTTCAAACCTCAGTCTTGCCAGCGTCTTCGGAAAGGCAACATAATTGTCAATAATATGCCGTAACATAATTATTTAGTAGCGCGTAAATTGTGATAGTGAAATATCACAGTATTTCTAATATGGCCAAATACATTTACTTTATTTTAACTGTATTTTGTCTGACTTATGTCAATGCGCATATAGAATTTGAAATACCTAGAAATGTATTTGATACGGATTTGTATGAAAATGTATTGGATGAAGAGCTCTGTGCAGCGCAGCTAAGTTACATTGTGAATAACAGTTCTATGCTGAGAGCCGCATGTAAGTATCCTTTGATATCTTCACTAATCACTAAATATTATAAAATAAAGTCGCTTTCTCTGTCCCTGTGTCCCTATGTCCCTATGTATGCTTATATCTTCAAAACTACACAACGGATTTTGGTGCGGTTTTTTTTAATAGATAGAGTGACTCAAGACGAAGGTTTATATGTATAATAAATACATAATATACCGTGCGAAGCCGGGGCGGGTCGCTAGTATTCTATAAATATAAAAGAAAGTCGTGTTAGTTACACAATTTATAACTCGAGAACGGCTGTACTGATTTGGCTTAAAATTGGTAGGGAGGTAGCTTAGAACCAGGAGACGGACATAGGATACTTTTATCCCGATTTTCCCACGGGATTGGAAAATTCCGACACGTTGTACTAATAAAGCTACAGACATAAAATTTAGCATGCCTACACTCATTATTCCTTGATTAGTATAAAGGTGCACTTACAAAGTAATTTTTCAAATTTCCCACGGGATAAAATGAAGAGTTAAATAACTAAGACACTAATTAGTGTCTTAGTTAGGTGCTCTAAGAAGATATTCGAATTTCCCACGGGATAGGAATTAAAAACATTATAGGTACTTGGAGACATGAGTGGATGTATGGGGTGTGTCGTTACGTCACTCTGACGTTATATGCGCGGACGAAGTCGCGGGCAAAAGCTAGTATTTATTTAAAGATGCTGCCAAGTGCACGTATGAAGTTGACTGACTTGATTAAGATGATGTTTGGTAAAGACGAGTGTATTTCTGCAACCCTAACGGACGCTTTACGTGATTAAATGGATTAATGAATTGGATGGATTAATGATTTATAGCCGTCACTTCGGAAATGGTCGAAAACTGATATGCTAATTTCCTAGCTGACAACTTGCACAAACAATAACGATACAAATAGTGCAGATTAAATAAATGTAATACATACATACACATACATACATAAATCACGTCTTTATCCCTTACGGGGTAGACAGAGCCTAAGGTAACAAAACCTTAAGGCCACGTTTAGTATGACTAAGGACGAAGGTGGAAAGGGAAATCAAAATAGTGATGGGTTGCTAGCCGCATCGCCTATAACATGATTCTTAAGACTTCCGCCCATTCCCTCGATGGGCTTTTACCATCTGCGCGGGAAGAGAAGCAACTGGTAAATTCAATGTTTTTTCTTTACTCCCAGACCAGTATGGAAGAATTTAATACATTTCAAAATAAGATGATTTGTAAGACTAACTCTAGAAACCAAACGTTAAAACACATGTTTTATTATGTTTTCCAGTTCTCGATTCAGGACTAAGAACGCCACGGGGTATACTAAAAGGCAATTTGGTCGACTATGGAAATTACCACGAATGCATAGACATTAGCGAAAACTTTGAGCCGTCGGCAATAGAAGGGAAATACTGTATGATCAATGTCCCATTGGCACAAGATGGTTTCGAATTGCCCACTCTTCCGGAGTGGCCCGAAGAATGGCCAGAGTGGCCCGAAGGGTGGCCGGAGTTTCCTTGGCCAGAACTCATACCGAACACAAAACAGCATAGAGAAATGGTGCGGAATATCAGAAAAGTGCAAACTCAGATAAAGCAGTACAATCAATTGTATGGGACGGATACAGATTTAATAAGGTAGAAATTGAATTTTATTATAATCAAAATTGGTATTCTGAATTCAAATAAACTAAATGTATGCCTTAATTTACTACTTCGCAAAATAGTTAGGTAGTCATGCAAAATAGTCGCGCTTGCGCTGGATATTTCTATACATACACCACGTCTATATCCCATACGGGGAAGACAAAACCCAAGGTAACAAGACCCAAAGACCACGTTTGGCATGATTGCGGGCGTATGGATGGAAAGGGGAATCAAAATAGTGATAGGTAGCCACATCGCCTATTACATGATTCCTGAGATTTTGGCCCATTCCCTCGATGGGATTTTACCATCTGCGCGGGAAGAGAAGCAACTGGTACCGGATCAGCATGGAAGGATACTTTTATTCGAGCAGTTAATCTTTCACTAAACCACCTCATAAAATAATAAACCAATAATTTTTTTCAACTCTTTCCCACGACGCTTCGACTGTCGGTTGGTTCAGCGGAACGTCAATAACCACTGAACTCAGGATGCCTTGGAGGGAAGTAAAACACGTGTCTGGAATACTGTTTACTATGGTAGTAGTTTTGGCGGTAGGTTTGGTTGTGTTGGGAATGTAGGATCTAGGAAATATTCTATGAAAAACCACGCAAACGCGACTATTTTTAATGACTTCACCTTCATTTTTCGAGAAACAGTAAATAATGTCCTATTATAGTTCTTGCAATTCAAGATGGCAAATGAGTTTTACTTGTGGAAAATATGTATTTGCATCAGTGTCTAAGTGTGCGGGAGAGCGAATTCGGGTATGTTTTTCATAAAAACCGTTCGTCTGCAAAGTCGGTTTACGAACGATAGTTTTACGTGATAACGTCATAAAGCAACATATTCTAACTGCTAGTTCTGACGTCACGCGAGAATATCGTGCCTCTCTATCACTTGTTCCGCTCTCTCGCTTGCATACTCTGACGTCACGCGCGAGTCATGCTTTTTCGTGAGTGCAGCCGGCGTTCATCGATTTATAAGACATTTCTACGTCACAAATTAAAGAGAAATCTCACTTGAAAATCGCTCCAGAAGACACGCATACTTTAACACGTATGTAAATGCGTGTTTACCACAAATAAAACTCACTCGCAATCGTCAATTGATAGAGCTACAAAAGTATGTAAAGTCAAATATTAGCAATAAAGTAATCGGCACTAAAGTGTTGTTTCCTACCTTAGGGTAACAGAGGAGAATCCTTTGGCAGGAGAGTCATTCAGACTAGCTGTATGCCTTCCAAAATCATGTACCACGAAACAAGCCATTGATACTCTGCTCATCAATACAACAGCTGTAGGTCTCGAATTTACTGACGAGTTCTGCCGCCTGAAGAATGACAAGCCCTTCGTACCCGGTGATTATGCTGCTATGTAAGTACATGTAAAGGAATTGCTGAAAAATTGACATATGTTTTTTGGTAATTGAAGAACTTTGAAACCATAATCTAATCGCATTGCTGAGTTATCTCTTTGAATGACGATCATTTTTAGTTCTTTAAGATAAACATTAGTTTAATAATATAAGTACGTACTATGGCGTAAGGTATTAATGAACAAAGGTATAAGCATAACAACTTTGCTATCGTAAAATGCCATGATATCATAATGCGAGCAAAATGTTTACGCTTCATAAGAGCGTTGACTTTTTACTAACGCTTACCAAATAAAAAGTAAAGAGTTCTGTAAAAGGCAAATTCAGACCAGTTAAACAACTACCGATGTATGCATACATTTGTACGTACCTAAGCCCAAGTAAACTAGCTAAGGTGCATAAGGAAAATCGTAGATAAACTGGCATCATTTTACCGTTCACTAAACTATATTTTTCTCTTTAGAACATTGTGGGCGCTTTGAATAAAATTTATTCACCCCATAGAAATATTAATGGATGTCCTTTCTCTGATCTGAGGTTCACCCCTTTCCAATTCTAAGACACCTAGATTACTCAAATAATTAAATTGTTAACAAGTTTGAAGGAGCCCTGTGGTCCCCTGAGGATTTTGTATTTTTTTTATATACCTATCAATTTTTAGATCTTGAAAACATGTTTGTTTAAATAAAAAATTATAATATTTTTCACATCTTAATAAATAATAATTCATTATTTTATTTCATCTTTTCAGGGGTGTATTTGGTTTTATTATCCTGATCACAATACTTTGTACGGGTTATGATTTATACTACACTCATATATTAAAAGGAGGTAAGCCTACTTTTTTTATTAAATACTTTCATTTAAGCCTGTCTAACTAAATATAAATAAAATACATAATACCTACCAAATGATGTCATTATGTCGACATTATATTATAGTATAATAACGCTAATCCTCTTAATTTAATCTTATTTTAATTTAATCTTAATTCAATGATAACAAATAGTTAAATAGCTAGTGATTTCATAGTGATTTTGGTTGTTTTTAGACAAACCGAAAATTTGAAAAAATATTTCAATAGACCTTTATTTTCTTTAAAGCGTAGAAGATTATTTAATGAAGTTCTAAATTAGTTTCTTCAAGGAAATTTATTTGGTATTGTTACATACACACATACATAAATCACGTATTTATGCTTTACGGGACAAACAGGGCCCAAGGCACTGTTGCAATGTTTAAAACTTTTAGGACCCAGAATAAAACTGCCAATCCCAATTCTTAGCCACACCATGATACATTTTAAGTTATCTCGACGTTTTGGCCACATTGCAACATTAGCACGAGAGATTCTAGTTACTAAGCTTTTACGTGATTAAGTCCAGATTTTCTTAGTAGATAATTATTCATTGTTCTAGTTACTTTTTTTCATAAGTTTAAGTCACACTTCGCACCCATAACCTCCTTCTTGCGCTTATATTTTCAGACCCTAAGAAGGCCAGTACACTTGGCAAATCGTTCTCTGTCTACAATAACACTCGCCGTCTGCTTACCTTCAACTCCGCTCCTGGTGCATTGGAATGCCTGGACGGCATCAGAGCCCTGGCCATCATGTGGGTCATCATTGGCCACACTTACTCAACGCAGTTGTATGCTCCTTTCTACAACCGGATAGATTTTTTCACTGTATGTATTTTGACTCATTTTTGGTGGAATTTTTCTTGAGAATTGCTCTTTGTGAGATGAAAGATGGTTAACAATGCATTTACACGTACATAATGCTTTTGGCATTTTACCGTCGCTGTTCAAAGCCTGATTTTACATATCTTGCTTGTGTTTATTTGTGACAATATTGTGACTCTGTAATCTTCCTTTTTATGTCTTCCCTCCTTTTAATGCAAGGTCTTTTTACAGTGGATGACGTCATTTTCAGCAATTTGGATTATGGCTGCACCAATAACTGTGGACACTTTCTTTTTGCTGAGTGGATTACTGATCGTTTATACGTCAGTTGGAAAATTGAGTAAAAGTAAGTCAAAGAACTTTTCAATGTAATTTTAACTACACCATAACAATTGTTAAAATAGTCACCAAACATCACAGACATCATACCAATAGCTGTTGCCCGCGACTTTGTCTCCAAAGAATTCGTCTATCAATCCGGCAAGAACTACGCAATGTTCCGATACAAAAAGAAGTACATTTGTTATTCGAGACTGTAATCTATCTCTGTGCCAAATTAAATCTAGAACAGTTCAACCGTTCTGGCGTGAAAGAGTAACAAACACTCGTTTTACATCAACATTTTTGCACTTTTTTGAGATCAAAAGTGATCACCTGCATAACTCAGAACATACATACATACATACCGTCACGCCTCTTTCCCACAGGGGTAGGCAGAGACTACTTTGTTCCACTTGCTACGATCCTGACAAACTTCTTTGCTTCACCACATTCGTCAATCTCTTCATACATGCTCGTCAGTTTCAGGTACTCCTGACCTGACCTTTTTCCAAAACGTCTCCTATTTGGTCTCGAAACGTCCGTCTAGGCCTTCCCCTCCCAACTTTACCATTCACACTTCCCATATAGATCTGTTTAGTTACCCTAAGAAGAATTTTCAAAATCGGATGGGTGGTTATTTTTGAAAGATTATCTCCTGCATTCAAACTCACAGACATTACCTGTTTGTAATCTTGCTGTAAATTTATGAAAAAAAATGTAATACTGGAATTACTGATTTTATTTCAGTGGGACTAATAAGAAACATCCACTTGTACTACCTCCATCGTCTCCTGCGCATGTTCCCGGTTCTGGCTGCCGGTGTTTTCCTCCAGGCAACATTGATCAACCATTTATCTGATGGCCCTCGGTGGAACGAAGTCATGGCTTACAAAGTGCACAAATGCAGACGATTCTGGTGGCCCACTCTGTTGCACATTCAGAATTATGTTACGCCTAGACATCAGGTAATAAAAATCTTTGAAAAACTATTCTAACACTCCTTTTTTGTTCTCATTATGAGAAACAGCATGTAACGTAAGATACACTTCGCACATGACAGCATATTGGTCGCATAAAGAAAAAAAAACTCTTTATTGCCATAGTGTAGGTGTTACAATCAAAAACATAACAATAAAAGAAAAAATTAGGACTACACCTTGACAGTGGGTACCACTTCGTTAGTTTTCAGCCTGGTCCCTTTGGCAAGACAGGTATATAAAGTCATATGCAAGAACATTCAGCTACTTCCTTACCAACGGCTCAAAAATTCATACATACCTTCTTATAAAATCGGTATTAGAGCAGATTATACGTACTATAAGGACGTGGAAGTGGTAGTCCTTGCACAAGGTCCGTTCTAATTTCTTCTACTGTCTTACTTCACTAATCGTGCCGCCAAGCAGTGCTTGCATGCTGTTGTTTGGAATGGAGAGTTAGAACCGGTGATATATCTGGCACATGAAAAATTATTTCTTAGCTCTAGCTTGCATCTCATCTGTAAAGTAAATAGGCTGTTACTGAACTAGTGTGTTACATCGTTGGCCTAATAAACTTTTCAGCAGGAGAAAAGTCCTCTGATATACAGAGCTTCAAAGTAAGCTCTTAGTTAGTCTCTAGCGGGTGGTAGGGCCTTGTGCAAGGTCCGTCTGGATCGCTACCACCATCTTACTCGCTAATCCTGCCGCTAAGTAGCAGTGCTTGCACTGCTGTGTTCCGGTGTGGAGAGTAAGACAGCCGGGGAAATTACGGGCACAAGAGGCATGTCATCTTAATCCTCAAGGTTGGCAACGCATCTGCAAGCCCTCCGGGGTTGCGGGTGTCTATGGGCAGTGGTGATCACTTACCATCAGGTGACCCACTTGCTCGTTTGCCTTCCTATTAATATAAAAAAAAAAAAAAAAGTTATTTTTTTTTGTTTCTAGTGTATTGGTCCTACCTGGTATTTGGCTGTAGATATTCAACTTCATATCTTATCACCCTTGGTCCTGTTCTGGGTGCTAGGCAGAAGGAAACCAGCCTGGATTGCTTTAACATTCGCCATGATAGCTTCACTGGTTGCAACAACAACGTATAACTATATAAACGAGTTCCAGCCCGCACCGTTTGTTCCCACGTAAGTTTAGTAAAAACCGATTATTTTGTTCTGTGACTCATGAAATATTTATTTAACGATTGTAGAAGTCATACGGCAATTTATTTGCCCAACAGCTAAAGTTGGACATGTTATTCTAGACCAGGGTTCCCAAACTATGGGTCGCAACCCACTGGTGGGCCGCGAGCGAATATTAAGTGGGCCCTGCCTGTAGAACGACACACCAAAAAATGTAGTAATACTTCGTTTGTTATTTGAAAAGTCCTTTCTTCATATTGGTAACGGTTGAATTACTTAGAGGTGGGTCCCAAGTTTGTAAACTTGTATTAGATGGTTCGTAGCCCAGATAACTTTAGGAACCCCTGTTCTAGACCAAATCGTAAACTGTCATTTGAGAGATATCCTTTCAATGATTTCCTACGCGTAACACGATCAGACTATAATTCAATCAGCAATGCAATGTATCAAGATCTCATCATTGAAATGAAACCAAACGATATGAAACAGTTTATTAATACAGTGATTTAACAAAATAAATGGTATACAGGCAATAAATACTTAATTTTTAAACCGTTTTACATTGAAAATAAACTTAAATCCCCTTGCCATCCATGTTAGGCTAGCCCTGTCTCGTGGATTGACGCTCGTATTGATTACCTACTTATTAAATAAGCAGACGTTACAAGTCATGTCCAAACTTGATGAATTTTAAATGAATTATACCATTATTTTCATTAAAACAAACTAGCGCAACGCGCCATCTGTCGGTGGGATGAAAAACTATCTACTGACATTCAAGCTGAAGTCCAACCAACAACGCCTGCTTTAATTTTTCTGTATAGTCTCTAGATGGCGCTGTATTAAACTTTGCACAAATAACTCGTTTTTATTTATTTTCAGACGTACAGATGAAGATTACATTCACTACATGGTTAACTATTACATGAACACTTTAACAAGATGTACGCCTTTTTTCGTAGGACTGCTAGTTGGCTACTTTCTTAGCGTATACAAAGGCAGAAAACTTGTTATGCCAAAGGTAATAAAAGTGAGAAGTTAATTTCAGGTGAATGTTAGAGGTGCGAATTGAATAACCTCCTTGTATTATTGTTCCATTCTGGTAAAACCTTAAAGAGGAATGTTTAGCTTCACCCCGGGCAACAGCAGTTAACAAATTTATCCAAAAATGTTTTTAACCGTTAGCTTATTATACGATTGTGAGTGTGGTTGGAGCAGCAAGACAAATTAAGCCCAAAAAGCTGACAGCATTTTCTTCATTTTTTTTCAAAATTTATATTCTTTCCTTAGTGGCCAACCTCATTTTAAAAATTCTTCTAGATGCTAGTGGTCTTCGGTTGGCTTTGTGCTCTCGTGGTGTCCTCGGGTATCATTTACTCCACGTACCCCATTCTTCAGATGGATTGGAATAGTCCATTTCTCGATGGTGTCATCAACTCCTATTCGAGACCAGGATGGGCGGCTTGCCTTGGTTGGATGATCTTTGCTTGCACACATGGTTATGGAGGTGAGTGAGAAGCAATGTTAGTGGACGTACTCCTTAAAGCTATGGAAATGGAATGTTTTAGATACCAATGGACTAATTGACTAACTTATTTTCCTATCTACTAAATGTTGAGTCTTGTGGTTAGGCTTAGGTTTAACTTAGCTTAGCCCATAAAAGTATTTCCATCCAAAATGTCGTCTTATTATCATTCGTATCAACACTTTTAATTTTATGTTCCATAATTATGTTATGTTCCAGTAAGAATTAGGTTAACCTACTCTTCCAATTTCAGGTCGATTTTTGTCCTTGTTTGAAAACCACCACATAAAGAAGCCTTAATTTGTTTTTAGGTCCGATCAACTGGTTCCTGTCGCTGCGCATGTGGAAGCTGCCAGCTCGGATCTCCTTCGCCATGTACATCTTCCACTACCAAGTAATGCACGCCGTGAACGCCTCTGCAGTAGCCCCAACTTATTTTTCAGTTATTGGCTATGTAAGTTCAATAACTTCTAATTTCTAATTGAATTTAAAATATTTTTATAATAATTCAAAAAAAGCAGCGCAAGTGAAAAGTACATAGTAATTCAAGCCGTATTCATTGACAACAAAATGAATACACAAAGAAAATATATTATGTCCATAAAAGTGTCAGTTTCCTCAGATGAACATGGTAAGACGTCAGCAAAAACGTCTCGTTTTAAGAAATCGGAATGTGCAGTTAACATAATTCAAAAATAGTTATTGTTGTAATTTTTTGACTATAGATTTTTCCTAATTACAATAATAAAACTATTTAGAATTGTAAGAAAATATTTTTCTTTTTGTTCACAGTTCTACAGGTTCTTGTCAGACATGTCATCTGCCCTTTTAATCGGTTTCGCCGTCACCGTGCTGATTGACTCGCCTTTCTCAACTTTAGTCAAACTCGCTATGGGCGGAGGTAAGTCAGCAGAGGAGGTAGATCATCATCATATCAGCCGTAGGACGTCTAATGTTGAACATAGGCCTCCCGCATAGACCTCCAGTTGGCTCGGTTGGAACCGTGATCCCGCGTCTTTAACCAGGTCTTCCGTCCATCTCGTTGGTGGACGTCCTACGCTATGATGTATATGTAGATGATATTGCTATTATAATATTTGCCCCTCTAATTTCGCAACTGTCGCTTATTTTGACAAAAATCCATGACTCAAACACAAAAAAGCAAAACAATAAACTCGAAGAATTAAACGCAGTACAAAAGTTTAATTCCATGTTCACGTAATCTAGACCAGTTCCCAGTAAAGGAATTGATGGTTTTCAATGTTTCAACACACTTAACTTTTTCATTGCAGGTCCGAAAAAACCTAGGCATGAAAAGCTAGTGCCAAAAGAAGAAGTTAATGGAGTCAATGGCGAGGCCGGTGTTATTAATCCTGCATTTACTGCGGAACCCGAGAAACATCTTGGGAAAACGAGATTATAGCACAATATAGCCTTGAATTTTTAATACAAGATAGTTCATATTTTAACACAACTAGTTAAATAAAATCGTGTGTGGCTAGACAAACTCGCTTTTTCCTATCGATAACGCTAAGAGATTGGAATGAAATCGTATGGATTTGAAGTAAGCCTACGAAAACCCACGTGATCTAGCGTACCTAATAAATACTACTAGCAAGTGTATGTCAAAACTAATACGCTGTGGAGAGTTTGTCACCTGTCTAGTCACAATGATATAAGTAATTAGTTTTATAAGGCCGGTCTTTATTACATGGTTTGCAAAATTAAAGATTATGATAAGTATATTTTTATTTCTTTGATGATTTAGAAATGTAATGTTCAAGATTCTCACCTTTTTTCTACAAGGATCTGCAGTTTACTTCTTTTATATAGTGAAATTATTTGTCTTATGCGCAAAATATCAACCCTTCAGAAACTGTTCATCAAAATCATAAAGATTAACTGTCATGACCCATGACGCAAAAGCATTGGTGGGCTTCATAGAGTTAATGACCGTCGATTTTCATGGCTTGAACATTTCAAACCGAAAGAGTAATTATTAGAAACATTGAAATGGTTCAGTACATTTTCCATAACAGCACTCGTTAATACTCAAAGCGGAACTCTTACACAACTCGGCCACCAAGTAATGTAGGTGCTTTCAGCCATAGCTCATTCTGAGTCGAGAGCAGAAAGCATTACGAACCCTTTGTACCATAGCAAAGCGACCCTTGTTCCTACGTTACAGCCTGGCAACGACTGAGCGACCGGCGACGCGTTGAGCGATTTCCCACAACCTCTAGTACAAATTCTTAACCACAAATCGTCTCAAACGTGTTTAAATTAGCGTCATAATTACTATGGGAAGTGCCTCAGTGCCTCGTATTGACAGCTAACTGTTCTCACATTTGACACTTTAATGAGAGCACGTTCGAGACATTTATTATGATAAAAAATTGGCACTAAAGGTTTCGTTCATCGCACGTCGACGCTCACCGCGCTATGGTTAATGGTTTCCCAACACTACAGAATAGACATACTAACGTTATAAACCCATACATACATACACAAATCACGTCTCCATTCCCTACGGGTAGACAGAATCCAAGGTAACAAGACCTAAAGGCCACGTTTAACATGATTGTTGTAAAACATTTAGTAAATATTTTTTATAAATAAAATTACACATTGTTACAACGTTATACAACAAATTTTAGCTTTTTAAAATGTTTTACAACAAATTTCATCACGATAACAAATGTTAATCAAAAAAATTTCAGTTACAATGGTGTTATACAGCATGTTTTATTTTTTTAACTGCTTATAACACCTAAAATTTTGACAAAATGTTATCAGTTTCTTAATAAAGGGCTTCGTGCTACATAACGTCATACAACATCTCATTACCTCTGTTTGAGTACCATTACTAGCAGCACACGCAATGTATAAGAAAATCGCTTGACGCTCCGCTTATCGCCCATAGTCATGGCCAGGCACTTAAGGATGCACAAGTTATGAAAACAGGAAATTGAAATTCATAGATTTGAATCAGTTTGAGGTTTATTAGGCCACTGATGAGGCAAGGCAAGGGTTTCATCTCATTTGACTTTATGAGTACAGCGAATAAGACAAAGGTGACCTACTTCCTGTATAAAGAGGATGAACATAATGATTGATCAGTCATATTTTGTTATAGACGTAAATAATAGATTACCTATAGATTAAATCGTGACCGGTTGTTTATATTAAGTGAGATGAACTTTACACGTTTGCTTAGTGATTTGAAATAATTGTTACAAGAACGCATGCAAAAATTTCGGACTGCTGCGTACCTGCGTGGTCATCCCGGATGAATGAGGACCCGGGTTCGATTCCCGCTAATAATTTTACTTTTTGCATTTTTTCTGTTTTTTAGTTCTTATGATCGTTTAGAAATACAAAATTACTGGGTTAGATTTTAAAATGTAAACAAAAATCAAGAAGTAAAATTATTCATACGGTAATCTTAACTTAGATATTATTATCTGGCTATGGGATTTTTGTTCATTATTAGGGTTTGTTCTATACCCAAAAAGAACATATACTTGGGTGCTTTACCTACAAAGGTTCAAAGCATAGGTTTCGCTCCCTGTCACAGTAAAAATGGTTAAAAGTTTCTAATTTTGACCCTTGAACATTAAATTATTTCACTGAAAACCTAATTGTTCCGTTAATTAATTCAGGTAGTCTACACAATAAACAACCTTAATTTATTACACAAGTTACTTTTGTTGGGGCCTAATGATTAAAGTTATGTTTAGGAAATCGTGGGACTTGAAATAAATAGGAGGAATATTCAATGGTTATGTTTTACCCTTTCAGACATTTCAATCGGTAGGTATTAGGTACTTGTAACTTTACAAAATTACGCTTGAATGCTTAGTGTAGAACAAAACATTAATAAACACAATATTTTGCGTTGTACTCGTAGCTATTTAAGTAAAAATCGTTGACTAAAGAAACATCCAGTCCGGGTCTCGCATTTTAAGTTTTTTCAATTAATTCGCAGGCATCTACGGTATTGACGAACATATTACAGGCGAAACTAACGAATCGAGAACATTTTTCTTTTTGTTAAATCGTTCAAATGTACTAGAGCGTTTTCCAAAAAAAGACCACATGATATTTTTTTCCAGAATTTAAATATTTTGGGTTTTTCTTACTCAGAATTGTTTACCCTATCGCTTCTCATGCAAGAAAAAGTGTGTCCCAGATTTAACAGTGGAATTTATTTTCCTGTTGGTCACGTTCCATACATACTTATATAATATTATTATAAAAAGTGACGAACTGAAATGGCAATTTTTTTTTGGATACGCTCACTATCTTCCACGACAAACGTTTCAAAACGAAATGAAATTCTTCAGCACGACCGCCACTTATAGGTTATGTTTATTTTGAAAAATAACTATCAAGCTATCGCAAATGCGTTCAAAACCCTGCTTTGTTACCATTAATCAAATGGATCACTATATCCACCTAGTATACCTAACCGCAAACAATTTCACTTTAACGTAGGTATTAAATGTGTTCACCTTGTATGTTTTCCACACAGTTCCAGCCGTGGGTGTTGTTTGCCAAAACTTGCCCGACCTTTGCTCGCCTTGGCGCAACATTACTTCGCATATTTATTATATTACTCGAGTTTTTATCCATTAGCAAAAAAAAATTAGAAACTTGATACAAATTTAATTTTATCTTTGAGCTGGCAACGCGCAAGTTTACAAAACACAATTACTTATTCAGGTTTCTTTGTAGAATTTTCGATGAACTAAAAATTAAACTAAGGTGACATTACAAAATATTCTTATAGGTACGGTACAACAACAAGGTACCTATGGAATTGGCATTGTCAATTTTGTTTCGTAGAAACATTTATCAGATCTACAAAATGTAATAAATTTTAATTGGCCAATCAATAGGTAGTATAAAGGTGAGGACCAAAAAGTTACACACCGATATAGTTGCGTTAGTATAATAGTTAGTTAAAATTCGCTAACTTTTCACTGTGACACGAAAGTTATCCATACAAATGTATGACTAATTTTGGTGTCACAATGGAAAAAGTTAGCGAATTTTAACTACCTTACTAACGCACCTTTAACGGTGTGTTACTTTTTGGTCCTCACCTATAAAGCTGCTTTTAAAGTACCTATATTAAAAAAACCCGAAATTCATCTACAATAACACCAATTTAGCTTTATTCAAACTCTGTTGAGTTCCTTTTTGTTCTTAACTTCTTACAAACTGTTGGAAGTTGGTTAATATTTTTCTCTTCCATTTTCCTCCTAATCAATGCTAAAAACGGAGTTCAATGAACCTTTTTTGTCGCAAATAACGTCTTTTTAGCCGAATATTGATCGCGTTTAACCTTTTTACCGGCATTACGCCGAAGCATAAATCAAATAACTTTTCAAAGCACGTATACGTAAGTTGTTACCGAGTTCGAGCCCATGGCTGGTGCCGCGGTTATAACATATCAGAAACAGCTGCCACAACTTCTCTCAACGCTCTGTTATTTTCTGGGCCTCGTTTTGATTCAATAAAAAAATACGACTGCATCGATCATTTAAACATTTTGTTATAAGTCAAAGACGATTCCACTAGGTTAATTCTTATCAAGTTTCTCTTCATGCACTGACGTTTTCTGGGCCACCGTTGTCTAATGTTACCTGAAATATAGTTTTATTGCGTAATTGATTATACCTAACTAAAATTACCACTTTTTTCACCCAACGTCTTAGATGAGCTTTAAAATGAAAACAAGGACTTTTTAATACGGTGAAATTCAGTATTTTCCTTTGCACAAATCAATGATAAGCTGACAAGCCTGATTTATTTTAAGTCCACAGCAGAAAAACGAGGTCAACCATCATGATCAGCACCATATTTAAATAGTCTTCGATATTCCCTACAAAATACTTCTACTATACAAGCAGCTGAAACCAATACAAACCCGTAATAACTTTACATTTCAGTGCGATAAAGATGCAAATGACTAAGCTCTTCCCTGGAAACTGTGCCGTGCCAGTGTGGAACTGCCAAGTGGCTGAATATGTAATCATATCAGGCTACCCTTCGATATCTCCGAGTCACTCACTTGATTCCTGTAATGCAATTTCATAAGGTTGGAGCTTGGATTTTTTTTATTACAAAATGTGTCTGCTGATTTTTTAATCACAGGCACTGAACTCTTAGATAAACATCTCATAGAAACAGGAAGCTTTTACACCTTGTTCATAAACGTTTCAAACTTCAATTAGGTTAATGATAAATGGGTACGTAGTTTGTCTATATCTGTCCCTTTGTCTTTTTATTTCAGACACAGAAAAAGCTTTATTTAATTACAACAAAAAAATATTTGAAGTGTGCGGGTTCATCATTTATTTTGGATTTTGATGTAATCGTTATAATAACTTGAATGACACTGGCAAATTAAACTCTTCAACATTTAATTTTAATTTATTAGTTTAAAAAGAACAATGTTGTCAAGCTGTAAAATGTATTATGACTGTATATTCCTGGCATATTGCAAAGTATCTTCATCACGCAGTCAGTAATAAATGATAACAATCCCGTCACTCGACATTTCTGCATAACCACAACACATTTCCTGGTGACAACGAAGTTACATCAAAGATATTTTCCAAGGCGCGCCACCACAACAGAAATTAGTCTCTCAAACGAGGCACGTTCTTTGAGTCTCCGCCACTGAACCATCAAAGACTAGGGATGTGGGAGTCCAGGGTGAATTTAGTGAAAATTTTATTTACGAATATTTTCTTTTTATTGATTTCATTTTTAATGTTTAGTTCATTAAAATTGAACACAACACAAAACAAAAACGGCTCTAAACAGTTACATAGACATGACAAACAAAATATAGGTAAAACTTGATAATGTCAAATGATCCTATCGCGGTGCGAATTAAACTAACAACTTCTTTGTACCTAAGTAGAGTAAGTCATGGGTTAACAGTGTTGCTCTGTGGGACGATTGTTTGACAATACTTTACTTCTGATTTACTGTAAACAATTCATACTTCCGCACATAATATTTATTTCAAACTTAAGTGAGGAAACTCAGATTGAAAATAAAAACAAAATTTGTATTTTACCTTTAATTCATCATTCATTATTTGAAACTTGCCTTCAGGTAGGTAATTAGGATTGGTAAAAACACGCTTTAAACAACTTTAAACGCCCCTCTTTTTTTTAAGTATTTATATTTTTCATCCTTCACTTCCCTAACAGAGACAGTAATTTCTTGACCCACTTCTTGGAATAATCGGCGGTATTTTTAATCTTCAGGGAATGAGAAGGATCCGAATTGAGGGCTGTTAAGCTATTTTAGGTATTCGACAATCGTTAATTACTTTGCCGTTTATGCCTACCTACTGAATGAAAAGTTTACAGCCGAGTCGGCAAGTTTTATGTTCAGTTAAATCTTTCGTTTTCATGTCTATTCTTGCATAAACTTTTTAAAGCCGAACAATAACAGCAAAACATCGGCATTTAAAATATTCAGATTTTTTTTAATCTCAAAGAAAAGAAGTAACTTAACTGTAAATATTATTAGTATGTATTAAATTGTTAAAAAGATAGAAAGAAACTTTTTCAAAGTAAATTTAAATCTTTAGCGAATTTTGACGAATAAATTGTTTGTTAAAAACAATTCCGAAGTTGTGAAACGCCATCAAAGACGGCCCATGGAAGAAAAGTTTGCTAACCATTTTTGCTTGTCACAATCATTGGCAAAACGTAGTTTCTCAAGTAGAGAAGTTTTTTGTTATAGGTTTCTTGGGCCGAGGATTTTATGCGTTTTCTTTTAATATCTTTTGGATGTTTTGTTCTTAATATTATATATAAAGTTATTTATGTCAGGGCAAATTAATTTACTTTAGAATCATCTTTAGTTACGTATTCGTGTAATTATTTTAAAACGTAAAATATAATGCTTTTTGCCATTCGTTGCGGTGCCGGCGTCATGATTATTTTCGGTTTGGTTTAGACCTTACAATATAATTAAAAAAACCGTTGTAGTCCAGTAGTTTGCCCTATGGCCTCTCAAGCAGAGGGTAGTGTGTTCAAATCCCGGGTTTCGCACTTCTGAGTTTTTCGGAATTTATGTGCGATATCTCATTTAAAATTTACCATGAGCTTTTTCGGTGAAGAAATACATCGTGACGAAACCTGCAACACAGCTGCGAAGCAATTCAACGCACCGGGCCCGCGAGGGAACTATAGCCTAAGCCCTCTCATTGTGAGAGGGGGCCTGTGGCCAGCAGTGGGACGTATATAGGCTGGAGATTGATTGATGGATTGATGGAATATAATTATCATTTGCAACAAAAAAAGATGTTTATGGTTCAAAGTAAAATACATCAAATTTAGTTCTTTTTCGATAACGCGAACTGATCAGATCCGTTCAACGTTACAGCGTTACGTTACGACAAACGTTACGAGATAAAGAAATTTCGTCAGAATAATATATTTAAAGTTCGGATTTGATACTGCTCAATTGTAAATGGCTAAGTGACGACACAATAATGTTTCGTTTTCAGTCTTTATAGAAAGGAACATAATATTAACAGCTGGCACAATCTTCTTCCGAACCTGTAGCTAAATAAAATGTAAACTCAATACCGCAACACAAGCCAGATGGTCAGATAAACTCTTAAGGGGCTTCTAATGCTCCATTAAGCCAGTTTTCAGCCGAACTTTTCGCAATTAGCATTAAATAAATAAATGATACTCCCACTAAATTTCATAGTCGTTAAATTGGACTTTTAAAGCCTGTGAGATAAACTGATTCAGAACTTTGTTTCCAGAAAGCTAGCAGTTTCTTTGCTTATGGTGTGGTGTAAAGGACACGTTAAAGCGATGTTATTATTATTATTATTTTTTTTTATAAAAGAAGGGGCAAACGAGCAGACGGGTCACCTGATGGAAAGCAATCACCGTCGCCCAGGGACACCTGCAAGACCCGGGGGATCACAAGTGCGTTGCCAGCCCTTTGAGGAACAGGAAGGCTCGCTTTTTAAAGATCCCTAAA
This sequence comes from Pandemis cinnamomeana, assembly GCA_932294345.1. Lineage (NCBI taxonomy): Eukaryota > Metazoa > Arthropoda > Insecta > Lepidoptera > Tortricidae > Pandemis > Pandemis cinnamomeana. The sequence continues at coordinate 11,732,749 of OW028710.1, read as the reverse complement.
TTGTACCGCTCAGGGAATGCTGCAGCAGGAAGTTGGTTCCAGATCTTTACCGATCTTTTTGTTACGGATTACATTACACAATAGGTATTATATTTTGCTTGCATACCTAGAAATGTTGCAATTGTAAAGAGTAATTACAAATAAGCGTATTTCAATCTGTATAACTACTTTAATAGTAATGATCACACGATATGTATTTTTGCACTTTCATAATGAACAATAACTATAACAGGGCACCTCCTCCAGTTATCTCATACCTTTACCCATTTATTCATAAACGCTCTATAGACTTCTGCTAACTTAGCAATCGTTTGTCCTTATTTGTGAAAGGTAATGTCAAAGTGACAGATAAGTTCAAACGGTTGCTAAGTTAGCAGAATCCTAGCGTTTATGAATAGGGGGGTTAGTATTCAACTGGAAAATTATAACGGTAAAAAATTGTCATTTAATAATGAAAATGACATTTAATTTGCAAACCTGTAGTTCCATCTATATTAGGGCTATATAAATAGGCCTAAGTATATTTTTTTCTAGTAAAAGAACGTAGTAGTCGCCGGTAGATGTTGGCAAAATACCTCTGAGTAAGTAAGTAAGTAAGTAAATGCTTTATTGTACAAATATATAGAAACAGATACATTATGTAAAAGCTTAAGTTCGTAACTTATACCACAAGACAAAGACAGTTGATCGTTCCATTTCACGTCTGGAATTAGTTTCGCGTTTCTATTTAACAGCTTTGTTGCCAGTTTCAGAATTTAAGAGTACTTTGAAAGCTCCAATTGGTATAAGTGTTCGTTTGTTTGTTTATATGCTTTAGTACCAATTTGTTGTTTAAAAAAACAATTTCAAATGAATTTATTTATCCGGTAAAAATCGATGGAACCACTTGAAAAACAATTTAATTTTGTTGACTGAAATATTTTTAAGCTTGTGTCATTGGCTTTCACTCAGAAATGCTGCATTTTAATATAGATTGCTTATTCTGGGAACTTTGAAAATTTTTGGGATAAAAATGTTATAAAGATTTATCCCAGTTTGAATTCAAGCGACTTAATAACGAACACGAATTATTTTACTACATCCTTACTAATATTATAAATGCGAAAGTAACTCTGTCTGTCTGTCTGTTACCTTTTCACGCTTAAACCGCTGGGCCGATTTAGTTGAAATTTGGTATACAAATAGTTGGAGTCCCGGGAAAGAACACAGGAAAATTTTTATCCCGGAAAATTGCATAGTTCCCGCGGGATAGCACAGCCCAAACCACTGGAATTTTTCAAATTTAAGGCGGAACAAAGTTCGCCGGGTCAGCTAGTAGTTAATAATCCTTATTGTATTTCATTGAACCTTTTTTCATAAAACCTAATTTGTTCTGGTTATTTTGGGACTAAGTTTTTATTAAAACAACTCAAAGCCTTGACTTCTGACGCCAGAGGGCGCTTATCGCAGCCCACACAACCACTCGAACCTCGGCGTTGGCAACTCAAACAATCAAAGAGGGGTTGATCGGACAAACACTTGTGTACACGCACGAAACAAGCTACGGGCGTATGAATTAAAACTGATAGATGCGAAACTCCTGTATCTGTGAACTAAAACCAATTACTTCCCGACCACACACGCAACAGCAGGCTGTGTCAGTGTGACCCCCCACTTTTGCATACATCAATATGTATATTTTTGACTACCCGCGCCAGAAACACCTAACTATTACCAAGCGAAGGTAATGTTTATAAATTATGTGTTTAGTTGTTTAATTTTTGTGATACCAGCTTTGATTATTTTCGATTTTATTTTGATGTTATAAAAGAATAAGGTCGTTAATGTACTCAAACTTTTATTCAGACACTTAGTTCAATTCTAATTACACACCTATTTCGAGACTTGTATAAGACAAATATTTGGGTTTACGTAAGTCATTAGAGTTTCACTTCTAATAGTATTTACTCTTTGCTAACCTCTATGTTTTCTATCCGTAACTTCAGCTAAAGTCGTGGGGTATTAGGTTTAGATTTGCCCTTGAGGTGAACGCTCACCCTTTGAAGTTTGGAATTGATTCTGGAAAAAAGGTGATAACCATTTTAATTATTCGCTTCTAATCAAGTACAGAAGTCGTGCAACATCCTTTCCTACGGTATTATCTCGGAAATTTTCGTATTTGTAGCGCATTTGTCATGCTACTTCAACAGACCCTACGTCCTCAGTGTCTTGCTAAACGTGGCCTTAGGTCTTGTTACCTTAGGCTCTGTCTACCCCGTAAGGGATAAAGACGTCATTTGTGTATGTATGTATGTATGTTCAACAGACTCATAGGAACGTCGGCATCATTCGGAAGTAATCGTGTGTTCACTGTCAGAAAGGATTATTAACAACGTCTGTAGGTTTGTGTTTGTTGTTGTTGTTTGTACGTTGGGATTGGGCGAAAATCTTAGGGATCATGTTATATAGGCGATGTGGCTAGCAAGCCAATACTGTTTTGATTCCCCTTTCTGTCTATAGGCCCACAATCATGCTAAACGTGGTCTTTATCCCTTGTTACCTTAGGCTCTGTCTACGACCTGGTAATTTGATGACCTGGTAATTCGTGTCTTGAATAAGAATCAAACGGGGGACACAATGCATTGCACGTACATTAGTGGCACCCGACATTAGCATACCAGTTCAGTAATATTATTATGTTCCTTCTGAATCACCGTATTCAAAAGGCTATTACATTATAGATAGACACTTCTAACGCTTCCATATTGATCAAGTTGAATAACCGTTGTGATTTTACGTTGATTATAAATAGCATTATTGTGCTTGCCCTTGTTGCCGTAAACATGTTTATAAAGAGGATGACGTCAGTCGTTTTCCTCGTGTACAGTATTAGGCTGCAGATGTATATTTATATAATATCGCTACTTCGGGGCTCAATTGTCGTATAAGCCAAAAGTCGATTTTTCAGGAGAGCCAAAAAACTAAACAGAAAAACAAAAAAAAATTGTAACTCTTTTGTTTTAACTGTTATAAAGAAGCTTCGTAGGATGAAAGTTCTTAAAATTATGAGTAGAACAATATGAATTCATAATATTTAAGATAGAACCCATAACAAAGAAAATAGATGGCTTATACGCTTCTTAAAACCAAACAGAATGACGTTTATGACCCAAAATAATAGTTGCTGTACATGCTACTTAGGACGTATAAGTCAGCTATTACGATTTTTGAAAAAATCAAAGGTATTATTCACCGGTTTTCTTTTTTTGGTTAGGTACTTTACTGTAAAAAAATAAACCATGTATATACACCCCAAACTACTATACTGCGATAATGATGATAAGGTAGGTATAAACCAAATCAGTTTGAGAATCGTATTTAACTTTTAAAGTCCATTCATATTAAAACTAGCTTTTGCCCGCGGCTTCGCACGCGTGAACCATGAGCATTTCAAAGAAGCTAGCAATCAAGCAAGCGAGCACCCAAACCTGCAAGCATGCAAGTATGCAAGCGCCTATGCAAGCAGGCATGCAAGCAGGCAAGCACGCATGCAAGCAAGCGTGCAAGCAAGCATGCATGCAAGTAAGCACGCAAGCATGCAAAGCAAGGACTCAAGCAAGCATGCAAGCAAGCCCCCGCATTGCCCCGCTGCCTTAATTTTTCTGAAACTGTACCTAAATATTGCAGGATTTTTATAAAACAAACCTAACCTAACCTATCCTAAATAGCTTTTGCCCGCGACTTCGTACGCGCTAAGATGTAAAACGAAAAAATAAGTTTTTTCACGTTCCCGTGAAAATTTAGGGGAGTGCTTTCGGAGTACACTTAAAGCCTTTAAAGAAACACACGTTATAAATGTTAAGTCTCTTTCTTCCTCTGTTTCGTCTGGAAACGTAAAATCCCGTTTTTTCCCGTTTTAGCGTTCCTCTACACTCCCGAATAAAACTACGTGACAAATTTCAACTTTTTATGTCCAGTAGGTAAAACGTAAAATCCCGGTTTTTCCCGTTCCCGTAAAAATGTTAGGAAATCCTTTGTTAATGCTCCTTTACACGCCCTAAGGAAGCTAAATGCTAAATTTCATCTTTCTACGACCAGTAAAACGAAAAATCCCGTTTTTCCCTATCCCGTGAGAATTTAGAAAAATACCTTCTTAGTGCACCTCTAGGATACTCAAGGTATATGTGTGCCAAATTTCAAGTTTCTAGCCATATTATGCCTACCGCAGTATTTCTTTGTAAAAAAATATTTTTCCCGTTCCCGTGGGAATTTTGGAAAGTACTCTCTTAATGCTCCTCAGCACTCCCGAAGCAACCTACATGCCGAATTTCAGCTTTCTGCAACCAGTAAATCGAAAAGTCCCGTTTTTCCCGTTCCCGTGGGAATTTCGGGAAATCCTTTTTTTAGTGCTCCCCTACACTCCCCAAGGGAACTTGAAGGCCAAATTTCAGTTTTATACGACCAGTAAAACGAAAACTCGATCCCGTAGAACTGAATATATAAATCCCGTTTTTTATTATACGTGTTCTTGAGTGGAGACCGCGACTCGACAAACGTAGTGTAGGACGCCCTCCGGCCAGATGGGATGACGATCTGCGAAAGGCTGCAGGCAGACTGATGCTGGATGCGTCAAGCTGAAGACAGGGCGCTATGGCGCTCATTAGAGGAGGCCTATGTCCAGCAGTGGACTAATATAGGCTGATGATGATGATGATGATGATGAGCGTCACTCGGAGTCGAATATATAATTCCCGTTTTTTCCTTATCCCGTGGGAATTTCCAAAAATCCTTCCTTAGTGGATGCCTACACTGTATAAGGTATCTATGTGCAAAATTTCAAGTCTCTAAGTCCAGTGGTTTGGGCTGTGCGTTGATATATAGTTAAGTCAGTCAGTCAGTCAGTCAGTCAGTCAGTCAGGACTTTGAATTTTATATGTATAGAAGGTTTGAGGGTTTGGTAAGTAACAAACAATTCGTATAGAAAAAATATATATTGCTGAAGGTAAAAAATCAATGCCAACGAAAAAAAAACACAAATTACGTTGTTATTATTAAAAAGATTGTTCAAGTAACACATAAAACGATAAAAATGAAAAGTAGCAACAAGAATATAGCATTTAATACTTCTAATCTCTTTCAATTAAAAACAATCTTTTTTATAAAAGTTATGTGTTTAACGCCGTTTTTACTCCAAATTTATTTTTTGTTGGCGTTTATTGCCATGAAATGAAACGCTACTGCAGGCCGTACACCAAGCTTTATTCTGTTATTGGAAATAATTCAGGTCGTATTCACCAAATTGGTTTAGTGGTGGCTTATACATCTTAAAAATGAAACGTAATGGCAGGTTGTATAATAAACTTTGTTCAATTTTCAGAAATCATTAAGGTCGTATACGCTAAGTTTGATAAGCAATGTCATTTATGCCAATTATAAATCTTGATTTAGGGTCAATAATACCTTTGCATTTTTCACACTCTGAGTAGCTGGCTTTTATAGCTCGTTTTTTTTAAATTTCGTGTTTAGAGTTACAGAAAATGGAGGTTGTATTCGATATTTTTTTGGGATTTGGAGAATTTTAAATACACAGATCGATAGAGAAAAAAAACTGAGCAAGACTGCATTCAAATCTCATTTTCGTCAAAATGGCTTATACGACAATTGAGCCCCGAGGTAGCGATATGTAGTTGATATTAATTCAGCCTATTTACGACCCACAGCTTGGCACAGGCTTTCTCTTAAAATGTTTCTTCCTCTTCTCAGAATTCGGTAATCTTCTTTAAAAATGTTTTACACCATTGAATTTATTTATAGCTGTCTGCAAGTTCAAATGAAGAACTATTATTAGCAACCTCTATTACTTGTCCTTTTTCAATTTTCATTTGCATTTGTGCACCGAATTCAAGTTGTTCGGTTCAGTAAATTTTTGAATGATTAGGGTTCCATTTGTTCAGAAGTCTTAACTCTAAAAATAGAAATATTGTTAACGCGTCAGCGGACATTGACGAGTGCGGGTGGGAGTATTTCACCGTTAAAAATACTTCTGTCACCTGTATCAGCTTCCGCTACTTACCTTATCCCTACTAATACCTATTGTAAATGCGAAAGTAACTCTGTCTGTTACGCTTTCACGCATAAAACACGGAACCAATTGTTATGAAATTTGGTATAGAGATAGTTTCAGTCCCATTGATGGACATAGGATAGTTTAATCCCGGAAAATCGCATAGAGCTCGTGGGATAGCGACAAGCAAATCCTACGCAGACAGAGTCAAACTTGTACTGCGACACACATAGGTACTGTATGCCTATACAACCCAGCCCTACATTACCTACGCAAGTCATACTTGCATTTACATGACACGTCGTTGTTTCCTTTTTTAGGGTTCCGTACCTCAAAAGGAAAAAACGGAACCCTTATAGGATCACTTTGTTGTCCGTCTGTCCGTCCGTCCGTCTGTCAAGACCCTTTTTCTCAGGAACGCGTGGAGGTATGAAGCTGAAATTTATATCAATTACTCAGGTCTACTGTCCCTTGAAGCTGTGAAAAAATCAAACTTCTAAGCCGACGCAATCAAAAGATACAGCCGTTTATGCCGCAAATTTCCGCAAATTTTCAACTCTCAAGGGAATCAAAACCTACAAGGTAGTTCCCGTGAACGCAGAATCTTGAAATTTGGTATGAAGGTAGGTCTTATAGCACAGATTAAAGAATAATTGCGAAAACCGTAAATGTGTATGTATGTCTGTATATAGCAGTGACCAATATAAAGTAACCCCACACTGCGTACATTTTGCTTTGGAACAGGGCTCTGCTTACACTGGTTTTAGATATTTATAGATAATGATACGGAACCCTCGGTGCGCGAGTCCGACTCGCACTTGACCGGTTTTTTATTCAGAAGTTACTTACTGCAAATAAAATCGATAAAATCTTGAACTCCTGATATTGACCAGAAATGACGTAAATGGGCTCTGGCTTATGTAAGGCAATTGCAACCACCTTGAAATTTCCATCACTGACATGTCTCCATAGTGTTTGGCTGGTGGGTTACAGCGTTCTTTTGACAGCATTATAGAACTCGTAAAAGCTACACTTAAATATAGTTTGTATCGAAGTCGTGACTGCTGGTTGAAAGGCAACATTTACTATAGTGTAATTTCTAAATAGGGTTAAAATCCCTTGTACCGTTTAGAAGATCCTTTTTTTTACTTTTTGCTTCAATATTTTGACTGTAGTGTAAAGTTTCAATTTCAAGGGTTACAGCATTCTTGCTTTCCAACGAGGATGTCAACGCTAGATCCTACACAGTAATATCAATAGCACGTATGTAGTATCGTGTGTCCATCCTTTGTCTCGACTACTCGTACTCTATGATTACGTCGCTGTCTCCTTTACTCAATACTTTGTACAAACATCAGGGTTGAATTGTCCCAAAGGTTAGTAATGATTGATAAGGGGTGATCAGACATAATAATAGTTCTTGGCATGGATCGGTATTGTGCAGGTGGAATTTGATAGCTTATTCATAAGGTTCTGCAAAACGAAGGCCAGAACATGGGTTGTTACAGTCTCTGTAAACAAAGCGAGACAGTTTTTAGCTTACGCAAAAATTGTTAGTAGGTACATATATCTCAATCATGGTTGTGTCTTTTTATCCGTAATCATATTTGCATTAGCAGGACCAATTCGGATTTTTTTTATGTTCCTTAAGGCGCACGGACTGTTTCTGGAGACGAAAAAAAAAAACATAAGATATAAAAAAAAGTGCGGGGAAAAGCTAGATTTTATTATAAAATCATAATAAATAACAAAACTAAAACCACAATAAAAATGGATGAGTGGTCCCCGTGTAGGAAACGAGTTTATTATGAGTTAATAATGTACTAATCCGTCTTGAACTTTTATTTAGTCTACGGCGTGGTTAAGCAAAAATTAACCATGGTTTCAAAACCAATTTTCATTTTACCACGTACAGATTGGAAAAAAATTGCTTTGAAAATCAGACGTTTTCCGACAGCGTTATAAAAACCTGGAGCAAAATTAAAGTTTCGCAAACAAGGTTGTTTCAGGGTAGTAATAAACGCAGGTTTCAAGCTTATATCATTAACAACCTCTCACAAAAACGTTAACAAAAAGACTCAATTCATGCATTTGCGAACGAGTCAAATAAAATTAACATAAAACGGTTGTTACAGTATGAAATTTCGCTTTTATCTAAGCATACATGATTTATCAAGCCGGCGTTTACTCTGTACAAATTTTATTGTTTAAATTCAGCCCGCATGATTTCACATAGCTTCAAAGAGCGACTTAATTTAAATTCAGAATACAAAATGGCTAATGTTTAATACGTACAAATAATTATGGGAATCGACGTATGTTTCATAACCTTGACTCAGTCATAACTTAGCATAATAGAATTCTTGAAATCTTCGTTGTTAAATTTCTAAACGACACTGAAAATTAGAATACATAGAAAAATCCGAAAAGTAAAGCTATGGCCGGGAATCGAACCCGGATCCTCGTCATTCCGTGACGCGTGCTATAATACCCCTACATCACCCATAGCAGGTGGGTAAGCCAGCTGTCACTTGACCTTGTTACTATGCGATTTTTTTATCGCTGTTTTTATTCAAGTGGAACTAAATTGAATGAACGAGATTTAGGATTTGATTTTTATATTGCTATACTAGTAAACCGCAACTAAACTAAACATAGTAAGTTCTATAAATCTTCTTCTTGAATTTATTTATCTATTAATGAAAACTACTTTAAAATCCGTCGTGTAGCTTAAAAGATCTAAGCGTAGGTACAGTCAAGTGTAATAATATGTATCTAGCCAAAGTTTCAAAAATAAGTACCATACACTCTTACACCGTCGTAATAAGGTCGTGGGACATATTTTTGAGAAGTTCGTATCGATACTTATTTTTGCACTTGACCGTACATACGTACAGATGGCGGGACTAGCTTCCGCCCGGTACTTCGTCTGCGTAGAATTATACATAAAAACCTTCTCTTGAATCACTCTATCTATTAAAAAAAACCGCATCAAAATCCGTTGGGTAGCTTTGAAGATATAAGCATACATAGGGACATAGGGACAGAGAAAGCGACTTTATTTTATACTATGTAGTGATGACTAGCTTCTGCCCGCGACTTCGTCTGCGTAGAATTATACATAAAAACCTTCCTCTTGAATCACTCTATCTATTAAAAAAAACCGCATCAAAATCCTTTGTGTAGTTTTGAAGATATAAGCATACATATTGACATAGGGACATAGGGACATAGGGACAGAGAAAGCGACTTTATTTTATACTATGTAGTGATATACACACATAATCGTCGCGCCTCTTTCCCATAGGGGTAGGCCGAGACTACTTTGTTCCACCTGCTACGATCCTGACATACCTTTTTCGTTTTATCTACATTCATCTCTTCATACATGCTCGTCGTTTAGGGTACTCTTGACCTGGGGTCCTATTTTTGAAAGCACATGTGTGAAAATACCACTCGAAAGTGGTGAAAAATTGTGCCGAGTTTAAAATACGAGTAACACCAAAGACAATCACAGCTCTTACTAATCTTGCGAACTAGTCAAAACTTTGATTAGAGCGCTGAGTTTCGGAAATATAAGCTGATTTATACCACTTTCCAGTGGTACTTTCGAGTGATGTTGTTTCGACTTTGGTAACGGAACGTCCGTCTAGCCTTGGTTTTGTACTGTGTATTTTATTAAAAAAATAAATATGATGTTACACGCTTTAATCTATCAAACAAATGTAATTGAATTAGCGTATTTTCTTTACTTTAACTTGTTTGAAAGTTATCAAATCAATAAAACTCTACCTATATCAAACTTCGCTAAACGAATAATCAAGTCAACAGCAAATCGTCGATTCTGGATTGTTGGCTTGATATCAAAAAAGTTGAATGTGGTAAAGCGAACTTATTCTTAGGCAGTTGTTGAAAGTGAATTATGAGTTCTATGGCTTCTTTATTATTATTGTTGGGAATTTAAAAATAAAATCTCTACTTAGGTACAGTCCGCGTCATATAACATAAAATAAGGCGTAAAATATCCCATTTTGGCACAAAATAAAAAAGTATGGTAGCCCTTTACATTGGTAGGTAATGCATCTGCAATCTTTTAGTGTCGCGAATCTTTTCATGGCGGGCATCAGATGGTTTGCTATCGTTTGCTATCCAATCTCATAAAAAATATTTATAAAATGCAGTCAAGATATCCTTACCAAACGTACGGTGTTAAAATATATCGCGATTGAATGCGAAGGTAATGAGATACTTGACAGCTGATATAATACGTTTTAAGGATCTTCGATTTGAGTAGACTTTGAGGTTTCGCGAGACAAGAGGGAGTCAAATACAGTGAAAATAAGCCATAGATAGGTAGGTACACGGTTAACGAAACTGATACACTAAAACCTCGTTATGCAGGATATAACGTAACCTAGCGCCATCTAGTATCGATAAAATGAACTTTTACGGCAAATAAGGAAGTAGACGTGCGGCCACATGATTCTCTATAAACTCAGGCTAGGTAGTTTCTTGAAAATAGATGCATAAAATACTTAAGTACTTATTACTCTTATCTTTTAAATTTCAGTCCCCAGGTGTAGCACCTCTCTGGAGAGAGATTTATCGCTATGGTAGCTTGTTTCTGTATAATAAACTTCCTTACGCAGCGGACTTAAGAGAAACCGGCCAAGTTCGTGCGAGTTAGATTCACGCACTAAATAAAGGTTTGGTCGAAGCACACTTAACTATTTTTTGCATGAAGTGTACGACTACCTCTTCGATCAGTGTCCTTTTTAGAAATTTTACTTTATTATTGCTACCTACTGTAGCTACTCATAGCTCCAAATATTTAATACAATCATTTCAACTCCATACCTCGATACGTTTCCATAAAAATGGATTGACAGACACAAACAGATAGAACGATGGACAATGAAATGATCCTGTAAAGTTTCAAGTTAAAGAACCCTAAGAAAGAACGCACGCGTCAGTGCTAAAATTTTAAAGCAATCAAGTAATAAGTTTATTTAGTGCAAGATTTTACAAGCCAAAGCGGTAATAAACTAAATGTCGTAAAACTAATACTTATTTGAACTAATGTTTTGATCGTTTTGCGACAGCACAGCAACGCGAAAAATAAAACACGGATATTAAAGTCTCTTTACTACTAAGAAGTGTACATATTCACTGTATTCATTGGCTTATAAATTGCCGGTTGTAAAAGGCTTTGTACTGATCTCACTTTGATATAATACTGAGGTAAATAAATAGACTCTTTTGCGGGTGGTAGGGCCTTGTGCAAGGTCCGTCCGGATCGCTACCACCATCTTACTCGCTAATCCTGCCGCTAAGTAGCAGTGCTTGCACTGCTGTGTTCCGGTGTGGAGAGTAAGACAGCCGGGGAAATTACGGGCACAAGAGGCATTGCATCTTAGTCCTCTAGGTTGGCAACGCATCTGCAATCCCTCCGGGGTTGCGGGTGTCTATGGGCAGTGGTGATCACTTACCATCAGGTGACCAACTTGCTCGTTTGCCTTCCTATTCATATAAAAAAAAAAAGACTCGCCGCAACAAATGTGGCCCTCATATTAATGCAATATAGGTAATTTTTGTATGGAGACTGGGCTAAATTTCTTGCCGCTAATCATAATTGTAATTTAACTACAGGTATTCAATCAAGGTGTCCGAGTATTATTTCGGAATGATTCAACACATGTTTTAGTTGGTTTAACTGAACGCTCCTACATTTTTTTTCTTAATGCATTAAAAGTCTTAAAATAGTTCCGAAATATTTCGGGTTAGTTTGGCTTAAATGCCCTGTAAACGTTATTTACCATTTCTTACAGTTGTCTTCTTATTTATTATTATTATTATTCAATTCCGATTAAGCTTAGGTTTGCTCGCTGTCAGATCCATACTAAAAATGACAGCCAAAACCATACTGAGTTGGAATCGAATTGCATTAAGACGTCTCGTACTTTGGTCCCCAGGCATAACATCTGCCTGGAGAGAGATATCTCTATTGTGGCCTCTCTCCACAAATTAACCCTGTACATTATCGTGTTATTGTTATAAACATGAAACGACATCAAAATGTCACACAAAAGTTAACACAATACAATATAGTTTTGCATACTGTTGCTATGAGAAGGATCATGGAACATTGCGGAGTCTTACGATATAGGAGGTGCTTTAATATTTGTTACAAATAGTTTGCTTATCTTCCATGCTGGTCAGGGAGTAAAGAAAAAACAAAAAACATACCAGTTGCTCGAAAATCGCTCTGTGAGACACGCACACATCGATACGTATACAAATGTGTTCACCACAAATAAACACTCGCCATCCTTAATTGCAAGAGCTATATCACGAATAATGATACACCGGAGGTCTTAAACTTTTACCCACTTATTCATAAACGCTCTATAGGCTTCTGCTAACGTAGCAATCGTTTGTCCTTATCTGTGAAAGGTAAATGTCAAAGTGACAGACAAGGACAAACGATTGCTAAGTTAGCAGAAGCGTATAGAGCGATTATGAATAAGGGGGTAAGTTTCTTGTAACTATTTAGTGATTAAATTCCGATTTCGGATTTGCAGAACCCTGAATCGCACCCGAATCTGGTAATAAACCAAAATGTAGAATTAATGTCATATTCTTCCAAACTGGTCTGGGAGCAAAGAAAAAACATAGAACGTACCAGTTGCTGCTCTTCCCGCGCAAATGATAAAAGCCCATCGAGCGAATCTTAGGAATCATGTTATAGGCGATGCGACTAGCAACCCATTACTACATTGATTCCCCTTTCCACCTATACGCCCATAATCGTGCTTAAAGTGGTTTTTAGGTCTTGCCATCTTAAGCTGTTTACCTAGTAAGAGATATAGACGTGATTTGTGTATGTGTATGTATGTATTATTATAATGCCTTTAAATATTAAACCACCTCCTATATTGTCTTCCCATTGCAGCCCTGCCCGGGGGAACGCGTTATCAAATAACCCGGGAGCTCTGTTTGTATATCACGTGTATTGACTGTGACAGTTTATCTTTCAACTTCTGACGGCTTAACCAAGTTGTGATTAATTGCTAGATTAACTAATTATGATATAAACACATGAGCCCTGAAAATGCTGGGCCAATTAATTGATTATACAAAATTAAATGTATGAAAGAATTTCGAGATAACGAAGAATACGATGAAAAATAGAATTAAAAATTCGTTTTTATTAGCTTAGTAAAAGTTTTTAGGTTTCAAAAAATTACTTGCACTCGCAGTAAAACTGATTAATGTCACTGTTCAACTTACAAAACAATAAAATCAAACAAAGTTTTTATGATCGGAAGTAAAAATAGTTCCTGTTTTTAAACCCTACATACACAACACAAATCACGTCTATGTCCCTTACGGGATAGACAGAGCCTAAGATGGCAAGGCGGAAACTCCACGTTTAGCGTGATTGTAGGCGTATAGGTGGCAAAAGGAATTAAAATAGTGATGGGTTGCTGGCCGCATCGCCTAGAACATGATTCCTTAGAATTGCGCCAACCCCTCGATGGGCTTTTACCATCTGCCCCAAGCCTATTTCAAACTATAATAGAGACACATCAGCTTATACTATACATGCACCAAATTTAAAGTCAATCTAAACACTAAAAGTAGCATAAATAAGAAACGGACAAAACTTACAAGAGCGAGAAAAAGAAAGAGATATATTATGAACAGTGCCGGTTAAAATAAATAAAGATTGTACATGAATTGAAATTTGGTTTTTAGCTCAAAGAGACGTAGACGAGCAGCTTCTGTGTTCCTAGCAAAGTTTGCAAGCTTTGGTACTTCACGAGTGGGTGTTAGTTATTCATTGAGCCGACTGCTAGGCCCGTCAGTTTCAAAGGGGTGCCGAATACCTAATAAAACAAGTTTTTTATTATTTTTTATATGAATAGGAAGGCAAACGAGCAAGTGGGTCCCCTGATGGTAAGTGATCACCACTGCCCATAGACACCCGCAACCCCTGAGGGATTGCAGATGCGTTGCCAACCTAGAGAACTAAGATGAAATGCCTCTTGTGCCCGTAATTTCCCCGGCGTACAAGTGTACGCTTTTATACCTCACAAAGACGTAAGACCGCTATGTAAGATATTTTTCACTCTAGAATTTTCTACATACATCTTTGCTCCCAGACCAGCATGGAAGAACCCATCGAAGGATTCGGCAAAAATCTTAGGGATCATGTTATATAAACGATGTGGCTAGCAACCCATCACTATTTTGAGTCCCCTTTCCACCTACACGCCCATAATCATGCTAAACGTGATTTATACAATTCGTTCGAAAAAAGTCACAACATTGCAGCGATTGCGCACTCTAATTGGGCGGCCACTAGAGTTGAGCAAGCAGACGTTGTGATCGTTATCGACACTAAATTTTGAGTGCATGGCACACTGAAAAAAAAGAAAGAAAAAAATAACGGTTAAAATAGTGTTGCTACATCATGGAAGATAAAAAAAAACTATCGCTAAAACCAGTGCTCGCACTAATGACAAATCACTCATGCTTCGCAGAACACAGCGGCTATAGACTATCGTCTATTGGTTAATTCTATGCATGCAACTCACCTTAGAAAACCATGTTTTGACGACCGGATGGCCTAGTGGTTAGAGGACCTGACTATGAAGCTTGAGGTCCGCGGTTCGACCCTCGGTGCAAAATACTTGGTCTCGAGTCATGGATGTGTAAATATGTACATATTAAAGTATTTATATTTATCGATATAAGTATGTTCATCCGTTGTCTAGTACCGATATTACAAGCTTTGCTTAGTTTGGGACTAGGTCAATTTGGTGTCAATTGTCCCTAGATATTTATTAATTTTTATTTATGTGCCATGTAACACCTTACAATTACATAATACTCCATACGCATGTGACCTAAAGTTAGAATCACGTTCTACATTCTTTGGCAACTGGCCGCTCCCAGTGGTGCATGATTAAGTCAGAAAGTGTCTTACTCCGTGAATTGTTGCTGAAGTTAGCAACACTGTCGGAATACTAACGGCCGATGTAAATGTTGTTTTCTGTATTTATACCCAGAAGTTTCGTCTGAGGGTACCTCGGACGGCCGTTTGCACGGCATTCGGAACTGCTAACTGCTGTACATCATAGCTGACACGTTTTTTTATGATATGACTTGAGTTTGGGGATGAAGCGTAGATGGGACCTTTTGTTTGATGATGCTGGGATTAATCTTGGGAACAGTTTGAAATTGCGTAAGCAGTTTTTTTCGTTTTATTTGTCGTGTCGTGATAGAAACCATCACACTTATACTTATGCTATGTATGTATGTTTGTGTAGGGGTAGATATAGCATGCGTCACGGAATGACGAGGATCCGGCTTCGATTCCCGGCCATAGCTTTACTTTTCGAATTTTTCTGTGTTCTAATTTTCAGTGTCGTTTAGAAAAAAACACACTTATACCCATCCAGGTTGTGTGGTATTGGTATGTATTGTGAATTAAATGAAATCAATTCTAGTAACATTATGAATGAAAAGATTTGCGAGCATGCTGTATTATTAATATGCTTCTCTTTCTATCACGTTTTGAATGAAACTTGGTATGTAGTAGATAGCTGGAAATTTGTAATGACGTATAATCTTATAGGCCACTGGTCAATCTGATTTTTCCATGGGATCGGGATTAAAACAACTTAAGTCTATATACAGGACGTCTAGCATGGGTAATCTTCATGCAATGCATAAGTAATTTTTGGAAATTCCCACGTAATTATTGTAAATTACCATGGAAGTTCAGTAAAATCTAGAAATTACAAAGCTACCTTCATCTACCTAAAGGTAAAGGTAAAGCCGGAGATTAATGCTTGTTAATAAAATATGAACGCGAGCACTCGAACAATGTAAATAAATATCGCTTACGGCAGAAAAAAATGAGAAAATAATTCTGAATAGATAAAAGTGCTTATATAAAGGAACGAATTACCATAAAAACATAGTTCGCCTTAGGAAACGACTGTAAAAATTTGAATAAAATGTAAAATAGATTCAGAAAATTGAGCTTGCCTGTTTTATACACTCTTTCATAACGGACAGCTAAGGGATAACATTTTCTATATTTTCTTTGACACCTTACTAATATTATTTTCATATTATCTCAAAAGTTAATAATCAACTTAATTGTGGGAATAGGCAAAAATCTTAGGAATCATGTTATAGGCGATGCTGCTAGCGACCCATCACTTGTTTTGATTCCCCTTTCCACTTCCACCTATGCGCCCTCAATCATGCTAAGCGTGGCCTTTAGGTCTTGGTTTTGTTACCCTAGGCTGTGTTTACCCCGTAAAGGTTAAAGACATGGTTTATGTATGTTAATAATCAATTGGTATCACAATTTTACTTTACATCAATAAATCTAAATACGGCCTCCAAAATTGATCGTATAGGTTCGAAACTGGGCTCACATTTCTAAGTTTTACGGAATTTATCTGCGAATTGTTTTATATGAAAAGAGGAGTTCTTTGTCTAACAGTGATAGCAGACGTACATATACCTATATAGGCAAGAGATGATGATGTAATAAATATGAGACCAGGACATTACTATATTTTTAAAGGGGACTCATTCGGAGAACTTTCCTTTTTGAAGTAGCTAAAAAATAAACCAATATAAACAACTCTTAGTGCTCATTGATATCATTCCCGCCATTTAATTTATGTTGTGTACACTGTATGTTTGTGTGAAAGCCAAAGCTGTCAAAGTTTTCCGTGTGCACAAGTCCTTTGATCCAAATATCGTCAAATAGAGCGTGTCGAAATAATGACGTGGCTGACGTAACGTACGGTCGTGAAGTTCTTACATTGCTGCAGAGGTCAATTATACAGAGTATTACCGTATTAAGGTCTTCGCACATTAAAACAACTCCACGCCAATCCGACACCAACTCAACTCACACTTTCGATGAGTAGTCAACTAGTTGATCCACCCAATGGTCACTAGTGGGCAATGCGTTGTCAACGAGTGGACAACGCGGTGTCAACGAGTGGACAACGCAACTCATTTGGCAAATGGTTGCCCGTCACGCGTCAGTCGCAAACGCATAGTCGTTGGGTGGACAACGTGTGGTCGTTGCGTGGACGACTTGTGGTCGTTGCGTGGACGACGTGTGGTCATTGCGTGACAAACGTGTCGGGGTTGACCTTTAGTGTACGATGCGTAGGCCACCCGTTGTACACTACTTTATAATCATTTTTTGAAATTAAACCTAGAGCATATGACACAGGGCTTAAATTTCAATGTCTAGCATAGAGTCGAGTCGCCGTTGAGTTGTTTTAATGTGCGAAGACCTTTAGAGTGCCATGGCACTACTACGTGACACTACAGACCAAAACAAATATCATAAATGGGAGGTAGGTTTACGTTATGTTAGATCTTCAGCAAGCCCGAAGTAGGAGCTCCGCGAATGATTTTGAAATATAAATCTTTGGACAGTAGTGCCACTCAGTAGTGCCACGGGAAATAAAGGAATCATACTATTTTACTGTATCTTGTTTGACCTGTATTCCGGTAATTTCATCTATTTTATGTACGGTCAAGTACACAAATAAGTATCGATTCAATCCTCTCAAAATATTTACCGAGATCTGAATCCGTTGATATGGTGGTGTGGGACATAATTATGAAAAGTTATCTACACCTTTATTGTTACACTTATACGTAAAGAAGTACATACATACCTACATTATACGTCGATAGCCCACTTGACAGTCAGTAAAATGAAAATAATGATCATAGTAAATTATGTTTTTTGTTTACGGAATTAAATAATATAAAGATAAATTTCCACCTTAGCAAAAAAATAAACTCGTTTATCTCAACTCGTAGGCAGCGCAAGCATTCCCTAACATGCCGTCTGCGTTATTATAACGTTAGGAAAACTCAATCCGATACTTTTATTTATAAAAAGCTACCTGAGAAGCGGGTGGCTCTAAAAAAGATGCCAAGTAAACATTAGCTGGAATAACGATAACGTTTCGTAGAAAGGTAGCCTTACATAATGTGATTAGGTAGCTTTTTGTACAGTCAAGTGTAATAATTTAGTCAAAGTTTCAGAAATAAGTACTATACGCTCTTACACTGGCGTAATAAGCGTGGGACATATATTATTTTCGAGAAGTATGCTTTTTTTTAAATCTGACCAGAGCCTCTAGTGTAAGTTTTCGCGTATAAAAACGTCTTGAACGTGTTCACGTAAACGTCTCAATTACTATGGAAAAACTGACAGCGCCACTTGCTGATCGAAACGGCAACAAACACTTCTCAGTATTTGACATTTTATCGCAAACGCGTTCGAGACGTATTTTGTGATCGAAAACCTACACAAAGCATGCAGAGCCTTTATTGTAAGTTTTCGCATATAAAAACGTCTTGAACGCGTTCACGTAGTCTCAATTACGAGTACTTTGGAAAAATTGACAGCACCACTTGCGGATTGAAACGGCAAACGCGTTCGAGACGTATTTTGAGACCGAAAACCTACACTAAGCATACTGCTGATTGCCCGCTATCTCCACTGATGGAAAGTGCACACGACGCCGATGGTGTACCTAACAGCCTTTTCACTCTGGCCTAAGAGATCTAGGTTATATTTTTCCGGAAACACGAACGATGGGAGCAAATTCCACTCCTTAGTGGTCCGCATTAAGAAGGACAACGCGAACCACATCGTTCGAGCCAATCGAATGCCAACAACATAATGGTGAAGGCGCTCCCCTCGCCTGGACGTCCGTTATCAAAAAGGAAATGGAGGTAAGTTGTATCGATACTTATTTAATCGTATAAATCTATGCCAGGAGATACAATTAAAGAGCTGGCCTTGCAAGATGCAAACAATGTTAAGTAATTCCTTATTTTTGAGTTTTCTGCGTTTTAGACAGTGTTTTAGGAGGCGAAGACGCTGACCTCCAATAACACCACATGTAGACTACACCCCTCAAATCCGAACGGGGAGGGAACGGGGTCGAGGTTGTAGTTCTTCCATGCTGGTCTGGGAGTAAAGAAAAAACATAGAATTTACCAGTTGCTTCTATTCTCGCGCAGATGGTAAAAGCCCATCGAGGGAATGGGTGAAAGTCTTAGGAATCATGTTATAGGCGATGCTAGCAACCCATCATTATTTTGATTTCCCTTTCCACCTATACGCCCTTAATCATGCAAAACGTGGTCTTAAGGTTTTGTTACTTTAGGCTATGTCTACCTCGTAAGGGATAAAGACGTGATATATGTGTCGTATGTATGTATGTAGACTACACTATTTGAACCGATACCAATACGTCCCGCCCGAGTAGGTTCTCTGACATCATACTAAAATCTGACTTGATTTACTTGACATTTTTTCTCAGTCAAGCGCATCATAATCTTTCCTAAACTATGGTAGCATTAAAAGTCAGATTGCTTGCATCAACCTCCTTCAGCGGTCGAGGGCACCTTGGCATGTTAAGATAAAATTCTCCTTGCTAAGTGACCCGTTCGTTTGCCAGCTCGCATATCTCCGGTAAGCTGAAAAAGCTCTTAGCAGCCAACAACAACAGCTCTTCAAAAAAAGTTAAATGTTTTTAACGGTTTCAAAAGTAAGTTTAGATTAGAGAGCCACGGAGATCTTTAATAATTGATCCTAATCTATGAAATAAAACATCATTGATTTTATTTTACCATCTGTTTGAGTCTATTAAATTGAATGGTGTCGTATGAATTTAAATGGGACGTATTCACCACTCATGCAACCTCCGTACGCGTACAGCTCTATTTTGAACAGAGATCGGACAGATTTGCGTCATCGTTCGCAATAAAGTGGACATGACTCAAAAAATAATCAAATAATTAATCATTTAATTAATTTCTCGAAATAAAATTTGAACTCCCGGAGGTAAAAATTTACACATGCATAAAATTATTAGCAAAATGTTAATTAAAGTGGCAGTTGTCGTTCTCGTAAATATTTTTATATAATAAAGAAATCACGATCCTGCTAGATATGATTATTTTATTATTTCTGACAAAAAAGTTTTCTAGTTATATAGGTATAAAACCTCCGTGGATATACTTATTCTTAATATATGTATTTTGACATATTTGATTAATTTTGGAGTCATGTCCACATTATTGCGAGCAATGACGCAAATTTGTCCGATCTCTGATTATGAAGCATAGAGCATAAAAAAACAATCGCTTCAGCTGTATATTTATTTGAAGCTGTAAACTAAGAAGTAGCAAATTTAATTGTTAACCTTTACGCCGCTACGTCAAATACAAAAGACGTCACCCATACGCCAGACTTCTTTATTGCGATGCCATTAAGTTGAACCTAAACTCCATTGAACGAAAGTTGCTTTTGCGTTAAAAGTAATGGACGTATATATAGATCGTTGGGGTCAAAAAGGTTAAAGTAGAAATTAATCGCAGTATTATACATTTCGTAAGCAACGTTTAAAACAAAACGCGCACTATCACCTCGGGAGTAAACGTGAGTGAATTATCATTTTATTTTCTACTTTGCCATACAATTTTACAAAAGTGTACTTATAACCGCCCTTTCATTATAGTCCACTAATAGCCGATTATTTTCTGGTCTTTATCACCAGTGTCAATATCAGTCACAAACATTTTACAAACAAGCTGTTCCGTTGTCCACGAGCCAAGTTAATTGCAGACCAAGCGTGTCAGCTGATAGTACACAAGCTGCACTGGATTGCTTCCTTCCGGAACCACGTCCGACGACACTCGAGCCTGAACCGACGCCAACTGAGTGTGTACTTTGTTTACACACACGCTGTAGCCACTACAGGCAAAACTCTGGCGATTTGACTAAAACAAAGGTCAAGAATTTACTGGCCATCAGACCATAGCTAACGCTCGGAAAACGTGCGGAAAACGCTCTGCGATTACGCTGCAAAAGCACAGGGAATCCCCGTAAAGGCGGGGTCACATGGGGTTTCGGGGGTTTTCATTTCTTAATTACTTTGACAGTTGTTGACAATTTCCCAACCAAAATGACATAGCGCCCCGAATAGCTCACTAAGAACCGTGCGAAGAAACAGTGACTGAAGAAAACCGAATATCATCTGGCCAGCGCTGCTTTTCTATTGGTGGTTTTTAATCACACACAGCTTGTTTTATCCTTCATCTGTAGTGAATGTGCAGCCTTACAATAATATTGTAGCAACACGGGGTCCCATTATCCGAAAAGTCACACGACAAATCACAGACGTTGGTAAAAAGGCGGCAAAGCTGAAATGAGACTAGGCTAGTCATGTTTGCCGTATGCCGGATGAGTTATGAGCCAAGACAACCACTAATTGGAGTCCCACTAACTCACGGCGGCCCGGCAGACCTAGACGGCGATGGCGGGATGAGTTGGACTCCTTCTTAAGAGACTGGACACGTACCGCAGTAGACCGAGAGCAGTGGAAGCTTTGGGGGGAGGACTTGGCTCAGCAGTGGGACACAATAAGCTCATAATAATAATAATCCGAAAACTATTTTTAAGGCATCATCCGGTTATCATCATTTCCTAACACATGCTTTAGAAAGAGTGTGTCAATACAGGGTGTTAAAAATCCCTACTAATATTATAAATGCGAAAGTAACTCTGTCTGTCTGTTACCTTTTCACGCTTAAACCGCTGGACCGATTTAGTTGAAATTTGGTATACAAATAGTTTGAGTCCCGGGGAAGGACATAGGATAGTTTTTATCCCGGAAAATTGCAAAGTTCCCGCGGGATAGCGATTCTGCGCAGACGGAGTCGCAGGCATCAGCTAATACTAAATAAAAATACTCAGGTGCATACATGGATAAAGAAATATACTGTTCATGAAATATTGAGCTCGTAGCTGGATAGTAAAAATATCTTGTCACTTTTTTGTGTCTGCAATACAAAATGGCAACGCTGAAAACGGATACATTTTACGTTCAGTGTAGAATTTTTAACAACGAAGCAAAATATTCCACGAACACTACACGGCTTTGGAATGGCAAATATATAAGAATAATGAACGCAAGTTCTATTGTTATTGAATACTAGTTATTGCCTGCAGTTTTGTCTGCATTCTGCCATTAAAGCTCTGAAAAAAGATGAAAGTAACCTCACTTAATTGAAGATAGTTTTATATTAACGAAAATATTTTTAAATCAATTTCTAGTAGTTGCAAACAAATCTACTACCTACACACAAACAAATTATGTACCTACAAGCAAATAAAAAATCTACGTCTTCGAATTAATTTTGTATGTAGATTGATCTAAAAACAGACTTCTCGCTTCAATAAATTTTTTGACTAGATTATGCTTACTTTTTTAATTTAACATCATGTAAGGGGAATACGGGCGAATATTATTAAAAGAGAGCTAAATATTATGACAAGTTAAGTTATCTAAGTTAGCTAAGTTAGATGAATGTGTTTAAAAAAAAACTTACAAAATAATTCAGCCTGCAAACAACGCAATTACGACATTGACACTCAATGACAGTTTCATGTCAATTACTTTTTGACACTCTTTCTAAAATTTTCGCGATTCTAAATGCGGTGTGAGTCGGGTTACCTCCGCGTGTGGTCAAGAGCTGCGGTTCGTATTGGGATCCGTCCGTGGGGAAAAACAGTGCTTGGTCCGATACACCCTGGTCATCGGTTAATAATTTCCTGGCAGATTCTGAGGGATATCATTATCCGTTGGCTAAGAGCCTGACAGGGGAGGGGTCTTTTGACCGTGTTCTACCGTACAACGTTGCCGACATTTTTGTCACAAGATTTTTGAATACTGTACTTATTACTTTGACATTGGCGAAATCATCGCATCGACCAATGAGCCAAGAGATTTTAAATTTAATCACTTGATTACTTAATGTTCCACACAGGTATCAAGATTAAGTAATGTAACTACAGACCATTATTTCTGACTGTCCTTGCCAGCCAACAAAACAGGCAAAGAGATGGAAGGATACAAGACAAAATCATCAAACTGCCATCCTTTACTTAACAGGGCAAAAATTAACCTTTTCCAGTTTTAACCTCAAACTCCTCCCGCGTGACAAATCCGTTCCGCAACGAATATAACGTGACGGAGAAAATTGCACTAAACAGAATTAACCGCCCTTAAGGGTTGGGAATCCTGGCTAACTTAATAACATAGGCTTTTCATTAATTTCAGGGATGTTTTATTTGGACACCCGCTCGCAAATTACTCGCATAGCACCTTAATACTAATGTGTCCATATAAGCTGGGTACAAGGGACGTTCCTCATTAAAATTGTCTAGTGAAGGCATACTCAACTGTTATAAGACAGGCAGAGGTTTTATTTACATTATATTGAAACGATACACAAATCACGTTACGGGGTAGACAGGGCCTAAGGTAATAAGACCTAAAGGCCACGTTTAGCATGATTGTTGGCGTATAGGTGAAAAGGGGGTTCAAAATAGTGATGGTTTTCTAGCCGCATCGCCTATAATTATGATTCCTAAAAGTTTTATCCGATCCCTGGATGGGCTTTTACCATCTGCGCGGGAAGAGAACTGCTATATTCTATGTTTTTTCTTTAGGTATTTCTAGATCAGCATAGAAGTAAACATCCAAATATTGTTCAAAATAACAAATTGAATTCACACTTCTTTGTTCAAATACCTTTTTTCACATAAGACTTATTTAATTGTTATTTTCTGTATGACTCGTTTTATTTTCAAAATATATTGCTTTTATGGCTGCAGGGCATATAAATATCTTTTTACCACCATCAAATACTGAAGGCAATTCATATTTACAAAAGGAATCAGAAAATTCTGAATTAAATGCAAATTGGTTTTCTGCCTTAATTTATATAAATTGAGGGTGTTGTCAAGAATAATAATATTTTTTTAGAAAACATTATTTGGAGTCCTTCAATTTAGTAAACGAGTGGTCATCATAGTTATACCTCGTTTGTCTTGTACGAGACAATTTAGAAGGAAATAATTTTGCAAGACTGACTAATTATTTGAATTAATTAACTGAGCAAAGTGGGCAACAAACAAGTGTCAGACCGTTGAGATAGGCCCAAAGGGTTTAAGTGCATAAGTTAGCTTCTCATAAAGACCATTTACTGGGTATAATTAGAATGCCTACTGATTTACTAGTCTGTACGAAAATAAATATGACATTTGGTCGTAACACTTTCCATATCGGAATTTTCAGATATTCATCATTAGTATTCATAATTTTTATTAAAAAAAAAATGGTCTATGATTCAGTCAGTCTGGCAGGTAGAACCTTTTTCATATTATTAAGGCAAAATTAAATGACGTACTTAATAACGAATTCGACTTTTTTGTATACACGCAATTATTAATAACATAGATATAGAAAATTAAATTAAAAAATCCTTACAACGAACAGTTTAATGAAAACACTAAAACCCAAAAAAATAACAAAATTTGTTTCAAATCTAAACTCATAATTTAATTGCTGGTACAATTAAACGTTTATTACTGTTATTACTTTTATTTATTTTATCGTCTCTCATCACGTAGAATATTTTTTAACCCACAAAATTCCAAACAAAGCGTTCCTTCGTGAAATTAAAGCTGATAAGTATTATAAAATATTAAAAGATGTTATCACGATATTAGGCATTTTAATGACACTCCGCTTGCATGTCACGTCCCGTTCAACCTTTAACGCTTTTGGGGATCCGCAATCAAAAATCAAATTAAAAATCTTTTACCACCCCATAGGAACAAGAAACACTACCACTTTTAATAGAATATTTCGGTTCAATGTCCAAACATTTCAACAGTCGGTTGAGTACATAATTTACGTACCAAAATGATTCATCGCTTTGAATACAATTACTTTGTAGCAGCCTGTAAGTACTACACGGTATAAAAAATACGTCTATAATTTTATTTCAGCAGCTGAAGTTATTAGTTACAAGCACTTTTTTTGCTTTCTACAAATATACTAACGAGTTAACATTAAAAATAGAGATAGAATATGTTTACTAAATTTAACTGAACATTGATATTCGAGACTAATTAGTAATACATAAACATGAATGAAGTACTCAGTACACATCTGCGTCTATCAAATATTTTCTCCTCTATTTTCAAATCAGACTTCGTATTTTATGTACACTCAAAACATTTACAACAAACAGCCATTATAAATCAAGCTAAAATAAAAAGTAAATGGAAAATTACTTGTAACGATAACTCAAACAGAACCGTTCGACTAAAAGTCGGTTTAAACTTGCCACGTTTTTGTCGAGTTGGTTCAAATTAATTCATGCAAAGGGGCGGTAGCGTCTGAAATGGGCATAATCTTATCATTCGCATAATTGTACGGCCTGAACGCAAATAGAAGGATAATTTTTTTATCTACCCCAAATTTGCTTGGGCTTAAGGATACTGAGAAATATTTGTCAAAATGACGAATGCGGGATGATACTTTAACCCAACATTGTGTTTTCTTTGGCTTAATAAGTGTTTTGTGCTTTACCATCAGGTGTTTTACACTGTAGCTCTATGCATACTTTAATTTACCAAGCTGTTTGCACCAAAAGGAATTGTAAAAATAAAAACAATGGTGTTCACGGAAATCCAGATATTAAATATGCAATTTCAAATTTGATATGTAATAATTAAAATCGTCCTAACGAGGTGAGCAAGGGTTGTTTGTGGCATTAATTTTTAATAACATATTTTTCTGTAGATTACATAATTGAAACCGGAGAAATGACGATCTGCTGTTTTGTTTTCATTTCATATCTAAAAGTCATGAGAGTGTCAATTTTAATCCCTTATGCGCTGATTAAATTTTACAAATTAGATTAAACGTGCAGATTTGCGATTGGCTTACGAAATACAACGTCGAATTTCAGTATGTTTTTGAAGCCGAATTATTCCATCCACCTAAACTATAGTTTAGTTCTGAAGGTACAACGGGTTATATAAAGTTTTCCGGAGCTTCTTATCCCAGGTTTTTCTTAGAAAACCATAAACTGTGAGTTTTGTTATAAAACTTTTCGGAATCCTGAAAAATGTTTATGGCAACATAAAAGAATGCGATTGCAGCAAACGAATATTACGGCGAACGGAGCTATTCTAGCGTAATAATATTATTACGAAATTGGGCACGTGTCGGTGTTCCGATATTATGGCTGTGAGGTATGATCTGTCATTTTAATAAGAATACAGAAAGACAGGACGCAAAATAAGGGTTTATTCCAAATGGTTTGTAACCATTGTTTCAGCGTGAGACATATTTTCCATTACTTTTTTTCATCTGCCGCTTTCTTTGGTGACTAATGTGAGGTCGTTAATCACAGGCTTTCTTACAATGTATCACTTCCCTAGTAATTGGAGCTGGTAGGAAAAACTGTTTAGATGAGAGTTCAACGGAAGAAATATTTTGCCCCGGATTAGTTTACGCATGTATCCGTTACAGCTGTTAGCTTCGGAAAAAAATAAATTTATTTCAATTAGGGTCTCTACTATTTTTAGTAAGTAGGTGTAATTTATTTTTAATTGCCAGTAATATTCTCTTAAAATATTAATGTGCCTCAAATACCATTTTAATTTTATTTTTTAAATATAATTTCAAAAACGCCTGGCTTAGTCATAACTCAATTATCCAGCTTGTTCATTGTTTCACTCTTTATCAATTGAACTTAGGTTAAAAATAATTCTACTTGCCTCAAGAATATTTTCAGTACCTACGAAAAACGAATTAAATATTTAAAATTTTAGCTTCACTACTATTCAGTCAGACCTGTGTTTCTGTGTTTGGATAACATAAAGAAAGTAAGTACAAATTAAGCTGTATTAAAGACCTATTCTAAAATATCTGCCCACTGTCAGACTTTATCTTTCAAACCTAAATGAAAATCAAGCGTATTCCAACATAATATGCAGATTAGTCATTGCGTAAGTCTTAGTGTGTATATCACGGTAGAAAGCACCTACTATTTTATTAATAGATTTCGTTCATCGCTATGTAGTGGGAACAGTGCAATTTTTCGGCATAAAAAGAAGCCTATCTGAACGTCTTTAATATCTTTTTTCCTTATTACATCACGATTTAAACAAAAGATCACAAATCGAATCACAATCTTCAAAATTGTCTACGCAGATTCACAACAAAATAAAGAACTCTTTTCAAGTCCATTGAAAAAAGTGATTGTATAATTTTGCTTGTTCCCATAGTAACACGTCATCAAAGGATTCCTTTTTAACACTCAATTATCGCTTCAAAAATAAAAACGTTGCCAATTTAAACAATTTCGTACAAAGTAAAGCGAAATTGGAGCAAGGGTCAAATAGAAAATATCCAACAAAGTGGTTTAATTAAAGTATCGATTTCCAGTCCCTAGTCGTTAAATAAAATTTGCCCCGACCTTTCAAAGAAATGAGCGGAAATTGCAAAATATTTACATTTACAATTAGGACGTTCCATTAAAATAAAATTTTATTTCTTAATTAATCGGTGTCCGCTTTCGGTGACTTTTAGGGTGACTGTGTTTTTAAAAGTCCTCAAGCACTCCTTGAATTACCTGCTTTTGATAAACCTTCTTTTGACCACCTAAATTATAGTCTACAAAAAACCGATTGTCTGCAAAGTCGGTTTACGAACTATAGTTTTAGCTGATAATGTCATAAAGAAACATATTCGAACTGCTAGCTCTGACATCACGCGGAACGTAACGTAATGAGTCATGCTTTTTCGTGAGTGCCGCCGGCGTTCACCGATTTATAAAACTGAATTTTAACTGTTTCAAAAAGGAATAAGGTAATTTGAAACTTCATGACATAGAATTAAAACCACCAAAAACAAACATTACATTTAAAACAGTTGTAACAAAAATAGTGTTAACTCCACGTACTACCTAGTACTGCAAGTAACTGCAGACCAAAAAAAGTTAAGACGGTGCTCAGCGAACGCAAAATTAAGGCCAATTTGATCTTTGCTGTATTTGTAGGTACAGTTGCACGCACATGTGCAACTAAACTTCACCAAACCAAACTAGTTGACCAGCGAACGCAAGGCGTATTTTTACCCGGCTTCACAATTGTTCCTATAACTCAGTATTCACTAATCAAATCAAAAGTTTCAGTAAACATTGTGACAAAATTGTAATATTCGTAAAAGCTTCGCATACAATTTGTGTCCACTCCTACATGCTTATTTTCTTTATTTTCGTCTCTATACAAAAGATTCTTGTTTGTACACGAAAATGTCCGAAACCACGGTGTAATCCGATTAATCTAGGGAAAATCCGTCGCAAAATGTAACCGGTAAAAGCTTCCTAGGTACAGTAATAATAGCAACACGCTCATGGCTTTAATATTTATCAAGCCACGTTAAGTTGTACACTTACCATGCAACCCATTAAATTACAGGGACGATGTTGGGTATTCGAATATTCCCTCACGCCTGTATTCAGTTTCTGTAAAATTTTAATTAGTTGGTCTTTACTTGTCATTATGCCATTTACAAAAAAGCCGTGGCAGTGGTTTGACCTACCTCAGGCAGAGGGTCGTGAGAGTTTTTGAAATTTATAAGTGAAATCTCATTTTAGATCTCGAGATTTTCGATGAACGAAAACATCGCAGGAAACATGCCTGTAAGGCATTTCAATGTTGTGTTTAAAATTTCTAATCCGTACTAGGCTAGCGTGGGAACTAATAGCCCAAGTCCTTTCATTCATGTTCGGTTAGGTCGCCCAGGTACTGAATATTAGACATTAAGACAAAAAAAACACGATAATCCTGAAGCTAGATAATCAGGTTATTTAACAGCTGAACTACTTACCCGTCTAGTCGTCTAATAATCCTATGATTCATTTTAAGAAAAAATTAAAAGCTGTCTCCACATTTTCATAAATGTTTCAAATATTCGCGTTTCATTTTAAGCAAAATAATATCTACTTTAATTAAAATAAGTCCTGTCAGCAAAACGTGAAGCGTGCACGTGACTCGAAGTTATTGCTGTCAACCTGTCAAACATGCCAAATGCCAGCGGCGTCTAACTGAAATAGTGTCATGTCAGCTCTTGTTTGTAATAATAAGTTTCAAAAAATCCACGTTCAAACGGTAGCTCGACGAATGTTTGTTCAGTTGCGAAGTTTTTAAATTAATTAATTTCGTAGAAATCGTTGGAACCGTTTCCGAGATTGCTGAAATAAATAAAATTATGAAACTTTCGTAACTTGATCACGCTAATAACTTCGATATTTTGGACACATTTTGCAGTTTGGTCACAAATAAGTAGGTTTCTGCAATTTGGTATAAATGTAAGCAATTAGAAAGACATAGATACTTAAGTGAAGTTTGTTTCTGACAATATATTTTACTTTGACTAGTGGAGACTTTGTACATCTCTATTATATTCTATCTCTAATTTAATTTAAATTTCTTGCGGCGCGTTCTTCTTGGCAATGATGGTTTTTCCGAATGCGCTGGTAGTTTAAAAAAAGATATATAAAAGAGCCCTTGACGGCCAATTTGCAAAAAATAATTTAGATTTTTTTAAATTGAAAAACATTAAAAAATGTGTCGAATTTCATGTACTAGCTTTTTTGTTGGACCACTTAAATCGTTGGACAGCAACCATATTGTACAAGCGCCGTAAAATGGCGTGCCGCAAATTTCTACAGGCAAATAATATCCGACCGCAAGCACAGTGAACACAAAAAAGCAGTATCATCACTATCATCACTATCACTACATAGTATAAAACGAAGTCGCTTTCTCTGTCCCCATATCCCTATGTAGGTATGCTTAAATATTTAAAACTACGCAACGGATTTTGATGCGGTTTTTTTTAAATAGATAGAGTGATTCAAGAGGAAGGTTTTTTTGTATAATTCTACGCAGATGAAAACGCGGGCAGAAGCCTAGTAAATACTAAAATATGTTTGTGGCATCAATTAGTGATAGAATATAAGTTTTTCGAAGGATTATGTCAAAATTACATGCGAAATAAAAAAATTACACTTCCTACACGAAGTTACATAAAAGGCGATCGATTATTTTTGCTCCTCAGTAGATGTATACAATCTCAGCAATGGTATTATCAATAAAGTTTCTGATCTGTTTATCAATCGCTCACGAGTTGAAGAAATACATTACGTTTAAGCGTCAAATATAATGTAGTTCACAAAATAGCAGTAACTATATCGAGAGGGTACCTTTCCTCTGCAGCTGACTGTACCTACTCATTTTGTTAGAGTACTGCTTTCATTAAACTTACATAATACACTGTGACACAAGCCCAACAACGATGAAACTGTATCATATCGGATAATCAGTAACACTCATAACGTAAATTCTGAAGCTCTACCATATTTAAACAACAATAAAATTAAACAGTGTGAAAAATACTTACTTTTATAGGTGAAAATTGTAACATTCATAATTATAGGTGATGCAGCTTGCTAGCCCTACCCATTACCATTCTGAATCCCATACGCCCGAAATCATGCTAGGTATGGCGTTTAGGTCTTGTTACCTTAGACTTTGTCTACTCCACCATCATGCTCCCGTGGCGTTCTCCAATGGCGGTGAGGGAATACCGGTGGGTTTTAGTGGGTATGCCTCCCCCTCTCCTTTCGCTGAGAAAGGAGGCAGTGGGGAAGGAGAGTCCCACATAACTCCTATGCCGTCCCCACGGCGCAAAGCATTTTCCCAACATACGCATTAAATCATCAATTTAATATAATCTCTGTATAAAACACAATTTTTCTCACAAGTAATACATTATATTAAATTGATGGGTTAATGCGAATGCCAAGTCAATTTATTTATTTATTACATGAACGATTTTTAATTTTGATATGGGCATTATATAATGTTGTTAGGTTAGCTAATTTCGTAATAACTTAAGACAGGACGTCTCTTTAGCAGGGACTTAATAAATTAACCGACTTGGTATTACATGGATCTCACAACTTTTTACGGTTGAAGAACTGAGTTGCGAGACTTGGTTTTTTTACAAGTTTTGTTTTGATGGGATATTTTTTACAGCGCGTAATCCTTTTTATCCCTAAGTCAATAATTTACTATTGTTCCTAGTAGTTCTTGACCTAGAAGCTCCTACAAACATTGACGTTTTCCTTAAGACGAGTGTCCTCGTGGAGGTTTGGCGGGGCACTTAACTTAGATAATACCAAAGTTATTTCTCATTCTGTCGCTATGGAGTCTAGACGATTGTTAAATATTTAAGCGAACCAGTCGGCTTAGCTGGTTAACTTTCTTGCGTAAAAAAAAATTAGTATATGAATTACTTGGAGCAAAGTGCAAGTCTAAATTATTACATTATTATTTAGTCGATTTAGGAAATTTTTGAACGTAATGAAAATGAATTAACGAAACAAATAGGTGGATACTAGACCTAGTTTAAGTTTCATAAACTGGAGAACCATTATATGCAATAAAGTATTGAGTAATATCTGTTTCATTGGTCAAGTCAGTTTACCCCTTTTACATGACACTTTCTACTTCAGAAAAAACAGTAAGAGAAATATTTTAAACAGAACTACAATGACCACTGAAGTTCCAGGCGGTAAAAGAATTCCTTTTCCAACTTTTACAAACTTAAAAATGTATATTTTGCTGTCATTGCTTGCATATGGTTATAAAAAACACAGAACTCACCTTAGTGGGGGTCCAGTATCACGCACGTAATTATTATTGTCAGAAATGAAATTGTGTAAATCACTATTTCATATTTTTCATTTCTTTTAAGCGCTAGTCTGTAGTACTCGCAGAATGGCACGCAGAGGAAAAACAAAAGACGGCCATTTTTAATTTCGTTCGAAGCTGCGGCAGACACCGTCATAGCGGCCAGTGTTAAGTAATTTAAAAAAAGGTTGTAGACTCTGACCTAATAAAAAGTAAAAAAAAAACAGAGTTTAGCGAACGACAAAGTGAGTAACAAGGCAAAAGACGCATCTTGCAGTATCAAAACATAGTGAACGTTTTGATATTAACGTACTTCACAAAGTGTTTGACAAAAGAGTAGAATGGAAAAATAGTGGGTATTATTAGTCGAAAATAGGGGTTATAGAATATGGTGGTGGCAGATAATACAAGCTTGGCCACCCGGTAAAGGGTCCCGAACTGATTGCCTTCTTAAGGCTGCGGGCACATTTGGTACAGATATATAATTATACTAGCTGTTGCCCGCGGAGAATTCGTTTATCGCTATCCCGCAGGAATTACGCATTTTTTCGGGATAAAAAGTTACTTAGCCTATTTGTTATTCCAGACTATAATCTATCTATGTTCCAAATTTCATCCAGATCTGTCCAGCCGTTCTGGCGTGAAAGAGAAACAAACATCCATACATCCATCTATACTTACAAACTTTCGCGTTTATAATATTAGTAGGATAGTAGGATTAAATTCTTGTACTTACCGATGTCAAAACTCACTAAGTAATTTTATTTATAATGCTTTTGCATATACACACACACATACATAGACAGAGCTTAAGGTAACAAGAGCTAAAGGTTGCGTTTAGCATAATCGTAGGCGAATAAGTGGAATGGGGAATCAAAATAGCGATGGGTTGCTAGCTGCATCGCCTATAATATGATTCCTAGAGTTTTCGCCCATTCCCTCGATGGGCTTTTACCATCTGCGCGGGACGAGAAGCAACTGGTACATTCTATATTTTTTTCTTTGCTTCCAGACCAGCATGGAGGTCTATGGATGGGCAGGGGAAGTTTTGCATATAAACTGTCTATTACATAAAGTTCAAAATGCCCATAGCAGGTAACCTATGTTCCATTCCCGGCCAGAGCTTTACTTTTCGGATTTTTCTGTGTTCTAATTTTCAGTGTCGTTTAGAAATTTAATTTCTAACGGTGGTTAAAAATAAAAGATGAAGAAGTAAAAATCCATGATTCATTTGATAGTATTAAAAAATGTTTTTCCTACTCTTATCTATGATATTACGTATATTTTGTAACCTAAGCCCACTATGACGCGTACAGTTTTCTTGTGAAACTAAACGTTCACCTTATGACGTACTAGTTTTGATTACAAATTCATCCAGCCTCAAGATATCGGCATTAGAATATTAATGTGGATCCCAATTTATGTAAACTGAATCGCAATTAAATTTTGCTAATATCCCTGCCTTATATCTTCCTTCATCTAATAGTCCCTTTACATCACTTAAAACCAATATAAACGTGAACTTAGTTTACACCATATCGATTTATGTAAGACAGACATGTACCCACATCAATAAATTAACGGTGTTTTAAGTAATAAAAAGAAAATTTACGTTGTTTGTTTCTGTTAAATAATTCATCAAGGAGACATTATATTACAAACGTCAGTCATAAAATTGGTATATATTTCGTCACCTTCATACCTGTATGCGGCTTCTACTTCAAGATTATCGTCTTCCGTCTCCTCCTGAATTCGTGGTTCGTGATTGTATTAGTAGTTCATCGTAAGTACTTTGTAGCGTAAGAATTCTAATTCTTCGTAAGTGTGTAAATGTAGTTCTTGACACGCGTTGTTCGTTTTAGTGAGCACACCGCGCAGGTTGGCTCGTGTACGTTTACTTTTTCTTAAATTTGTTTAATCCTATTATATAAACGCGAAAGTTTATAAGTGTAGGTGGATGGATGGATGTTTTTACTTTTTGACTCCAAAACGGCTGGACAGATCTGGATGAAATTTAAAATATAGATAGATTATAGTCAGGAATAACACGTAGTAGCGTTTTATCCCGGAAATATGCGTAATTTTTGCGGGATAGCGATAAACGAATTCTATGAAGACCAAATTGCGGGCAACCTAGTAATTAAATAATGCAAGTTTTCATCAAGGAAACATTATATTACGAATGTCTGTCAAAGACTTAAACGGTAACTAGGTAACTTAATCAAGTATATGACAGTTTCTATGTATGGCTTATCTTTGGCGCAAAACAGCTACACTATCTTTGCCTAATAGTATTCTATTTATCTTGGATAAATTGGACAATTCCCGCGGGATTGAAGCGAAGCTGGGGACAACATCTAGTACCTACACACATTACGCATAATTAAACCAAAGCAAAGTATGAATAGAACACTGAAACCTTTTGATATTTGAACACAATTCTTTAATGAAATTTCAAAGCTTAATGAAGATTATAACTGCCTTTTTAATTATGAAAAGAAGAAATATTTTTTTAGGATAAAAAGTGTGCCCCAAACTTTATACGTAGTAATCACCGCACTTCACTGGATTTCAGTTCCCCCTAAAGATACAAAGCCTATTGCCTGAGTTATGAAAAAACCTTTTTAATTTTTGCTGGGAAACAAAAGAATTCTTAAATATTTAAGGCTAAGTGAAATTAAGCAGCTCTCTAACACAATAAAAGATCTAATATTGCAAACCTAAGATAAAAAGGAGATTAGTGTGCATAAGTTAATTAAAATTTTTTGTTTAGATATGCCAAGGTAAGAGGAATGAATGGCGAACTACTCATCTATTCTTTTTAACTTTAGAGAAGGCGTTAAAACGTAAAACCAGACTCTTCTGAATGAATCGAATGACGAAAAACAAAAAATATTCTGTCTACGAGTAAGAAAGTAAGTATTTGTATGAATTAAAATTATGGTATTGCATTTTCTAACGCATTTTAATACACCTACACCAATCACGGCTTTATCCCTTACGGGGTAGACAGAGCCTAAAGTAACAGGTACCTACAGGCCACATTTAGCAAGATTGTGGGCGTATAGGCGGAAAATGGAATCAAATTAGTGGCGGGCTGCTAGCTTCATCGCCTATAACAAGATTCCTATGATTTTCGCCCATTTCCTCGATGGGCTTGTAGAGAAGCAACTGGTATATTCTATGTTTTTTCTTTGCTTCCAGACCAGCATAGAAGAACACATCAGACACATCACACATGTTTTTACTTACATACATACATACATAAATCACGTCTTCATTCCCTACGGGGAGCCTAGGATAACAAGACCTAAAGGCCACGTTTAGCATGATTGTGGCCGTAAAGGTAGAAAAGGGAATCGCAAAAAATAATTTTCAACTCGTCATTTTTAACAAATTAACAATGAAGACGCAAATAGCATAAAGCAAAGTTATGAAAACAAAGTATTAAATAAATTAGAGCAATAATAAAAACAGATTAAAGTTTAAATTACATTTCATTTTTAGTGCGCAAAATGCATATTTGATGCGTAAAACATTGCACACATAGCATATAATTTACTGCTTTATTGTTCCCGTGGAGCAGAAAATACGACGCGAAATTTCAGTTTAAATCAAAAAGCCGGAACAGACTACAGTTTATTTCTACGTATTCAACACCAGTTACGATTCTAGGTGTTCAAAAGCAGTTTTTGTTGCTCATTACGTTTTAAGTACAAATTCATTCCGTTTTGAAAAGAAAGCAAAACTTCTACACGAATTACTTACTACTCTTTGTTGAGTTCTTGATATGTGTCAAGATAATATTTATGATGCCATCTATGTCTATTACATAGGTACTAATAAATAGAGACAGAACAATAGACAACTGACGGCCCTAAATACTATATTGTATACAATTTATGCCCTTCCTATCAAGTTTAGTTATCATTGTGTGTACATTGTACTTGTAGATATTTCTAAGTACCTATAATGCCTATAATTGGTCACTAAAAACTATTTTTAAACTTTTGAATTTGAAATTGGATACGTTCCACAAGCAGAGTCAATATGTTTGGACATAATAAATAACCCCATAAAAACATATTCCGTCATACTTGGTTATGACCATCCTGTTATCTTCTTTTAAAACATCTCCAGATGCCAAATTCTACCTAACGCAGCACTATATGAACTTCGACAATACTAATATCCATTTTAAGCATAATAATTAACGCCGTTTAATTACATTCTGTCTCATTTAAGAAGCCATTTGGGTCCAACAATTAACATTATAATGGCATGGAGTAAACGACAAGAGGATTACCCTAAGAAGGCACAAGTGAGACTTTTAAGGAATGCCATCGAAATTTTAATTAAGAGATTATTACTATGGCTTTGTGAGATACGTAATTAACGACTTCGTAGGCCGGTGTAAATGTATTCAAAGGACTTTTTTGGTACGTTTTTTGTTCATTAAGGTCAAGTAATGGGCGCTTTACCCTGTTTGTTAGGTTAAGTGGTCATTGTTTTTTCTCTTGAATTTCAAATTAATCTTGTACTAATTTTGGGGACTTAGTCTTGAAACGTGCTTACTAGGATTAATTTTTAAACTAGGCGGGTAATAGACGTAAGAAAAGGACCTTTACATTGTAGCTCCGAGATTTTGACAGAGGTCAAATGGAGCTGGAATTAAAAAATCCGTGTAGACATTGTTGTGACAGTTGGGGAAACTTTCTAAGAAGGACATCTCTCTCGCCAGGTCAGAGTTAATACAATGTAGCAGACATTTTTTGTTAACTGTAATGCTGGATGGCACTAGCTTTGCCTTTTTTTAACGGAGAGGAAATCTTATGGATGCCCTAGGGTTATGTGGGACTCTCCCCCGAAGGGGTATACCCGAACTAAAAACTCTCCAGTGTTGCCTCAATCCGGTATGATGGGGACGCAGTGGGATGCCACTAGGGTTTCACCACAAACGTCCCCCGGTAGCCCCGGCTTCCGCCAGGACCGCGCAAGGAAGAGGAGGCCCCGTACGCTGGGCCCGTATTCCCTTAGACAATGAGACCGCGCAATTCAGGTAGGTAATGGCGAGGTAAACAGAGCCTAACATAACAAGACCTAAAGGCCAGGAGTATGATTGTGAGCGTATAAGTGGAAAGGGGAAGCAAAATAGTGATGGGTCGCTAGCTGCATCACCTATAACATGATTCCTAAGATTTTCGTCCTTTCTTATTTCTGATGATGGTGATGATCCCTAAAAAGGCGCGTAGTAACAATCAGACAATACCTATAACCTACTGGTTATACAACATGTTCACTTACGTAAGCTTAAATTGAATTAGGGAATCGATTGGCTCAAGATTGAATTAGGTAAGGTTCTGTTCCTACGTTTATGTCTTAATGGTTTGTTTAGTTGTTTAGTTACGCCTGTAACTATTGTCTATTCTCAATTAAGTGTATCAGTGTTTCCTTACTAATAATGCAAATTGTAAGACATAGTACTCTAGTGGAGTTTAAGAGTGAAATACACACAATATTATTAGTAACGGACGGATAGAAAAAATCGAAGGCTTACCCACCTGCTATAGGTGGTATAGGGGTATAGCATGCGTCATGGAATGACGAGGATCCAGGTTCGATTCCCAGCCGTAACTTTACTTATCGGATTTTTCTGTGTTCGAATTTTCAGTGTCTTTTAGAAATTTTAATGAAATTTAGTAAAATTAAATTAAATAAAGCCCAACAAAGTTCTCGCCATTTTTTACAGTCCTATGTCAACGGGCCTTTTCCCAACAGTGGGACGTATTATATAGGCTGAAGATGATCTCTCTGTGGAACTTTACCTCATACGATTTCGCAATAATTTCTTTATCAGGTGTATGGTAAGTCTTTATGACATTTTCAGTGAAAAGCTTCCACCGTCGTAGACGATTCAGTGTCTTTCACTGTACAAATGTGTCTCGTCTGTTCTTGTTTATTATGTTTCCAGTAAAGTAACGACCGATAAACGACATCGCAGAATTGTCGTAAAATATTTTTATCAGCTGTCATTTTATTTACACTAAAATAAACTCAGTTGAAGCCCTTTTTCTATCGCGATATATTATCTGAGATACAAAAACTAATTTGTTTTACTTAAACCCGTCTCCCATCTAGTGAAAACAAAACCGGCCAAGTGTGAGTCTGACTCACTCATTGGTTAAGCAATAATAGCCTCTCTTTCAAATAAATTAGTTTCGAGTTTTAACTGAAGCGGATAAAGTGTATGATAAAAATACATCCTGCCGTTGGATGCTTTAAACAAATAAATAACTATTGAATGTTTGATTGAATCAGGCTTTGGTGGAGATCCATAATTAATGAAGAAAAATACATTTTATGTTCCTACTCCGCTACCGCTGCGTGATGACAGCTCATTAGCAAGTTAATTTTTTTTATTTTTAACTCATATTAGTAAAAAAAAAACCTTCTTCGTCTTTTGAAAGTGCCACCCAGTACTGGAGGCTGGCCGTTAGCTCTGAAAATTTCTCTCTGTCTTGAGCCATCTGGAATAGTTGCACTGCTGATTCCGGTCCACCCTCAAATGTTCCGCAGCCATGATTTCTTCCGCCTTCAAGACTGCCGTTTTCTCTGTATTTGGCCCATCAATATTAGTTGAAGCAGCTACTAATCTGTCATGGCGCAACCTGTGCCCCAGATATTCAATGTTGCGCTTTTTGACGGTGTGTGTAGGCGACGCACCTATTTAGGCAACTACCTTTTAATCAAACTGTTATATTTTGGCACTGGCCACAAATAAAGTAAATTGCACGCAGCGCTAGAAGAAAACAAAAACAAAAGACAGTCGTGACATTGCTCTGGTCAGCGCTGCGTGTTGAATTTTGAAACTTAATGTAAATTATTTTATTTATTAGTTTCTACCGTCTACAGTGTGCAATAATTCTCGGGTCATACCAGGACACTGAAGCACCTTCTCGTTGCTTATCTACTTTCTGGGTCCAGTTTATACGGAGCATGCGACGATAGCACCACATCTCAAACGCTTAAAACCCCAAAAGAAACAAAAAAACCCTTAACTGCGATAAGTTTAAAACCCACTTAACCAGTTTTTATCTTTTACTTACGCGTGTTGATTTGATACCGTTTTGCTTACCTATAGAACTTTCATAGCGAAATCATAGAGAGGACACGGCAAAAAGAATGCCCGAAATCTGCTCAATGAATTCAAAGGGTCTACTCAACAATGTGCAAACTTAACTCTCGCCATTGGCACAGCAATTCAGCTTCCCAAGGATCGAAATATATCACAGTTTCAATCAATAGATAAACGCAAACTATTTGAGCCGGGTAACCGCAATTACTGTGCCAAATGAAGCGGCCATTTTAAATGAAGATTGACGATCGATCGCTGCTCTATGCTTACACGAGTACGCCGTGCCTTGCCATAGTGCCGCAAACTTCATTTTAATTATAATTGGACACGTGCGTGGCGCTGGAAGCAGGTGCATGCTTAAATCTTGCTTGTGTGCATCCATATTTTCAATGTATCGCTTGAAGTGCATTGTTTAGAAGGTTGTATACAAAGTCTTGGTTCAGTGACTTTAGTGTGTCAAATTTTTAATCGCAGTTTTTGCTTTAGTTACCCCTTTGACGCGGAACAGTCCGCATTTGACAGACAATCGATGACCTTAAAATGATCTGATCTACACACCCTCTTATTACCATGGCGATAGTCGTGTGTAGTAAACTGATGCTGATATTTTGAACATCGCCAATGTATGGAAGCATTTTTGCAATTGCAAGCCCTGAAGAACATTTACTGTTACATTTATTATTGCGGCATAATTCTGAAATAACTTGTATACAGGAGGAAAATGGCCGTAAGGGATAGAGATATTAAATTGTATTTAAAGAAGAATTTAATTTGCTTAAAAATAATTCACACGTCGATGAATTAGAAAAAAAAATTTTTTTCATCGTGAAATCGAGAACGGAAATTGAAATTACTATGTTAGTAAAAAAACGGTGTAGACAGAGCCTAAGGTAAAAATACCTAAAGGCGACGTTTAGCATGATTGTAAGCGTAAAGGTGGAAAGGGGAATCAAAATAGTGATGGGTTGCTAGCCGCAACGTATATAACGAGATTCCTAAGATTTTGTATCCTATTCCTCGTTGGGTTTTTACCATCTGCGCGGGAAGGGAAGCCCCTGGTACATTTTATGATTGATCTTTTCTCCTAGACCAGTATAGAACTCATGGATCAGTTTCAATATAATTGTCAATGCATACATGGATGACTGTCCACATGCATGACATGTAAAAATGCATATTCTAACACGCAACGCCTACCCTACACATATCACGACATCGGGAACCAATCAGCACCGATATCACGTCATCTACGGCTGCTCTGATCGGTCAAGACTCTCGGCGAGATGCGCACCATCATCGAGCATTTGCCTTCACGGATACGACCCTAAGCTTGTCAACGGATTAAACGATATTGCCTTAAAAATCATCTAAATCATTGCTGCTGATCCCGCCAACAAGCCTAACCCCCACATACAGCTCCACGCCGCAAAAGTAATAACGAAAGTAATATTCTTAATTATCAATTGCTGTAATTCATACTAACGCGGAATAAGGTCGCGGCATAGAACTTGTTAATGTAGGTAAACGCTCCATATTACTAACTTGAATGGAGTTGTCTTCAGTTTCGTAGTAAGTAGATTTGTTTAGGGCAAGTCTGTTTACTTACACTCGGAAAGGAAAGAGGTAGAGAGCACTTACATAGGCAATATGAGGCCGGTTACTAGTTTAGGTGCTCAGACCGTATGGTCGGACAAATAAGGGGTAGAGTCTATCACTTTTCATTTAATTTCGTATCAAAAATGTCGCTTGGAGTCAAACTTTTAAGTTGGCAGTCTCGTCTTGTCTATATTATATTTTAGGACTTGCAAAGGATTTTCAGCTTTAATATGGCTGACCACATATTTGGGAGATAGTACAGTCAGTTCCCAACTTTAGTGCCAGTTTTCTTTGAAGTCATCATCTCCGGCCTATATCCCACTGCTGGGCACAGGCTTCTCACAATGAGAGGGCTTGGGCTATAGTTCCACGCGAAAAGCGGTGAAGTTGAAATGAGATAACGCATAAATTCTGAAAACCTTAGAGGTACGAAGCCCGGGATTCAAACCCACGATCCTCTGCTTGAGAGCCATAGATGAAACCACTACGCTGCCACGGCTTTGAAGCACCGTATGAAAATATGTACACTGCACAATGCTCGGGTTATTAGCGGGTGGTTATTTGTGCAAGGCATAAGAACACGCTCGAAGTTCTAAAGCTGTATGGTATACTATTCTTACACCTATTTAAATCGTAAGATACAATACGTGGAGGAGCGGTGTTCTCTTAGCACGAGTATCTCGTATACTCAAAAAGAAGCGCCACCTCAGATACTGCTGTTCTAATTTAAGTTACTGAATAAAATGTTTTTCATTTTTTCATTTTCATTCATACTTAAACATTTTAAAAACTCCCAACGAATTAATCAAATAATTCAATTTTATGGCAAAAATACCTTACATCATTTTAGAAAAGACCTGATATCTACCAAACACGGCTAAGAACCACTCAAGGAAACTGGCTTTCCAATGAAAAAAACCGCATTGAAATCACTCCATTCTTTTAAGCGCAACGATACCACAGACAGACACAAGACACACACAGACTTATAACACCTACCTTAACCTCTCTTTTTGCATCGAGGGTTAAACACACTAATCATCGCCAATGCCTTTTTAAACTAACTTCACATATGTTTGAATACCTTCCAAGCTTCGACATGGCAACTGTCCAATCTGCAAATTTTAACCGGTATCCGGATTCATTCCTCGAAAACACATCATTCGTTCCAAAGTGCCGATCATTCATTCAAAATCC
Organism: Pandemis cinnamomeana; assembly: GCA_932294345.1. NCBI lineage: Eukaryota > Metazoa > Arthropoda > Insecta > Lepidoptera > Tortricidae > Pandemis > Pandemis cinnamomeana. The sequence goes on along the minus strand of OW028710.1, from coordinate 11,691,076 downwards.
GGTCAGTTCGCTGTTGCCGTTTCAAAACAAGCACATTTTTCAGCAGACTTTACGTGTTTGCATTACGTTGTAGATAAACATTTCAAGCATTGTAGGGTTTATAATAATGACTGTTATTAACAAGATCATAGGGTTGCCTAATGTTGATGTTGTTGTGGGGACGCCTAGTTGGATCAGGCGGGCTGTCGATCCGCTGTGGCGATCATTCAGCCCAGATCCCCTTGGCTGGAGCCGCCGGTTACTGTCCCAGCAGCGCTCCTACACCGCAACTCTCCTCGAATCTTCTTATCTTCCTGCCGAACATAAGGATATCTTTAAGCTCGTCCTCCTCCAGTTCATCGCTCCCGAATGCTTCGAACCGCGCTGCCGCGTACATGACGCACTCGGTGAGGACGTGTTTACTCGTCTCCTCTTTCCCACAGCGTGGGCAGGAGGGATCACTTGTTATACCTCTAATTCTTAAATGCCTGTTTAGAGTATTATGGCCTGTGATCTGGGGTTGCCTAAATGGGTGACCGCGATTGCATTCAGCATCTCTTTCTATCTTTATGCTATACTAGCAGCTGTTGCCTGCGACGTATCTGCGGAGTACATTTATCGCGCGCCCGGGGTAACTGTAGTACAATTTCCTGAGATGAAAACTATCCTATTATTTACACTGGACTTTTAATATGACCTATGCAAAATTAAAGATAAGTTAAGGCGTGAAAGCGGAACAAACAGACCAAATTACCTGAGAGCCTCTGATACTTTGCTTTCGTCGGACAACGTATCAAAACTTAATGAACTTTTATACCCGGCCAACTTTCTATGTTTCTTTTCTTCCCTGCTGGTCTGGAATTAAGAAAAAACGTAGAATTTACCAGTCTTCCCGCGCAGATAGTAAAAGCCCATCGAGGGAATGGGCGAAAGTCTTAGATGCGGCTAGCAACCCATCACTATTTTGATTTCCCTTTCCAGCTATACGCCCTTAATCATGCTAAACGTGGCCTTAAGGGTTACCTTAGGCTCTGTCTACTCAGTAAGGGATAAAGAGGTGATATATGTATGTATGTATGTAGCTTTCTATGTGAAGGGGTAAATTTACAAAACCACAATATGGGACTACGTACAAAGCAAAAGCGAAGCAGCTTATTGGCGGAAAAACCTTTTAACTTATAGAACGAGAGGATTCTGAATGGGCTCATGCTTGAAACCCTCTATTATTGTCAAGTAGGTTGTGCAATAATATTGGAAAAGTAGTAGTATTATGACGTCCAATAGTTGAATGCGTGAAAGGGCTATCTTTGTCTGCTCTATCCTACTTAATATTATAAACGCGAAAGTTTGTAAGTATGGATTGGATGGATGTTTGTTACTCTTTCACGCCAGAACGTCTGAACAGATCTGGATGAAATTTGGAACATAGATAGATTACAGTCTGGAATAACACATAGGCTACTTTTCATCCCGGAAAATTGCGTAGTTCCTGCAGGATAGCGATAAACGAATTCTATGCAGATGAAGTTGTGGGCAACAGCAATTTTCATGATTTTTAACCCCCGACGCAAAATAAGGGGTGTTATAAGTTTGACGTCGGTGTGTGTGTGGGTGTGTGTGTGTGTGTGTGTGTGTGTGTGTGTGTGTGTGTGTGTGTGTGTTACTAATACTCCACTGTCTGTCTGTTTTTCACCACGCTGTATCTCATGAACCGTGATAGCTAAATATGAATAGGCCGCTATTACAACAAATACCGTAAATCTAACTTTTTTTATGTCTCTCTACAGTTAACCAATAATTATAAACTGACCTCCTACTGCCTACATTCTGCTTAAGCGTATTGCTCTGCTAGCACTGGATTTTGTATTAATTTGTCTAATTTTTACGGAACCCTCGACGCGCGAGTCTTCTTCTTCTTCTTATTTGTGGCGTTTCAAGTCGTTAGGTGTAGCGACGACAACTTCGCCAATGTCAAAGTAACAAAAATATGATTAAAAAATCTTGTGACAAAATGTCGGCAACATTGTTCGGTAATGGTCAAAGACCCCCCTCCCCCCTGTCGGGCTCTTAGCCAACGGTCAATGATATCCCTCAGAAACTGCCAAGAAATCATTAGCCGTTGCCCAGGGTGCACCGGATCAAGCACTGCTCTTCCCCCCGGACGGATCCAAAAAGGAACCGCAGCTCTTGACCACACGTGAAGGTAACCCGACTCGCACCCCGACGCGCGAGTCTGACTGGTACTTGCCTGGTTTTTTAAACAAACTTCGATTTGCCGCTGAAAATAACTTATTGAATACTTAATCAGTTTTATATAACCCATCCCAAATACCCGGATACGCCTATGCCTTTCGCTCCAGCGACTTCAGTTCATGGTTACCTAATTAGATTATCATAACAACAATCAGTATGTTTAATGGATTCCAAACAAAGTAGGAATAATCAAGCCACTCTCGGGGTTCCAAAATCGTGAATATTCGATGAGATTTCTATTGCGCGCTTCCCTGGGTAACTTATTTTAAATTTGGAATAGGCATCGAGAATTTATCCAATTGTTTATTTACATGCTCCAAGGCAAAGGTTTTTGTAGATTTTTCTATTTCAAATAGACTACGTCGGCGACGCGTCTGGCTTTGCACACGATATTAAACTACACGAATAAACCTCCCTCTTCAATTGTTCTACCAATTGAGGTTACCGCATTAAAATTTGTTGCGTCTTCTACATAGGTACCTACATGCCTACACACGGCGAGGAGCTCAGAGTTATTTTATGATATACTAACAGCCTTATAAGCTTCATTCACGCTGGTTCCTTTCACATGTTTTTTTTGTCCATTGGCTTGTAGTATTAGTGAAACACCATCTGAACGATACTCGTATAACCTTTTAATTTCGTGGTCCCTCATAAAGAAACAAATAGCAAGAGCAACATTCCGTTCCACTTACCGATTACAATTTTGCTTCCTCCAGCGCAGCCAGTGGAATAATTTCTTGTTTTACCGGAACACTAGCGTATATTGAGCGTGAAACGGAACGCGTCCACACGAAGCCCTCGGAATAAGACCTTTAATAAATGTGGCCGTTTTATTACAAAGGGTATAAGAACTTTGCCTTTGTAAATAATTGAAAATTGGAATGATTCTAGATGACGCTGCAGTTAAGTCTTCGAACAAAACCTAAGTAAAATGGCCGCTAGACAACTTTCATACTTGACGTGACTGCGTCATTAGCTCTTTATTTGACATAATTAATAAAACACGGCTCAAGCCTCATCGTAATTTTAGAGTTCTAGAGTTCTGTGTTAAAAAAAAATACAAAACAGTATTCTTAAACCTTGTGCAATACTTATTTATTTATTTATTTCCACATTTACAATTATCTTTACAGGCGAACACACACACAGGGATGTAACTGTACATTGCCAAATTAAGGGTTAAAAGAAAGATTCTATTCACTCACGTATTATGATGTGTTACGGTAGTTTCATCATCACTACATAGTATAAAATAAAGTCGCTTTCTCTGTCCCTATGTCCATATGTATGCTTATATCTTCAAAACTACTCAACGGATTTTGATGCGGTTTTTTTTAATAGATAGAGTGATTCAAGAGAAAGGTTTTTATGTATAATTCTACGCAGACGAAGTCGCGGGTAGAAGCTAGTGTTGAATATTTTATTATACTCAGAATAATAAGGTAGGCACTTAGTTAAAAAAAACTTTTTAGTATATGTGTTTATATCTTATAAACAATGTGTGTAACGACCGTGCGTACATAAATCATCTTCAAAATCAATTACAAAGTCCGTCGTCTTAAACATTTCTGTCCAAATCATAAACCAGAGTTCACCTTATAACACGATCGGACATGTCTGATAACGCGAACATAAATTCAGGAGAAAATAACCCTTATCGCGTGTTATATTTGTCATTTCTTCTACCAATAAAATATGAGATATGACTTGCCCACAAATTGTCGCTAGATTTTCACTAAAAGAGAATTGGCAAGCGTGTATGAATTCGATCAAGATAGAATGGAATAACGACCCTTTCTACCACTTTGGTTGGAAGATATAAATGTCACATTATGTTGCCGTCATTGTCCGAATATTTTTTTGAAGAAAGATTTCGGTTGACGTTGGGCAAATTTCCAGAATTCCAACGTCAGATATAACACTAGCTATATAAGTATTTTATAGTGAAACCGAGTAAGTGACCACAGGAATAGAATCAACCGCAGAAGGATGGAACGAGATCTAATAATGAATTGGGTCATTGTTATTTTTGTATACTCACAGGACAAGTTTGAACTTTAAATTACCTTTAGTAATTATTAAGATTCCATGCTGTAAAATACGAGTATGCTATTTGACACTTTATATTAAAAGCTAATCGACAGTTGATTTCTATGTTGTGAAAATGCGGTTACAGTTATCATAGAAACTTTATTATTGGATCCTATTACCTTCTAATTCACTGACATATTGTGGCTTTCACTATCTGGAATTTTAAACCTTCACTTTGTCGGTCCCTCGTTTAATGCTCCTCTCATCTACTCAAAGGTTAACTGGTAGAGATCCCTTATAGGGATAAGTTCGCCTTTGTGCATATATTAATGTTATTTTTATTTTTTTGTGAATTGTATCTGTTTCTTTATATTTGTACAATAAAGCATTTACTTACATACTTACATTCAATATCATGACTGAGCTCCGTCAAAATGGCTGCAGGTAGGTATTTGTTACGGGGTAGACAGAGACTAAGGTAACAAAACCTTAAGGCCACGTTTAGCATGATTAAGGTCGTATAGGTGGAAAGGGAAATCAAAATAGTGATGGGTTGCTAGCCGCATCGTCTATAACAGGATTCCTAAGAGTTTCGCCCACAAAGTAAAGTAAAGTAAAGCTTACACTGTACCTACTGTATGTACTGTTTTATAACATGTTACTTCTAATTTAGAGAAAGCAAATATTTGTATCGATTCAATATAAATGGAGTAAACAAAGTTACCCTCACATTTTTACTACCTGAGACTAAACTTAATAAGCAGATTAATATCGGATCCAGTAAACAAACATGAACAGAATCCAATAAAATTACGTCATCTTGATAAAGCGGGGTGTACAATACACACACACAAACACACACAAATCACGTCTTCATCCCTTACGGGGTAGACAGAACCTAAGGTAACAGGTACCTACAGGCCACATTTAGCAAGATTGTGGGCGTATAGGCGGAAAATGAAATCAAAATAGTGATGGGTTGCTAGCCGCATCGCCTAGTAACACATTCCTAAGATTCCGTCCATTCCCTTGACGGGCTTCTTGGTGGAAAATCAACTGGTTCATTCTTTGTTTTCTTTGCTCCCAAACCAGTATGTTAGTTACACGCTGAAATAAGTCTTTCCTCATTACTTTCCCAGTCAAATAAACAATACCAGCTAATTCAGGTATAAATACACCTGCTTTCACATACACTGAGGATTACCCGACCACTAATTTCCTTGGAGAATGCAGCTTACTCGTCCCAGAGGGCGAAGATAAAGAAAGGGCGCTCGTTACGCACAATCGGGCTGATACTGAAACTCGTAAAAGTTTATTCGTACACTATCAGTTTTAGGTTTTGAGCCTCCTGGGTTCAGTGTTTACTCTGTTTAGAATAAGCTTGTTTGTTTTAGGCGTTGTCATTGTTAGCTTAGGTTTTGGAAGTAACAAAAGGTGTTCAGGGTTACGTGGTAAAAGTAGGAAAAACGGAACCTTCGTAGTTTTTATGGCCGTCTGTCTGGATGGCTTAGCTTAAAGACTCTTAGTACTACAAAGCTGGAATTTCGCGACAAAGTGGAAAACATTTAAGTTAGAAAGGGATGGCATGTTTTGATTTTTTCAGCAATCACGAGCTAAATTGAGGTGTATTTGAAATTTACCACGAGTTTTACGGTGCATAAAATATCTGGAGGAAACGAGTTAATTTGAATTTCATCGTTTCTATAAAGTTGCAGTCTACACTGGGCCTTTGAAAAGAAAGAAAGAAAGAAAGAGAAACATTTATTTACACACATTCGATACACGAAGATATAAAACAAGGAGAAATACAATATACTAAGGAATAGTACCGATATGGTGTAAAATGGACCCCACTCAGCATAATGCTTTGCGTATATTTACACGCTAAGGTCACTCATACTGAGAGAAGGGAGCTCAGTAGTGGTTTTGATGATAATGATCTCGATATGAGACAAACAATGTCACAAAATAAAGGTATGTCCATTTAAATATTTTTTTTAGGACAGCTCACCCTTTCCGACCCCTGTTTCCAACAAAGACCACACAATATTGACGGAACTTTCTTGTGTGAATGGTGATTGTTGATAAATTTGAAATGTGAACGCGGCATTGTGTTGAAATGTGGACGTGATATTGTCTCAAAGTGGGACGAGGCGTAAAACTTTGCATGGCCTGAATTTAGATGGAGCGATAAGAAAATGTTTTGTTAGGTCTTTCGTTTAGACATTTATGAAACCGAATCCTCAATTGTGGGTGTTTTAGATATTTCATGAAGCTTTGAACCATACATACATATATACATACCGTCACGCCTCTTTCCCACAGGGGTAGGCAGAGACTACTTTGTTCCACTTGCTACGATCCAGACATACTTCTTTCGCTTCATCCACATTCATCAATCTCTTCATACGTGCTCGTCGGTTTCGGGTACTCCTATAACCAAATGTATTGTGTTAATAATAACTGTAGGTAGTCTTGTTGCTATACAGTGAAAATTAAATTCGTTTTGTTGCTCAAGAAAATTAAGTACTTATTCAATGTTTGTAAATCTATATCAACATATGAAAGAAAGTCGTGTTAGTTACACTATTTATAACTCAAGAATAGTTGAACTGATTTGGCTGAAAATTGGTGGGGATGTAGCTCAGAACCAGGAGGCATTTTTACCGGATTTTCCGCGGGATTGGAAAATCCCGAAATGTTGTACCATGAAGCTACAGACATTTAATTTGGCATACCTGCATAATTATTCCCTGATTAGTATAAAGGATTTTTTCAAATTTTCCATGGGATAAAAACACGTGGTAAATAATTAAGACTATAATTAGTAGATAATATTCCTAGAGGATCACGTAGATGCTCTAATAAGGGATTGTCCGAATTTCCCGGGGATAGAAAGTAAAAACCTTATTTTTGGAGACATGAGTCGATGCATGGGGTATGTCGTCACTCTGACGTTATCTGCGCGGACGAAGTCGCAGGCAAAAGCCAGTTTAAAATAAAACTTTAATACGTTGAAGTAAACAAATTTAGATTAACGCATAACTTTGATAAATACATTAAAAACATTTTTAACGGAATCAAAATGACTGTAACTACAGTACACACCGCTCTGCTATGAAACCACAACCGCCCGCAACCAAATATTTAGTACGTACCGCTAATTCAGTCCACGACAATAAAGCGTTTAGTATTTAGTGCGGGCCAGTTACAGCGCTGTTTTTCCTTTGCAAACATACATACAAAGGACACAGTTTATTCATTAAAATACCTCATAAACTAAAGTTGTGATGTGAAGAAGAGAAGGGCGGGACGCTTAGCAAGAAGGACCAGCGAGAGATGGTCGAAGGTGGTCTCAGAGTGATGGTCAAAATTGGGTCGAAGGTAAAACCACCACAAGCAGACCACCAGCCCGATGGTCAGATGACATCTGACAGTCGGCTGGAAGGTTATAAATGAAGAGGCCTTTGCCCAGCATTGAGTGGATGTGAGCAGATTAGATACATAGATACCTCATTATTATGCAGGCTGTACTAAATTATACATAGATAACACATGCCTTGACGTAAAGTTTGTGAAAAAACTAAGCTTTTGGCATACATACAGTACGCGCGCGAGCTCTGAGGAATCGGGGGTTGAGGAAGCGGGGGGTATGTGCCGCACCCGCACGTCGCTTCATACCCCGCACTCGTCCAGACCAAGTATTGGGCTTGAATTGAGAACATGCCTTTCGGCTTTCCGATGATCAATTTTAGTCGTTAAGTGACACTGGCCAAAACCTAGTGGCCACTGACATAGATAGAAAAATCAGTAAAAGATAAATTAACTTGGCATAAGAAACATAACACTTTTCCTCTCAGTTTTTGACATGAGGCAAGTAAAAAGAAATATAGCTACATTTGGAGAATAGAGCACGTTTATTTTTCTTGTCCGTTAACCTTTTAGCGAGATAAGGTCAAACGACATCGTGAGAAACCATCGTTACGCTTGCGGTTAAATAATGAAGGTGTTTATTTACACAGAAATAATGTTTGTTAAAAAATAATGGAATGTATGCATTGACTTACAATAAACAACTAGACTCTCAGTCGCTAACAAAGGTTCCTCAAGAAACGTCCGAGTTGCTTTGTCTATGTGTTGTGTGTGTCAACACATCGACTTAGACAGATAACATTAAAATATTCGTTCAAATTGACACCTTATTTCGTGGCAGTAATGTTTAATATCAATGGCGTAGAAGTAATGACACGACGCCACGCGCTGGAAACCTGCCTGTCTCTTTTGTTCTCAATAGTAAGATTACGGTGCGAAAGAGACATTATACATTGTTATCAAAGCGCGGTCGAAACACAACTGAACCAAAACTCTGAACAATAGACGCGTCGTTCAGACTTTTGCTTCGGACTTTTGTTTTTGAGCGTGATTGGGAGTCTAGTCGTTTATTGTACGTCAATGAGTGTCAGTTATATAATGATTCCGTTAATGTTTATTACTACGAAACAGACAAAGGCGTCATCATAGATAACTGCCACTTAAGATAACTGGAACTTAGCAGAGAGTGCTGAAACAGGCCCTAAGATAGCTAAAACTTATTCAAATAAACATAAAAAACAACTATTGTTGTGTATGTTAATATAAAAAGTTGACTTAGTAGTCGCACATTTTTTAACTTCATCCTCATCTCCAGCCCATATACGTTCCGCTGCTGAACAGGCCTCCTCTCAGAATGAGAGGGCTTGTGCTATAGTTCCCACGCGGGCCTAGTGCGGATTTGGAACTTCACACACACCATTGAATTGCTTCTTAGATGTGTGCAGTTGTCCACGATGTCCTTTCTTCACCAAAAAACTCATGGTAACATACATACATATATCACGTCTTTATCCCTTACGGGTTAGACAGAGCCTAAGGTAACAAAACCTTAAGGCCACGTTTGGATGATAAGAGCGTATAGCTGGAAAGGGAAATCAAAATAGTGATGGGTTGCTAGCCGCATCGCTTACAACATGATTCCTAAGACTTTCACCCATTCCCTCGATGGGCTTTTACCATCTGCGCGGGAAGAGAAACAACTGGTAAATTCTATGTTTTTGCTTTACTTCCAGACCAGCATGGAAGAAATGCTCATGGTAACTTATGCTTTAATAACGTAATAATTCCTAGGAAATAAAACTACCACGAGATAATTTTATTATCAGACATGTAGAAGTCGCGTACACAAATTTTGTATTCATCATTATTATGTTAGCTCATACTGAGTATTCAATTCGAAACTTCTAGTTTCTTAATCAGGGTCGCTAGGCTATCAGTCATCAAAGTTGCAAAAGAAAGTATACAAATCTACACCATGAACTTTAGGACAGGTCAATCGGATCATTGTCCAATATAGTTCCTAAAGACGGCCTTTTGTTTTCATAATGAGAAGTCCACCCTTTCTCCAATATCCACAACAAAGGGCAGATGTCAAGGGTCAGACCACAACAGCACTAGTTTGCGACTGTAGCGATTCGCAACACCCACCCCAAGATTTATTGGCCTATCTAATCGTTGGTCCGTTTGTCAGATTGGTACCGGATGGAAAATATGCACTGTTAATAGGTCACTAGTTTCGGCTGCGAGCGTTTAAACTGGAAATTCTAATCACGGAATGTAGTCGCGTCCTAAGGCCCATTTAGACACATGCAATAATTTGTAGGTATGCCATTATAGTTACATTGCGAAGTTTGACAGATCGGTTGAATTCGGTGTACCCCAGCAACCCGCAATGTAATGAAACTTGCATGTGTCTAAATTGGCCTTTTTAGTATGAGAATATTTTGCTTACACAGTGCATGACCGCCTATTGTTACCTTGTAATATTCTGTATACCTTTTTTCTGTTTTGGTTATTATATATGTGGTGTTCAATAAAGAGTTATTGTATTGTATTGTATTGTATGACCGTAGAATATAAATAGGTCTATTATAAAGTTTCTCCTACCGACCGTTTCACTTTTGCGAAGAGACACCCAACGCTCATGATCTATTTTGCATTGTCTTGATTATTTTCTACTAGCGACCCGCCCCGGCTTCGCACGGTATATCATGCATGTATTATACATTATAAACCTTCCTCTTGAATCACTCTATCTATTAAAAAAAACCGCATCAAAATCCGTTGTGTAGTTTTGAAGATATAAGCATACATACGGATTTGGGGACAGAAAAAGCGACTTTGTTTTATAATATGTAGTGATAGTGATAGTGATAAACCTTCCTCTTGAATCACTCTATCTATTAAAAAAACCGCATCAAAATCCGTTGTGTAGTTTTGAAGATATAAGCATACATACGGGGACAGAAAAAGCGACTTTGTTTTATAATATGTAGTGATAGTGATAAACTGTGTATATCCTTTTATATTTGTGTGTCTGCAAAAAGGAATTAACGTCTTCTTTCTTTCTTTAAATTGTGAATATTTTCACCACGAAACTACTGTGAGACTCAAACATGATTTCACAAACGGATAACTCTTGTATAAAAGTCGAATGTTGCTCGATATGTTTCGGACTAGTTTGTAGTCCTTCCTCCCGGAGCGCTCGCACCGGCGCGGCGGCAGCGAAAAGAACACTGTGTGCCAACTGAGGTCCAATATGACATGTACCTTTGTACTTTTTTCTCTGTATTTTCTGTATTTTTTAATTTTTTGTGTGCAATAAAGAGTTTACATACATACATACATACATACATGTAACGTTATTTGTCACAATACCCATATAAATTCCATATTAAAATTCCGTTTTTCAAGAACGAGATCTTTGATAGTTTATGTCTTACATACAATACATACATACACAAATCACGTCTTTATCCCTTACGGGTTAGTTTATGTCTTGGTTATTTTAAATGAGCGGTTGATAAAAGCCATGAAAAAAATCATGAATGTTCCCTAGGACCGAAAAAGGCTTTAGTTTAGAAAAAGCTATTTCATAATTAGCGGTAACATGTGTGAGCAACGCGTCTTAAAATCGCTTAACAGTATTTCATTTCAATTTCAATTTCAATTTCAATTTCAATTTCAATTTCAATTTCAATTTCAATTTCAATTTCATTTATTTGCATCATTTCCATTGTTAAAAAATACAATTTGAATAGCCCTGGGAGGGCATTGCAAAATTATATAAATAATAAAACTTAAACTTAAACCTAATCTATAAGCTAACCCAGTATCAACCCGAACCATAACACAACACAAAACACAACATACACATAATAAAATTACAGATAATCCACACATAATTCAATTCAATTCAATTCAATTAATTTAATTATAATTCAATTCAATTCAATTATTCTATGTCACATTCATTGTTCTATGTCACGCCAATTTATGTTAAGATCATTAATTTGATTACAATTTAAGCCAATTAATTTAAGATTTAATATTTAATTCCATATAAATAAATAAATAAGTAAGATTCATTCTCAGTTCAAGGACAGTTCCAAATTTAATTGTCCGGAAAAGTAAAAAAGGCAATTCAAGGAGATCCGGGTAAGCGCAGCTTCGAGGGAGCTTCAAGTTGAGCTTTTAGAAATTTATGGCGCTCACAAATAATCTTTTACTCAGTTTGCAGAGGCAAAACATTCTTTTTAACAATTCTTGGGCGAAACAAGTTCTTATAAGGCTGCTTCTTTCGCTTTCCCGGGATACTTACGGCCATTCCTTTTTTGTTTCATGAGACTTTGGTATTAATGATTCCAATTACAAGTTTTTCTTATTAAGAGATACAGTTACGCTTATGTCGCTGTTTATTTTAAAACATTAATTAATCCTATGAGGCTTGTTATAGCAGTTACGCACTCTTTCAGATATCTTAAGTAACTAATTGAAAAGGTTTAAAAATAATCTCAGCGCCCGCATCAAGCCTAACAATTGCACTGGACGAGTGCGGGGTATGAAGCGACGTGCGGGCAGCGCGCCCCCCGCTTCCTCAACCCCCGATTCCTCAGAGCTCGCGCGCGTACTGTATGTATGCCAAAGGCTTAGTTTTTCATAAACTTTATGTCAAGGCATGTGCTATCTATGTATAATTTAGTACAGCCTGCATAATAATGAGGTATCTATGTATCTAATCTGCTCACATCCACTCAATACTGGATACTCAGAGCTCGCTCGTGGACTGTGCAGTGTATCACTCCTCATTTAATACTTAAAGAGAAAAAACACTCACATGTTTTAAACATTTGCAAACTTCCATGCTGGTCTGGGAGCTAAGAAAGAACATAGAATGTTCCAGTTTCTTCTCTTCCCGCGCAGATGGTAAAAGCCATCGAGGGAACGGGCGAAAATCTTTGGAATCTTATAGACGATGCGGCTAGCAACCCATTACTACTTTGATCCCTTTTTTTCATGTTAAATTCCTTTAGGTCTTGTTTCCTTAGGCTCTGTCTACCCCGTAAGGGTATATACGTGATTTTTGTATGTATGTATGTATGTCTTGCGACCTTTTACTTTAGTCTTAGGCAGTGGTTAAAAGTGATAAATCGGACCAATTTTCATTACCACCTTACTGCCGCTAGAAATAAAGTAAACATGGCTTAAAATATATTTGTAAAAAATATTCATTCTCCATCACATTTCCCAATAAGCTTGTATCGACTCGTTTATACACGTCCCTTTCTAACTTTGCTGCGAATCCCATCATTCGTCATGTTGTATGGGAAATATTTCCGATGTACTTACGCTGCCCGCTTCGACCCGTAACAAGTAGCACAGATTAGTTAAACAAATGGTTCATTAGAGGCCAAGAATTATCTTTTCTATTGACGACTTAACTCTGAACTCTGCCATGAAAAAGTGTATGTTTTGCCGTGTGAGGCAAATGCAAAAAACATTTACCGAAATAAAAGTTCAATTACAGAAACTGAGTAAGCAGAAGCCATTTAGTTATATGAGAAATAAGAAGTTTTTTAGATTTTTGTATGATAGTGATAAACTTAAAATGTGCGACTTGTAAGTCACGCTTTTCAACCTGCTAATATTATGAACATAGGTAGGTACAAAGTTTTACGAGAGTATTATAAATATTATACACTATATTCCGTCGCTAAGCAAATCCAGAAAGATTTCTAACATAGTTCAAACTCAAAATAATAGTGTGAAATACACATACACCATTTCGCACCATACCGATACATTTTACACCATATCGATACTAATTCCTTAGTATATTGTATTTCTCCTTGTTTTATATCTACGTTAATCGAATGTGTGTAAATAAAATGTTTCTCTTTCTTTCTTTCTTTCTTTAAATAAAAGTATATAAATTGACGACCGGATAGCCTAGTGGTTAGCGACCCTGACTATGAAGCCAGAGGTCCTGGGTTCGAATCCCGGTAGGGGCAGACAGTTGTATGATGAATACGAATGTCTGTGCCCGAGTCATGGATGTTGTATGTATTTAAGTATGTATTTATCTACATTATAATTATAAGTATGTTTATCCGTTGCCTGGTACCTATAGCACAAGCTTTGCTTAGTTGGGGGCTGAGCCAATTGGTGTAATTTGTCCCAAGATATTTATTTATTATTTATTTATTTATAAAATCAACAAAATATGTATGGACTAAACACAGTGGAACCGTTACAAAAGCAACATATTTAGTAGCAATCAGCGCCGCCAGTCGCGCCACAAACCGCTTATCCTGAACTAAATGTGTGCATTATTAATTTATGCAGTGGTCCAGCTGTTTTCCGCTGTTCTGTGGCCGCGGTTTTTTCGCGGCTGCCCCAAGCACGCGGGTTGCAAATTACATAATTTATCATGTCGACTCCGTTTTGAGCTTGTTGGAAAACATTTTCTTTCACTCGTGGAGTATTTGAGTTATTGTGTATTTATTTACATGCGAAATCACTAGAAACTTACCTTCATATTCCTTTCTTCCATGCTGGTCTGGGAGTAAAGAAAAAACATAGAATGTACCAGTTGCTTCTCGTCCCGCGCTGATGGTAAAAGCCCATCGAGGGAATGGGGGAAATTCTTAGGAATCATGTTATAGGCGATGCGGCTAGCAACCCATCACTATTTTGATTCCTTTTTCCACCTATAAGCCTACAATCATCCTAAACGTGGCCTTTAGGTTTTGTTGCCTCAGGCTCTGTCTACCCCGTAAGGGATATATACGTGATTTGTGTATGTGTATGTATGTATGTATTTACATGCGAAATGACTAGAAACTTACCTTCATACCACCTTATAGGTACTGGTGTAAGTTTTCGGTCACAAAATACGCCTCGAACGCGTTTGCGTTAAAACCAAACACTACGAGAACAGGGCTTTACCATCGTCCTAATGCGATTCAATTCCGATTCAGTTTAGGTTCGCTCGCTGTCAGCTCTATACTGCAAAATACAGCTAAAACCTGACTGAATCGAAATTGAATCCCATTTGGTAACCCCCCATAGCGTCTAGCGCAAGATTTTAACGCGAGAAATACCTCAAACCTATTTGCCAGGTTATCAGATAAAAACTGGTAGATAAGATTACCTTATCTAATGGACACAGTAAAATTAATCGATAAAATTTACAAGCATAATTATATTCACACCATTATATTTATGTATGTATGTATGTAAACTCTTTATTGTGCAAAATAAACAAGAGAAATACAATTGACAAACACTGAGATACATTCGATCCTCGGTCGGGGCAGATATTTGTATGAAAAATACGAATGTTTGTTCTTGAGTCTTGGATGTTTAATATGTATTTAAGTATATTATATCTATCTATATAAGTATGATTATCCGTTGTCTAGTGCCTAAATTACAAGCTTTGCTTAGTTTATGGCTAGGTCAATTGGTGTCAATTGTCCCAAGATATTATTTATTTTATTTATTTATTTATTACATTGCAAAACCATTGGGAATAATTGAAAATGTTTCCCCTAATGCACCGGAGACGTTTTTAATCACACAGTAAAACCATTACAAGACGGTCCAACCCGCGGCGTCCAAATATGAAATATTTGCATACGTTTTCCCTTGCGTAAAATCAGAATAATTATGCGACCACTGACATCTGAAATGCATCTTTTTAGCATTTTATGGAGCTTACAAAATAACTGTGAAAAACGACTTAACATAACGAAAGTTTAATGTTTTTTTTTCACAACTCCCTAGATACATAACAGGCGTTACACCCCGAGTGTGGTGAAATAAAGTCTCAGATCGGAGGAAGTTATCGCACGAGTCAAATGCGAGGATGATAAACATGCAACCTGAGGCTTTCTTTATCACCGCCCGAGGTGTACACACAATTTTACGTCTTCCACTGGACGGTAATTGATGTAAAATACAAAATAGACAACTTAGGAAAAAACCGGACCAAGTGTGTTAGACTCGATTGCTGTTTCCAATCGCATTAGAGCGCAAAAACGAACTTTTCGCACGCAAGACAGCCAAAAAAGGGTACTTTTTGAGCAACTGTATTAAAAAAATATTTTCTCCATTAAGGGGTGTTTTATCATTTTAACAAAAACCTGTTACAATAGGTAGGTAACGCAATAATCCATGTATTCGCGAATTTCGCAGTTTTGTTGTTTTTATAAAGCCTCCACTGACATTTATTTACTCACAGTTTTACGCATTCCCGGGACAAAAATAACAGTTTTAATATCGCTCGGAATCAGCAATGCTGAAATTCGGTGTAGCATTTGTTTCGTATTATTTTAAAAACGTTTTAGTATTAAAACTTTCGTGACGTTATTCGTATTGACCGAACCTTTTACTGACTTTTTTGACTTCATTAGATATTTTATTGAATCAGGCGTATATGACGTTATATAAATGAGTATGACGTTGGTTTGCATGTGTAACAGTTGTGCTCATTAAACTTCGATAATGATCCCGTAGAGGGATCGAAACGCGTCAGCGTTTGTGTGGTGTAAGGGATAATTAAGTTTGTGGGATTTATAATTATGTGTTTTATTAGCAGCAGTGGAGGAAGAAATTGCATGAAAAACATATCCTTATCCTTACTAATATTATAAATGCGAAAGTGACTCTGTCTGTCTGTCTGTCTGTCTGTCTGTCTGTTACCTTTTCACGCTTAAACCGCTGGGCCGATTTAGTTGAAATTTGGTATAGGGGAGAAGTGGCATGAAAGAGCCAGGTTTTGAAAAAGCCACTTGCATTATTTCGATAGTTTTAGAACAGATTTGGTTGGCAATATAATTTTTAGGTGGCAAAACTGATTTCCCGTCCTCCACAAACATTTGACAGTTCCCCGAAACCAACCGCCGTCAGTGCATCGAGTCGAAGTTTTAGGCACTCAAAAGTAAGGTTTTTGTTTCATCTTAGTTGTTTTTTGGTATTTTTATGCTAACAATTATAGGCAAATGGGTTATAGACTCAGTTGGTGCATATATTTGGCTTTCCAGCTGCATAAAAGCTTATCTGCAAAAGGTCTGATATTGTTGTTATTTTGAAGTTTATATATTTTTTTGAAACAAGTCGTGAAAGAGCCGGGTCAGTGGGCATTGAAAAAGCCGGCTCATGAGTATGGTGGCATTAAGGGGCAATTGATTTTTTTTTGTAAGAAATGTTTTTAGGCTTCAAAAACATATATATTTGATGTTTCTAACAGTCTGATAATTATATTTAATGAATAGATAGATATTTAGGCTCAAAGATAGCAATATTTTGGTTTTGATAGAAGATTTTTTTTATTTAAAGACTGTTATTAGGAATTTCTTAAAAAATATTGTTAGAATTGTATTTACGTTTGCGACATATCGCAGGTATTTTTTTTGTTGATAATTTTCATAATTACGTGTTGTTATACTTACCGGCTCTTTCAAAACTTATGGCAGCTGTTTCAATACCGAGCTGTGATGAAAGAGCCGAATGACACATTTTTTTGAAATGCGTTTTTTGTTGATTTTTATATATTATTTAAGATTTTTTTGTACGAGATTACGTACTCAAATAAATAAAGAATAATTTTTTAAAATAAAAAATTACATCTTTTTCATTATAAGTTGTATTTTTTCCTCCGTAAAGAAAACTGGCTCTTTCATGCCACTTCTCCCCTACAGATAGTTTGAGTCCCGGGAAAGGACATAGGATAGTTTTTATCCCTGAAAATTGCATAGATCCCGCGGGATAGCACAGCCCAAACCACTGGAATTTTTCAAATTTAAGGCGGAACAAATTTCGCCGGTTCAGCTAGTATATTATATTTCACACAGGCTTGGTTATCTTACACATGAGTAGCGGAGTAGCAAGGTAAAAATTTTTTGTTCATAAATTCATTACATACATTAATTACATTTGAAATTTACCATGAACAGAAAACATAGCGAGGAAACCAACTACAAAGCAACTCAATAGTGTGTAAGAAGTTCTCAGTCCACACTGAGCCCGTGTGGGGACACCCTTATCGCTCTCATTCTGGGAAGAGGCCTGTGCCTAGTAAAGGGAGATATATAGGATGGAAATGATGTCATCATCAATAATAATTATTCATACATAACATAGCCATTGGCGGTAACTAGCTGCTTTCTTTCACAGGTCAAATAAACTTAAGCGGGATACTCCCTTACGGGATAGACAGAGCCTAAGATAACAAGACCTAAAGGCCACGTTTAGCATGATTGTGGGCGTATTATAGGTGGAAAGGGGAATCAAAAATAAGCGGGATATTTTTATCCATTACAATATTATGTTGTCAGCAGTATTCACAAACCACACAAAATGATCTCAATTTTGTAAATATTGAAAACACAACACAAACTTTATTACGACTTGAAGTTCAAAGAGTTTTTAATTAAGACAAATGAAATTTCAGGGGTGCGAAACATTTGAATCGATGACGACCCTATGTTTATACATTTGCGGACTGACGGCCCGATACAGTTAGTAAGTTTTAATGAGATTTTTGAGGTAGCCGTGCGGTCTTGGGGAGAGACATGAAATTCGGCTCGTAAATTGACTTAGCCGAAGTTACTTTCGGCTTGTCGTGTCCCAGGTTAATCCGCTTCAAAGTTACAAAATTTACTGTAGAGATGGAAAAATCGTGATGAGCTAAGACTTATCTGAAACATGGCACTTGTTTATTTATTAGCCAAGTTAGATAAGCTTCGGCTCTACAAACAGCGAGAATTTAGATTTTGTTGACGTCTTTTTATAAAGTCACCGTAAGTGTTGACGACCTCTGAAATAAGTGAATTGATTGTGAAAAAAATAAATAAAGCTGGTGATTAAAAGAAGCGCAAAACGTTTGGGTATTTGCATTATTTCTCTTTCTGTTTCTGCCTCGCTTTAACCTAATGGAATTAAGTTCGGCTGTCTCGATTAAGAACGTGAATTAATTTGGGCTAACCAAGAAAAAAGGTTGTTACTAATTCCAACGTGACCATGGGTTCAAATGAGCTTCCTTCGGGCGAAAAAAAAATTAATTAGTCCCTTTGGCTTCCCTTTTATTATAGCAAATGTTTGTATAATTCTTTTATATTACCGTACGCCTTTTCATTACAAAAGATTTTCTTTGCAGTTTTGTATTTCTAGTACAGAGGTAAACATAGCCAAAATAATTATTAGAGTTTTACCTTAATATATACTGACGAGCAAAACTAAGGGTTAGCTTTTCATTTGACTTTCTGTTGGAAGTGACCCGTTTTTATTGCTCGTCGGTGTTTTTTAAAGACCTCGCTTTGCTTACATTTTGCTTGTTATTATTGTCGATTGTCTGCGGACATTTTATTCGTTTATTTTTACTTTTTATGGCAATGTAAAACAAACTTTTGCGTTCATAATCACATCTAATCGGCTACTTTTTCATTAACCATTCGAATAAGACGGTTGATAGCTCTTTCAAATCAAGGTAGCACTCGGAACTTTCCCTTACTTAAGTCAAATGCTCCGAGAAATAATTAAATTGCTAAGGTTTCTGGACAAATGGTTATTGGCGAAGGAATCCGAGGGTATTAATTTCTTCACCAAAGGTTTTTAGTGAAATTAATGGGGTTGGCCCCTTAAAGGGTTTATTGCACGGCCCCAATGAATTGGCTATCGGCAGCGTTTTCCATTAGGTCTGCTTCCGCGGATTCAGTCTCTGATTTGTTGAAATAATTTCTTTTTCACCAAGTTTATTCCACTTTACCCATTTTACATTGAAACTTTGGGAATATCTCAAAATATGTATGTTTCGCACAAAATTAAAAAACAACTATTAAAAAAAACACTCACACACACACACAACACACTTTCTAACTATTTCGTCTTTTTATTTTGTATTATTCTTGTATTTTGAGTACTTCGCTTTTTTATTATTTTAGTAACGACTTTCATTCAACCATTTTCTTTTCCATCATATTGATTGATAAGTAACAATTTTCAACTTTCGAGCTTTCTTTTTACATCCTGCATGGATACAAAAAACTGGTTAACGAAATAATAGCTCTAGCATAATTTTAACGCGTTTTTAAATATTCCAAACACTCCTAAACAAGACCGTTAATAAAAGTCATATTTATATACAGGCACTAAGAGTTTATTTCACCTTTTTAACCGCAGAAGTTGGCGTACATTCATCTTGCCCTTTTTCATTTTCTTTTTTTTTCATTTCTCACCGGCCTGGGAGAGGTTTTATGTTTTATATAAATCATACAGTTTTAGATCCCTCTGAGATTTACGAGGGCGGGGAATAATCGAAACTAGTGGACATAAAAAGTTGAGCAACATGTTAAATGTTGCCTTGTGACATATGACGGGTTGTTTTTACTCGTCAGAGGCGGTAACCTAAAAGGGTGCAGAGCAGTCTGTGAATAATGGATTATTATAAGTTTGAGAGGTTTCGTTTTCCTGTTTATGTTTATTTGTAAACTGTGTAACATTGTCCGGTGGACATTCGCGTTTCTTCGTATGTTTCTACAGATCTACCAAATGCTTATGCTTGTTTTTGGGTATGACCTCATTGAAGTGTTTTCACAATACCTACACAAATTTGATGTAGGTACTTCTTTAGATCATTCAAGCAGATGATGCTTGGCGACGAAAATTCGCATAGTAACAGGGTTACGTGACAGCTAGTAACACATACTAATAGAAAAACTCGAAGGCTTACCCACCTGCTATGGGTACCCGTCACGGAATGATGAGGATCCGGGTTCGATTCCCGGCCATAGCTTTACTTTTCAGATTTTTCTATTATGTTCTTATTATCAGTGTCGTTTAGAATTATTTTTTTACATAATTACTGTCACGCGTCTTTCCCATAAGGGTAGGTAGATACTACTGTGTTCT
Organism: Pandemis cinnamomeana; assembly: GCA_932294345.1. Taxonomy (NCBI): domain Eukaryota; kingdom Metazoa; phylum Arthropoda; class Insecta; order Lepidoptera; family Tortricidae; genus Pandemis; species Pandemis cinnamomeana. Next base: position 11,670,526 of record OW028710.1, on the reverse strand, counting down.
GCTTTACGATCTTGGCTACCTTTTCCGCTTCATCTACACTGATCAATCTTCTCATACTTACGCTCGCCGGTATAGGTACTCTTGACCTCAGACTTTTTAAGTTTTGTTTTGTTTTTGTAAAGTTGTGCAAACAAAAACATTCAGTTGAATTGCTATGCCAAAGTAACGGTTAAAAATATTCCTGTCTCATACTCGACCAAAGTAGGCCAGGGTTTTCCCAATAGACTTTTTCGTGGCGAAATTAATTATTTCCCTCTAATTAATGAGCAAATGAATGTACGTTCACAAATTAATTCGAACTCGAGCTGAAAAATGTTTCATGTTGATTTGGAGTTCAGCGATCGAGCTTGGCTGGTGTTTGTAAATTCGTAATAACGCGTTTTTCCAAAAACTAAATCCTGGCTAGGTGATTTTCTTATAATACTAGCCATTTTTCGCACCCGACACCGTCTTGAATAGGGTTCATTTTGCAAATACGTAAGGTACTTAACATTTTTTATACCCATGCCGCTTTCGGAAAAACAACAATAATACTTCACTACATAGTGTAAGACTAAGTCGCTTTCCTCTGTCTGTCTGTTCCTTTGTATGATTGGATCTTTAAAACTAAGTAACGGATTTTGAAGCAGTTTTTTATTAATTATTAAGTCGTATAGTAGTAAGTATTTATTAAGTCGCGGGCAGAAGCTAGTACTGAATACGATGATAACAAAATAAATGAGAAATACACTTTATTTTATTGCAGTAGAATTTAGTAGACTTACTGGGTATGTGGGTTCATCCAGACGAATGCTAAAAGAGTAGGTACTATCATAAACAATGGTGTTAAGGCTTCATTCTACTGATCATTACGTAACGTAGCTTAACAAAATAATAAAAATAGCCATTTCCTAAAACAGGGAAGGCCATGCGCGCAAATTGCGTGCTAAATAAATTAAACCATCTCATTAAAGGCCCGTTTACGCTAAAACTGCGTAATTACCTTTGGAAATTTAAGAAATGCTCCCATATTTTAGTGTGAAACACTCTGCCTCCAGTAAACGGCCTCGCGGAGACGTTCATCAAGGCTTCCAAAAGGTGTTATTGGAATAACGACCGACGACCGGATAGCCTAGCTAGAGGTCCTGGGTTCGAATACCGGTAGGGGCAGACAGTTGTATGATGAATACGAATGTTTGTACCCGAGTCATGGATGTTGTATGTATTTAAGTATGTATTTACTCTACATTATTATATTATATAAGTATAAGTATGTTTACACATAAACGGATAACTCACGTATAAAAAGTGCGCTGGCGCGCAGTGTTCGTGTCGCTGCCGCCGGGCGAGCGCTCTTGGAAAAAGGACTACGAAATAGTCCGAAGCATGTCGAGCATCACTCGACTTTTTATACTTTATTTATTTTATTTATTTATTTTATTTTTATACGTGAGTTATCCGTTTATGTGTAATTATGATCGAGTCTCACGGTAGTTTCATGTTGATAAGTATGTTTATCCGTTGCCTGGTACCCATAGTACAAGCTTTGCTTAGTTTGGGGCTGGGACAATTGGTGTAATTTGTCCCAAGATATTTTTTTTTTATAATTTTATTTTAGATTTTCAGTTTTTTATGTTGATGTTGCATTAAAAAAGTCGCTACAGCATTTTCTCTGTAATAATTATGATGGTGGAAAATGTGCTATAAATTCGTTTTTTATTTTTAAAACGGACGTCGACTTAGAAGGAAAATTCATCGTGATCTGCTTATGTCAAAGACGAATTGCTCCAAGTCTAGATTGATTAAATTGAAATTCAACTCATTGGTGATTTCGTGACTGTAGTTGTTTTATTATTTACTGTGGACCAAGCCGAAATATTTCATCAATTTCGCAGCAAATTTTGACTAGACACTTCTATGTTTCTTTTTCTTGTTTTTTTTTTTTAGTTTAGTTCTAACTGTATTGTCTCAAAAGCATAAGCATGTTGAAACATTAATGAAAAATATTTCCTATAAAATAACTTAGCGTAAATTAAATATGCCGTATTTGCCACACTATTTTGTAAATTGCTCTATACTAAGTATTAAACAGTTTACCGAGGGAGCTATCTTAATTGCACTGTTTATAATTTTTAATCACAAGTTCAAGATCAGTGTTGCCACTGTAACTCGGGCGTGGAACTAGGAGATAATTCTATTTATGTGTCATAATCACAATTTATTAATATTTTGACCCTTTACCTACATATATCACGTATTTATCCCTTGCGAGGTAGACAGTGCCTAAGGTGATTTGTTACCTTAAGGCCACGTTTAGCATGATTAAGGGCGTATAGGTGGAAAGGGAAACCAAAATAGTGATGGGTTGCTAGCCGCATCGCCTATAACATGATTCCCAAGAGTTTCGCCCATTCCCTCGATGGGCTTTTACCATTTGCGCGGGAAGAGAAGCAACTGGTAAATTCTATGTTTTTTATTTACTCCCAGACCAGCCATGGAAGAAAACTACGACCTAATTACAAATTAAATTAGTGAAATGGTAATTATTGATTAAATTAATTAATCTCCTCTTATTTTCATAATTTTATGGTTGTTTTAATTTTTTTTTCCATTACATATTTTGCAATGAAAATGCATACTTTCATGAAAGAAATGAAAGCTATTTATTACCAGTTTTGGCATAATTCTCATTATAAATTTTAAGATTTGAATTATTTTTACAAGCTTTCATTTAACTTGCTGTTCAAAAGTTAAGTAGTTGGAATGACTTGAAAAATAATTACTAGGAGTAAACAAAAAATGGTTTCAAATTTACTTACCTTATCATCTTATCCGTCATAACAGTCTTCAACCAGCTTCTTCATCTACATCTCTCCATTTCACTATCAGCGCAACACTTTTGCATTTTATCTTTATCATGCTGTATTATTTTGTGCTTAATATGCATTATTAACCATTCACATTCACATGTATTGTATGAATTTACATAAGTGAGGAGGAGGGGAAAGCCTAGACGGACGTTCCGAGACCAAATAGGAGACGTTTTGGAAAAAGGTCAGGTCAGGAGTACCCGCCGGGGGGGCGTTTGTGGTTGAAACCCTGCATCCCACTGCGTCCCCATCACACCGGATTGAGGCAACGCCGGAGAGTTTTAAGTTCGGGTATGAGTCCCACATAACCCTAGGCATCCCCGTGCCTAGGGCATCCAAAAAGATTTCCTCTCCGTTAAAAGTTCAGTTGCGTTCGGGCAGTGCTTGCGCTCGGGCGTGTTTCCGTAGAAAAAATGGCGTTAAATACGTTGAAATGTAATAGCTGTAATATAGTTATTTGCGAAGTGTTAGCCTATATACAGTTTAAGTACAATGTCATGGACAACATAAGTTTAAAAAAGATGTGTGAATTGACATTCTCAGAGAGTGAAATCGATAGTGCTAAGAAGCTCTTATTTGAATCAGTAACGGCATCGCAGCGAAGAGTCTTGCGGCGCAACGATGGAAAGAAAATCAGAAATATAGAAGATATTATCAACTTTTTTAAAGAAATTGATCATAATGCGATTCCAATTTTTGTTGCACGGGATCTGCGAAAATTGCCTCCGATATCGATCGATCACGTTGACGCTGTCACCATCCTTAAAGACATTGTAGAACTGCGAAACGAACTTAATGATGTCAAAACGGAGTATGCGACTATTGGGCAACTACAGGAGCTGAAAATGGAGCTGGATAATTTAAAATCTATTTCGACTATGAATCATCAGAACGTAAATGTAAGGAAACGGGGTGGATATTTGTTGGATAGTGGGCCGTTTGGCCTACCCCACAATATAAATTCCTCAAAAAGTGATGTTGTGGGTACTTCGAGTACAGCTGATCGCAATGTTGACGAATGCGCGGGCAAGACAATGTCAGTTCCCTCTCCTTCGCACTCGGTCCAAAGTGGCGCATCGACGAATGCGACAGTTTTCTCTGTCTCGCCTATTGTGAGCACAGCTCAAGAAACAAAATATCTTGAATACCGGGCGTGCATTATAAAGTCACCCGCTATCGAAAATAATGTTGCTGACAACGAACCGTACGCAGCAAATAATAATGCGAAGAGTCAATGTTTTGCTGATATTGTAAAAAAGCCGGGCGACTGGAAAATAAATAAACAAAGCGAGGCATGGATTTTACAACAGAAAAAGAAGTCAAGAAACCGTTACAATTATATTGGTAACACGGGAAAAGCAACAACGGTACCTGAAAGTAAATTTAAGGCTGCTGTGGTCAAGATACCGTTGTTCATTTCCAATGTAAACAAAGAATCATCGGAAAGGGACATCTGTGACTACATACAGTCGAAGACAAATGATATAATTACACTAGAAAAAATAAATATGAAAATTGATCGACCTTACAACGCTTTTAAAATTTATGTTTGTAAACACAAATTGGAGTTGTACTTGGACAACAATATGTGGCCTGATGGAATTAAATTTCGACGATTTATACGTTTTAATCAGAGGTCGCCGGTTGTTGGCAGCGACTCGGGTTCAAAAAATACTAATATAGCCAATAATGGTTAACAACAACAATAATGTTTTCATTTCGTACAATTGTAAGAATATAAAGAGGAGCGTCGATTGCGTCAGATCACTGTGTACTTCAGCAGACGTGGTGGCGCTCCAGGAAACCTGGCTGCTTCCACACGACCTGGGTTTTCTGGGTCAAATAAATCAAGAGTTTGGGTACACAGGCAAGTCATCCGTTGATTTGACGGCGGGTGTTCTTCGAGGAAGACCGCACGGTGGAGTTGCAATTCTCTGGAGAAATAGTGTGTTCCGCTCTGTGTCAGTGTTGAAATGTAGTAGTGAGCGCATTGCCGCAATCAAAGCCACGACCAATGAATCAAGGGAAATCATAGTTATTTGTGTGTATATGCCGACTGATGATCCAGTTAACTTATCACTTTTCACACAGTGTTTGGGTGAAATAAATGCAATAATTGAAGACAGTAATGTTGAAAATTGTTATATATTAGGTGATTTCAATTCTCACCCTTCAGCCCCTTTTTGTGAAGAACTTCTTAGTTTTTGCAGTGAACGGCAGTGGATTTGTGCAGATATGGTACGGCTAGGTATATCGTCTGGAACGCACACATATGTTAGTGATGCGCACGGTTGTCACAGATGGTTAGACCACTGTTTGGTGAGTACGTCGGCGTGGCACACTATATCTAATGTTCGGGTTCTATACGATGTATACTGGTCGGATCACTATCCATTACAAATTGAATGCAATCTAGGTGCTATTAGTAATAAAGTAAAATTACAAAATGAGAAATGTAATAAGGTTTTATGGGGATTAAAAACTCCCTCTGATATTGAAAACTATAGGAAAATTAGTAATAACAAATTAAGAGATATACATTTTCCTGACAAACTTCACCATTGCGCTGATGGGATGTGTCAAAACGTATCCCATAGGAATGTAATTGATAAATTATACAATGATATTGTCCAAGCACTTACCCAGGCATCTATAGACAGTTGTTTACGTAGTAAAAAGTTAAACTGTAAAAATATTAAAGGCTGGAACAAACATGTGTCGGATGCTCACAAACAAGCGAGACTGGATTACAAACTATATGCATTAAACGGTAAACCAAAGAGTGGGCCTATATACGATAAAATGTGTTTAAGCCGAAAGATTTTTAAGTCTAGACTTAAGTTTTGTCAAAATAATCAGGAGCAGATAAAATTTGATATTCTGGCTTCACAACACTCTGTAAAACAATTTAATAAATTTTGGAAAAGTACTAAAAATCTCAATTGTAAATCGAGTTTGCCTGCTAGTGTGGATGGTTGTAGTGAACCTATCAATATAGCTAATATTTTTAAGGACTATTTCAAGGTCGAGTCTCCTCTCAGCGCGGAGCGTAGGGATTTTTCAGTTGGGCCTAGTTATAAGGCGGAGCCAATTATAATCAGCAGTGAGCAAGTATCTCAGGTCATCACAAACATGAAAAAAGGCAAGTCGCCGGGCCATGACGGTCTCAGTATTGAGCACTTGCAAAACGCCGGCCCGCACATTGCTCGAGTCTTGTCAATGCTGTTTACTTTGTGCATGGGACACTCGTATTTGCCCAGGGATTTAATGAAAACTTTAGTTGTACCGCTTGTCAAGAATTCTACTGGGGATCGTGCTGATAAAACTAACTACAGACCGATCTCGCTAGCTACTATTATAGCTAAGGTGTTAGACAGAATTTTAGACACTTTCCTTAGTATAGGTATAAAGTTACAGGATGCCCAGTTCGGCTTTCGAGAGGGACTATCAACAGAAAGTGCAATTCTAGCTTTAAAGCATACTGTTGACTATTATATAAAAAGAGAAACACCGATTTATGCCTGTTTTTTGGACCTTTCGAAAGCTTTCGACTTGGTGTCGTATGATATACTGTGGAAGAAGCTGGAAGAGAGGGGCACGAACCCTGTAGTAATAAGCATTTTATCACACTGGTACAACAGTCAGGTTAATGTAGTTAAATGGGCTAACGAAGTTTCTGAACCGTATGTGTTAAATTGTGGTGTGAGACAGGGGGGACTTACCTCCCCGAGGTTATTTAATTTATATGTTGACGAACTGATAGGTAGGCTTAGCAGCATGCATGTCGGATGTAGAATAGACAATGTCGCTGTAAATAATATCAGCTATGCAGACGACATGGTGTTGCTGAGCCCGTCTGCAGAAGGTTTATCTAAATTACTTGAAGTCTGTGAGTTATATGCAATACAGCATGGATTAAAATATAATGTAAATAAAAGTGAATTTATGATTTTTAAAGGAAAAAATAAGGGGCCAGCATGCGTGCCACCTTTACTACTGAATGGGTCGCCTTTGAACCGTGTGACGTATTTTAAATATTTGGGTCATATTGTGACAGAGGACTTAAAAGACGATATGGACATTGAACGGGAGCGCAGGGCATTGTCGGTCCGGGGCGGGATGCTGGCGCATAGATTTGCTCGCTGCAGTATAGACGTGAAGCTAACGTTGTTCCGAGCGTACTGTCAAAGCTTCTATGCCAGTGGTCTATGGGTCTGTTTCAAGCGGAGGTCCTATGATTCCCTGCGTATCCAATACAATAATATTCTCAGGGCACTGTTAAGGCTTCCCCGTTTCTGTAGCGCATCGGGGATGTTCGCCGCAGTTAGCACAGACGATTTTTATGCTATTATACGCAAGAAGACTGCCTCTGGTGTAGCGCGATTGCGGGGGAGCACTAATAGTATCCTGAGAATGATAGCGGAGAGGTTTGATTCGGCCATTCTCGCTCGTTTTACTGACCTCCATGTCAGGGGGTGTGTGGAATGATGTTAACTCTGTGTAATACTAACATAGGTTTTAAGATGTCAATACTAACATTCTATGGACTTTTTGGTGTCTGAAAATAAAACATTTTTATTTTTTATTTTTATTTTTATTTATTTAAAAAAAAAAAAAAAATCGGGAGTACCCGAAACCGACGAGCATGTATGAAGAGATTGATGAGTGTGGATGAAGCGAAAGAAGTATGTCAGGATCGTAGCAAGTGGAACAAAGTAGTCTCTGCCTCGTGTCGGAAAGGGGCGTGACGGTATGTATGTATGTATTTATGCATTATTAATTATTTGTGGTGAATAACATGAATCATTTGGAAGAGTCCTGTTTTATCTTATCGCATATGCCTTTTGACATTCTTACGTACAAATATCAGATATTTCTCATTACTGCGGAGCCGGATATTAAAATTGAACGCATTGTTAACATACAATGTGTGTAAACATAAATTGAAGAAGATTTTGTGCTCAATATTTAAAAAAAGTGAAACTATTGTTAATAAACTAAGTTTTTAAAGGTAAGCAAATTCAGTCTGGCAAATTTTTAAATTAGTGGCTCTCGCAAAGTATATTGGATGCAAAACTAGTTCTGACAAAAAGTTGTTTTTTATTAAGAGTAAATAACAAGAAAAAGTGAAATTTTAGAAAAAAATCTAAATGCCGAAATAAATATTTTTACGTATCCAACCACAAGCTTTTTCACTAAAAAAATACAAAAATAAATTATAAACGAGCAAAAGGCATAATTTATAATTTAATAAGCGTAATGCCAATGAGGTGGTGTACATATTTTGTACGAGGAGCAGAGCAGCGTCTGATTCACTCCTAAAGACGATAATATTGAAAATTTAAAATATTATTACTATTAAGTCTTTTTTAAGATCGGAAATTCAAAAAAGGTTATTTATTCTCTATTTTATCCGATGGCATTTGTTTCAGATATGGCTAAAATATGGTCTTGGATAGTTCCAATTACATTATTCCCAGTTGTCTTCGCCCATTATCTCCTTTGGCCGCCTTGCAAGGAAAATGAAGAAAGTATCCTGGAACCTGGTTTCCTAATTTACGGGGAAATGAGTATCACAACAACCCCAAGTCAGAAAACTTTTGATATCAAACTGTTTTTACGAGATTGCCGATTTAGGGTTCCCAAACCAAAAACTGCTTACAACTATACTATCTCTAAGGGAACGTATTTGGCGACTGAACATTTCTCAATGAAGGATGTTGAACAGTTTGTGAAAAATTGCAATAATTTCGAAATTATCGAGTTCTATGACGGTGGTGATGAATACTTTGATGTCCAGTCCTTAATGTGGTATGAGACAATACCTGAACGGCCAAGCGAGTGTACATACAGTTTCACAAAACGTATACCTTTTCTGGACGCGATAAAAGAAATAAACTTGTCTCGCAATAAAATACAACTTATGGGCGACCCGGAAATGTTTGTTGCTCTTAAAAATTTACAAACATTGGATCTGGCTTTAAATATGATTGAAAACATGCATGAGGACGTTTTTAAAACATTGTCACTCATTAAAAATATTATTTTGTTTCGAAACAGAATCAGAATATTTCCGGGAAAGTTATTTCAAGATTTAAATAAATTGGAAGAAGTTGATTTGAGTTATAACTTTATAGAGAGCGTGCCAGAACAAGCTTTCCGCGGTACCGCTTTGGAAAAATTGAATTTGTCGTACAATAAACTAAAACATTTACCTATTAATTTCTTATTACACATAAGAAGCAAAGGAAATGGCTTAAAACTATTTTATTTTGAATGTAATCCGTGGTATTGTGGATGTCTTAAAGATATCTTGGTGGAACTTAAAGAAATGAATGTTCATTATAATTCAGACAGATTGGATGGAGTAAATCTAGTGTGTTTTCTCAAAGCGCCTAGAAACTTTGAATGTGATAGACAATTGAACAAAGAAAATGAATCAAATCATTGTACCTAAGTAAGACTTCGAGATCTTTCATGAAAATTAACTCGCAGAACGATAAAATCACTAAAAACTACCCACTGATCTACTTTTCAGTATCATTACAAGGTATTAGCTTTTAAAATATTCCAAGACTTCTTTGGAAACTAGGGAAATAAAAACCACCAAACTTATAACAATGATTTATTATTCGATGATGTGTTTCTTAATCTAATATTTACAATGTTTCGAAATAAAATGTGGTCCAAAGCCTTAAAAACGGGTCATTAACCTTAAGTGGGTGACAGACGGGCGAGTAAGTCCGCGTACTTACCTACGGCTCGACGACTTTACTCGCCTGTGTGTCAGTCTAACTACAAGTACTTTTACAGTAAAGTACAGGCGAGTAAAGCCGTCGAGCCGTAAGTACGCGAACTTACGGTCTGTGTCTTAGAGACAAATAGAATAAAACTGGAGGTCACATCGTGTAACGCGCTCGCAATCATAATCGCATTCTCCATCTCTTACTATCACCCTCTTTAACTGTTTCATATTTAATGTAATGCTGAATGCGATTATACTAGCGCTTTAGGAAATACCTCAGCCGTTTTCAGAGCTTGTAGAAACTCAGACCAAATACAACTTTAAGACGGAATTCCGTGAACAGCAAAGCGAGGCTCACCGTGTGTACGTACAGTTGCACGCACACACGTACTACGGAACGTCGTCAAGCAAACTAGTCGAGCCACGCACATGCTTACAAAGCGAAGCTTCTCTTTGTCGTTCGCAAAATTCTGTCTCAACTTTTTATTTGGTCGCAGAATGGATACATATTGCTAAATAGGTTCATAATATTCGGAGCGAACGAAATTGTATGAATTTTAATTAGTTACTGATAAAATCAATTGAGTCTCACTATTTGCTAATCCATTAAAAAAATCGGTACGTATTTACAGATACGAAAAAATATTTACAGTTAAGTGATAAGAGAGTCACCATATCGTCTTAATGCGATTCAATTCCAATTCAGTTCAGGTTCGCTCACTGTCAGATCAATAATTAAAAAGACAGCTAAAACCTGAACTGACTCGGTATTGAGTCGCATTAAGACGTTATGGTAAGGCCGCTGCAATTATTATTTATATAAAAAAAAATCGTTTTGAGATAGATTAAGTACCAAACTGCATAATCTCGAAAGGTTTGCAGAGGACATAGAAGATTAGAAAGAAGGACAAGACAGCTGTTGCTTTGTCCAATGAAGACTTTGCACAACCCTGCTGCATGGCTGCCGGGTGTTCTCCTGTGAAGAAATTTTCAATTACATATCATACGTAGAGCTGCCCAGGTTTGCGTGGACCACAATTGTGCCTCTTGTGGGGCCCCCGTAAATCGCCTCGGCCACCACGGGCTCGCCTGCTCCTCGGGTGCCGGCCGCCTCTCCCGTCATGCCGCTTTGAATGACATCCTCAGAAGGGCGCTCGTCAGTGCCAACGTTCCTGCTGCTCTGGAGCCCCAGATCGCACGGAGCGATGGCAAGCGCCCTGATGGGATGTCATTGATTCCATGGAGGTACGGACGTGCGCTGGTGTGGGACGCTACCTGCGCCGACACCATGGCTGCGTCCTACCTTCCAATGACGTGCAGGCATGCCGGCGCGGCGGCGGACACCCGGGAGCGGGTAAAGATGACAAAATACCAGTGTCTTGGCGCCCAATACGAATTTGTCGCATTTGGCGTCGAGACACTTGGTCCGTGGGGCAAGGGCGCACGTGGGCTCTACAAAGACCTCAGCAAACGCCTGAGGGAGGCAACAGGCGACCCTCGCGCGGGCAGCTTTCTCGCACAAAGACTCGCAATTGCGATACAACGCGGGAATGCTGCCTGCGTGATGGGGACCCTACCTAAGGGTCCAAATTTATTTTAATTTTTAACATAAGTTTTATTTTTCTAAGTTATTTTAAGGTAGCCTACGTAGAGCTTAATGTAAGTTAGAACTTAGTGAGTATCTTGCATGATTAAGTGAATGCAATGACTATGGGATTATTATTAGACCACAATCCCCTTTTTCACTAACTTGACATGTGATAAATGTCTACGATAATTCGAATTACGTCGCTGTCTTAAGTTAACTGAGAAATGAAGAATAATAAAATGTATATTCTGTCTCGGGACGAGATATCGTTCCAATCTTTTCTGAGAAAAATAATCATGTACCTCACAATTTATAATGTACAAGTTATAACTTTGTTTCCAAGAATTTCTAATCAGTCAGCACAATAAAATTAGGTAAAATAAAATGTTTCGTTAATTTAAAAGAAACTGTTGGTAGGTACTGTTTTAATTTCCCTGGTTGATTTGAATATAATTTGTAATTTGGTTACTGGTAATTTAATAAAAATGTTGTTTTATTTATTAGAAACGGAATTAAGTAAATGACAACGTGTAGACCCATTTCATCCAAACGAAGTTAACGATCATCATCATCAGTTGTTAAAAGATATGCCCGTATGACATCTACACACTGTATAACCTTTGCAAAGTAGTAAAAGTTACTGGGGTAAAACCCCAGTTACCAGTAATTAAAGTCAAACAGAAAATCGATAAGTAAATTACAGTTTGACCTCCAACTACCACCCCTGAAGACGCAGTGTTCTAAGCCTGTCAGACGGATTACCAAATCCCCCACGCTTGTCTTGCTTGGGTCAAGATATGAATATTTAACTGCCAGCTATTTTCAGTCTTCCCCATCCGTAAAGGAATACGGTATGAAGTAGCTTTGTGTGTTACGTTTAATGTTACTTTATAATCCATTAAAATACGCTAAGATACTTTAAGAGCCTAAGGCTCTAGTGTAGGTTTTCATATAAAAAGACGTCTCGAACGTGTTCACCTAATCGTCTCAATTACTGTGGAAAAATTGGCACCGCTACTTGTGGATCCAAACGGCAACAATCGCGGGCCTTACCATGACGTGTTAAGGTCAGCTTGAGGTAACGGGTTCGATCCCCGGTCGGGGCAGATATTTGCATGAAAAATACGAATGTTTGTTCTCGAGTCTTGGATGTTTAATATGTATTTAAGTATGTATTTATCTATGTAAGTATAATTATCCGTTGTCTAGTGCCCATATTACAAGCTTTGCTTAGTTTGGGGCTAGGTCAATTGGTGTCAATTGTCCCAAGATATTATTATTATTATTAATGCGATTCAATTCCGACTCAGTTCATGTTTTAGCTCTCATTTTTAGCATGAATCTAACAGCGAGCGAACTTAAACTGAATCGGGATTGAATCGCATTAAGACGTCATGGTGACCCCCCTGTTCTCATAGTATTTGACATTTTAACGCAAACGTGTCACAGCCGTATTTTGTTGAAAACCTACACTAGTCGCAACTTTATTCGGGGATTTATTTATTTTAGGTAATTCTCTCGAAGCATTGAATGGATTATAAAATTTATTTTACCTTTTATTACTGAGCTATATTTAATCGTAAGCTTTTTTAACAGGACGCGGCATTAGGTACACACAGCAAAGCTATTCAGTAAGCAGGATAGATACGGCGCGAGCGTGCGTAGGTGCTTACCTGATTATATTGCCGTGTGTACATAGGTAGTTTTTTTAATCAAATTATTCAACTGTTATCAATGTATCGAGCACAGATAATGTGATAACAGAAATAAAAAGGATCACAGCCGTTTGAACTGTAAAGTGAATTTGAAACGAACAAACTGCGCAAATATTAATAGATGCGCTACACGTTTTTTCATTACATTAAAACGTCATTTTAACTGAATTGGTTGCACAAAAAACGTATTAAGGCAGCTTTATCGCATAGCAAACTGCTAGGACCTACTACTACTGATACTGATAGGAACTGCTAGGGAATAGAATTCGCTCCCATCGTCTGTATTTTCGGACAGATACAACCTAGGGCTCTTCAAAGCTAGAGTGAATAGGCTATTACTGAACCAGTGAGTTACACCTTTGGCCTCATCTGCACCTTCCACCAAGTGAGATAGAGGTCAATCACTGGTCAGTTCGTAGTAAAAAAAAAAAAAAATAGCATCCTTTTTGTGCAATCATGTTTTTGGTGTCTTATTTGTCAACAAAGAGCTCTATAATTTTATTGATTGCTTTGATTTCAAAACTTTCTTGTGAAAAAATCATACAGGAGTCTTCAGTGAAACCAACCCAACCACTTATTGATATATTCTGGAATGATTCTAAGACGCCATGTAACTTGGAACGGTGCTTGAACGCTTTTTACTATACTGAGTATGATAGTATGTAGGTACAGTTAGTATATATGTAGGACAAATCTTGTAATTGAGATCTAACCCACTTTCAGTGTTCGGATTGACTTGAAACTTGGTTTAAGCCATGATAACGGTGTAGGTTTAGTGCTTTTATACATAAAAGCAATATATAACATGACGCATACTTACAAGTATGCGTCATGTTATATATTACTTTATAGTAGATTTTCCGTCGTCATCGTCACTCAAAAGTGTTGCGGCAGAAAACCAGCGTTGCGACTCCCGTCGCAGCATTATGCTGAGCTGCATGCAACCTTTTTGACGTTGGACAGCGACACACAAATTGTTATTTTTCTTTTTTTGTTTTGTTTATTTTTAGTTGGTGCTGTTGTTGTCCTATGCGTCAAATAAATGTATTTTCTTTCTTTCTTCTTTCTTTTCTTACCAGACAGCACATGAACCCTCGTAGCGGCGGGTGGTGCGTTGTTTGGCCCACAAGTGTACAGGCCTGCGTCAGAACCCCTTGCCCTTTGCACCAGCAGTCTACTGGTACTTTTCATGCCCTTCTCTGTCACCAGAGAGATACCTCCGCGCGCAGAGTCGAAGTTTATCACCTGGCAAAAGAACATCATTATAACATACATACTGTCACGCCTCTTTCCCATAGGGCTAGGCAGAGACTTAGTTCCACATGCTACGCCCCTGACCTTTTTCGCTTCTTCCTCATTCATCAATGTCTTCATACGTCGTCGGTTTAGGGTATTGACCTGACCTTTTATTAATTTCATAAAGTTTTAAGGGGAGTGTGATTGGTTATGTTGGGAGGGGAAGGCCTAGACGGACGTTCCGAGACCAATAGGAGACGTTTTGGAAAAAGGGCAGGTCAGGAGTATCCGAAACCGATGAGCATGTATGAAGATTGATGAATGTGGATGAAGCGAAAGAAGTATGTTAGGATCGTGGCAAGTGGAACAAAGTAGTATCTGCCTACCCCCGTGGGAAAGAGGAGTGACTGTATGTATGTATATAGGTTTTAAAAAAGTGGAATGAGATCTTGTAAAAATCTAAGAATTTATATATTATAAATGCAAGCCGTGAATTGGCGCGTACCTTGCCAACGTGTTCCGGAGTTGAGGTTGAGAAAAGTAATTTTATTTATTTTGTACGAGACCAACTTTGTATCCACTTGAACCTCGATTTGGCAACGAAATGTTACTATATTCCTACGTTCCTTCAGAGTTCCGCTAAATCTACCTTAGTTTTAGGTCATTTTCAGAGCTTTTGTTTTGTGTGAATTAAAAGCGCGGGAAAAAAGAAAAATTCTTTTTTCATGAAAGGGAGATGCTTGTGTAGGTATGCAATTTTACGTGAAATTATGATATATTCACCTGGCTGCTAAAATATGGGAGCGTTCATATGCTTTAATATTTAATGGAGCTAAATTTCTAATTAGGATTACAGTCTGCAATTTCGAGTATAATTAAGTTTCTCTAGCATACGCAAATACGAGTACAATACACTTGTACAGCAATATTTGTCTTGAACGCTATAATTATTTAAATAAGAAGAAGTAAAACAAAATCCTACAGCGAATTTCATTTTATTTAACAAATATTCTGACGTCAGTTTAATTTATTATTATTCAATATAGAAAAAAAAAACATTGGCTTACGTTAAATAAATGTCAAGCAAACATAATATTTCATATCGAAGTCGTTAGACAATGTCAAAAAAAAGAATACCTACTAAATGTCACAAAAATTAAAAAATAAAAATACAACAGAAATATGAAATTTCACAAAATCAAATTACGCAATAATAATAATAATAATCATTTGTTCTCCACTAGGGATCGTCAGAAGTATAAAATGAAATACTTAAACTTTGTCCATAAGAAAAGAACACGTATCATACATTATTATGTACTTAGTTTGTTATTATATCTGTCTACATTATCCATAACTTTGTGTTCGATTCATTGTGCCATGTGTTTTTTTTACAAAAAACTGTGTCTCCCCTGCGCGATTATCTAAGCAAACCTTTACTAGACTCGATACGTTTCCAAAGTGCCGTTTTATCTCTAATATAAAACACAGAGTTCCTTCCCTAACGCTTCACAAGGCAATAACGTTCAAACCAATGACCCGTTGGACTTAGAATAGAGTTTCCAATCCTTCCGAGGGTTACCTGCAGTCCCGTTAACCGAAGGATTTATCGCCTAATCATCGTTTAGGGGCTGTTGTTTAAATCTATCCGGCGACAACCCTGTAATTTTCGGCTACTGGAGAACTGGTTTAATTCTGGCTACCAAATAAAAATAGACCGTCGGTTGCAATGCTTGTCTGGGAGCAAAGAAAAAACATAAAATGTACCAGTTGCTTCTCATCCTGCGCACATGTTGAAAGGCCATCGAGGGAATGGCCAAAAATGTTAGGAATCATGTTATAGGCGATGGTTTGATTTTCCTTTCCACCATAACCTATTCAACCTTCCACTTTAAACACACAAACTAAATAGAAAGAACGTGCTATGGGTGGTGTTGGGGTATAGCATGCGTCACGGCCATAGCTTTAATTTTCGGATTTTTCTGTGTTCTTATTTGCAGTGTCTTATTGCCACTGTTTCGAAAATAAATAAGGAACGTGATAAGGAACGTGAAGGAACGTGATACTTTCAACAATAAAATTACTATCAGCTTTTCGGCAAAGGAAAATATCATGAGAATCCTGCACATTAATGGCGTGTGTGAAGTTTTCAACTGGACTCGCGTGGAAACTATAGCCTTCCATTTTGAGGAGGCCTGCACTCAGCAGTGTAATAATAATGGCTGGCGACGATAGGTTCACGATAAAAGAAATGCCCTGCATAGCAACCTGTTCGAAACTTACAAGTGTCTGAACCGCAGCACGCTTGTTTTACATAATAAAATTACTCCCAAATAAAGTGAAAGTAACAGACACATTAAAAAGTTAAACGCAATTATAATTTAATAGGGTACTCAGGAGTTACTTGAGTACTTACATCAAGTTATGTAACTCCGTTAAGATAAGTCTCTGAGTTTCCAAATTATCAGTCAAACTCGTTTAAATATATATATACGTACCCACTAGGTAATCTCAATATACTAAATGATATAACATCTCGAACCCTCTGAGTGAAGCGTCTAATTTACGGTCTTACGTCAAAATAGTTCTAGTTACCTTGATATCAAAGTAAACTTATTTTAACAGCCATTATTTAATCTGCATGCCAGATTCCCTTCTAATAATACAGGCCCTTATTCTGCCACAAGTTGTGTTTATTAGCGATACTATACTGTTACTAAAGACTTGTAATAACCATTGTCAGTGTATCGAAAACGTTACATCCTTATTTTTGTTCTTATTTAACCCGTTAGAAATTGTATTTCTGGAAAAATGAAAAGTACTTAATGCTGTGGCCGGGAATCGAAACCAGTGCGTCATGAATCCGCGACGCAAGTTATACGGCTTTACCACCCAATAGCAAATCAAATTATTCTAACTATTTTTTTTCCTTCCCTGCTGGGCTGAGAGCAAAGAAAAAACATAGAATAAACCAGTTGCTTCTCTTCCCACGCAGATCATAAAAGCCCATCGAGGAATCGGCGCAAATCATAGGAATCATGTTATAGGCGATGCGGCTAGCAACCCATCACTAATTTGATTCCCCTTTCCACATATACGCGCCAAACACGCTACGTTTTTGACATACCTCTTTCGCTTCATCTACATTAATCAATTTAATTCACAATATATACCGAATATAACTTTGTACCTTTCGGTGTTGAGACCCTTGGTCCGTGGGGTCCTAGCGCTATTAGCCTCTTCAAAGATATTTTGAAGAGGCTAATAGACGCTGGTGACCGCAGATCTGGCAGCTTCCTTGGACAGCGTATTAGTATCGCTGTCCAAAGGGGGACTGTTACCAGCGTCTGTGGTACTAAGCCACGGGGGGGGGGGCCTCATTTTTTAATTATTTTATTTTAAGATTAGTTTTAATTTGTTTTTAATTTAATCATAGTTTAATTTGCTTTTAATTCACTATAGTACCTATAGAGATTTATAAAATCTCAAAAACTTTAAGGCTCTCTTATACATACCTGGTCGACGTGAGTCCAAGTGATGGATGTGGGAGGCTCCGGAGTGTGCCGCACCGTGCATGTCAGGTTAATGGTGGAACCAGATTGTATGAACAGCTCAGCACCACTGGATATCGTTGTTTCTGGCTCTACAGGAATAGAATAAAGGAATGAGCATGAGCATTTAATTCAACAGCTTAGGCTTAAAACTGTATTTTCAGAGTACCAAATTATGTGATTATAATTATGACAATCACTGAAATGTATGTACGCGCATAACTTCCAATCGACTGCACCAAATTGGATAATTCTTGTTTTTTGTGTTTTGCAAAGAAAAAAAAATTAAAAACAAAAAAGAAGCAGTGGGCAGCAGCTAGTTCTTGATAAACAAAATGGAAAGCTTTATTTTGCTATTGGTCCGTGGGGTCCTAGCGCTATTAGCCTCTTCAAAGATATTTCGAAGAGGCTAATAGACGCTACGGATGACCGCAGAGCTGGCAGCTTCCTTGGACAGCGTATAAGTATCGCTGTCCAAAGATGGAATGTGTTCAACGTCTTTTGTACTATGCCACGGTGGCCCCTCATTTTTTAACTATTTTATTTTAAGATTAGTTTTAGTTTAGATTTTAATTACTGGTAGAGATCCCTCATAGGGATAAGTTCGCCTTTGTGCATATATTAATGTTTTTTCTTTTTTTGTGAATTGTATCTGTTTCTTTATATTTGTACAATAAAGCATTTACTTACTTACTTACTTACTTACTTAATTTGTTTTTGCTATTCCGCGAAATAGAGTGAAATCATGCTAATCATTGCAAAATAACCGCACTCGTGGTCGCGCAGTATCAAAATGAAGTTATCCGTTCATTTTAACATGGACCTTTGTAAAGCTTGAATGAATTCTTGATAGTTTCTCAACATGTATATTTAAGTGTGTTTGTACCAATCAGTTACATACAGGGTGTTCCGTAAGTGGTACGGTAAACTTAAGGGTGAAATATACTCTTGTAGTAGTGGAAAAAGTCTCACCGTTTTGAAGATATTTCGAACATTTTTTTTACCTCTTTTATATGACTTTGTTTGAGCTTTGACCTTTCTTGGTGTAATTTTTGATACCTAGGGCATTTTTCCATAGATATTTGGTGGTAACCTGCCCACCTGTCTCCTCCTTATGTTTGTTTTAACTTCTTACGGGAAACCGTGTTTATAAAAAACCGTCGTTTAGTGGTTGTACTGCCACCTTTGGCATAAGAATATCAAACAATTAATTTCAGTTCTACATCTTCACACAAACTCTATAATCAAAACAAAATAAACATTCCAACCCTTGAGCAAAACAATACAATACTTCTCTGTTTCCGAACATTCCTCTAATAGCGGGCGAGATTTTTCATCCTAAAAAGGGTTTTACGTCTTTATCCGTCCATTTTTAGCGGACCTTGTTTTTTGTAACAGGGCGTAAAAAGAGTCCTAAGTGACCACAAGCTCATCGGGTTGTCAGTAATGGAATTTCCTACGTCAACGTTGTTCCACTCACAAATTTTTATCCCTTTATTTCGCAAGTCGGATCAAGTGAAAAAAAAAACAAAAAGACGACTTAGAGTATGTTGATTATACAACACTGCAAAATAGAGAGTAGCCTACGGGAGAATCTTTGTTTAATAATAATTGTGACTCGCGCACTTCGATCGATTCACTTTTTTCGCGCGTAAATATCAGCTGTGCTCGCCGTGTTTCGCACCTCGCCGCTTGGTGGCGCGCTCACGGCCCGCGCCATCCGTGTGTCACTTTCACTTATGGCCAATAGCCATTGACGTACAATAAACAACTCTGCCCTCCTAAGGAAAAACGCAGTATGTACATATGAGCTGCATACTGACTTACTGCATTTTTCCTTTGGACGGCAGAACTAGACTCCCAATCACGCTCAAAAACTGTCCGAAGCAAAAGTCTGCACGACGCGTCTATTGTGCAGAGTTTTTGTTCAGTTGTGTTTCGACCGCGCTTTGATAACAATGTATAATGTCTCTTTCGCACCGTAATCTTACTATTGAGAACAAAAGAGACAGGCAGGTTTCCAGCGCGTGGCGTCGTGTCATTACTTCTCACGACTCTACGCCATTGATATTAAACATTACTGCCACGAAATAAGGTGTCAATTTGAACGAATATGTTAAAGTTATCTGTCTAAGTCGATGTGTTGACACACAGAACACATAGACAAAGCAACTCAGAGGTTTCTTGAGGAACCTTTGTTAGCGACTGAGAGTCTAGTTGTTTATTGTAAGTCAATGCCAATAGCAAAAAAGTTGCAAAAAATCAAATTAAAGGACATAAAAGACAATTTGTGTATGTATATAAGCAACTGACTGATTGATACCAAAACCTGGATGAAGAATTTGTAGTTCATTTTTATTTTTCGTCTTCGTTTAACTTTTGTTAATAAAGCGCTGAAGACCAAAATAGAAAAAGACAAATGAAAGATGTTCATAAAAAAAATTGAGGCAGTGATACAAAAAATATGGTTCATCTTAAATAAAGCGGCTTCCCTTTCCACGTTTAGTCTCAGTAATGTCCTACTTTGTAAACAAAAGCAGATAAGTAATTCTCTCCTGTATTCCACGTTAATTAAATTGCTACGTGCAATTTCCGAACGAAAAACCAAGTGTTTACTTAGCCGGAGGCGAGATAAATTGAGGCAAGTGTTAACTTACTGCTTCAGGTGAGGTTACAAATTGGTGAACGTTTTTTTGGTCTCTTCGTTTACTTGGTCTTAGCAAGCAATATACTTAAAGAGACGTGCATGGCCGTTCCTGTGCCAGCCATGGGCGTACTTTGCTTCCACTTGATGTGCGGTGAAAATAGTTTATTACGTAAAAGCTACTTTAGGCTCCGGTGGCTTGGGCATGTGGAGAAGTTTGAGTCTGACTGAATTTTCAAAGGTTACCTTATTTGTATTGTGTTATTACGAATGAAATTAGTTTTAAGATTTTATAATATGTAAATTATCTACACTGTGAAATGATGTGCTACTCCTCTATCGTATTGGGTAACTGTAATGATAGATGTATGTGATTATTAATAATAAATAAAAAAAAGTTGAGTGAGGATTGAGCCGTGAAAAGAGCGTACTTTACACCCAGCCAGTAAGTTTAGGTAAGTAAGTATATACTAGAACGATAGTGTGTCTAACATGCTGCTTAGTAGTGGCGCTTGAACAGGCCAAGTTCTATTTACTGTAGAGTGTTGTGGTCTAACTAGTCTAATGTTGAGGAAGACGGCATATCCGACCCGACAGGAGGCGTGGTGGAGATCTGGCACTCGTATTGTCTGAACTATTGCCACAGTAAAACCTACCGACGATGTTGAGGAAGACGGCGTGTCCGACAGGAGGCGTGGTGGAGATCTGGCACTCGTACTGGCCGGAGTCGCGGCGCTGCGGGCTGCGGATGCGCAGCGCCCACTCCTCGGAGCGCGGCTTGTGCTGCGCCTCGAAGCGCTGGTCCGACGTGTACGTGTAGCGCCCCACGGTCAGCAGGTGGATGTCGCGGTGGCGCACCCATGACACCTTTACACAGAAACAAAAAGCGATCCAACAATGTTCTTCATTAGTAGCGTTAAGGAATTCGATAGCAAAATATGGAGTATTTTATACCAGTTCTCGAGGTTTGTCCAGGGATGATGCGAAATAAGAACACCTGATTGGCATGGGATTAGATGGTAAATAATTATCATGTGATCCATGCATATCGCGATCTATATAGAAAGAAAAGAAAGAAAGAAAGAGGACATTTATTCCTTTTTGCAAGACACACAAATATAAGGGAATATATACAATTTTATAGAAAATAGAACTGTTCTGTTCTCCAGTCCATTATGGTTAACTGGTGGAGATCGCTCTGTAGCGATAAGGCCACCTATTATTACCTTGTAATATTCTGTATACCTTTTTTCTGTTTTGGTTGTTATATGTGTGGTGTTCAATAAAGAGTTATTGTATTGTATTGTATTGTATTGTATTGTATTGTATTGTATTGTATTGTATAGATCATGTGCGTTATGTGTCTTCGCAAAATATATCGAAATATTTATGCGTATCGCAGCGAATACGGTTGTTTGGAAATCCACGATCTTATGTTGAATACCATGCTCAAAGTAGTCAGTAACTAATTGACGCTGTCTTATTACATTCCTTTGAAATTTTCTTTACCTTTAAAAGATCTTAGATTATCTCAGAAGGGATAAGTTGCTTAATTTGAATTAAAAATAGAGTGTAAGATTGCAGTATCTGTTGCAAACTAAAAGGATAAGGAGATACTAAGACAGAAGACTAATTTTAGCACCGCTAAGATTCTCCGCGAGGAAAGCGGAGCGTTGCGCGTTCTCAAGTTTAAAATGGAACTTTCCGAGTTAATAGAGATTCTATAATGTTGCCTAGTATTTCGTTTTAAGTAGATGCAAAAACTTTGTGTCTTTAATACCAATTTTATGTCCGTTATTTTACTCCAATAATCGTAGAATACCTATGTATTTCTAAAACAGGCAAATGAAAAGCCAAAAAGCGAAACAGACGTGTCTGTATATTACATATAACCTACCGAGGGAATCTTCAAAGTAACTAATCTAAGGAATCGAGATTGGCATCTCCGTAATTGATTAATTACAATAAGAATCAAATCGTTCTAAAAGATTTACACAATAGGAACTCCACAGAGTTAAGTAAATTTCATTGTATCCCCCCTTTTAACGGGGCCACCCCCTCTTCATTAGAATCGTGGCCTTGCATTTCATTTCTTGGAAGCCCTGTTCTGTTGCTAGTTATTTATTGCTATGTGTTTTATTAAAGTAAGATGAATACAGGGACTTGGGAAGCAATATTAAAAAGATTTCAAGCGGATTCGGAATGGCAAGATGAAATATGATGCTGATATGAAATAGACTGAGTTAGGAGTTGATTAAAACTTCCTACTTTTGGACAGTACACAGATGATAAGAAAAAGATATACGTACGTATGTTAAAAAATCTTTTTAGAAGTTTCATGTTGTATTCAAGTTTTTTGCTGTTTGTTCGTTTTGTTGACTATAATTGAATGTTACAAACCATCCGTCACATTAAGTAATAGTTTAAGATAATTCGATCAATCAATAAGTAAGATTTGAATATTTTGAATTGCACGACTTAACCCAAAGAATCAAAATAACAAACAAAGAAATTTAAATGGCATGTTAGTAAATGCTTAAATGGTCCATTAAATTACTTTCAAAACTGTACAATTCAGTATTTTGATGATAAAAACCTAAATTACCTAAGCTTTAAAAGTTCTTAATGATGTCATTTTAATTCCAGATAAAAATATGATACCACAAAACAATATATTTAGTTTTACCTATAGTATTCAATGTGACAGAATTTTCCTGTGTAAATGTATTCAATGTTGTTCACAATAGCTATTTCGGATCATTGACGTCAAACTTCCTATCCACTGGAGAACGAAATTGATATGAATTAGTTAAACTTTATTGAATTGTTGCTGCGGCCTCCAATTGAGTTGTTTCTGTGTTCGTGATGATAAATAAAACAAATTAAATTTATAAACGACACTAAAAAATTTGAACACAAAAAATCCGAAAAGTAAAACTATGGCCGGGAATCGAATCGAACCCGGCTCCTCGTCATTCCGTGACGCGTGTTATACCTCCCATAGCAGGTGGGTAAGCCTTCGATTTTTTCTATCTGTTACTAGCTGTCACGTGTTCTTGTTACTATGCGAATTTTTGTCGCTAAGCGTCACCTGTTTGAATGATGTGTCTGTATGACGAAAAAAAACAAATTTTATCCAGTTTCGAAGCATTTATCACAAGTAATTAATAATGAAGCTAGTCTACCTAAGTGTAAGTCTTTTCGTGTCATAAGGGGAGTTTAAAGTTACGCCATTTATGATGTTCGTGATGGTCTTTGTCGCTTTTAGGAAAGATTTGATTTCACGTTTTAGACATACACATGGCAAGGCTTTAAATTGGCCACATTTCACAGTTCGCAGAACTCGGTTTTTATTTTTTATTTGTTGTGAGACTAAGAACAATCTACCCCTTCAGAAAATTTATAAAGTGATCCAGATTTTTTGATTTAATAAAAATGTAATTATCAAACACATTTAGGCATGAACAACTGTGATTTAAAATTAAAAATTAAGTGGGTACCAAAGTCCCGCTACTAGGCCCAAGCCTCCTCTCGCAATGAGAGGGCGTAAAGAGACTGGAAATAATGATGATGATGGGTATCTAAGTACCTCATATTTAGGAATTCGAAATGCGGCTGCTTTGCAGAAATGGTGCTTGGTTTTTTTATATCTAGAATCAAAATTGCACATCAAACTTTTTACGTGAAATAACCGCATCAATCATTACAACAAAAGAATGTCGATTTTATTCTCGGATTTACCACAAGTTGTTTGACCCTTTTCGGAATTTTCGTTGCATCGACCCTTTCTGCTTGCCTAAAGTAATCCCTGTCCAACCTTGTTTGGCATCCATTGGAATAAAAGGTATTCTATACGTCTATTTCCACATTTAACCTGATAAGATAAGATAAGAAATGCGATCAGATATTTTTGTGTTTTTCTTTTGTTTATTGCATGAATGCGATACAATGGGTTTTTCGCTAAGCTCTTTTAAACCGCCTTTTACGGGACCTTATTGTGTGATCCGATTGTAATTTCTGGGGCATTTGAATTTCAAAAATAAATATCAATTTTGTCCGTATATTGCGCAGTTATCGAAACCGATGTTCGTATTATGCAAAGATTTGATTTGATCTTAGAGAAGAATCATTTCAATGTGATTGCAAAACTTAAACATTTGAAGTGCCTGCCTGTTACAGATTAAAATATACCTACAAAACTGTGTATCTGATCTTCCATGCTGCGATGAAAAAACATAGAATGTACCAGTTGCTTCTCTTCCCGCGCAGATGGTAAAAGCCCATCGAGGGAATGGGCGAAAATCATAGGAATCATGTTACAGGCGATGCGGATAGCAACCCATCACTATTTTGATTCCAATTTCCATCTATACGCCCATAATCTTGCTACATGTGGGCTGTAGGTCTTGTCACCTTAGGCTCAGTGTCTACCACTACTAGGGATAAATACGTGATTTGTGAGTGTGTGTGTGTAAAAAAACTGTCACAGTTAAATTGGAGAGCGGATCTCTAGCAATACCTACCCACCAAAAAAAGTAAACAAAAAACCCGTCAAATTGAGAACCTCGTTTTTAGAAGTCAATTAAAAACGAGACCCATTTTTATCATGCTCACGCTATTTTGTGAATTTGACCGATAGCGTAAACCGGGGCAATTTTGCACCTGCATGCCTATAAATTCTTTGTGCTACATTTTTTAGGGCTCTTGCTCCATGGGAACCAATACACGTGGCTATTTCTTGTTATTGTTTTTAATTTGTTATAATTTGGCTGCAACCTTGGCGGAAACCTGCACACATCTGCGATGAAAATTCAATGGTGTGTTCCCAATCGCACTGGGCCATACTATATATTATGTTATATAGTATGATACTTAGTTTAACCAAAACCCCCAACTCCTCCCAGGCTTTAATTAAATTCAAATAAATATCCCTTCGTAATATTTGGCTCTAGGCGGGTAGTTTCATAGCTATTAGCAATAATTGGCCGCCTTAACGACGCGCAACTCCCGCTATTAGTGGAATGTATGAAGTTTAAATGCGAGCCAAATTTTGATAATCGTCATTTATTACTTGTCAATTTATTTTTAATTGGTAAGTATCCAAGTGTTGTTTCAAAATAAAGTGTCGACATACCTTCAAAGACTATTTGAAATTGTACAAAATTTAATCAAAAATTAAAAAGGAAAAAGTTTTCAATTTCTAAATGTCTATGAAAATTAGAACACATAGAAAAATCCGAAAAGTAAAGCTATGGCCGGGAATCGAACCCGGATCCTCGTCATTCCGTGACGCGTGCTATACCCCTACACCACCCATAGCAGGTGGGTAGTCTCCGAATTTTTCTACCCGTTACTAACTGTCACGTGACCTTTGTTACTATGCGAATTTTTTGTCGCTAAGCGTCATCTTGTTTGAATGATGTGTCTGTACGACACAATTACAAACTCCCGTGGAACATCTACTGCTCACCAGGGACGAGAGAAGGCGGTAAAAAGTTTTTTAAAAAAGTTTGTTTCGCATAATCATCTTGTTTGTTACAATTTTGTAAAGAACGAACTAGATAAGTTAAGATAAGATAAGTTAAGTTATAAGTTAGTTTAAGTTGCTGAATCATCTCGTAATCATTTTTAGAAACCTATCAAATCTAAAAATAGGTACAATGAATATTCCGGAAAATCGTATGAATCGTCACCCAAATCCTTTGCCGATGAACTTTTTGGCAACACAAAAACCGACACCTCCCACGCACAAAGTCGTATCCCTAAATCGACGATTTTTCAGGAGCGCGATTATAAGAATTTTTCATGTATTTTTCAAGTTGAAATATGTCCAAAGTTTAAGCAGTGGTTATATCTGTCCGCAGCGGGTTAATTAACACGAAGCAAATCTGTTTATTAAAATAAATATCATAATTTCAAAATTATGGCAAAAAACCTAAAGTTACGACTTTGTGCTCGTTATCAAAACGTCGTATAAGAAAGTTACAACCTTTTGCGATTGATCACGTCCATTGCATAAAGTCGTATGTTATAAATACGACTATATATAAAAGGATATACCTTCTCACTAAAGCAACGCATATAGTCGCAAGTGGGAGTTACGACCCATGATTGTAAAAAAACTGCATCAAAAAGTCGTACCTAACTACTATTGTTTACGCATAAAGTCGTAACTTAGAAGTTAAGGCTATTTGCGTGGGGTGTAATGAACACTAATGGAGTGGCGCAAAGCGTCGAATGTTGTGATGCGACGATTTGCGTGGAAAAGTTCAAATGATACGACTATTAGCAATCACAAAACTCCATAATTATCCAAAATATTTAAACTTGAGTTTTAGGAAGTTATAGCTTGGATTAATGACTTTGTACCGACTGAAAAATCTCATTATGCATA
The DNA here is from genome assembly GCA_932294345.1 of Pandemis cinnamomeana. Classification (NCBI taxonomy): domain Eukaryota; kingdom Metazoa; phylum Arthropoda; class Insecta; order Lepidoptera; family Tortricidae; genus Pandemis; species Pandemis cinnamomeana. The sequence goes on along the minus strand of OW028710.1, from coordinate 11,643,804 downwards.
AAAAACGGGTTACGACCTTTTGCGTCGGAGGTATCGAAACATTCTTCTACTCATTACTCTAAAACCATACTCGCTAATCATTTTCCCGAACGCCCGTTCAACAAAGAACAATCACGAGGCATAAAATAAATTGTATCCAAGTTTATTCTAGGGAAGCATAAACTGCCGCGTTATAGGCACTAGCCTTTTATATTTATGATTACCTTCTCTGATAGCGATCGTTCTACCTCGGAAGTGGGCACTTAAGCATCGCCATTGATAACGCGTAGACCAGTGAAACGGCTCGTCACGACCCATTTTATAGAACCCAAATGAAACCCCCGGATAAGAGTTTTTCTGACGGGATAAAATTAATTTTGCACCTGCGCGGTGAATTTTTACCGGGATCACGATTGAAATTAAGTGGTTACGGATTTTAAATTGCTGGTGTGTGCTCGACGCTTTATGTTTTAAAATGAGATTTTGACCAGGATTCGTGGCGTTGTAATATTTTATTGATTTGACATATTTCCTACGGTATTGGGGTCGCGATTAACTTTAATGAGTTTCCGATATTTCGAAGCACTTCTATACTATACACATACTTACAAAAATCACATCCTTATCAGTCCGTAGTCAAGACCTAAAGGCCACGTTTAGCAAGATTGTGGGCGTATAGGTGGAAAGGGGAATCAAATAGTGATGGGTGGCTAGCCGCATCGCCTATAACATAATTCCTACGATTTGCGCCCACAAACAAAGCAAACAAAGCAAACAAAGGATCAAAGGACTTCTATACTACAAGTAGACAATTTTAAAGATGTATGTGAGTTTTTGCGGTTGTGTATACGGGGTAATCTATGGATCTACTGAACCGATTTTTAAAATTCTTTTACCGATAAAAAGCCACTGCTTATGGTTGTTATAGAGTATATTTAATTCTGCGCGGGCAAAGTCGTGGGCAACAGGCTAGTGTCTAATATATTTAACTGTGAATTGTTAATTAATTATTGACTATCAAATACCACTCAATTATCGAAATCTGTTAACTGGTATTGAAAGAAAGAAAGAAGACATTTATTCCTTTTTGCAAGACACACAAATATAAGAGAATATACACAATTTAAAATAGAAAATAATCAAGACATAAAAATAGATCATCAGCGTTGTGTGTCTTCGCAAAAGTGAAACGGTCGCTGGCTCAGCATTACGCTGAGGTGTTAAACACCTGCTGCACTTTCAGCCAGAACCGTCTATCCGTGTTGGTATTGTATCAAATGACCTGAATAAAACGAAATTAAAACGTGTTGTTTTTCTTAAATCAGTCAATAAAGGCAGCGTCTCACTGCAATTTTTCCGAAGCGCTTGAAGATAAGTGCTTTTATCGGATACCCTTCAAATGATCTCCACCAGTATGGTGTGTATCGTATTGCAAGGGATAACAGAAGTATGTGGAATACACAATAACAAGATTAAGCGTCTAGACTACTCGTAGCACGTTCGTGTTTCGAGCATCAAATGGCTTTGCTTACATCAGCTAACATGTCTCGGTAGATTTGATAAGGCAAGAGGGTAGAATTGTGGAATTTAGGGGAATTACGTATCCCGAGTAGACAGAGCCTAAGGTAACATGATCTAAGCCACGTTTAGCATGATTGTTGGTATAACACGGTTCCTAAGATTTTCGGCCATTCTTTCGGTGGGCTAATTAAAATGATTATTTTTTTATTCTTGTCACAAGGAGAATTTTAGGGAACTATGCGAGGTCCTATAACAAAGTGGCCGTGGATGCGTAGAAATTGTCTCATAATCCGTTCGTGTTATGTACCTATGGGAATACATGTTTATACAGTTGACGTACGAGTACTTATGCGATGATACATACATACATACATACATAAATCACCTCTTTCTCCCTTGCGGGGCAGACAGAGCCTAAGGTGACAAGACCCAAAGGCCACGCTTAGCATGATTGTGGGCGTATATGTGGAAAGGGGAATCAAAATAGTGATGGGTAGCTAGCCGCATCGCCTACCTATATGATTTCTATGCCCATTCCCTCGATGATTCCCTGAAAGTTTCAAAGAATAAAATGGACATCAATAATAATGGTCCTCACATTGTTCTGTAGTATGTGTTTTGTAAGAGTTGTTTCTGGCGTTTGTGTATCCAGTGTTGGTGTCTGATTACTTGTGCGTGCGTGTTGTCTCTGACTTTATTGATACCGTTAAACGGGGTGAGAAGGGATTACGGGGGGAGAAGGGATAGAACTAACATTTTGTGTTTTCACTTACTACAAAAAATTCTGGCTCAGCTTGCTCTAAAGGTAGTAATTTTAAATTTCTAAATAGGTATCAGTGAAAATTAGAACACATAGAAAAATCCGAAAAGTAAAGCTACCTATGGCCGGGAATCGAACCCGGATTAGAGATGTGTCAATCGCGAGTGAAAGATTCAAATGAACTATATCTTTTCGTTTCGTTCACTCGCTCAGTCGTTCACTGAAGGATAAAGCAACTCACTATATCAGTATATCTTTCGTTCGGATTTCGTACTGAACTGGATGCGGTCAGCCGTTGCATGCATGGTTGCACTTTTCGCACCTACAAATCTATCGTATAAACCTGTCCCTCTTACACTAGCTTACAGTAGACAGGAGCAGATATGAATGTGTGAGTCGCTCTTTTCGTTCATTTGAGCTGGTGTGAGTGGACGATTCCTTTGCTGCGTTCCGTTTCATGTCCTCTTTGAACGACACTTTCAAAACAAAAATAAACATTGATAAAGTATGATGATTATCTGACCATTTTCAGTGAAACTTTATAGTGTATAAACATATCTCCATCATTAGAATCCCATTTCGTATGTGTACTGAATACATCGTACTGATATAATGATATGAAAGAGCAGTTTGAGTCAACAGATCCACTGAGCGAAATGAGTGATAAGATATGAAGGAGCAGTTTGAGTCAATAGATCTACTGAGCGAACTGAACGAAATGAACGAAAAGAGTGATATATATCTTTAAGAGCGAAAGACATGAATCAATCTTTTCACTTCAGTGAGTTGTTTTGCGCATCTCTAACCCGGATCCTCGTCATTCCGTGACGCGTGCTATATACCCCTACACCACCCATAGCAGGTAGTCTCCGAATTCTTCTACCCGTTACTAAATATCACGTGACCTTTGTTACTATGCCAATTTTTGTCGCTAAGCGTCATCTGTTTGAATGATGTGTCTGTACGACACAATTACTAGTATTTTTTTTATTTGTTCCTATCTCTTTCGACCCCGATACGGATTGAGCTGAGATTTGCCTATATTTTAGTGTTTTTTATTTAAACTATGAAATTGAAGACAGGTAATCATTACTAAACTAAAATTCATACAGCTGGAACATTTTTATTATGTATAAAAATCAACTGGCGACATTTTTTTTTGTCGAGGTTTGAACTTCAATTATGTTCCTACTCACCCTGTTCTACAGTACTGTATATTCGACATTCCACATTAACAATTAAGATCATAAAACTTACTGTTCGATTTCTTAAATTCTTGACGCGGCAGAGTAGCCTCACAGGATGACCGACTAGTCCCGTTATGTTTCTCGGAGTGCTTGGATCGAAGTACGGGGCGTCTGCAGACCCTTGCCACTCTTGGAGGAACTCGGCTCTGAAGCGGCGGGAGGAGATGTCCACTGTCGTGCTGTCTGTTGGTGCATCGGTACCTGAGCCAGCTGTTGAGCAAGTAAACATCTGTAAATGTACACTACATTACAATAGACCCCTCAGAAACATAGGAATAAAATGTAATTAGTCCCCTTTTTAACTGTTCTATGTTCTTAGTGTGAGCTACACAAAGTTACCATAGCAATAACTTTCTTCTTTTTATAAAAAAAATATTAGCTGTGCTCATTGGACAATTTTGCCAGTGTCAAAGTAAAAGACCGCTCCCCCCCTGTTGGGCTCTTAGCCAACGGTCAATGATATCCCTCAGAATCTGCCATGAGATCATTAACTGATGCCCAGGGTGTACCGGACCAAGCACTCTCCCCCCCGGACGGATCTAAAACGAACCGGAGCTCTTGATTACACGTTTCACACCTTGATTTGGACGTATATTTGACAGAAAATCTGCGGAATTTAATATCTAATATTATTGTACAAGTAACGTCGTGCAGCTTACAATAAATGTATCATTAAGTAGTGTATAATGTGCGAGCATAATAATATAATAAATGAAGAAGAAAAAGTTTTGATTACACAGTAAAATAAAACAGTTCATACTAAAAGCAATAGAAATGTTAATGATATTTACTGTGATAACAATAATTGTTCGAGAATTGCATTTGAAATGAGCTATAAAATGATAAAATAACTGCTTCAAAATAACGACATTCTCATAGCAACGATAACAGCTTACGAATCATAAAGCACACTAAGTTGCAGTCAGACATCGCTCTACGTTTTAAAAATGCAAAGCGGCATAATGACTTAGAACTAAAACCGCCGTCTCTTTTAAAAATTAATGGCTCCCTTTGAATGTGGTCTTTGAGGAGACAAAAGATACGCGAGCTACTTCTCCAGGCTACATCACATCTTATGATACAGCCTGTTTCACCCCACTCATTCAGAGCCAGCCGACCGCGCAGGAACAAATATATACATAACAAGAGCGACACAAAGAATCCAGTATTTATGATTTACGAGAGCGAACGTCATTCCGTTGAGGCGAATTGTTAACGTACTTTTATTTGGCAACGGAGCAAGAAAGAACGCCTTTATTGCCCGGGTTAACAGTTAATAATGTACTTTTACGTTTAGGATTTTCTTTTCATGTTACAAATATTTGGCCTTTTGATGTTTTGCGCTGCCAGTTGGGTAAGTTCGATTGGTTATGCAATCGTACGGTATGATACCTCAATCAAAAGCTATGGCGTATCGATCAAGTAAGTAAACTGAACGTCTTCATCATCATATCTGCAGGTTGCTTTTTACCGCATGGACATGGGTCGTCCCCAAGAATCTCTACGTCAATCGCCACCAGTTTACCAGACGGCCGGAGGCCTTTTAATGTTTAGACGTCGAGTTTTCAGTTTGATTCATCGTTTAAGATGCTCTGTACTTGTTCAGAGATGAACATTGACCAGCGCGCTGACACAACCTAACGCACGACCCAGTTGCAGCTCACGCCAATCTGCTGAACGGCGACCTACTCTACTCGCACGACGGCAGAAATATCTGCTATAGTAGCTAATTACACGCATAGTACACTACAATGTTTAGTTCTATGTGTGTATCAATGTAATTAGTATAAATAAGATAATTTATTAAGAATAAATGAGATGTCAACTGACCGTTGATGTTTCACTTCTACCTCCTCACCTTACATGACTTGCCAGGGCTACTCTCTGGAAGCTACTCCCTCCCACTCTGATACCTCTCACTGTGGCCAAGACACCCTTAGCCATCTCTGATCAGTCCCATGAGTCTGTGGGCTGGCAGTGAGAAAACCGTTACCTCACAAACCCGCTGTCCTTCCAACCATCCGTCTGTTGCCCGTAGGTCTCATGGCACAGACTTCCTCTCACTTCATGTACAGGTGTCCTCCACACCTGAGCTAGGTTAGGGATGTAGGGATAGGAATTACAGGATAGTTTCATTTCCTCATCTCTATCCATTTAAGTGCAGTTCGCCGGTGTTTCACTCTAACCTGGAGTTTACATTACATTAGTCGGTGAACTGTACAGTACTTTTAATGAAACGTAAGCGATTGTCATTTGTTTATTTAACTGAACATTGATCCCTTTGGTGTTTGCCATTTTGATTGAAGGTTTCATAAGTGGTTGCTATATGAAATTACAGTACGTTCTCTCTTTACAAAATGCTAAGCGAGAAATTCAAATTAGCTCCAATTATGGGCTGGTTAAGTGAATTATTTCATTAGGCTGGAACGCGATCTAGTCGTTATGTTTACAGACTAATTGTATGAAGCGTTTGGAACACATTATTTCCACCTACAATCAAATTCAAAATTAGCACGCAAAAGTCAAGTTAACTAGGCATAAATAAAAAAACGTTAAGTTTCCAAATGTAACTTTGACTCCCGTGTGCTTGCCTTAAGTTTTTTCCGAAAAATATGTAAAAATATTATTTTGTCCTATAATGCTCAGACCTCACTTTCAAAGAAATTTTGTCCGTTTAATCACTTTCCAACACCTGTCTCTCTCTCTCTCTCTCTCTCTCTCTCTCTCTCTATTTCTATCTCTCTTAAAGGGATTAAAAGTTCTGAGCGCTTGGTGAAAGTTTGTGTCGCAACAATCTTCTTAAATGCATTTACGTTAAAGTATCAAAACACTGTGGCATTAGTTTGATGCTGTTATCTGCCGCTAGTAGCCCTGTAATTTTTTCTCTGCTAATTAAAACGTAGTAGCCTATTGGCCTCTGAGCTTTCCGGAATTTATGTGCACTTGAGATTTACCACGACATTTTCGGTGAAGAAACATTGTGAAATAACCTGCATACATCTGCGACTCAATTCAATGGACCTATAGCCCAAGCCCTCTCATTCTGAGAGGAGTTCTGTGCCCAGCAGTCGGACGTATATAGGCTAGAGATGATGATGAATTGAAACGTTTAAGAGAACGCATTTGAGACATTTCTTGGTTCAAAAACTTACTCTAGAGGTTCTTTATAATATAAACCTACGTATTAACGCGTCATGTTTGAAAACACCTAGAAAAGTCTACATTCCCCAAATATTAATTTCGTGTGTCAAATTGTAGCATCTAAATACCTAATCTAGGTTCCATGCAAAAAAAATACGAGTTCTAATGAAGTCGGTTAAAAGTAAGATTTCCCTGAAATTGAATTAGGTTATGCTACGATTAAACCAAAGCCAGAAATAAAAATATTCTGATTCAAATTATGCTAACGACTTTCAATCTGCACTTTGCATTTATGAATGTCATAAAATCTACAATTGCTAGTTGATACAGACGAATTCTAGTTTATAGTTTTAGCTTAGACTGGATTAATATTTTGAGACATCGTAGGTAGTAGATATTTTGAGACGTCTATCGTATCTGTGGTCCACGTGCGACTTCCAGAAATGCGACAGCTCCACATGCAGCTTGACCAGCTAAAATCACTTTTAGAATGGTTTCGACGTCAGACTTTCAAGCGGCCGATGTTTTGATATATTTAGCTGCTCTTCTTAAGAAAACTGCATCGTGGACTGTGTTTTTAACTGTCTAATAAATTATTGTTCGTAGCTAACACTTTCGCTGTCGGCTGTCACACCCGAAACTTTTCCAGAGGACACAAATAAGTGCGTTCAAATGCTTGCTAACTCAAGGCCGCGGCGGGTGAAAGCCATGCAACATCTAAGCGTTCCCGGCAATGAATGTAGAAAACCTCAAAGAAATAATAATATACTCGTAGACCGTGTAAATTCGCTTGTCGTCATGCTAAAAGATAAAACAAAAGACGAAATACTATCGCGGACAATAAACAAATACATGCCAATGCATAAAATTATACATGCTCTCATGTGAGGCACCATAGAAAGCGGTATAAACCCAAAAACAAAAGACAAACGACTCTGATAGTATCACTCTCGAGCCCGTAGACCCATTACATAGCAACGGTTCAACACGTACCGATAACATTCATAATTCATGATTATTCAGGGTAATGCCAACGTCACACATACGTACCGATGAGGAAGAGGAAGCCATGTAGAAGAGATAGCAATAAAACGGATTTCGCTCCAGTGTAGCCCATTCCGGTGGTGCTCTGAAAAATGGTACTGCTTTAATATGGGAATTTGTTAACGGTTAATGGTTTTAAATTTGAATACGGATTTTGCTAAGTGGTATTATTGCTAAGCGTCTCGAATCGTGTATGGGTATTTTAAATTTCGACCCTTGTTCAATTTATTAAAAAACAAGCGATTTAGGTGTAAAGGTCGAAGAAGTTTCAATAATGCATTAAATATTGTAAAGACTTACAACTTTCTATTTGAAGTCACATTGAAATTAATCAAAATATCACCGATATAAAGAAGAAAATATTTCGCAACTATAAACGATTTTAGTATAAAAATGCGAAAAAAGATTTCCTAAGTAGTAAGAAAAATACTTTCAATACAATACAAAATATTGACATCGACAAAATGACGAGGGAATGCATGGTATTTTAAAAAATAATGTTTTTAAAATGTTCGTTGACATGAACGGTACTGGAATTTTATTATACTTATGTAAGCTGTTTGTAGCGACACCATTTCAGGCTCAAATAGAAAGTTGTTAGGCTATATCAACTTCTAAATATTGTTATGTATTTGATCGAACATAAAAGTCGGCACCTACCCCTTGTAGTAATATTACAGACATCAAAAGCGTCTAGGGATCTATCAAAAATGATTCTCTTTACGCGATTGTTTCTCAGACACACATAGTAAGTATTTATCGACGATACACAAAGCACACGTAGCCAACGACTAACCCCTTATTCATAAACGCTCTATAGGCTTCTGCTAACTAAGCATTCGTTTGTCCTCATTTGTGAAAGGTAAATGTCAAAGTGACAGATAAGGACAAATGATTGCAAAGTTAGCAGAAGCCTACAGAGCGTTTATGAATAAGGGGGTAAATATTCTCACTTAATTTAGTTTTTACTTAATCTTTTAATGATTATTATAAAACGAACCACGTCTAATCAGTTTCGTGTAGGTACATGTATATTTATTACCACTATTTGCACCACGAGGTATACAAATAGCTAATATGAGTATTACAAATTACCACATATTCCACTATTACGTATAAACCCTAAAGTAACCAGGCTGAAAGGCCTAATATTCAACTAACTATATTTTAATGGCTTATGTATTTAAGAGGACCCAATTGCAAACTTAATTCTAACACCTGTTATAAAGCTAAAGTAACTAAAGAAGTTAGGAGAAAACAAACCGAACGAAGCAGAAACTCATTTTAAATTCAAGTTGTAAGGTTAGGGCCGAGCACTTCCTGCATTGAAAAATTTGCTCAATCGAACGCGAACCCTATTGAAATTCAGCGCCGATAAAGAACTTCAAATGAAGCAATCATCTCAAACTAATCCGGCGCTATTTTCTCAGGGCCCATGGAGTAATAAACTACAAACGTATTTTATTAGAAGTGTAAACAGAAAGGGACAGACCATAGAGTGGAATTCCAATTTGGGAAATGAAAGTTAATTTGATTTGTTCCTGGTGCGCACGCAAGGACGCTTTTGACGATTGCTTTGGTATGACCAGGACAATATCCAGGATTAAATATAAATTGGTCGTAATATGATAATAAGCGGTTTCTCAAACATTGTCGTAAATGTCATCATAGTACTGTACACGAAGGGCCTTGTTGACGGCCGAATTATATTATAGTTTTTATAGTTTTCGATTTGTTTTTAACATTTAAAAAAGTCAAAGAGACTATGGAATAATGAACAACAATGTCATACAGCCAAGTCAATGGCCGAGGAGTGCGCGTTTTGTTCGAGTCTAACGTTTTTATCAATGTCTCAAATAGCTTACGGCGACAGATAACATTAAAGAAGCTTAAGAAAAAAGGCGGGAACGTAAAAACCAACTAAGTTCCGAGGAAGTTTAGTGCAAAATTTATTTTCATTTCCTCTCAATGTTTGAGAAAAACATTATACATATCTGCCTCAGCTGGAAGAGCAATTGCTGGGTTCGTAACTTTAAAAATACCCACCTGCGGTTCGTATTTTTAAACAAGTTACTCATCCACCAATTGGCTACTTCCCAGGCCTCGGCATTCATCTACTATTTCTGTTACGTTTTCTTCATTAACTGCCGTTTATGGTTCTGACAAAACGCTTCTGTCTATTAGTTTACCTATGCTTAATATTCACACAAAATTGTGTGTTAGAATTTAAGAATTATCTATTTTTCAAAGTTCAAAGTTATAATAGTAGCAGTTGTAACGTTGGACTCAAATGGATTGTTAGCGTTAAAAATACCTTCAGTTCACAAATCACGACCGAAGTAAGCATTGCAACTTGGTATTTTATGATTTCATGCTTATGCAATTAGTATTCGATTTTCGTTTTCAGTTTTCAAATAACGGCATACAATTCTCCGGAATTGCTGGATTTGGCATTTCATGTGTACGATGTTTTATTCTTGAGCGGTTCCATTTGAAAACATAGGGAGCGGTTTTAGTGAGCGAATTTAAATATTATTCCATCGTAACATTGCATATCGATTTTTGATGTATTTAGGCTTGTTTTCTTTCATCGTGAAACACAAAACGACAACGACACAATAAATCATATTTAGGCTTGGAAAGTGTCTTAATAAAAGTATAAATTGAATTTTAGAAAAGTAAGTATGGTATTTTTTGATGATCATATTTTTAAGTAGTTGCCAGATATAAAGCTCAGTGCTTGTATTGGTTACCTGTATAGGGAGGGTATGGTGGTAAATCTCCTCTTGAGTTGAATTTGGAGCAATTTTGGTCATATGACTTCCTTTACCGTGAACAAAAACTAAAAATATTTTAGCCTGATAAAAATATCAAAATGAAATCAGTTACAGACAACAAGAGGAATAACTAGAATAACAAGCCGCAGCGTTTCCGCCCAGAACTCTTAACGTTGTACATTACGAAAGCTATGTATGTGTAGTTAGGTAGAGCTGTGATAAAAAGACATTCCTTTATGTGGGCTGTAAACAAAATTGCTCCGTAATGCCCGTGTCACGAACGTTACGACATGCACGGGAGTAGGTACTGAAATAGTAGGATTAGAAGAATTGTTTAGGAATGAATGTGGAAGACTTTTTATTCTTTGGCGCATTTTACTAGCTCCCGTTTTCTGTTTCTATCTTATTTATTACCCCTTTATGGGCTGTTGCTGTTTTAAATATAAATTCCCCAAAGGATTGTGTTAAAGTGTTCTTTGGGTTCTATCTAAAATTTGCATCTACCATTTGCTATTAACTTGGCTACTCTAGCTACGTTCTCAGTAACATTGTTTCTCAATCCGCTATTGAGGTACGGTAGTGCAATAAAATTACTTTGTAATATAGTTTCGCAATGTCATAAAAGATCAAGAAGCATCGACTGTTTTTAATGAAACTCGAAGCCAATAATACGTCACGGTCAAGTTCTTTACAGTGTCGCAAAATTCCAATGAACGCAAGTAATTGGGCATCTACATTTCAATTGCCTAAACGTACTTCATTCCAATTACGAATAACAATCCATTACAATTAAATAAGCGACTTACGTGAAGTGTCTAGAGAAAAATACTATTCAATTCAATTAATCGAGTAACTCGAGCATTACTACTCCAAAGCTACAATTAGAGGTTGCTGTGGAACTCCGCAAAGTAACGATTGATTCAATCAAACGTATCATTTTTTGATTAAATAGTGGAGATTTTTAAGAACTAGAACCACCTCTTAATTTAAGAGTCTTAAACGTTAGTGGATGGCAACAGCTGTTTTAAGTAGAAAATGTTGTGCGGACAAAGTGACAACTGGTAAGAGAGATACAAGTGAGCACATATCTTCTGCACAGGCACACTGTCTGGAAGATGTGATTACAGACAAAATGGTGAAATAGAGATGACAAGGTTTATTTTAAGCGTTTATTTCTTAAAAAAATTAAGATCTGTACAAGCGAATAAAAGATTCACTACTTCGAGATCCATGAGGATTAGGACAGATGTCCGAACTGTACATAAATACACTGTATGTTTAACGGTCTCGATTTCATGTCCGTAGTTAACCTGAGACGTGGGCGATTCATCTTCATTACTAGATCTAAGTAATTACTGTTTCCTGCGGAGAAAATTATACGGGTCCGTATTGGAGGTTACATTACGTTTGTTTTTTATTTCATTAACAAAATGGACAGCTGATAAAGACGAACCGAAGCTTATAGGGCAAGTTTTACTTTTAGTTCCGTTGATTGGAAGTTTCTTTTTATGTTCGGGTTCTAATACATTATCCTATAAGGTTATACCGGAATTGATGTTAATAAACACTGATAAGCCTTGTCGATGTGAGTAAGACATGTCGTTTTCATCATCATCATTATATCAGCCAGTCCACAGTTGGACATAGGCTTCCCCCATACATGTATGTTGCTTTGTCTTTTCGATTTTAGTCACAATGTTTTCATCAAGATAGGATGTCACCTCATGTGTTAAGGCAGAGGTCAATTAGATTTTCATCTAACACTCAGAGGTTTTACCTACTGCTCAAAAGTGAAAAATCATCAATATAATTTGTAGATACGATTTTGTTTTTATATTAAATTGTTTAATTTTTTTGTTAACCTTACTCTAAATATTCTATATGTAGAGGTATAAAAATGAATCCCTATTTCCCTTGGTCTCAGCATCACGAGTGAACGGCTAGGCCGATTTCGCTAATCTTTTTTTTTTGTTCATTTTTTGTGAGGAGTTTGTTTTAAAACAATTTTTTTAAAAAGAAGTAAATATCTGGGACGGGGGCGAAGCTCCGGGTAACAGCCAGTCATAAAATAAAATTGCCAAATAAATCTGAATCACAAGTTTAATTCGAACTGAATTAATTAAAGTCATACCTCATGCATTTCAAGTGATATTTGTTCTGACTTCATTAAAATGCTTGCTAACTTTAGTCGTAAAACTGAGTTACCACGTTTATGGCATGTCTTACGGAAACTACCTATCGAGGTAATTAACCGAACAACTCGGGTTACGGTAATAGTGAATTTAACTTGACTAGTACTAACAATTACACAGAATAACTATGCGCGATAAAAACCTTACATTAATTACCTGTAGAAGAATACTTTTTCATTACAGTGGAGCGAAAGTAAATGCCTATTATTATTTCCTTTACTTTTGAATGAAAGTCCATCGATCAAGGTTCAAGAACTATTTACTTGAAAAATAATCAAACAATTCATTTGCTTTATGCTAAAGTAATATTAAAGTACAATTGGATGAAATGCAATGTCATAACTATTCCTTTCACGTGTTATATATAGTAGAGACTATGCCCGATATAATTGTCATGTTAAACAAACTCATACGTATTTAAAGTATGTTTAAACAAAATACTAACCCCCTTAAACGCGTTGTAGACTTCTGCTAACTTAGCAATCGTTTGTCCTTATCTGTGACAGTTAAATGTAAAAGTGACAGGTAAGGACACACGATTGCTAAGTAAGCAGAAGCCTTCAGAGCGTTTACGAATAAGGGGGTAAGTGACTACGTAAATTTAAACTACTACCCAAAGATATGTTTTGGACAGGCAACATTTTCAATACTTCAAAATCACTTTGAAACTGGCAAATAGTTTTAAATAAACTTGGATTCGAAGCTCCGTAAAGTTAAAGCTCTCTTGCAGAGAAGGTGGTTGACTTCACAAAGACTGAATAAAGTGAACCTTCAGTTGGAAGTCTCAATATTCGTATGGAGATTATTCTTACCGCAATCTATCAGTATTTTTGGACCGCAGGAGGGAAATGAGCACGTGGAAACAAGACAATCGCTAAATAACAAGCGCATAAAAAAAAAAAAAAATATTCAATGTCATGCCAAAAATTACGTTTACATCATTTTGGAAAAAAGTTGATACTCTCCAAACTACTGGACCTATTTCTACCAAACATGGCTAAGAACCAACGCAAAGTAACTGGCTTTTGAATGAAAAAACCATTCAAATCGGTCAGATACAAACATACACACACACACACACACACACACACACCCACGCACGCACGCACGCACGCATTGACATCAAACTTATAACATCCCATTTTTTCCGTTGGGGGTTAAAAAGGGCCGTAGACTTTAATACTTATCTAAGACAGGGATGAATGTGAATAATCAAGTCAATGGTAAAATAATTTAGATATTACAGAATAAAATACACGCTATCGTCGACGACGAAGTTGCGAGAAACAGCTAGAGGACTTAATAAACAACAGTGAAAACAATTTTTGAATATACGAAGTGAAACAATATAAGATGATTATGACGAAACGAACACTGTAATAACCTCGAACGATTCTAATAAAAACCTGATAGGTCAAGTCTGGATACTATTCGTTGTCAGAGTAAAGCCAATGAAATTCCAATAGCCCAGAACCGGTCATAAACACTGGAATCCAAAACAAACACTAATCAAAAGCAAACGAATTAGAGCTTGTTTTGCTTAAACGATTGGTTTACGGTTACGGGATGCGCTCTGGATGATAATGACTGAAACTGAATAACTGAAATTGTCTTGAAAGGATAATTGTTTGACAGTGAAAAGAGACAAGTGTGGCGCGGTAGTTGAACTCGTACGCCAAAGTCAAAGCAAAACAAAGCAAACATATCAAAAAAATGATAGGAGTTAGTCGCTATTTTTTATTTTTGACATTTTATTCTAAGACTTTTTGAACTTGATTGTTATGTGGACCTTCAAAACGAGTATCTACGCCTAGTTTCTGGATGATGGTCTAGCTAGGCTTAACTATATTATAAGGGTTCTGTTCAATATTGGACTACTATACTTTCCTTTATGTGTTTCTTACCCTTCCTCTCTCCCTTCCTTACAAAACGAATTGCTATATTCATTTGTTGGAGCTGCAGCCTTTCTGCTGGTATATTTACCTCACAATTTGCTTCTTTTTTAATGGCTTTAGCTTCAGATTCAACAACAAATGCAACTTTATCGCTCGGAGCATGAAGTTTCATTTCAACTAATTCAGCATGCAGTGTTTATGACCGAACTTTTTCTCCGCAAGTGTTTTTATGGCGGCAAGGGTAATTGGTTGTGACACACACTCGTGCCCTCAGGTGCTTGTTCTTTGTGCTTTTATATCTTTGCCTTTATTACTGCTTGCGTTTATGTACCGGCAGACCCGCTAACTTTGTCCGTGGGGTTCAACTTTTGTCCCTAGCGTTTAATATTTATGCAGATTTTAAAACAAGCTCTGAGAATCGAGGAACAGTAACTGCTGAGAGATGAACTGATTATTTGCTTAAGCCATCAGCGACTTTTGTCTGATCACCAAGTTAGTGAATACTGATGGATAGCAAACTTCAAATTGAGCAGGCTCTTATCCGATAACGAAAGTGTTCCCTATAATTATTGCAAGGTTACTGTAAGATTATGTCGAAGAAAGAAGTAAATTTTTGTTAACTTTATTGGATATAAAAAAATTACCAGAAGAGCCACGTGAAAGACAATTAAATTGACGGAACAGGATTCCATTTCCACATTACTTTGGTTGTAATAATAGAAAAAAAAATTAAAAAAGCGATTTAATAGATGTAAATCTGATGTTGACCTTTCTTTCACTTTGAAGGATCTGTAGCAGAAATTTAAATACTTAGAAAGAGATTACATTTATTAATTTAATCGTACCGCTATAACCAAATCCTTTTGTGAATTGATATCCTTCAATAAAACTGAATAAAATTGTGATATTTCAGACTACAATCTGTTAACAAATGCTAAGCTAAATGTTAAATAAGATTGAGGCGAATAATAAATCAAATAGGCTAAGAGGAACTGCTAAAATGACAATCTTGATAATAATTAAATCATCGCGTCGGCACGTTTTGCTGTCGGATTTCTGACATTCCTAAAATTGCTAGATTAGAAATTAGGGTCAAAATTACGAGACTTGCATTTTTTTTCAATTTATTATTTGTTTTGTTATAATAATATACTTTTTATTGCATTAAGTCTTAATGGATAATCCTCTCTCTAATGTTTTCTGTACGCACTTTCATGTGGAATAACTTGTAAATATTCAACATGTGTGTACAATTGAGTGGTTAAATCTATAATTTGATTTTTCGATTTTATTTACATACATACATATATCACGTCCTTATCCCTTATGGGGTAGACAGAGCCTAAGGTAACAAAACCTTAAGGCCACGTTTAGCACGATTAATGATTATTTATTATTAATAGCAATATACGAAAGAAAATCATTTATTAACACAGATTCGACCCAAATTACAAGACGTTAACATGCTACTAGTACAAATAATATTAAGTTTATATTTTTAATTAACAATTTATTGAGGATGGGTGTTACCCAAACTTTAAATTTAATTTATTGTTATTGGTCTTAAATGGTCTTTCGAATTTAAACTTGACTTGAGATGCTTAGAAATAATTTTCAAATTTAACGATACCCAACTTTGCACAAGTTTTCAAATTCAATTAATATCGTTTTTACAATAATGGCACCTGGAGGACGCCATAATGAAATTTGATTCGTGTCGTATATTTAGAAGCACTTTCAAAGTTAAAACAAAATGCCCTCGGTTTCTAAAGGATGACAAAAGATCAAACAAACATGCATGAACATTACATTGGCTTTTAAAAACCTTCATTAAATTTACATCGCAAAATCGAGAAATAATATTATCATAATGTCGATCAGTAAATCGTGAATCTTTATCAAATCTATATCCTGAGTCCAACTGAACAGTTTGGACATGAATATCCGTTTTTAACATAATACCAAAATTATGTAAACCACAACCATGAAAAAGTTCAAAGACTTTATGTAACATTATACTAAGTTTTTAAGGCGTGCTTAATTTATACATCAAAAAAGTTCCAACCTTATTTAAAGGAATACAAAAACATGGGCATGCTGTTAAAATATTCCAAAGATTTTCCGTTCAAAGCAGATTCGGTCCGGTTTTACGCGAAACTTTGTTTCTGTCTCCAAAATTGCCCTTTTTGTGTTTGGTAAAATGGCTGTAGGCGAAATTTTGTGCATCACTGCGCATCAACAATAAATGTAATTCAGTAACGCTTTAATATTAAAAGGGTGTCCGACCCGTAGAATGGGGACTATCATTTATTTGCTCACCAGTTGGCGCCACTGTTGACTAAGGTCCAGAGGTATAGCTGTAAAAGGCCACATTATAAGATCGGCGCCAAAACAAAGTTTAAAATCTTGAATCTCATTAAGTTTCTTAATTACAAATAACGCGCCTCTTTTTTTATTTCGCTTTCAAAGCGATTACATTCATAGCCAAATAGTCCAATTTGCGATAATTTCACGAAGGAGATCATTTTTCAATAGGTAAATGAATGAAAAGCAGTGAAAGGTGAATGTTATTGGACCTTACGCGACACTAGCACCTCTAGTGGCAAATTCACACATAGCCTCAATTATGGAACCACGGAAGAATAAGGGGTGTCCCTCACAACGTTACAATCGAAACCTAATACAGTGTGGCTGTGATTTGCAGGACATCTTTTCTAACCTGCTCGTTTGTAGTAAAGTATCGGAAGATTGCTCCATTAGGACTGGATGTAACAATCGAGTTCACTGCTTTATTGGGAACAGTGGCTCTGTCCACCTGCTCAATCTCGGCTGAACGTCTTATCTGACGTTTCTACCGATGCAAAATGAACCTTGGCATGCGATTTGGAAGGTGTTTTATTCTCGCGTTGGTGGTTAAGTCGTTCGGGTTCCAGGGTGACCTTTTATTCAATTTACACCAGCCACAATGATACAAGGATGACCGCTCGTTGAATCGGACCATTCTGTTGACGATGTAACATGAGGTATGCCAGCCACAATGGGTATGAATGAGACAAAAAATGTCGGATTTAACGACTTCAAACAGAGAAATTTAGAGTTAATGAACTTCTGCTTTTGATTCATTTATGTAGTAGCTGGCGCTTGCGACTTCATTCAAATCGATAACTATGTCATCATCATCATCTTCAGCTTTATAAGTATTATTGCTGGGCACAGGCGTCCTCTTAGAATGAGAGGTCTTGAACTATAAATAGATTCCACGCGGGCCCAGTGCGGATTAGTAACTTTACACACAGCATTGACTTGCTTCGAAGATGTGTGCAGGTTTCCTTACTAAGTTTCCCTTCTCCGAAAAGCTCATGGTAAATTTCAAATGTAATATCGCACAAAAATTCTAAAAAACTCAGAGGTGGATTGGACTTATTTTACCTACTTTATTAATTCAGAAGTGACTAAAGCCAAAGAAGACTTAGGTATTTGATATTAATTTCAAACCATTTCTAAGAAGATAGTCTTCATATATACAACACTAACACACACAAAAGGAAAGTAAGTAAGTAAATGCTTTATTGCACAAGTATAAAGAAACAGACAACAAAAAAACATTAAAATATAATGCAGAAAGGTTAGAGACTGAAAACCAGCATGCCTGCTGAGTCTCCTGTCCCATTTACCTAATACTTGTATGTGCCCAATGCTTTAATAATGTTTTTTTTTTTGTATTGGTAAATAAAGGCAAACTTATTCCTCGAAGGGATCTCTACCAGTTAACCTTTGAAACGTAACCGGACAACGTACCTACCTAATGATCTTATTAATATATTTTTCTTATTAAGGAACGGAATCCTAAAACGTGTTTATGAAATAGTATTCCCCGCATAAATTTATATAAGTACGTCATGCAATGAGTCAGTGAAAGCTGAAACGGTATTTCTAGGTAAAATATTTTTGTGGAACTCGAACTTCTAAGGAAGAAAATAAGGTTGAATAATAATTCTAATGTAAAAGTTATTTCGAACAATTTCTTGAGGAGCTAACCTTGTTGCTTACTAATGATGCTGTATCATGAATTATTTATATTGTAGACAGATTCAACCGAGAATTTAAGTAATTATCTGCCAATATAATAATTTATTTTATCAATTGAAATATCAAAACTAGTTTCAACCGATTTTCAAAAACTACTAGTTTTACTAGTACTACTAGTTAGTTTTATACTACTAGTTTTGTTATTTGCAGGATGCTAACTCACTTGCCTAATCCTGTTTCTTTTATGTTAGTTAGTTTTACTTGTAGTGTAAGTCCCTAAACATGATAAATGCTGTCGCATGCCTGTTATTGGTGCATGAACATGGATTGTAACCTGTAATTTTGTTAATACTAATGTTTTGTTTATGTACTGTTGGCATAATCTAAATAAATAAGAAGATTCTGTAATTATATTGTAATTTTATTAAAATTGGTTCAGTTTCGGTTAACGAGGTTCAATAAAATCGAGGTACTCTTCGCATGTTCTAGATTCCAGATGGCTTAGCCTCTAGAGATCATTCCAGAAACTTCAACTCTCCTGAGCTTAGTTGACAAAGGATTGACTTATTTGAGATCTAGACTATCCCTATTTATATTATAAATCCGAAAGTAGCTCTGTCTATCTGTTACGTTTTCATGCTTAAACCGCTGGTCCTATTTAGTTGAAATTTGGTATACACATAGTTTTGAGTCCCGGGGAAGGATATAGGATAGTTTTAATCCCGGAAAATTGCATAGTTTATGGTAGCGATTCTGGGTGGACGGAGTCGCGGGCGATAACTAGCATCGGTACTCTTATACAGGTTGTTGAAAAAAACTGAAGAACTGCGGGTATAACAACACACATGATAAATTTTGGTTGCATACTTATTCAATTTTATAGTAAATTTCATTCAAATATATCTCGTTTGCTTCCACTGTTCTGTTTTCAGTAATCTCTCGCTACATTTCACACAAAACTTCGGTCATTTCGTATTTACATTACAATTGGAACGAAACCGTTCATAGTTCAATAAATCAATTCCTAGCCAATCAGAGCTCTGTGTAAACATCTGACCTATCAAAGGACAGTATTGTCGTTTTAGGAAATGTTAAATTACTATGCTAATTGGGGATTGGTTGATTTGCATAAACATTGCTTCTGGAAATGGATTAAACGTGTTAACAAATCATTTATAATCCAAGATTACAATATTATGAAAACTTAAATTCTGAACTTGAACTTAGTGACTTACTTGAAATCTTAGTCTCTGGATTGCGTCCAAAAATTATGAAATTTCAACATCATAAAATAATAATTTACGTAACATACTTTAGATATACGATTATTTATTAAAATCCAGACAAAGAATGAGTTGGTGAACTCAAATCGAAGCTAGTACCTTAGTTTTAAGTCTGAATCTATTACCATATTTGTTATTGTTTGAGAGCGCGTTTAACAGTGGATGTTGTTTTTTTTTTCAAAATTGCGAAACGCAATCATCAGATGCAGGCCTCCTCTCAGAATGAGAGTGCTTAGGCTGTAGTTTCTACGTAGACCCAGAGCGAAACTTTGCACATACATGATTGAACGAACAATTTTGTGTGGAGCAAAGTACCCGCAAAATATTTGTTAATTTCGGATCCGTCCGGGGGGAAGAGCAGTGCTTGGTCCAGTGCACCCTGGGCATCGGCTAACTATTTCCTGGCAGTTTCTGAGGGACATCATTGACCGTTGGCTCAGAGGCCGACGGGGGGGGGGGGGGGGGGGAGGGGGTCTTTGACCATTACCGTACAACGTTGCCGACATTTTGTCACAAGATTTTTTTAGTTATATTTTTGTTACTTTGCCATTGGCGAAGTTATCGTTGCTATAATGACTTGATACGCCACAAATAAGAAAAAGCAGAAGAAGAGAAAAATTGTTAATTTATGACTCATTAATGGTTATGAGTTTAATGCGCCATTCATCAAATTATGAACAAAAATACCTACTCAGAAAAAGCGTTCGTCTAGTTTTAGTTTTGTTTTAGTTTTCCAATTGTGTGAAAATGTATACTCCGATGTTGTTTACTCAATTTGGACCGGAGCCATAAGACCAAGTTGTGAGTGCTTAGTACAGAAAATAAATTAAGTTTCTAAGTAACTAGCTCAGGTTTGGATTGTGAATATAGCTGTACAAATATTTCGATGTTAAAATAATAACAATTCTTGTCGTGACCTCAAAAAGAGTGGCTTTAATTAACTAGCCAGAGAATGTATGACCATGTATGGGTCAAATCTTGAATGTATGTATGTATAACTCTTTATTGTACATGAAACACAAGAAAAAGATGAATACAGGACAACATACATGCACAAAGTACAAGACCAAGTCAAATGGGTCTAGTTTGACCCATTTCTAGTGGGTTTGACTTGATATTATATTTGGTACATAATATGCAAGGTGGGTGACGATGCAAGTTTAGTCATCAATATGACACATACATACATACACAAATCCCGTCTTTATCAGTCAGCGCCTAAGGTACATTTAGCATGATTGTGGGCGTATAAGTGGAAAGGGGACTCAAAATAGTGATGGGTTGCTAGCCGCGTTGCCTACAACATGATTCCTAAGATTTTCACCCATTCCCTCGATGGGCTTTTACCATCCGCGCGGGTAGAAAAGCAACTGGTACATTCTACGTTTTTTCTTTGCTCCCAGACTAGCATGGGAGAACAAAATGACATTGTAATAAAAATGAAAAAAATCCCTTTTTCTGTTATGACCTGCATTTTATTGTTCTCTTGAATAAATATAATTATGTATTTGAAAAGGATATCGATGGAAGATACCTACAATCAGATTTTAAAGTTTAAATTTAGATTATTGAAAGACGAATATGGAACAACGGATCCGTAATTTTTATCATGTCTTTAGTCAGTTTTTTTAATTTGATATATACCGCCTAATTCCTATTCCTGCTAGAGTAATCATTGGGGGCTGAGGAAGGGGGAAGAAAAGGGGTGGGTGGTGATGTAAGGTGTTTCAATTAGTCAAATTTCATCCATTCTCTTTGGGCGTGAATACAGTTCTAATTAAGACTAACATTGATCGCACTCACATTAAATTAGATTAAAACTAGACAGGTATGTAATTTGCTAATCCTAGACGTACTTTTAACCTGACTCAAAGATTAACCTTTAGTAACATTTTTTACTTAAATCTTATTTCACAACATTTTATTTTACCTTACAATGTCCTGGTTATGTAAAATAGTTATGTACGAGGAACAAGCGCATGCGTTTAGTTTCTAGTGTCTTCTTCTTCTTCTTCTTATTTGTGGCGTTTCAAGTCGTTATAGCGACGACAACTTCGCCAATGCCAAAGTAACAAAAATATGATTAAAAAATCTTGTGACAAAATGTCGGCAACGTTGTACGGTAATGGTCAAAGACCCTCCTCCCCCCCTGTCGGGCTCTTAGCCAACGGTCAATGATATCCCTTAGAAACTGCCAGGAAATCATTAGCCGAAGCCCAGGGTGCACCGGATCAAGCACTGCTCTTCCCGGACGGATCCAAAAAGGAACCGCAGCTCTTGACCACATGTGGAGGTAACCCGACTCGCACCCCGTTTCTAGTACCGCAAATGAAGAGGCATGAATCATTACATACATAGACTGTTAAACATATCCGTGGCATCCCTCCCTAACTAAGCATTGCGCAATCGGGTAAAAATAAGCAGCCTCTTAGTGAACTTAACGATAAGACGAAATCCGATCACCAATTTTAAAAAGTAGATTTTTGAATAAAATATTGTCGTTCCCTCCATCTAAGTCCTCCGGTAAGAGCATGAAGGGGACAACTACAGTCCGGACTATTCATACTAATAGAAAACTGATGAAATTGGCGTTTTTTACAGTCCCCTGTTGCCTTATAAAACTGAACCGATTCTGTACTTTCTTTCAGATATATTATAAGAAGGACTTTGGATTATGCTTGCGTTTTTTATTTGTTTATTTTACTCAATAGAATAATTTTATCAAAGACTGAACTATGGCGTCAAAATGCGGATTTTTGTTATGAAGTTCTCTAGTTTTTTAAGTACCTAATCATAGTTGGAAAAAAGTATAAAATATGGCCACTAAATTTCCTCTAGATTTGAACCAACGCAAACAATGTCACTTGCCAGCCAACTTCAACACATTCGGTCATGCAAGTTTAGTGTTTGAAGTAGCATTGTGTTCTTGTTTGTCATTTACATCTCGTTAATCTTCATGAATTCATCACTCGAGGTCGATGTGCCGTCCCTTGGGAATGTCTGCAGTAGAATACCTTGCAGTAGTCTCATTTTTGCAGGTGAAATTTCAAGCTGTAAATATTAGAACATTGAATTGAGAAACTGTTAGGTAACGTTGATGAGAATATCCAGGGAGTTTAAAATAATGAAATTTAGAACAGAACGCTAATCTTTGCCTCAAGGGGATAAAGATTAGTAGTAAAGTTTTCAAGATTTGAACAAGATTAAATTCTGCGAGTTACCGTGTTACTTGGGTATTACTCCAGCCGCCAACCAGCAGTGTTTACGCTGCTTTCTTCCGGGAAGGATGTTCTTGCCAACTTTTTTTTTGTTTGATGTGGATCACCTTAACGCCTGATAAAAATTATTATCAAGGTAGTTGGTGTTGTTACCTACTTTGCTTACTTGTCATTAGCTGATCCACTTGCCCATTTGCTAAGTTTTATAAAAACAAAATAAAAACGATCACAAAATTTGACAATTAACTTTTTAAAACATAGGAAAGGCAAACTGCAAGCTGGGTCATCCTTTAACGTACATCAGAGAGAATGTTTTAAATGAACTTCTAAGAAGCATTATTATTTTGACTGTACTAATAAAAGAATAAGCTAAGTTTTACGTCAACGTGTTACGTCCATGTTTGTTTTCTTATAACTTTTTAGGTACTGATGTTAAAGCACATGACATTAATTGATCAAATGTTAACCTTACTACCATTATGACAGATGATTGAATCGATATCCTATGTCCTCGACAGTAGGTACAAAATCTTAATTTCATTCATAAACGTACTGATTGTAACCAAAACAAACGACATTCGATATTAAATAAAAGTGAATCAACTTTCTCAAAATGTAATAATAAATTATTTCAACCTCCAAGATTAGCGACACAAACAAAACATCATAATTCGCTTCCTAAAATAAGAGCCCTCTTCGAAATAAACAACGTAGCACAACATCCTCGACTTTTTTCCGGTTCGTATCGTTTAAGATTGACTCGACCCGCAGGCGATGTTACTTCCTTACGAAGCCCTTCATAAAAACCCTTCCATAACTGAAAGAACTGCGTTTGATTGAAGCGTCATATTCAGTGGGGTATATTTAAATTGTAAGATTAATCTTCCAGAAATTGTGAGTGATGTGTGCTAAGGTCTGATTGAGCTTTGAAATTTAGGTCGACAGAAAACGCTTTCTCATATTTCTTTCTTTGCTATGTTGTATTCAGAGGAACAGGAGCGTACTGTGGATAGCAAACTTTTGAATATAGAGTTAATGAGAGCATTAAGAAGTAAGGTTATAACATGAAAAGGTTATAACATTATAACATTAAGCTATAGTGTGACAAGGGAACGTGCTGGCGTGAAAGAAGGTTATAGTGACTTGGATAGAAACAAGTATGCCTAATTGGTTAGGTCACATAAGGGGGATGGATGAAAGAAGACTAGCTAAATCGATTTTATATGGCAAGTACCTATGAATGGATGCATTGAAAGGGGAAAACCTAGATGGGCGTTTCGTGACCAAATTTAGGTCGTTTTGACAACCCTAAACAATAAACTATGAAGAAGTAAATGAATGTAAATGAAGCGATAAAGATGAATGTCAGAATCGTAGCAAACGAAACCAAATAGTCTACTTCTATGAGGGAGAGCCGTGACAGTATGTATGTAAAGTTCCGCGATTTTCACTCTTAATTACTAACACCAATTGGGACATAATTACTATAATTAATCAACACGACGTTTCAGCCGCGATACAGCGGCCGTGGTCACAAGTAGACAGCATTTGTTTCACAACGTCAGTCGAACGAGTTTTTATAACTACCCTCACTTGGTCAATATTTTATTTCGAGGCCCTATTAAACCGACACACCACCCTACACTGACTGGTGACCACGGCTGAAACGCTGAGCTATTAAAAATAAAAATACCCACGTGATTTTTAGTCTCGAGTGGTGTTAGAAATTCTTGAATATCTTCATTTGATACTGTTTGAAAATAGTTCCACATTTGATTTTGATTTAGAGAGACCGCGGTAAACTGTAAATAACTATCTAGCCTCTGAACAAGAAGCTATATCAACGTCTAGAATTGTGCTGTCTATGACTGTGTCGCGCTTTTCTCCTGTTTATTTGTTTTCGCTATTCTACTTTACCTCTTCTTGCTGAGATCGCTTTAAAAGATAAAAATGTCTATTGTTTACTCCGCTTTTTATTTCCGTTTTTTCACTAAGCTGTTCTGATTTGTTGACAACAAAACATATTTCTATCATATTCTTCTTTCATTAATATGGCCCCATCGATCGATGCGATAGAGTATTCAAAAATCTGGTGACAAAAATTTCGGCAAATCTGTACGGTAAAACACGGTCAAAAGACCGCTCCCACCTGTCGGGATCTTAGCCAACGGATAATGATGCTCAGGGTGTGCTGGACCGCACTGCTCTTCCCCTCTGACGGATCCCAAAAAGGAACCGCAGCTCTTGACCATACGCAGAGGTAACCCGACTCGCACCCCATTTCTATTATCAATCAATCAAATACCACAGACATGGGTTGACAGAAAGTGACTTTCGACGAGTTGAAAGTCATAGGGATTAAGCAAATTAAATTAAATATATCAAAGGACAAGAGATATAGTTAAATTATGCTTTGGTCCCAACGCTCAAACTATTTTAAAACTTTCAACTAACTGGTCAAATTAGAGAAAGGTCTGACTAGATTAAAAATAGATAACATCGTTTGAAACGCCTACCTTTACCGCGGAATGCGCCCTTCAAAATAAGGGTGTCCTAAATTGGAAAACGAAGTACGTACCGCAGCTTATTAAATGTAACCTTCAGCTTCGTAATATTCTTTCCCTTCTAACGACCGGTAGTGGAAACCAATTTAAAATTTACAGTCCTATTAAATACAACTTTCTGGGGTAAATGATTACTTGCTGGTCTGCCGCCAAGCCACAATTCATGCGCTGTTGTCTTCGAGTTTGGAGAAAACCTGGTGAAATTACTGCATGAGGTATTCCACCTTTGGTCTTGCAGGTATCCATGGGGGGTGGGGGGGGGGGGGGAAGGCTTGTGATCATCAGGTGACTCATTTGCTCGTTTGCTATTTCGTATTTGCTGTCGTTGCAGAATTCCCTATTCGTTGGGAATTTCTCAAAATCCCTCCCCATTTCTCGTCTACGTCTTAAAAGGTGATCTTCTAAGCAAGATTTTGTATTTCTCTGTGTCCTAGTATTTGAGCTAGACATTAATGAGTCAATTAGTCGGGACTGTAATACTATTTGGACCTAGTTTTATTGTTATTACGTATATGAATGTTCGCCCACCATAGAACCTTGTCATAGTCATATTTACGTCATCCGATAAGCGTTGGCGTAAACGAATGCAATTATTTACAATGATTTAGTTCTTGAATCAAATTGCTTGATTATACTTAAGTGTCCATGTAGTAAGATAGGCAAGAGATTGGCCAGTATTGAGTAATAGAAGCTAAAACACACCCTCAATTATAAAGGCAATGCAAAAGCGTTGGGAACCCAGAGGGCTAAGATGTAATGATTTTAGTATTAGTATCTTTACCGTGACTCCGTCTGTGAACTAGTTTCTGTATCCCATTGTAAGTACACAATTTCCCGGGATAATAAATATCCTAAACGTGAATAGGGAACGGGCTGGCGTGAAAGAAGATAATACTCTCAGTGACTAGGATAGAAAAAAAGTATGCCTAGTTTGTTATACCACATAAAGAGGATAAGAAAGAAGATTGAATAAAAAAGATTTTGTATGCCGAGTATGAATGGATGCGTAAAAAGTGGAAGGCTTAGACGAACTATGAATCTAATTTCATCGAAATCCGTTAGTTAAATTTTGTGTGAAAGAATTACAAGTATCATAACTTCTGCGTTAAACTAAAATTAAAACAATAGTTCTAATACTACATCATGGAAAGAAAACTAACAATTTGATAGTAGTAGATCTAGACGAATATACATAAGATTTCCATTCAAAATATGACTAAATACAAAAATATGAGCATTTTGCTGAGGTACAACGCCGGAACTATTTTTTAAAATAAATCTATAAAAACCATTGCTCTTCCTGAAAATGCTTAAGCACACTGATTGGTCTATAAGAAGAAAATACATAAAAAATATCTCGAGATCCTTACAGACAATCATAATAAGAATGATTTACCGCGGTCCTTGACGACAGCAGCCGTCGGTAAGATATACTCTAGATCAATTTCGTCTTTCAATATGAATAATACATTGAAATGAAAAAGTTCAAGTCAATCAAGTTTGCAACTGGGTCCAAGTCACCAAAAATCAAAGTGATACCGATAAAAACATCGAAAATTGATACTTACTTGATTGAAAACGGGAACTCCGCTGCGTTTAACGACGGCTATAACTAAAGTTGAGACAAATCGAGTCTCGCGACGTAAAAATGCTTGGCGATGTTATCTAATTTGGCTAATGGAAGGAAGCAATGACAAGTCACAGGCGAAATTAATTAGAGTACGCGACAGTACCGCAATGCTTCAGATAACCGGGATCATTTTATTTATGCTCTACCAGGGCATTCCATTAGGCCGCCCGTGTCACCGTGACTCGGCGGCTGCCGCGAACTACCACAAAGAACTGCCTAATATTTACGATCACTCATTCCTCTGTCACTTTACCATGACAGATTGCCGCCTCGCTCGCGGCCGACTTAAGGCTAATCGTACATAAGCAACGCTCCCGTTCCCGCCTACGACGCACATTCAAAACTTATCACCAACTTAATCGGGAGTTCACATCGTGAACTAATTCTCAACATATTAACGTGTTCGATCAAAAGTTTCGACTATAAATTGCTTCGGACTGGGGTTCAAAGTGTTCGGTTAAGTTCGCTTTCTTGGGTAATGTTTGGGTATATAAATCAATTAGTTATTTTGACAAGCGGGGGCGCGGGCGGTAGCGAGCGGCGCGGGCGGGTCGCGTGGCGGTGCCGGCGGACTGCGGGGCCCGTGGCGGAGGCCTTCCGCGCATGCGCCCTCAGTCCTACCACGAACCACGAACATTTTTCTCATTACCCTTACCAGCTAAATTGCGAAACCGCCGAAGGTACGATAAACGCGGGATCCACCAGGATGTTCCCACGGAATGTAATCACCCGAACAACAAGGCGGAACTACCGTTTTTTCTTTCGGTAATTCACACCCGGCTTAATCTCGTAATTGACCGGTATTAGCATAAAGTCTGCACAGCGGAATTAAATTTTGGCGCGAGTTGGGGATTAGTGAATTATATAGTTTATTCGCTGGGCCTGTTAGGGAACAATTAGTGCAATTTGTTGTTTATACTTCGACCAATACACGGGTTGAGTTGACTTTTGGGACGGTTGTGCGAAATATTATGAACAACGTTAATAAAAACCAGATTGTGCTAGTAACATTGATTGGGTAACATTTTTCAGTAAAAAAAATACTAATGTCATCTTTATAAAGTAATAGCCGTTACGGTATTCTCTTAAAATCAGTAGCCTTGGAGTCTTAGGTTTATACAGATTCAGAATATTATGTTTCAGAAGCTGTATACATCTTTCTCACGTTATGTTTTAAAGAAATGTTTTCAATGTTTGACGGACTGCGCAAGTCATGATCCTTTTGAAACATTTGATGATTACCTAATTAAATTACGATCACCTAGTTTTTTTCTATGCTTACCATCAGGGGTTGCTATCAAACACTTTCGCCTAAACAAACAGTTTCCTTGTTGGAAACTTAACTTATCTTACTTTCTTGTGTTCGCTCAATGGTGCTTTTCTTACCGAATTACAAAAAAAATCCTCTAGTTCCTCCATCCGTATTCTCCGTGTTCTCTTCATTGCCAGATTATCTTCATGCATGCATAAGTTGAGGTATACTCTTAATTGCGGCGAGTACTTTAAAAAACAAAAAAAATCTCTCCCCTCCCCGCTAAAACATCACTGGTCGTAAAAAACAAAGTGAGATAAAGCGGCCGCATAGCGCGAATTTTAATACTCAAGACGATGAATAGTACAAATATTTTAGGAGTGAAAGCTCGTCACGTAACTGGCGGCTCCCTGGAGGTTCGGGAAATGCCAGGGCGTGCTCGACTCCGATATGAAATGCTTGCCTCTAAGATGTAGCGACGTCACTAGAAGAGCTTACAAAAAAAATATTGCACATACACACAAATCACGTATTTATCCCTTACGGGGTAGACAGAGCCTAAGGTAATAAGACCAAGGCCATGTTTAGCATAATTGTGGGCGTATAGGTAGGTGGAAATGGGAATCAAAATAGTGATGGGTTGCTAGCCGCATCGCCTATAACATCATGATTCGTAAGATTTTCGCCCGTTCCCTCGATGGGCTTTTACCATCGGCGCGGGAAGAGAAGCAACTGATACATTCTCTGTTTTTTCTATACTCCCAGATCAGCATGGAAGAAAAATATTGCGTTCTTTCTAAAGGCGTTACCAGACGCACTTTCCTGGACAGACGCGTTGAAAGTCAATCACTGGCCAGTCCTACGTAAAGAAATAGCTACCATGAACTTTAAACATTGAAACTAGAAGGACTACGATTTAGTCTGAAACCAGTCTAGCAATTCCCGCTACCCTCACCAGGACGTCGCTCCATCTTGTTGGAGGCCTACCTACACCGCGTCTTCCGGTCCGCGGACACCACTCGAGAACCTTTCGGCCCCATCGGCCGTCAGTTTCAGTCAGTTTGGCGAGCCTTGACACATGATTCCTAAGAATTTCGCCCATTTCCTCGTTGGGCTTTTACCATCTGCGCGGGAAGAGAAGCAACTGGTAAATTCTATGTTTTTTTCTTTCCCAGACCAGTATGGTAGAACATTGTTTGAAATAACCTTTGATGTACAAAATAGTGACGTTACCCAGGCCGTGGTTTAGCTGTCCCTTGTGCAGTATTAGGTCTAGCAATTAATTGCAGAGCCACAAACCTTGAGAAAGCTGGCTTCAACTAACGCAGTTTAGAGTCCGTCCGTAGAGTAATAATAATAATAATATCTTGGGACAATTGACACCAATTGACCTAGCCCCAAACTAAGCAAAGCTTGTAATATGGGCACTAGAAAACGGATAAACATACTTATATAGATAGATACATACTTAAATACATAATTAAACATCCAAGACTCGAGAAGAAACATTCGTATTTTTCATACAAATATCTGCCCCGACCGGGAATCGAACCCGGGACCTCAAGCTTCATAGTCAGGTTATCTAACCACTGGGCCATCCGGTCGTCAAAGTATCGTCAGAGTATCCAAAATACTTGCACATAAATATACTAAGTCATTAAAATATTCAAACCACGTCCCCTTCGCGTATAAAACCGCGCTGGCATATATCGCTACTATTCCAGTATCTCTACGTCACTAAGGTGTACCCCTCACTGTCGTGAAATACATTCAGCGTACGATTTTAACTGAGCCATCTCACCTCACATCATCCTAAGTATGTTACTAGATATTCACTATGACCCATTTATATGTTGTTGCAGTTGTAATGAGTATAATACGGGACAATAAGTAGTGTCTCACTTTTACATTCTTTGAATTCGATAGAGAGATGCGAGTCGGGTTACCTCCACGTGTGCTCAAGAGCTGCGATTCACTTTTTGATCCCTCCGGGGGGAAGAGCAGTGCTTGGTCCGGTCCACCCTGGGCATCGGCTAATAGTTTCATGGCAGTTTCTGAAGGATATCATTGACCGTTGGCTAAGAGCCCGACAGGGGGGAGAGGTCTTTGACCATTACCGTACAACATTGCCGACATACTGTCACAAGGTTTCTAACCACATCGCCTTTACATGTTTCCTAAGACTTTCGCCCATTCCCTCGATGGGCTTTTACCATCTGCGCGGGACGAGAAGCAACTGGTTAACAAAATTAAATATTGCTTAAATTTACGCGTATTTTTCTTGTCAAATTTTAACTCTGTTATTTTGACGGTAGAAAACTTCAGGCCAATTTATCTAAGGCAATACTTGCAAAAGTTTACCGAGTGAGATTTGTACAAAGTTACTCCAACAATAATTTTAACCATTACTGACGAAATTTTGACATGTATTTCACAGAAAAACCTATGAAATAATTTGTGTGTTAAAGGTCGTCGTTTCAATACATCTATTCTAGTCAAATTTTACAGAAATACCCCCTATGGTAATACGCCACGTTATGAGCGTTATGATTGTGGGCGTGTAGATGGATAGGGGAATCAAAATAGTGATGAGTTGCTGGCCGCATTGCGTATAACATGATTCCTATTTGCGTCCATTCCCTCGATGGGCATTTACCATCTGTGCGGGAAGAGAAGCAACTGGTACATTCTATGTTTTTCCTTTGCTCCCAGACCAGCATGGAAGTCTAGTATGTACATTAAATTCAACAATCGACTGAAATAAGAAGAAAACTACAGTAGAGCTAGACTTACCTTTCACAAGCTACGGTTGAGAGGTTGATGAACTCCTATAATATATTTAAAGGCCACCTTTTGTATACATTTTTTAAGCCCGAGCTTCTCACCATATTTATCTAAAACCGACCCACCTTAATACGTAACAGACGCCTCGCCCTGTAGCCGGCATTCACGTTTCCCTCAGATTTCCTTTCATTCCTTTAACTTTTAAGCTTAAAATACAAAAATAAGGTCGTAATTGGGGCACGCTAAAAATGAACAAAATTATGACTGAAAATAATCAAAGACTTAGAATCGCCGTTGGAATTGGTCTTTGAGAATTTAGTTCGTGGTAATATTCCGGGAACGTCAATAAACGCAAAATGGCGATTTTCTCTTGTTTTTATTGGGAAATTACGGATTTGAAAGAAAATGATTAAGTTACATAGCTACATTCATATCACGCGGGATAAAGATCCCTTACGGGTTAGACAGAGCCTAAAGTTACAAAAACGTAAGGCCACGTTTAGCATGATTAAGGGCGTATAGCTGGAAAGGGAAATAAAATTAGTGATGGGTTGCTAGCCGCATATATTATTATAACAACGATTCCTAAGACTTTTACCCATTTCCTCGATGGGCTGTTATTATCTGCGCGGGAAGAGAAGCAACTGGTAAATTCTATGTTTTTTCTTGGTCAGTATGGATGATTAAGTTCACAGAAATAAATAGTGTATGACGATACCTCACTATAAATATTCTCACGAAAAAGTTGTTGGCTTGTCGCAATTCATCTTCAGCCGTTGTAATATTAACGGCTTTGCTTCAGCGCCCCATAACAAACTAGTACACGTGGACAACTCGAAGTCAACGCGCTTACGTCGACTCGCCGCTTCACTTGCGTCTCGCCGTCAGCGATCCTCAGAGACACCCCGCCGTCTCGTTTTCTTCGTCTCAACCGCTCCTTTAACCGCAAGCGTTAATTGCTAGCCGTCACCACCACCGCAAGCGGAATTTGTCTCAGCCGTAGCCGCGCTGACATCTTGTGTTGATTCGCTTAGGTTTGGTACTTGCTTTGGCGCCTGATTGACGGCGAGTCGATAACATTGGAGACGGTGCTAATCTGGTACGGTTCAATTAGCTATAAAATAAGTGACTAAAATAGTCTAACTCAATTGAATTTGCCAATGTATAACTACACTAGCCTTCCGTCCGCAGCTTCGCCCGCGATAAATTAATTTTCCCGTAGGAAAAGGTATTTTCCCGCGGAAAATAGAATAGAATAGAATAGAATAGAATATATTTATTTGCAAAGAATAAGTAGACCGATTTCAAAAAGGAGCCTATGTCACTCAGTGATAATGTAGCTTTATAACGGCAAAAGAATTTTTGAAATCGGTCTAGTAGTTTCGGAGCCTATTCAATGCAAACAAACAAACAATCAAATTTTTCCTCTTTATAATATTAGTATAGATATAGATAATATTATATAGAAAATAATTTGTAAAGTCGCCGTTTCAGTCTTTTTAAAATTTTAATTGTACCAATTGTAACTAAAAATTTAGACAGGAAAGGTATTCAATCTTCTTCCCTCGGAAAAATAAGGAGAACATTTTTCTATTGGCGATCACCAAACAGGGGAGGTTTGGTAGGTTCGCCTTATACGGCCAGGGGCATATTTTCGAAGTTTCATTTTCTAAATGCAACATTTGACTCGAGGCCAAGGAAAACAGGCGTTACGCGACACTCGTCTCCGCTCCATTGTTTATCTGACCTTAATCCGCCATTTTTTTGCTGCCTGCTTGCAGCGGGGAGTAAACACACGGATAATCTTTGATACATTTCACCGTGAAACATACATAATTATGGAGATGTTCACGGCGTTATTAGAAGTTAGTTAGAGAGAACATGTTTAGTTTTGGGATCGAGAGATGTCGCTTTCAAATGACGTCATCGCTCCTGAATTACGCCAACCGTGTGTCGACTTAGATTCCTTAAAGGGGTGCGAGTCGGGTTACCTCCACGTGTGGTCAAGAGCTGCGGTTCGTTTTTGGATTCGTCCGGGGGGAAGAGCAGTGCTTGGTTCGGTGCACTCTGGGCATCGGCTAATGATTTCCTGGCAGTTTCTGAGGGTTATCATTGACCGTTGGCTAAGAGCCTGACAGGGGGGAGGGGGGTCTTTGACCGTGTTACCGTACAACGTTGCCGACATTTTGTCACAAGATTTTTGTATAATATTTTTGTTACTTCGACATTGGCGAAGTTGTCGTCGCTATAACGACTTGATACGCCACAAATAAGGAGAAGAAGAAGAAGATTCCTTAAATTATTTCGACACATGTGTATATCTTTAAATTAAATTAAATTGTCTTGTCGCAGCGAACTGTTGTTTAATTCCTAACACTGTAAAGAGAGGACGCCACGGTGCAAGATAGAGCATTCGACAGAGGATGTAACGATCACTGACGTACATAAGATTTGCTTATAGTCACTCAGAAATTACTCACACCGTAATCATTTTAATTATCTCGACGTTTCATCCGCGTGGCAGCAGCTGTGGACCGCA
This sequence comes from Pandemis cinnamomeana, assembly GCA_932294345.1. Classification (NCBI taxonomy): domain Eukaryota; kingdom Metazoa; phylum Arthropoda; class Insecta; order Lepidoptera; family Tortricidae; genus Pandemis; species Pandemis cinnamomeana. The sequence goes on along the minus strand of OW028710.1, from coordinate 11,609,949 downwards.
GTACTCATCTAAGCTATAATGCATACTTGTAAATAAAATTGCGGCATTTCAAAACATTAAACATGTATAAACGAGCGGTACATGCATAAATCACGTCTTTATCCCTTACAGGGTAGGCAGGGCCAAAGGTAACAAGACCTAACTGGCACGTTTAGCATAATTGTGGGCGTATATGGATAGGGCAATCAAAATAGTGATGGGTTGCTACCGCGTCGCCTATATGAAAATGAAAAATGAAAAATATTTATTTCGTTATCACATAAGTGTATGTAACAAAGGATGGTGCCTCTCTTTAAGTTAAGTAGAAACCTGTGTAGATAACATGATTCGTTAGATTTTCGCCCATTCCCTATGGGCTATTACCATCTGCGCGGGAAGAGAAACAAATGGTAGGTACGTTTTTTCTTTACTCCCTGACCAGCATGGAAGGAAATAGTCCACACTTTTATTCTTTTATTAATATTTGTGTTTAATTATTAGAAATCAGAGTTGCGCCACGCGGCCAGGGGCGTGCAGTGATTTCTGACAGAGGGTAGGCATATTAACAACAAAACCCGTATTAGCACGAAACGTGTCGGGCACATTTACGTATGCTTACAAACAAGCACTGCTTATATGCATGTAAGGTATGAACGCGTCTGCACGCAGCTGCCGGAATAGTTTCTTCTCTTTCACTAACAGACGCGCAGACCTTAAGTGTGAAGAGTAGTGCTGTTCAAGGTCAAGGCAATTGACAGCGCCCTAAGCTTCAGACTGTTAGAGTATTGCTAGTTGATGGACTCCTATTATATTAAGGAAACTCTGAATATATGTGGATACCTACTGTAAGACTTTATTTTTATTATTATTCTAATCCTGCTGCTAAGTAGCAGTGCTTGCACTGCTGTGTTCCGGTGTGGAGAGTAAGACAGCCGGGGAAATTACGGGCACAAGAGGCATTTCATCTTAATCCTCTAGGTTGGCAACGCATCTGCAATCCCTCCGGGGTTGCGGGTGTCTATGGGCAGTGGTGATCACTTACCATCAGGTGACTTACTTGCTCGTTTGCCTTCCTATTCTTATAAAAAATATATATATATATATTAAGTGACAATGTCTATTTGTAAACAAAGACTGTTGCTACGACACAAACCCTATGGTTTGTCGTTTGGTGGTTTGGTGTGGTTAAAGTCTATACTTTAACACAGACGAGTGAAAACAGCGGTCCCGTCTCAAAGTTTCGTAACCGTGTGTACACCTCCAGCGACTCTACGTGACAATGGCCGCCTCCCGGCCCCGCATGACACCTGACGGGTGCGGCGTGACAACGAAGATTATTGGTACTGTAAATCAACTAGATTGGATAGTATACGGGATATACTATGCGTTCGCAAAACCATATATCAACCGGGATACAATATTTCGATGGACTAGAGCTTTATTGCCGGCAAATTGTGTTTATTGTTATTTAAGTTTACCGTGTTTGACCATGGAAAAGGGAAAGGGAGAAAGTTAGAAAGATGTCTTTCTTTTCTATGTAGCATGTGGCGTGTAGCATGGGGTTTTCATGTGTAACAGTTGTGCTCATTAAACTTTGATAATGATCCCGTAGAGGGATCGAAACGCGTCAGTGTTTGTGTGGTGTAAGGGATAATTAATTAAGTTTGTGGGTTATATATTTGTTTTATTGGCAGCAGCGGAGGGAGGGATTGCATAAAAAACATATATATCTCACACAGGTTTGGTTATCTTGCACGTGAGTAGCGGAGTAGCAAGGTAAAATTTTTTGTTCATTGAAATGGACCTCCGCAAAGTAACGCCTGATTCTATAAAATATTTTCTGTGTAGTTTTAATATTTACACAGTTAAAGCCTAGGTGAGTAAATATACAAACGTTTTGACCATTAAAGTTAAAAGTCATTAATCTCTCATGAGAGTAGATGCTTGGGATGCGAGTCGGGTTACCTCCACGTGTGGTCAAGAGCTGCGGTTCCTTTTTGGATCCGTCCGGGGGGAAGAGCAGTGCTTGATCCGGTGCACCCTAGGCTTCGGCTTATGATTTCCTGGCAGTTTCTGAGGGATATCATTGACCGTTGGCTAAGAGCCCGACAGGGTGGGAGGGGGGTCGTTGACCATTACCGTATAACGTTGCCGACATTTTGCCACAAGATTTTTTTATCATATTTTTGTTACTTTGACATTGGCGAAGTTGTCGTCGCTATAACGACTTGAAACGCCACAAATAAGAAGAAGAAGAAGAAGAGTAGATGCTTCCCAACGGAAGACCAGTGTTGGCTGTAAGCAACGTAATGCCGAGTTGGGATTTTTGCGGCCATTTTCCTAAGTTTTTAATTTTTGTTTTTGAATTACTTTTTATATTGTTGCATAATAATACATACATACATAAATGACGTCTTTATCCCTTACTAGGTAGACAGAACCTGAGGTAACAAGACCCAAAGACCACGTTTAGCATAATTGTGGGCGTAAGGTTGGAAAGGGGAATCAAAATAGTGATGGGTTGCTAGCCACATCGCCTATAACATGCATGATTCCTAAGTTTTTGCCCATTCCCTCGATGGGCTTTTACCATCTGCGCGGGTAGAGCAGCCACTGGTATATTCTAAGTTTTTTCTTTACTCCCAGACCAGCATAGAAGAAATATCGCCATCACTACACATAGTATAAAATAAAGTCGCTTTCTCTGTCCCTGTGTCCCTATGTATGCTTATACAGTAGAATCCGTTTATTATGACTCCGCCTATATTGACCAGCCGGTTATTATGACGTAATTGCACTACGAAGTTTGGTTTTCATATAAAATTCTTTATAATAAAGTCGGATATAATGACTTCCCTTACAGTGACATGTCGCTTATTATGACCCATTTTTAATAAATTATGTCCGGTTATAATGACCGACATGATTCTTTACACCTTCGGTATTGTTCGTTGATTCCCGACGACGTTCGGCACGTGGCTTTTTTTTGTTTTGATTCTCAGTGAGTAATTGACGGTTGAAGGTCACGCATTGTTTTTCGTTTGTTACTGTGAAAAAAATGTCATCTCAACGACGTAAAGCATTTACAATTGAGGAGAAAGGTGCAATAATATGCAGATTAGAAAATGGACAATCTAACTCATGTCTCGCAAAGGAATTTGGCGTGGGTCATTCGACAATCTCAAACATACATATTTACATAAAAAAAGTTTTTCATTTCACATAACGCTTTATATGACGTCCGCTTATTATGACGTGTTTGTCAATTCCTTTCGAAGTCATAATAAACGGATTCTACTGTATCTTCAAAACCACACAATGGATTTTGATGCGGTTTTTTTTAATAGATAGAGTGATTCAACAGGAAGGTTTCTATGTATTATACGTGCATAATATACCGTGCGAAGCCGGGGCGGGTCTCTCTCAATTCTTCTTTATTTCGTTCCATTTATTAGTTAGAAATACCTTGTTCATGATATTTTTACAATTTCTTTAATTAGTATCGTTTCTTAAGCGTCTGTTGTCACTCTGGTGCGTAGCTTTATTATACCCTCTTGGAACAAGGTTACTGGGTAGCTTGATACGGATTCAAATGTTTTGACGTTCTTAAGTCGCGAAATGAGGTTTCGCTCAATAGAAAACATTGAAATGGAATTAGATATTATATCTTTAGAGTCACGATATTTTCGTCGCCCTTAGAAACTTGGCTCGGCTTCGAGGAAAGTTACATTTTCTACTGTATTTATTACAGAATGTACGAGAATGATATAAATAAATAAAAATCCAATAAAACCTTAAGCGAAAGTTTTTTGACATACCTAATAAACGTCTCAAACGCGTTTGTGTATCAAATACTATGTAAAAACACACGGCTCTATCTATACAAGCTGACTTACATAAATCACGTCTTTACCCCTTACGGGGTAGATATAACCTAAAACAACAAGACCTTAACGCCACCTTTATCATGTGAGCGTATAAGTGGAAAGAGGAATCAAAATAGTAATGGGTTGCTAGCATCGCCTATAACATGATTCCCTCGATGGATTTTTGGAAAAGAATTAAAGCCACTATGATTAATGTCTCTATGGAAAACTAAAAACCGTAAAAAATTGCTTAGGAAGTATAGGACTTAATAGAGGGGATTAGACTAGGAAAATATTAATTTTGGATTTCCAATGTAAGGTCAATAATAATAACTAATTTAATAATAATTAATAATTACTAGGTACTTTTTCATTGTTACTTTCTTACATTTATTTTATCATAAGTATTATGCAGTAATGTTATGTGTGTATGTGTGTATGTATGTATTACTTTATTTTATTTATTTAGCTAGTATTATATTTTTTTGGTATTGTTGTTTTTATTATCCCTGCGTTTATCCTGTCTACCTATTTGTTTCCGCCACCTACTTAAACTGTCTCCAACTTACTTTTCTTAATGGTTGTCTGGTAGAGATCGCTATTAAGCGATAAGACCGCCTATTGTCTACTTTGTTCTTTGTTTCTGTATTGTTTTGTACTGATTTGTGGTGTTCAATAAAGAGTATTTGTATTGTATTGTATTGTAAGGTCAACCTGCAGCACACGTCTTTAGTATGCAACTTACCTCCTTGACGCTAATGCTTTCCATAATCCAAAAAACTTTATCCACAGATTAGCACGTTAGAAAACAAGAGGTCTTGCCAAGAGTTCTAATTGAACTTTCTAAATTATGAAACTTTCAAGCTTGCCGCAAAGAAAAGGGTGTTAACAACTATCTTTCTTACTCAAAGCTCGGCGTGGAAGCTCCCGGGTTAATGAGAAACAGTCGACTGACACTCCTCTCTCAACGAACGTACATCACTCCTAAGTGTACGTACATAACATAAGTTCAGTGTATATATAATTCGAGCGAGAACGTTGCGAATCCATTAATTGGGTTATAATCATATCGCACCTCTATTGCAACAACGACGTAAATGCAAAATTTTCAATAAACGACTTAATGATAGGAAACGGTCCGAAATCGATCGAACTTTTTGGTACTACATTGACTTTCAAGTTTTTCCCGCAAAATTCCACCAGAGGGCGTTGCGTCATTATTCTTTTGAGCGGCAATTGAAACCAACAATGACTGATTTGTCAGTTGTTCGCGGGGAGTGGAGAAAGTCAGGCTGTACATCGACGCAAAGGTAATTACGCCTCACTTTTTTGCGATTTAAAGAACAACATTGACATAAAGGTCTTATACGTCATTTTTAGCGTGTCACTGATGTATATTTAGATAAAATATTCTTTGCAATATTGACGTTTGTCGCAATTAAGTCATTGTTGTTCCCAAGTAAAATGTATCTTTATTAATACGACATTGACTTAATTGTGTTATACGTCATTTTTTCACTTTACTAACATAAAAAATTAGATCAAATATTAGCGCAATATCGACGTTTGTAGCAATAAGTCATTGTTGTTCCCAAGTAATGTATGTTATATCTTCAAAACCACACAACGAATTTTGATGCGGTTTTTTTGAATAGGTAGGTAATTCAAGAGTATGGTTTATACCTATGTATAATACATGCATAATATACCGTGTGAAGCCGGAGCGGGTCGCTAGTACTACATAAGATTGCTGTAACATAAATAAATACTTGTTACGTATGCAGATTACAATTTACCGCATTCATTTGTTTTTGTTTACCAACCAAGTGATATACGCCTGGTCGGGCGGTCGTTCGTTACAGGCAGGAAGGCGTCGTTCACGAGACCGCCATCTTTGACTAACTGAATTCAAACTATTCCCCGTATCCCCGTTAGAAACTTCTAGAAACCAGTGTACAGCAAAGGTCGTTGGACTGTGCGAATGTGCCTTAATTAAGTTCAGTGTATTAGTGTGTTTTAGTTATAATTAAGAAACGACTAACGCGTCATAGCTGCCTAGAGTAGCCAACGTAAATAATGACAACCATGTCCTGAAATTGTAGCTAATTTGGAATAATAGGGGCATATTATTATTATTAATTAAGACTACAAAACTGATTCGTGCTAGCCGTGCAGGTTTTTTAACACACACACACACACACAAATCACGTCTTTATCCCTTACGGGGTAGACAGAGCCTAAGGTAACCGGTACCTACAGGCCACATTTAGCAAGATTGTGGGCGTATAGGTGGAAAGTGGAATCAAAATAGTGATGGGTTGCTAGCCTCATCGCCTATAACATGATTCCTATTATAATCGCCCATTCCCTCTATGGGCTTTTACCATCTGCGCGGGTAGAGAAGCAACTGGTACATTCTATGTTTTTTCTTTGCTCCCAGACCAGCATGGAAGAAGGCAGCAGGTTTTTTAAGATTTCAAATAAGGTTTATTTTTACTATGCAGGAAACAATGATGCAGTGCCCCGGCCAAGTCGAGCAAAATAGCGGCTCGGCCGTACCATCCTCTTCTCGAAGCAGTTCAGGCCATTTTCGACCCCCCTTTAACTTCGTTGTGGATAAATATGATTATACTAGATGCTGCCCGCTTATTCGTCTACATAGAATTATAAATAAAAACCTTTCTCTTGAATTTTTCTATCTACTAAATAAAACCGCATCAAAATCCGTTGCGAAGTTTCAAGATCTAAGCATACATGGGACAGACAGACAGCGGAAAGCGACTGTTTTATACTGTGTAGTGCAAAACAGTCGCTTCCAGCAAAAATATGTTAATCCAGTTTGTGAATTTAACAAAATATAATTACAACTGAATATTAATCGACATTTTGTGTAATTCGGTAATACGGTAATTGTTTATTGTAATAATAATTACCCAAATTGTTCATTGCGGTTAGTTTCAATATCGGTAGGTACATTAGTGAAACCGAATATTGAAATGATATGAACAATATTTCTACCGAATTATGAATTATTATGGAAAACTAGCTGTTGCCCGCAACTTCAACTGCATAGAATTCGTTTATCGCTATCCCGTAGGAATTACGCAATTTTCCGGGATAAAAAGTAGCCTATGTGTTATTTCAGACTATTATCTATGTTCCAAATTTCATCCAGATCTGTCTAGCCGTTCTGGCGTGAAAAAGTTACAAACATCCATCCATACTTACAAACTTACGCGTTTATAATGTTAGCAGGATGGATTGATGAATGTTTTGTACCTTTCTTGTGTTTCGAATACGAACAAGGTAAGTGCTTACGTAAATTATACAATTTCAACGAACATTAGTACTTAACTAAATTATATATTTACATAATATTCGAATACCTTGAAAAGATCGCAAAGAAAAGCGATGAGCGTTAAAAGATAAATAGTACATTGTTGTAGAGGCTAGAAAGTAAACAATAGATGGACGAGTTAGTTCGGGGGCCGATGCCCGCAAAATTACAATCATACATACATATATTATCACGTTTTTAACCCTTACGAGGTAGACTAAGGTAACAAAACCTTAAGGCCACGTTTAGCATGATTAACGGCGTATAGGTGGAAAGAGAACTCAAAATAGTGATGGGTTGCTAGCCGCATCGCCTATAACACGATTCCTAAATTCTATGTTTTTTCTTTACTCCCAGACCAGAATGGAAGAAAAATTGACGCGAGAAAGATTTGAGCCGCTAGCTGATTCCAGATTCGTCCTTTTATTAGGTTTTATACTAAATCTGTTCAAGATTTACTTACAGATTTATTAAATTAATGCTTCAGTCACCAAAACAGGTTTTCCCCGTCCCCAGCTATATTAATCTTGCTGTAATGAGGCGCGTCACTTCTTGTGCTAGTGAAAAAATTATTGTGATAAATAGATGTCGCCTTGGTATTACCGAAAGGGCCATATGCTGATGTGCTCAGACGCGAAAGGGCGTATTTTTATTAGAATCTATGGAGTTTTGCGTCATTTTGAATGTGAAGTTTCGTTATATTTCATGGTTGTTGCCGTGCAATCGCTCGCAACAAATGTTCTGTTATGTTTTATTGTGTTTCTGTGTGTTGATTGCTTGAATTCGTCTAAGCCCTAAACTCTAAGAGGTTTCTGTAATTACATTTCTAAATGTCAGTGAAAATTAGAACATACTATAAAAAATCTGAAAAGTAAAGCTATGGCCGGGAATCGAACCCGAATCTTCGTCACCCCGTGACGCGTGCTATACCCCTACACCACCCAAAGCAGGTCGGCAGTCTTCGAATTCTTCTACCTGTTACCAGATGTCACGTGACCTTTGTTACTATACGAATCCTAGTCGCTAAGCGTCATCTGTTTAAATGATGTGTCTGTACGACACAATTACAAACTCCCGTGGAACATCTACTGCTCACCAGGGACGAGTTTCTATAATTGTCAATGTCGTGGAAATAAAAAACCGTGGCAGCTAGACTGAAATATTTTATGAACTTCATAATGAAAAACTGAAAATAAAACAGATTAAAAACGCTATTAACAAAGTAAGATTTGAGCAGAAATTCTCATTGGTTACTGAGATTCCAGAAATAATATTTAGAGAAAGCAATAACTGGGCGTATACTAATTAGTCCCGTTGGTTGAAAAAAAGGTGTAATTTAGGTCATGTATCAAACCTAACTCATAACCTAGTTCCCAGTGCATGTTAATTAGTAAAATTTTGAAGGTACTTTCGAATCTAAAATTTTTGCAAGCGTACCTACGTCTTTTTCAGACGAATTAAGCCAAAGATACATTAGGGGACCAATTTAATGTCATGCGACACGTGTCACTAGCGACGTCGAGTGAAGTGGTACGACGTTGCCAGACTTTGCTCGACATGTAAGAAAGAAAAAAGAAAGAAAGAAGACATTTATTCCTTTTTGCAAGACACACAAATATAAGAGAATATACACACATTTATAGAAAAAAAACAGGAAAAATAAACACAGACAAGAAAAATAGATCATCAGCGTTGTGTGTGTCTTCGCAAAAGTGAAACGGTCGCAGGCTCAGCATTACGCTGAGGTGTTAGACACCTGCAGCACTGATTGTCAGCCAGGACCGTCTATAACTCACGAAACGATACACAGATAAAATGTACTACATAGTCCATAAACTTTTACGTAAACAAAGCAATAAATAGATAGAACCCGACTTATGTGTAAATGAAAAAAAAAAAACGTAAATTAATTAAATAATTTAGAATAAACAAAAAATAAAAAGGAGGGAAAACTAAATCGTTCAAAGGCAACAGGCCGTATCAATGTGCAAAGTGCTGGAGGACTATTCTGAGGACGTCATGTCGTCAACATCGCGCGACGCGTCTGTCGCTATTTAAATAAGTTGCGCGACATCGCCAGATATGTCAAGCGAAATCGGCCGACTTCGCTTTGCTCGTCCGGGAGACAACGCCTTCTGCGGTCATATTTTACCTACACCGTTATTCAATCCCATCCAATTTCATCAATGGGCCCTTGACGTACCGAGCACTTGGAAATGATCCCATTATTTGTTCCAACCATTCGACAAAGTTTCCTCGAACATCAGACATAGAGGAAATAACCAATTGGACTGGTAATATGATTCCTATTGTGGCAACACATCAGTTTTTTTCGACATACACTATGCAAACATCAATATTTCCCGATTGTTTTTCCTTTATCTTCTACATGGACTAATGGAATTAAGTAATTGGAATTTTATTTTGACTATACATTTAATTTTTGCGCATTTATGGATCAAGGAAAGAAAAAGGTTAATGTAGTGTCGTATCAGAAGCCCAAAGCAATAGCAGAAAGAAGAAGTGAATGGCGATTACTCCACCGACAAGAGCTGGGCTCTTAAATTTAAGAAGATTTACTTTTTGACTTTTATTAAAATTAAACAAGTTTCATTTACTATGCCGCACGACTAAACATTAACTATCCATATTGATCATAGCTGCTTGCTCAACTTCCCCTTTTGACATTGGCCTGGCCAATCAGAGTGCAATAATCTACAATTTCTGCTTGTCGTAAATTTATTTCGTATAAATAGTATGACGTTTCCCCTCTGTTAGGTTGTTTGCTCTATGCCCTAGAGAGTTATGCTATATTCACGCACGCATTTTATACTAGACTCTTTATTATTATTAAAAGGTTTATATTAACTTGCAACGTATTATGTAAGTAATGTTTGTCTGGGTGGAATCTTGCGACTCAACTTTGAAGCAGATTATCTTCAACCGATTCCGCTGAAATTTGCATACTTGAGTAAGTCAGATGACAATACAATAATCTGGTAGTGGAGTTCTGGTGTCCCACTAGGATCGTCTCTGCAGGGAACTCTTCAACGGTTGGTCCGATTGATTTGAAATTTGGTACACATAATGTAGGACAGATGACAATGCAAGTACAGTCAGCAAAAAGGACAGTCAAGAACAAGCACAGTAAGGTTTTTTCTGACGTGCAATTACGCAAAAATCAACGTTTGGCTTGACTTGTTTCGGTTTAATTAGTTTAATGCGATTGAACTGATCGAGTGTTGTCATACATACTTCCGTGTATTTGTCAGCTTGTTTGTGAAGTGCTTTCCACTGGCGTTTGTGTCGCCACAGTGTATGTGTTTTTTGTGTTTAGTTTTATAATTTTATCTGGGTCCCACTGAAAAACAGCGTTGCGGCTTGCCGCAACGTTATGCTGAGTGGGGTCCATTTTACACCATATCGGTACTATTCCTTTTAGTATATTGTATTTCTCCTTGTTTTATATCTACGTGTATCGAATGTGTGTAAATAAATGTTTCTCTTTCTTTCTTTCTCTTTCTAAAAGTGTACACTTTTTTAACTACCTATGTTATTCGTAGTCCATAATTAATTTTTATTTTGAAGAACTGGCAAATTCCCAGAGCTCATAAAATATGTAATTGCAGATTCATATTAAAGCAGTGGTAATGAAACAGCACGATCAGCGAAATGTATAAAAGAAATATCTTTTATACATTTTCTTGGAACATCGGAAATTGAGATTTCGTTTAATACTCGATTCGTTGAATTGATACGGAGATGTGGAAAATGATTAATCTGTGGTTTGAAGTTATTACACACAATATTTTTCGATTCATATAAAATTGCATGTTATCAAAAAATTGCCAAAAAATTATTATATTAGATTAGATGAGATTATTTATTAATTCAACATAAAATCACTACATAATATAGGTATAAAATAAAGTCGCTTTCTCTGTCCCTTTGTCCCTATGTACCTATGTATGCTTATATCTTCAAAACTACACAACGGATTTTGATGCGGGTTTTTTTAGTAGATAGAATGATTCAAGAGGAAGGTTTATATGTATAATACATGCATTATATACCGTGCGAAGCCGGAGCGGGTCGCTAGTTACATCATAAATTGTACAATGTCAAGTTACGAGAACTTATATTGAAATCGTCAAAAATTATACATAATAATTTAAAATGAGTAAAAAATGAGTGTTTTTTTATTTATAAGCTCTTTTTTCCCTTGATACCTTGCGAGTTAAATTGAACCCAATTCTAGTTGTGGGATAATTAAAATTAGATAAGTATACGTGTAACTTGGACCACTATTAATAAAAAGTACACTGAGTAAAAAAACGTATTTTTGAATCAAAATGCTAAGTAAATGGTTCCAATTAGTCAATTTGTTTTTTTTTACAAATAAAAATGTTTTTTTATCATTAAATATTGAACTGAAAAAATGTTTCAGACTAAAATCTAGCTCCTAATCACAGCAAGCAAAATATGAGAAGGCGGAAACCTTTTCAATAAAATTGACGAGATTCAAACAACTTAATCTGCGAAACAAATTACTTCCTCGTTGCTAAAGCAACCGTAAATATTTGTTTATAATAAGTTCTGTGAAGGAATTCATAGGGCGCTTCTTGCTTCCAAATAAACGATTTGTCTTATGCCATTCAAAACAGAACAAACGACAGGGTTCGGGCAAGCGAGGAGTTTCACAAAACCAAACAGTTTGTTAGAATGACAACGAAATTATTTTCACATTCTGCGAAGTATAATTGAGGAAAGAGTGAAATTTTGTACGTTAATTACTCGCAATTTGAGTTCTCGCATCTGTGAGTTTATGATTTACTTTATTCAGAACCCTTAGCATTTATAGGTACCTACCCATTATAATTGTTACCTGACGCATGATAGCATCTGTTGGGCACCCGAAGTTGCCTGCTAGCATTCTTTTTTACTACTTTTTTAGCTCTTTAATATGAAGTGATTCAGTAACGTAAAAAAACACATAAAATAAAATCGAAAAAGAATAAAAGAAAGAAAGAAAGAAAAAACAATTTATTGCCACAAAAAAAAAGATTTACAAAAAACAAATTAAGTAAAAATACTCAAACGGTGACTATTGTGACAACAGGTGTCGGCGTCAGCATAAGCTGCTGGTGCCGGCCCCGAGGGCGACGCCCGCAGCGCTGGTTTTCAGCCGACACCCTGACTTACTACTCCTACAGTCCTACCAGGTGCGAATTAAAATTTAAAATTAAAATTAACGATAAACAACCATAAAAACCATAAAAAGGTTGGCTGTCGCCTACAGCATCAATTGTCAATTATACTTCAAAAATATGGCCTATCAAGAGGACAATGTTGCCAATATTTAGAAAAATACAATTTATAACTTGTCAGTCATACCTTAACTATCTACTAACTCACCTACCCTACTGTCATTATCCAAATACTAACTAATTGATTAATACCTAATAAAGTTAACTGTAGCCTAAGGTGCATCGCCTCAAACACTGCTCAGCTCTTCCTCGTAAGGCTTTCTACAAAGGCAGAATTGTAACGCACGACCCTAACAAACGGCAATCCAATTTGCGCCCCAAAAACCCCCACATCCTTTTAACTCACAGTTTTTTATAAACTAAGGCATAACATTTTAAATTCATGACCATTATATGCCAGACTAAATTGCACTACGATACAGGTACTTGGTTACGACGACACAATAATTGGTTAGATAATAATTTTCTGGAGTGAGTGGCTAACACAACAGCAATCATCAGGAGATCTTTAAGAAGACCTGTCTCTTACAGTAAATACCTTCCAGCTGATACGACGATAGATTTCTTTGTGCTCATCAATCCGAACGTATTATTGAGTGTCTGCAGGACACCTTTGTAATATCTACATACACATGAATCACGTCTTTATCCCTTACGGGGTAGACTAGGGTAGAGCCTTATTTTTAATGCAGAGGAAAATCTTTCTAGATGCCCTAGGCACGGGGATGCCTAGGGTTATGTGTGGTAAACCCGAACTAAAAACTCTCCGGCGTTGCCTCAATCCGGTGTGATGGGGACGCAGTAGGATGCCACTAGGGTTTCACCACAAACGCCCCCCCGGTGGCCCCGGCTTCCGCCAGGACCGCGCCAAGAAGGGAAGGGTCCGTACGCTGGGTCCGTCTCCCCTTAGACAATGAGACCGTGCAATGCAGGTAGGTAATGAGACTAGGATAGAGCCTAGAGTAACAAGACCTAAAGGCCACGTTTATCGTAAGTATGGGGGTATAGGTGAAAAAGGGGATCAAAATAGTGATGGGTTGCTCGTACCATCGCCTATAACAGCATTCCCAAGGTTTTCACCCCTCGATTGGCCTTTGATCAGTGCGGAAGATTCCTTTGTATACACATACACATACACAAATCCCGTCTTTATCCCTTACGGGGTAGACAGAGCCTAAGGTAACATTACCTACAGGCTACGTTTAGCAAGAAACTTTCCTTTTCTTCTTCTTCTTTCCTTTCTTTTTCCTTTCTTTCTTTTTCCTTTGTATTTTTTTTTTGTTTTTTTTACTACGAACTGACCAGTGATTGACCTCTATCTCACTTGGTGGAAGGTGCAGATGAGGCCAAAGGTGTAACTCACTGGTTCAGTAATAGCCTATTCACTCTAGCCTTGAAGAGCCCTAGGTTGTATCTGTCCGGAAATACAGACGATCCAATCTATTCCATTCCATAGTGAAGTGACTTACCTTGAAACACATCCTCTAACATAGATCACGCCATTCGCTGCAGCCGACCATTTATAACTGTAGACATTATCATTGTCGTCCACTGGCCTCATATTCGGACGTCATTTGTCAGCGGCGGTTATCTCTTGATACATACGGCTTTAGTGTTCCAAATACTGACGCTATCAGCTCGAGTATGTTTATGCTAAGCACATGTTTTAGAAGTAGGTCATGCATGGATGTTTAAGTAACGAATAGGCAAGCGAACTTTTTGTAGGCAATATAACACTGTTCTAGTTTAGTGGCTGATCTGATTTTTTTACTTCCAATTGTCCCTATGTATGCTAAGATTTTTAAAAGTACGCAACGGATTTTGATTCGGTTTTTTTAATAGATTCTGATAGAGTGATTCAAGAAGAAGGTTTCAAGCGGAGACCGTGGATTGGCAAGCACAGCGTAGGACGTGCACCAACGATGTAAATAATAAATAAATAAATTCTTGGGACAAATTACACCAATTGACCCAGCCCCTAACTAAGCAAAGCTTGTACTATGGGTACTAGGCAACGGATAAACATACTTATTATAATGTAGATAAATACATACTTAAATACATACAACATCCATGACTCGGGCACAAGCATTCGTATTCATCATACAACTGTCAGCCCTTACCGGGATTAGAACCCAGGACGTCTAGCTACATAGTCAGGGTCACTAACCACTAGGCTATCCGGTCGTGGGGACGGATTACCTACCTGGTTAAAGTCGCAGGTTCACGGTGGATGCAAGCCGCTTCCAACCGAGGCAACTGGAGGTCTATGGGGAGGCCTATGTCCAACAGTGAACGTCCTATGGCTGATATGATGATAATGATGATGTAGTGAACTTAAGTTTTTCTTTGTTTGCAATAAGGTGACATCCGAGCAATCAGGTCACCAAAGTAAGTGAGCACACTTACAGATGGACATACGATTTACCAGAGGATTGCAAGCCCGTTGCAAGCTAGCTAGAGGAGTGAGATAGAATGTGATAGCAATACCACCGTCTTCTTGCGCTGCTTCTTGTTCTATGTTCAATAGTGGATGTCCAATAACTGATATGATCACCTTTGTGCATGTGTGTTGTCCTGTATTCATATTTTTCTTGTGTTTTATATACAATAAAGAGTTATACATACATACATACAATGATGATGATACATACATACATACATACATACCGTCACGCCTCTTTCCCACAGGGGTAGGCAGAGACTACTTTGTTCCACTTGCTACGATCCTGACATACTTCTTTCGCTTCATCCACATTCATCAATCTCTTCATACATGCTCGTCGGTTGATGATGATGATAACATACAATAAAGTTAATTCTACTACTGAAATTGAAAATATTCTTCTTAAAATTCACGAGCTACTGGCTTGTCATTGCATGGCTTGGCTTGTCGTGTTCTTGATCAAAAAGGGGTTCTTTTACATACATACACGTCTTTATCCCTTATGGGATAGACAGAGCCTAAGGTAACAAAACCTTAAGGCCACGTTTAGCATGATTAAGGGCATACGCCCTTACACCTATACAGGTGGAAAGGCAAATCGAAATAGTGATGGGTTGCTAGCCGCATCGCCTATAACATGATTCTTAAGACTTTCGCCTATTCCCTTGATGGGCTTTTACCATCGTGGGGTGGGATGGGTTCTTTTGATCCTATGAAATTATTGATTAATTCTGCAAATTGAGTTTAGACTTGATTAAGTCGATAAGCCTTAGCAACTCAAATTAAAGTCATTATTGATTCACTAAAGTCGTTTTAGTTCAAACCACGAATTTAATTTTGAAAAAAATCCTACAGAACGTCTTCATTACCTAACTTAATATAAACTTATTGAAATTCATCTCGTCACTCCTACCGCGGTATTTTCAATTAAGTAATAAACTTTAATTACGGCTTCAAGAATAATTCATCAAACGTGGGTTTGCGCGTTTTGGTTAATTAAGCGAAACTGTTCCGCAATGCTTGCTTGTAAGGCTGAAATGGCGTATATAAGTGTACTTAAACATGCTTAGATCGGTACATACGACATTCTGGTTACGCGACAGCATGGCAGAGCAATATATCAACGGGGAAGACCTAAGATCTCCTATCTTACAAATTTTAATTATTGTAGTTTGAATTCTATTGAGAGAACCAATAGCTCCTATCTTACATTAATCCGAAATTACAAGATTGAAGGTCTTGGTTCTTCCCCGTCGATATAGTAGGTGATGTTCAACAAATTTGTATGAATAAAATCGTTCTTGTATAAATTGATAATTCATGGAAGTGTCGATAAAACTCAACCTCGTCGCGGGCTACATCTTGTTACATAAAAACAGTAAATTTAAAAATTATAGCATAAACGGATGGGCAAAAGCAAACTCATCCCCAAAATGGATATCTTCCAGCCGACATTGCTTTATGCTTGCTTTATTTTGATATCCTATTTTACAAAAAATGCATAAGATTTAATAACCAGCCAAGTTTCGTAAGGTATCGTACTTGTTTTCAAAATATTCCGTAAGTTTATTACCTATGGTTCAAGAGATACAGCTCCGTGACAAACGGACCGAGTAACTGAATAAATCTTGAATGTGTTTACCAAAATAGTGTCGAAAACTGATTACAACTTTAGCAGTTTCCCCGTAAAATATTTCGTAACAAAATTACGAACGTTATACGAAGTTTCCAATTATTTTCCTTAATGCAAATTCAAAGTCAATTTAGAGACCATTCCAGGGTCCCTTAGCGTTACACTAATTCCAGGCTTCTAGAACTTTCTAAGTGAACTAAACTAATAAAATTAGGTAGTCAGTCGACTGAATCTTGCCTAGCTTTTACGTTATTGCACATTCTAGTTCTCGAGATATAATTATCACAACCAATAGGTCTGCAAGTAAAGAAAAATCATAGAATTTACCAGTTCTTCTCTTCCCGCAAAGATGGTAAAAGCCCATCGAGGGAATGGGCGAAAGTCTTAGGAATCATGTTATAGGCGATGCGGCAAACAACCCATCATTATTTTGATTTCCCTTTCCACCTATACGCCCTTAATCATGCAAAACGTGGCCTTAAGGTTTTGTTACTTTAGGCTCTGTCTACCTCGTAAGGGATAGAAACGTGATATATATATATGTATGTATGTACTGGGTAAAATTGTATTGATTCACATTTTGCCATAACACCAACGTGAACTCATACAATCTGTGGTTAATAAATAAATAAAAAGTTTGATGGCGCGCTAAAACCATTTTGGTCTTATGCAGTGCTCTATGGCACTTAAGAAAAATATTCTGTTTTTAGTATTTTTGTTATAGTGTCAACAAAATACATCATCGGTGAAAATTACAATTGACTAGCTATCTCGGTTCTTGAGATACAGCCTGGTGACAGACGGACAGACATACAGACTGACGTACAGACAGCCAGACAGACGGACAGCGAAGTCTTAGTAACAGAATATGATCCCTTTGGGTACGGAGCCCTGAAAGAAGTGTACTCGCTATATAAACTTTATTATTTTTATTTTAATTCCAAGTACCTAACTTTTGTTTATTTAAGGGCCGATTTTTCAACCCTCAGATAAGCACTTAACTGACAGAACAATACCCATAGAGTTGTTCCTCGAATAGGACTTATCTGACGATTGAAAAATCGCCCCTAAATAAAAAAATTACAGAACCAAAACTTTAAATTACCTATCAACTGCCTTACATTACCTACCTAACTACTAAACAACCCGCCCCGCATCATTCCGGGAACATTTTACGCGTTTTACGACAATATTGTTGAAACGACATAACATTTGAAGAATCAATACAATCAGAAATAATCAAGAGTGTAAATGATTGCGTTGAGTGAGAGGGGAAGGCCTTGACGGAGTTTCCTGGACCAAGTACGAGAAGTTTTGAAAAAAGGGCAGGGGACCAATTTTTGAAAGCACATGTGTGAAAACACCACTCGAAAGTGGTGAAAAATTGTGCTGAATTTCAAATACGAGTAGCATAGAAGATACTTACGGCTCTCAATAATCTTGTGAACTAGTCAAAACTTTCGAGTGGTATTTTCGAATGATGTGCTTTCAAAAATCGGGCCCCAGGTCAGTAATACCCGAAACCGAGCATGTATGAAGAGATTGATGAATGTGGATGAAGCAAAAGAGGTGTCAGAATAGTAGCAAGTGTAACAAAGTAGTAAGTAAGTAAGTAAGTAAATGCTTTATTGTACAAATATAAAGAAAAAGATACAATTCACAAAAAAATAAAATTAACATTAATATATGCACAAAGGCGAACTTATCCCTATAAGGGATCTCTACCAGTTAACCTTTGAGTAGATGAGAGGAGCATTAAACCAGGGACCGACAAAGTGAAGGTTTAAAATTCCAGATAGTGAAAGGCACAATAGAGCGTACATATCTAAGTACAATAAACAAAACAAAAAACATAAAAAACTACTAAATATCAGTAGTCTCTGCCTACCCACTGTAATACAATCCGCCAGTACTTTATTGGCGTGATAATTCCGACACTGCGCCGTTATTGGCCACGGTTATCCAAATGATAATATTATGTAATGTTTACAAGCCGTAAATTAGCCAGCGCATACACACACTAGATCATCGGTTGTTTGAGTTGATTACCTACTTATAGTTATGGAGGTTCGGGCTGATAATTGATTTATGAAATTCATGACGGACTTCTATGCTGGTCTGGGAGCAAGAGAAAAACATAGAATGTACCAGTTGCTTCTTGTCCCGCGCAGATGGTAAAAGCCCATTGAGGGAATGCTCGAAATTCTTATAGGCGATAAGGCTAGCAACCCATCACTATTTTGATTCCTCTTTCCACCTATACGCCTCCAATCATGCTAAGCGTGGCGTGATAAGATGAAGTCGCGGGCAAAAGTTCGTCTAAAATAAAGTTTATTGAAAACTACTTATCAGCGGGTAAACAGACTAATCGCTCAGGGTGGTGTTTCAGCACGCTTCTTGGAATGACAAGGAAATGGGTTTGATCCGTAGCAGTTAAGGAACAAGAAATCGATTTTTATATGAGAAACGTGTCTATATTAACTGGTAGAGATCCCTTGTTGGGATAAGTTCGCCTTTGTGCATATATTAATGTTTTTTTTTTGTGCATTGTATCTGTTTCTTTATATTTGTACAATAAAGCATTTACTTACTTACTTACTATATTCTTGTTTTTTTAACAATTGGGGCATTTTGCTTTGTCTCTCGGCGTTTTGCGTAATACTGCAAAGTCCATTACTAAATTAGACATTTTGCTACTTAGACGAAGTGAAATAAAGGCATACTGCTATTTTGCAAAATTGCTCTTCAGATTTTGATTTTAGACGTTTTGCTTTATAGTTGTTTTGCTATTGCGTTTTAGGTATAAACCTTTTAAAGTATTTTTGGCGTTTTAGGCATTGTGACAAAAAATTACTTATTCCTTATCAGCCATTCTTTTAAATTGCTCACAGCTAAGAAAGCAAAGCTGCCTACGTTTGCCAAGCACTAGAAACTTTAAAAAACCTTCCTCCAGTTTGTAAGAACTTTAGAACGGAGTGTTAAAGGATGGGAGGTTGTTTTAAAACATTTTCTAGCAAACAATGCACTTGGTGTTTTACGATGCCACCTGAGAACAATCGGACAAATTGATAAGAAAGACATTTTTGATACAAATTCTTTGATAAATCCTACTAATATTATACATTTCTAAACGACACTGAAAATTAGGACACAGAAAAATCCGAAAAGTAAAGCTTTGGCTGGAAATCGAACCCGGATCCTCATCATTCCGTGACGCGTGCTATCCTACACCACCCATAGCAGATGAGTAAGCCAGCTAGCAACAGATAGAGAAAATAGAAGAGCAGAACCGTTAAGAGAAACCTGTTGTATATACACCCGTATTTTTCCCTTTCTATACGCCCACAATCATGCTAAACGTGGCCTTTAGGTCTTGTTAACTAAGGCTATGTCTACCCCGTAAGGGAGGGATAAAGACGTGATTTATGTGCGAGTGTGTGCGTGTATCTTTCTTACTGTTCGTTCTAGAAAGAGACTAGTCTATCTCGCGAGCGACACATATCTTGCGCGCTCCTATGCTAGCCCTGTAGTACTCTTGTCTGCTAAATTGATGATATACTTTTAAAATATCTTTATGTAAAATTCAAGTAAGTTTGAAACACACACAGACAAATCACGTCTTTATCCCTTACGGGGTAGACAGAACCTAAGGTAACAGGTACCTACAAGCTACATTTAGCAAGATTGTGGGCGTATAGGTGGAAAATGGAATCAAAATGGTGATGGGTTGCTAGCCTAATCGCCTATAACATGATTCCTGTTATTTAGAATATAATATATAGAATATATTTATTTGCAAAGAATAAGTAGATATAACAATGTCATTTTCGCCCATTCTCTCGATGGGCTTTACCATCTGCGCGGTTAGAGAAGCAACTGGTACATTCTATGTTATTCTTTACTCCCAGACCAGCATGGAAGAACTAAGTTTGAAAACTGTTTTTTTTTGTTGGCAATGTAAGCACACAGTTAGACAATTGTAGAAAAGAAGTAAAATTTTAGATTTTACCGGCCGGCGTCTTGGTTCTATAAGAATATTCAGTTTCCAACTCATTAGGTGCTCAGTATTATGAAAATGCTTTTAAGCTTTGTTAATTGCTCGAACTTTCATAATGATTCGCTTACCGCATTAACGATAGGTACCTATGAATCTGAAAAAACAACTGGTATTTTAAGGAAACACAGTAATTAATTATTCTGGTTTTATTTCTAACGGAGCCGAAACACACGTTACGCGTATGAAATATAGAGAGAGAGAGAGCATAGAAGTGGGAAAGAGAGAAAATAGCGTTTTAGCTGCGTTCAAGATACCACAACAACATTCAATCTGATGAAATACATTGAATTGATAATTAATACTAAGTATGTGGATTTGTGAGTTTGTGAGGTTGTAATATCTGGATCTACTGAACCGATGTTAAAAAATCTTTTACCAATAGAAATCCACATTATTTGTGAGTGACATATATAAGCTATATTTAATTACGCACCGACAAAGTCGCGGGCAATAGCTGGTTTTTAAATGAAGAAAACATGTTGTTTTGTAGTCCTACCCATAATAAGCTGTTCAAGTATGAAAACATGGTTGCTACTGTTTGCCATAACCATTTTTCCTTAAGCTGTTGATCAGGATTGTCACAAAACTAACCTAATCTAATCTCTACAAAGTTCTATAGGATGGCCATTATTACCAAAGCTTTCGAAAGAACGCTTTCATTGAAAAAAAGTATTATGGCATATATGTTACATTATAGCATATGAAATTCGGGCAAATGAAAGGATTGGGTGAAAACATGCCTGACTATAGTATAATTAGTATAATAATTTGAAATAGTGAACTCACTCCGTTGTCTTCACGCCAACTATCTACATTCGACAGAGTCCCTGCTGAGACCGGACGGACCGGGACTAGTGAATTAGCTTTGGGAATAGGGGGAAGGAGGGGGGGAGATATATGTACCGCACCACGTATTTCCTTTCTAGAGAGGCAATTTACCTCACTAGCTTGGACGAAATGAGACGACTGATAATTTCCAAATCTGCAAACAAAAGCGTGACCTCAAATGACACTTAAACTTCACGAGTCATTGGAAGCGATAAGGTAAGTCTTACAGTTTCTCCACGTTATTATTTATTTTGTAGCTTTTGAGCGTTTTCCGAAAAAAGTCCTCGTGACATTTTTTCCAGTATTTAACAATCTTGGGGTTTTCTTACTCAGAATCGTTTACCCTATCGATCCATCCAAGAAAAAATGTCTCCCAAAATTTCCATTTCAGTTCGTCACCTTTTTAATATAAAAAAAAACCATAGTAAAATCTGCTGCGGTCCCGCAGTGCAGGGACCCGGGGTAGGACGACAGAGGGGGACAAGAGAGGTGCGGGCGGCAAGCGTAATACCCGCTCGCACCCTCTCTCGGCCATTTGTCGTCCTACCCCGCGCCCCTGCACCGCGCGTCCGAGGACTCATTTAAGCGGTCGGTCTATATAATTGATACAATATTTGTAGGATAGATAATGGTATTGATTGAAAACTGTATGAACGTTCTTCCATGCTGGTCTGAAAATAAAGAAAAAACGTAGAATGTACCAGTTGCTTCTCTCACGCAGATGAATGAAAGAAGCAGAAGTCACTATTTTGATTCCCATTTCCGCTTATACGCCCACAATCATGCTAAGCGTGGCCTTTAGACTTGTTACCTCAGGCTCTGTCTACCCCGTAAGGGATGAAGACTATTCCACTACTCATAAGATCTTTGTTATTTACACTATGTTTTGGCAATAAATAACTTTGACTTTTCACTTTGACGTGATTAATTTATGCATGTTTCTAGTCTCAACCCTTTAGCCACACAAGCCGGAACAATCTAACGTTGTTTACTCCCAGAACTTCACGTCACTCCATTTAATTACACTCCTAGACGTTCATTGTGACCAATTGACATGTCGGATCCTTCGCCCAGAATCAGGACATTGATACGTCATAGGAAGCTAGGTAAGCCAGACAAATGGAGGGCGCCCACGATACTACGTGACTGCGGCCGTAGCGACAGAATTTTAACATCGCCCACCGGAATAATAATGTCGACTAAATATTACAAATGGCTACATTTGTATTAAGAAACGTGATTTTGAACTTGAGTATTTATCGGGCTTTTAAGAGCATCTTTATAGGGTTTGCGGGGAAGTACCTATATCAACGTTGACTAGTGGAAATTTTATACATCGCTGCTATAGACTAATATAATTTAAGGCTCGGGGGCCGTATACATCACTTTTATAAATGTATTTAATTTAAATATAATTTAAGTACTGTAGTAGCTTAATGGTCTCTCGAGGACCTTTCGACCCCATCGGTCATCCGTCCTCCGTGCTATGTGCCTTGCCCACTGCCATTTCAACTTGCTAATCCGCTGGGCTATGTTGGTAACCTTGGTTCTTCTACGGATCTCCTCATTTCTGATTCGATCTCGCAGAGAGACTCCC
This sequence comes from Pandemis cinnamomeana, assembly GCA_932294345.1. Lineage (NCBI taxonomy): Eukaryota > Metazoa > Arthropoda > Insecta > Lepidoptera > Tortricidae > Pandemis > Pandemis cinnamomeana. Next base: position 11,586,939 of record OW028710.1, on the reverse strand, counting down.
AGCATAGCCCTCTCCATAGCTCGTTGGGCTACTTTGAGCTTGTTCATAAGGCCCATAGTGAGGGACCACGTTTCAGTGCTGTAAGTCATCACTGGTAACACACACTGGTCGATTACTTTCGACTTGAGGCACTGAGGTATGTCGGACGAGAAGACATCATGCAATTTTCCGAAGTACCTTAATGTATTTTATATTGAAAAAATAACTTTCTGCCAAGTTTCTTGCGGCGCATTCTTCTTGGCATTGGATTTATGTGTGTGTGCGGGTGGTACAACAATGTTGTTGTGGTTTTTTATTTGTTTAGTTAGGTTTAGCTGACTCATTTTCGTTCACTGTAGGCATGATTTTATAAATCGTTTGTGTTAAAATAACTCTATCTTTGTAACTCGCTCTCTCTGTCTAATCCATATTTTTCTATCGCCATGACTTATTTTGTTTTCCTACCCAATTAAAAGTAGCAAAGCACAAAGCATCGTTGTTTGCACGCCAAGCAAACATTACTAGATTAATTGCGGATTCCGTGTGAATTCTGCGCGTGTGAAATACGCAACACGAAACAGATAGAGACAGAACATCCACTTCCAACTTTACCTGCTCGAAACCTCAAAATGCCCGAAGGAAATAAAATTAGCGAAATATTTTGAACGAATGAAATTTTCTTTTTCTTCACGTGCCTCTCCACTCATGAAGGTCAGCGATTAGTTTTTGGAATCCTTCTCTCTGCGAGCCTAAAAAGTTCTGTTGCTGAAAAGATGTCCGTCTACTCCCTTATGTTACGGAGCCACGATTTCTTTCTACGTCCCACTCGTCCCAAGGTCGATGCCGGGGGGGCTGTTATCGAGGCTGTGGTGGGCTGCGGGGTAACGGGCACAAGTGTTACTTACCGCCCTAGGGTTTCATGGCCAGAAAAAAGCCCGAGTATTTTATATGGGGCATTAGGGCCAAGTTAACCTGTATGTTTTGATACCATTTACGACCAAGTATGATGAAAAATATTTTACGTCGCCCTAGGCCGTAAGTAGCAATTTACCGCCTGCTACGCGAGCGGAAATTTCCACTTCCTGGCCAGGAGAAGACGTAAACATGTTGTTGCGATCTGAGGCATTCTTTATTCCACCACCCTTCATTTATTCCACGATTCTATTCTATTCTATACCCTTGGAACGTCATGTACTAATGAGCTCGACAATGTGCACGGTTTAGTTTACAATGAACTCTCTGTATTAGATTATTTCGCGTACGTAACCCGTGGGCAAAAGCAAATGGGAGTAAATTTGAGAGTAAGTTTAATGTTTACTTCGAGTTGTTCATATTAAGTATGTAGGTAGTTATGTTTTATTTGTCAGCATGAGCAACAGTGCTCTGTAAAAGTGCGTTATTATATTGTTCCCACATTACGATGGTGTTATGGGGGTGCGACTCGGGTTACCTCCACGTGTCGTTTTTGGGTTCGTTCGGAGGGAAAAGCAGTGTATGCTTGGTCCGGTGCAACCTGGGCATTGGCTAATGATTTCCTGGCAGTTTCTGAGGGATATCATTGACCGTTGGCTAAGAGCCCGACAGGGGGGAGGGGGTCTTTTGCCCGTATTACCGAACAACGTTGATTACCTACTTTGGCGAAGTTGTCGTCGCTATAACATCGCTATAAAATAAGAAGAAGATGGTGTTATGAGATGCATTGTGTTTGAACACTAGCGTTCATATTTTATTGTAACAATTATGAAACCAGCAAAGAGGTTAACGTTATGTAACCTTATGCAGTGTGTAACGATATGTGTACATCACAACTATTATGTATGATGCGTTTGCACTTTCGTCCTGCTAAAACATTAACGGCAACTGTCCAATTTTCCATAATTATCAAAGGTTTCTTTCTAGGTAGGTAGTGGCTTAAGAAAGATGATTGTTTTTCTAAAACCTTTGAACTGTTACACCTGGTAGACTTCCAGATAAAGCAATAGAAGACAGACGAATGAGAAAGCAAAGCTCATACAGAAAAGTGGATGGCCTCATGCACTTTACGTCAATAATAGTATAATTACGCAGAAAGTGTCGCGGTAATTTATCACCACAATTGAAAGAAAGAAAGAAAGAAAGAAAGAAAGAAAGAAAGAAAGAAAACATTTATTCGTGATATATGTATAGTGACTGGGTTACAAAAACAAAAAGAGTGAAAAAAAAACAAAAAAATCAGTACATACATCACGAAATTGAGAGATTAAAACATTAGGTACCGAGTCTTGGAAGACCTAAATCCCCCTGATGTTTGCTTGCTATTCTCTTCAGTTCATAATCTTACATAAAACACATCTTAAGACGACATGCGACGCGTAGAACTTAGAATTGATTGCGTCATTAGCAATGCTTTCAACTAAACCTGAGAGACAAGTAAATCCTAAGATATTCTGCACTATGCATTTGAATACCGGGAATCTAGTTTCATCAACATACCACTCCTATTACTAGACTAGCGTAGAGACATCATTTATATTTAAACTAGCTTCTGCCCGCGACTTCGTCTGCGTAGAATTATACATAAAAACCTTCCTCTTGAATCACTCTATCTATTAAAAAAAACCGCATCAAAATCCGTTGTGTAGTACGTTGTGTGTATACACAACGTACTACACAACGGATTTTGATGCGGGGAGCAGTGCAAAACGTATGTTTTGCACTGCTCCCCGTCTAATGAAATGTGATGTCCAATGTCTAGTCTTTCAATTGAAAGTCCAACTCGTTCCGCCATTAAGACAAAATGCCGAAAAGAAACAGCGTTGATTTCCATTTTAACAGATATTCTAAGAAGATAATGAGATAGCTCGAAGTGTTTTGATTATTTGAAACAACAAATTGAACTTGTGTTCTATAATATAATGAGATGAATTCAAAGTATACTTATTTACTGCCCCCCTTATTCATAAACGCTCTATAGGCTTCTGCTAACTTAGCGATCGTTTGTTCTTATCTGTCACTTTGACAACGATTGCTACGTTAGCAGAAGCCTATAGAGCATTTATGAATAAGAAGGTTAGGTTTTACCATGGACTCAGTTCAGGTTTTAGCTGTAATTTTTAGTATCTGACAGCGAACGTAAACTGAATCAAATTCGAAGACTACCCACCTGCAATGGGTGGTGTAGGGGTATAGCACGCGTCACGGAATGACGAGGATCCGGGTTCGATTCTCGGCCATAGCTTTACTTTTCGGATTTTTCTGGTTTCTAATTGTTAGTGACATTTAGAAATTTTTGAATCAGAACTGTATGTTAAGCGTCATGGTAAGGCCCCCGGGCTTAACTTTAACTTTGTTATTAGTTGCGTAACTTTTAGTTACCTATTCGCATCATGGTGTACATAAACATTCCCGCAATAAGCGAAATAAACCTAATTCACTGTTAACGCATAACGACGTAAACATTCAGGAAAAAGTTCATTTGCGATACAACGAGCGGGAGATATGTGGGCCGACATCCGAGCATCGGATGCACCATTAATCACTACGAGGGATGTTATGAAGGCCAACGATGTGCGCTTCGATGAAAAGTCTATTACTAGTGGGAGTATCAAAAGGAGAAATATACGTAGGGCGTCCGTAGGATGTAGGGTGGGATAATTACGTACGTACCTAGAATTTTAGTTGGTCTTTTTCGTATACTGGTAGAATAGTTCGTGCAAACTAGAACACAAATAGACAGGGCCCTAATCGACCAAATCTTACCCCCTTATTATTCATAAACGCTCTGTAGCCATCTGCTAACTTAGCAATTGTTTGTCCTTATCTGTCACTTTGACATTTACCTTTCACAGACAAGGACAAACGATAGCTACGTTAACAGAAGCCTATAGAGCGTTTATGAATAAGGGGGTTAATCACGAAATGGATATCAATGTACACTTACACAGATAAATCATCATTATCATCATCTCCAGCCTCAGCTACGAGGGCTTTGGCTATAGTTCCCACGCGGGCCCAGCGCGGATTGGGAACGTCTCACACACCATTGACTTGCTTCGTTGTGCAGGTTCCCTCACGATGTCACCTTCACCGGAAAGCGCATGTTTCAAATGTAATTTCGTACATAAATTTCGAGAATCTCGGAGGCTATAGCTTGAGAGGCTACAGGTCAAAACAGGCTAACACAACTTTTTTTTAAATCCAAGGCAATGTACGAAATACATCAGATTTTCTATGTTATACACTATTCTACTTGCCTATCTCAAATTTTGATTTTTTCTTCTTAAATATTCGTTATCCGACAATTATTAAACAGTCGTTTTAGAGTTCACAAGTACCTTCTTCACACGCATTAGGATAGGACCAAAAAGCATTCCAACAGCCGCATCATTGTCACTAAAATCGACTAATGTATCCATAAACTAAAACCAGCCAATAGAGAGAGAGAGAGAATACTCTGTGACTGTACAAATCAACACTCCGTTCACGAAAACTTGAGGTTGAATCTTGTGACAATGAACTATTTAGGTTCACCTGACACAATAATTGCAAGATACCCGTTTCATATTAAAGTGCTAATAAGATTGCGTACATGCTATCCCAGTTATTGCCATAAATTATGCTAAATTTATTCCATTTTTAAAGTTGCAAGTGAAAACAATATTTTCCCTTCGCCAACGTGGAATCCGATTCTCGCAGCTCGTATCAGGTACGTGTTTCTCATGCATAATCCGACGGAGCTTTCGATGTTTTCTACTTCGTGGCATCTCGTTCATTTTCCAGGTAAAAGACAGAGATGTACAAAACTGGAACGTGGTTTACCAGTGTGACGGTTTGCGCTTCAAGGTTCGTATTGCGGGGAATGGTAGCTTGCAGAAAATGTGACAGGGAATGACCAAAGATGGTAATGGAAAATGTTTATCTTTATTCATGTTTAGTTTTATAATTTTTTACCGAGATAAATACAGAAAACAGTAGAAAAATATCCTTGGACTCTTCCGGCTTATGACTACGGTTATAATGCTTATGTAGTAATTGATTATCATCATCATCATTTCCAGCCTATATATACGTCCCACTGCTGGGCACAGGCCTCCTCTCAGAATGAGAGGGCTTGAATGGATTATAAGCAATTATAATTCATGCGTCGAGGTATACCTAAGTTATAACAAAGATCTGGTTCTCTTAGCCATTGCTTTAATTGTCTGTTGTTTTTTAATGGGACAACAGTTACTTAATTTAACTACAAAACCGGTAGGAATGAATGTTAACAATGTTGAGACTGTTTTTTTGTAGGTTTTTTTTTTTAATTTTGATAAATTTTTTGATGATTGAATTTTTGATTTGAGCGTAAACGTGTGCTATGTAAGTACATTATCTCGCCCCGGTATGAATAGGTAGGAACATACAAAAATTTGATAGCAGTGAGTCTTGTGCTGTGCATATATTCGTTCCTTCACGAAATGCTGCATGCCGTAGCTTGTCTTTTCATTGCGTTTATTATGCACATTTTCGTGAAGGAACGTATATATGCACAGCACAAGACTCACTGCTATCAAAATTTTCTATGTTCCTACCAATTCATAGCAAACCTCGTCATAAATGTTGTAGAACATGATGGTTTACGCGATGCGCTAATCCGTAGAGCTACGATATCGGTAACGTTGCTTCTTTTCGATGCGTTCCAGATTGAATCTTCACAAGATGAAGCTGATATTCTTGAGCTTAAAATGTTTCGCTTGTATCATGTTTAGGTGTTAACGTTTGAGTAAATTATGTTGGCGAGCATGTTATTATGCACAATATTTAACGTAGTCACGGGAACGGATACTTAGCGCTGGCAGTGCGCTGAATTAGTATGTGATGTTACCTACTAATATAATTCTACCTAATGAGTAGCCTTAAAATTAGCAGACGCTACTTGAAGAGAGAGTGGTTAGGTATGATGAGAAATGTTAATTCTAGAGTCTTGTTTTCGAGCCATTGCTGTCTTATTTTCCAGTGTGATATTAGTTACCTTATGAAAAGCGAAGATTTTGGTTTCGTTACCAGATGAACAAATTTCATTTGTTTTATTATCAAAATATATCTTAGTACAGTAAAAAAACTGAATCGCGCGCCACTGTGGGACCATTTCACTGCAAAGGTCACAACGACTTACCATACGCCTGCTAAAGAAAAGGTTCCGTGAGGTACGTGATTTAGTTACTTCAACCGTACGAAAGATACAAGGTTGTACATCACTCTCGCAAGTTATACAATACCTATCCACTGATACTGTCTGAATTTAATCTTACAATGTCAGCTTCAGCTAAAAATACTTCAAATAATACTCTTACTCTATCATTTTTTTTTTTAATCTAATATTTTTACGAGGCTTAAGTGCTTACTCTATCATGTTACACGGTAGTAGCTAAATCTCGATTTATTCTTTATATTTCGTGAATCTAGCGAATTATTCAAATGTTATCGATGGGTGTGTGAAAAAATGCTTACGCCTGAAATTGGCACCACCTTTCGAATTTTCCAGCCAGTTCGATTTCTTCTCACATGCCAATCACGTAGAAGTCATGAGTTGGAGATCAGCAAGCGTTGTGCACGGGTGCTTCCAATGTTTTCTTCGGTAGACCAAACTAATTAAAATTGTGCTGAGAAGTTAGATTTGTTCAGCCAAATGACGATTTTGCCTGATTTAGTTTGTAAATTTAAATTGGTTTGAACCATAAGAAAAATGGTAATTGATCGGCAGAGAGAGCGCGATGTATCTACATTTTTTATCTTAAGTATTATACAGTAATGTTATGTGTTTATGTATGTATTATTTTATTTTATTTATTTTGCTATGTCTTATATTTATGCTGGTATTGTTGTTTTCATTATCCCTGCGTTTATCCTGTCTATTTCTTTCCGCCACCTACTTAAACTGTCTCTAACTTATTTCTCCGTCTTGTTGGTTGTCTGGTAGAGATCGCTATTAAGCGATAAGACCGCCTATTGTCTACTTTTTTCTTTGATTCTGTATTGTTTTGTACTGATTTGTGGTGTTCAATAAAGAGTATTTGTATTGTATTGTATTGTATCTAATAGTTACGCGTCCGTATTTTAGAACGAGGTAACCATTTTTCTGAGACGCTGTGAGCCTGAAGGAACCCAGTGACTCACATAATTGAAAGCAGTGAAATTTTTTGGTCTCGTCTCCGTTAACCCAACTTAACCTAATGACTATATCTATGGTGGGAACCTAGTTAAGTTACATAGAAGTTATCGGGTACTGCATGCTTCTCAATCCTTCTCGTTGTTTCATGCTGTTTTAATATTCACGGCCAAAAACGTTTTAAAACACGCTAAGTCCATTAATTGCAGTTTGCAGTCTAACATGTAAATTAAAACGCACACGTGTGCTGTTACAAAATGCATTATTTTAAAATTTACATTGCTTATTCAAACTTGCACGAAAGCGTACCGTGCATAAATTCCTACCCTCAAAGGACTCCCCAATTTTTTTATCCGGCACGTAGGACCACATCTTTATCTCAAAGTTAAGAGCTGCAAGAGCGTACGTGCACCACCGGAGGGTCTCTTTGTCTGAAATGTGACACCTTTGTTAAGAACGAGCCGTGCATGCATAACCAAGCGACAGTATCTTGGTGGATTTTCACGCTGCAACCGAACGTAATGGCCGTATTGAATACAAACTGGTTAATTCCACTTTCAACATGAAACTACCGTGAGACTTAATCATCATTACAAATAAACGGATAACTCACGTACAAAAAGTCGAGTGATGCTCGACATTTTTAGCACTATTTCGTAATCCTTCCCAGAGCGCTCGCCCCGGCGGCAGCGAAACGAACCACTCTGGAACCACTCTTCTGGGAAGAAGGACTACGAAATAGTCCGAAACATGTCGAGCGAAAATAGTGATGGGTTGCTGGCCGCATCGCCTATTACATGATTCCTATGATTTTCGGTCATTTATTTTGTTTTTTTTTTAAATAATAATACTATAGTCACAATAAAAAAGTTGTTTGCGCTGATGTGTTCCGGCGTCGAGAATAAGACAGCCGTTGAAATTACTAGCACATGAGGTCCATTTAAGCTCTCTAGGCTGCATCAGATCTAGGTTGCAGGTGCTCACTTACCATCATTCGCCTCCTTATCTCTTAAAAAATCAACCGTGAACTTCAAATTATTTATCTACAATGTGAACGGCAAAGAGGAGCACTATTTACTTTATTTACAAAAAAAGCAGTATTTGAACCTCTAAAGCAGCGGTTCTTAACCTTTTTGGCTGGCGACCCAAATTATAAATATTTTTGAAGTCCGCGACCCAAATTTTTTTTAAATGCGCGCGTAAATTTAAAATTTCGGGAGAATTTCGATTATTTAAAACTCCTTCCGGGAGCCGGGAGATTCCAGGAGAGTGTGGAACCGTACCCGCGACCCATCCCAAAACCGCCCGCGACCCAAATTTGGGTCGCGACCCGAGGTTAAGAACCGCTGCTCTAAAGCATCAAACATTGTGTGGGTTCAACTAAGAACCTCAAAGGACAATAATTCTATTATTAATGTTTACTAGGCGCCCGCCAAGGGGCCTTGTCATCCCTTGGGGAATAATTAAATTGCCTAATGCCTAATACTAATGTATGAGCATTAACAGTAATAAGTTTAATAGCTATGTACATACATTAATTTGCATTATTACATCAGGTTAGAACAAAACTTGATCGCGTGTCAAACCTTTTAACTTCAACACTATGAATAAAGAGTTAATAGGGTTTATTACACGCAATTAGGAAACTTTCTCGTAGTGACAGCTTGAAATTTTTCTATCGGTAATTAAAAAAAATAGTGTTCATAAATAAATTAAAAAAAAATTGTGTTGTGTTCTAGCCCACATACATAAATCACGTCTTTATCACTTACAGGTACAGTAGTACCACGTTTATAAGTTACGCCGATGTACCTGCGCATAAAACTTATTTTTCTCAAAAATTTCCGTTAAAGTCGTCATTGTTAACTACATAATCAGAGCAGGAAGTTAATTGTTGCCGGTCAGTCCAAAATTAAAAAAAAAAAAACATTACTGTCGCGCTAAACTCGACAGTAATGTTGCATACAAATTCCATTACTGTCTAGTTATTAACTTTTTAAAAATGCAAATCACCATTATAAAAGAAAGGCACAAGACTTAAAACATCAAATTAAAAAAAAGCTAGTACGACAACGTGTTTATCTGCGTCTGAAATAGATTTAGGTGTTCTGGGTAGAAAAATACACTCTTCAAATGCCATTGATAGAAAAAGGCGGCGAAGCAAAACAATTTTCACTATTTTATTTTCATTTATTTTTGTTGTTATTTTATTTTCGATTTTTGAGAAAAGCACTATACTTGCCTCGGCCAGAATAGCATTGCTGGCCTAGACAGTAATGTACTATTGATGTGGCGCGAAAAATGTTCAGCCAATCATAGCACACCACGCGTACGTGCGTCACGTGACTGTTTAAATGATAGTTTTAAACAAAATCAACTACACCGTTTAAAGCCTTTGGCAAAAACTGCATTACCATACAGCAAGCTCGGGGGGCTATTTTTAAATTGGGATATATTGGTCGAGCCGTGTCGCGGGCAAGCGGCTGCCATGAATAATGGCACCCCGACACGGGACATCGACAATTTTATACACGACACTTATTACAGCCTGTTACCTACGCTAAATTGCATGATTTTGCATGGTTCCGTATTCTGCTTTATGAATGACGATCCTGATTGGTTAGAATTAATCTTGTCTACTAAATACACATACATACACATACACAAATCACGTCTTTATCCCTTTAAGGTTTGACAGAGCCTAAGGTAACAAGACCTGCAGACCACGTTTAGCAAGACACTGAGGGCGTAGAGGTGGAAAGTGGAATCAAAATAGTGATGGGTTGCTAACCGCATCGCCTATAACATGATTCCTATGATTTTCGCCCATTCCCTAGATGGGTTTTTACCATTTGCGCGGGAAGAGAAGCAACTGGTACATTCTATGTTTTTTCTTTGCTCGCAGACCAGCATGGAAGTACATACGCTACTAAATACGCACCAATAGAAACTGGAAGACGCTGTGATGGCGGGTCTCCGACAAGGTGTATCGAGGACATCGTTAAAGTTGCGGGAAACCGGTGGATGCAGGCGAGTTGTCGTGTATTGTGGTGTTCTAAGGGCGAGGCCTTTGAGCAACAGTAGACGTCTTCTGGCTGATGATGATGATGATAAAATACGCTCGAAGAAAGACATAATAGCACATTAAATTTCACGCTCTGCTTACGGCGGTGAGGCAGTGGGATGCCAGCCCCCTTCATGAGCGCTGGAGGACATATCACAAGCCAATCGTCACGGGATAGGGGTAACCTGCGATGTTGGTTGGTACCGAGAGTAAAATAGGTTGATTTTAATTTTAATTTTGATTTGATTTAATTTAATTTGATTTGATTTAACTTTATTTTATTTGATTTAACTTGAGCTAATTTATTTACTGACTTATTTGTTGATTTTAAGACATTTAATTTAATTTTTCACTTAATATTTTATTTTGTAAATTCTATTATGGATGCAAGTCTGGAATAAAAACATTTCATTTCATTTTCATTTTCATTTCATTTCAAATTTATGTCTTACCAGGACTTACGTCTTTCTTTGTCGACTTTGCGTAATCAAGTTATCCTTACTAATTATTATAAATGCGAAAGTGAGTGTTTGTTCGTTCCGCTTTCACGCCTTAAGTACAAAACCGATTGCAATGAAAATTTTCATGCATTATATTAAAAGTCCACAGTAAATGATTACATAGTTTTCATTTCTAAAAATTGTATAGTTAGCGAACGAAGTCGCAGGCAACAGCCAGTAAAATTCAATATATTTTTCGCTTTTGCAAACAAATAAAGCTCTTATCAAATCAATTAAAGGTTATCTCCAGCCTGCATAATATTATGTCACATTGCTGAGCCTCCTCTCACAATGAGAGGGCTTGGACTATTTAAGTATACTTTAACAAAATTATTACACAAAATTATTGCACTACGAGTAGGCATTATTTACCCAAGCTTACGGAATACTGAAAAATAGCTTATAAATAACTTTTGACCAACAACCACTTCCTGAAGGCAGGAAAGTTCATTATTTCTTGATTACGGTTAAGTTATGTTGTGCACGTACGATACAAGCATCGGATTTTAGCTTCTGCAATAAAAATGACCCTTTTTTGATAGAACGTAAAAAGTAGAAAATAAATTCTTACAAAAAGTTCAGTACTTAAAGACTGGTTTACTATGTAAGTAGGCAATAAAGAGTACCCGAATTTTATTACAATGTTAAGGGAAAAGCAATGTTTTAGACAAATGGAAATCAAACGCGTTACTTCCTTATTAGCAGAACGTTTTAAAATAACCACTACTCATTATGCAACCTCCATCATTATAATACACTCAGCGGCAAAAAAAAACACCCAGAAAACACACACACACACACACACACACACACACACACACACTAATCACGTCTTTATCCCTTACGGGGTAGACAGAGCCTAAGGCAACAAGACCTACAGGCCACCACGTTTAATAAGACTGTGAGCGTATAGGTGGAAAGGGGAATCAAAATAGTGATGGGTTGCTAGCCGCATCGCCTTTAACAGGATTTCTATGATTTCCGCCCATTCCCTCTACGGGTTTTTACCATCTGCACGGGAAGAGATGAAACTGGCATTCTATGTTTTTTTTGCTCCCAGACCAGCATGGAAGTGTCTCCCAGACTCCATACACTTCCTGGCCACGGAAGACGTAAAATTGTGTACACGCCTCGGGTGATAAATTTTCGGTGAAGGAAAACGTCGCGAAGAAACCTGCAACACAGCTGCGAAGCAATTCAATTGAAACCAATTGACCTAGCCCCAAACTAAGCAAAGCTTGTAATATGGGCACTAGACAACGGTTAAACATACTTATATAGATAAATACAATACGTACTTAAATACATATTAAACATCCACGACTCGAGAACAAACATTCGTATTTTTCATACAAATATCTGCCCCGACCGGGGACCGAACCCGGGACCTCAAGCTTCATAGTCAGGTTCCCTAACCACTGGGCCATCCGGTCGTCGAGAATGATTTAATAATCGATTAATGTTTGGGGGGCTTGTAATTTTTTTAATTTTGTTATTAAACTTAGTGTAACCTTATCAAAGGCCACGTGTGTCTCATAGAGTTCGAAGACTCACGCTTTCAATAAAAAAGTAACGAGATTCAGTGTGTAAAATGAAAGATTTATCTACTTGGCCGCAACAGGGGTCCGCTTCCAATATAAATTATTCATGCACTCTATTGAAAGTCACAGTCCCCAAACCGGCTTTGAGTGTTTTTAAAGGAAAACCTATTTGATATTCCGCTAGTAAGATACATCAGACAGCTCAAAGAACTGAGTATGCTACTGAACGGAGCTTTGCCAATGCACCGATGAAGATGCATGAGTATTTGGATGAATATTTAAGAAAAGCTGGCTTCGGAGACTGATGCTTCCTTTTGATGCATAGTAATTGTGAACTAGTGGACTGTATTATAAATGAAAGCGGCTTATGATGATGAACTGTAGGGTACCTAACTCGCTCGCAATCGCCATCGCGTTCATTATGACAGTTCTTGTTATGAATGTGACAGATAGCTGATTCCGATGCCAATTGTCAGCCCATACATGAACTGTCAAAATGAACACGATGGCGATAGCGAGCGAGTTAGGTAATAAGCCTATTGGTTTTTAACAATAATAATAATATCTTAAATTGGATTATGAAAAAGCACTAATAACCAACAACTGCGATTACATAATTTAAGCTTCTCAACAACTGGACACAGAAGAATAGAAACAGAAAAAAAAGTGAGCGAAATGGAATGGAATTCGCATTTCCCTCCGTGGAATCAGAATCGAGTTAGATGGAATACAAAATTCAAGATAGCAAGTTCATTCAGGCTTTTCCTCGAACTCGCTAGAGGAAAAACATTAGTTTTGCAAAATCCGAGTTCCGACTAAGTACTTATGATGTTACGATTGTTTCGCTCTGAATTGAAGAGATAGCAATCGTGTTTTATAATAAGATTTATCTTAACTGTAAGATGTTGTCAACTTTCGAGAGTATTCCCTAGAATACTTACTAGTTATCAAGCTTCTTCTTCAAAAAGCTATAATACTAATACAAAGACTTCACTGGCTGTCTGTCTTTTAAAACGTAATAGCTAATAGATACTTACTTGCAATAGTTTTCAATGACCGCTATAAAAATAGGGACCGAAAAAGACCCTGTCTGCATTTTTGTTTGTTTAGACTTTAAAACCGTTCTTTTTTAAATTATTTCTCTAGTTTTTTTTTTTTTTATATATGAATAGGAAGGCAAACGAGCAAGTGGGTCACCTGATGGTAAGTGAGGAATTGCAGATGCGTTGCCAACCTAGAGGACTAAGATGAAATGCCTCTTGTGCCCGTAATTTCCCCGGCTGTCTTACTCTCCACACCGGAACACAGCAGTGCAAGCACTGCTACTTAGCGGCAGGGTTAGCGAGTAAGATGGTGGTAGCGATCCGGACGGACCTTGCACAAGGCCCTACCACCCGCAGTAATATCCATTTGTGCCGTGATTCAAACAAAAACATTTAAAGACATCACGAGGTCAGCCTCAAAAAGTACTCCGTCATAAATCATGTCACCTACGAAGTTGACCCACTGTTTCCCGTTCACAAATGGACAGACGTCCGGTAAAAACCTTTTATGAAATTCACCCGAATATCTACAGTCAGCCGAAAGATAATTCCTCTTCCAAATCGCCTTCTATGTCACGCCAGGTAACGTGAGAGACAGCGGGTGACAAACGAACCTGTGACGCTCGCCCGGCAAGATAACGTCCGAGGAAGGAATGGGTCGCGTCCGGAATACACTCCACCGATAATCGCGTCAAATTATTTTGAGCACACACGGTTTGTGGCGAAGCGCTGCGTTTTTGTTGGACCTTTTTAAGTAACTAAGACGTATAAGCACAGTTAACAAGTAAAGCAGTATGGAAACGAGGCTTATTTTTTAATAACTAAAAACCTAGGCTCCAATTGGGAAACATGAGACACACTGCGCATTACGCTCTTGGCGTGTTTAAAACGAAAAGATCGCGGATTGTCTGGCCGCACGTAACAGACGACCACTCGTCTCAACGCGGCACTCGCGACTGACGGTACCGCGAGATCCGCTTAGGGGGCTTGTAGAAGCGCGCGTCTATATATGTGCGTTCATTTCAACCATTTTGTTCGTAGTTTACTTACTGCTTTAGCTTTAGTGTAAGGTTTTCGCTATTCACAGGGCTCTCAGCTGGGGGTTAGCTTAGCTGCAAATTCTAAGGAATGGAGAAATAGTAGAAATTATTTTACTTCCTTAGCTCTGTGACCCCAACATATGTTACGTTTTATGTTTACATTTTGGTATGAAATATTGTATAACTTTATTTTGTAAATGATTACAAAAGTATTGATTAAAATATAAACTAAGCCTACCTTCAAAATAACTCAATAAAATAAAACTTAGGCTAAAAAATTAAAATTGAAATAAATTTGGACCCTTTAGGTAGGGTCCCCATCACGCAGGCAGCATTCCCGCGTTGTATCGCAATTGCGAGTCTTTGTGCGAGAAAGCTGCCCGCGCGAGGGTCGTCTGTTGCCTCCCTCAGGCGTTTGCTTATATCTCTGTAGAGCCCGCGTGCGCCCTTGCCCACGGGTCACTTGACGGGAAGCAATCAAGGAGAAACGAAAGGAATTACGGGTACATCGAGGTATTTATAGACTAGCCTAAATTCTAGTGGCTTTTAATTCATTCGCCAAATAATTGAGTCTTATCCTTTACCTACTTACTTCGTTTCGGCTTTGTAACCGAAAGTGTATCTAGTCTAGCTGTATACACACACAAGAGAGCGATGTTGTATGACTGTATGTCCTCCTAAATAAGGACGTTTAGTAAACTTTTAAATCACCTGCTATATTAAGATAGAACAGGTTACGCGAGAGACAAAATAATAGAAATACGATCTACCACTTAAATAGTTCTTGTTTTAAACTGACAGTTTTCAAAAACGATTACAATTCGACTAAGCTAAGCTAAGTTTGCACCTTACTGGAATGCGACGTCCCGCCCGCTTCCCCGCTTACCTTCCCTCGATCGCCTTGTTGCGTTTGCACGGTTAGCATTTTTGTCGCCAATTGGGACCGAGCGCGACGACAGCGACACGTGATAATCGGCCATTAATGGACAATATTGTCACCGCTGTCAAACAAGAAGTAAGTAAATATTGTGAAAAATATTAATGAAATCTTGTGTTATTTTACTATATTACACAATTTTGGACAACGGTAGTCAGTAACATTATTGCCAATAATATTAAAATTGTTGTTTTCAGTGAAATTTTAGAGGTTAGGTAACTTACTTTTTTTTTTCTTACGGCAAATATCCACTTATTTCTTTGGTCTTGTTTCCACCATGGTCTTGGAAATTGGTAAAATTTACAGTCGCTATTCTTCTTGGTGTTATTACAATTCACAACAACACATCTTACCAGGACCATATTTTTATCTCAAAAACGATTAGAAAATGTTTACTGCAATATGGATTTGACAGCTCAAGTCAGCGACAAAAATGACAATTTTAGCCGTAGCGAGCGCTGTGATCGTTTAGGCTACCCCCTCCACCCGCTTTGCACTCTCCCAATACGCGTCTTATGCCTTATTTACTTCTATTTATTAAATTTTAAAATTTTAAACTGGACTTGTTAAGACGCAAAGTGCATACTTAGCTCGCTTTTTGTAAGCGGTTCCGCCTGTAATATCAAGCCGTATGTTGTGGCACTTACGACTTACTCAGGGGTCTTTGTGCGTGACGTTATTCCTCGTTCGTGTGGAAATCTTCCCAAAATTATATCATCCAGTAACGGAAAGCAAAAGAAATTGTCACAGTTATTGAATTTTATCTTAGTGGTGTCATAATTTGACGTTGCATATTTATCCTACTCCTCTACGTCTGTAATTATCTACAATGTTTTTTTCTTTTTATTATGACGGAATTTAGATACATCTAAATAACTAATAGGGAAAATAAAATAAAATTATTATTTAAGTAGGTACCTATATTTATTTTTCTCGTAAGTTAGATTTTTACAATATTCATATAAAAAGTATTATTATTATCATGAGTCTATTGTGTCCCACTGCTGAACAAATGCCTCCCCCCAACGCTTCCACTGCTCTCGGTCTGCTGCGGTACGTGTCCAGTCCCTTAAGGAGTCCAACTCGTCCCGCCATCGCCGTCTAGATCTGCCGGGCCGCCGTGAGTTAGTGGGACTCCAATTAGTGGTTGTCTTGGCTCATAACTCATCCGGCAAACGGTATACGGCAAACATGACCAGCATTTCACTTCAGCTTTGCCGCCTTTTTACCAACGTCATATAAACAAATTAAAACATTATAAATACCTGACCTAGGGTGCCGCTGGCAGTGAGGCGGGCCTAAGCTATTAAGTATCACTTATTATCATAATAAGCCTATTGTGTTCCACTGCTGAGCAAAGCCTCCCAACGCTTCCACTGCCTTCTGTCTGCAGCGGTGAGTAGCAAGTCCTTCAAGAAGGCGTCAAACTTGTCCTGCCAATTTAGTGACCAAATTGCAGTACAGTAAGTTTACAACACAACAACAGCAAGGTAGTTATAGATAGAGCACAGACAGCATCAGAAGTTGAAAAGCGGTCGAAGAGTTCAAAAGGATGTGTACATCCTCAAATTATCTTAGCGATAGAATCGTGTGTAGATCATTTTGAGCTGTAGGCTTATTGTCTAACTCGCTCGCAATTGCCATCGTGTTCAGTTTGACATGAGCTGACAATTGGCATTGGACTCAGCTAGCTAGCTGTCACATTCATACAAGAACTGTCAAAATGAATATGATGGCGATTGCGAGCGAGTTACATAATAAGCCTACAGAACTGTTTATCAGCTTCTGATGTTATTGGTGATTGATACACGCGATTGTAACGATTGTAAGCCTTATTAGCAGTCAATTTTATAACCAGTTTATTTTATGTAAGTTTTAAATAGCTTGGCGAATAGAACGGAGTAAATTGAAAACTGAAAATGAGTTCAAAGGCGGCGTTCTTGTATAGATCTGTTAGTATTTCATTTTGCTCTGAAATAGATGTGTCAAAGCTAAAGAGTAGCAGTCAACTCTTTAATATGCTTTTAGGTACTTAATAATCTTTGCCAATAACATCATCATCATCATCACAATCTCTAGCCTATATACGTCTTAGAATGAGAGGGCTTGGGCTATAGTTCCCACGCGGGCCCAGTGCGGATTGGAAACTTCACACACACCATTGAAATGCTTCGCAGACGATGATTTCCTTCACCGTAAAGCTCATGGCAAATATCAAGTGTAATTTCGCACATGAATTCCGAAAAACTCAGAGGTGCGAACCCAGGATTCGAACCCACGACCCTCTGCTTGAGAAGCCGTAGCCAAGTGGTTTAGATTAACACCCACCAGTAAATACAGGGGTCGAACCAGCTTGTCTGATTAATCAAATGATTGGCAGTTTGCACACAGAAAACAATTCGGCTAAAAATAGATTATCCGACGGCCTTTCCTCTTTCACAGAATCCTTGTGAGATTCTTTAATGATGTTTCAACAAGGGACGGAATGACACAAATACTGGGATTGTTTCAATAGGCGTAAAATGTATTTTTTAAATAAATATTGAAGGGCGTGAGCTTTCTTTTTATGTTGGGATAATTAGAAAACATTTGGTTTTTCTTTTTTAATTTTCCTCCTTATTAGGGTTCTGTACTCAAAATGATTGTTAGAAACGAAACCGTGTCAAGTTGCGTTAGGAGTGGAATTCTGAGAGAAACATATATTTTTGTTTACGTCTACTAGACTGCCTTTGTAGAATTCACTCAGCTAAGACTTGAAGACAATTTAGACAAACGTGTTTGCCGATTTTTCTAACGCCAGCTGCAACACGTCCCACTGCATTGCACAGGCCTCTTCTCAGAATGAGAGGGCTTTGGGCTATAGTTCCCAAGCCCAGTGCGGATTGGGAATTTCACACACACCATTGAATTGCGTCGCAGATGTGTGCAGGTTTCCTCACGTTTTCCTTCATCGAAAAGCTCATAGTAGATTTCAAATGTAATATTGCACATAAATTCCGAAAATCTCAGAGGTGCGAGCGCAAACTCGAACCCACGACCTTCTGTTTGAGAGGTCACAGGCCAAACTGGCTACCACGGCTTTTTCACACCTTAGAACTTTACATAATATTAAGATCTTGTTACCTTAGGCTCTGTCTACCCCATGATTTATGTATGTATGTAATATTCTATCTCTGTAACAACAAATACCCCACAACCACGCATCAATGAGCAACAACTGATACAAACACTAGCATTATTTTTATCACCCAGTTCAATCAAATCCGGTTCCCCTACAAACATTCGAGGTTTACACGAACAAGCGTAATTAGACTAAGACACGATCTCGATTACTAGCCTGTTCGCTTGTCTATGGCCACTGTAGACGGATTACAATTAGACCGTGTCACATGTCACGCTCTGGTACCTCGTTTAGATTAGCCTGGTTTGTGGGGCTGCCTTGCTTGTGATACGGTGATTGTTGGCGGGTTCTGATGATTTCTACAAATAGGCCTCAAGCAGAGGATCGTTGGTTGCAGATACATTATTTAGATACATTATTTAATGTGATACATACATACATAAATTACGTCTTTGCCCCTTAAGGGGTCGAAATAACCTAAGGTAAAAGAACCTAAAGGTCAGGTTTGAAAGAAGCGAAATAGTGATGGGTTGCTAGCCGCATCGCCTATAACATGATTCCTAAGATTTTCGCCCATTCCTTCGATGGGCTTCCATCTGCGCAGGAAGAGAAGTAACTGGTACATTCTATGTTTTTTCTTTACTTCCAGACTAATTTTACTGTGTGCACTTTACTATGAAAATGTGAGATATTTTAAAGCCCTCTTAATCTGGGAAGCGGCTTGTAGGCTTAATACCTAACTCGCTCGCAATCTCTATCGTGTTCATTTTAACAGTTCTTGTATGAATGTGACAGCTAGCTGATTCCGATGCCAATTGTCAGCCCATACATGAACTGTCAAAATGAACACGATGGCGATTGCGAGCGAGTTAGGTAATAAGCCTACTGTTTTCAGTAGTATCAAATCATCAATATATCTCGGAGACCAGAGTCCTGGTATACACCTATTCAATAATCCATTCCATTTTTTAAGCCTTGCCGAAAAATAGACTGAAAATTATTGGGTTTTGGACCTCTGACAAATTCATTGAGAAAACGATAATTTGATTCATCTATCCCAAATAGGTAGGTACTTCATCAAAGCGACTGACAAATAATATCCCAGTCATTTTATCATTCGGCACACCCTTAACTTTGATTGGAACCGTGACTCCTGTCTTTAGGATATACGGGATTTTTGACGCTACGAAGTATATGTTGTTCATCATATATTTGACACAATTCATCTCCAGCCTATATCCGTCCCACTGCTGGGCACAGGCCTCCTCTCAGAATGAGAAGGCACAATATTATCATTCTTAAAATATTGATATGCATGATAACCCGATATGAGTTGATTTGATTTCTTAATATTTCACGGAAAAAGAAACTCACCTGATTTTTATAAAATACTAGCGACCCGCCCCGGCTTCGCACGGTAAATTATGCATGTATTATACATATAAAACTTCCTCTTGAATCACTCTATCCATTAAAAAAAACCGCATTAAAATCCGTTGTGTAGTTTTGAAGATATAAGCATACATACGGACAAAGGGACAGAAAAAGGGACTTTATTTTATACTATGTAGTGATAGTGATTGAGCAGAAGACCAGGCAAATAACACAGTTCAATAATGTTATCAAATATCAAAGTTACGGGACCTTCAATAATAAATAGAGGTATTGTTTTCCGTGCTTCCCTAAAAAGAAGAATCTAGTCCTCGACAAATATAGCAGAAACATATTTCACTCACAATACCACGTTATAAGAAATAGTTACAATGTTAGACCTATTTCTATTATTAATGTTGGCAAGGCGTTGTTCGCAAGCCAAGAAAATAGAGCATGTGGGAAAACACAGGGCTACAAAAACCTAACGCTAAGTAATGGAACTTTACAAGAAACTACAGACAGCTATTATGACAGCCAAAAGTGTCGATAGACACTGAACTGTCAAGCTAGCAATCGTGTTACGACTTGTTTTGGAGCTAATAGTAACGAGATGATTTTTCAACTCGCGGTCGGAAAATGAGGCGAATTTCATCCAATACGGGAGCAAAGCGATGAATGTCGGCCATGAGATCGGGTAAAAAAGTTGTTAATACTATGGATAGCAATGGAACACAGGTATTCAGGCCAGTCTATTAAATATAGTTAACATGAATTTCTTGATTCCAATTTTTTTATTGAATCGGGCGTTACTTTGCGGAGCTCCATTACAATGAACAAAACATTTTTACCTTGCTACTCCGCTACTCACGTGCAAGATAACCAAGCCTGTGTGAAATATATAATGTTTTTCATGCAATCCCTTCCTCAACCACTGCCAATAAAACATATAAATCCCACAAACTTAATTATCCCTTACACCACACAAACACTGACGGCAGTAGTGGAGGGAGGGATTGCATGAAAAACATATATTTCACACAGGCTTGGTTATCTTGCACGTGAGTAGCGGAGTAGCAAGGTAAGCATTTTTGTTCATTGATTCCAAATTGTTTTATCGCAACACCGTCTTTTGTTTTATTACAAGTTCTAAAAATAGAAGCGACAAACTGAAATTCCGCCGCAAAATGAAATGGAGTCGACATAACAGGTGACCAAAAGACTGGCAGCTATCTCTAGCCACAAATTAGCATCGCTTTTCAACTCTGCCAGCCTTTCAGACACGGGACTTATTCAGATTTATTTTTATTTTAGTCACCGTTAGTTTCATAAAAATTCAAAAAATCAGTCTCCATTTTCACAGTGTCGCACAAAAAGGAACAACAAAGCCGTACATAATTCGAGGTGTGCTCGTTTCTGTTATTTTGACAAAGTCAATCTGCATATTCAAGATTCGTTCTCACGTTGATTGCTATGATTATAACCGCGCATCCCATTTCTACGTTGAGTCGATTTACATTTACTGAGTGCTATTGACTAAGATTTGTGCCAGTCTCGCGTCAGATATTCGACTAATTTAAATATCTTGTTCAATATCATTTAAATTTATTACCATTCGCGCACTTTACGTTTTCAAATCAGAATGCATCCACTGTTGGGGGAGTAATTAATTAACCGCTTATACATTTTAAGGTATATGCATACACATATACACGTTTAGCAAGATTGTAGGCGTATAGGAAAGTGGAATGTAATCCGGTACGTCCATGGTGTTGAAGCAGGGAAAAAATGGTATGTACCAGTTGATTCTCTTCGAGGCAATGGGCGTAAATCATAGGAATCATGTTACAGGCGATGCGCAGCTAACAACTCATCTCTATTTTGATTACGTTTATAGGTAAATGGTTGTAAAATTAAATCAAAGCTTCTTAACCTGTGGTCCACGGACCCCGGAAAAATATGTAAGTACAGACAGCAAAAAAGTTGTATTAGAAATAATTTTTTTACATACATAAATTACTTCTTTATCCCTTACAGGGTAGATAAAGCGTTGGGACGACACGGCGGGGTGTATGGGGCTCTCCTCCTCCATTCTTCCCTCCTTTATGGGAGCGAAGGAATGGAGGAGGCATACCGATAAAACAACCTCCGGTATTCCCTCAACTGCCAGACAGCGGGTGCTATGGGAGCATCATAGTGTGAACCACGGCACCTGCTGGCCGGCCCAGCCACCCAAGCTGGACCTTCTCTCCGAGAGGGGGGGATCGGGAACACGTGATCCCCCCCTACAGCAGATTTCCCCCGAGCAAAAATAAGACTTCAGAACTGGTAACCGTAGTAAAGTTGCAAGCCTCAAGTAATTTACAAAAACAACCTTACGAAAATTGCGATGATACCTGTATCGATTACTGTGATACCACAAAAACGCCATATGATTAAAACTTCCGCGCCAGAGAATACATGCTCAGAACTCACGTAACTATCGATCAGCGGTTGAGAGGTTTCCCTTGTTGACTTAAATTTTTATATGGATAAGACATTATTATATATTTTTGGGTTTAGTAAGAAATCACGAACGTACCTCCTACCTACATGTGTTTTTTTCGTTGTGACATTGAATAGATTTGTTCTCCGTGAAATAATGAAGTCAAGTCATGAAAAATAGCCATTTGGTATTAATAATTCCATGATTGAAGAATTAATTTTTTCGTGTTAGGCATTTGATCTGGCAAACAGGTGAATCCATGGTAAACGAATAAAAAACATCGATTGGTGATATTAATTATCCTAGTACGAGTGAACACTATTTAAAGGTGTAACAATTCACATTTTCATGGGATGCATACATAAATACACACATACATAAATCACATCTTTATCCCTTACTGGGTAGCCGGAGCCTGAGGTATCAAGACCCAAAGACCATGTTTAGTATGATTGTGGGCGTATGGATGGAAAGGGGAAACAAAACAGTGATGGGTTGTTAGCCACATCGCCTATATAACATGATCCTTAAGATTTTACCATCTGCGCGGGAAGAGAAGCAACTGGTATACTTCTGTTCTTTCTTTTCTCCTAGACCAGCATGGGGTATTGTGGTGGTACGGCTGTGATCGTCTACATAATTAAGTTATTGAGTGTATCGAATGTATTTAAAGTTACTCAGGTCGACTCGTATAGTCGGAACACATTTTCGTATCAAGGAGGCAGCTTTGTTATTGAGTTTTCGAGGCTTTACACGGCACATTGCGATTGAGTGGTCTAATACCCATACTGTCAACCATTCAACCCGCTTACCCATAACTTTGGCACGTCGAACAAACAAGGATTAGTGTTATCGTGACTGATCTTATTCTTATAAGATCTTGAGAACATCATCTAGAAGCTATTATTTAGTACGGGCCAAAAGGTAAGTGCTCGGATAGCGTAATGGACAGTAAAATATTAGCACGGGTACGCCCGAACGATTCTGGCCAACCTCACTCTGACACAGGGACTCCCTACACCGGTAACCGGTTCTGGCATCTCAGATTATTGGGGGACAGATGACCTCCTTTCGCTACGAAGCGTTTAATGTTTCCACCATCCAAGGACGGGTACTTTTTAGTGTGGCCAGACGGGCCCCCCCTTTGTTACCATGGATTTATGATTATTCAATAATATTATGAGTTATGGTTTGGCCAAACCAGGTCGGAGGTCAATCTGTAAGACATGGCGTGTATTGGGTGCCCAGGGTTGCTACCAGTCGCCACCAAATCATGTGCTCGTTTATATGGCAATACTTCCTCTAACCGGTCTGAACGCTGAAACCTCCTGTAACTTTGATGCTTCCAACTCCGCGAGCTTAACCTCCCAAGGTTAAGGAAAGACTCATAGGGTCACTGTCTTTAGAGTTAGTACAAATGTGGTCTATACCTATTTAGGTATTGACATTAGGCCTCCGCCTCTGTTTCACTTTGGTCTTATTAAATCACCCAACTCTACAAAACTCTCATGTAATTGCAATAATGTAACTTTAGTTGAGATCCAATTAGATTTATAAATAAGTCAATTAATGGTTCAATCACTTCAACACAAACTCTAAGGTACTCAATTCAATTAATGCTTGGAGGAAGCTAAATTTAATAATGACAACTAGGATAAATATATCGACCATAATCTCTCACAGTTAAAACACAACCGGTTACTTAGACTGCCGCAATTAAATGTAGCTCAAAAGAATCAATATTCAATTGGACGAGGCCATTTAAATGGATGAATGATTAGGAAATCATGTTTGAGTGTATTGTGGAAATCTTCAGTATTGGAGAGACATTTGGTATAAAGGCAACACCTCTACATTTAAATTAAAAGTCCAATGTATGTACCCAAATCACTAGAATAATCAGGTAGGGAGAATCTCCATTACTAAATATCTCTGAAGGTCTGGGAATATATATATATTATGAAGAAAACATAAAAGTTTTAATATCAAAATAATTTATTTTACTCAAAATAAAATTATTTGAACACACTTGAGCATCAAAAGAAACTGTTTGATTATTTAGATTGCCATTGATAGTATGCTATCTAATGACAACCGGACTTTCCATTCCTAACTGCCAATTCTAATAAAGGGAAAATGTTAAGTCCAAACGAAAAACCCTTTTGGCAATCTATGTACTATACACACATGCACATATTTTAAGACATTAATATCACAAGTTAATCATTAATTAATTACACATTAGGTCACACGTTAAATACTTAAAACACGTGGATAATCTGCTCCCGTTCGAAGGGGCTAGTCCCTGTTGGTATATAAGCTCTTTACCTTAATTGGGTAAGACATTACTGTAATTATTGCATATGAGCCTTGTCATTCTTATTGGATTTATATAAAAATCACATCAGTATCAACTCTACACGGCAAATGCCCACTATGATCAGTATCATATTTAATTCTACAAAACATTTAATAGTTCTGAAAGCCGTTATCATTAAAGGGATGAGGATGAAAAGATGATTCTATTTTATTACAAAATTAAGAAGATTGTTGAAGTGAAGGCTTGTTGCTTGCCTGTATACACTATTACAAAGGCGGTACTTTACCGGGTCTCCTAGGTCCTGCTGCTCACCGTCACTCAAAACTTGACTTTACTGTTAATTTAGTTTTACTGAATTTAATTACAAATTTATAGAATAGAAGATATTGGTGTACAAAGTATTTGTATCTCTAGATTAAGCGTCTTCCCGTTAGGCGGTCGTGAACTTCACTGTCCTGTGTTCCTCGCTGCGCCCACGCAACGCAAGGCATCCCTGCCCCACTTCCAGCGGATCATCGTTATTGGTCACTGTAATTGATAGAAAGGTTCCCGCCAGTAAATCTGTATGGATATTGGTTATTGAAAAAGGAGCGTCACTGCGATTGGTCCATTCGAAATTTAGATCGTCCTCCTCAACACACCGTCCCTTTCTCACGCTCACGCGGACTAGGTCGCATCTGGAAGTAATCACTTATTTCAATTCTAAGAAAGCTTGCAAAAGAAATATTGGAGTTGTATTTGTCTTCAAATGTTCAATGACCATAAGACAGGTTCCTTTATCTCAGTTTATATTTATGGCTCACTTTACGCCCTTAGAGATGTTTATGAGTTTCGTCTGTGATAGTTTTAAGTTTCTTTTAAATTTCTTAAGGATTTCTGGGTAAATATTTTAACTGCAACCAGATGACAGCCCTTAGCTTGTGAAAATAAAATAATTGTAATACTCAATTACGAGAAATTTTGCTATGAACAGTGTTGGCCATCTCAGTATTAACAAAATAATACATAAAAAGGAAAAAAAGACGAAAAGAGACCATAAGCCATGACCATGATCTTGTAATGTTAAAGCAGTTGACAGATTTTTCGCAATAAACTTTTACAAGCGATTTGTGACACTGAGCACTAATGCAGCATAAGAATGAACTCATAACAGATCTATTTGCACGATACCAACCTTCGTAAATGCACGCCTGTTTCGATTATTTAACCCTAGCACATTGTAAAACTAATTGACACTTCGCTGATTAAACACAAAAGCGACACATTTCAAATTCAGACACTGTTGCTTTTGAAACCTTATAACGACCTACTCCTGTTTTTAGATGCAATGCAGAATGATTTTGGAATGCGTCTGTTTTGTATTTAATCAAAGACTTGGAGACCCCAGAGCTGGCGCTTACCTCTCCCAGCGAATTTCTCTTGCTGTACAGAGAGGTAATGCCGCCAGTGTGTTGGGGTCTATGCCGCAGGAGGGCCTTTTAGATGGAGTTTTTTTTTTATAATTAGGTATATATAAGTTTTGTATATTTAGGTAACTTTTAGTTTTTAATTATGTTGTATTTACCTATTAAATTAAATGTCTTAGAGTTAATAAAAAATAAAAAAGACTTTGTACAATTAATTGAATCATAGAAAACTCTACCTGTCGCCGGCATATCCTGTTTAATCCACGCGTCGCTCGCTGCGCCCCCTGAATGCGGTTCGTTAGATATGTTAGTCAGTGAGAGGCGTGCGTGCGGCCCTGCGAGGTAATATTAGACCTGATAATATTTGATCAAGAGCCCAGGTGTTGCGTTAGCTGTTCTGTGTTTTAATTAGCTGTCGAAAACATCTCCACAACGAAGCCCTGGAGTTGAATGTCAGTTAAAGAACGAGTGGGCCGAAGAAATTCATTTCAAGTTTCGAACTTATCATTTAATATGCGTAGGTGTTAAGATTACGCTCAATTTGACATCAAGTGGCATTTGGATGACCCTCTCAGTTTTGATCTTAGTTCAGAATTTAATGGTGAGTGAAATTAATAAATCTGCTCAAAACAAAATAAAGGCCGCTAAGTAATTGATATAGGCGATGGGGCTAGCAACTCGTCACTATTTTAATTCCATTCCAACTATACGCCCACAATCATGCTAAACGTGGCCTAAAGGCTCTGTCTTCTCCGTAAGGGATAACGACGTGATATATGTATGTATGTATGGAAGTAATGGATATGGGACATGAAAATAACAATGGTCGAAGTAAGTTTTTATAAATTAACAATAAAACAAGGGTTTTCGTTTGTTTTGGCAAAGTATTTATTTAGTTAAGCTAGCGTTTATTTGATTATTCAAGATTTATTTAATTAGTACGTCACTAACGTGACACTCGATACAAACACTTCGCAGTAAAAGAACAATAGAATGATGGTTAATGTTTTTTTTAATTCGTT
Organism: Pandemis cinnamomeana; assembly: GCA_932294345.1. Classification (NCBI taxonomy): domain Eukaryota; kingdom Metazoa; phylum Arthropoda; class Insecta; order Lepidoptera; family Tortricidae; genus Pandemis; species Pandemis cinnamomeana. Next base: position 11,559,981 of record OW028710.1, on the reverse strand, counting down.
AGTTACGGGTATGGCTTCCTCTCTCGTTGAAGCACTCCTGGAGTCTAAATTACCTGCTTTCGACAATATTCCTGAAGTTTTCAATTATGTGCCAAGTATAATGTCATAGCCTAAATATACGCATCAAATTGAGAACCTCCTCGGGGTGCAAGTCGGGTTACCTCCGCGTGTGATCAAGAGCAGCGGTTCGTTTTTGGATTCGTCCGAAAGGAAGTGCAGTGCTTGTTCCGCTGCACCCTGGCCACCGGTTTATGATGTCCTGGCGGTCTCCGAGAGATATCATGATCCGTTGGCTAAGAGCCCGACAGGGGGGGAGGGGTCTTTTGACCGTGTTCTATCGTACGTTGCCGACATTTTTGTCACAAGATTTTTGAATACTGTATTTATTACTTTGACATTGGCGAAATCATCGCATCCATCGATGGGGCCATATTAAAAAAGAAAAAGAAGAAGAGAACCTCCTCCGTTTTTTTTCATCGGCTATAAATTAAAAAGTGACATAAATATAGACGCAATCATGTACGATCCATTGTTTAAGTTTTCATGCTAAAGATAAAGTTTAAACAACGACAATGAACGAAGTTATTACTTCTTTGATATTCCTTTCGCACTTAATAACAAATTGTTAGAGGTAGTTTAATATTAATCTCGAGTCTCGAGATTGCGAGTCTAATTAAATTATATCTCATTAAGACGCAATTCACGATTTAAATAGTGCCATTAAATTCATCATTTACACCATAAATTTGTTATTAGTGGAAAGACAATTCCAAATGAAAATAAACTTCTACTGAATATCATAAAATCACATTTCAGTAACTTGTGATGTCGATGAAAATTGAATTTGCATAAATTAACTGTCATCAAATACTCGTGTGTTAATAAAAATGAATCGCGACCCATTTATCGAATAGCCAATTTAATATTGGGCTTAATTGGAAAATTATTCTTTGTGAAGATCATTTTCTAGGTATTTCAATGAAAATTTACAGTGAAATTTGAACATTTATTGTTTAACGTGTGTAAACTTTTAAACCTTCCATGCTGGTCTGGGAGCAAAGAAAAAAACATAGAATGTAACAGTTGCTACTCTACCCGCACAGATGATAAAAGGCCATCGAGGGAATGGGCGAAAATATTAGGAATCATGTTATAGGCGATGAGGCTAGCAACCCATCACTATTTTGATTTCCCTTTCCAGCTATACGCCCTTAATCATGCTAAACGTGGCCTTAAGGTTTTCTTACCTTAGGCTCTGTCTAACCCGTAAGGGATATAGACGTGATATACGTATGTATGCATGTATGTAAACTTTTAGACGTGATTTTATTAGTCCCATTTGTACCTAAAAAATGGGAATCAAATGTCTAGGAAGTAATTTTTACCATGCTTTTCATGATCGCATTGATCTCAAATTTGGCAAATTTAATAAGAATTAATTACAACAATGCCAATGAAACTGTTAACAAGAACTTATTATTAATTTACAGATTATGAAGAAGAATAAGATAGGTAAATCGAACGGTACCAAGAAATCTGTTAAAATCTTGGACCCTGAACCTGAAAAACTCGAAGCAGCAACCAAGGTAGACTCCTTAGATGACGACGACCAAAACTTTGGAGGATGGCTTAAGTAAGTTGAAATAGATATTTATCTATTCAATAATAAAAGAAAATCGCTTAAAGAACGCTGTTCTTTGGAACTTCAATGCACACGGTTATTCGGCGATCATTATTATAAATTATGGTTTTTTTTTGTCTATACGGACTGATGTCACCACCTGCGATACCAAAAAATCACAGATACAGTACCGACAACTTAGAAAATTGCGTAACTAACAGTTATTGTCCTTAGTCCGTCTTTATTGTAACCATGAAAAATTAAAGCAGATTAAACTGATATACTTCGTTTCTGCTCATTATAAGCATCCAAGGGCAAGGGAAGACGAAAGACCCCTAAAGAAACAAAAAACAGACGATAGGCAGACGGCGTGCTATAGTGTAGGTTTAGTCACAATCACAAAGCTTTTGACTTTTTTACACATACATACACAAATCACGTGTTTATCCCTTATGGGGTAGACAGAGCCTAAAGTAACAGATACCTACAGGCCACATTTAGCAAGATTGTGGGCGTATAGGTGAAAAATGAAATCAAAATAGTGATGGATTGCTAGCCTCATCGCCTATAACATGATTCCTATGATTTTCGCCATTCCCTCGATGGCTTTTACTATCTGCGCGGCTAGAGAAGCAACTGGTATATTCTATCTTTTTCTTTGCTCCCGGACCAGCATGGAAGAAACTTTGACTTTTTTGACTTTTTTGACTTCATTATTTTCTTTCAGGTCATCAGATGGCATGGAAACCATGAAACTCTTCGTTTTAGCCAACAGCATCGTGATGCTTACAACCATAGTGTACCCACACATCCAGACTATATTCTCCATCATATCAGAGATGATTTACAGCATCGACGAGCTATATTGAGTTACGACAGTAACTGCTCTCTACGTATAAAGAAAAATTTATCGGTGACACGAGAATTTAGAATTGAAGAATCTCGTGCTACCAAATTTCCAGGAACGGTTGTTGTTCGTATTATGGAATTGTTTTTGTTATTATAAGTGTATTTAAATGGACCGTGCGTAACGTCTTAATAGTTTTCTTCGAGTGCTAAATTAGTTTCATGCCTGCAGATGGCGATTTAATTTAGCAACAAGAAATTAAGCTTGCTAATTAAAAATAACTGAACCATTAAATACTCGAATTACTGTAGAATAGGCACTTAAGATATTTTCTACGAAAGTAATCTCGCATGCGTAAAGGAGATATTTTTTAATTAATTAAAAAAAAGTAGGTGTTATTAAAATGCTTGGCTTAGTATTTCGTGTAGTTTTCTCCATAAGTGTAGTGGCTTGGTATTCAATTAACGTTTGGAACATGATTTCGGATTATTTTAACAAAGAGTTTCATAGATTTTTGTTAAATGAAACGGAGTTTGATGACGATGAGTTGTAATAATACAAATAAATATGTTTCTTTTGTAGATTAAACTGCTTTGATCATAAGAGATGTTTTTTTTTTAAAGTTAGGTATATTTATTTAATTTAAATGAGACTCGGGCCTGATTAGATAATGTAGATGTAAGAAAAATTTTGCGTACATTTTACTGTGAATAAATGTTGAATTCATGATTACCTACGTCTACATGAAGACCATTGCTGTGCAGATTTTTCTGTTTCGTAAAATAATATCAAGACAAATTGGTGCTATCGGGTTCAGACAGAGCAATTAAACAGAGTTACATAGAAAAATGTTTTTATGATATTGTTTGATATCAATTCGTTCCAGATTTTCATGGCAGTATATTTGCGTTTGTTCGGTGCACAGTTTTTTTATGGCAGAAAGACACGAACGGGGCAACAATATTATGGGCTAAAATTTATATTATTTGGTAATAGTAGATTGATCAACGTGGCAGAAAAACACTAATCTCTCATTAGTGAATTTAGCACAAAAAACATTTACAATACAATACAATTCCTTCCTTCCTTTTTTCTGTTTTGGTTGTTATATGTGATGTTCAATAAAGAGTTATTGTATTGTATTTTATTGTACAATACAAATACTCTTTATTAAATAGGTGCCACAAATCAGTACATAAACAAAGAACATGGTTGACAATAGGCGGTCTTATCGCTTAACAGGGATCTCTACCAGGCAACCAATAAAAGAAAGAAATAAGTTGGAGCCAGTATAAGTAGGTGGGTGTTGTTCGTTATTGAACTTTTTATTTACATTACAATTATTATAAAAAAAAATCTAAACGTTACTGAAAATTAGAACACAGAAAAATTATAAAAGTAATGCTATGGCCGGGAATTACATTAAAATTTTGAAAAACCTAACATAACGTTAGACACGCAATAACGAATAAGGAATTTATAAAGTGAAGCATTTTGTCAAATAATCGTCGGTGAAATGATGGATTTCAAATGATGATGGAATGGTGGATTCCGTTTTGGATTGTTTTTCTTTATTCCCTCCCTAGAGTGATATCCATTGTTTTCCTCTCACATTCGCATTTTTCCATGCTGGTCTAGGAGCAAAGCAAAATCATAGAATGTACCACTGGCTTCTCTTCCCGCGCAGATGGTAAAAGCCCATCGAGGGAATGGGCGAAAATCATAGGAATCATGTTAAAGGCGATGGCGGTTCGCAACCCATCACTATTTTGACTCCTTTATCCACCTTTACGCCCACAATCTTGCTCAACGTGGCTTTTAGGTCTTGCCACTTTAGGCTCTGTGTACCCCTTAAGGGATAAAGACGTGATTTATGTGTGTATGTATGTATGGAATAGTCAGAGAACGAGTAATGTAACAGTAAAGATGTCGTATACAAAAATAACTGATTTTGTTATCTATATAGATAGCTTCACAAGAAAGTTCCCTTGAGAGTGTTGACTCGTTCTATTTAGGAACTGCTTAGCTTCAAAGTAAACACAGCCAGCTCAAATCGATACGCACAGGTTTTCTTACCAGCTTTGGCAACAAGCCAAATGCAGTTGCATTTGTAGCAAACTTTGCCTCGACACGGCTTATATAAAGCTCTGTTAACTAATTACTCCAGTCATTTCGTTAAAAGGCCAATTTAATTGTTTCACTGCAACGGATTAGTCGTTTGGCTAATTTGTTCTTGATTAGGTCTTTGTTGCCGAGGTTTGTTTTTTGAATAACAAATTGTTGGAGAGTTTGAAAAGATGATTTTAATCGTTGAATGATGAGACTGCTTCATTGAACGAGATGTGAAACTTTTTAAACGTGTATTTTTTATATTTAGGAATAAAATTTACATGAGATAAAAAATAGAACACGGTCAGTGGTATCTAGACTTAGTTTTTGTTGTGCGATGAGGATAAGTGTACCTACTTTGAACTTGGCTGGATACGCTACCACGTGTCTACATCAGAACAAACGATTTCATAAGTGTTTTTTGCTATTATAAAGATTTAAATAAATGCATCGCACGTCAGTGTCTTGTGTGGTGTAGGGGATGGTTAGGTTTGTGGAATTTATCCTTAGTTTTGTGTGGTAGCAAAGGAGGATGGGCTTGCAAAGATAAATTAAATGTGAGAAAGGCCCCCGTGGTATAGTGCCTAAAGCTTGCAGCATTCCATTGAGCGTTCCTAGATATTTAACAACATACAAATCACGTCCATATCCCTTACGGGGTAGACAGAGCCTGATGTAACTAGACCTAAGGGCTACATTCAGCATGATAAATAAATAGTGATGGGTTGCTAGCCGCATTGCCTATAACATGACTCGCTAAAACTCGGCCAATCCCTCGATGGGCTTTTACCATCTGCCCGGGAAGAGAAGCATCTCGTACATTCTATGTTTTTCTTTCTCTCCCAGACCAATATTAAGGCGGATGCTCGCGTTAGCTCATTGAAGAAATGTTAGACTAATATACCTCAGTATTAAAATATGACGGCAAAAACTTATATAGAGTTTTCAGACGTAAAAGTAATCAACCTACTTGTGTCAATATTACATCGTGTCTCCTTTCGCAGAACGTAGGCACCTAAATAACCTTTTCCCGTTGAGATCGCTGACAGTCGCCCTTGGCAACTAACTTATACCCGTCCTAGAAAAAAACGCTCAATAGTCGTAAAAAGAGATATTCGGAAAAGCCACGTAGAGACCTACGTGACTGAAAACTGTAACCATTTCTGAATATGTATAGAGCGAACGTAAAGTGAACGTACCCAAAACAATTATAAAGTGTAAGGCGTTTATTTTTAAGAGTTTTTTTCTTTCGTTGTTTAAATAAGTACTAACTTTAAAGACGCGTGAGAGTCGACTTTTTTAAATAAAAGGCCAGCTTAGTTGAGGTAAGCTACTCGTCCAAAACCAAGCCACCAACTTTCTTTCTTTTCAATCGCTAAAGTCTTGACAGAAGTGGTTGTGGTCATCGTTAGTGATCTGCAGGCTTATTACCTAACTCGCTCGCAATCCCAATCGTGTTCATTTTGACAGTTCTTGTATGAATGTGACAGCTAGCTGATTCCGATGCCAATTGTCAGCCCATTCATGAACTGTTTTTTCTTTCGTCCCAGACCAGCAGGGAGGAGAGCTAGTAACAAATATAACAAAAAACAGATCCAAAACCCATGTCGCGGATATCCTCACAATTCACGAGACCGGAAAGTAACTAGCCTTCCACTCTGCACTTACAAAGATTCATGACAGCAAACGGAATCAATATGCTAGGGGGCTACCGAAACACTGGCATCCGGCCAGCCACCCAACGTTTTCCATTTACAAAAAGCATCAACGGACAACGCTCGACACTGTGTAACTTTTACTTAGAACGTCAACACGGTGTGTTTAACTGAGTTAGTAGTTAGGTGTCAGGCACACATCAGGCAACTCCAGTCACGCCCATACTGTCAGCAACCGTTGCCTTGATTGTTAGTATGCAAATCTTACTCGAATATACGGCCTTAATAATTGGTGCTAACAAACGTTACCTTAATAAAGGTTGTTAACCTGTTAAAGACATTTGTGTTACTTTATTTCGACAAACAAACAAACAAAAAAATCAAGAAGTAAAAATTCTCTTTGAAAAACAGCGCCTTCTTTCGTCTCTGGTGAGCAGTAGATGTTCCACGGGAGTTGGTAATTGTGTCGCACAGACATGTCATTCAAACAGATGACGCTGTGCGACAAAAAATCGCATCGTAACAAAGTCACGTGACAGCTAGTAACAGATAGAAAAATTTGAAGGCTTACCCACCTGCTATGGGTGCTGTAGGGGTATAGCACGCGTCACGGAATGAAGAGGTTCCGTGATCGATTCCCGCCCATAGCTTTACTTTTCGGATTTTTCTTCGTGTTCTAATTTTCAGTGTCGTTTAGAAAATTACAAACGTTTCTAGCGTGGTAAAGTCGTATTGTTAAGTAGCTTTTGTGTACTGACGTGTACTAGTAAACAAAGTGGGTATATCTTGAAAACCATGAGGCTTTTACCTGAGATCATGTTACGTTGTTTTACTTGTTAACACGAACGCGTCTTAAACATTTTTTGTGTCGAACACTTACACCAGAAGCCGTTTATACTATTTAAAAGAACTCGTTTAGAGTTTGAAACGCGCCAGCATTACTAGCAAAAGTGCGTGCGAGATAGAATTCTCATCTTTCTCTTACTGTTTGTTTTAGAAAGAGACGTGCGCTTATGTGCTAGTCGTCTTGAAGTGTATTGCAGTCTCATCAAAGTGAATTAAAATTACATACACAAATCGTGTCTTTACCTTACTTTGCACATTGATATGCCAGCGTGTTGTTTTTGAAAAATTTAGGTTTCCCTCCTTTTTATTTTTTGTTTATTGTAAACTAGTTAATTAATATAATATGTATTTTTTTTAGTTACACAATATAAGTGTATGGATTATGTAGTATATTTTATCTGTGTATCGTTTCGTGTGTCTGACAGTTCTGGCTGAAAACAGTGCTGCAGGTGTCCAACACCTCAGCATAATGCTGAGCCAGCGACCGTTTCACTTTTGCGAACACACAACGCTGATGATCTATTTTCCATGTCTGTGTTTTTTATTCTATAAAATTATGTATATTCTCTTATATTCGTGTGTCTTGCACAAAGCAATAAATGTCTTCTTTCTTACGGGGTAGACAGAGCCTAAGGAACAAGACTTACATACTACGTTTAGCAAGAATGTGGGCGTAAAAAATACCTCCATCGCCCAAAACAAACACATCATTCACGGATCCCCACACATTTAGCGTACGTCTCTTAATACCAATAACCTGCGAGGGCAAGTACAAAATGTTGCGTGTATCTGGCCGTAATTTCGTGCGCGTCGTCACAACCGCCTGCGTTCCGTGTACCGTCTGATATGCAAATTTATTTAAACTGGAATCCGCGAATCCCTAAGACCGCATGTGAAATGTCTGGGGCTGGCGGTATAGAAGGTTGGGGAGAAGCCGCTGCTTTTAACACCTCTAGACAGAAAGAGAGAGTGAGAGAGAGAGAAATATTTGTAACACATGTGCTACACAGAGTTAGAAAAAAATAATACTTTTGTATATTACATTCAGTTGTAATAAACTGTTAGTAAGATAACTTACAAAGGTTTGCTATTTGATTTTTATCTACTTTTAATGGTTCGATTGAGTTGAAATTTGGAACGTGTAAAAAGCTCCCAATGTCTATACAATACAATCTAGTAAATACCGTACTTTTTTATTCATAAATGAATACACAATTTACATGTTTTAGTGCGTATTCTGCTGGTCTTATTAATATAATCAACAACTTTACTTAAGTACCTCTATTAATGTTTAACACTTTTATTAACAAATCTTACTAATTACTAACGATTTAAACGTGAGAAGGGATTTGTAGATGAAAATAAACGATAGCTTAGATAAAACAATTTATAATCAAAAGATAACATAAAAACCAAAAAGCTGCCGCAGAATAGTTGTAAACGGTTGACTTTTTCATCAAGTATTTTTTATTATAACATTAAAGTCTCACCTTAACTTAAAACTTGATGCGAAATAATAAAAACAAACTGCCATTTTTATACTACCCCGCTATTAAGGAAGTTAATCCGTAAATCAGTGTTAAAGCATACGCTACCAAGAAAAGACTAAAACATTCTTGTACAATAAATACATTGCACAATTTTTATTTTACCATCGAACAAAATCATTCATTGTATTTCGATGTAATTTGTTAGTTAAAGTTTAAAAATATGTAAATAAATGATTAAAGAATTTAAATTAATTCGGTATATACTGTTGAATACAAGAATAGGAACAAGAATAATGGCAACCAATTAAATAGTCATGTGAAAAAGAAAGATCCCGTAGGAGATGCGCGCCAGGAACTTCCACAGCCATAGCGAAAGGAACCAGTTGAGCGGACCACTGTGACAACTTAATCTTAAAGTATTAATGTTAGGGGGAGGAGGGGCACATTGATACACAAAAATTCAAAACCCAGTTTAACGGGCTTAAAGCGTCATATTTCAATAATTTTTCGACGTATGGATAGCCCAATTATTCAGTTTAAATTTTTGGTATGAAATACCCGCTAAAAGTTATCAGTAATAAAGTTATTTTGGATTTAATGAAAAAACGGTTTTGCATCATTCTGCCCCACCCACGGGGCACTTTGATACATAGGATGGGGCAGTTTGATGCTTAGTTGAAAACCAGAAGAACTGTAAGATAATCCACCATCTTTACTGCTTTATTGCTTAAAATGAACAAATAAAAAACATATTATTGAATGACATCACAAATCTACTTTATTTTACGCAGATACATTATTTTTAGTCAGTCTCTCAAGTTTGAAAAAATAACAATGAAAAAAGCACAATTAGGTAGTCATCTTATTATTAGCTCCTGTAACTTTCTTTTAGGTACTATCTAATCAGTCAAATAATGAGCAAACAGACTTAAAAATTTCACAAGTTTCACAAAAACAATAACATAACTTGGTAGAACCTCCTACCAAAATAAACATGTCTAATCAAAAACATCACGAACTTAGGTATGTATAGACTTTCACAAATTTAGCAAGGTAATAATAATAATAATATCTTGGGACAATTGACCTAGCCCTAAACTAAGGAAAGCTTGTAATATGGGCACTAGACAATGGATAAACATACTTATATAGATAAATACATATTAAACATCCAAGACTCGAGAACAAACATTCGTATTTTTCATACAAATATCTACCCCAACCGGGGATCGAACTTGAAGTAGTTATAAAATCACCAACATTAAAAAATAACACTATCTTGTCTTATACCAACCCAACCCCTTATATGACCCATACATGTTCGACGACGGTGCACTAGCAGCATCTGATGATGGTAATTCAGCGTGCGATGAACACAATTCTGTTTTTGCCATCTCCACAGATGGTGCTGCTGCTGGTTTTTCTAACAAAAAAAAAAAGAAAACGTTGAATTTTTTATGACGGGGCACTTTCATACACAGAAGGGGCAGAATAATACACTGAAGGGGCAGATTGATACGTATCAATGTGCCCCGCACCTTACTGAATCAATGTGCCCCCGCAGACTTTTTTTACAAAAAAAATATTTATTAATTTACTATTGAATATTTTACTTAAAACATTATTCAAAATCACATTAGTATATAATCACTTACCTTTGGTAAAATAAATCCATAAAAACTACTAATAACTTGACTGTAATACACGTTCACATATCGCGTAAAATTTTAGTCAGTGGCAGCACAAACACATTTACACCTGTCGAAGCCGAGCGGCGAACTAGCAGCGAGCGCCGTCACAACTGCCATTATAATGCTTGTCCTAGAGCGTTCTAGTGATGTACTGGTGTTCGTATGTTTATCCGTTTTGAAATATGAGTAAAGTATCAATGTGCCCCGTGTATCAAAGTGCCCCTCCTCCCCCTATACTATAGCATGTACTCTTCAACGTTCCCCGTAGCTGCCCAGTCTATTCTTCTCCATCCTCGCAGCCAAGGTTAAATAAATGTTTCATACGCGTAGTTTGTTCCTTTGTTATTTTGGCAGCTCTTTACAATAAACTTTGACTTATAGCTGCCAACGTTGTAACTTGTTAATGGAACACAAAAATTGGAAAACACGAATGAAAAACATCAGGCCTTCGTCATCTAATTCCAATCAAGAACGAAAAATTAAAAAAAGAAGATTTATTATTAAATGAAATATTCGGGAGTTTTGTACTTTTTCAAAACATTATTAGCCATCTCCGCTTTTGTACGACACCGTAGTTCAGCGCGAAATCTAATTTTATTTTGCTTCGTAAAGAATTTTTTTGTAACGTTACATTTTTGTCCGTTAAGATGCTTAATATTAAAAGCTTTGTGTAACCCTCGGCATGAATAGTATGCTTATTATTTTACATCCATGAGTTTCTGCTTCGTTTTAAGACTTTTGCACCGCAAAGGTAAACGGGCGTTATAGAATCACTTCGTACTCTGTCTGTCCGTCAAGACAATTATCAAAAACGCGTGAACATGGCTGAAATTAATAATGAAATACTTTAATAGTGTCTCTTGAAAAATTTAAAAATGTTTCTCGAAATTCATGCATACATCATTATTGTGTATTTTCATACAAAATCTATTGGAATTAAAACCTAAAACATACTTCCCGTTCACATTGAATTACTTATTACAATACGTCATTTTTTTTCCGAGTACAAAAATGACTATGGTTTTCAAAGAAATATCGTATGGTTTACATGACAAAAAATATTTTTTACCTTTAGTAAAGCGAAAGAACCTTTGGTACGCGAGTCCGATCGCGCTTGCTCAGCCTTTTTGATGTTGCGCTAGGATTTGCAGGATTTTTTTTAATTTTATTTTTCAGGGAACACATGGAAAAATCCGCCAACAAAATATAAAGTCTGAATAGGTCGTCAGGGAACAAAACCATTTTTTGATTTTAGATACGGCAGTTAACGCTTCACATCGCCGATAGCAATCATTTCCTTTTTTGACTATAACTACGTTACCCAATAGCTTGTCGTAGTAGGTAAGTACGTCATATTTTTTTTCTTAAAAAAAACAGAACTTAGAAAATATGTGACTATAAATTTTTTTTTTAATCATTTTTTTATCATTAAAAAAAAAATTCCACGCGTTCCTGAGGAAAATGGAAGATACAGATAGACGGATAAAAAAGCAAAAGTAAACCGCTGTGACTCGCCTATTACATAAACCTTTAGTGGGTCCTTAACTGTGACATAACTAATAATGTTAATGTGAACTGAGTCTATTTATCGTTTGTTTAAAAGTCAAAGGAATCATGTTATAGGCGATGCGGTTAGCAACCCATTACTATTTTGATTCCATTTTCCATACGCTGACAATCTTGCTAAACGTGGCCTGTAGGTCTTGTTAAGTTAGGCTCTGTCTACCCCGTAAGGTATAAAGACGTGATTTGTGTGTCTTGTTCATTGTGTCAAATAATAAAAATAAAAAAACTTTTGACGTACGAAAAACTAAAAGAAGACATACTTTAAGTGTACGAATCCTATGCTTCCTTACGTACATTAAATTCTTCAGTGACCGATGTTTTACTGTCTGAGTCTCAAGAAAAAAGTGTAGGAAATTTTTCCACGAGTAAAGCGGAGGTAAACTTACATTTTAAATAAACGATGTATCCTTCGTAAGCTCTTGTTTAATAAGCGTTCTAATCTCGCCTTTTAAGGCACTTACAAAGGCAGATTGGAAAAGTTTTTTCTTGTGAGTCCAATTAAAGTTGTTAAAAGCAATTTCCTCAGTGTGTGAGACTGGACGCTACAGAATCGACGCCTGTTCGTTTTATTGCGCTGTTATAGCTTCTTTGGAAAATATGAAACGGCTAATAATAGAACAGAGGAACTACGTAGCAATAAGTCGCGTTCATTTATTTTAAGGGCCTTATATCAAAGACTTATTACAAGTTTAATACCTACTTAAGTTTAACGCCTGTTTAAGGTTCCTCCGGATCGCTACCACCGTCTTACTAACTAATCCTGCCGCCAAACAGCAGTGCTTGCGTTGCTATGTTCCGGCGTGGATAATAAAGGAGCGACTACACCGCCGCGTAACGCAGTGACGTGTCGTAGGCGTCACGTTTTCTTACCGTTTTTTCATACATTTTGTTGCGTAAAAGCCTTAGGAATCATGTCATAGGCGATGCGGCTAGCGACCCATCACTATTTGCATTTCCCTTTCCACCTATACGCCCTTAATCATGCTAAACGTGGCCTTAAGGTTTTGCTATCTGCTGTCTACACCGTAAGGTAAAGACGTGGTGTATTTTCTATTGTATCATCACAAAATGGCGTAGCGCTAAAACATAATACTCTTAAAGCCAGGAACATATCGCTTACAACCTATTACGCGAAGATAAACAATAGTTCAACATTCAAGTGTAGCAAACAGACGGCCTTTTAACGTACGGAGATTGCCGCGGGCACACAACTCGGCTTTCGATAATATAAATAGTATCCAATATCAGTGCTTTTACATTATTATTAATTATTTAAAAACATCCAAGAATAATCATGACCCTCTTACACGTGACTTCGCTCACGTAAACCATCAGAGCTGGCTTACCCACCTGCTATGGGTGGTGTAGGGGTTATAGCACGCGTCACGGAATGACGAGGATCTGGGCTCGATTCCCGGTTACAGCTTTACTTTTCGGATTTTTCTGTGTTCTGTAACGATAAATCCTAGAAAGTAAATTCTTGATTCATTAAATTTGATAGTAAACCATCAGATCTGGCGTTTGAAACAAGATTATACTTAATTCATTTGTATTTTCAATATACTTCATTTATTTTAGGATGAGAAACCACAACAAAATTACATTGCGTCTGGTCAACTATTTCTTACCTAGCAAATAGTACAGTGCAATAGTCTGGGAGCCGCAAAATAAAATTGTTTTAATGCCACTTTATTTTCGTGTCGTTTACAATTACTCTAGTACAAATTGCAAAGAGAGCATACTTCACGAGCCGCAATTATAATGTTGTTGTGGTTTCTCATCCTAAATTTAATGGAGTATATATAGCCAATGTCTGGGCTACGCAAAGCGGTCGATGTGAGCCTTTTTGAAGACTCAATTGCTACGCTGACCGTAGCAAATGCTACGCGTTCGTAGCACCCACGCTGCTACGGAATCAGTAACATTTGAATTGCAATGACACAAACTTAGTTATTTCTTCAATTCTTCAAATAAATTTTCAAGAGACTAATGGACGCTACGGGTGACCGCAGAGCTGGCAGCTTCCTTGGACAGCGTATTAGTATCGCCTGTCCAAAGGGGGAATGCTGCCAGCGTCTGTGGTACTATGCCACGGGGCCCCTCCTTTTTTAATTATTTTATTTTAAGATTCGGTTTCAATCTGTTTTTAATTTAGCCATAGTATAATTTGTTTTTAATTCCACTTTGGTATTTTTTCCATTAATAAAACTGTTTTTAAGTGTATTTAAGTTAATCTGGAAATTCGCGTAACAGATTTGATCGTAATAAAACAAACTAGTGACTAAAACATTAGATTACATTTCGTTGTATAGTTTTCGGATGTTGAAAGAAGCGGCTTATCCCTAGCAGTGGGACTCAAAACCAGGCTGAAGATTTTGAAGGCTTTTGCCTTAAATATTTTTTTTTCACCTAACATAACACTTTTAATTCATTAAAATAAATTTGTACATAATACATTTAAAAAAACATAACACTAAGCGTGAAAGAACCTTGCTAATTAATGCTTCATGCATAGATTACTTTCTCAACTTCTCTTCTTGCTTCTCGGTAGTTCTATAAGTGACGTTATTTATTTGATCATAAGGTTATATTTGGCACAGTAATTTGGCAAGATACGATTTTGGGAGAGTTACTTTTATATACAGGATGTAGACTGTTAGGTGCAAGTATTGAAATAAAATATTGTGTAATTAGTTTATTTACTGGTTTAAAAGAGATTAATTCAGAGTACAAATTAGCTTACTTGAATTTTAGCTACTTTCATTTGATCAAAATAAGAAATAACTATAAAAAATCGGTAAAGTAATTGCTATTCACGTTTTATACTCTTAATAGACATGTTTCATCAAGTAGCCTTCTCAAAGAGGAACTTCGGATGTCCCTAAATATATTCAGCAAATCTTGAATAAAAATAAGAAAAAGAGACCTATTTATTACATTCATGTAACAAAACCTTGGGCTTGGCTTGGGCATGGGCTTTTACCATCTGCGCGGGAAGAGAAGCAACTGGTATATTCTATGTTTTTTCTTTACTCCAACTGAAGAACAACGGAGGTTTTTATTTTGTTACAGAAATCCCGTCTTTATCCCTTACGAGGTAGACAGATCCTAAGATAACATGATTTCTAAGACTTTCGTCCTCGGTGAGCTGTTACAACCTGCTGCAAAAGCAGCACCCGGTTTATTTTGTATTGTCTTTGCTTCGAGCCCAGCATGGATGAAAAAAAAAACTATATATAAATATTAAATTTGAAGGGTTAATTACTTGCTTCTGTTGCAACACCCTGTATACAGCGGTTACGTCAAACGCCGAACACGCGAAAACACTATTCATAATATTAAGTGACTGCTCTGATTGCACGATGCGAAGACGGATTCAATTCGCTAATCGACGAGTTAAGTTAACTGCGGATACTGAAGGTTTACGGAGAAGTAATGAAATGCCAGCAGTTGAGGAACTTGGATAAATTCATATGGAGAATACGTATTCTTCAAATACATACACACACATACATAAATCACGCCTTTATCCCTTACGGAGTAGACAGAGCCTAAAGTGACAAGATCTACAGGCCACGTTTAGCAAGATTGTGGGCTTATAAATAACAAAAAATGGAATCAAAACAGTGTAATACTCTTTAAATACATACATACATAATATCACGTCGCTATCCCTTACGGGGTAGACAGAGCCTAAGGTAAAAAAGCCAAGCTAAGGTTAAAATTACTTTCTTAAATTTTTTCAGCATGAAATACTCTGACATCATACTTTTTAGCCACATTATAATTTCATTATGATAAAGCAAAGGCAAAAAGCCGTGGCAGCCTAGTGGTTAGACCTGTGGCCTCTCAAGCAGAGGGTCATGGATTCGAATCCCGGATCCTCTGAATTTTCTGAAATTTTTGTGAAATTACATTTGTAATTTACCTTGAGCTTTTCGGTGAAAGAAAACATCTGCGAAGCAAATCAATGGTGTGTGTGTTCCCAATCCGCATTAGGCCCGCGTGGGAACTATAGCCCAAGCCCTCTCATTCTGAGAGGAGGCCTGAGTCCAGCAGTGGGACGTGTATAGGTTGGAGGTGATGATGAGATGACTTACAGCAATAACATGACTGGTTTTATTCTATTGGTTGCAGTGGTGCGTCGCCAGTGTAGGCAGTGTTAGGCAGCCGCAGCGGTGAGGTGACGGAACAAAATTTGTACGCGCTGCTTACCTTGGTGACACTCACTGACTCCAAGCCCTAGAATAGATTAGATTAGATTATTTATTCATTCAATAAAAATTACATCATAAATTATACATTGTCATGTTAGAAGAATTTAGATTGAAATCGTCAAGAGTAAATAAAATAGGCGGTGCGGCTAGCAACCCACCACTATTATTATGATTCTCTTTTCCACCTATGCCCACAATTATGCTAATTGTGGCCTTTGGGTATTGTTACCAAAGGCTCTGTCTACCCCGTAAGGGATAGAGACGTTTGATATGTGTATGTTATGTATGTAAATTAAATTAAATTAAATAATACGCTTGGTCATGCTATTACTGCAATTGTCATAATTCTACTAATATTATAAAGGCGAAATTTTGTGAGGATGTGGGTATGTGAGGGTATGTTTTTGTTCCTTCTTCACGCTGATACGACTGGACGTATTTGGA
The DNA here is from genome assembly GCA_932294345.1 of Pandemis cinnamomeana. Lineage (NCBI taxonomy): Eukaryota > Metazoa > Arthropoda > Insecta > Lepidoptera > Tortricidae > Pandemis > Pandemis cinnamomeana. Next base: position 11,543,495 of record OW028710.1, on the reverse strand, counting down.
TTAAATATGGCACAAGGATAGCTGGGTACTTTTTATCTCGGAAAATTGCCTGATTCCCGCGAGATAGCGATAAACATGTTAATTGCTAAATTTAGTGTTAACGTAGGTATATTTAAAAGGTAAGTAATTAGTTTGCGTTATAGGTATGTTATTTTGTTCAGTCATTTTCACAGTTGTATCTGTTAGGATTGTATTTTACATCAAAGAGGTAAATGTTTATTTATTATAACTAGATTCGTCTATGGTTTGTTTTAGAAGATTTTGTTATGTCATGTCAGTTTGAAGTACCAGCTAAGTATACCAAATAAAAAGTCGTTTAAAGAATTCTTACTATACTCTAACAGTATCAAAATATTACTGATCTTTGTATTTTTTTAACTCTTAACGTAATATCGTGTCTCCGGCATAAACGAATTAAAAAATGTTATATCTTTAGCATTTCAAACCTTTGGGACCTTTTGACTTGAAAAGTTATATATAAAGGAACATGGTATATGTGTTAAAAGGGCTTTAGAAGGCCTTCACGCATGATTGTGCCTGATATTGAATGAATTTATTCCATCGGCCCTATTTCTTTTGGTAACCATTCTGTTTAACCGGTAATGGAAAATAAATTGAATTTATTGCCAATTTGAAAGAAAAAAATAACATGCTGTATAGTGAAATCTTTCATTATGTTGATTAAAAGATGAATAAGTAGTCAACTTAGTACTAAAAAATTCCACATACATACATACTTAAATCACGTCTTTATCCCTTACAGGGTAAATGGAACCTTAAGTAACAGGACCTAAAGGCTATGTTTTGCGTGATTAAGGGCGTATAGGTGGAAAGGTGAATAAAAATTGTGAAGAGTTGCTAGCCACATCGCCTATAACATGATTCTTAACATTTTCGCCTTTTCCCTCGATAGGTTTTTACCATCTGCGCAGTACGAGAAGCAACTGGTCCGTTCTATGTTTTTTCTTTGCTCTCAGACCAGCACAGAAGCAATCTAAATGTATGACAGTAATTCAACTTAAGTCAAAGCGCTATAAGATGAGGAAGGCACACGAACAAGCAGATCACCTGATGGTAAGCAATCGGCTCAATACCGGGGATATTGGATATATGTTGCCAGCAGAGAGCTAAGATAACCGAATAAAATACCTCGTGTGCCAGTAATTTCACCAACTGTCTTACTCTACATGCCGCAACAAAACAGCGCAAGCGCTGCTGCCTGGCGGCAAGATTAGTGACTAAGATTGTGGTAGTCTGCATAAGGTCCTTCTACCCGCAAAATATTTATTTACTTAAATTATTAAGCCAGTAAGGCAACTTAAACCAAACATAAAAAGATTGTGACTGAACTATAGCTCAAGCCCTCTCATTTTGAGAGGAGGCCTGTGCCCAGCAGTGGTACGTATATAGTTAGGGATGATGATAATGATGATGATAAGAAGATTAGAATCATGAGTGATATACTTAGATACACCAATTGTCAAGTCGGAAGGGATGCTTTTTACAGTAGAACCTAAAAAAACTCTTTTCAACCCGCAGGCGAAGAAAAATTTCAATTATACTTGCTTTGGAAATAAAAGTTAAAAATATACCGCAGACAATTCCAACAAACATTTAAAAATAAATTCAAACATCCTTTAAAAATTTCAGCGTAATTACGGAACAACTTTTTTTGTATTTATCGCTCCAAACCTTTTTGTACCCGGTTACGAACGAAACGAATTTTGTTTTAAGTCTCAATTGGGCTCAGTTTTATTACGTCGCCGCAGATTTCATTAAGCGTTAATTACTTTTCGTTTGGACGATAAATTATCAACACATTATTTACAATTGTCACACTTGAAACTGTCAACCGTTTTCAGATTTAATCAAAACAAATGAACACTATATAACTGCGACTTGAGTGTCAATAAAACCTGCTACTAGTACCGTGGCAAAGAAATTTAATATGCTTCGTATACCCTCTTTAGTAACGAAACTTTTTATTATTTTTTCTTACAAGAACCACAATAATACTCAAAGGTTCATTTTTAAATTTGACACTGATCTAATTTATCCATTTTTTTTTTTTTTTTTTGTTTCTTTTAATGTTAATTTCCATTTTATGACATATTTTTAACTTGTATTTAAATTGAATTGTGTTTAATTTTTAATTGTTGACATTTTTATTTTAAGCTGACGATTTCAATAGAAATTCCTTGACATTTAATTTTAAGTGATGATGTAATTTTATATTGAATGATCAAATAAACATAAACAATGGGATAAGTCCGCCTTTCTGCATGTATCTCAGTATTTGTCAATTGTATTTGTCTTTTGCTTATTTTGCACAATAAAGAGTTTACTTACTTACTTATGCATAGGTACTTACATAAATCACGACTTTATCCCTTACGGGGTATACAGAGCCTAAGGTAACGAGGCCCAAAGACCACGTTCAGCAAGATTGTGGGCTAATGGATGGAAAGGGGAATCATAACAGTGATGGGTTGCTAGCCACATCGCCTATATCGCCATGATCCCTAAGATTTTCGCCCAATCCCTTACTTATAATACGTACATTATGAGAATTACAAGTGTCTACTAATTACGATTCCAAAGGTACAACTCAGTGACAGACGGACAGATAGGGACTTCGTAATTCGGATATAGCTACGGGCACCCTAAAATGGCCACGGAAAGTTTGCAATCAATGTCACATAAATATGTAAAATAATTTGGACTAGCCAGTAACGCATTTATTCACAACAAGCTGTTTCCCGCGGCTTCGTCTGCGACTAATTCGTTAATCGCTAAGCTAATTGGAGAGTCAACACTCCATTTCAAAATTCAAATTGTTCTTACAACTGCGAAAAGTGTGATTCAAATTGCATAGTCCGTAATAATACTCTTATGAGTTTGACACTTGAATCGGCCGAGTGAAAGAGACAGCAAGACAAATCCGAGTGGCATTCAGAGCTCACTCACCGCACATTTGCCAAAAAAACTAAACAAACACTCGCAGCTAACATAAACTTTTATTCCTAAAACGATAACGTTCTCTTCCACGGAGCAAATGTTCCAGAAACCACTATATTTATAAGCTTAAGATTTCCCTCTGCATGAAAACTTTTATAGACTACGGGAAAGACGCGTCCCTTAGGATGACTACCGCTATCAAACTATTCGAACCTATCCCACGTTGCCGATCCCACGTCGACATTGCTCTTCCATCCCTCGCTATCCAACGCAGTTTGTTGTTGATAGAGCGAGACGTAAAACCAGAAACATTAAGAACGTTGTGAAGCGAATGAATTCCAAGCCGCAGGAAAGCTAAGGTTGAATAAACATTGCGTTCCTCGGGGCAATCTTTGCTTCTTTGCCTTTACGTTAACGAAGTTTCGTGCATCAGCATAGCTTGTTTATTGCTGTCCTGCTCTGGGATTCTCGAACAAACTTCATCCTAGCGATCGCTGTGATCGGGAGACAATTATAAGTTGACCCTTTTGCTTGTAGGTAGTATAAGAAGTTAGGTGTCTTGTAGTCAACGTTAACACATGACATACGTCAAGGCACTCCATATAATCGGTAGTGTATGAGGATCTTCAGGAGGACTCCACGCATGGCGTTCGTTTAGAGAATGACGTTTTGGTTTTTTTTATTTTATCGATGGTAAGTAATCAAACGTTGGCCAGTTACATTTTATTTTATTTTTTTACTTTAAAAAAAAGACTTTGATAAACAAGCGAGAAGCGCCGGCCATTTCGGAAAAATGCTCAGGAGTATATCGCAATTAACACTTGTTAAATATGAAAATACAATGATCGGTATCAAAAGCAAAAGTTTAGTTATTGCATGGCATACTTAATACCTCAGGTAAAATACGTTGAAAAAGACTTATTTCGTTTTAGACATACATATCTAAAAAAACGTTAAGCATCATAAAATCCTTGCTAAAAGTTGTATTTATTTTCTAACCTTATGATTGACACAGGAAATCTAGTACTTACACGAGATAATATTACTATATTTCATCTTTGATACCGGATTTCACTGATATTCTTTTTATCTTAAGGCTTAGATTTTTTAGGGATGCGACGTTACGGTACCTAAAACTATCATTGATGAACTATGCGGTCGTTTTCAGAATGTAGCATTTTTTGGTAAAAAGCTAAAGTTGAAATACCTAATTTATTTATTTATCTGGACGATTAATTGGTATTCACCAATTGATTAAATGATTTTCGAGCAAGAATGAGGTTGTCCTGCCACGGTCGCCACTTGTTCAAATTAAAATGCACTTATTCCTTGCGATTGATGTTCTTTGTTAGACTGACTGACAATTACACTAAATTTACAGCATTTGCTGAGAACGGTAACCAATTATCAAAGTGTAGTCCTAATTTTATTATTTTGTAATGTTTTTGATTGTCACACCTATACTATGGCAATAAAGAGTTTTTATTTTTATTTTATTTATTTCAAAAAAGGGTCGCTAGTACATAATCAATTATTTATTCGACGGAACCCATGATGCTCTTCTGTTTTCATTATTTTTAACGGAACAGGAATACTGCGTGAATTCCGTGAGTTCCGAATCACTTGATCGTTATTTTTCGAGCGATAGCGCCCGAAAAGGCTAGCTCAAATGTACCTTAACGACATCGTAATGTCTGGCCGCGATCTCTTTTCCGCTATAAATGTATTGGTAAAAAGATATGTTATTTAACTAGTGTTGCCCGCGACTCCGTCTCCGCAGAATCAGCTTATCGCTATCCTACTAACCATGCAATTTTCCGAAATCTGAAACAACCTTTATACCAACCTTCCCTGGACTTCTATAAATATTTAAAAAACTAGATTAGCCAAATAGGTCATTTAATTTTTATATTGTAAAATTACAACTAAATCTGTTTAGTAGTTTAAACGTGAAGAGGCAACAGACATACATACTTTGACATTTATAATATTAGTAAGAACAATGTGAAAGCTGCTTATTCTCAAATACACCGTACATCGACAAAGATCTCGTAATTCTTCGAGCGATTATTTATTTGGGATTAAGCATTCATTGTATCCTACCATAGAGGTAATAACCTATAGAGTGGCAATATGTTCATTATTTTTCACGTCTAGATAAGTTTGTCTAATACACATAGTATAATATTATGGGGCTAGGTCAATTTTTTCAAATTTTGCAACACTTTAGTAATTTATCACTTACTATTAAAGCATACTTACTACAATACTAAGGGAAATTTGTATTCATGTACCACCTTAGGACCCTATCGCAGTAAGGTATTATATCATTCAAGTTTGAGTGAGGGCGGCCTGTCAATTACGACAGGGTTCTAAGGTGGTACATGAATACATTTCCTTCACTGTACATGGAACCGAGCCATATAGGCAAGTTAGATTTTACGAAAATTAAGTGAGTTTTATTCATAACTAGCTTCTGCCCGCGACTTCGTCTGCGTAGAATCATACATAAAAACCTTCCTATTGAATCACTTTATCTATCCGTTGATATCAAAATCCGTTGTGTAGTTTTAAAGATATAAGCATACATAGGGACATAGGGACAGAGAAAGCGACTTTATTTTGTACTATGTAGTGATAGTGATAGTGATGCCATGCAAGCGACTAAACATAAAAGTATCCATAATATCATCTAGATACAATTAACATAACAGTTCCTTGCTCAACAGACTCTAGTGACCTATTTGATCTTTGACCGCTAATCGGAGTGTTGGCTTAGTGTTTTTTTATGAGACGTTTTCAAAAATAAGTACATAGTGAACATGTTAAAAAAACCCTTCCTTCGTGTTACGAAACTAAGCCATAATTACAGAAATAAGAAACGTTTATTATATAAAACCGTGTAATGTTTAGGTACCTAGTTATTATTATAAATGACTTCTATTTATATAAAAGCACATACAAAGTAAAAAATCCGTAAGTGTATTTTTAAATTTAGTACAAAATATATGGGTAATACGTAACTTAAAGGACGCAATCAATAATTTTAAATTATCTCCTTAAGCACGTACATTCTCACTCTATTAGTTATGTGCTCTATACATCCAACACTCTCATTTAAATACAGGCTAGCGCATCGGTCTAAAAAATAATATTATCCCAAAAAGGTATTTCTGCCAGTCCATGCATCACAGGCCTCCGGTTAAGATGAGCCTTCTTTATAGGGCGGCCTAACGAGAGAGCCAAACGGACCGTGAAGGCTCCGTTCTACACAAATTCATATAATATAAGTTTTTTTTTATGAATCCCGAATTGGATTTCTTATAGCGTTCAATTGTTTTCTTGTGATTGCTACCAAGACGTTTGGGAACTCCAGATTAGGGTCACGACCCCTATTTGACTTGATTTAAGTCATGTTATTAAAAAAAGTATCTTTTTTGGTGGAAGAACTTCGTACAAGGCTTCTTACTCGCGAATCCTGCCGCCAAGCAGCAGTGCTCGATCTTTGTAGCCTTATCACTTACCATTAAGTGACAAAATTGCTTCTTTCCCTTAAGTCGTGTAAAAAATGAAGAGTTAGCACGATCTAAGCAATCATGTATTACTTGTTAACACCGTCATGTAATAGTAATAAAGAATTTAAAACACCAAACACTTTTTTCTCTAACTCTAATACACCGTTATCGAGTAAAAAAAAATCATGGCTCTAAAACTTTTCGTTACGCGACACTTCATAAACTGAACACGGCACACGAGAAACAAGAGAGGAGAATCAATTGCCGCTTAACTATGTCCCGATCGCTTTCTATTCAATATTACCAGGACAGCAGGGACCGTAGGTGTAATTGAGAGCTGGATTAATTGAAGCAGAAACGTATTATGAGTGCAGGATGGTGGCGCAAGCCTACGCAGGCGCGGTACGCGCGACACATCGCAGTGGTGGCCTTACGGACGAGAAAGCAACCCGCAACCATCTCCTCCGCGTCCCACGAGTTCGGATAGCAATTTACGAAAAAAACTCGCGTTTTTACCATTTTGTTTTTGTGCCAGTGTTCAGTTCTAAACTTGAAAGGGAAACAAAAGACTGCTCGGCCGTTCCTTTGTTTCTGTTATCTTTTGTGAAGTGTTCTGTTTTGCCGCTGAAGTGTTGATAAGAAATTAAAACCTCTGGAGTGTGAGGCTGAAGATTGACGCTATGGTAATTACTGACCTCGATCTTTGCCAGTTTTTGTTTGTCGATGTTCGAAACAGCCTTTTGAGACCGATGGTTTTGTTATCTCGAGTTGTAAAAGTTGGCTTCAATTGGCTTTTTGACTTCGAATTACTTTGTGCTTACTTAATGCTTTTTAATTGAAGATTTTCCTGTACAGAGATGAGATTTCTTAGAATTCCATAATATATTATACTTAGTTTAATTTTTCCTTTAAGTTTTCGGCGTCGTTTCCAGGCATTTGCACACATAAATTAGCAACTAAGAAAATAATTGATCTCAAAACAAAACTTTCTTTATTTTTGTACCTTATTATAATATTAAAAAAAATGGGGCCAACCAAGACCAAAGCTGTTCACACTTCACTAACCGTTGAAATTGCGATGTGAAACTTTCCAGAGGGTGCTTGAAACTTCTATTCGGAACGGAAGGAGCTGCGGTAGCAATGGAACGTATGAGCAACTTCATTAGTGAGGTTTTGTTTAAGAAATACCTACATTTCTCCTAACCATTGCAAGCAACTGTATATTTTATGTATGTACTACAGGGATCTGTAGTATATAAAATATGCAGTTGCTTCATATTGCGTTTAAATAAGTGGTATAAAACATGGTAAAGCACATTTAAAAATTATAAAAATCAGTGATATTATTTTTTAACAACTTAATTAATTTCAGTACAAATTAATTATCACATTTAATAAAATGAGATGCACAGTCGTTTAATTCTATTGGTATTGTTACTTGGAGTTTGTCTATAGGTAAATACTTATTTGTTTTGTATATGTAATTGTTGTTTATTTGATTTTGTTTCCTTTGACAAGAAAGAGTTCCTGCTCTGGCTCTATTGCATTTTATTTCGGGCTAAATTCACGTTAACGAAATTATTTTACGTTATATCTTTTTACTTCTTTTGTTAAAAAAAAGACGACGCATTATAGGTGAAAAAGTTAAGTAAATGATCTGTTGTATGTAGTAGTGTACAGAACTGATATGGGACTTAATTCATTTTTCTAATTTGGAACGTCAATTTGTCTATTCGCACACATTACTCACACATACAACAGGTCATTTACTTAAGTGTTTAACCTATACAGCGTTGTTTTATATCGCTGACAGGTCTTACTAGACGTTTCTTTTTCAAATGACGCTGATAATTTGTCATTTTCAAAATCAGTTGCGTATGTATGATCTTACCACAAAAACGCCTTGCTTAGACATGGCTAAAATTATGGTTTTCTATGAACTGACAATGACAACTATTGAACATAAATACCATAATCCTCCTATTGCCTAAGTATTTGTAGATAATAAATCAACTGCCAAATGAATAATGTGACACAGTGATTTCAAAATCATTATTTCGCAAATATCATGAATGAAAATTCACATAAAAATATTTCGACGGTTTTCGATACAACAATTTATATTTTATTATTCTGATGAAAGTCAACGATTATTCTGTGTGATTGTTACTTTGAGTGAGAATTCCGAACAATTTAAAATGAGGAACCGAATTCAATTCGTTAAAAATATCGACAAGTCACAATTGTACACGAAGGATTCCACGCCACCAGCGATATTTAAATGAAAAAAAAAACGTCAAAAATCCGTTGCTTGTATTGGAACGCTCTTTAATTTTAAACTTTATCATTTTTAATCACAGCAGCTAAAGGAATATACATAACATGCTGATGATTTCGGGAGTTACCGTGTTACCGTTCTTAAGGGCTATCTCTTCACGATTTCAGTCTAAATTCCTAACTTGACAATATACAATTTATGATGTAAATTTTATTGAATGAATAAATAATCTATATCTAAATCTAAAACTGTCTGAAGATGGTACAGCACCGTGGATGTACCCTAAAACTATAATTTGTATTAATCCACCAATTCCAATAAATACAAACGACATCTCCATTCACAAAATTACAAATACCTACTCACTGAAAAAGGTTTGCCTAATTTTTAACTCACGAGCCTTTTGTTGTATTGATAATTAAATTGAATCATGCTAATTTATGTACGCCATTTTGAACCAGAATCACTAATTAGTTAAATTTACATTCTAACGTTCATCAATTTACAGGTTTCTGGCGTTTGCAATTGTTTGCGCCAATTTAATGTTATTTCCAATTTCGTTGTGCTATTTACGGATTTAGCCGAAATCCATGGATGAATTGTATTTAAATGTATTGTTGTGATAATTGTTGTATGAACGTCTTGCTTGGCAGAATCATAATAATCCCAGAAACTGTTCCTTTTTATTGTTTCAACATTTATCCTTTCCTTAAGGTCAGATCTAGCTACTCCGATTTTCTACCGCAAATCCCCACGCCAAAATATACCTAGGTGCCTATTATAAATATTGCTTGTTGGGTTATGTAAAATGTCTTGGTTTCCAGAGTCCAAGTTACTTAATCAAAAAAACCAAATTCACTTTCTTAGATTCCAATAAGTAACATATCGAAAATACATACTTCAATATTTAGAGTTAAAGTCAACCCACTTCAATTAAGCATTGCAGCAAAATACGTTCTTCCCGCATTAGATCAATTCATAACTTTACATCCAAAAATGACTAACAATTCAAACAGATACGAAAGAGCCAAGAATATGACTAGCAAAACCTCATGTTCATTGTTCGAGTTTTGGCATCTCCTAAAGCGCTACGCGGGACGCAGTCCAAGACTCTTAAACAAACATAAAATACATAAAACTATTCCAGATAACATCAAAAACGCATTACAGAGGGAGAACGCAAAGGCACTATGAATATGAACGATAAGAATGCAGTGTATAAAGTAGAATCATACATTTTAAATGTATTTAAGCTGCTTACTGCATATGAAAGGATTTTTTGCAGCGCGCGTTCAGAAAAATACCAATTTCGTAGCGCAGAGTACTTAGACTCAACGGAAAAAAATGTAGCCCACATACTAATATATAAATATGCAATGTAGGTAATTTTGTATAGATACAGGGCCAAATTTTGTGCTGCCGAGTCAAAAACATAGTATCTTATCTTAACTAAGTCTAGGGGTCCCTACGGATACACTTCAACCCATTCGTGGATCTTTTGTGTAAGAAAAAAAAAATATTATAAAAGAACGACCACACCCCAGCGTATACGCAGTGACGTGTCGTAGGCGTCACGTTTGTCTACTATTTTTAAATTTGTAAACGCACCGTCAACGTCTTTTACGCGTCAGTGTGGTTGAACCTTAAAACAAAGTCGCTTTCCGCTGTCTATCTTTCCCTATGTATGCTTAGATCTTTAAAACTACGCAACGGATTTTGATGCGGTTTTTTTTAATAGATAGGGTAATTCAAGAAAAAGGTTTATTTGTATAATAGAGGCATAATATACTGTGCGAAGCCGAGGCGGGTCGCTAATATATTTATAAATGGATCACCGTTATGAGACAGAATTGTCTAAGAAATACAATAAATACTGCGTCTATATTCAATGAAACCAGATATTTCGACCCAGTTGCATGCATTCATGACAAACAAGCTCGTGAAAGGTAATCGTGGAGTATATCCTTTGAAACATGTCTAACGTAGTAGTTTTATTTCAAAGAAACTTTGGCTTGAGATGTCGGAAAGAATGATTTGTTGCATTATACAATGAAGATATTATATTTTAGAATATCAAAGCTATGTTTTCAATTTTCATTATAGTTTCATTATAGTTAGGTTTCATTCTGCAGTGGACAGGAAAATAATTTGACAGAAATACGGGGTTGCATGCAACAGTTTATTCAGAATTAATCATGCTAAGCGTGGCCTTTGGGTCTTGTCACCTTAGGCTCTGTCTACCCCGTAAGGGAGAAAGACGTGATTTATGTATGTATGTATGTATGTATTCAGAAATTCGAATTCATGTTCTTTGTCTTAGCACATATTTTTCACTTCACAATGACGGCATGAAAATCCTTTCTGTGTTCTGTTGTCGGATTGGATACATTTTCTGTTTTCAAGATCTTGTCATGCTGACCCAGCAGGATATTATGCTTGGTTACTACCAAACACTGTTAAAGAAAACCCATGAAATAGTCGAAATCACACATATAATTAATGTAGTTACATTAAAAAAAACATTGAATTTAACTACACGATAAATAAAAAACATGCGTTTTGGAAAAAGGTCAGGCCAAGAGTCCCCAAAACCGACGAGCATGTATGAAGAGATTGATGAATGTGGATGAAGCGAAAGAAGTATGTCAGGATCGTAGCAAGTGGAACAAAGTAATCTCTGCCTACCCCTGTGGGAAAAAAGCGTGACGGTATATATGAATCATTCTAGATCTTTCCCATAACCATAATAATATACGCTCACGTCCTACCGCAAAAATGCCAGAAACTTAAGTAAATACATACACAACGCATGTGCCCAATTCTTCGAACTAACGGGTCATCCAGTGAATAATTAACATCCTCGTCAATTATACATACAGCCTTGAGAACTGTTTGACTTTTGTTTTGTTTAGCTTCAGGCAATTCATTAAGAACACTTATGTATTAAGCCAAGCGTTGTTTTGGTTGGCTCAGCTTGGGTAATGGAATGTTAGCTTTAACAGACAGCAAATAGTGTGTTTTGCGCTGCGCAAATAGTTTCGTTTTATGTAATACTTTGGATATTTTATGACACACTAAGGGCATGTTGGCGATGAGTTTTGTCACATAGAGGATTCATTTATTAAAATGAAAATGTCATTCGTGATATTCGTGTAATCTAATCAAATAGAAATGCTTAAAACTATTAAATTGCGAACTTTTATAACCAGTTGTCGAAAACTTTTCATCGTTATCGTTTATGGTATGAGTTTTGTTGTAAGCAACATATTATAACTTGAATAAATGAGTATTTTATTTTGTAAATGATTCCAAAAGTATTGATAAAAATAAAAACTTAGGCTAAAAAATTAAAAAATAAAATAAATTTGGACTCTTAGGCAGCATTCCCGCGTTGTATCGCTATTGCGAGTCCTTGTGCGAGAAAACGAAATAAATGACAATGTTAACTTCTAATAAGTGCGAAAAAATATTTATCTGACTGAATCGTTTCAACGGATAAATATAAAAAGGTCATTGAATGTACGTGTGACACCGTGCAAGAGCAAATGAGAAAATTACTTGAAACTTAATTAAAAAAAGATCCGTAATCACAGAAATAAGATTTGAAGGAAAATGAATATAATAGATGCTATTTTCATTGAAAGTACAAATTTAATACGCACTATTAAGTACCTCATATTTTTGATGCCGCGATTAGAAAGATAGCAAAAAGTTTTCATTCACCTTTATAGTTTCCGAGGAAAATGTCTGTGATATACGAACAGATAGATGAACGGATGGACGGATAGGTAGCCAGCCAGTCTGATTGACAGACAGATTGCCACTTTTCGTGGGGACCAGTAGGTATATCATACTACTACATTAATCAAAGATTGTTACCTACTTCTACAAACTAATAATAATATATTATTAGCTGACAAATTTAATGTGACTCATACACCACGCCAAATGGCATTTGTAACCTTGTCAGTCTTTTTACGAAAATCTTTGTAAAAAGTGTGCCCTTGTGGAAATAAAAGGACAATTTAACCTCAAATATTTCTTCCTGTCATTATTTCGTTTGCTTCCGGATACCGCGTTTTGAAACCTTCTTTGAACCCTTCGGTAAGGTTGTACTCGACTAGCTTTTGTACACGTCTTCGTTTGCGTAGTTATTAAGGTGAAATGAAAGGTATAATTGGAATATGAGACAGATGGAGAGAAGCAGGACGTAACTGGGGTGTATCCGAAATTCGATTTTCGAAGGTCTCATGCCATCTCTTGCACTCTCAAATTAATGGTTATAAGTATGAGCAGAACTGCACAAAATCGAACATCATATAATATCTGAGTATAGGGCTTGGCCGAATATCCAGATATTAGCTCTGGACTGGGAGATGTGGAGGTTGAGAGGAAAGGCCGTTGCCTTGCAGTATGACTTAAAATATTAAAAGCAGGCTAATCACTATCACTACATAGTATAAAATAAAGTCGCTTTTTCTGTCCCCAAATCCGTATGTATGCTTATATCTTCAAAACTACACAACGGATTTTGATGCGGTTTTTTTAATAGATAGAGTGATTCAAGAGGAAGGTTTATAATGCATAATACATGCATGATATACCGTACGAAGCCGGGGCGGGTGGCTAGTATAAAATAAAGTCGCTTTCTCTGTCCCCATGTCCCTATGAATGCTTATATCTTCAAAACTACACAACGGATGTTGATGCGGTTTTTTTTAATAGATAGAGTGATTCAAGAGGAAGGTTTTTATGTATAATTTTACGCATACGAAGTCGCGGGCAGAAGCTAGTAAAATTATAATTAGGAATAAATGTTGATACCGTTTTTGAGGGGAGTTTCGAAAAATCTTTCTTTGTAAATCTCAATGACTGCAATTGCGAAGACTACTATAATCAGCTAGTTGCCTGAAAGTATTTTGATCCAAAGTATTTCTATTGTCAACTTCATGTACAATTTTATTGTTTGCTAGAATGAATACCGAGTATTAATAAACAATTCGGTCTTAACCTCTGTCGACAATAATACTTGACCAAATTTTTTCCCACAAACATTTTGCTAACTCCTTTGTACTGCCCATTAAGACCCCAGAACATGGAAGAAATTAACGACCGCGCGCAAACAAGACAGATTATTTCCCCCGCGATCCATCATGTTTGCGGTCGTTCTTATAAATAGGAATGCAGCAATCAATTTGTACGTTCTTGGCGATTAGGTTTCACTAGCTTTTGTGAGCAGTTTGCTAAGTGATTAGGGTTGCAATGGTACCAAACCATATTGCGGCTAATCTGTTCATCAGTCCGTCTGACATTATAATAAGGATTTTTTGTTTATGAACCGTGATAGATTAGACACTTACCCCCTTATTCATAAACGCTCTGTAGGCTTCTGTTAACTTAGCAATAGTTTGTCCTTATTCGTCACTCTGACATTTACCTTTCACAGATAAGGACAAACGATTCCTAAGTCAGCAGAAGCCTATAGAGCGTTTATGAATAAGGGGGTAAATTTTGACATAATGTGAACAACTGTGACTACGATGAAAAAAAAAGAGCAATTGCAAATCGGACAAATGCAATCTCCTATAAAATCGCACCCTTAATTTGTCACATAAAAGTAATCCTTATAATATATTATTATATAGACGTAAGTTTAATAGCAAAATCTTTAGTTCCTTATTCCAAAGTGGTTTTACGATATAGTTTGCTTTAGTTCCAGACAATAATATTATTCCCCTGCAAATACAGTAGAGCGGAAATGCAGGTAAACAATAGCAACCTGCAACTTAGTAAACACTTTTATAGAGTTTTACTCTTCCATTTCATTTTATGTGTTTCTTTATGCATATTTTGAATAAAGGTCTAAGGTTTCTGCACAAATTAAAACTAACAATTTTACTTTGAAATTTGTTTGTCTTACTTTGTTATTCATAGGAATCGATTCATTTTGTGCAAAGAAAAATATTTGTCGTTGGAAAAGGAATTGAGTAATTTTGTTGACTTTATTTCTACACAAACTGAAAAATGTTGCTTACTTAATGACATTTTGAAAATTGTACTATAAAGAACCATTTTTCCTTCTGTCTAAATCTATCCTGAATGCATACTTCTTGCAAATTCCACTATTGTCGTATCCAGATATCGCTACACCGTTCCATTAAATTTCCCAATAATTTTCCGCAATAAGACTTAACCTGAAAATATGACGTCAGTGTAATAGCGAATGTTAACGCTAAATAAAAATGCCGTGAGCTTGCGTGCAAATATTAAAATATGCATTTTTAAGCAAAAAAATGTAATGCATGACGGGTAAAAAATATTCTAATGGCCCGTATCAGTTTCAGTATAATGCATGGCAATGCAATAAAGTTACGAACTCACTAAAACGTGCCGTAGTAAGTTATTTTCCAACGTTTACTCTACATTTAGTATTAGTAGTAAGTATTTACCTTTCTTCTGAACCATACACACCCAAGCATCATTTTCTTAAAACAGCCTATGTTAAGGATTATTTTATAGCAATGGAAAGAGTCCGAAAGCCCAGTGGTTTGATCTCTGGCCTCTCAAGCAAAAGGTCGTGGGTATGAGCCCGGGCTGGCACCTCTGCGTTTTTCGGTATTTATGTGTGAAATTTAAATTGTAAATAACCAAATTAACCAAATTTTTGGTGTAGGAAAATTTAGTGGAGAAACCTGCTCACACATGCGAAGCAGTTCAAATGTGTGTGTCAAGTTCCCAATCAGCACTGGGGTCCGCGTAGCAACAAGCTCTCGTTCTGAAAAGAGGCTTGAACCCAGCAGTGGGACGTGTACATGCTAGAGAAAGATAAGAGAGCGCCGACCATCAGTCATTTAAACTCAAGATAATTAACATCAGCTACTCGAAAGCGTTTCAAAAACACTTATCAAAATCTGACTACCCCTGGTTATCAGCGTATGGGTCTGTCAAGTATCTTCTAACCAATGGTTTGTCAATACTTGTAAATATCTCGAGGGAATGGGCGAAAATCATAGTAATCATGTTATAGGCGATGAGACTAGCAACCCAACACTAGTTTGATTCCATTTTCCACCTGTACGCCCACAATCTCGCTAAATGTGGCCTGTAGGTACCTGTTACCTTAGGCTCTGTCTACCCCGTGGGGGATAAAGACGTGATTTGTGTATGTTTGTATGTATCTCCCGGACTGCTCGGAGCTTGGTAGTCCATCTATTTGCATAAATGTCTACAGCCAAACATTACTTTCCCTTTCATTCCTCAAAAAAATACGAACAACATTAAGTGATCGATCAGTGAAAAGACCGAGTTCCAAACAAGGCTCACTGAAGAGTAATAAGCTCCTCAGAAGCTATTGGTACGCATGTTCAAAGTAATTCCGATACCCAGTAATTGAACAGCAAACATACGAGCTCGCCAGCTCCCCGATCCCGAACATTACCGAACGAGGAAGTCCCGGGCCAATCTTCAAAAAGGTTTTCTCTATACAAATTTCACTTTGCGTGGGACTTACTTAGTTAAAAGCAGATGGGTTCCGTTGAAATAATGACCAAGCGAAAAAATGTGCCGAAACTTTTTTTTAGTCGCTTCGTTTAAAACTGTCAATCAATCATTTATTACAACCATGGTATTTACAAGATGTTCATATTATTCTAGCCAGTACAAACATGGAACCTACTAGGGCGTAGCAAAACTTAAAACTAAAGCTAAAGATAAGTAACGTCATACATAATAATCTTTATAAGTAACATTATTCTTAAACATTTTTTATTATGCAACAGAACACAACTCTTTTCCTGGTTTAATTAGCACTATTTGGTATTAACTTATGCCTTGCATTGCATTGGATTTAAATCAATACCATGGAATATCAACCTCGTTTTTTTATTATTATTATTACGGATTTTTGTCCTGGTCATAACGTTCCATACATATAAAAACTGGACTGGAATGGAAGTTTTAGAACATTTTTTCTGTATAATCGATAGGTTAAACGATTCTGAGTAAGATAAAGCCAAAGTAGTTAATTTTGGGAAAAAATGTCCATATAGGCATTTCTTTGAAAACGCTCAATTTCACTGACTTTTACTCACCCAGACTGTTGTTAGGCAGCAAAATTAATAAGCAAGATGGCAGCAGCGATCCACAAAAACCTGCCACAAGGTACTCCGCAGTAGCCAGAGGAGTCATGTTACAAAACATACTTCATGCCCATTTTTTGCTTGTAGCTACTAACTAACTCACGGCTTGTCACGGCATACATGGTCAACGCTACATCTCCTTTGCACGCCACGATCCGTTGCCCACGGCCGTCCGTCATTATCCGCCATTGCTGTTTACACGCCACGGAATATCGCTGTCCTGTAGCGAACCATTGTAGGCAAATATGGTAACATAGTGACCAATAGTATAGTGTAATTTCGTTTTGAAGACAAAAAGAATAAGTTTACTGTCAGATTCAGGCGCTGTTTTCCAAATGATAAGTACTATCAAATGAATCATTTTTTTATTTCTAACAGCGCCTTCTCTCGTCCCTGGTGAGCAGTAGATGTTCCACGGGAGTTTATTATTGTGTCGTACAAGACACATCATTCAAACAGATAACGCTTAGCGACAAAATTCGCATAGTAACAAAGGTCACGTGACAGATAGTAACGGGTAGAAAAATTCGGAGAATACCCACCTGCTATGGGTGGTGTAGGGGTATAACACGCGTCACGGAATGACGAGGATCCGGGTTCGATTCCCGGCCATAGCTTTACTTTTCGGATTTTTCTATGTGTTCTAATTTTCACTGACATTTAGAAATTTAGAATAAGTTTATTTCACCACAGAAGTTACAAAGTGCATAAACATTTTACAAAGTGTTAAAAACTAAATAACAATGAAGAATGGGAAACTAGGAAAGTTGATTTAAATTAAAGTATGTTAAAAATGATTAAAAACTAACCTAAAAAATGCCCCCGTCTTTCGTGCCTGGTTCAAAGGTTCCCATTATGGTGGCCGCGTTGCCTCTTTGCACTGCAATGGAAACCCTTTGAACCAGCCACGAACCATAGTGTAATTGTTTCTCATTTAATCATACTAAAATTCATCCTACGACTTTAAACCAAGAGGCAGAATTATTTAAACTGCTGTACGTATACCTCCTTTTTTGAGGGCATTTGGGTAAAAATACTTTTTTTATGTATATCTTTTTAATTTGATTCTTGATATAAATCTTTCAGCTCCTGTGAACCCTACTTATCAAAATTCCGTTATTTCCTAACTCAACAAAGTTGTTTACATTAATTTACATACGAATGACAAATAATCAAGTACACAAGAAGTATAAATATGTTAAAACAAACACACTCGATAAACAACTGTTAATCAACCATTGTTATTTTATAAAGATGGCCGTCAATATCATTTATATTAATATATAAACAAACATTTTAACAAAAAAAAACCGACTTCACTACGCACTAAAAAGAAAAAAATAATTGCATAATATTCTTCTACAACTTAATAATTAACTTACTTTTTCTACTTATCAATATATAGGTACGATCTAATGTTGTTACAATTATTGTTATTTCTGGAGTCGGTGTCAGCCAACGTACGCTTGTAACTACATACATAGTTACAGGTGAGATGTGCTTGTGTATAAAAGGGGTACGTATTAAAATACATAAAGTTTAAAATGTATAATGGGTTAAAATACATAATGGTTTATAATATATAATGCGATTTTCTCAGAAAGTTACAAATTAACAGGATTGTTATAAAACAAACCTAACCTAACCTAAACCAATCTATAGATTACGATATCAAAAAAGTTCATTTAGCTAATAGTTTTACAGAAAATTGCGTTATACATTTTGAACCATTATGTATTTTAACCCATTATACATTTTAAACTTTATGTATTCTGATCCGCTCCCGTATAAAAGTTAATTTGTGAAAAAGTTTTTTTTAAAGTATTCTCGTATTATTGTTGCTGGGTATATTGTAGTGTTTCCTTGGCTGACACCGACTACAAAAATAACAATAATTGTAACAACATTAGATCGTACCTATATATTGATAAGTAGAAAAAGTAAGTTAATTATTAAGTTGTAGAAGAATATTATGCAATTATTTTTTTCTTTTTAGTGCGTAGTGAAGTCGGTTTTTTTTTGTTAAAATGTTTGTTTATTTTTTTAATTTTTAGTGAATCTGAAGAACACTAACACTTTTTTCTGAATATGGGTAGACCTACTAAACGTGCTGCCATTTCAATTTGGTCCAGTTCTGACAATGGCACCCCTGAAAAAACCGTATAAGTCTGAAATTAGCATTGTTAAGTATCTATGTGTGCGACAAATCGTCCGTTTCATTTAAACGACCCTGTCATATGAGCAGCACGTTTAGTAGGTCTACCCATATTTAGAAAAAAATGTTAGTGTACTTCAGATTCACTAAAAATGTATCAAATATTATAAATAATATGTCGGTTTTTTTTTGTTAAAATTTTTGTTTATTTTTTGATTTTTAGTGAATCTGAAGTACACTAACATTTTTTTCTGAATATGGGTAGACCTACTAAACGTGCTGCTCATATGACAGCGCCGTTTAAATGAAACTGACGATTTGTCGCACACATACTTAATGCTAAATGGAGGTCTAAAGGAGAGGCCTACGTCCAGCAGTGGACTTGTAATGGCTGAGATGATGATGATGACTTAATGCTAATTTCAGACTTATATGGTTTTCTCATGGGTGCCATTGTCAGAACTGGACTAAATTGAAATGGGACCACACGGTAAGCACCAGCTTTCAAATAAAAAAAGAATCATTAAAATCGCTTCGCCCAGTCGAAAGTGATGAGGTAACAAACATAAAAAAAAAAAAAAAAAAAAAAATACAGACGAATTGAGAACCTCCTCCTTTTTTTGAAGTCGGTTAAAAATCAAAATTAAACGTAAATCAATCTTCACTCGTCATCGAGACAAAAGTTTGCTGTCACAATTTATATCAAAGACAACGATTCTAAAGGAAAAAACGGATATGTTTAGGTGTTCGAGCCTTTAGGCTTGACCCACTGTAAGATGTTTAATATCTGCCGGCGCTGACTATGCGTCCTGTGACTATTTGTGGAAAAATACCCGTATGGTAAGAATGCCTTACAGGAAAAAGAGAAATAAAAGGATTGTACTTCTTAATAATCAACTACTATATTGAAGGTGTTGTATATTATGTTTAACAACTTTAAATTGTCTGAAAATCATCGGAGGTTGCTCGTGTTGACACAATATTGCTACACTCTATTTCTTTGAAGTAGTGTTTCAAGAATATTGTAGAACTATGCCAATTTGCCTTTACGTAGTACCTCGTCAATGTCGAGGTTTCTGTTGATCCAGTTACCCGTAGCTACAGCTGACCTGAAACTGCCGAGAGTTGCTTCCCATCCAGCTATTACAGATCTAGATGCTGCTTTCGCTCTATTTCGAGTGGTGATAAATACATTTGTCAAGTTAGAGTCTGCTTTTCTGCGATCTTCTAATCTTTGAATCAGTGTCGGTATCCAGTGGCAGAGGTCAAAACTATTATTGTTGTTTTTCGACAGGCACCAACCGGTCTGACGAAAGTGCATGTTATCTGTTTTGGAACCGAAGGACGGCCAGAGGATAATTTCTTTATGGGCTTCACCATCTGTGTGTGAAGAGAAGCAAGTTTTTTCTTTGCTCCCAAATCAGCATGGCGCAACGTAATTTTTTTACCTTGAAATATCTAGCTGTAGTTACTCCTCTTGTTACTTAAGGGTCTTCATCGTAACAAGGGATCTCCAAGAGCATCCGAAACACATGTCCAAGTTTCGTAAGGAAGGAAAACCCGCGAGTCCGAGCGGTGAAGCGAAACAAGTGAAGTTCTAAACTTCTCAGTTTGCCCAGGAGTCTAAAAGTTTAACAAGTATTTTGAGCCTGCGGTCGAAGAAATACTGGCTGATAACACGCCGAGCGATGCCTGTGTCTCAAGTAAATAAAAAAGTTGTTAGTTTGCTGTTTTAACGTGTAAAAGTTTTGATAGAAGGTAAGGCTTTGATTGTAGATGTAATTCTTTAGGACAAGAGCGGGAGGTGTTTATAAATTAATTTGCTTTAATTGTTCTGTTGTAGAAAATGAACATGATGAAGTATGAGAGTTCTGTTATGGGCGAGGACAAGAAATACCAAACCCGTGGCATAAATATGACTTAGGTTACCTTACCTCTTTCGAATTGATACTATTATTTAGAGATTAAATTAAACAAAACAAGCAAATAGCATTAAAACTAAAAATTAAAATAAGTGCTTTCTTTGCTTGAATTGTTCTGCTAAAAATGTAAGAGACACGGAAGTTGTGCAAAATTGTGTTGAATTTGAAATACACGAAGAGTAACTAAAAATCACAACAGTATAGTTTTTTTTTACATATTGTTAATTTTATTTGAGTAGATACATACATACATACACCCATACACAAATCACGTCTTTATCTCTCACAGGGTAGACAGAGCCCAAGATAAGACACAAAGGCCGCGTTTAGTATGATTGTGGGCGTATAGGTAGAAGGGGGAATCAAAATATATAAATGCCATGAAAACTAGGTAATACAATTGATTCCCCTTTCCACTTGTATGCCCACGATCATGATACATGTGGCCTTTAGATCTTGTTACCTTATGCTCTGTCCACCCCGTAAGGGATAAAGACGTGATTTGTGTGCGTAACATCGGACAGGGACAGAGAAATTAAGCCTACTTTTACCATCCTTACATAAGGGACGACTTCTCCAGAGATTGTCAGAAAATAATTATCTAGAGGTCTGGTCTTAACCTTAAACTTTAGTATGCTAAAAATTGTTCAATGACTTTGAAATCACAAGGGTAAAGGTTTGATGTTAGAAATTTTGATGAGTTGGTCATTTTTTTATTTAAGTGAAAACGGGATTACAGTGTAGGTACGAGTTCGAGCAAATAAAATGGCAGAGAGAAAATATCAGGGGCTTAGTTCAGGTTTTAGCTATCATTTTTATGGATCTGACGAGCAAACCTGAGCTAAATCGGAATTGAATCGCGTTAAGACGTAAAGCCCCAGTACGACCGTTACCATCACTATCATCACTACATAGTATAAAATAAAGTCGCTTTCTCTGTCCCTATGTCCCTATGTATGCTTATATCTTCAAAACTAAACAACGGATTTTGATGCGGTTTTTTTAATAGATAGAGTGATTCAAGAGGAAGGTTTTTATGTATAATTCTACGCAAACGAAGTCGCGGGCAGAAGCTAGTATAAAAAAAAGTCGCTTTCTCTGTCCCTACGTCCCTATGCCCCTATGTCCCTATGTATGCTTATATCTTCAATACTACACAACGGATTTTGATGCAGTTTTTTTAATAGATAGAGTGATTCAAGAGGAAGGTTTTTATGTATAATTCTACGAAGACGAAGTCGCGGGCAGAAGCTAGTTAAAGTATAAAGCAGACGCACGCAAGAAAAGACGACATTTTCCTTCCAATACATTAAAGACTTAAATGTGATGCTTTTTGTCTTAACTCTTCAGAAATAAGCTTACGTCACAACGAAATCCCGCCCACGTTGACTCCAGACCAGTTCCGTTCATTACTGTCATATTTAAAACCAGCCAAGTGCGAGTCGCATCCCAGACCAAGGATTCCGTAACAGAATAGAAAAACATACATACATACATACATACGTATATCACGTCTTTATCCCTTACGACAGAGCCTGAGATAAGAAACCCTTAAGGCCACGATACCCTTCAATTTGTAATTTTGCTTTATTTTTATTATTTGTTATTAACATGTTAAATTAAGGGACAAAATTAAAATGTCTTTCTTTTACCGTTAGTAACCCTCTTAATATAGGTACCTAACAGATTTTAAGGTGACAGATCAGCGGACAAACCCCAGATTTAGTAATATGCGTCCCTGTTGTCAACCTTTGGGTTGGGATCCCTAAAAAGGGGTTATTAAAATATCCTTTTGTTTCAGGTTCAATGACCCCGCTCCGACGATGGCGCGAACCATGGCTGTCTACCTCTTTACAGTCCATTTTCTCTCGTACATTATAGGTGAGTGTCTTGACAGATTGTTAAGTGTTTCGTAAGCGCCTCAAGCGATTTGAAGCTTTATGGACCTTGATTGCACACACTTGACCTGAATTGTTGTTGGAAGTGTGAAAGGGTGACGGAATGGAATGAATGGCATATGACGGATGGAATGGAATACAATACTTTTGTGTCGATGAAAAATGGAATAAGTGGCTATGTGGACTGTATACTAAATTAGTTGCAGGATCGAGACGTTTCAATTTAACGTTGTTTTGTTATTAATCGGCATAGAATTGGTAATTCGACGACATAATGATATTGTTTCTTAAATCATATTTTTGTGATGTCATAATTTATGTACTAAGTCATTCTATTTAACGATAAAAATTACAATTTTTAAAACTTAAGCAAGTTTGCTATGCACCCACAAAAATGTGGACAAACAAAAGAAACGCCAAACAGGTCTTTTTTATAATTTGACAATATCAATATATTTATTTGGGGAATTTAAAATGTCCTATTACTTATTGAATCACAGTGATTAATAACAGAAATTATTGACATCAATACAACAATACAAGGATGAGGACCAAAAAGTTACACACCGTTAAACTTGCGTTGCGGTAGTAGCTAAAATTACCACTAACTTTTTCCATTGTGACACGAAAATTAGTCATACATTTTGTATGGTTAACTTTAGTGTCACAATGGAAAAAGTTAGTGGAAATTTTAACGCAACTTAACGGTCTGTAATTTTTTGATCCTCACCCACAATCATGGCCTTAAGGTCTTGTTCTTGTCACCTCAGGCTCTGTTTACCTCGTAATTTGTACTTTGTACTCGTACCTACACGTGATTTGTGTATGTATTATTGATATGAAAAACTTGTGATACTACTTTAATTTTAGTTATACAGCAAATGGGCTATCCCGTTCAAAACAAACGCTTCCTAACATATTATACCTACAAACAACTAAGCATGTTAGTACTAGCTTCAACAAAAATCCCTATAAGAACATAAAATAGCAAAGTAACGAGTAGAAAGTAGAATTCCATTATAAAGAGATTAAGATCAGTCAGACATAAACAAAATTATGGGTCTATGGAGCACGAGGTTTATTACGTTGAACATAAAATTTCGCAAAACGCGTGGGTTGACATAAAACTGTGTTGTAAAGCCGTCCGTCCACGGGACAAAGCGTGGATCATAATTTAAATTTTAACACTTAATCAAGCTTTGGCTGACAATCAAGATTTACGTCTCCACTGGGAGCGTTTCATTTTCCACACCATTTCTTTGAGCTGCTCTTTAAGCAGATAACGCGATTAATTTTTAATCTGTTCGTCGTGACCATTAATCTACTCGATCTTGACGCTTTTCGATTGTGCGTGGATTGGAATCGATAGATGTTTTAATGGAGGGGACATGGAACTCGAAATCTTGAAGTAGTTGGTACCTCTGGGATGTAAACATCCCTTGCGAGTCGGGTTACCTCCACGTGTGAACAAGAGCTGCGATCCGTTTTCGGATCCGTCCGGGGGGAAGAGCAGTGCTTGGTCCGGTGCACCCTGGGCAACGGCTAATGATTTCCTGGCAGTATCTGAGGGATATCATTGACCGTTGGCTAAGAGCCTGACAGGGGGGGGTCTTTGACCGTGTTACCGTACAACGTTGCCGACATTTTGTCACAAGATTTTATAATTAATTTTTTTTACCGACATTGGCGAAGTTGTCGTCGCTATAACGACTTGTAACGCCACAATCAAAAGAAGAAGAAGAAGAAGAAGTAAACAAATCACGATAACGCGACAGAAACGAACGCAGTCTATACTAATATTATAAAGAGGAATGATTTGATTGTTTGTTTGTGTGTTTGTTTGCATTTAATAGACTCCGAAAGTGTCCTAATCCTACATTATTCCTGATGAACATGACGGAGTTAAGAAACTAGTATCGAAAATAACTGTGTTACAATTTACAAGATGCTAACTAGGAAATAATAACTTTAGTACATTACTGTTATCTATAATTAAACAAAGTTTGATAGAAAATGTAAATACAGTTGTGGTAAAATCTAAATTTGCAAATATAATTCGCGATACTTGAAAGTTTCATGAATTTAAGTGAAAATTTATAAGCAAACTTTAAACTAACGGTCTTTATTATTTAAACATTGCAGTTTCTTGTACAGTCAAAGTTTTGGGCAGAGCCACTTTCGTATAAAGAAGTTATTGGGTGAATAATAGCTTATTTAATACTTTAGCAAAATGGACTAGTGCATTGGGGATTCTGTACAGATTTATGGAATATCAATAAAAAAATATATATTAGAAACGCACACAAAAACAGTGCTTGTGTCATTTTCATTCACTTACTGGTTACGTTTTCATCCCGCAGAATTATAACCTCATTAGTCATTATAACAGGAAAAGCAAGAAAATAAACATAATTGCCTTATTTGAACCCCCAAAACGACGTTCACAGATCGTCAACCTTTTAAACGTTTCACAAATATTTTAACGGGAAACATTTCAATTTCAGGGATAACAAACCCGTGACGTGCTCCCCCTTTTTCCAGATTAATGAAGTTATCGTTTTGTTTATAGTAGACGCGGAATATTCACAATTACGCGTGATTTACGATTACGTTTACTTAACGAACAAAAGCGAGTTTAACTCAAGTTAATTTCGTTATCAACTTCCGTACGGATTTAATGTTCACCGCTCTTTTAGTAGCGTTACATGTTAAGCGCCCCTGATTTCAAATTGGTGTATCTCGTTTAATATGTATATTATGTTACGAGTAACCGTTGTTCATTTCATTAAAACTTTAATTGGTATATTGAACGTTTGATTCTTACAAGCATTTAATTTATCTTATTAACTCGCTAAGGGCCGATTTTTCAATCGTCAAATAAGTCCTATTCGAGGAACAACTCTATGGGTATCTGTCAGTCAAGTGCTTATCTGAAGATTGAAAAATCGGCCCTTAGTTTGCTTGTAAGTTGTCCGCTTCAACATAATTTATAGTAGTTTTAAAAATGATTTTACTAACATAAACTTTATCATCATCTACAGCTTATGTACGTCCCACTGCTGGGCACAGGCCTCTTCTCAGAATGAGAGGGCTTGGGCTATAGTTCCCGCCGTACTGTTTGCACTTCCCGCATAGTTCTCGCCGGAGTGCAAACAGTCAGCTAATTGTCGATTTATTCACACGGAATTTACATTTATCGCTTCTTGAGCGAGAAAAGAGTCTTTCTTTCCTAGTCGGCGGTAGTACTTACTAACCCCAGTTCTAAATTAAATTTAACACCTTATGACAATGCTCTTTCTTTCTTTGGCCTCGTCTTATCCCAATTAGGTGGAATCGCTTGTGTTCGTCATCTTCGCAGAAGCCTAAATCCCTCATATCCCTCCGAACATTAGTTATCCAAGAGGTTTGAAGTCTTTTTGAATTGAGTTGAGTTGCTAGCCGCATCGCCTATAACATGATTCATGATTGATTTCCTGTGTGTCTACTCTTGCTTAATACTTATGTCCTGTCAAACGTTCAAAGGTTACCGGAAGAGATCCCTTTTAGTGATAAGTTTGCCCTAGTGCATTTGTGTTGTTCTGTATTCATCTTTTTCTTGTGTTTTAATACATGATTCCTACGATTTTCGCCCATTCCCTCAATGGGCTTTTACCATCTGCACGGTAAGAGAAGCAACTAGTACATTCTACATTTTTTCTCTGCTCCCAGCCCAGCATGAAAGAATCTTAATTATCTCAAGGTCACAATATAATTGTCATAAGAAAGTACAATTAATCGATAAATTGATATCGTTGGGAAGTCCCTGGAACAATTTTATTCTCGTGCCACAAAAACTTCTACGTCTGCTTATGAAGTTTATGTTCTTGCTACTTTAAGACATTCACTAAACAAACTTTTGTTTCAGTATGCCGCCAAGACAGCGGCAACAACAAGCCGCGGGATCAGAGCACAGTATCGGAGTCTTCCAGAAGGTTCCGAACTGAGTTCTTAGAAGACTGGCCTCAGGTCCCTGGCGCTCCATACTTCGACCCTAGCACGCCTGACAACGTAACCGGGCTAGTGGGACACCCGGTCACTCTGCTGTGTAAAGTGAAGAATCTGCAAAACAGAACCGTTCGTATAACTTATATATAATGCGGCGAAAATACCGAGAATAGTTGCTTTAAATACTTATTGAAACTGTTGCAGTAAGCTATGGAATAAATAGTTGAAACTTCAGTAAAACTTTGCGCACATTCCAGTAGCTTGAATGCTTAGAAACCGAGGTGTTCATTCAGTTAAGTTATTCTTATTTGTTGGCGACAGACAACCTTTTTTATGTTTTTGTATTGTCTATAAAAAAAAAGGTGTATTTTTTGTTTGCTTTATAATCGTATCAGTGTGATTTGTAATGCCATTTAAAATGTGTGAGGTTCTTAAATAAATAATAATATTGATAATAACATTATTAAAAAACTTATGTTTTATTCGATTATGTTGACCGATAACTTAGTCTTATTGAAGTCTGAACTGAAATAATGTTTTGTTTGAAAATTAAATGATCTTAACTCCCCTTACTTTTAAAACAGATAAATTATTTATTTGCAGGCGTACTGTAGTTTTTATTAAAGTCTAACTAACCAACAAAACGTAATAAAATTTCGTGTTTTTTCTACAAATTTAGATCTAGATCGCTCACCGTGCCGTTGGCATGATTTATTCTCTTTTACTCACAGTTATACCAACTGTATTATGCATGAAAATTGGTGCCGTTTATGGTCAGTTATTTCTTTCACACCTTTTCAAAGAATATGCTAAAAAACAGCAGGTACCCATTAAATTTCTTTAAACCCTTTCTCTGACACAAACGCTTTGAGCCCATAAGTTTTAATTGCACCAACTTTTTGCTCCAAAACCGAGTATGAAAACGTTTCAGGTTAAAACAGTTCAATCTCCGGTCCATAAGCATTTAAAGTTGAACCCGGAACATTCTCAAATGGTATGGAATACGCTCAAAGTTTCAATTTGATATACTCTATGATAAAATTATATTCGCGCGCGCTCGCACGTATTTTGGAAGTTGCTCACTTGTTTTGCTTTTCGAGCTTCTGTTTTGGTAATTTGATTTTGTGTGCTTTTTTAGAATTATTGACGCGAGCATCTGGTACCTACTTTAGAATATCAAAAATATCACAATGTGGTCCATTATTCATTAACGTTTTGAAATTGGAAGAGCAGTGAAATTTTAAAGATTTTTGATAATTCGTGTATTTCTTAAGAGTACAATACAATATTATACAATACAATACAAATACTCTTTATTGAACACCACAAATCAGTGCAACACAATACAGAAACAAAGAACAAAGTAGACAATAGGCGGTCTTATCGCTTAATAGCGATCTCTACCAGACAACCAATAAGAGAACTTAAGTATTGCCTTGCTATAAGAATTTAATTGATGTACCAAATTTCAAGTCAATTGAATGATGAAGTAAAGATCAAACGTGGGTAAAAAGCGAGCTACAAAATGTTATGGGTGCAAAAGTATTGGATATAAGAAGGAATCAAAATAGTAATTATAAAAAACTGTCATCTCAAAATGATATCCTCTTTTAATCTCATCATACACTAAGTAGTTCAAGCCACCACTCATTTGGTTTGACCGCAATTTATTATCAATGGAGTTAAAGTGTTAATGCTGGACACTCTTCTTGAATCCATTGAGGAATTATTTATTAGTTATAGAAATATTTCGTCATCATCTTTTGTTTCTGTGTAAAGGTGTCATGGGTGCGCCACCGCGACATCCACCTGCTGACCGTGGGGCGCTACACGTACACGTCGGACCAGCGCTTCGAGGCGCAGCACAAGCCGCGCTCCGAGGAGTGGGCGCTGCGCATCCGCAGCCCGCAGCGCCGCGACTCCGGCCAGTACGAGTGCCAGATCTCCACCACGCCTCCTGTCGGACACGCCGTCTTCCTCAACATCGTCGGTAGGCTTTACTAAGATACTAGTTAGACTACATTACAATTGGCTCAGATACTGTTGGCGACAGACAACCTTTTTATGTTTTCATATTTTGTATTATTATTATTATTATTATTTAAAATTATACACTAGCAGCTCTTTGAGCTGATACATGTATATCACTGCACTTGTGTTCTTTGATCCTTTAAATGAATGTCTAGTCTATTTTTAAAACTATTCACCGAAGGTGCACCTATTAGTTACATGTTCGGGGAGTGCGTTCCACGAGTTCACGACACGGTTGGGTAGGAAATGTTTTCTTATTGTCTATTAAAAAAGTGTATTTTTTGGTTTGCTTTATAATTTTGTAATGCCATGTGAAAATGTGTGCTATTCTTAAATAAATAATAATATTGATTCGGGGAAACCGAAGGTTTTGCCTGTGCAATAGCGGACGAAGTTATCATGACTAATAACTACCGGAGATATATCCTGAAGGACGGTACGGTCGACATTTGTCGGGCATGCCGCCGTCCTGGAGAGTCACTCAGGCATATTATTTCTGGTTGTTCTAGTCTTGCTAACGGCGAGTACTTGCACAGACATAACCTTGTAGCCAGGATTATTCACCAGCAACTTGCTCTTTTATTCGGTCTTGTGGACTTCGAAGTGCCCTACTATAAGTACATACCTGCACCAGTTCTTGAAAATGGTCGTGTCACGCTCTATTGGGATCGATCTATCATCACGGACAGGACTATTGTCGCCAATAAACCTGATATCGTGCTGATAGATCGATCGAAGCGCCAGGCAGTGCTCGTAGACATCACGATTCCCCATGACGTGAACCTCGTGAAGGCCGAGAAGGACAAAGTCAGCAAGTACCTTGACTTGGCTCACGAGGTTACCGCCATGTGGCCTGTTGATTCCACGATCACTGTCCCGATAGTCGTTTCGGCAAACGGTTTAATAGCGAAGAGCCTTGACCATCACCTTAAAAGGCTCTCGCTAGGTGGTTGGGTCAAGGGCCAGATACAGAAGGCGGTACTCCTGGACACGGCTCGGATAGTCAGGAGGTTCCTGTCTCTGTCGCCCTGACCACCGGTAGCTTAGGCCTTGCCTCGCTGCCGGCGGCACCCTAGGTTAGGTTTTTATAATGTTTTTATATTTTGTATTAATATTGTTTTATTACTTTTTATATGAATATTGTGAAAACCTAACCTGAGATAAAAATAAATATACAGAATTGATAATAACAGATACATATATCTGAATACTTACCTACTTGTTACGGCCACCTTGTTTCCTTCAATGATGTGTACTACGTAACTACTCTAAGCAAGAATCTGACAGCTAAAGAACGCCACTATTTCACTACAGACTTATTTTCTTTAGGTATCTAGTATCCTTCCTTTCTCTTGCTCAATGACATACTCGTACATTGCAGTTAGATAAACTCATCACAAATCCACCGGATAACTAAGTCTTAAGTGTGACTAACACGGATATCAAGTGGCGAGCTTCCTGGTAGATCTGGCTTAACTGGAACGAACCGGTTCAAACCGGATACGATTCCAATTAAAAGGTTGGCAAGTCCGGTGAAGCGGCTGCCAGAGCCCCATTGCTTCGAATAGTGTCGTTTTAATCAATGGATTGTCAGTGGGATTGAACATGGGTTCGACAAATTCATGGTTCCAACGTATGTATGTATGTATGTAAACTCTTTATTGTGCAAAATAAACAAGACAAATACAATTGACAAACACTGAGATACATGCACAAAGGCGAACTTATCCCTTTAAGGGATCTCTTCCAGTCAACCTTTGAGTGGATGAAAGGAGTATTATATTAGGGATGGACGAGTGAGTTTAAAAATGCAAACACTGAGAGCCACAATACATAACTTTACCGAATATAATACATAAACTCCTAAAACCTAGTTAATAAACTACTTTATACTGTCTATAATATATATAAATAAAATATACTACATAAAATAAATAAATAAAGAGCACACTAAACAAAGGAATATTTCCACTAATTTAAGAAGATGGTGCGAGCCACATCCTCTTCAAACCTTCCCTGAACGATACTATGGAGGGAGATTGCCTGATGGAGGTTGGTAAGCGATTCCAAAGCCTAGTCGAATGTACAGTAAAGGATTTGGAATAAGTTTTGGAAGAGGAAGAAGGACAGGCCAACAGGAGATTAGAGTTGGATCGCAATCGATGCTGACTGCCAACAGACAAGTAGCTGAAACGTTCGGAAAGGTAGATCGGAGCTGAAGGATTAGAGAGAGAATTGAAAAGCAATGACAGAATGTGGATATTCCTGCGGTCCCTGATAGAACGTGTGTGATTTGCGTAAATAAGTAATCAAAAACAA
This sequence comes from Pandemis cinnamomeana, assembly GCA_932294345.1. NCBI lineage: Eukaryota > Metazoa > Arthropoda > Insecta > Lepidoptera > Tortricidae > Pandemis > Pandemis cinnamomeana. The sequence goes on along the minus strand of OW028710.1, from coordinate 11,512,297 downwards.
AAGAAAATCTGCAGGATTCTATCCTTATTCATATCGTAATAGAACTATTCCTGGCGGACTTCAAAAAAGATGTGTTACGCTGTTACGCTTTTACACCTAAACGTTTCGATTAACCTACCTAATTGATTCACCTAATTGTGTCGTACAGACACATCATGCAAACAGATGACGCTTAGCGAAAAAATCCGCGTAGTAACAAGGTCACGTGACAGCTACTAACAGATAGAAAAATTCGAAGGCTTACCCACCTGCCATGGGTGGCGTAGGGGTATAGCACGCGTCACGGAATGACGAGGATCCGGGTTTGATTCCCGGCCATAGCTTTACTTTTCGGATTTTTCAATGTGTTCTAATTTAAACCTCTCAACCGATTTTAATGAAATTCGCTACAGAGATAGTTTCAATTCCTCGGAAGGACATAGGATAGTTTTATCTCGGAAATTGGCATAGTTCCCGCGGGATAGCGATAAGCGAATTCAGCGCAAATGGAGTCACGGGCGATCAATAGTGGCTTATATATCAACTCGAAGAAATGTTGTAGATCAATTGAAACCCATTTCAGTTATTTTTTTATAAAAAATCACTCCAAAACGAAACACTCCAATTGCGTTTTTACCGTTCAAAATAAGTTAACTTTTAACGTTTACTCTCAAATTACCTCATTTTCAAATACCTTTGTCAAAAACAGAATCTCATGAAACATTTAACATAAACCGTTGCTTACCTGCAAAGATTCAAGTCGTCCTGGATTATGTTTCGCAGTCGCTCATACATCAAAGGGAAAAGTGGAGCGAAAAATTGACGGGAAAGTAATTCCATAATGCTTACGTAATGTACTAGAGGCGGAGTTAAATGGGACGCTTTACCCGACGGGGCATTGTTTACTTCCACTCTGTCACCGACACACCGTGTTTGCCTATGTGCTCGTGTCAAAGAGCTAATCTTACATTCGATGTTTGCTCGCAAAGATTGCAGATTTTATTTAAACGTGGCGTTAGATTTTAGGGGGTGTGTAATGATTGATATAAAAATATTTAATATATTTTCTATCGATATATCAACATTTGATATAATTTCAAAGGGTATAATCACTCATTGTGTATAATAAACGTTTGGTATAATTTTAAAATATATAAATTTATTTCGTATATTTATCGTTCGGTATAACGCTTATTTCTTATAACGATTATATGGTATAACGCTCATTTTATATACAAATCATAATATATAATAGCAGTTCGTTTTTGTTGGGGGACGCAGTTCAAACCTAACCTAACCTACTTTTTATAAAAATAACGTTATACCATAACTTCATTATAGGAAATAAGCATTATACTTAAAGAATGTTATATTAAATGATATTATATCAAATGATCATTATAAGAAATGATAATTATGTCATATGTAAATATATTAAGTGTTGTTATATGATTTAATAATTATATCAAATGAGCGTTATTGCTACTAATATTATACCAAAAATTTTTATATACATCGTTACGCACCCGATTTTAGGGCCGGAGCGTGCCGGTTTCTGTGCAGGTTTGTATCAGATTTAGTGGCAAAGTAGTAGACGTTGGCGCAGCTGGCGGTAGAACAAAACGGTTTACCTAGTGGAGATCTGTTGGGAAAGCCTCCCAGCGTTTTTGCAATGGCTGTAAGCTGATACTTCGAGTACGATGACGACAGTGTAATATTATGACCGAAGTAATGCGGCTTGATTTTAAAATGACAAACACATGACTTGCTCGTTTGCCTTCCTATTCACATAAAAAAAAAAAAAAAAAAAAAAAACTGTCAAAAATCTTTGTCTTTCTGTCTACATCATTATCTTACCTGGCTTGAATATTATATATTTTTTTATATTTCTAATGTTTGTTGTGTCTAACGTGACAGCTAGTAACAGGTAGAAAAATTCGAAGACTACCTACCTGCTATGGGTGGTGTCCTATAGCAGCGTCACGGAATGACGAGGATCCTGGTTCGATTGCCGGCCATAGCTTTACTTTTCGGATTTTTCTATATATTCTAATTTTCAGTGACGTTTAGAATTTTCTAATGTTTTGTTGGATGTTCCAGTAAACTCGTACACGTAAGGCACAAATCTCTTATAGCTCTCAACTGAGCAAACGGGAACTCGAGAGCATGTTCGCGGGTCCAATTAAACTTTAATTGTCATCATGATCAACCAGTGAACACCTACTTCAACCCTCAAAGAGCGATGCTACAGGCAGCCTTGTATCTTCAAACACGACTCACTATTTTAGCTATGTCATTAGTAGCGAGAAACGCCTTCGCTCTGTTTTTGGTCGCACGGTTACCACTCCAGAGTATGCGTTCCCCGCCAATTAATATTAATTTGGGTTTGGCGGAGTCGGCAGGATGATCTAGGTATCCTTGACAACTAATGAAATAGCACTCAATTGGGAGGAATGGATAACGGAAACTTCTTTGCCCAGCAGTGAAAAATGTTGACAATTTGTAGTTTTACGAGCATTTTATTATTACCATTCCACTGAGGAGTAAACCTAATTCGGATAGAAAACTCACACACACCATTAGAATGCTTTGCAGGTGCAAATTTGTCTCCAAAAAACTCCTCATTTTCAATTAATATTTTATTCTTACACAGTGCGTATTGTTGCGAACTCTTTGCCTTTTTTATGACATTTATGTTTTTATAATTTGAATTGGATTTTGATATGACTTTTTGCAAGTTGTTAGTATTTTGCTGTTGGTATATAAGTCTTGAGCTGAGGAACTGCTTTTCATTCAGATACATTCTTAACTATACAGTCCACTCACCTTTATCCGCTTCACGTATATTTTCTTGATAGGTATATCTCGGCATCATCGGAATTCAAAATGTTTGCCATTGTATTTGACTCGGAATGGTACAGTGGCAATCGGAAATGGGGCCATGTTCATCATCATGTTCTATGCGGTCACTAGCAACCTATGTAATTGATCTCAACCCGATAACAGTCGACGAAGTTTGACGAGGGACATTAAGAAAATCAGGTCCATTTTCGTCCCATAATTTTTATAGGACGTGTTTTTTTTTTCATAACAAATGAAATTTTCTACTTTTGATAGTGGGTAGTAAGGTCATATGCTAATTCTTTTAGAAATAAAACGCTTTATGTCCCACGAAAATTATGTCAAACCACTAACATTCGGAACTGGAATTCACACACACACACACACACACAAATCACGTCTTCATCCCTTATGGGGTAGACAGAGTGGGGTAACAGGTACCTACAGGCCACATTTAGCAAGATTGTAGGCGTATAGGTGGAAAATTGAATCAAAATAGTGATGGGTTGCTAGCCTCATCGCCTAAAACATGATTCCTATTATAATCGCCCAATCCCTCGATGGGCTTTTACCATAATATGCGCGGGTAGAGAAGCAACTGGCACATTCTATGTTTTCTCTTTGCTCCCAGACCAGCATGGAACTTGAATTCTATAGTACTATAGACACACTGCAAACTTATGTATTAATTCGCAGAACCAGAAACGGAAATCCTTGGCGGACCAGACTTGTTCATCTATGCGGGTTCTACAATAAATCTCACGTGTATAGTGAAGCACACTCCGGAACCGCCCAACACGATTAATTGGACCCACAGAGGCAAGGTAAGGGTTAAGAAATACATACATACATACATAACGTCTTTATCCCTTACGTGGTAGACAGGGCCTAAGGTGACAAAACCTTAAGGCCACGTTTAGCATGACGGAAAGGGAAATCAAAATAGTGATGGGTGAGCCGCATCGCCTATAACAGATTCCTAAGACTTTCGCCCATTGCCTTGGGCTTTTACCATCTGCGCGGGAAGAGAAGCAACTGGTAAATTCTGGTTTTTTCTTTACTCCCAAACTAGGATGGAAGATTTGATTTTATAGACGTGGCGTTAAGGTTTTCTTACCTTAGGCTCTGTCAACCCCGTAAGGGATAAAGACGTAATATGTGTGTATGTATAAAATCAAAACTATCCATATGCGGTGAATGTTTGGTACGTAGACGCAAAGGCGGTCGATGAAGACAACGATTGGAAGTAGTAAACGCAAATAAAAATTAGCGATTTCGTAATTTAAAGTCACCCCGTAAATCAAGAATTTTTTGTACTACATTTTCGAGCAAGCAACAAATATATCATCCCAAAGTACACTCAGAAGGCAGAGTTGGGCGGACAAAGGTTTATTACGCCGCGATTCAAGTATTCATTGCTTTGCGGAACATCAATTGTAGTGATGTGAGAAAATCAATAGACTATCGATGGTATCGATAGCCGTTTCCTTTTATATTGCTAATAGTTTTCTCATAAAACACTCTGTCAGTGGAAAGCCAGGTAGCATTTCATTGCAAGTACAGAATTATCAAGTACTTAATTAAAGATAGTCTTTTAATTTTTTAAATGTTTTATGGGCTGAAATTTATTCTTTTTTTTACTTTTTTATTTATCAAAAATAAATCTCAATTGAAAACACACACATACACAAAAAATATTCCTTTCAATTTATTAAGTATTGGTATCTCAATTTAACGATGAAACAAACAGTGTTCCCACTAAATTTTTCCCACACCGCAGCTCTGTACGCATAACACGAGTGTCGCATTTTTATCGACAGTTGAATTCTCTACAACACTAAACGAGGGATGCGGATAGTATTGGCTCGCATGGAATATATAATGAAGTCCCTGTCGAGCGTGCGTGATGATGGTAGAATGCGTCTGATTTACACGGGGTTTGCCGAATTGAGCCGCCGGGACGCCTGTTGGCTTTTCGTTTTCAAGCTTATTGGATATTGGTCTGGTTAAATGGTAACCATGGCTACTTAGCAAAGTAGCATTTATAGCGTTTAGCGCAGCGTTTGTATCACGTATTCAGTATTCACGTCAAGAGCGGGACTAGACTTAGGTACCTACAGATACGTACATAATTGCATTGACTCTATGGGTACAATAGAGTTTGCTGGCGATAAACATTTTTGAACTACAGTATTTCTACGGGAAAGTGATATTGTAACAGCAAGTAGTAACAATACAATAAGCATATAATTTCCTTAATTATCTTTAATAAGTGTGCGGCTTGGCTGTTTATATTACTTCACTACATTTTGTAAACAAAATCATCTCAGTCGAATCTTGGCACGTATTAAACAGAATGGTTTGCTGTGTTTTGCAAAGAAAATTAATTACCTCATAAGATGGCAAGGCCCATAGATCTTAATTACACACTTTTGTATGCTTTTTCTGTGTAACAGACTATAAATTTCGACTCGACGCGCGGCGGCATTTCGCTGGTGACGGAGAAGGGGACACACAGTAGCAGTAGGCTTCTGGTGCAGTCAGCGAGAACGTCAGACGCTGGTTCCTACCAGTGCGCGCCTGACAACGCGCTGTCAGCTACTGCTAGAGTGCACGTGCTTACTGGTGAGTGTTGAAGAGTTACATTTTGTAAGCAGTAGCAGTAGGCTTCTGGTGCAGTCGGCGAGAACGTCAGACGCTGGTTCCTACCAGTGCGCGCCTGACAACGCCCTGTCGGCTACTGCTAGAGTGCACGTGCTTACTGGTGAGTGTTGAAGAGTTACATTTTGTAAGCAGTAGCAGCAGGCTTCTGGTGCAGTCAGCGAGAACGTCAGACGCTGGTTCCTACCAGTGCGCGCCTGACAACGCCCTGTCGGCTACTGCTAGAGTGCACGTGCTTACTGGTGAGTGTTGAAGAGTTACATTTTGTAAGCAGTAGCAGTAGGCTTCTGATGCAGTCAGCGAGAACGTCAGACGCTGGTTCCTACCAGTGCGCGCCTGACAACGCCCTGTCGGCTACTGCTAGAGTGCACGTGCTTACTGGTGAGTGTTGAAGAGTTACATTTTGTAAGCAGTAGCAGTAGGCTTCTGGTGCAGTCAGCGAGAACGTCAGACGCTGGTTCCTACCAGTGCGCGCCTGACAACGCCCTGTCGGCTACTGCTAGAGTGCACGTGCTTACTGGTGAGTGTTGAAGAGTTACATTTTGTAAGCAGTAGCAGTAGGCTTCTGGTGCAGTCAGCGAGAACGTCAGACGCTGGTTCCTACCAGTGCGCGCCTGACAACGCCCTGTCGGCTACTGCTAGAGTGCACGTGCTTACTGGTGAGTGTTGAAGAGTTACATTTTGTAAGCGTAGCAGTTTGATGCTGGTACAGTCGCGGAATAGGTAGGTAAGGCTCCAGAAGTTATGATACCGGTGCATAATTATTGATGATACAGTCAAGGCGAGGTTTTGACAAAGCTATAAGAAAATACCTCTCATGTACCTGATCTTGATAAAAAGGTCGAAATGGTCTTGAAAAAGTTGTGTTCCAATGAACTACTTATTATGGAGATAAATTAATGTACCTATGTAAATACTTGCGACTTTTAAATACTTACCGATAAAAAATAGGTACAAATGACTTTCTTAAAAACCAAATTGTTATTCCTTTTCAAGAATAAATACAACATGCAGACACGATTAAATACTTTTTAAACAAAATATACTTTAGTACTTACTTTAAAAAATATCTTATATTAATTCCATCTTATAAAACGACTCCAGCATTTCATAGAAATGGAATCTCAAATTACTTTTCCAATGGTTTCATTAATATTACTTTTTATGAAAACGTTTCGATTGGAATCTGAGAAGTTTAAAGGGAATTCAAATAGCAAATTCAATCTTGTGATTCAAATTTGGGGTTTATTAATACAGTAGAACAATTACACTGGTCAGTTGAACCATTACCCAGCGAACTTAAAATATTTTTATTGTTTTTTTTCTCTTTCTTTTTTTGCATAACTATTTTGTTTTACTTTGACCAGTAGAGACTTTATACATCTCTACTATAGACTAATATAATTTAAGGCTCGGGGACCATAAATACATCCCTTTTATAAATGTATTTAATTTAAGTATTCTTAATGTATTTTATTTAAAAAAAAAAAACTTTCTGCCAAGTTTCTTGCGGCGCATTATTCTTGGCAATGATGTACTTTCCGAATGCGCTAGTAGTTTCAAAAAAGACATTTAAAAGAGCCCTTGGCGACCAATTTTCAAAAATATTTTTTTATTTTTTGAATTTTTATGCAATCTATCAACATTAAATGACCTCATACTGACCATTTTTTACATTGACTTGCCATTTTTTTATTCGCACTAAGTTTTGAGTGTTTAAATAATGTTTTTCTTTACAGGCGAGACACCGGCAGCAATGCAAGGCAGTGCGCATTGGCCGAGTAGTTTGCGACTACCCGCCCTTTTCTTCCTAACTGTATCGCTACTCAAAGTGACTGTGTAATATTAAGTACAGTGAGGTAAAAAGTGTTAATAGCCAAATGGACAAATGTAACGTAAGAGTGTTTAGTGTAAATAAAGTTTTGTAAAGTTTAAAATTCTAGAGCTAAGCGGGATGTGAGACATCGAAATGCCGAAGGCCTGTGTCAAGCAAATATATCCTAATTATCAGGGTAATTTGTGAGTAATTAAAAAAATATGAATACACTGATCAAAATGACAATTGAAATGTTACCATGGTTAAGAATGTTTATGCAATTTTTTTAATGAAAGATACCTACAAGAAAATAAATTTGTTTTGTTTCATTTTTGGGACCGTCACTGTCGATTGCTGCTGTAAATTAAAATAATGTGGAATGTATATTATATTTAAGGATTTCTATCAAATCATTCTCATTAATCTCAAAATATTGTACAGTATGAAGTGAAACAATAAATCAAATTGTAGTTAGCAAATAAGACTAGTGATACCGATTGTTCTCAAATTTGAAGTTGATGTAAATAAAAAGATTTTTATTAAACTTTTGCATTTTTTATCTTGAGTGTACACAATATATTTTCAACGTAAATGGTAGGATTTGTATACATAAGCCCATCGTTTTCCAAAACCATCGCCGCATTTTTACTTGACTGCTGCCAGAACGTAGGGTATTTCAATTCAGTAAATTCTATAAAAAAATCCTTGCAAAATTTCTGAAATGTAGGAAATAAATTTTGAAAATAACTCGTTTGATTTTTCGTGTTGAACTTCCAGTATCTGGATTGACGTGAAATTTGGTATATAGAATTGATGACACTCAACTTTGTCATCGGTTATATAGTTATACTGTCTCTTTCACTCTCAAGTTAATGGCTATTTGTGTGAGCGGAACAAAACAAACTTAGAAAATCAAATTTCGAAGTATGAGGCCTGGCTCACATTGCCCATATACTATCAATTCCATTTTTTCTTATTTTATTGAATCAGCCGTTACTTTGCGGAGGTCCATTTCAATTTTCAATGAACAAAAAATATTTACCTTGCTACTCCGCTACTCACGTGCAAAATAACCAAGCCTGCCTGTGCCTGTGTGTGTTGCTGTGTGAGTAGCGGAGTAGCAAAGTAAATATAAATATGTTTTGTCCATTTTTTCATGGCTGAACAAAAGTTGAGCTAAATTTAAAACTTATGCCATAGCATAAAAATTTCTTTTATGCCGTGTTCTCCGACGAATGTGTATCGAACGCGTCGAAAATATTAAAAAATTGACCTTACACTATATTTCTTTTCTATACTTAAAATCCTACACATTTGCTGTGAAAAGGTTCCACAAAGGCGCACGTACGTCAAAAACACTTGCGAAGCTTGAAAATGTATCCCATTGCATTGGCAAAAGTAGAGCCGGCGGCTGCCACGGTTGAAAAGAACTAATCGAAACGTAGTCAACGGAAAAGTGCTCTTAATAGGGTGACCATTACTTCACTTTGAAAATGGACCGTAGATTTCTAAAGCTTGTTTGTTTGAAATGTGACTGGCTGAGGATTAAAGAGAGAAAACGCGGAGAACTGAATGCTTGTATGTAACTACACACTTGAATTGTGTAGCCTGCCAGTAAAAAACCGAATCCTAATTCCTACTAATATTATAAATGCTTCTATGCTGGTCTGGGAGTAAAAAAAAAACATAGAATGTACCCGTTGCTTCTCTTCCCGCGCAGATGGTAAAAGCCCATCGAGGGAATGGACAAAAATCTGAAGAATCATGTTATAGGCGATGCGGCTAGCAACCCATCACTATTTTGATTCCTCCTTTCCACCTATACAAACACAATAATACTAAACGTGGCCTTTAGGTCTTGTTACCTTGGGCACTGTCTACCCCGTAAGGGATCAAGACGTGATGTGTGTGTGTGTGTATTATAAATGCAAAAGTTTGTGACGATGGGAGTGAGTGTGCATGTTTGTTCCTTCTTCACGCTAAACCGACTTGACCGATTTGGATAAAACTTGGAACGAAGATAGCTCTGGTATCCTAGATTAACATAAACGATATTTTTTATCCCGGAAAATTGCATAGTTCCCGCGGGAGAGCGATAAACATGCCTTATTGTGACGATACTTGGAGGCTTGCGCTACTCAGTAATTTTATAGCACTCGTAAATCGCCTTGAATTCGAATTTGTTTGCCCCAAAACTTGACACTAAACGTAACCTCTGTAAAACTCAGCTTACCTACCACTACACTTATAATTCAAGAGGAAAGCTTAGCTGGTTCTTTCGTTCTCGGACCTTAATGGTTAAATATGCATTCGTCAGTCATGAACTGCATGCGGCCACGTTTAGCATGATTGTGGGTATATGAGTAGAAAGAGGTATCAGAATAGTGATGGGTTGCTAACCGTGTTGCCTATAACATGAGTCCTAACATTATTGACAAAATAGTAGGAAGCATTAAATAGTTTTTTCTCGTAACTGACGTTCTTGTTTCCAACGCACCGGGAAAAAGTAATAAGCAGATAGCGAACACAAAAAACATGGTCTCCCTACTCCGGTGTTCAAAGAATAAAATTTACAGTTTAACAAAAAACCGAACTGTTTAAAAATTAGATAGCCGTGAAATAGAAGTGATTCATCTAGGGATAATGAGTCTTTGATTGGACTGGATCTTATTGGACTGCAGTTACCTATTTAGTTAGTTTAGTAGCGTCAGATAGTTATGAAAAACGGGGAGTGTCCAAAAATATCGAAACAAGGCGTTACTTTAAGGGCTTGAGAGAGAGCGTGTACCGACAAATTTGATCGCTTCGGCCGCTACGATCTGACGCCGACCGTACCTATATGTAAATTATAATTAACAAGCTGTTGCCCGCCGTTTCGTCCGTGCAGAATTAAATGTCACCTATGAAACTCACAACTAAACATGGATTTCTACAATTAAAAGTTTTTTTTAAAAATCGGTTTAGTAGACAAACTCACCAACTTTAATTACCTCTGTATAATATTAGTATAGATTACAAAATGTCAATAGGAACGATAAAAATAATTGTCTGGCAAATTTTAAAATGACATGACAGCTATTATATTTCTATGATGATGATGATGTTTTATTAATTCCCACAGGAGACCGCTATGTACACTCGATTTTAAACGTTACCCAGTAGACATATTTGTTCGAAAATCAACGAGCGTTGTTAAATTTATTGCATTCAACCACAGTATTTATTTTTCAAATTGTAAAGCCAGAAGTTTATTTAAACTACTTAATTAAGTAATGAAATGAAACCATATATCTATTAATTTTATCAGAACTGAATAATACTAACAAATTATTATAATAAAATTATTCGCTATTATTGCAATTAAAATTAATTTCACTCAATTTAAATGCAATTTAAAATGTTGATAATTATATTACAATTAATCTTTGATCTTTTGTCTATAAAGGAGCGACCACACCGCCGCGTATAGGCAGTGACGTGTCGTAGGCGTCACGTTTTCTCACCGTTTTTTCATACATTTTGTTGCGTAAACGCACTGTCCACATCTTTTACGCGCCGGTGTGGTCGGACCCTTACGCCATTCAAGCTTAATTCAGATTTTCTTCGAGGGAATACAGCTACATAATACGTTCTTTGGCAGTTTTGGAATATTCGTATTACCATTAGAAAACTTCTGCGCTATAAATAAACGAGTGTTCGTTTTCAGATAAACTAATCTGTCTGGTAAGTATTGTATTTCATTTCGTAGATTAAACATAATAAGAATAAACATTCTCGTAAATTCGTTCTTCCATGCTGGTCTGGTAATGAAAAAACATAGAATTTACCAGTTGTCTTTCGTTGAATGGACGAAAGTCTTAGGAATCATGTTATAGGCGAGGCGGCTTGCAACCCATCCCTATTTTGATTTCCCTTTCCACCTATACGCCTTTAATCATGTTATGTATTATCATTAAGCTACAACGTACTTCATTATTGTCCTTACTAAATATAGTTCTTCAAAAGTAATTACACCCATTTTCTAAGTTAATGATCGAACAATACCTGTGATATTTCATTGAATCACGTTCCGAGCGAACGCTTTTATTTAGATTCCGGCGGCATTATAAATTCCGAACTTAATTACTTCGGCCTATAATCGACGATTTATGACTTCGGAAAGACATTCGCACCCAATCGGCACCTCCTTTGCGGTTCCTTTGTTGATTGCTCTTTGGGTATTTTCTTGTTACTTTTGATAAAAAAGGTGGTTAACTGCTAGTGACGGCATCAGTGTTCACCATTTCACCTTTTTATCTCTATAGTTTGTTACCCGGGTTACGGCTGTGACTAAATAGTTATTGTGCATTATTGGGTCCATGTATATTACTGGTGCCGTCACTCAATTCTTTTTAATCATAACTTTTATCAAAACTCTAAGGTATAAAATATTATCTGTATACAAGGTCTCTCAGAATGTTTTCAGAATATTTCAGTAGATAGGATTAGTTCGACTGAATTAACCTACAAAGATTTTTCATTTAAATTTTTGATTCAAAATTTAGTCCAATGTATAGAAGCAATTGTCAACTATGATCAAAAAATCCTAAAAAACTTTTACATGGCTTTTTAGTCAAACTTATCCCTGCTGAATTAAGGAGCGACTACACCGCCGCGTAACGCAGTGACGCGTCGTACGCGTCACTTTTTCTCACCGTTTTTTCATACATTTTATTGCGTAAAAGCACCGTCAACATATTTTACGCGCCGGTGTGGTTGGACCTTTATCCGGGAATTATTTTGAAAGACCCAGTAGACACAGATGATGTATACTGCACAATTACTTCATACATACACAAATCACGTGTACCCCTTACGGGGTAGACAGGTCCTAAGCTAACAAGACCTAATGGCCACGCTTAGCAAGATTGTGGGCATATAGTTCTCGCCTATAACATGCTTTCTATGATTTTTGCCCATTCCTTCGATGGTGTTTTACCATGTGCGCGAGGAGAGAAGCAACTAATACATTTTTTTTCTTTGCTCCCAGACCAGCATGGAAGAATTACCTCATCCATATCGAAATCCTTGAGGTGTCTGGCACCGTGACGTCACACAGGTATGCGCAACATGACAGTGCCGAAGTTGAATTTCCGATAATACAATTGGTATCCCAAATGACGCCAGTAATCATTCCATCACCGAGTTTAGATCAGATACCAGAATCTGTTCGGCGTTACTCGACATTTGCATACAGAGAAAAATACGAGTGAATGTAAACACAGATGATATTTGCAATGTGCCTCTTGGTTACAGAATATTTGGAGAGGGTGCGAGTCGGGTTATCCCCGCGTGTGGTCAAGAGCTGCGGTTCGTTTTTGGATCCGTCCGGGGGGAAGAGCACTGCTTGCACCCTGGGCATCGGCCTATGATTTCCTGGCAGTTTCTGAAGGATATCATTGACCGTTGGCTAAAAGCCCGACAGGGGGGTCTTCGACCATTACCGTACAACGTTGCCAACATTTTATTACAAGATTTTTTTAATTATATTTACTTTGACATTGGCGAAGTTGTCGTCGCTATAACGACTTGATACGCCACAAATTAGAAGAAGAATAGGTATTTGGATGACATCGTGATTGGAGCTTGCATGAGGCGTTTGTGTTCGAAAGTTTTCGAACTTATTCACCATTACAGCAACTTGGTCATGATTCCTCCAACTTGCTGTACTAGCAGCTGCTACAACTCGAGCAACCTATGGTTTGGATACATTTAGAACCCTTTAGTGAATGGGCGTTTTCCAAAAAAGTACACATGGTAATTTTTTCCAGAATTTAATTATTTTGCGGTTTTCTTACTCAGAATCGTTTTACCCTACGATTCTCATACAAGAAAAAATGTGTCCCAGATTTTACTATTGAATTAGTTTTCCTGTTCGTCACGTTTCGCACTTAGGCACTATATTAAAAGAAGTGACGAACTGGAATGGACATTTTGGGACACATTTTTTCTTGTAAAAGGTAAAGGATTCTGAGTAAAAAAACCCTAAAATAGTTAAATTCTAGAAAAAATGTTCATGTGAACTTTTTTTTGGAAAACGCTCGAATAACACTTGCAGGTATGCATACTTCCTTTGGATATCCTGCACTGTGATGTTCTACGTTCACTGCGTTGTAAGCAAGTCTTCGTTTTTATCTAATCTGTTCGCCTCTCTTTGATTTTGGTTAAGTTTCGTCAATCCTTTCCTTGTTTTAAGTAATTTTATTCGGCTCTTCTTGGTTTTTATTTATTTTTAAATTAGCTGAACTTATGTTCTTTAAATAATACACTTTTAAACCGTAAAGTCTTTTGAAAACCACTACATAGTATAAAATAAAGTCGCTTTCTCTGCCCCTATGTCCCTATGTCCCTATGTATGCTTATATCTTCAAAACTACACAACGGATTTAGATGCGGATTTTTTTAATTTATAGAGTGATTCAAGAGGAAGGTTTTTATGTATAATTCTACGCAGACGATGTCGCGGGCAGAAGCTAGTAGTCCATAAACAGGCCTTTCAAGAGTAAATCACGTTGTTTTTGCGAACTTCCATATTCGAAGTCAGTTTCGTACGAAGGAAGTATATTTCACGCTTGTCTGATTCTGTTGAGTCTTGGAAGTGTAAATATAGCCTACGCAGGTGATGTAAGCTTATGTCACTACGCTATGCTGTCGTAAATATATGTTCAAAAATATGTACATGTCATTTGAATTTCAAGTTGTAAATCGCATTTGGTCGGCATCAAACATGATAACGAATCAAATTTACTCACTAGCCTTAGCACTTAGCCACTGTAGAATAACCTAAACACTGATTAAATAAATATTAAGACAGAGTAAGATAATTATTAGAAAAACTACAGAACTCATTTCAAATTAAAAAAAATATATTAACGGACAAAGTAAGTAGCCAGTATTTTAATCTAATGTTTTTTTTTTATGTTAATGACCTCTGCGAGGGGACCATGATTTCTCATCAAAATTGGATTTAACTATGGATTTTTTTAAGGTAATCAAACTCTAATAAGCCCACATACACAACCTGTTACACCCTAAAATAACTTTATAATTAATTCTACAAACCATTTTCGAAGTCGAGGCGAGGGAATGGGCGAAAATCATAGGAATCATGTTATAGGCGATGCGATTAGCAACCCATCACTATTTTGATTCCATTCTCTACCTATACACTCACAATCTTGCTAAACGTGGCTTTTAGGTGGTTACCTTAGGCTCTTTTTACCCTGGGATAAAAGACGTGATTTGTATAAGTATATATATGTGTTCTCGAAGTTTTAGTCAAAGAGACTACTCTATCTGTAATAATTGCCTAATAATTTTCAAACGAGTTCATACTACCGTCTAAAATTTCCCTAAATTTTCCTTCCAGCCATAAACGAGTCGACGAAATTGGCTTCCCATCTCAAAACCAACGCCAGATCAGATTCCGAGGTTCTCAGCGCGAGCGAAAAGTACTTATGTAAAAATTGGCTTGCTTTAGCACTAAAAAATTCTCTTAGCCTTAGTTCATAATATATGAATGCTTTAAAATGCTCGCTCGGGTGATCTCAATGATAAATGAGTTAAGTGCTGAGAATGTTTTAGGAACATAACATAATGCTGACGCTGTTCGCGGTTTTGAACCTGAGTAGATAGGTGTGACAATGCCCTTGAGTATTTCACGCGTCGGCAACCGCAAATACGTTAAAATAAAGTGAATACAATTAATGAAAGCAGTCAATTTGAAGAGAAATTTGTTTGGTAGCCAAAACCAAAGTATCTATGTGCAAAATTTCAAGTCTCTAGGTC
This sequence comes from Pandemis cinnamomeana, assembly GCA_932294345.1. Classification (NCBI taxonomy): domain Eukaryota; kingdom Metazoa; phylum Arthropoda; class Insecta; order Lepidoptera; family Tortricidae; genus Pandemis; species Pandemis cinnamomeana. The sequence goes on along the minus strand of OW028710.1, from coordinate 11,497,173 downwards.
CAGTGTTTTGGGCTGTGCGTTGATATATTTACAGTCAATCAGTCAGTCAGTCAGTCACTTTAGAATGTTATACATACATATAGATGACAGCTTGGTCCCATGAAATTAGTACATACATACATAAATCACGTTTATCCTTTACGGGGTAGACAGGGCCTAAGGTGACAAGACCTACATGCCATGTTTAGCTAGATTGTGGACGTATAGCTGGAAAATGGAATCAAAATAGTGTAACTTTCCCTCGATGGGTTTTTACTATCTGCGCGGGAAGAGAAGCAACTGGTACATTCTATGTTTTTTCTTTGATCCCAGACCAGCATGGAAGTGAATGAAATTAGTACACCATGTCAAAGCTTCTCTGTCAAGATTCTAGACGTAGGTTATCTGTAAATATTCAAAACCGCAAGCTGTGAAATTTGACTTTACTAGCCAATTGCGCTTAAAGGAGGCCTTGTCTTCCAAATTACCGCCATTTACACTTAATCCGGTATTATCCGCGAACAAACGCACCGACGGCAAAACAGTTTAGAATATAGATTAAACTTAACGATGTGATCCCTATTTAGGCCTTGGCAGCTAATAATTTAATGCTCAAGTGTTTAACTATCAATCAGAACTAACGTCTACAGCAGACGCATAGATTCTAATTTTGCTTGAGCGTTCCTGCTTTGTCCCGCAGAGATAAGCGGTAAGCTGCTGGGAAGTGGAAATAGTGGAGTGGGATTAAATGCAGCTTTGAAAGAGTCGAGTTCTAGATCTGTCAACAGATGGCGTAGTCAGTCTAATGTACAGCTGATTTCACAGACTCTTTGTGACGATTGCGGTGAATTGATTGGGATGCGGTTGTTTGCTGTTAACTTGATATGAACTCAGTACAAGACAAAGTCACAGTAAATAAATAGAGCAGTAACTAGGCTTGTTTTTTGAAATAAATACCTACGCTTCGATAGAGCGTTAGGGTTGTTTAGTTAGCGCTATCTCAGCTAGTACGGCCTGTTTTAAAGTAACTAGCTACACTTAATTCAGAGTATTAAGGCTGGCACCCTTAATTTCCATAAGAAAGAAACTAGTTTGTAAATAAAATAGGGTATTTAAAAAAAAAACTTCAACAGTTTAAGACTTTTTTATTCGTCGGTAGGTAAGATTTTACTTACTGAAAATACTTTCGGCTGCTGCGATCAGTTCGGAAAGCTCTATTATTAAATTTTATGGTATAAAAAATTCTCATCCGAATGAATAGCTTTCTTAAATAAACTACTGAGAAACATGGGCACACTGCGCAATACGCTCTTGGCATGTTTAAAATGAAAAGATCGCGAACTGTCTGGGCGCACGTAACAAACGGCCACTCTTCTCAAAGCGGCACTCGCGACTGACGGCACCGCGAGATCCGCTTAGGGGGCTTGTAGAAGCGCGCGTCTACGTGTGCGTTCGTTTGAACCGTTTTGTTCGTTGTTTCTTTACTACTTTAGCTTATATTGTATATACTGTGACAAAGTTGACAGTTGCGAGTGACACAAGATATGTTTGCCGGTGAAAAGCTGTTCAATGACTAATTAAAATTCAAAGCCGAAATATGCTTTTCAATCTTTTGTGTTAATTTTCCAGTCAACAAGACAAGACTCATTTAGACATTATTTTGTAATAACTAATCTAATTGCATTTTCACAGACATTATTTTTCTCTGCGTTATTATTATGAAAGGCCTAGATTAAATAAATAATTTTATGAATATCCCGCCTCTACTCTTAAAATATTTTATTATCCATTTTAACTGCGACGAAGCAATAAACACGTCCTGAATAATTTAATTTTGAGTGTTTACTTCAACTTTATTATCACTTTTGGCATTTATCAGCTTCTATAAAATCATTTCAACCGTATTAGTTCTCATTATTATGGTGTCAAAATCAACTAAGTGATATCTTGAGCATCTACTTAGAGATCACTAAACTTAATCTGGGGGCACGGAAGTGCCCCCGCTAAGTGGAGCAAAATAAATTTCTTTTTAACCATTACGGCTATTTTCAAAGTCCTGTAATTTTGTGCTGGATAGATTTAGGCCCTTAAGTTTTCAGTGATATAATAGGCAACATAAGACGCACTTCTGAAAATGGCATTACTTCTGTAACCAACATACAAAATACAAACCTGTATTCAAAAATAAGCTGTTCACAGAAATGGTTTTTTACCTTCGTTATTTTTCACCGGGATCATTAGCAAACTCTAATTCGTTTGTCCCCGGACATAATATAGGCCTCTTTAATCTCCTTCCACTTCCCTTTATAGCTTGCTCGTTCATTAAACCTAAGCTCGCTAAGGTGCCACAATTCACTGGGCTATTTTTTGACTGAAGCTATTATTTACCTTACGTTTTCTATTACCTACCTTGATGTCTTTCAAAAGATCATATTTTTTTAATTTGTAGACTGTACAAAACTGGAGGCATCCATGTGTTTACAGTAATTTTGTGTGTAGTGTCTAATTCGTACTTGGCCCGCTTGGCAGCTACATCCAACCAAAGATGAAAATAATGTTTTATGTGATGATCCATGTCTCAGACCTTTCCACAATGAGAGGAAAACGTACGTTGCAGATGAGACAGAGACAGATATATTTATTGAACATTTTTAGAAAATAAAAAAATATTTAATTTAACTGCATATACCTAATATGGGACCACCGTGGACACCCACTTAAAACAAAAAAATCGGACCACAAGTGCTGAAGTTATTGAAAGAAAAAACAAAACCGTCTTTAGGATTTGTTTAAATGTAGGTACCTATCCAAATAGTCACAAATTGAATAATCTCCATAGAGATGGATAGAGATGGGTTTTGTGGTTCAAATGGATAGAGATCCATTTTAATGTCTTTATAAATAAATCAACTTCATCTGAATTTCCAAACCATCACTTTTTGTATGCAATTAGCATGTAGCGCAATGTTGAAGAATTACGAAATTTTATAAAAAATGTACTACAATTATTTATATTTAGATTTTACACGAATTGGGGGACTTGTCTGTTTACAAAGGCGTTAAAATGGACTATAGACTACATCCCGAGATTAAAACCATTCACCCGCGAAACTTCATTCAAAGACGTGAGAAGTGACAATAGCGAAAGCGTTTAGCTAAGAGCAAACTCAACCCCAAAGAATGAGATTATGGTAAGTTGAGAGGGTTTAATACCCGCCTGTATTATATTCGACTCGAGGAAATTTGCTGCGGTAATAAAGCCTGATCATAAAAATTTGTTCGAGTTTAATCGGTCGTATAAATAGGCTGCCATTAAAGTTGATACAGACTCTGCGGGGTTCAATCGGAAAAATAATCAAACAAATTGACAGCACAAATAAAATGTAAGCTAATAGAATCTTTTTCTTTACGGTTGTCATTGTCAATGTGCGCGTTGCCTTCTATGTTTTAGCAGATGCACAAAGATAGGTATATAGGAGATACAAAGATAGATACAAAGGTATTTGAAATTCAAAATCAAAATCAAAATATCTGTTTAGTTTAGGCTGTACAAGCACTTATGAATGTCAACAAAAAATCTACCACCGGTTCGGAAAACCCCTGTTGAGAAGAATCCGGCGAGAAACTCAACAGTATATATATTATTTTTAAAACAGATTACAATAACTTACTTTAAAGACTTACATCCAAAGTATTTAACACAACTAGATTTTTTAACACCGTAGATACGCTATTTGATTTGCAGGGATCGCCAATGCGGAGCGGGATTATTTCCAAGCATCTCTGTCCATGATATTATAATCACTAATTTTATAATACGCCTTAGATACATCATCATCAGCCTGAAGACGTTTGTTGAACAAAGGCTTCCACTTAGCACACCATAAGAGAGAGAGAGAGAGAGAGAGAGAGAGAGAGAGGGAGAAACATTTATTTACACACATTCGATACACGTACAATTATAATAGGAAGAAATACAATATACTTAGGAATAGTACCGATATGGTGTAAAATGGGCCCCACTCAGCATAATGTTGCGGCAAGCCGCAACGCTGTTTTTCAGTACGATCAAATAATATGAAAATGAAGAAATTTGATCATGATTGGGCAGCTACGGGGAACGTTGAAGAGTACATGCTATATTATAACATTACACTTTGGTGCGGCCACCGCCCTTCTTCATCGGCATATTATTCGGATACATCTTGCATGTCTTCAGAGGAGAGAAGATTAAGTTGTCACAGTGGTCCGCTCAACTGGTTCCTTTCGCTATGGCTGTCGAAGTTCCTGGCGCGCATCTCCTACGGGATCTTTCTTTTTCACATGACTATTCTTTTGATTGTCATTATTCTTGTTCCTATTCTTGTATGTATTTTTATATTATTCACTTGTAAGTAGAATATTAAAAGCACGTAGAATGTTGATAATATATGTCCGCATTATTAAATTAGAATTCCATTAGTTATATTAACTTCACTATCAGAACTTGTGTTCTTTTAACTTAGTGAAAAACGGTACTATTGAGTTACGCAGTATACTAAGTTAACATGACTATTATGATCTTAAACTATTTGTCATTTCGTAATTCCCTGGCTCAAACTTCTGCAGCGTTCCGTGAACACGATTTACCAAAAAACAAAATGTAATTTGCACATATTTAATTGTTTCATTAAATATACGAAGCAATGATGATACTCGTAATAAACCACTTTTACGATGTTACGCACTGCGGACAACCGTTAGGGATGGCGACGTGCATCAATCAAGTTTAAGCTGTTAGCAACATGTGACGGCCCCAGATCGTAGGCATAAATATTGACCAGCCCTGAGATTTAGACGGTTAACGTCAGACTCGAGTGCCACTCTATTTCGCCTTCACATGAAGGAAGCAAAGATTTTAGTAGTTTAAGTGTGTGGGAGGAGGGGGGGGGGGGGTGCGTGCGTGCGTGCATGAGTGCGTGCTTGCGTGTGTGTGTGCGTGTGTGTACAAAGCTATAGGTAAAAACGTAAGTAAATGACCTGTTGTAAATTGACGTTCCAAATTAGGAAAATGGCTCATATCAGTTCTCTGTACACTACTATGTACCTACAGTGCAATAGTATGGGAGCCGCAAAATAAAATTGTTTTAATGCCACTTTATTTTCGTGTCGTTTAGAATTACTCTAGTACAAATTGTAAAGAGAGTAGAGTTCACGAGCCGCAATATAATGTTGTTATGGTTTCTCATCCTAAAATAAATGAAGTATACATACAACAGGTCATTTACTAAAGTTTTCCACCTATCCGAAGTTAGAAAGTCGATATTCGTTTCGTACTGTTCCGGTCAGGCTAATTAGTCATTCATACGCGAGTGAGAGACACTTTGGAGAGGGAATTTCGGGAACTAAACCCCGGGGAAAGTAACGTTTTTTCGAACTAATGGTAGTTCGATTAGAACTTGTCTTACAAGCCAATTGTTCACATTTATTTACTTTTAAATGTAATAAATCAAAACCACTCACCACTTTACCCAAGACAACGGAATCAATGCGAAATTCAATACCGATCTAAGTGAGGTACAAGCCGAATAAGACAAGGCAACTTTCTTCCCGCGGGACTCAGGATTGTGCCCAATTTGATTGGATTCAAAACAAGACTCCATTGTCAGGACACTGGCCTTGAAGGCTCTAGGGGAGCCATTTCAATGTGTGCGTAATACTGTTATGATTTGAAAAAACAATGTCATGACTACCTACTGTTATGGGACCAATCGGCTGTGGCCAACGTATTTTTGACAATGAATGAGTAACGTTATTTCCTCCATGCTGGTCTGGGAGTAAAGAAAACACATTAAATGTACCAGTTGCTTCTCTTCCCGCGCAGATGGTAAAAGTATATCGAGGGAATGGGCGAAAATCTTAGGAATCATAATTATAGGCGATGCGGCTAGCAACCCATCACTATTTTGATTCCCCTTTCCACCTATTAGCCCACAATCATGCTAAACGTGGCCTTAAGGGTTTTGTTACCTTACGCTCAGTCTACCCCGTAAGGGATAAAGACGTGATATATGTATGTATGTAATGACTAACATTTTGGAAAGTGAGTTGTTTTAACAATGAACAGCACAAAATTATAAGTTTTAAAAATAAATAAAAATACAAAACGCCAGATTTGTGAATGATAGAAATTTATCTGAAACCCAAACAATATTTCTACGTTTATATGGCTGTAATGATTTCCGTTGATCCCGGCACAAATCGAAAAACTTTTAATTTGATTTACGTTGAGTTGCGTGCAAATTACACCTTATCTACAAACCAACACGAACCAAGAATGTAACTGTTAACGAAAAGATGGATGATAGAGAAGTTGAATGGTTTTGGAAACCAATTTGAGTTCTAACAAAAGCTTGAATAGTTACGTGATTTACAAGGCTTGAAACTATGACAGCAGTCAAAGCAGGGGTTCCTTAACTTACTTATTGTGCGCCTTCTTTCTAGAAATTTCTAAAATCTGCGCGCCCCAAGTCCAAACAGTTAATTTTAGATTACTATCCCTCTATATCCCTTTTGAAAACATGACTTTCTGCCAAGTTTCTTGCGGCGCATTCTTCTTGGCAATGACGGTATTTCCGAATGCGCTGGTAGTTTCAAAAAGACATGTTAAAGAGCCCTTGGCGGCCAATTTGCAAAAATACATTTTAATTTTAGTTTTTCGACCAGATAGATGGGTTTTGTAACAGGAGCAAAAAGTTTTAATACAGCTTCTGCTACTCAAATGGAACTAGGCTCTTTAGTTCTGCAAAACTTTAAAAAAATTAAGTAATTACTTTTTTTTTTTGCTAATTTTTAGACAACTAAAGATAATCGCGCATATTATTAGCATAGTTTTTAACGGTAAACGTCTAATGATCTCACATATTTAATAATTCGCTAAGTCTATCAAATAATCAAAGCAGATTTGGCCGGAGCCAAGCCATTATTGTAATTATGAAATCCTTTGTTAGCTTTTGCACAATGGAGGACTAACTAGATTACCTATTGGTATTCACTTAATATGCTAATCACTCGCCTATTGGTATATCGAACGACATTGTTAAACGAATAAGTAAACAATTAGCTCTAAAGGGCGGTTAATTGATGGTAGACGTATTTAAAACACATTCCGATGTTTATTTTAAATTTTAGTGTTCTAACATCATTTTAAATAATACTCTTGGCTACTCATGGCGCCTCAATCCTCAGTTTAATTTAATTTTATCTAGGATTCGGTCTATTGTAGGTAGTATTTGGTCACGGAACGTCCGTCTTATTTTCTTTAATTTTAATACTATATACACACATACACAAATCACGACTTTATCCCTTACGGGGTAGACAGAGCCTAAGATAACAGGTACCTACAGGCCACATTTAGCAAGATTGTGGGCGTATATGTGGAAAATGGAATCAAAATAGTGATGAGCACCTATAACGTGATTCCTATGATTTTTCGCCGATTCCCTCGATGGGCTTTTACCATCTGCGCGGGTCAGAAGCAATTAAGAAAGAAAGAAAAAAAGAAAGAAGACATGTTTTATTCCCATTTGCAAGACACACAAATACAAAAATATACACAATTTAATAGAAAATAAACAAGGTAAAACAAAAAAAAACATAGACGTGAAAAATAGATCATCAGCGTTGTGTGTCTTCGCAAAAGTGATAGGTACGGTGAATTGGTACATTCTATGTTTTTTCTTTGCTCCCAGACCAGTATGGAAGTAGGTTTATTACTATAACGATAAATTAATCTTAAAGTAAATTATATGGCATTTGCTAAGTGACGTGATTGTTTATTACCATCATCATATCAGCCATAGGACGTCCACTGTTAGACATCGGCCTCCCCCATAGACCTCTAGTTACCTGGAACTGCATTGCAACCACCGTGAACACCACATAAAACTTTAACCAGTAGGCTTATTGTCTAACTCGCTCGCAATCGCCATCGTGTTAATTTTGACAGTTCTTGTATGAATGTGACAGCTAAATTCCGACGCCAATTGTCAGCCCATACATGAACTGTCAAATGAACACGATGGCGATTGCGAGCGAGGTAATAAGCCAACAGGTCATCGGTCGTGATACATTATGATGTACCTAATAAAAAGCAAGCAACAAAAGTAAGTGCTGTCCTAATTACACATAAACGGATAACTCACATATAAAAAAGGGTAGTTGTGCGCCGCTGTCAGTTGCGTCGAACAGCCGCGCGAGCAGAGCGCTGGCGCGCAGTGTTCGTGTCGCTGCCGCCGGGGCGAGCGCTCTTGGAAAAAGGACTTCGAAATAGTCCGAAACATGTCGAGCATCACTCGACTTTTATACGTGAGTTATCCGTTTATGTGTAATTATGATTGAGTCTCACGGTAGTTTCATGTTGAAAGTGCTGTCCTGACTTAAATTTGATAAAAGGACGGCAAAACCTTTTTTTTTTATATGAATGGGAAGGCAAACGAGCAAGTGGGTCACCTGATGGTAAGTGATCACCACTGCCCATAGACACCCGCAACCCCGGAGGAATTGCAGATGCGTTGCCAACCTAGAGGACTAAGATGAAATGCCTCTTGTGCCCGTAGTTTCCCCGGCTGTCTTACTCTCCACACCGGAACACAGCAGTGCAAGCACTGCTACTTAGCGGCAGGATTAGCGAGTAAGATGGTGGTAGCGATCCGGACGGACCTTGCACAAGGCCCTACCACCCTCCTAACCTAACCCTTTTACCCTAACAATCTCTAACCGGGAAACGGATTGCTTTCACGAAAAAAAAACCAAAGCCTAGGTATCAAGCAATGTATGGTAATAAAAAGGTCGCTGCTAAATTCTCGAAAATGATCCCCTTAGCACGCATTATTTAGACGGATAATTCCACTAAATTAGCACATCGCTGGAAGAGGTGCAGAGGGATTTATCACGTACGGTATTATTATAGTAGCTGGTGAGGTCGTGCGAGTTATAAGCGCCATACACTATTGCTTATAATAATTTACATACATTCTTAAATCAAGTATTTGTCCCTCATGGGGTAGACAGAGCTTAAGTAACAAGACCTAAAGGCTACGTTTAGCATGATTGTGGGCGTATAGGTAGAAAAGGCAATCATTACAAATGATTGATGCACTAAAAACGAAGAACTTGTATAGACTAAATTTTAAACTTTCATTAAAATTTTGTGAAATAAGCGCAAAAAACACCAAAAATGCGACGTTGCCAGCTCAATAGGAATAAACGCTCTTAAATTGTTATCTTGATATTATAAACCAAGCGCAGTATTTATACTTTCTTTTCGAGGACGTACAAGAAACAACTAAAATTGGCAAAGCAAATGTCAAATTTGATTTAACAAAAGAGAAAACAAACATTTTAAGTTAATAAACGAAAGCCTGTAATACACATGTCACTGAAATATTTGTACACTTCTTTGTACAAATACGTGACTGACCCTCGTATTCCATTTTAAGTCTTCCACTTATAACTTGCTCCAAGACCAGGGCTATCATGCGACGTAGAACTATGCCAAGCCATGTTAACACAAGTGGCGAGAGCCCGGGCAGAATACCATAACATCCCTTACCTTCTTAGATCTATAATAGTGAATGTATTTGTGTCTGGTATTCTGAGTCAGGAAGAAATACATACATACGGTCACGGCTCTTTCCCACAGGGGTAAGCAGTGACTACTTTGTTCCACTTGCTACGATCCTGACATACTTCTTTCGCTTCATCCATATGCATCAATCTGTTCATACATGCTCGTCGGTTCAGGAAGAAACGTTATGTACAAATGTTAGATATTTAGTATGTTGTTAGACAATGCGTATGTGCTACACTCCCCCCGCCCCCAGACAGGGTATACCCAGACTAAAACCTCTTCGACCTTGCCCTCAATCCAGAATGATGGGGACGCAGTGGGATGCCACAAATGTTTCACCACAAACTGCCCCTCGGACCACCGCCCCAGCTTCCGACAGGACTGCGCCAAGAAGGGAAAGACCTGACGGAGGGATGGAGGTAGGTAATGTTAATTTGTCCTATTTATTTATGTATTACTTATGTTAACTTTCTTAAGTTTTTAAAGGGCAAGACATAACAAATTATACTTAGTTAATGCACCAAACCTGTTTATTCATGGATTAAAATGTCAACTAATCGTCCAACAGTTTTAAATCTATTCGAGGTTCATAATCTTGGAGTACGTCACGGGTCATAGCGCGACGAACGACAAGTAACCAAATGTGCTAAAAAACACTTAGAAAAGCCTTGAACAGAAAAGTTGATCCCTCTCGACTTACTTTTGAGAGGTGTGAAAAAATTATTACGCCTTAATCATATAAGTTGGTAACAAAATATAATTCTCACCTGATCGTTAACTACACCTGGATAATATATGCGCTTAAGAAATTTACACACTGTATAACATGGAGTTCCTTGTCTCATAATAGGGGAACCATACGTTTGGTCGAACAATTATTTGTTCTAACGTAATGTTTGGTCGAATGATAGTTTGGTCTAAAATTTCTCCAGCTGAAACTGAAAATATTTCAGAAATTATTTTACATAGGTTTTGTAGAATAGGTTGGGTTAGGTTAGGTTTATTTTATGATTTTGCTGAAAAGTCGATGGTTTCAATATAAATTCAGTTTAGACCAAACGATCATTTGACCAAACATTAGATTAGACCAAACAATTATTCCACCATCTGATATAGACCCCTCATAATAGTTTTCTATTTAACATAACAGGTTAAAAAAGGTACTTCAGAAAGTCTTTCCGGTTTTTTGTTTAGATTTTGTGCTAAGTTGGATTTACAGGCAATAATAACATATTATACGATGCTCAATTTACTCGCAGCTGGAAATAATTCACTTTTTACTGCAAAAGCGTTTGCAGACTTTTCTGTGCGAAGCTCTACTCGAAATGAAATCCTAAATCACATTTTAACGCGGTGCAGCTTTAACTCCTATTCATATAAAGTTACAAGACTTGCTTTAAAAAAATGTTTTTTTTTTAAACTGTGTAAGCCTAGTGATTTGACCTATGGATTTTCAAGCAGAGGGGTTCGAATTCGGGCTCACACCTCAGAGTTTTTCCGTGTATATGGGATATATAATTTACCATAAACTACGACAAACGAAAATATCATGAGGAAACCAGCATTCACCTGTAGACTACCAAAATTCTATTCTACCAATTTGTCAGCGTGATTATTATGTATTTCAGTGCCATCGCAAATCGTAAGTATGTATGTATAACTCTTTATTGGACATTTTTTTTTTTTTTTTTTTTTTTTATATGAATAGGAAGGCAAACGAACAAGTGGGTCACCTGATGGTAAGTGATCACCACTGCCCATAGACACCCGCAACCCCGGAGGGATTTCAGATGCGTTGCCAACCTAGAGGACTAAGACGAAATGCCTCTTGTGCCCGTAATTTCCCCGTAACATAAAATATACGAAAACATAAACATAAAATACATGACAAAGATGAATACAGGACAACGCAAATGCACAAAAGCGAACTTATCCCTAAAATGGACGATTTCCAGGACATAAGTTTAATAGAGTAGACACACAGAAAAAGTAAAAGAACTGATCGTATTAAAGACGATGTGGCTAGCAACCCATCTACAGGTCCAACGCATAACTGAGTCCGTTCCTGAGCGGAGACGACAGTAACAGCCTGACTGAAGTAATTCGTCGTTTGATACATTGCTTCAGTCGCCCCTCCCGTGCCGCTCCCATACCTTGGGAGCAGACTCAGCTATGCGCTAGGCCTGTAATTTTGATTTCCCTTCCCATATATACTCCCACAATTACGCTAAGCGTGGCCTTTAGGTCTTGTTACTCCCTGTAAAGGATAAACACTTGATAATAATGTATATAGCGACATTAGCGCCACCTAGACAAGCTGCTACGACGCACGAGTAGCTTGCGCCCGTGATGTCACAATGTCGTCAACGTAGTTTCTCAACGCGGATGCATTATACAATTTCCAGCTCTTCCTTCGGACTTCGGTCTCTAGGCATAACATGGCTGCATGGAGAGAGAACAGAACTCTCTATTGTGGCCCTCTCCACATTGTGTAACTTAGAAACGCGCGTTATAAATTAAATGGCCACTATTTTAAGGTAAATAAACGAATACCTATCGAGTACACGCCCGAATCCCATTTAAATTCATTTCATTAACATTCCCATATATTTTCATTTCGTCAACCGAACTGCGAACAGTGGATGTCGTTTTTAATTAAATTGCCAGTGTAGTTAATGGAATTGTTTTTAAATAGAGCTTTGCATTGAATGTTGCCAGTGTCGCTACGAATACTAAGACAATAATCAGAAGGCAAACTGTGGTTTTAGGCATGTCTAGAAGACAAAAAAACCGTGGTAGCCTAGTGTTTTTTTTATAATATAAAGCCCTGTCATGTTACCTTATACATTCCTTCTATAATTGTATTTAATTCAAGTATTGTAGTAGCTGAATATATTTTAAGTAGAAAAAAAAAGCTGCTAAGTTTTTTGCGGCGCTTTCTTCTTGGCAATGACGGTCTTTCCGAACGCCCTGGTAGTTTAAAAAATGACATGTCAAAGAACCCTTGGACAATTTTGAATTTTAAAAAGCAATCACTTTCGACACTCTTGGGTTAAAAGTAAATTGCCGGCCCTTTAAGAAAAGAATAGGCTCGTTTTTTAAAGATCTCTAAGCTGTACTCTTCCGGATAAATTGGTGCCGCTAGCCGAGTAAGACTTTCCGCGAGAAACGAACGGTCGTGAACCGCCAACTGTTAAAGTGGTGAGGGTAGAAAGAAAGTTTGTTACTAGCTGTAGATAACAAAACTTAGCAGCAGGCAATAAGCCGAACAAATCCCTCGGAGAACTCCCCGTGATAAATGCGGTACAAGACGCATAGGGACGCAGCCTCCCTCCGCAAAGACAGCGGGTCCAGCCGGCCAGAGACCTATTGCCTCTCAAGCAAAACCCAGGGCTCGTATCTTTCAAATTCACCGTGAGTTTTTGGGTGACGGAATATATCACGAAGAAATCTGCAGACATGCGATGCAATTCAATGGTGTTTGTGATGTTCCTGACCTACACTGGGCCAACGTGGGAACTATAGCCCAGGCCTTCCCATTCTGAGAGGTCTATAGTATTTTTATAAGTGTATCTTCACAAAAAAGGACACATTGACGGGGAGAACTATAATCTCCTATCTTGCTAATTTTAATTATTGTAGTTTGAATTCTATTGATAGAACCTATAGCTCCTATCTTACAATAATCCGAAATTACAAGATAGGAAGGAGGTCTTGGTTCTTCCCCGTCGATATTAAAAACAAAATACGAGCTCACGAAACCAAATTTACATTTACCTGTTTCCAACTGTGATTTGACTATACAAAATATTCATTACATTTCCATGCAAAATACTAGTCATGTATAGCGGAAGAGAGTTAATATCCTGGCTGTCTAGTTTCGAATGAAACTTATTCATCAAAATGCGTTTTTACATTTGCATATCAACAGACACTGCTATGGACTTAGGTGTAACAGCCGCGAGCGATTTATGTGCGATTTTATTGTCTTTTTTTGAGCTAATAAGAAATGGCTTGACGAAATTTAAAGTGCTGAAAATCTGCGTATAGTTAAAAAACTGCAGTTCTTAAGTTTTCGTTCAAGTTAGACTAATGAAAGACGAGATTGATTAGAGCTGTAATTTTTCTGTAATTATGTTGAGAGATTTTTTAAACACAAAAAATGGGGTGTTATTATTTTGACGTCGACGTGTGTGTGTGTGTGTGTGTGTGTGTGTGTGTGTGTGTGTGTGTGTGTGTGTGTGTGTGTGTGTGTGTGTGTGTGTGTGTGTGCGTGCGTGTGTGTGCGTCTGTGTCTGTAACATGGTGATTCTTAGCTATGTTTGGTAAAAGTTGCTCCAGCAATTTGAAACATCAAAAAAATGTAAGGCATTTTGAGCTTACAATTTAATTATTATATAATTATAATTTAATAAACTCGCGCATTAATATGCGTGGGGGTTTTTAATTTTTTAATTTTATTTTTTTATGTACGATGCTATATATTTTAAGCTAGCTTCTGTCCGCGACTTCGTGCGCGTAGAATTAGACTTAAGAATGTTTTATACATATAAACCTTTTTCTTGAATCACTCTATCTTTTAAAATAAACCGCATCAAAATTCGTTGCCTAGCTTTAAAGATTTAAGCATACATAGAGACAGACAGACAGCGGAAAGTGACTTATCGATGTACGTACGTGTGACGTAGTGATATAACCATGCAAGTTCATTTTTATCCAAACTCAAAAGAAATAGATTTTACTATCGTCTGTGTACTGATAAATTCAACAACTTAGGTTTGACTTCAAAATGTTTTTGTTTGTATTCGTGACAAATTCAGCTATCACTTCCATTGATGATTCAATACTAGCTAAGCGCCTGTTTTTTGGATATACAGACAGCGAAGCCGTTTAATAATGTTATGCTGGCACCCATTCAGAATGCAACCCTAGGAATTAAGGTTAATAGTACATTACTGCAGAGGCCGTGAAGTAAGGGATTGCTGGACGAGTTTGGGGTAGGTGCAGATAGAACGAGTCCTGCAATCCCTGTTCCGGCCAAAGCTTGTATAGTGATTTTCTCAAACAATGTGAGGAAATATTAAAATTAAAAAAGATTTTCGATTTGCCACCTTTTTTATTTTTTAAATGTACTAATTTGATCCAGCTATTTGAGCACCATGTTTAACCGCACATAAATATAGTACCATAGATTTTTTTTTATGTCGCAATTATGCTTAGGTACAGATTGTGGTGGTGGTTGGCTGTATGTAATTTTTTCGTTTGCCAATTTAATTTTAGTATAGAAATTTAAAAAATTAGAGCAGCGGACAAAAATGGATTTTCATACTAACTTTTGTGGCCTAAGCCAAGAAGTAATGTAGGGAGCCATAAACGAGAAACTTCATGTCCTCATATCGGGACATTAACGCATACATTTCCGAGCATGTTTGAGAAAAAAGAATTACGTACCAATTTTTAAATCTGCAATTGCGACTAAGTCGCAAAGTCTGGAGTCTGTAGCTACCTACGCGTTAAGCCTCCCCGACTCGCGTGATCTTCGCTCGTCCGCCATGATTATTTCCATTCATTGTTTGCAACCCATTGTAATATTTAAGCACTCCAGTCCGTGCCGACCTACTTTATTTATAATTTAGTAACGATCCTTAATAAAACATTATGTTTTGTCTCGTTTGTTTTGAGTGTGTTGAACAAACTCGATGTTTTTTATTTGGTGTATTGTGGCATATTTTTTGTTCTAATTTATTTTTTGGTCGAATGATCGTTTGCTATAAACAACAAAAATGTATACAGAAAATTAATTATGGTTGAGGAAATGGTGGAACGTGAACATTTAAGGTACAGTAAAACTATCCGACTATAGTCTAGTAAGTACTAAAACTATGGGTCCATAACTCCGAGACGTCTAAATATAATCAATATATATTTTTTCTTTTTTGCGAGAGAGAGAGAGAAACATTTACTTACACATATTCGATACACGTAGATATGTAATAGGAATAAATACAATATACTTAGGAATAGTACCGATATGGTGTAAAATGGGCCTCACTCAGCATAATGTTGCGGCAAGCCGCAGCGCTGTTTTTCAGTAGGAGTTTTGTTTTTCCTTCCGTCAATAAACATAATTTAACCATTGAACTTATTCGTTCTAATAAAAGTATGTATGTACCTATGTATGTATAACTCTTTATTGTACATAAAACACAACACAAGAAAAATGTGAATACAGGACAACACACATGCACAAAGGCGAACTTATCCCTAAAAAGTAAAAAAGGGGGGGGGGGGGGGTGGAAGTCACACCTAAACGAAAATATTTGGTTGATAGTTGGAAGCTTTTGGACTATATTTGTGTAGTTTTACGGTAGCTATATAACAAATCAAACGAAACTTATATAATATTTTATATTTCTTGGGGTGCGAGTCGGGTTACCTCCACGCGTGGTCAAGAGCTGCGTTTCGTTTTTGGATCCGTCCGGGGGGAAGAGCAGTGCTTGGTCTGGTGAGGTGTCTTTTGATCGTGTTCTACCGTACAACGTTGCCGACATTTTTGTCACAAGATTTTTGAATAGGTACTGTATTTATTACTTTGACATTGGCGAAATTATCGCATCGATCAATGGGGCCATATTAGAAAAAGAAGAAGTACATTTCTTGCGCTGCTGTGTTGTGGCATAGAGAATAAAACAGCAGGTAAAATTAATGGCGCATGACGTATTTTATATCAGCCTTCTACGGCGGGGGTGCCTATGGGCAGAGGTGATTACTTATCGTTAGGTAACCTACTACATTTTTGTATGAAATATAATTAACTCCGCTGATGCGTGAATAGATGCTGGTCTGGGAGTAAAGAAAAAACATAGAATTTACCAGTTGCTTCTCTTCCGGCGCAGATGGTAAAAGCCCATTGAGGGAATGGGCGAAAGCTTTACGAATCATGTTATAGGCGATGCGGCTAGCAACCCATCACTATTTTGATTTCTCTTTCCACCTATACGCCCTTGATAAAGACGTGATATATGTTATGTATGTCCCTTGACAAATTCCGCTGAAAGATCAGAGGAATGATAAAAACGCTTCAAAATCACAATTGAAATTCCAAGCGAAGTGTATTAAAATTAAATATACTAAGTAACCTTTTCCTGGATCTCTCTTAGAAAGGTTTCTAATTAGCTACTGAGGGACCAAAATATATATTGGAGGCTGATAAAGACGGAGACACATCACTAATTGCTTTTTATCGTGCCTTAGTCGAGGTAATCTGGGGGCGTTAATTAAGATCGTTGCAACCTTGAACCCGCCTCAATACCTCCGACGTAGGGAAAATATATTACAGCTTTCTAAAGATAGCATAAACAGTAGTCAGGTTATTTACACCATTTATAACTGAACTAGCTTCTGCCCGCGACTTCGTCTGCGTCGAATTATTCATAAAAACCTTCCTCTTGAATCACTCTATCTATTAAAAAAAACACATCAAAATCCGTTATGTAGTTTTGAAGATATAAGCATACATAGGGACATAGGGACAGAGAAAGCGACTTTATTTTATACTATGTAGGTAGTGATAGTGATAACGGCAGCACCAATTTATATATCTATATAGGTGGAAAGTGGAATCTAAATAGTGAAAGGTTGGTAACCGCCTCGCCTAAAACATGATTCCTAAGATTTTCGCTCATTCCCTCGATGTGACTTTACCATCTGCACGGGAAGAGAAGCAACTGGTACATTCTATGTTTTTTCTTTACTCCCAGACCAGCATGGAAGAACTGCATGACTGGTAATGCCGTTTATTTCATAGATTATTAGCTTTTGCCCGCGACTTCGTCCGCGCAGATAACTTCAGAGTGTCGACATAATATATATTTTTTTTAATACAAAAGTATTCTATGTAATATCTCCAAGAACATGTGTCCAAAATTTACTGATGATCGGTTGAGTAGTTTTCGCGTGAAACTGTAACAAACAAACTTACATTCGCATTTATAATGATAAAAATCTTTAGTACCTAGTAGTTTTTTAACGGCTAATATCAGGTACTACTTATATGAAAATAATCTGACAACAGCTTATTCTAAAAATAAACTGGGCTTCCCCAGCGGAAGTAGGTTAATAATGTACCGATTCACCACGAGGACCGAAAGCCGAATAAAATAGCAATCCTATACACCTTTAGTACGTAAATTTGGCCAGCATTTTAAACGTAATAAAGTGATCTTTTAAAAATACAATGTGGTATAAAGTTTCTGTCGTTTTCCATAATTTAATTTGCCATAATGATAACTTTGCCTTAACTCTTTTTTTCATTATGGAGTTATTCGATAAATCATCACTTCACTACATAGTATAAAACAAAGTAGCTTTCTCTGTCTCTATGTCCCTATGTATGCTTATATCTTCAAAACTACACAACGCATTTTATGCGGGTTTTTTTTATAGATAGAGTGATTCAAGAGGAAGGTTTTTATGTATAATTTTACGCAGACCAAGTCGCGGGCAGAAGCTAGTTTACTACTAAGAAAAAGATCAGCGTAATTAGTCGACATATTTGAGCCAATGACCTTTACTTCTAAAGTAATAATTTAAACCAGTCTTAAGCTAACGAGATCTGTAGGCTTATTACCAAACTCACTCGCAATCGCCATCGTGTTCATTTTGACAGTTGACAGAATGTGACCGCTAGCTGATTCCGATGACAATTGTCAGCCCATACATGAACTGTCAAAATGAACACGATGGCGATTGCGAGCGAGTTAGGTAATAAGCCTACTAAGGTTATGTGTAAAAGACAGCCTAAGGGCCTGTCTAACCTATCTGTAAAGTTCCGGTTGTCTCAAGTGTGTGTGTGTGTGTGTGTGTGAAACTCAAACAAATTAGCGCATGGCTACATTTTCTTCCATGCTGGTGCCATACGTAGGGATACACAGGCAGACAGCGGAAACCGACTGTTTTATACTATGTAGTAATGATTATTATAAATCGTAATGTATATTCCTACCATATCCGGGTAGAGTAGTTCATCTTGCAAAAGCTAATCGCGGTCTTGGCACACGTTCAAACCATATTTCCGCTTTAAGCCTAGATGCCTGTTTGCATAAACCACTTCCAATTTGTCTGTATATTCGCAAAATGAATGATATAAAAACAACTGATGCTTATTTACAATGCATGCGACCAAATTTTCCAAATGCTTTGTTGCGTCTGATGCACAGTAAGATCTTAAAGGTAGTTACAGTTTAAAAGCCGTCTGTTATTTTGTAATAAAGTGTAATATTGATTTTAAATCCTAAAAAAATTAATACAATACATTCATACATAAATCACGTCTTTATCACTTACGGGGTAGATAAAGCCAAGGGTAACAAGTACCAAAGGCCAGACGCTTAGCATGATTGTGGGCACATAGGATGGAAGTAGCAATGAGAAAGTGCACCTTCAAACGGTTGTATCTTTTGATAGCGTGAACATAGAATCTTAATTTTTCTTACAATGGAAAAAATCACGGCCCTAGGTGTTTCATTACAAATAATCACTACATACTTTTACGCATTCTAAAGAAAAAAGAACTTGACGGACCGATGGACAGCGAAGTGATCCTTTAAGAGTTTATTTATTCCATAATTAGGTACGACACCTTAAAAAAGAAATACCTACAGCAACAGTTTTCATACATACATACAGTTAACACGTCAACGGCCATAGCGGCTTTACATCGTAAACTGTCTCGTTTTATTTGGTCGACAAGCGAACATTCCCGAATAGCTATTGTTCCTGAACGATGTCACCGATTTGAAGATAGACGCTCCAAACTTTGTTACGAGCCTCGTATAGAGTGCGGGTCTATTCTGAGCCCGTGACAATGCTATCTGCATGTTTGCCCGAATTTATTGTTTCTTTATCTAACTTCATGAATACGCTGCGTTGAAGTTAGACATACTTTTACTGACACACTTTGGTTAATCACAAAAGCAGTGTGTCGTTAAATTGTATCAAGTGTTGTGGGGTCCTGAAGTATTGTTAGCGTAAATTGAGTTCGAACATACACAACGAAGCAAAGTGAATTTCTGCCGTTTTGCCAAGTCTTGTTTATTACGTGACCAAAACATTACTACGCTACCGGTCCATCAGTCTATCAAAGTTTTGCGTCAATTGAACCGTCTTAGGTACATTACACATCTGAGAGTTCTTAGGCACTAGTATTAGTAACGTAATGTAATACAATTTAAACATAGCAAGCAAGACAGACTATATAACACGGTGTGATGCATCCATGAGGTGCGAGTCGGGTTACCTCCGCGTGTGGTCAAGAGCTGCGGTTCATTTTTGGATCCATCCGAGGGGAAGAGCAGTGCTTGGTCCAGTGCACACAGACAGATATCGTTGGCTAAGAGCCCGACTGGGGGACCGTGTTCTAACGTACAACGTTGCCGACATTTTTGTCACAAGGTTTTTAAATACTGTATTTATTACTTCCATGCTGGTCTGGGAGCAAAGGAGAAACATAGAATGTACCAGTTGCTTCTCGTCATCGCCATCGAGGGAATGGGCGAAATTCTTAGGAATCATATTATAGGCGATGCGGCTGGCAACCCATCACTGTTTTGATTCCTTTTTCCACCTATACGCATACAATCATGCTAAACGTGGCCTTTAGGTTTTGTTACCTCAGGCTCTGTCTACCTCGTAAGGGATATAGACGTGATTTGTGTATGTGTGTATGTATGTATTTATTAATTTGACATGCATCGATCGATGGGGCCATAACGGCCACATTAAAAAAGAAGAAGAAGAAGTTGCACCCACCTTCGCAGAATTGGAGAGTCTTACCGGTCTGAGAACTCGCAAGTGATGCCGCAAAGGCGTTCCAATGCTGGTCCATATTGTGACGCAGCCATTCATTAAAAAACTTGGCAACAGGGCCGGATTAAGGTGGCTTAAAAACCTTCGCTTTAAATTTTAATTCTGCGCGCATAAAGCCACGGCAAGAGCTAGTTCTTGTGTAAAGTAGACTTGCCAGTGTTCGTTCAAATGAAATAAAAATCTAAGCAAACAATTGTCTAAATTAAACTAGACTTTCCAACGCGTGAATTAAACTGTTCATTTGACATTCACCTCTAGGACGAGACAAGGGCAAAAAGATACGAAATTATTCACAATAAGCACCCCTATTTCATTTGCGGTTCGTACCAGCTGCGGAATCTAATAACATTGGTAGAAGAAATAAAATGTACCCAAAAAATCCGTATTAATA
Source organism: Pandemis cinnamomeana (assembly GCA_932294345.1). Taxonomy (NCBI): domain Eukaryota; kingdom Metazoa; phylum Arthropoda; class Insecta; order Lepidoptera; family Tortricidae; genus Pandemis; species Pandemis cinnamomeana. Next base: position 11,476,324 of record OW028710.1, on the reverse strand, counting down.
TGCAAAAAACTACTATTTAGGCTCACTTACTGAGCCGGGACGCAAACTCTCATGAATAGAAAGCGTAGGTAAATTTTTCTTTTTTGCTTTTATTGTGGTAATTGAAATTTGGATTTGAAAGGTATGGTTTTTGAGATAAAACAAAAACCTTAGGTACAGTGTGTGGTGGTGTGTTGTGTAATGTATTGGAGTGTTTTTCAAAAAAAAGTCGACATATCATTTTATTCAGATTTTAAAAAATTTGGGTTTTTCTTACTCAGAATCATTTACCCTGTCGATTCTCATATAAGAAAATATGAGTCCCAGATTTTACTATGGATTTTTTTCTCCTGTACGTTACATCCCATACACAAAAAAAAACCACTAACAACACTAAAATTATTATTTTTTATTTATTTATTTTTTACATCACAACACAATTATCCTATCCTATCTAACACTTACATACTTAAAAGTAAATACCGGCACGAACGATTGACTCATCATCACCAAATAGCTCAAATCTTCATCATCATAATCATCTCAGACCAATCACGGGCCCAGTATGGATTGGGAACTTCACACACACCAATGAATTGCTTCACAGATGTGTGCTCTCCTCGCGATGTTTTCTTTGACCAAAAAGCTCATGGTAAATTACAAATGTAATATCGCACATAAATTCCGAAAAACTCAGAGGTGCGAGCTCGGGATTCGAACCCACGACCTTCTGTTTCAGAGGCCACAGGTCAAACTAGGCTTTTTGAAACCTTATCCAAACCCAACCTTTTCCCAAACCTTATGGACCAAAATCTGTATTATTTTCCACAGTTATCCTTTACGACATAGACAAGGAAGAGGAACGGATTTCACGAAATTCCTTCGGGATAGGGAGTGCAGTGAAGTACGCCACTGCAGGCTTAAGCTAGTAATATATTATGTTTATCTGAACTGTACCAACCGTGGGGCACGCTCGTATGTAATTAACTGAAGAGCTTAAATGTCTTAAATACTTCACTTGAGGTTGTACGCTGTATGTAATTAACTTTCTAAACTTTATCTTAAGTTTCGTCTTTCAGATCATAGCGTTACTGCATGAAGATCGCCTTTTTACGATTTTTTTAATTGCTCGTTTCACCCGCGGTTTGATCTCCGTGGAATTAAAAATGCTGATTCCTTTTTTATTTCAGTGCCTTTTTAATTGCAGACGATCAGATAAGGAAAGCTATATCTGTTTACTGTAAAAACGGCCGGTGCACTCTGGGCAACAACGACTAACTATTCTTCAGAATTAGTTAGAAAAAGCTAGGTGTAAGCGCTGTTAGCATTAAGAAAATAATTTTTACAAGAGCCCTTGGCTTTGCGACCTAAAAAAAATATCGTTTTTCGATATTACTCTCAACGTGAATATGGTTATTGTCAAACAGACCATAGCGACGGTATGGCTGACAATTTCACTTTGACAAATCTAGAAGTGTGGCTTCACTGCCTATTCATCATACAAAAGTTATAATGGGTCACATACCTACAATATAGTAGGTACACATAGTATACATCAGTTCTTTTCAATGCAGTTACTATCCAACCAAACGACTACATACAGTAAGATGCCAATGCCTCGTTTTACCTCAAAAGCGTATTACAAATTCTGGACCACTCCTTCGTGTCTTATCTCCTCGGAGAAGACGTTCAAAAGGTGCAAAATTTTACTACCAACTACATCATGAGATACTGGCTCACGTAGTTTGGTCTTTGTCGCAGTGCATCGTTATGGTATCAAAGACTACATAACTAATAGAGTGAAAAAATTACATAAATTTTAATAAATAAAAAAATTACCTCCCTACTACGCTACTTACGAGCAAGATAGCCAAGCCTGTGCGAAATATAATAATATTTTAATATGCAATCCCTTCCGTCCGTAGAGGTTAAATATACATAAATCCTACCAACTTAACTATCCCCTAAACCACACAAAACACTCAAGCAATGAGAAGCAAGGTACGAGAAACAGTGAACACATAATATCTACCTTGCTACTCCGCTACTCAACTACTAGTAACGGAGTAGCAAGGTAAATATTTTGTGTTCATTGAAATGGACCTCCGCAAAGTAACGCCGGATTCAATAAAATACGAGTAACAATTTTTGTGAAATGGATGCATTTTTTTATTTTGGTTACATGGCAATGTTTTAATCTCACAGTAGGTTTATTTATGTTAAATTAAAAATCAAGAAGTTGATTAGAGTTGGCTAAGCATCTATTATGATTGACCCTATAATATGGACATTAATTAACATTAAATATAAAACGCGCTTTATTTTTATACAAACAAAGTAGTAAACATATAACTATTGTGTAATGAAAGTTCTAATAAGTTTTATGGCTTTTTATCATGCAAGATAAATGAAAAACAATCGAGAGAAATAAATCAGAAATGTTTTGCGGAATTAGGTAACCCCTAACCCGTAACTCTATTTGTAAATTCATCCATGCCGTCATAATACAGTGCTACATGTGTTGTGTATCGTTAACTTAGGTACTAAGTATGTACATAGATTCAGTTTCAGTATTAAACTAAACTTACGTGCGGTCAATGCACTCTTAGTTAGTAGGTTATTTTACTCAACTGCATCACTCAGAGACGCCGTTTAATGTTAAGTTGTTCATAGTGTCAGTGTTTACATAATTTTAAGTTAACCCGTCGAGCGCCCTGTGGGCACGGGTGTGCCCACAACGTTATGCACTCTGTGCACCCGGGACGCTCGACGGGTTAAATGTTTCGGTTTCTGTGTCTCGAAACGAAAAACCGGTGAAGGTCACTTCATATATCTGTCAAACTATTTTTTTGGGAGCTTATGGAGGAGCAGTTGAAGCGACTGCTTTTATAGACCATAATTAATTGAAGTTTTAAGTACTCGTACATCATAATTATCACTATCATACACACGAAAAATTAAACCTTCTTGAAATCTTTTATTTTATTGAAACAGGCGTTACTTTGCGGAGGCCCATTTCAATGAACCAAAAATATTTACCTTGCTAGTCCGCTACTCACGTGCATGATAACCAAGCCCGTGCGAAATGGGTAGGTACGTTTTCCATGCAATCCCTCAATACTCATACAACCACACAAAACACATTATAAATCCCACAAACGCATTGGTTTGCATGTGTAACAGTTGTGCTCACTAAACTTTGATAATGATCCCGTAGAGGGATCGAAACGCGTCAATGTTTGTGTGTTGTAAGGGATAATTAAGTTTGTGAGATTTATATGTTTTTTATGTGATAGCAGTGGAGAGAGGGATTGCATGAAATACATATATATTTTGCACAGGCTTGGTTATCTTGCACGTGAGTAGCGGAGTAGCAGGGTAAATATTTTTTGTTTATCTTCTTGAAATTATTCTTGATTGTAAAATTTGGCAAGAGATTATCTTTCATCACAAATAAAACAGGAATTTCGATAATCACGCATCTATAAAATACTCATTTTCATCACTGAAATTTTAATTTTTGCTGGCTTTTAAATCTACCTGTAGATACTTTTTTTAAACATCAAGAAATCCTAACGTTACTTAAATGTATTTCTTGTAACGAGTTCTAGAAATTATTCACCATAATAAATTAAAGAAATAAGTAAACTACATAAAGCCTACCGAACTAAACTACCTACCGAAATTGTGAGTTCGAACACTAAAGTCTATAGAAATATCTCATTGATGAATAAAATGTGTATCGGCATATTGGGTGTATTGGCTGCGTTACATCCGCCCGTTTTGTTATTAAAAAAGTCGAATGTATTCATATTTTAATTCGATTTTCGACTGTTAAGCAACGTCAATCAGCCAAGAGCCCATTGGAAATAAGCTTTTTTTATCGAATCAGGCGTTACTTTGCGGAGGTCCACTTCAATGAACAAAAAATATTTACCTTGCTACTCCGCTACTCACGTGCAAAACAACCAAGCCTGTGTGAAATATATATGTTTTTTATGCAATCCCTCCCTCCACTGCTGCCAATAACACATATAGGTATAAATCCCACAAACTTAATAAAATTATCCCTTACCGAAAAACTTATTTCCAATCGGCTGCGGTTCTTGGCTGATTGACGTTGCTTCACAGTCGAAAATCGAATTAAAATAAAAAAAACAATCGACTTTTTTAATAACAAACACTGACGCGTTTCGATCCCTATACGGGATCATTATCAAAGTTTAATGGGCACAACTGTTACACATGGAGTACGACGTCGTACATAAAATGACCTTACACTGCATGCATTTTGCTTAAGAGCAGGTCTCAGCCTACTGTACGCTAAGTGTAAGTTTTCGGTCACAAATTACGTCTCGCGCGCGTTTGCGTTAAAATGTCAAATACTATGAGAACTGTTTGTTGCAGTTTCGATCCCCTAGCGGCGCTGTCAATTATCCATAGCAATTGAGACGTTTACGCGAACGCGTTCGATACGTTTTTCGCGTCAAAAACTTACACTAGAGGCTCAGATGCCCTTCAAGACAGTGACGGCATTCTGAATGCTAAAGACTCGCCGTTTCCCTTAAGTTTTAACTAGATCGTAACTCCAGAATACAATAATTCCCTTGCAACTTATTCTGTGGCTTCTCAAAAAGTAAGTTCAGAACAGCCTGCGCAAGTAATAAAGTTTCAGGATTCAGGAATTAAATGCAAAATGTAACAAGCGGTGTTCTGACCACCTGCAGACGAGTTGACAGTTTAATTTTACGAAGAATCTCGAGTTGAAAATGAAATTTGATTTGGGTGTAAGATTTTACAGTGTGATTGTTTTTAGTAGTTCGAAATGGGACTTATTTGGTATGATAGTGCTCTAATGAAGCGTCTATTGAAGCGGAGACAGAGACAATTTGATGATACTAATGGATGTACATACATCGATGTAGTGTAATTCATGGCTTAATTGTTAGTTAAAAGATATGTAACATAATTATTTCTGCTAAATTAAAATTACGACCACGAGGTCAAAGTCAAAGTCAAAGTCAAAGTTTTTATTTGCTGGAATCATGGTACAAAGCTGTTAGGCATAAATAAATGTGGACCAACACAATTCACCATACACTGGCATGCAAAATTTTATAGTTAAATTATATTTTAAATAATAGTAATAATAATAATCATAATAAGCACATTTCATCATTAATTAATTAAGCAAAAATAATGTCAGAATAATAGGAAAAATAAGGAACTTCGTTCCAATAATACAAATTAATCCAAAAAAAAAACAATTACAAATTATAATCATAACCTAATTTACATTCAAAAAATTCTGACATGGTATAAAAACATTTTTCTTTGAGCCAGAATCGTAGTTTGGCTAAGAATATTTTATTTGTCAGGGATCTCATATCTACTGGAATATGGTTGTAAATTTTCGCTGACATGATGAAACTATTTCTGTTACACAATGCTGTTTTGGAAAAAGGTACTGTAACACGATACGGATCCCTAACGCGTAGCTTCGGGTTCTGAACTCGTTTGGCAAACATTCCAGGATTGTTTCTTACAAACTTTGCATGTTCCAATATGTAAATGCAGGTCAAGGTCAAGAGATTGTGTTTTCTAAATAATGATCTGCATGAGTCTAGCGGACCAACTCCGCACACTGCACGAATACATCTCTTCTGAGTTATAAATGCTTTACTGATATCTGTTGAATTTCCCCAGATAATGACCCCATAGCGGAGAACAGATGCAACGTAACCGTGATAGGCTGTTAGAGCAGTTAATTCGCCTGCCACATTCCTCAACCTCCTCAGTGCAAAGACAAACCTATTGAGCCTATAACATATGCTGTTTATCTGTGGCTTCCAGTTGCCAGGTCATAAAGGGTTTGTACTACTCGTAGCACTGGACGATGCAATCAGATTTTTTGTCAATTTGGCTAATAGTTTGTTAGGCAACAACGCCAAAGCGACAGCGTATGTGGAAAGCGAAACGGTTTGGAGTATGTTTTCACGTCGAATTGTAAATATTTTATTATTTTGTATCGAAAAATACGACAGGTTATAGGGTGTCCTCATAAAGAACATAACCCATTATTATTAACATTAAAAAAAATCGGCATCGACTGTCACAAGCCTAGTTATTAAGCCGTACAATATTCATCGAGTAATTTTCAGACTCGCTCTGTACATTCATTAAAAATGTATTTTTAATTAATGAATGCAAAGGGCATGGCGGTTTTGTATGATGAGATTTTCCAAAATTATTCTGTGATCGGTAAAGCGCTTTAATTTATGTTGATACGTTTCAGCTACAAACAAAAAGACAATTATTCGGACGCCATTTGTGATTAAAAACTAAATTAATGTTGATAATTTGGAAATTTCGCTTATTTGGTGTTCCGAATTTCAAAAGTTGGAGTTTCAGTAAATGTTTGTTATTTTTAATTACCTAACAAATAGGGCTTCTGTTTCTTAGTAAATTCATGCCATAAAAATTAACCTTATAGGGATGGAGTCTAAGGTCGCAAGACCTAAAGCCATATTTATCGTGGTCGTAGACGTATAGTTGGAAAGGGAAATGAAAATAGTTGAAAAGTTCTATTAAACTGTCACTATTAAATAAACTGATATTCTTTCATAGCCTCTTTCATTTTCTTAACTTTACAATATGGCCGTCTTCAAATCAAGGGTGAATAGAATCTTCACCACTCAGGCGTGATTGTGATGAGACGCATTACAAAAAAATACTACAATCAAAAACATTTTCAATCGGAATTTAATAGAGTCTGGCAATAAAAACATTTCATTTCATTTTCATTTCATTTCATTTTTTTTCATTTTCATTTTCATTTTACTTCATTTATTTTTTTATTTGAATAATATATTCTCCTTTGAGTAAATGTTGCTATCTTTTAACTTACGAGTAGGATATCTTTTTTCGGAGTTTCGTTCATTTTCTACTCTGTATACATCTAGTTTCCTAGTGATTCACTTATATAGACACTGAATGTGTGTCTAAATAGTGTCTGTTTAGTAGTTTACTCTCTTCGACAGCTTAAAAATTGGACTGACCTGATGAGGATCCGAAGGTGCTTCTCGGGGCCCCGTCTTCTTCTATATCCACAGGATTATCTCTGGATCTACTTGGTTTCACGAAGAAGTGTTCTTTGATTTTTTTTAACGATCTCAAGCTGTAAGGTGCGCGCGTTCGCGAGGGCCGGCAGTTGGCAAGTGACAGCTGTCATATTGGGTTTTTAAACTTTGACACAGAGATGCGGTCGGTTAGTCCAGTGTAAACCATCGAAGAGACTGATTTAACCAAAGAAACAAAAAAAAGGAAACACGCTGTGTTTTTGCTAGTTACAATACATAAGTACGGAACAGTGTCGTCATATATTCCGATCTCGAGCATAAATCAGCATACGTATTATAGAGTAATCACCCTCTCCTAATGACACCTTATGATTGCACCGCGCTGATTTGCATGAGTTTGCCGTGCGGTTGGACGCCCTGGTTATACAGAAGGGATGTGCCGCAACCCGTGACAGCCTCTAATTAACAAAACCCTGTATGTCTTGGACAGGCCTTTGCCTACATGAATACTGGAATTGCGACTAATACCTGTGCAATGTTAAGTGTTACGGGGCAAATTATATTTAGTAAAAAAAATAGTAAAAAGTCTTTATTTATAATATGCAAAAGGTTACAACATGTTTGTTCGGCAGCCTCCGCACTTGACTCAGGGCCTGTATCGCGGAGACTAGAGACAGTTATAACAATAAATAAAAATGCCAAATAAATTGTATGCGTGCGTGTGTGTGTGTGTGTGTGTGTGTGTGTGTGTGTGTGTGTGTGTGTGTGTGTGTGTGTGTTTATATTAACGATTTAACGATAACGGTAACCATAGGCAGTAGAGGATCCTTACCAGTAACTCATTTGCTTTCCTTCCTTGTTCTTTACTTAGGAGCAAAAAAAATGGGTCACTTCCCTTAGAAAGTTGTACAAAAAGTGACCCGGTGTCGTCGCTCCCGAGTAAATTATATAGTAAATTATAGAGTAAAGTATATTACCAACAATCTGTCTGTTAATAAATACTCTTACCACAAACTTTAAATAAATGATTGAATCGAGTTACTTTGCAGAAATATGGACCTCCGCAAAGTAACAGTTGAAGTGCAAAAAAAAGAAACACCCTGGAGACGACTTGTGAGAAAACCGCTTAACACCCAACTTTATTTCGCAACTGTTCCGAATTAATGGGGCTATTCTGAATCGATCGAGATAGCGGCCACAATTCGGTGACAGCAATTAGCATTAGACCCTTTATCTCCATTGTTAGCTTTGAGTTATGAGAGCTTCGTTATCGTCACGAGCGGGATATTTGTCAAACTTATTAGATATACCTATAATTCATACTAGAATACGAGTAGTGTCAGACTAATTTGACACGAGCACGCTGTTAATAATACAGAATAAACATTAACATTATCAACTGGTGATACTGAAAATTCGTTTCTCCAAATTATCCTGCTCAGATCTGTTCTGTTCTCCAATCCATTATGGTTGCCTTGTAGAGATCGCTCTGTAGCGATAAGGCCTTATTGTTGCCTTGTAATATTCTGTATACCTTTTTTCTGTTTTAGTTGTTATATATGGTATTCAATAGAGTTATTGTATTGTGTACCCAAATCGCTTTGTGGCATAAAGCTATTACCGGCCATTTAAGCTAGTTTGTATTACTTCGCTTTTTATCAATTGGAAAGAGACGTCATAAATTCTTATTGAAAAAAATAATTGGTTTCAGTTCATAAAACGTACAAGCTTTATATTTAAAAAAAAAGAAAGAAAAACATTTATTCGCGATATATGTAATGTAGGGGTTACAAAAACAAAGAGTGAAAAAAAAACAAAAAATATCAGTACATACATCACGAAATGGTCCCATCTCAGCATAATGCTGGCCTTGCAGCCAGCGCTGGTCTTCCGATGGGACCATCAAGTGCTAACTAAGAACATATTAAAAAATACATACATATATTAAAAATGTGAAGCCGGCATTATAACCTTTAGCCTGGCTGCATGGGCAATAATAATATTTATATATATGTTTTATATTTATGTTTTTGCAACGTATGTAAGTATGTTTGTCCGGGTGGAATCTTGCGACTCAATTTTGAAGCAGATATCTCCAATACACGGAGGAGGCCTATGCCATGAGGCACGCCGAATTACGCGACAAGTTAATAATTTAACAACAACATACTTACTGAAATTGTAGCGAATTCGGAATAAAAAGGCTATAATAATCTTCAACCGATTGAGCTGAAATTTTACATACTAAGTGAGATAATAATACAATAATGTTATTTTAGTGAAGTTCTGGTGACCCAGCCAAGAGCGTCTCTGCAGGAGGGAACTCTTCGACGTTTGGTCCGATTGACTTGAAATTTCATACTCACATTATGGAGGATGGATGACAATCATAATGCAAGTACAGTCAGCAAAAGATCTTGTATTAAAATTAATTTTTTGGCAGAAACTTAGTTTTTCGAATGACAGAAGCCACTTTTTAAAAAATCCTTTTATTAAGTAGAACAGCGTTTTCATTACCTATATACCTATTAGCCGAGACAGGCCAGTCTGAAATATTAAAGTTATTTTTCTTTTACTTTTTTTTTGTTTTCTAACATTGAGGCTTTTTCTACAATAACAAAACAGTAAGTAAGTAAATGATTTATTGTACAAACATAAAAAACAGATATAATTCACAAAAAAACAAAAACATTAATATATGCACAAAGGCGAACTTATCCCTATAAGGGATTTCTATCAGTTAACGTTTGAGTAGAGGAGAGTCATGTAAGGCACTTCTTTAATTTGAGAGGATAAGTATTCGCTTACCAACTAAAGTTACACTAGATACTCGGGGACGTGTGAAATCCAACTACATTCTATTTCTACGAATAAGTTTCTAGCGCGGTCGTCTTTTAGAAGTTTTTTGTTACATCCCACTTGACCCCACGCCGGCCGCAAAAAAGTGGACAACTGAATTAAGTTGGACACTTTCATTTTTACTATGAGCTCAAATATTGTCAACCAAATCCACGAGTACTAATATTGTAAGTGCGAAAGCGTCTGTCTGTTTGCGACCTCTTCAGACTTAAAGCGATGTAGTTGGATTTGGTATAAATATAGTTTCAGTCCCGGGGCATTGGATAGTTATCTCGGAAAATCGATTAGTTCCCACGGGATAACGACAATATTAATATAATTTCATAGGTAACTTAGAAAGGATTACAAATGTGGAAGGTCTAGAAATAGAGTTAAATGCAATTTCGACTTTAATAGTAACAATTTCGTAGCAAGGTTTATTCTAAAAACAATACTCATAAATCTGGACAAATAAAACCTGAGCCCTGTCTGAGTAATGTAGGGCTTAGGAACCACTTCGCGAGAGAAACATTGCAAGCAAAAAATATTCTAGTCAAATATTTCATTATTATATTTTCTTTCAGTCAACTATCGCATTTTATGAAAATGTGTAAGAGATGCCTTCTGTACAGTTCATTTTAGAAGCAACTACAGAATGCAAAAGTATTTACGACAGGAGACGGCAAAGCACTTTTCTCAATGGAATAAAATATGGCGGGTATAGATCACTGTCGTCATGCGTTCGTAAACTGTAGTTTTGGCTGCGCTCACTTGGCAAGATAAAAATTGAAACTACTTTTTAACTTTTTTAGTTACAAAAGGATGATACAAGGATCAACATTCAATTTTGTTATAAAGAAACTTACAACATCTTAATTGATGACAATTTTGATCGAGAAAAAGAGTTATAAATCTCGAAAGTAAAATCTTACTCTTACAATTTTGGTACGGACCAAAATATGTGCGAAAGACCTCTTCTCAAATTATCGCTACTTCGGGGCTCAATTGTCGTATAAGCCAAAAGTCGATTTTTCAGGAGAGCCAAAAAACTAAAAAGAAAAACAAAAAAAAATTGTAACTCTTTTGTTTTAACTGTTATAAAGAAGCTTCGTAGGATGAAAGTTCTTAAAATTATGAGTAGAATAATATGAATTCATAATAATTAAGATAGAACCCAAAACAAAGAAAATAGATGGCTTATACGTTTATTAAAAGCAAACAGAATGACGTTTATGACCCAAAATAATAGTTGCTGTACATGCTACTTAGGACGTATAAGTCAGCTATTACGATTTTTGAAAAAATCAAAGGTATTAGTCATCGGTTTTCTTTTTTTGGTTAGGCACTTTACTGTAAAAAATTAAATCATGTATATACACCCCAAACTACTTTACTGCGATAATGATGATATGGTAGGTATAAACCAAATCAGTTTGAGAATCGTATTTAACTTTCAAAGTCCATTCATATTAAAAAGGTTTGAGGGTTTGGTAAGTAACAAAAAATTCGTATAGAAAAAATATATATTGCTGAAGGTAAAACATCAATGCCAACGAAAAAAAAACACAAATTACGTTGTTATTATTAAAAAGATTGTTCAAGTACCACATAAAACGATAAAAATGAAAAGTAGCAACAAGAATATAGCATTTAATACTTCTAATCTCTTTCAATTAAAAACAATCTTTTTTATAAAAGTTAAGTGTTTTACGCCGTTTTTACTCCAAATTTATTTTTTGTTGGCGTTTATTGCCATGAAATGAAATGCTACTGCAGGCCGTACACCAAACTTTATTCTGTTATTGGAAATAATTCAGGTCGTATTCACCAAATTGGTTTAGTGGTGGCTTATACATCTTAAAAATGAAACGTAATGGCAGGTTGTATAATAAACTTTGTTCAATTTTCAGAAATCGTTAAGGTCGTATACGCCAAGTTTGATAAGCAATGCCCTTTATGCCAATTATAAATCTTGATTTAGGGTCAATAATACTTTTGCCTTTTTCACACTCTGAGTAGCTGGCTTTTATAGCTCGTTTTTTTTAAATTTCCTGTTTAGAGTTACAGAAAATGGAGGTTGTATTCGATATTTTTTTTGGGATTTGGAGAATTTTAAATACACAGATCGATAGAGAAAAAAAAACTGAGCAAGACTGCATTCAAATCTCATTTTCGTCAAAATGGCTTATACGACAATTGAGCCCCGAGGTAGCGATATATTCTAAATATATTTTGGTATTATCCTTCATCTTTTAGTTCATAACCAACTAGTGAAGGTAGGCAGATAGCAGAGCTCCTTGCAGCGTGCTAGGTTAATATTGGTATTGTAAATCGAAGTTTTAAGGCAACTCCTGTTATTATTAAGTACTCTGTGACAGTTTGTTCCGCTTAATAAAAGAAAATAATGTAGAAGGAGAACTAAAAGTGTCATGTAGACACCTCGACACAACGGCAAGGTGAAGTTACGAGCTCACTTGAGACAAATTTAATATGTTCTATTTTCAAATAAAATCATGTATCTTCCGTCTGGTAGTTTCTGTAGCAAATTTGAATGTCATGAGCTCAAGAGTTCCGTTTCAGCGCGGCTCGAACATTAAATAACTTGCTAAGCAAACGTATAACTTTCGTATTCAGTTGATAGTTCGCTCCATGACGTTAAAACGAGAACGGGGTCCACTTCCCAATACAAACACTTATTTATATCTCTTCATCACTATCATCACCACTACATATGGGCTTTTGCCGTCTGCGTGGGAAGATTATCCATAATTATTGTATTTCAATATTTGACATAATTTATTTCTTATTATTGTTTGACATAATTATTCCTGTATTCAGTTTAGCATTACATTGTACCTAATTTGATTTTCGTATGCCTAATGGGCTTATCATGGTCTTCGTACTGAAAACCCCATTTTTACAATCTGTTATTATTATTACCTATGATGACGAAATAAACGTATTTGTATTTGTAAGAGAAGCAACTAGTACATTCTATGTTTTTCTTTGCTCCTAGACCAGCATGGAAGTTAATAATATTGTTGTAAGTATAGTATTAAAGGTTAATATAGCCACAGAAAGGCGTTGTCTCTAGACGATACGCCATAATTCGTCTGTAATAGACGCAAAATCCTATAATAGTTTGTATATACATTTATTTATTTTAGGTCACTACTCAATTATTTTCTATACAAACACTTATCCTAAATACTACATATCTATCCTAAAAAAATAACTATAAAATACCTGTATTTACAAATAAAAAAAAAATTATAAAAAGAAAACCCCGTCCAATCCTACTGGCTGCGGCAGAGTCCCCATGACGCTGGCGGCATTACCCCTTTGGACCGCAAGTGCGATCCGCTGGGATAAATACACGCGCGTTTTTGTATATACTATATTTCGATGGCCCAGACGAATAAACGTGCAAATGTCATTACAAGTGCATGACATTTGCACGTTTATTCGTCTGGATCATCGATTTATGGTTCTATTCAACATACAGCATGCAGCGAGTCCGAAAGTTTATGTTTAGCCGCTTTCATTAACTTGGCTTATGGTTCGATGTGCATCGTGTTAGAGAGGTGATTGTTTGCTAGCCCTTACGTCACGTTACTAGGAACTGAGTAACGTTTCATAATGGTTCAGCAGCCATCTGGGTTATCATAATAACGTTGTTATTGTAATAATAATAACACAACCCTTTTACTCCGAATTCTGTTTTTTTTTAATAAATTCACGTTATTCGGCGTACCTCTAGGCAAAGGCCTCCAGTAGAATTGGAGGGCTTGGGCTTAGTTCCGACGCGGGCCCAGTGCGGTTCGGGAACTTCACACATTGGATTTCTTCGCAGATTGTGTACAAGGTTTCCTCACGATGTTTTCCCTCAGCAAAAAGTTCATGGCAAGTTTAAAATGTAATTTCGCACGCAGTGGCGTAACTAAAGGGTGGCAGGGGTGGCAAAATGCCAGCGGCCCCTAGCTCTACGGGGCCCCGAACTGGCTGGGTTTAGAGCACAGAAGGGACGCTGATGCACTTCTTTAGATTAAGGAAGGAGCCCTCTGACTAATTTGCCACGGGCCCCAGACGTTATAGTTACGCCACTGTTCGCATGACCCTCTACTTGAGCGGCCACAGGTTTTGAGCCCGTAATAGTGTCCTTTTTTGTTTTTTTTTTATATGAATAGGAAGGCAAACGAGCAAGTGGGTCACCCGATGGTAAGTGATCACCACTGCCCATAGACACCCGCAACCCCGGAGGAATTGCAGATGCGTTGCCAACCTAGAGGACTAAGATGAAATGCCTCTTGTGCCCGTAATTTCCCCGGCTGTCTTACTCTCCACACCGGAACACAGCAGTGCAAGCACTGCTACTTAGCGGCAGGATTAGTGAGTAAGATGGTAATAGCGATCCGGACGGACCTTGCACAAGGCCCTACCACCCGCACCGCTGGGTCCTACTGCTGGGCAAAAGCCTCTGCACTTATGTCTGGACAGGTCGCCCGAGAACGCGTCTTAGATCATCTCGCCACCTGAACCTTGGCCTGCAGCGGCACCGGTAGTCATTTTGGGGCATCCACTACTCAGTGGATGGGCGCTCGGGTGTGCCCACCGCTCTGGGTCCAACGGCCAAACTACTAACTAAACTAAAAGATGCCTATTCCTCGAGCACAAGACAAGGTTTACCATAGCTACGTCTGAGCGACTAAAAGTCATGTATTTTCAAACAACTTATTGTTTTAACGTGACATATTATCACATAGACATCGACACTACTCTGCTTACACCACCACACAAGAGTTTTGCACGACTTTGTTCTCAAGGTTTTAAGTGACAAGTTCTGGCTGCTTTTTCGGATACCTACAATCCTTTAAACTGACAAATTTATTACTGAGTTAGATGTCAATAATGAACCTGTCAACCAGCGTATACTATCAAGGCAAAACAAAATGGTTATTGAAACTTTTATTAAATGGATTCCCACATTATTTTACTCAAACACTGTAGCGTTAAAACATAACTTAGGAGAACCTAGTTCCAGTGTTTGAGTAACATCTCTTTTGTATGTTTATAATAAACAGTAAAATAGTAAATAGTTTTGTATATTTAAAGGTCCTCGAGTGGAGACCACGCACCGGCAAGCGCAGCGTGGGCCGTCCACCCACAAGGTGGACCGATGACCTCATTAAGATCGGAGGATCGCGCTGGATGCAAGCCGCTTCCAACCGGTCTTATTGAAGATCTAAAGGAGAGGCCTATATCCAGCAGTGGACTTGTAATGGCTGAGATGATGATGATGATGATGGTTATAATGTTATTTTGTTCAAGCAATTTTATGAATTTTGATAAGTTTAAACTACCGTTTCATTTATTTATTTATTGACATGAACATGGCCGAAGTTGTCGCGAGTTTCCATTTTACTAGGTACTTTTAGCTAGTAGTTACATTCTTGCGCAACTTCAATACACTCAAGCAGCTTATACGCTGTTCGCATCGTTTGAATAGAAAGTTTATTTTTGAAATCAGATGCTCGTACGTGCTAAGTGACCGTCATTGTATGGCGTGTATGAAAATTGTATAAGAAGGTTCTTTGTCGAGTTTTGGATTTTTAATAATATGTCGTGTATTTAAGTAGGCATGTTATCTGTTGCTTAGTTCAAATCTAGGTCTTTATTTTTTACTATTGGCACACGATTTTAATAAAAAAATAAACTGCTTAACTCATGATTGTGTTTTGTTGAGAATGGAATGACTATTTTTAATATTTATGGATGACCTTTTTCAGACGCGACAATGTTCCGAAAAAGAGAGACGACTATTTGGACTCTTCCCGACTTTTCGTCGTGAATTGACTCGAGCCGTTTTGTTTTTAGTTACTATTCAATTGAGCAGAGGCTTAGTAATACGAATAAAAGATGTATTTTACTGTAACCACTTTGATATTATGCTTATCTTGCTGACTTGAAATTTTCTCCGAAATCAAGATCTAGTTATGGCAACAAAATTATTCTCATTGTCTACAAATTTAGCATCTCAAGTTTCCTTTGTTAATGTTAAAACCAGAATGCAAAATAATTAAACCTGGCATTAATTTAAGTATTGAACGTCGATGTTATTGTATTTCGAAATAGCCGCAAATTATTCATAACTTTCGTTTCAATTTCAAGATTTCAACAAAGAATTCATTTACATAGAAATCTACTATCACTAAAAGTAACTGTGGTGCACAACAGCAGCCACTAATAGCAAAAGTTTTCAGAGCATTATGAAACACTATTGAAATTCAAACTAGTTAGCGAAATGTTATTTTAACACATTTAATCAATCCAGTCGATTCGGCTGTTTCAGTGCTGAAAATACGTTTGAATTTTGAATTATTCATGGTTCATTATAATGTTTCCGAATATAACAAATCTTTGTGGGCGAGTTCGATTCTATCGATATTTACGTTAGTATCCTTCCGTTGGCAGCGTTGGGATACAAAGTCGGGTAAAACACCTAACAGTTAGGTAGTTTTTATTAAACACATATGATCTGCCAGCGACTTCGTCTACCTTTTTTATTGGGGCGTGGAAAATGCGCCTTATGCATCCGCCCGGTACGGGGTTACCGGGGGTATATGGGGCTCTCCCGCGACGGCAGGCATACCCACTAACAACCACACGGATTCCCTATTCTGCCGTAAGTGAGGCGTTACGGGAGCACTCGGTGTCACCGCGACGCCCCACGACCACCCCGGGATGGGGTTCCCTCTTCGCGGCACCGATGCAATGCAAGTTCAGGAATTTCGCTTCGTCAATCTGGAATAAGTACTATTTTGGACTGGTATTTTATACATACATACATGTATGGTATTTTATAATATTAGAAATCCAGATTTTCTCGCAATGGGCACAGGGTTCTGCCCGTGTCTTGGTCCTCGAATAGTTGTTACTGAAATGTCTATAAAAAAGTTACTGGCAAACATTTCAATAAGAAAATAAATTATACTCATAGGCTATCGTATCTTCATTGTAAATTGCACCCCCTTTTTACCTCCTTAAAAGATGATTTCCGTAGTAAAAACTGTTTTACTATTTTCTAATTTCGTGTAAATAAATTAAAAAAAATGACACGAAGCAAGTTAGAAATTTATTAAAAAAAAATCAAGAAATAAAATTTTCTTGATTCATTTGATAGTACCTATCATTTGAAAAACAGTGCCTTTCTCTCGACCCTGGTGAGCAGTAGATGTTCCACGGGAGTTTGTAATTGTGTCGTACAGACACATCATTGAAACAGATCACGCTTAGCGACAAAAATACGCATAGTAACAATGGTCACGTGACAGTTAGTAACAGGTAGAAAATTCGGAGACTACCCACCTGCTATGGGTGGTGTAGGGGTATAGCACGCGTCACGGAATGACGAGGATCCGGGTTCGATTCCCGGCCACAGCTTTATTTTTCGGATTTTTCTGTGTTCTAAATTTCACAGACATTTAGAAATTAAGTTAGAAATTTAACAAAAGCTTGTGAAAGATGTTACTTGAATATTTTAATTTATGTTGTGGGAGATTCCAGGTGTTTCACACAAACCTACAGACCTGATAGATAAATAATTACGTCCATGCGCAGAGAGATATGGAGGGGAACATGACTAATCACAGTGTCCAGATATCTTCCATCTATCACTTCGAAACGTGATGTGTCATACTTTGAACCCTCATTCGCTATCTGTGATTGAGAGCCTATGAATATCTCGGTATATTTTATGTACGCTCGTTCTATTTTCATCTCTAATAGATTCCAAAGAATTGATGTGGAAAACGAAGTATATTTTTGTACCTTCGAAGTTTATTCGAGTCGGGGCAACTTTTAATAGGACTTTGCAAAAGTAAACATAAAATTTGCTGCATCGTTAAGGCTTGTACGAAAAACTCGTCTCAATTACCAACAGCTAAGCAAATGTTACCTACGATAAATTACATTGAATTAAAAAAATTAAGAACCCCACGCATAATCGGGTAATCATGCGTAAATAAAAAAAAAAACATGTTTTTTATCTACAGTTTTAATGCAGTTTTTGTTAACTACAAAAACAGCAAAGAATTTTATGCCAAAAATGCCTTACATAATTTTAGAAAAGAACTGATATCCCTTCAACCTACTGGACCGATTTTTACCAAACATGGCTAAGAACTGGCTTTCGAATGAAAAAAACCGAATTGAAATCGGTCTATCAGTTGGAACGCTACGATGCCACAGACTGATACACACACACGGACATTGACGTCAAAATTACAACCCTCCTCTTTTTGCGTTTTGGTTGAAAAATGTTACAAAGACAACAGCGTTAATATCGTCAAACAAAACCGATTTCGAGTTCGCGAACCGTTAACGACCGACGTTTTATTGCAAAAAAGTTATAACGTGAAACGTAAATACGTACATAATATTTTAATCTGAGGCAATGTCACAATTTATGCTTGTGTGTCACTCGTATACTCGTATCATATGCAAATGTATTAGGGGCCCGACTGTTATTAAAATGCTGATATTTTGCACGGATTAAAAGCGTAAGTCACGCATGGGGACAAAGTATTTTACGCGGGTAATATCGACTATTAGGTACGTGTTAAATACTTGTGTTAAATAACACCTGTACTCAGTAAGGCACTACATCTTACGCATTTTGAATAAATTGGTAGTAATGTAACGTACAAGGTATAGTGGTGGATGGAGCCGTTTTCCTAACACTGAAATATTTATACGGGTAAACTAGGAAATACAAGTGCATGTCGGCAAGGTTCTTTATCTAACAACGTTACATTACTCAACTTAAGCTCAACTCAACCTAATAAAGTATGAGCGAAACGTTGCTCTGAACGACCATTATAATAGTAACAAATGAAAGAAAAAATCTAGTTAGCACTCAGCAGTCGAAAAAATCCAACGCGAAGAGCAAAAAGCGAACTACAATCTTTAGAATAAGTATTTTATCGTTACAAACTTCGCGTTAGAGTGTCAAATGCTTTAGAACAGTTTTGTTCACGATTTGCACTACTAGAAGTTATGTCAACTTTTTTTAAGTAGGTAATAAAGACAATAATGCATCAGAATTCGAAACGGTATGTTACTACTGACGTTAACCTCGCCACAGCAAGCTGCCATGCTCCAATTTGTAAAAAACTTGGAACTAAGGTACCGATACTAGGTTTTAGCGAGTCTTTTACACAGTGACTTTATTGACGGGTATTTAATACTAGATATCCATTCCTAGTATTTACCTGTCCATAATAAAACGCAAACCCAAATAACGTAATTTCGTTCCGCACGTTACGGTTAATCCCGAAGGAGATTATTGTCGGAATAATGTTTTTGATTTGGAAATTTAACTTCAGATTACGATTTCGACGTGATCCAAATATGCGTAGGGCTGTCACAAAAAGTTAAGTATTTTACTTTGTTGGGAAAACTGAAAGAAACTGGTGAAAGTTTAATTGAGAAATCAAATTGAAATATGAAATGTAATCATGCCTGTAAAGGTTTGGATGCTAAATTTTAGCAAAAAAATCTAGAACAAACTAAAGCCATACCGAAATGAGTGACCTAATTATGCAATAAAGATCTGTGCTTTAAAAACTATGTGTTGGCGACTGGTTGCAGTGTGGCTTTTTTATATTCCTTTTGTCACGTTTATTCTTGTATATCTTGTTTTTACGTCTTTATGTCAGTTGTCAAGTGTCTGATCCCATCCTTGTCCTGTTGTTGTGAACTAGATATTAAACCCGTGTTTCTACTAACATTTTAGCCTTTCATTCATACAGTCCACTTAATAGCTATCACTATGACCGGCAATGACAAAATAAACATGGGTCTTGGTGGTCTTGGTTGGTATTGGCCTTGGTCACAGCAAATACTAATTTATGTAAGCAGTGTTTCGCATTTTTGCGACTGTTTTTTTAAACTAACTAACAAAAAAAACCATAGATTATAAGTTTTTTATAAAAAAATGTTCGCTGTGTACCGATTTTTTACATTTATAGTGTTGAAACACTGCTACGAGTGTTTGGTTTAATGTCCATTTATAACAAAACCATCGAGCTTATTAAGAAGAAACGCGAGAAAAACAAGTCACGCGGCAACTTTTAATGCTATATTTACAAAAGAGACAAAAATTTGTCAAATTTAACGTAAATTAAATTTTTCGCAACTTTACACTTGTTTATCGTAATAAATACCAAGCTTTGACCGTTTAAGGGCGTAATTAGTTAAAAAAATTGGCCTTATTCT
The DNA here is from genome assembly GCA_932294345.1 of Pandemis cinnamomeana. Taxonomy (NCBI): domain Eukaryota; kingdom Metazoa; phylum Arthropoda; class Insecta; order Lepidoptera; family Tortricidae; genus Pandemis; species Pandemis cinnamomeana. Next base: position 11,456,153 of record OW028710.1, on the reverse strand, counting down.
CAAAATTGTCGCTGTATTAATTACGCTTTTAATGAGTGCCTTGTTAAAATCGTCTGCTCAATAATTTCCTTGAAAAATTATCCTTGTCAACTTATTTTTTCATTGCCGGTTTTTTTTTTTTTATTTGATGAGATTAGACAAAGGGAATCCCTCGTTAAACGTTCGCGCTTGGCCAAAGTTTTTGTTTCACGCGTGTTCCTTTATAGCCCATAACAAATGAAGGGCCGTGACACTGTGAAAGAGGTGAACCCTCCAAATGAGGTGTTTCAGAGTCACGCGTCTAATAAACCGTTTTAGTTAATATTCATTTTAAGTTCCACTTTTAACTAGATAATCAGAATGAAGATAAGTCTGGAAACCAGTTCTACACTACTAACGCACGTATATTATTTTATTAGTGTGTTCTTGTTGCTTATTTTCTGCACGGCATTTTCACCCTTACTTTTACTAAATTAAAAAAAACATGGTAATTTTAGAGTCCAAAAAATTCTGTGTAAAAATACAAAAAGGTGTTCATAGAAATTGCCCAATATGACAATTCACACAAATTGACCTAGTCCCAAAGTAAGCGCTAGTAAGGCTTGTGTTATGGCTGCTAGACACCGATATACATACTTATATAGAGAAATACATACTTAAATAAGATAAAAACATCCATGACTTAGGAACGGATAATCGTGCTCATCACACAAATATATGCCCTTACCAGGATTCGAGCCCGCGACGCTTGCTTCGCAGGCAGGGTCACTACAAACTAGGCCAACCGCGTCTCATGAAAGAAATGCTGGACGTATATGAAGTTGCGGGCAACAGCAAACCTACTATAAAAATGTAAACAAAAATCGCCAGTATCTCACTTCGCAACTCATCGCAACCAATGTCAGAAAGAACATCGGGGCAGTTTATAATAAAATTTCTAATTAAAATCGTTTGCAGTAAGACCACGTTGTTAAGGCCATTATCAACGGTCCCTCGTCTTCCTTACGAAGGGTATTTGCGTCGGCGCGCCTTAATAAGCGCCCGATTATCACCAAAGTTGAACAAACATGGCCACCTGCCCTTATTGTTTCTACGCCCTTAAATTCAGCCCCTTTGTTTTGAAAGTTGGCGCGATAATGGTAATCTCTTATCTTATATCAAATATAATTAATCCCTTTTTCGTTGAGTCGAAAGTTGGGGTTTGAAAGCAATCGTTTTAACTTTTATTAATGTTAAGATTAATACTGTTTATTGTGTTAGCCGATTAATTTATGTCACCAATTTTAAAATGTTCCCACGAATAATCATAACAGATTCTTGGCTAATGCTACTATTATCACGACAGCACGACATCACTATACAGACGTCAGGCGTCATTAATTTCACATGCTGTTTTATTCTCTACGCTACGCCACAAGCCACAACACAGCAGCGCAAGAAACATCATCACTACATAGTATAAAATAAAGTCGCTTTCTCTGTCCCTATGTCCCTATGTCCCAATGTATGCTTACATATCTTCAAAACTACACAACAGATTTTGATGTGGTTCTTTATAATAGATAGAGTGATTCAAGAGGAAGGTTTTTATGCATAATTCTACGCAGACGAAGTCGCGGGCAGAAGCTAGTAAGATATAATTATCAATGGGATAATACAGGTAGACCGTGATTATCTTTAACACTGTCCCGATATTTCGGCGCAGTGGCATGCATCATGGTCACAGGTTGACTGTTCTTTATCAGTTATTCTTCCTTGCTTCATTCTCTTCCCGCGCAGATGGTGAAAGCAAATCGAGGGAAGGGGGGAAAAATCTTAAGAATCATTTTAATATGCGATTCTTTTATTTGGGGTGGAAACAAAACCAACAAATCAGAGCTCACAGAAATCGGTGCAGTTGTTCGTGAGTTCTAAGTGGTGTATTATCTGACTTTGTGTAATACTTATATTCAACAGATTGTAATTCAACATACTTTTTTGCGCTTCAGCAAAATCAAAACATCTGACTTTATTTTTACCACATTTAAAATACCTTCAGAACCTTTTTGAGTCAGGAAATTCACCGTTATTACACAGCGAAGTTAGGTAATTAGAATTTGATTTTCCTTATTGAAGGGTAGATTGACTTTTTGAGGTTTACTGAACCAAATTTGGGAACAGTGTCAGCAATTATGGCTTGGTAATGACAGTAATTTTGGCCCGAAGCCTTTTTGTAATGACATAAAATATCATTATTGATGATAAAGACGAAAGAGAATGTTGTTAAAGAAGATATGACGGACACAGACACTATCGTGATGAAAATGTCACAGTTTTATAGAGTAATATTTTTTAATCGCGTATTGGTTTTTTGTTAGGGTTATGTATCTCAAAAGTAAAAACGAAACCCATACATCGCACCCTTCGTGGAAGAAAGACGTAAGTCCCATTGTAAGTCAATAGGACTTACGTCTTTCTTCCACGAAGGGTGCGACATGATCAATTTGTTAACCGTCTGTCTGTCAATACCCTATTTCTCAGGAACGTGTTGAGGTATAAAATTTGCAATTAATACCAAATACTTAGGTCTGCGCCATTTGCGGTTCCTTAGAGTATTGAACAAATTAACCTGTTAAGTCAACTCAATCAAAAATTTGGAGGAGTTTCCAAACAATTGCACGTGTGGTTGTGAAAAAGGAAGGCAACAGTTTTTTGTCCATTGCTTCGTAACTGCTAGCGTCAAAAAGCTCCAAAACAGAGCTTGAGAGAGAGAGCTTGCAAAAAGTGTACTTATTGCGCTCTTAGCAGCCGTATCCACGCCTCGTTAGATTTATAGCCGTCCACTGACTGTTTGCTTCGAAACCACAACTAATAAACAACAGGCCATAGGATAAATCCATCCTTTTTTCACGTGTGTAAACCGTGCGCATGCTTCGTCCATATCGTTTTTACCGTCTTACAAACCAATCCTGCTTTTGTGGCTTGATAGGATCTGACGTCACGGAGGTCCATGAATAGTGGTGTTCTCTTATCATCATTACCATTTTTTATTGTGATCATCACTGCTGGACGTAGACTTCTCTAACTCTCTCCAACTCTAAGGGCCTTTTTCACCTCTCTCTGTTAAGTCCGGTTATCTTAAGTGTCAGTTATCTATAATGACGTTTCTATTTATGATTACAAAATAGACAGAGCCTAAATAACTGACACTTAAGATAACTGTAACTTAACAGAGAGGTGAAACAGGCCCTAGCACACCAATTTTCTCTTTGTTATTTCATATTATATCATCTTTTGTTGTTGTTAGGGCAGGTGCCGCAATTCTAGGACACGGCCGGGCACACCCTAGAGGTGTGCCCGGCCTGGTCTTCTCAGCGCCGTACTCTGGTTGCGTCGATAGGAGGTGACCTCTCGCTCCCCAGCGTCGTACGAGCCATGCTGGAGAATGAAAGGTCTTGGGAGGCAGTCTCCTCCTTCTGTGAAAATGTCATTTCACAGAAGGAGGAGAGGGAGAGGGAGCGCGAGGCAGATCCCCTCGCACCCCCACTCCGGAGGAGACGAACGGGGAGAAGGCGGCGACAATATCTCGCCGCGCTTCCCCCCTAGTGGCGCTGGTTGTTAAGGGCTGGGATCCCCTAGCAGCCTTAAAGGGCCACAGTGTTAGGGGGGGATCACGCATTCCCGACCCCCCCCTCTCGGAGAGGAGGTCCAGCTAGGGTGGCTGGGCCGGCCAGCGGGTGCCGTGGTTCACAATATGCTCCCATAGCACCCGCTGACTGGCAGTTGAGGGAATACCGGAGGTTTTAATGGGTATGCCTTCTGCATTCCTTCGCTCCCAAATAGGAGGGAAAGAATGGAGGAGGAGAGCCCCATACACCCCGCCGCGTCGTCCCAAGGGCGCGGTGGATAGTGCGTAATGCATTTTCCCTCCGAAAGAAAAAAAAAAAAAAAAAAAAAAAAAAAAAAAAAGGTGCCGCAATTCTGGCCATGGACCCTTGTCGGTCATTTTCAACTTAAATTTGAGTTAGCTAGGGTTAAGACAACTTTACAAATCATCTTAGAGGGGGCAAAATTGTGGTTGCCCTCCCGTTTTATTGTAACCATCATGTCATTTATGTAGATTTAATTGCACGCTTTGCTACACATTAACGAGTTATAAATAGATAGGTACATTACATAAATCACGTCTTTATCCCGTACGCCTTAGGTAGCAAGACCTAAAGGCCACGAGCTGCGAATTTCACAGTCCAGTGTCTCTGGTTAGCATTGGATGTACAACGTTTTCATTTACTTTTATAACTGCAAGATTTTTTTAAATATGATAGGTAATCAAACTGTATTAAAAAAACCAGCGGACAGTAATCCGCTACGAACTGAATGATCTGTTTTTAGTTAGCTACGGCTAGATATTTAATATTATCTTGGATATCCGAATGAGGGTAAGGAAGTTGGTTTCGTCTAGGGTATTTTTGGTTTGTACGAACTTTTCATAGATTATGACTTGTTTAAATGGATGTTATTTGTATAATTAATATAGCTTTAGCAAGTGAATAGAATTATCAATCATAATAAAATAGTACACAGTAATTCACTACAGTAGTACACAGTCCGTCCCTAAGTATTATATCTTTGAAACTACGCAACGTATTTTGATGCGGTTTTTATTAATAGATAGAGTCATTCAAGAGGAAGGTTTATATGTATAATCCTACGCAGACGAAGTCGCGGGCAGAAGCTAGTTAATAATAAATTAGTCAATAATCTAAGCCTCTAGTTTAAATTTTAAATTACTACACAAAAATGTTCTCAATTACTAAGTAAAAATTGGCAGCGCCACTAGCGGTACAAATCGGCAACAAACTGTTTTGATACTTCAACACGAAAGCCAAGGGACTAGTTTTTGGGATCACATTTATGATTAAAAAAACTGCTCAGCCCTTGACAATATCTGATCTGCTTGTTGCAGCAATATTACCGCTTGAAGTCAGGTTATAAAAGAAACACACATTATACACCTTTTAATCATTTATTTGAACATTTAACCCATATAAACCATATAATATATGAATGACGTAAACACATTATGTAACCATTAACTATACACGCATATACAGAGTACAGTATTAATATTGTGGTACGACTTAAGACACATGAAGCACAGCAATCAAAGCACGTTATCATAAGCTACTGTATATTTTCGGAGATATTTATCACACAGGAATTATTTAACTAATTGACTTAAGCAGACCTAATCAACACCTAGGGATAGCAACCAAAGCTACAACACAATAATTATATACAATGTACACAGAGATATACATACTTAATTGATTAATACCAATCGATAAGCAGTTTCTTACTCAACCGTTCTGGACACTGGTCGGAGGCAAAGTGAGCTCCGTGTGTTCTCCCTCCTCCATCGTACCTCTGTTCCCGGCACAGAGGGCGCTGTTGGGCATTTCAGGTTAGCCAACTCCACGTAAATTAACCGGAAATACCAGGGCGACAACATCCGGCCGTCCTGCGCACGTGCTCGTCCCGAGCCACGTACAGATCTCATGTAGGAGCTGAGAACAACAATGACAAATTAGTACATCACACATCATCTCTAGCAAGCAGAGACTTTCCCTGTGGCTCTCTACGAAAGGAGTGTAATTAAAGTATGTAATTTAAATAGTTAACTCGTTCACCCTTGTGGCTTAAACTATGTAATATGTCCATATATATATTACAAGTCGTGTATCGCCACTTACGAGTTCACCGCTAGGAAGTGGCGTTCACCACGGATTCCCACTTCCTATTATTACATACTTCAAAAACACTATATATCAAAATGTTCGAAGTTACTGCATGAGATAAAGTATTCAATATAAATCACAGTTTCATCAATACCATAACAGGGGCATTACTTCAACATTATTAATAAAATGTTCTTATTAAATGCAATACAACTTATACTACCTTAATCATTTTGGACGACAACATCTGGCTTCTCCTGGGAGTCAGAATCTGCTCCGAGGCTGATCCAAGGTTTCATATTCTCCACGCACGCAGTCCCGTTGTAGCGCTTGGAAGACCTTTCAGCCCCTCTCATATCGGCAACCCTGTATCTGTCTTTACCGAGTACTTCAGTCACCTGAAACGGACCCTTATACAGTGGCATCAGCTTCGTACTTTGTCCTTCATTTGAGTGACTTGGTATTCTGAGTACTACCAAATCTCCTACCTCGTAACTCTGCGCTTTCTTACGTTTCGCATCAAAGGCAATCTTCTGCCTTTCCGAGTCTCTTTTTATGTTGGAATCTACTTCCTTCCTGAGCGCTGTTACGTCAACCAAGCCGTCAACATTATCGTCGTCAGTGATTCCGTCATTCTTCATTCGAATTCGATACCCGAAAAATACTTCACTTGGTACTGCAGCAGTTGTCTTATTAATTGTACTATTAATACCTAGCTGAATCTTACTAATATGCTGGTCCCATTTGTTATTATCTGTGTCCGCGCCTAAACTTCTCAAAGCATCTAATATAGTTCGGTTATAACGCTCCACCTGTCCATTAGAGCGTGGGACAGCTGTAGCAATAATGTGTGCCCTTATGTTTAAATCTTGACAAAATTCGGTAAACAATTTTGACGTAAAAGCACTACCTGCATCACAAATCAATCGCCTTGGGGTGCCAAATACTTTAAATATTTTATTCAATTCATTTATAACGATTTGACTAGTCGTATTTTTAACTGCGGAGATGAAAACGAATTTTGTAAACGAATCTACCATTACTAGTAAGTAATTGTTTTGTTGCGTAGATTTGACAAAAGGTTCGAGGTGATCAAGGTGAATGGTGTGAAACGGCCGAGCATATTTAGGAATGGGGTATAATTGCCCGGGTTTTTTACCATGAATATGTTTGTTGTAAATGCAATTAAGACAATTCTTTATGTACTTCGTGACAGTTCTCTTTAATCGTGGAAACCAGTACTTCGCTTTTATTCTTTCTATGGTTTTATCGACTGCAAAGTGCCCTACATCATCGTGATTTGCTCTAATCACCTGCCACACGCAATTTTTAGGCACTAACCAGCGTCTACCAAATTCAGTTCTACGATAAACTTTATTCCCAACTAGTTCGTATTCCGCAAATATCTTTTTATTCGCATCGGTCACGCCTGACTGTAAAAGCTCTCTGATACTAGTAATATTTGAATCTAACAATTTTACCGATAAAAGCCAATCACCTTCCGTTATTGACATTACTTCTACTTCGCTATCCCTTTTTGACACGTTTTCTTTTTCTACTGGATTACGACTCAAGGCGTCGACGTGCTGCATTTGTGAACCGGCTCTATGATTTATATCAAATGTGATTTCTTGAGTGTGCAACACCCACCTGCTAATACGCGGCACGATTTGTTGTTTAGTTAAGGCGTACCTAACAGCATTGCAGTCAGTAGTGATTTTAAATGGAGCACCCAACAAGTAATGACGAAATTTTTGTAATCCCGTAACGATAGCCAACAGCTCCAGCTCAAAAGAATGATATTTCTTTTCCTCATTACTTGTTTGGCGACTATAAAAATGGACTGGTTTTTCACCGTGTTCAGTGAGTTGCATAAGAATGCAGCCTAGCCCATCGCGACTTGCATCTGTGTATAAATTAATTGGTAACTTAGGGTCAAAAATACTAAGTACCGCGTTATCTACCAAAGCAGATTTTAATGCAGTCACTGCTGAGTCATGTTCGACATTCCATTGCCACACAGAATCCTTCTTTAACAAGTTACTCAAAGGTTTGCTAAGCACCGCGCAATTTTTGATAAATTTTCTAAAATAATTTATAAGTCCCAGAAATTGTCTCAGTTGGTGCACTGTTTTGGGGGTAGGAAAATCTTGAATCGCTTTGACTTTACGAGTACTGGGACGTACTCCTTCGTGACTAACCCTGTATCCCAAAAACGTAACTTCTTTTTGAAAGAACATACATTTCTCTATATTTATTGTGAGACCATTGCTCTCAAATATTTGTAACACACTTTCTAAACACGCTACATTCTCTTCTAGGGTCTCTGTGGCAATAAGTAGGTCGTCCATGTAGCAAATAACCCGTCCAAATCTTAAATTACCCAAAACGGTATCCATCAATCGCTGAAACACTGCAGGACCGTTGCAAAGACCAAACGGCATCCTAACAAATTCAAAGTGTCCATCAGGCGTGATGAAAGCAGTTTTGTGTATAGATTCAGTTTTTATTGGGATTTGGTGATACCCACTTTTCAAATCTAATAACGTGAAGTATTTACAACCTTTTAACCTGTCAATAAGGTCTTCAATCAAGGGCATTGGGTATTTTTCCTTAACAGTAATTTTGTTTAAGTGTCTATAATCTACACATAAGCGTTTATCTCCTGACGCTTTATCTACAAGAAGTGCTGGACTTGCGTAAGCAGAGCTACTGTTACGAATTATACCACTTTCTAACAGTTCGTTTGTAATCTCGCGAGTTTTAACCCTTTCCGCTTCTGACATTCTATACGATCGCTGATAAACCGGTTTACTAGATAGCAATTCTATATCTAACTCAACACAGGTAGTTTTGCCTAGGTTCGTTAAATTATTTGATACGCAATGAGGGTATTTTGAAAAAATCTCCTTTAATAATGATTCATGTTCTTTGTCTGTATGAGCGCTGTCGAATGTATTATTAGTGCCAATATTAAATACTTCTGAAGATTGTGCCAATTGAAACGTTAAGCTGTTTCCGATTCGTGTATACATTATGCTTTCGTCTTCCGTGAAATTTCGTCCTATCAAAATATCACAACCCGACAACGTGTCAATAACGTATAGCGTAGTAGTCAAAGTAACTGAATCTACTTTTAAATTCACTGTCACAGCGTGCGTTACTTTCGTAGTGAACTCATTTGTAAATCCTGAAAGGTTGATTGGGCTGCCTAATTCATAAGTTTGCAACTTGTATCGCTTTATGGAATCCACAGTTATTAACGAACAATCACTGCCCATGTCAAAAAATGCGTCACATTCAGAATGGTTCAAAACTACCTTCTTACAAAATTTTTGCTTAGTTTTCGATTCGTTAACTAACTTTACCTCCACATCTTTTTCGACTTTAGTCTTCACCTTCGATTTACAAGCTTTTTCTAAGTGTCCTGTTTTACTACAAGACGAGCATTTTACATTATCTTTAACAGTACAGTTGTTTCTCCTGTGCCCCGGCTCACCGCAACGATAACAAATTAGACTGCATGACGCGTTATTCTGACTACTAGGCACACCAGGCTCAACTGTACTATTACCGATTTTATCAGTTGTATTCTGATTCCAAAACGCAGGTCGAAAATGATGTTTAGGCATTACATTGTTTTTGTTTGTCTCTGTGAAAGTTTTTCCATGTAAAAATGACGCAAGATCATCGCAGTATTTAAAACTACCTGCTTCTGCCGCACTTATTATGTTTGCATCGCCTATCGAACCTACTATAATTGATATGATGTCTTGTTCACGGAAATCTAAACGCAATCTATCTATTTTTGCTTTTTGTTGAAAATAGAATTCATACAGTGACTGTTTCGGGGAAGGTTTTGCGTCTACTAGTTCTTTAAGAAGCGTATATGCGTTACGTTTCACTTGAAAAGTATCTGATAACATATCTCGCCACTGTTTCCATTGCCATTTTGTCCATTTGGATTCATTCTTTTGAAAAGAATCTAGCCATAATTTGGCAGTATTTCGAAGCTTTTGAAGTGCTTGATATGTTATCATGCTATCGGACCATTTAAATGTTCGAGAATTAGCCTCAACAACGTCTAACCAGCTGTCAACATTATCAATCAACGGATCGAATTCGGGAATCACTGACGATAGAACAATGTTTTGACTCACGGTTGGTGCAGCCTCGCGGCGACGCTTGTTTCTGTGCCGTCGCCGTCGGCTTCGCGAACGACTGCTGGCGCTGCTCGAGCCACTGGAGCTGCTGGAGGTGGAAGACGAGCTGGTTGACTGCCGGCGCGAGCGGCCTCGTTTCTTCTTTCGGCCACGTGGCATTATTGTGGGCGCAAATTGAACACTTCTGATAAAAGAAACACACATTATACACCTTTTAATCATTTATTTGAACATTTAACCCATATAAACCATATAATATATGTTATATATTGAGATCCACTATAAGTTCGAGATGCTAATTAATTAATAACACTGACTTATTATTGTGAATAACATTTATTAGAATTATATTGCTATGAGCTACAACAGTTCAAACCCGTACCCAGACCGAGAAGAATGAATGAAAGATTGGTTGACCACAGCACAGATCCAACATGCTACACTCTTCCCGGCTTACAAAAAAAAATTATACCAGTATAAGTTCTTCCTTACACATACAACTAAAAAAAAATAAAAAAAATCAGTATTAAAACTGAAACCTTACAACTAATTCATTACTTGACTACAATGTAAAAGTTGACTAACATGTCTTTTCCATCTTAAACCATCTACATCAACAAAGTAAGTGACTCCAGGAATTGACTCTTCCACTATTATGCCTTCAACCCATGGCTTTTGCCCCTTTCTATAGTCTCGAGTCATTACCTTTTGACCAACATTAAAATTTATATCCCTGGAACCACCATAGTTATTTACCATTTTTCTCTGTTTTGTCAGAAGATCTTGGAAGATCGGAGTAGGTCTGAGCAGAGAAAAACGATTCCTTGTTTCCCTCCCTAACATAAGTTTAGCAGGTGAAACCCCGGTGGCTTTATGAGGTGTTGTTCGGTAATCAGCCAAAAATATACCAATGGCAAAGCTAAGTCCCTTTCCACTATCTACTATTTTTTTTATGTTAGATTTAAATGTCTCCACAAATCTCTCTGCAGCCCCATTTGTGGCTGCATGATATGTAGGTGTAAGTGTGTGATTAATGCCAACACTTTTACAATACCTTTGAAAATCCTGACTAGTAAAAGAGGTACCATTATCTGTCACCAGCTGTACAGGAAATCCAAACCGCAAAAACACCTCTTTAAATTTTTGGATTGTAAGATTACTCCCAATATTAGCCATTTGAAAAACTTCAGGCCATTTACTGAAGCTATCAACAATAACTAAAAACATTTTACCATACAAGGGACCCAAATAGTCCGCGTGAATACGATACCAAGCTGAGGGTGGTACTGGCCATGGGTTTAAAATAGTTTTTGCAGGTGTATTTCTATATGACAAACAGTTAACACATTTTTTTGTTAAATCAATGATATCCTCATTTAGCTTTGGCCACCAAAAGTAGGATTTAGCAATATCAATCATTCTACTGCTGCCAAAATGACTTTTATGTAATTCCATTAATATGACATTTCTGATGGACCTAGGAATAATAATTCTGTGTCCCCAAAATAAGCAATTTCTGTCAATACTGATTTCATTCCTTTTTATAAAAAATGGTTTTAATTCTGCTTCAATTAAATTAACATCAGGCCAGCCATCATAACTATACCTTAAAATTTTGGATAATAAAGTGTCTTTTAAAGTTTCTTTTTGAACAATCTCCCAATTAATAACCTCCTCCTCAGAAGCATCAATATAATTAGTGCAAACTGACAAGTTATCTTTCATAGTGTTGTTATTTTTATCATTTCCTGGTAACCTAGATAAATAATCAGCTGGATTTTTGTTCGTTGGTATGTGTCTTATTTTATATGAAAATGCAGAAAGGAAAATAGCATAATGTTGTAAGCGCTTAGCAGCCATTTTTGGAATACCTTTGTTGGGGCCAAATATCCTTACCAGGGCCGAATTGTCAGTCTCTAATTCAAAATGTTGACCATACACAAAATTATAAAATTTGTGGATTCCAAAAATGATTGCCATTGCTTCCTTATCCAATGCGCTATATTTTTTTTCTCTATCAGTAAGTTTTTTGCTTGCAAAAGCAATCGGTCTCACTATGTTGTCCGATCCACGATTGGACAAAACAGCACTAATTCCCTCTGCTGCTGCATCGCATGATAAAATCAGCGGTAATGATGCATCATAATGAGCTAAGCTTTGTGCTGATGCTAATTTTTTTTTTATTAATTCAAAAGATTGTTGACATTCTTTATTCCATGTAAATTTACTCAATTTGGTGCACTCATACAAAGGAGTCAATATTGTGGCCATATCTTTCAAAAACCGTGAGTAATAATTAATTTTACCCAGAAACGATTTTAACAATGTCATGTTTACTGGGGGTGGTAGTTGTATAATAGGCAGTATATTCTCTTCAATTATATGAATCCCATTTTTATCAATATTATAGCCGAAAACTTTTATACTCCTCCTAAAAAATTTACACTTTTCCGGTTTGATTTTTAATCCGGATTCTTTTAATACAGTCAACACAGTTTCTAATGTTCTAGACATGTCTTTTAAATCCTGACCTCGTATATATATATTATCTATAAAGACAACCATATTTGGTATGTGACTTAACTTTTGACTCATCAATCGCTGAAATGAGCCAGGACCAGTGTTTACCCCATATGGCAAATAAAGATATTTAAATATTCCCAACTCTGTATTTATTACAGTTAGATTTTGGGATTTTGAGTCCAAAGGTGCTTGCAAATAAGCTTCTTTCAAATCAAGTTCACAGTAGTATTCACCACCTTTAAGAGTTTGCATTATAGTTTCAATATGTGGAAGAGGATAATGATCAGTCTCTAAGTGTGGATTAAGTGTAACCTTGTAGTCACCACATAATCGTACAGATCCATCTGGTTTTAAAATAGGAACAACAGGAGTACCCCACTCACTGTATTTGACTGGTTCAATTCTTTTGTTGTCTAATAATCTTTTAATTTCATTTTTTACTTTATCTTTCAGTGCAAAAGGAACTTGTCTCACAGGCAAAAATACTGGTTTTGCATCACTTTTTAACTTCAAAGTAATACATTCTCCCTTAAAATTTCCCCACCCCGGTGTAAATACTTCCATGAACTTGTTTTTAATTACTTCGACTGGATTACAAGTTTCATTATGCTTTTGATCACAATTTTGCTTATTTAATTCCAAAGGCCACTGTCCAAATGCATTAAGCCAATCTCTACCTAGTATTCTTGGCTTGTCATTATTGACAATATAAACACTTACTTGTTTTTGTAAGTTATTCCACTCAACATTTATATTTTTCACAATCCCTATTGGCTTTGACAAACTCTGGTCAAAATTTTTGAATGAAATGTTGGTATCTTCAACATTTTTACTGGGAAATAATTTAATTTGGTCCTCAACTGTCAAGGTACTAACCTCTGACCCAGTATCTAGTTCCAAATTAACTGATTTCCCTTCAACTGTGATATCAACATACTGTGCCGGCACCTTCCTATTGACTAAACAATTTTTATACATACTGTACATCGTAGCATTGTCCTCCTCACTCACAAATAGTTTTTGTATATCACTTTCAATATCTTCATCCACAACATCCAGTTTGTGCGATTGTCGGAAACGACACACTTTAAAAATATGTCCTTGTTTGCCGCACTCAGAACAAAATTTATTTTTTAATGAACACTGCGCTTGTAGATGATTGTTTTTTCCGCATATAAAACATGTCATTTCTTCTTTTTTCTGAGTATGTTGTTGATTTTGATCTTGTTTAAACCGGTTTGTTTGCTTCGATAATTTAGTTAGAACTCTTCCTGAAGTTTTTCTTTGCCCAGCATAGAACATTTCCTTTGACTCATTGGCATTGGAAGAGGTCAATGACTCATAGTCGTTTATATTTGATTGTTTCATTGCCGCTTCTACTGTCCTGGCTAATATTATTAACTTCTCCAAAGTATTCTCGCCGTTCTTGAGCAACTCGAATTTTATTAGTGGTTTGCTGACTCCATCTATAAATTTTTCTTTTACTTGATCCTCCATATCTTTAAAGGCACATTTTTTGGCTAATTTCTTTAGTTCAATAATATATTCTTCTATTGTTTCTTGAGGTCCTTGGTTGCGAGATCGAAAAGTGGCTCTGTCTAATACAGACGACGTCGATTTTGCGAACCTTTCCTCCAACAATTTAATGAGTTTAGAATACTCTTTCTTCAGAGGTTTATCTGGAGCACAGAGATGATTTAATGTCTCCAGAACTTTTGGCGTTAAATTTGTTAACAGCAATGGCGTTTTCTTCTCTTCCGGAACATCGTTTAAGGTTATAATGCACTCTAGCTGCTGTTCGAAAAGATCGAAGTTACTGCCATTGAAAAGTTCTATGCGACCATAATAATTGCTGTTCATTTTTGGTTGTACCGCTATTTCTGTAGAGATATCTAAAATTTGTGTAGGTTTATCTTCGTCACTTTCGTCAGTTGTAGTTTGCGCCGGTAATTGCAACAATAACTGTCCACTTTTCACTAAGTCTCTTAGTTGCTTTCTTAAACGGTCGATACTGCAATCCTCCTCGGTAGGTAATTTAGCTTCTTCTAAAACTGTAATTAATTCTGTTCTTGATAAATTTTGAATCCAACCGGTCTTCTTTTCTTTAATGTGCTCGATGTAATTATTCAAAAGCATTTCCTTTCATTTGTATTTTGTATGTCAACAAATATGGCGTCGTCACTGAAATTCGCCGAACGAACGGAATGATGAAGGAAGGTGAACGAACGAGTCTTGAACGAGTCGAACGAATTCACTCTTACCACAGGCTCGCTACATGTGACTAATCAGTTCTCACCAGTCTTCTTTGATTGACATGTAAAACAAACAAATGATTGTGAATTTTTCTTCAAAGACCCACGCGTAAATTTTATTTCACTTATATCTTTATAATCCGTTTTCCATCGTCGCCATTGTTATATATTGAGATCCACTATAAGTTCGAGATGCTAATTAATTAATAACACTGACTTATTATTGTGAATAACATTTATTAGAATTATATTGCTATGAGCTACAACAGTTCAAACCCGTACCCAGACCGAGAAGAATGAATGAAAGATTGGTTGACCACAGCACAGATCCAACATGCTACAACAACAACATGCTATCCGTTTCTTCTTTCGGCCACGTGGCATTATTGTGGGCGCAAATTGAACACTTCTGATAAAAGAAACACACATTATACACCTTTTAATCATTTATTTGAACATTTAACCCATATAAACCATATAATATATGAATGACGTAAACACATTATGTAACCATTAACTATACACGCATATACAGAGTACAGTATTAATATTGTGGTACGACTTAAGACACATGAAGCACAGCAATCAAAGCACGTTATCATAAGCTACTGTATATTTTCGGAGATATTTATCACACAGGAATTATTTAACTAATTGACTTAAGCAGACCTAATCAACACCTAGGGATAGCAACCAAAGCTACAACACAATAATTATATACAATGTACACAGAGATATACATACTTAATTGATTAATACCAATCGATAAGCAGTTTCTTACTCAACCGTTCTGGACACTGGTCGGAGGCAAAGTGAGCTCCGTGTGTTCTCCCTCCTCCATCGTACCTCTGTTCCCGGCACAGAGGGCGCTGTTGGGCATTTCAGGTTAGCCAACTCCACGTAAATTAACCGGAAATACCAGGGCGACAACAGTTACGACTAGTTAACAAAGTGGTTTAGACAATGGCGTAGCTACCTTGGGACTAGGCGGGGCAGTGCCCCGAGGCCCTCAAACTCAGAGGGCCTTCGAATCCTTATCAGAAAATCTCGATCGAACTGTTATTATTAAAACTTAACCAGTTTAGATAGTAGTGGGGCCCCATTTTTTTACTTGCACCAGGACCTTTGGTTACCTAGCTACGCCACTGGGTTTAGAGCTGTCAATCTCAGCACAAGAACTATCCGTCGTAATGAGTTGGAATTCTAAAGAATCAGAACTCTATGATAAAGCAATTTATATCTCGATTTTTCCATTTTGGCCTGAGAATGTACCAGTTACCTCTCTTCCCGCGCATGGAAATCCCATCGAAAAATGGGCGAAAATCTTAGGAATCATGTTATAGGCGATGCGGCTAGCAAGCCATCATTTTGACTCCCCTTTCCAACTTTACGACCACGAGTATGCTAAACGGGCCTTAATTTTTTTAGGTCTTGTTACCTTAGGCTTTATGTATGTACTAGCTGTTGCCCGCGACTTCGTCCGCGTGTGTTTTTGTGATACTTTATGCCTATTCTCGATATCAAAATTATTATTATTATGACTATTAACTTCGTCACGTGAACCGCTGAAAGTGTACGAAACTATACTTTTAGAATTACGTCATGAAAATAATAATTTGTGACACGGAATCTTGAAAACAAAAACAGGTGTAAACTGGTTAATGACTCATCACATTTACTTATACGTTATTTTACAAATAGTTTAATTTATAGTTTTTTTATTCAATAAAAGCTAAGTACAGTTTAAGTTACATCCCTATTAATTTCGCCAGACTATGACGCTTATTGGCGAATACTGCGCTCACTTTAACGACATTTGTACCCTGATTAATTTAAAAAAATAAATCTATTGTAATCTAAAAATACATAAATCTTAAACTGTTTTTACCTTACGACTATAACAATTCATTTACTAATCCGTTTTAACTAATATTTTGCGACTCAATTTTTTCCAGCAGAAACTTTTAATTTGACAATAAAATTCTGACATGTTCGTAGCGCAGGCGTAAACGCGCCTTTTGATTTTGCTTTTTTTAAGCAAAGGTTCTAAGACTATACAGCCAAGCACTTCACGCCGCCCTCATAATAATATCAGGTTTTCAAATAAGAGTGCGTTCGAAAACCGAATGCGCTGTGAATAATGGCGCAATAAATAAAAACAAAGTAACGGTATTGCATATTGAGCTTTTGGTGTTAGGTACAGAACACAATTTAGGTCGCCAGACGCGTGATTTAGGTTTGACAAAAATGTCTTCGTTGAAATATACCTGTACAGCATGTAATTATTTTATTAATGTTTTTTCACAATTGACACACTTTTCTGGCTATAAGTCTTATGTACATTCGTATCTACCTATTTTCTTCGTAGTATTACTTTGTTTGTAATTATTACCAACTACTTATACCGAGGAAAGCTGATTTTCTTGAGTTCCGCTATTTTGTGCGAAATCACCTCAAAAATTAAATTTCAAGAAAACTGAGAAATTATATTTACCTGTATTAAATTGGAAGTATTATTGAGCAATTTTAAAAGGTTACATTTCATTGGTTTTTATTGTATAGGTGTATGAAGTTAATTAATTTTAAACACAAAACCCTCTTTTTTGCGCCTCTGGGTGAGATTAAAAAAAAATGCTAAAACAGGTATTTCCTTATTTTTATTACTAAGTATTTGTTCTGAGTTTCATGATTCTAAAACAATCTAATTTTATTTTTTCATACAAATTTTAACCCCCCTTTTCACCCCCTTTTTCCAAAATTTTCCAAAATTTCTGTAGCCTATATCCTATTCTGAATTTATTGAAATCGATTTGTGAACATTTTTCATCAATATCCGTTCAGTAGTTTTTACGTGATGCTCAGTCAAACAAACAAACAAACAAACAAAAATATTAAAAATGGTTTTAATATGTTCAGTTACCGATTTTAAGTCACCCTGGTCGGTTTTTTTTTTTAAATTTTCAATGTACAGATTTTTTGGTCTCAACGATTTTATTATATGTATAGATAGATAGATGTATCTCGAGAAAAGTTCTAACAGTTTTTACGATTTTTGTTATACCTACTTCAAAATGAACGTGTAAAATCTGACAGGCCAACCAATGTTGCCAGTAGTCAAAGCGTGTTAGTAAAACACCTGAAGCGCTCTCAAGTGAAAAGTTCACCCATTAACGCCCTAGGTACAGCGCAAATTCAGTCTAAATTCTGGCTAATTCACGCACAGATATTGTAGCCGAATTTCCTTGCGCTGGCTGGCTCTGGTAACATTAGCATACGTTGGCACAAGCTTGTGGTTATGATTATTTACATAATTAGGAGCCGAAACTAACTGTGCAAATGTGGCGGTTTTACGGCTAAAATTTGGAGGTTAAAATGCAGGGTTAGTTCAAATTGAAAGTGCAGATTTTAATTACGAAACTTAATTTGAATGATTGAGTTGGTTATGAGTTTGAGGGAATGCAATTTGATTAAGTTGCGTTTAAGTTGGGAATGGTTGGTGAGCGAAAATAAAGGCTCACTTCATATAGAATTCACAAAATGAATTTTCGTTAGCTTGTTATTTTATAATCATCTCAGTGGTGGTGCATACGATGCTAGTCTGGAAGCAAAGGAAAACGTAGAATGTAGCAGTTGCTTCTCGTCCCGCGCAGATGGTCAAAGCCCATCGAGGGAACGGGCGAAAAATTAAGGTCACGTTTAGCATGATCAAGGGCATATAGGTGGAAAGGGAAAACAAAATAGTGATGGGTTGCTAGCCGCATCGCCTATAACATGATTCTTAACACTTTCGTAAGACAAACAACTGTTAAATTCTATGTTTTTTCTTCACTCCCAGAGCAGCATGGAAGAAAATTCGGGAATCACTCTATAATAATAATGAAAACCGTATACAAATTCGTTCAGCAGTTTTGAATTTATTGCAAGACCCAGCGAAAGACTGTTTTATAATTATGTATGTAGTGATGGGCACCAGGAACTTATTAATTAATTAAAACCCGTCGAAGCGTTCCAAAATAGTCTCATTAAATAATAAAAGCTGAATGAAGGTTTAAAACATCTCGGTCGTGCAATTCGGTCCACGTTTTAATACATTTTCAGCCTGAGAAGTTTAAGTGGCCGAGCCCATTTATAAGAGCCACTACTTAAAAGTTGGACGAGGCGAAAATGGTTAGTTTACTGAAGAATAAAATGGCATTTAATCTGTGTCTCACAGGCATGAATTCCGTTGTTTGCGAATTAAAAAAAAAATGTTCTGTTTGTCAAACGAGTAAAGTTACCCTGGAATCAGAAATTGACGTTTTTCGACGAATTCTGCCAAGTTTCTTGCGGCGCATTCTTCGTGGCAATGATGGTCTTTCCGAATGCGCTGGTAGTTTCAAAAAGACATGTCCTTGGCGGCCAAACGTGGCTTTAAAGGCAAATGTTTTTATTCTCGATAATATTGATTCAAAAATATACATACACCGTACCGTCACGCCTCTTTCCCATAGGTGCAGGCAAAGACTATTTTGTTTCACTTGCTACTACCCTGACATAACTTTTCCGGTTCATCCTCATACATCAATCTTTCGTGGCGTGTCTTTTTGTCTAAACGACCCTATTACCTATTACGGATGGATATTAAACGGTACCTAATTAAAAAAAACGTATGCTGTCAACAGTTTTGGTTATGTAAACCAACAAAGAGTCAAAACAACTACCAACAATCTAGCTTGGAGCTTAATCGTAGCAAACACCCATGATTCTTTATTTTTAAAATCCTGGCCGCCAGTAACCGGACACTTTACTCCCAAGAGCTTCCAACTTTACGGCGACGACTTTTAATTTTCTTCTTTTGAAAATAGTGTCGCTTCACTGGCAACTTGCCAGCCGTTTACATAAAAGGTTTATTAAAGGGAAACTTTTTGATTAATATTATAATTCGGAAGCTAAGTGGAAAACAATATACGACGTCGAAGTTTTACCTGGAACTTTAGTCCTGAAATTTAAGTGCTATTTGCGAGTATTGCAGTTCTGAAAGTTGTGTGGCGTTTTATTTTTGAGTGGAAAATGAACGGACAGTTTAAATTAGTTTAAAAAGTTTTACGTGTGAAATAAAACTGGTTATTTTCTACTCATGTACTGTGCTACTCATTGCTTAGTAGTTTTTTATATACTTATCACAGCTGACCAAATTGCCAGGCGGATTACTTAAAATTTAGCGACAATAGCAATTGCGAAAGAGTTTATACTATTTCACTGCCGCTATAACAAAATAAAATAGCATGATACAACAAGTGCATAAAAAGCGCCATTTTACGGCGAAATGTAGGCGCCCGATTGCCACGGTCTTAGACGAAGACATTATTTTAGAAGATTTTATTTTATGCAGCGGAGCATAAAAGTCATTTTATGCAGCCTAAATCCAGCATAAAAACGAACTTTATAAGCATGAGAAGTGAAAAATAAATTAAATTAAAAACAAAAGCGGGTCTCCACACAAGGAATCTGTAAGTTCCTTCCAGTACAGTCCACAAGGGATTTTTTGTAAGTGTAAGCGAGTTCGACTTCCACTTGGCCGGTTTATCTAAATGATACCTAACAAAATCTTTATGTAAATAAAACTATTTAGACTGTCTTTATTCAAACAGCATAATAAGAAGATAAACGCCATACCGTGCAGTGATATGAAACTTTATAAATGTAAATATCACAGTTAAAATGGATCTAAGTGTGGGGAACGAACAGTTATGCAAATTAAACGTTCTAGTTAAGCTACGGACTCTGAAACTGTATGCTAATACTTTTTTACGTTTCAGTTTGCTAAATATTAAAAGCATTTTTCTAGATTTTAGTTTTTATCCATTGACAAAATGAATATGTATTGAGTCAAGACTTTATAATTGGTTCATCATTTTACCTTTTGTTACTAAATTAAACACTAAACACCTAACAGATTTAATTTCCAAAACACAATCATATATTTTTCGAAAATTTTCAAAATGTATACAAGAATTTAATAAACCTGGTACGGTTGTAGCCCGTTCTTTTTGCACTTAAGTGTTACATCTTCATAATGGCAATTAAGAACTTGACTTTTAAAAAATGTCAATCACTCAATCTCTACGCGAAAATTTGGAAAAATTACACCATTTTCTAAAAGACACTAGACTGTTAGAAATTCCAAGTTTAAAAATGAAGTAACTAACTAAATTATGATAAATTGTGAAGGACATTGGCTAGGCCGAGGGTTATAATAAAATGTATGTAATAAAGGCATAATAATAAAATAATAAGGCCGTGGTCGGGTTAGTTACAAGGGGCTATAATAAAGGGCGCGGGTTTTTACGACTGTTTCATTATCTTTATCAACGGTGCCATATAACGGTACCTAATAAGTTAATAAACCATTTTTGGTGTCATTCATAATTATAATAAGTCAACACGACTTTGGAGTCACCTTACTGAGATTAATAACATTGATACATACATACATAAATCACGTCTTAATCCCTTACGTCACGTTTAGCATGATTGTGGGTGTATATCGGTGGAATGGGGAATCAAAATAGTGATCGGTTGCTAGCGCTTCGCCTGTAACATGATTCCTATTTTCGTCCATTCCCTCGATGGGCTTTTACCATTTGCGCGGGCAGATAAACAACTGGTATTTCTATGTTTTTCCTATGCTCCCAGGCCAGCATGGAATAACATTGATGAGATGTTTAATTGATGATGGTAACTATTGCATCTTCTAAAGGAATTCGCTTTCGTATATAATAGATTCAAAGCATTGAAGAATCTAGTTGTTTGGTTCATTTAGTTGTATAGTTGCCTGAGTTTAGAAAATTGTATTATTAGACAGAAGTTGGGTGAAGGAAGTGGACGGAGATTGTGAGCTAATCTACTTAACAACAAGGTAGGTACCTTGCCGAGGGAATTGGCGAAAATCATAGGAGTCAGCTATAACACTATTATCACAATACTTCTTAAGTTTATGTAATAATAACTAACAATCTATGGATATTAATCTGAAAATAAATATTTATTATTATTATTATCTGTATATTTATTTTCATCTCGCGTTTGCTTTTTACAATATTCATATAAAAAGTAACAAAACAATATTAATACAAAATATAAAAACATTATGAAAACCTAACCTAGGGTGCCGCCGGCAGCGAGGCGAGGCGTAAGCTACCGGTAGTCAGGGCGACAGAGAGAGGAACCTCCTGACTATCCGAGCCGTGTCCAGGAGTACCTACCGCCTTCTTCGCCCCTTGACCCAACCACCTAGCGAGAGCCTTTTAAGGTGATGGTCAAGGCTCTTCGCTATTAGACCGTTCGCCGAAACGATTATTATTATTATTATAGGCGATGCGGCTAGCAACCCATCACTATTTTGATTCCATTTTGTGCCATCTACGCGCCCACAATCTTGCTAATCGTGGCCTAGGTGTCACCTTAGGCTCTGTCTACCTCGTAAGGGATAAATATATGATTTGTAGAATAATAATAGTCCGTGCGAAGTATTTCCTCCTAGGGCGAGATTTGGTTAAAAATAAGAATAATATAATACCTTGTCGTATAAAAAAAGGGAAGACAAAGAAAGTACGTGACCAATCTTCTCCGGTTGGAGAGGCACTAAAAGAAGTGAATGATGAGACAAATCTAAAAACTATAACCAATTAACATTTCCAAGTGAAATAACAAAATGATGATACCTGTTAGCGCAAAATAGTCTGGCGTTTCCTTTTGTGTAGGACGTATTTTAATTCTACTTGCTATTAAATAAAACAAGTGAGGCGGAAAATTGACTCTGTTCTAGTGATTCGGAAGGTCCCCATTATAATTAGACGTAACTTTTCCGAATACACTTAGTTAATCGTTCTGTCTCCTACAAGTGATTCGAGAAAATAAGGACAGAGATTGCTTCCTGATCGATATGCGTTGACATTTCGTGGAGATTGGGGCTCGAAAATATTGGAGACCCTCGTTACATTCACTTGTTATTCGCTGATCGGATGTTTCAACTAGGAGTCGTTTTATTTCGAATTTAACACATGTATTCTTAAAGTTAAAATTGGGAATGCCGTTGGAATGTACTTAAGTCCCTTTGAGTATTTATTAGTCTGTTGAACGTATTGCTAAATAGTCTGATTAGAATCGTTGTTCTACTTATTTTTAAAAGTAAAATAGTATCTTTTGTCGTAGCTTGTTAGCCTTACGAACATGAACGAAACACAATGTGAACAGGGTAGGTGGATAGGAAGAACTAAGGTATGCTAATAGCTAAATTATACACGCTACCCGAGTCATTTACGTTATCGATAAGACGTTTCAAGGACTTTTTCGGCATGGAACAAGTAGGGCGTGGCAGAAGGATGCAAGGGGTGGTGCCAGGGTTCGGGATCTTGAGAGACTGATTTAGGCCTACAGCTTTACGGTGCTGCGGTATAAGGAAGTACGTATTTTAATCGGTCATTAATCTTCACATTCTCCCACCTTTTTGCGGGTGGTAGGGCCTTGTGCAAGGTCCGTCCGGATTGCTACCACCATCTTACTCGCTAATCCTGCCGCTAAGTAGCAGTGCTTGCACTGCTGTGTTCCGGTGTGGAGAGTAAGACAGCCGGGGAAATTACGGGCACAAGAGGCATTTCTTCTTAGTCCTCTAGGTTGGCAACGCATCTGCAATCCCTCCGGGGTTGCGGGTGTCTATGGGCAGTGGTAAGTGATCACCAGATCACTTACCATCAGGTGACACTTGCTAGTTTGCCTTCCTATTCATATAAAAAAAAAAAAAAAAAAAAAAAAACCTACTTAAACTGTCTCCAACTTATTTCTAGTATTGGTTGTCTGGAAGAGATCGCTATTAAGCGATAAAACCGCCTATTGTCTACTTTGTTCTTTGTCTCTGTATTGTTTTGTACTGAATTGTGGTGTTCAATAAAGAGTATTTGTACTGTATTGAATTTGTATTCTCCTTACTGATTTTACCGTTCTGATGCGATGCGTCACGTTTGGTAGAAAACATCCTTTCTTCTTCTTTAATTGCGTCTACATTACTGAAAGGTCAGAAAACAGTTTCTTAAATATGTCCTGATTCAGAGCTAGCCTGAACGTTCCAAAGTCTTGATGTTAGTTCATTCCCTATTATTCCGAAGCCATAACATTTCCCTTCAATTTTTCCATTTCCCAGTCACTTTGCCATCCATCTACATACATACACATACATATATCACGTCTTTATCCCTTTCGGGGTAGACAGTGCCTAAGGTAACAAAACATTAAGGCCACGTTTAGCATGATTAAGGGCGTATAGGTGGAAATTGTAACCAACATAATGACGGGTTGCTAGCCGCATCGCCTATAACATGATTCCTAAGGCTTTCGCCCCCTCGATTTTACCATGTGCGCGGAAAGAGAAGCCATTGGTAAATTCTATGTTTTTTCTTTGCCATCCATCTAACCATCAAAATATGGTAAAGACTGCTTTAAATAGACGACCGGATGGCCCAGTGGTTAGAGAACCTGACTATGAAGCTTGAGGTCCCGGGTTCGATCCCCGGTCGGGGCAGATATTTGAATGAAAATTACGAATGTTTTGTTCTCGAGTCTTGGATGTTTAAAATGTATTTAAGTATGTATCTATCTATATAAGTATGTTTATCAGTTGTCTAGTGTCCATATTACAAGCTTTGCTTAGTTTGGGGCTAGGTCAATTAATGTCAATAGTCCCAAGATATTATTATTTATTATTAATATTTCTCGATATACACACATCAAACTGGGTCACAGTTAAGGCACATTAAGTAGTTAATTATGCAATAAATCAACTCCAGAGATATCCACAGAAGTGATTAATGGCGGGCGACGTATCACACAAATATAGCCGTCACAGGGTTTTGACAGTTTTATTAACAGGAATTAATTTATTTTCTAACGAAATATTTTTTTGTTACTCCGCTACTTATGTGCAAGATAACCAAGCCTGTGTCAAATGTTTTTTTTTTTTTTTTTTTATAAAAGAGGGGGCAAACGAGCAGACGGGTCACCTGATGGAAAGCAATCACCGTCGCCCAGGGACACCTGCAATGTATATGTTTTGCATGCAATTGTTAATTGTACGACGTTGGTTTGCATGTGTAACAGTGCTCATTAAACCTTGATAATGATCCCGTAGAGGGATCGAAACGTGTCAGTGTTTGTGTATATGTTTTGCATGCAATTGTTAATTGTACGACGTTGGTTTGCATGTGTAACAGTGCTCATTAAACCTTGATAATGATCCCGTAGAGGGATCGAAACGTGTCAGTGTTTGTGTGGTGTAAGGGATAATTAAGTTTGTGGGATTTATGTGGCAGTAGTGGAGTGGATTGCATGAAAAACATAAATTTCACACAAGCTTGATTATCTTGCAAATGAGTAGCGGAGTAGCAAGGTAAATATTTTTTGTTCATTGAAATGGACCTCCGCAAAGTAACGCCTGATTCAATAATATATTATTTTCTAACCTCAAGTTATTGATTGAATCAAAAATTTATTTGCCAAAGTCCTTGATAGACAAAATCAAGTTGTCATAAGATTTTCGGCCAGCGCAACGCACTTGAGTCAGACAAAAATATAGGCAGATTCACTGTTGCACTTTTACTTTTTATTCATAAACCCTTTAAGTCTTGTTACCTTAGGCTCTGTCAACCCCGTAAGGGAAAAAGACGTGATTTATGTATGTATGTATTCATAAATGCACTATGGGCTTCTGCTGACTTAGCAATCGTTTAATCTGTGAAAGGTAAAGGTCAATGTCAAAGTGACAGATAAGGACAAACGATTGCTAAGTTAACAGAAGCCTACAGAGCGTTTATGAATAAGGAAGTTAACATTTGTAGCAATATTATGTTAAGTTAATAATCAAAGTTGTAGAGATAAATTGAAACTTTAAATATTGTCATTGCACTCCCATTTCTTTATTATTAACAGTAAATTCAAAGAAGCAGTTTTCTTTGATGCGACTACTACGAGTAATATCACGCTATCGTTTTATTGGAAATAATGAGATGTCTTCGTACTGACTTTTTATGAACGCTTTGTAGCTTGTTCTTTGGGCTATGAATGTTGGCTCTCATCTTGAACAATAAAGTGAGGCAGATTAAACTACTCCTGGGCCGTGCGACTTCTCACACGCACACTCACTGCTACAACCAAACTACGTCAAACAACCGCACACGTTTTTAAGATGAAGCGTAGTTTTACTAGACAACACTATAGTTCACAGAAGTTCACAGAGTTTAACCATTATAGTACAAAAAGTGGTACGTGATTTGCAAAATTGTTGTGACATCTGGAAACAGCTCATGAATAAAAACTTACCTGCAGAAACGATGTGGATATTTTTTTCAGTCCAACTAACAGTAGTTGTAGGTTCTTGTCGCTTATTACACTCAAGACGGTAAGACCTCAACAATATAAGACATCCCTTACTGGATGTAGGTACACGCAGTGCTATGAATAGAGAGAAATGGGGAATGCATAAAGGCCGCTACAAATCGGACGATATCAGACGATACCCTCCACAAGAGGAGAAGAATAAAAAAAAAACTACCATGTAATATCAGCTACCCTATTTATCCTGTCTGCGGGTTCTCGCATTCAGACTCTGTCAGCCTTCCGCAACTTGCCACTCCTTTAAGCTGGAAAGCATCCTACATAAGCCACAATTATACAAGTCATTCACAGCACAAAATATTAGTCAGCTAAAGTAGCAGTGGACTGGCCATATCTGTTGTTGAACCGGTAACCGCTGGTGTAAAGTTCTTGAAAGATACTTTACGCAGCCTGAAACAATTGAGTCCACCGATATCCCACTTTACTCGACATAGCTACTTCAAAGCACGCAGCAAAATTCTGTAACAATAACTTGAAACTCGAGGCTTGGGCGCGGTACGTAATACGCGAATAATTTTCCTGAAAATGTATACCAATTTGTAGATCTTGTCGGTCCGTAATTAACGCTCTGACTGAACGATTCCAAGCGCCTAATCTAATTCCACGGAGTTTATTAACTCTGTCTTGTGTAAGCGTTTGCCAACATTTCTTGAATTGATGAGATTTCATACTATTTTTGCGTTGATTAAAAGGAAATTTTAGCGAAATTGGATTTTATGTGACAAATACAAGTTGAGCAAGGTATGTATATTATTAAAGTTCCGCATTACTTCTGTTTGTTCGGAATTTAATGAGGAAATTGGGTAAAACAGCCAGACTTGACAGGCGGGTAGGCTTTTGAATTATATATTCAGTAGCGGAATAAAGGACAACAAACGACGCTAATCCGATAAAGATTTTCAGATCGTAAATAAATAAAAAATCTATTCGTTCCATACCTACGACCTTTACCGAGTAGAATAAGACTGAGAATCACCATTCCCCCAGTTATTATAAGCATATTTTAATTACCTAGTTTTACCTCTTCCCGAAAGATCCACCGGCCGTCTTAATTATTTTCGATATCTTCTTGTAAAATCCTTCGATCTTTAATCCATTTATAAAGGTTTGTCCTCTATACTTTTTTTATGTGTAACATAAGTAAGAGTGTAAGAATTGAGAGTAAAGAAATGCACAACGTCAAAAAGCCGTGATAAAATAGTGAATGTTTGAAAGAAAATCGGTTAAAATAATACAGGCTATTTCAAGACAGCGTAATGCGACAGAAAAATAATTCCACCGACAAAAGAGGTGGAAACCGCACGAAGGAGTGAAATAAAATAGGAAACTCTGACCGGTGACTTTCTGTTGTGTTCGTTGGAGCAAAGGAGCAATGTTCATTTGCCAACTTAAACATAAAACTACTGAAATGACAGGGTTTCAAGACGGACGTACCGAAGTCTTAAAGTTAATGGTTAGTCTGTTTTCTGTTATAAAAGACAGTGTCGGATATTTCGACTTAAGATTTATGATGCGTTAGAATTTCATTTGAATTAAAATGGAACGTAAGTATTAAATGGAATTACAACAGATGGGGAAAAGACATCAGAAAATAATGTATAATTAACTTTTTATACTTTATTTGTCTACGACATAGACACCGATGTAAAAAACCTTAAATTATGTTATTCTAAATCTAAAATCTATATTTACAGATATCGCCCCGATTCGTTGCCATTACACAAAAATAATAATTATTGCCTGCGCTGTGATTTTATTAAATACATTCAAATTACATACAATAAAAAAAAATACACGTGAATATCAAAAACAGCTATTAGAACAGTACAATATACGTAAATACTAAAGAATAACAAATAAGAATCGAATACCGAGAAAATAATGTTAGTATTGGTTAGCTCTACATTTTTAATCCTTTTCACTTTCCTATTGAAATTAATTGAATCATACCACTAAGGAACATGTATCAACATAAATTAATTATAAATCCCCCTTGACTGATATTAAGATAATTCCGCACTTACGGCAATCGCGCTTTCGAAAGTTTTCGTAAGCTTCGCTATGTTGCCAAATGTTCTCAATTATCTAGTTCAACTTGAATGGTATTTAGGTCAAGATATCTATGAACTTTCCTTCCCACGGACACGATAATGGATAGTACGGCATGCATTTTAGACCATCATCTAAAGAGAGATGGTTTGGCGGCTTAGAGAGAGAAAACAATCAAGCAGGAGCATGATTTTGAAAGCACATATTATATAAAACTAGCACTCGAAACTGGTGCTAATTATAATTACACAAACGATAACTCACGTATAAAAGTCGAGTGATGCTCTAAATGTTTCGGACTAGTTCGTAGTCTTTCCTCTTGGACCGCTCACCCCGGCGGCAGCGAAATGAACACTGCGCGCCAGCGCTCTGCTCGCGCGGCTACTCGACGCAACTGACAGCGGCGCACAACTACCCTCGTTTTCATCGTAATTTTTATTATTATTAAAAGTAGGGCAGCACACAACACTGATCACGTCACTTCGTAAAGTTTCGAGTTGGACAACTGTTTTAAATATTGATCGCCGTTAGCGTTACATTTTTTGTGTGTGTCAATGCTTAGAAGTCAAATTTGATGCAATTCTATCGTCATACAATTAGAAGGAGCACGAAAATGCAAGTGAAGTTAGCAAAAATAGATTCAACCAAGAGCTTCTTCGTTTTTTTTCTTTTTATCAAAAACTTTTTTGAACTACTTTGTCCGCGTAGAGATAATAACTGATGTCGATAGTATATTCTGCAATAATTATTAACATCGCGACTCTAGGCAGCTACGACCTTTGACATTTTTATCGCTATCCCGCGGGTACTATGCAATTTTCCTGGATAAAAAGTAGCCTATGTTTCAATCTAAAGTACCAGCAATCTCAGTTCCAAATTTTATACAGTCGTTTCAGGCCGAAGAAGGAACAAACATACACACTCACATCGTCACATCCTCCATCCATGCTCACAAACCTTCGCATTTATAACATTAGCAGGACATCAAAGAGCAAGCCTAACCTCAGCATGATATGCTGTTAACAGCACATTTCTATAATATTTTTTTTGATCATGTCACATTGATCGGAAAATGGAAATATTACTTGCGTACCAGTACAATAGAAAAAAGTTACAAAGCTTGGCACCGTCAAAAGTAATATTTCGAAACGTGCGGCTTTAATATGCTGCCTCTAATTAGTCCTTTGAGCACTCGATTCTGGGTACGATTAATGGCCGTACACGATAAGTATTTCCGTACAATAACGAACAATTTACAGCGAAGCGTAATATTTGACCCGAATTTTGTTCGTAGCAAAATTAATTTGCGGCCAGTGGTAAAATCAGGGGGCGGTCGCGTATTACCTATAGGGACGCTGCTATCTTTGTGAGAATATTTTGTGCTTGTTGGACAAAACTCAGGACAATGTACAACTGCAGCGGCACGAAGCCGATTGCTGGTCGAGTAATGTTAGAAGGCCAAGCGCCAGCGAGGCAGTCTATTTTATGAGTGCAGTAATCGTCATTCCGGCCGGAGTTTGTTCAGTGCTTTCTCCAAACATTGAGAGGAAATGGAAAGCCATGTTCAGAAAAAAAAATTAAGCATTTTGACACTACTTTTGTAAGCACTGATACTAACTAACATAATATGGATTTAATATAATCTGAAATAAAAACATTTTTTTTTTTGTACAAAAAAAACGTTCGACCGGCTGGGTTACAAAGAATGATCTCACTTTTGTGTAATACTTCGATTAGGTATAAGTTACTGCAGTGGCCAAGAATCGGTTGTCAAGAACTATTTGTTGGAATTTCCGAATGTTCAACTTTGTGTCTTCTTTTGAAGTGATTTTGGTAGTTGAGTTTGTTTGAGAAAAGCAATTTTCACTTGTAGAATACCATATTTGGACGCATATATGGAGGAATGGCCTGACATTGCGTCGGCCCGAGAGTTGTGGAGGTCGAGAGAAGAAGCCTTTGCCCAGCAAAGGGACACCGGCGATAGGCTAATGAAAAAAGAATACCAATTTTTTTAGGTTCAAAACCTGACAGACAAACAAATAGTGGACCTTCTAAATAGAGTCCGTTACACTCGAAACCCTTAAACCGACACGAAAATTTACCAAGAATTTTTCCATTGTGACACGAAGAAAGTTATCCACACACAGTGGAAAAAGTTAGTGGCAAAGATTGTGATTCTAGTTAGTTGCATTGATTTGAGTCATTTTGCTCCTTAGTTTTATTGCGTTTATAGTAAGTATAAAATTTCACAGTATTTTTGCTTTTTAGGCACTGTGATCATAAAGGATTTCAATTTAACTACCTACTAACGCAACTTTAACGGTGTGTAACTTTTTAGTCCTCATCCATATTTTGTTTTCATTTTGACAGAATTCAATGAAATACTGAAAGGTGAGAACTTTAAAAAAGCCCGTTGATAAATTAGATTAAAATTATCATCTGCAAACGGAGACAGTTCTTGATTTCTTTATAAACTCCTTAGCAGTAGACGAGATAGTTACTAAAGATAAAAAGGTATTGGAGAAGTGTATTTACGCTTTCCAATTTAGTGGATGTCTACAAGAGATTACGTCGTCAATGGGAGCAGGAGCAGGTGAGGCGTAAACTTATTTACGCACACTGCTGCTGACATTAGTATTATATTGTAAGAATAATAATAAAGAAGAAGAATAAATTTATTTCGTGAAAAATACATCAGCACTGCAGTATACAAAAATCAATTATCTGGTAGACCCCAAACTAGGCAGAGCCTGTATCTTGGGACCTTGGAGTGCACTATACAAGACAAATTAGCTCACAGTGGTTAGTAGACGTCAGTTAGAAGTTATTTACCTATTTCAAACCTAAAAATAAAAATAAAATTAATAAAAATAAAAATAGGAGCGAATCATAAAAACAAAAAACAGCTTTAAGAACTTGTATGTGTGTGTGTGTGTGTCGAAATAATAATAACAGTGCAATACTAACTATTGCCCAAGACTGTGTGCAAAGAATTGGTTTTTCGCTATCTCGCTGGAACTATGCAATTTTCCGGTATAAAAATAAGCATAATATGCTATTTCAGATCTATATATTACTAGCGACCCGCCCCGGCTTTGCACGGTCTATTATGCATGTATTATACATAAAAACCTTCCTCTTGAATCACTCTATCTATTAAAAAAACCGCATCAAAATCCGTTATGTAGTTTTGAAGATATAAGCATACATAGGGACATTGGGACATAGGGACAGAGAAAGCGACTTTATTTTATACTTTGTAGTGATATATATACACCTACATGACAAACGCTCCGAATAGTAATGAACCAAAGAGAATATCACCAAAGCTGCGATATTGAATGTTCTCAGAAATAAATTTAATCACACACACCCCTGTACTGTACAGCATAATATTATTATTTGTTTCAACCGATTACTTAACATACACTACATACATATACATAAATCACGTCTTTATCCCTTACGGGGTAGACAGAGCCCAAGGTAACAAGACAGTGAAGTAACTAGCACAAGAGGTCCAATCCTAAGCCTCTAGGCTGGCATCGCATCTACAATCCTCTAGTGTTGCGGGTTTAAATGGGTGGTTCTCGCTTACCAGCAGGTGACCCACTTACTCGCTTGCCTTCCTTGTCGTATAAAAAGAAGATATAAAAGGTATATAAGAAAAATAGGTGTTGGCTACTGGCTGGTAATTTTTACCTTTTTGATACATGTCAATTTATTTACCAGTCAGTCTGCCTTGTGCCACCATTGTACGTGTTGTGTCTTGCTATATTACTTAAATAGTAACACATTTAGAAGTATTTCCATCATCCTCCATTAACTCTTATACAGTCCACTACTAGTAGCTATCAATGGGTATACAGACCTTCGAATAGAATGGTCATTAAACGTACCTACCGTAAACTGTTAGTGCACTAGTAAGCTACATGTTAGTATCTGCTGTAGCCAACAGCTGTGAGAAATGAAATAACGCCCCATCACAAAACCTGTAAGTTATTGACACACTTATGAAGAATATACGTCGCATCGCAGTGTACTACTACCTATGACCCCACGCATTCCGATTCTATGGAAGAAATTCCTTCGTTTTGATGACATCTTACTCGTGGGTAGCGTTGTGAACCATCAGTATAATATTTTAGTAAAACTACATAGTTAAATGGATATTTTCGGAAATAAATTCTGTTAAACTCAGAGGTAGGTACAAGCTGGAACTCACGACAATCTGCTTTAGAGATCATAGTTCAAAACAATGTGTGTCGCGAACTCCTTTCTTTTGACTGACAGACCTAGTTGGTGCAATGCTGCACGAGGGGCAGGATGTCGCGAACTCCTTTCTTTTGATACTTTTTTATTTCTTTTTTTAATTATTTTGTTTTTTGAAGTCTATTGTCACATGTATTTTAGTTGTTGCGTAGCTCAGTAAAGCCAATAATTCGTTTTCATGGTGTTCTCATTTTTCCCTATAATTATCATACAGTCCACATCGTACGCTTCAATGTGCCTGTAATAAGGAAGCATATTATTAACCCGTTTTAAGGTTAGGTGGGAAACGATCAAGCGATTAATTTGACGGCAAGCAGAGTATCATCTCTGGTAGACGTTCACAATACCAGAGGTTTGAAATTGCGTTGCCAGGGATAAGGTAGAATACTTAATAAGACAGTAATTTCACCAGCTGTCTTAAGTATTCTCCACACTGGAACATAACGCAAGCTCTGCAATGAAGGCGATCAGCGGGCTTGGTGAAAATTGTGCTGAATTTGAAATATGTGGAGATTAGAATAATAGAATAGAATAGAATATTTATGTGCATTAAGTTAAGAAGAAAGTCTAAGAAATATTTATCGATCCCAGGATTTAGATTACTCAAGACCGTACAACACGCAAACCCCTTTGATCAATTGGAGTTTAATTAAAACTTTTTTCAACTGAAAAACTAAATTGGTGCAATTCAAAGCGTTTAATCAGACCCACTTCAAGCTATTCAAGCCACTGAATAAAAAATTAAAGAGTCCTCGTTAGCTCAACACAAAACAGTGGCCTGGAGATTTCACAATAAAGTTAAGCTTCGTACGGCCAGTCTCTGTTATGTTAATAGGGGTGATTACTGGAACAAAGGGTTAATTTTAGAGCTTAAGTTTTTCATTACAAAATGGCGTCAAGCCGTTCGGGACAATGCACTATTAACGAAGTATTTATTCGCTGTTAAGATGCGTAATGAATATGGCGGGATGTTAATTAAAACGTGTTTAATTAAGTGGTGTTATGATAGGAGATGAGCGGCCGATTGAAATGAAAACGGGTCAGCGATGAGATTTATATTCTGCATCGTCAATTTTGGTTTATTTTCTGATGAATGGTCATCTAGGCCTGTTTCACTACTGTCTGTTAAGTTCCAGTTGTCTTAAATGATGACCTCTCCGTCTGTTTCATAGTAATAAATAGAGACGGAATCATAGATAACTGACACTTAAGATAATTGAAACGTAACAGAGAGTGGTGAAACAGGCCCTTAGTGTTAATAATTGTTAATTTAATTCATACTAGCAACCCGCCCCGGCTTTGCACAGATAATAGGAAATGTGCATTCAAAAAGTATGTCACATTTCTAAATAAAATATGAAAATCGTAAAAGTGATGACATAAAGTGAAATTAAAAGTAATATCGGTCTAGAAATACGGAAATTATAAGTATTTTAAACTACTTATTAGTCAGCTATTAGAAAGAGAGATCAGATAAAAAAAAACCGTATCGAAATCGTTCCATCGGCTTGAGATGCCACAAACAGATAGACACACACACAGAGACATCGACGTCAAACTTATACACCCCTATTTTTTCGTCGGGTGTTAAAAATAACTAAAATTGTAGCGTACATAACCACCCTATAAGCTTAATATATCGCTCTGCTCCCACACAAAGCAAATATTAACCACCACACCCGAAAGACAAAAGATAACTTCACTGTATAAATCTAGGAATGGCGGCGTTTATATGCTAATCTTTGCCTTAAGGCTTGAACAATAACGTAAACTGGTATTAACAGGGCTTTTAATAAGGAGACAGGGTCGGAGGGTAGAAGTATGTGATGAGAGTAACAGAGGCGACACTTAGGGTTGCCTTAATCATCGGAGGTGAGTTACCTCATCACTCTGTCGTGTATTTATGTGGGTATGCAGGTATTTAGGTGTGTGAATAACGATGTGATTCCACTAAATTTGTTTATCTGTTTTTAATGGACTTTAAACGACCTTTTAAAATATGAAAATGGTCATCGTTTATCGTCTCCCGATGAAATACTTAATAACAAATAATATTAAAATAACTAGCTTCTTAACTAGAAATAAAAACATATTTTTCAGCATTTAGTTCTTCAATTTAACTCAATTTCAATGAAATCAATATAATAATAACAACAAATTAAAAGTTAGAGGTGAGGACCAAAAAGTTACACACCGTTAAAGTTGCGTTAGAAGGTAGTTAAAATTTCCACTAACTTTTTCCATTGTGACACGAAAATTAGTTCTACATTTTGTATGGATAACTTTCGTGTCACAATGGAAAAAGTTAGTGGAAATTTTAACGCAACTTTAACGCTGTGTAACTTTTTGGTCCTCACCCTTAACTCTACGACGCTGTGGATTGAACTCTATCAATTTTATCGGAATCGACCCTGTGACATCCATACTCACAAACTTTATGATATTAGTAGGTAGGATTCAGAATTGTAAAGACACCAAAAAAAAGCAAGGCCTAAAAATGCCAGCGCGTCGTTATGTTCAATCGAAGACATCGCAAGAAGAACTGAAGACCGCACAGGTCCACCGGAACATCCCCATAGGCTCCGATCATGTTGGAGGTAGTACAGAAAAAAAAAAAAAAAAAAAAAAAAACCATCCCCATACACGCTGCCGACGTTCTTCTGACCTGCGCAGGCATATACTTGTGCAGGCAGCCTCTTCGGTAGACCGTAGCGAGCATGGCTTACTGAAGTTTTTCATCACAATTAACGTCAAATACAAATACAAATACGTTTATTTCGTCATCACAGATAATAATAATAAAAGATTGTAAAAATGGGGTTTTCAGTACGAAGACCATGATGAGCCCATTAGGCATACGAAAATCAAATTAGGTACAATGTAAATGCTAATCTGAATATAGGAACAATTATGTCAAACAAATAATAAGATAATAAATTATGTCAAACATTGAAATACAATAATTATGAATAATCATGATAATATATTATGCCAAACATTACAATACAATAAATTAAAAAAAGAAAAAAATGATGTCGTACAGTGGCAGTAGTTACTTATTTATTAGGCATGCTATTGTCATTAAAATAATCTAAAACACTGTAATAACACCTTTCGGATAAAAAGTTAAAAAGCTTTCGTTTGAAATTGTTTAGTGTTGCATTTTGCCAATCCTCAGACAGTTTGTTAAATATTTTAGGAGCCATTACTAAAATATTCTTTTTCATCAAAGCTGTTCTAGAATTATCAACGCGTCTTGATTTAGTTTGCCGTTCCGTGCCGCTAGTGGCGCTGCTAATTTGCTCATAGTGATGGAGACGTCTGCTAGCGCGTTCGAGACCTTGTTGTGGCAAAACATATTCGCTAAAGGCTCTTTATCGTATTACGCACTCTCACGATATCCTTATTTGGCTGAATTTCAAGATGTTAATAGCACCAGACAATGTTATTACTATAGCTACTGCATATCGCCTTTGTTCACTTTCTGTAGCACCGTGGAAGTTGTTCGTGTCAACCGTTTTGTTTGGTCAGTCTTAGGAATCATGCGATGCGGCTAGCAATCCATCAGTATCTTGACTCCCTTTTCCACCTATACGCCCAAAATCATGCTAAACGTGGCCTTTAGGGTTTGTTACCTTGAGCTGATTTATGTATGTATGTAAACACCACTCAACACAATGTTTACCTTCTTGGATTTCACTAATTTAATCAGATTACCAGCATATTTCTTGCCAAGACTAACGTCAAATCCCTGACCCAATTAAAAAACGACCCAAATTCAATCACATACACGTACAGACAGAACTGGGCAGGATTTTCCCAGTTTTTTTATGCAAACTGCAGCGAGGATTGGGATTAATTGGCGTAATGCCCTCAAATTGCTTTGAGCGATTGACTTGTGGCTTTTGCTGAAAACAGTGAATGAGTAATTGTCAAATGAATATTTTTATAAGACCACCGTTCTTAGTATTGGGTATGTCAAGCAATAAGGCAGATGTGATTTGGAATTTAGGGACAGAACAGATCTCGTGAACTGCTTTGTGTTTGTTAAAATTTTGTTAATCGCTAAGGTCATCTTCGTCATAAACACAATGTTTTAATTATTTATTAATAACTAGCTTCTGCCCGCGACTTCGTCTGCGTAGAATTATACATAAAAGCCTTCCTCTTGAATCACTCTATCTATTAAAAAAACCGCATCCCAATCCGTTGTGTGGTTTTGAGGATATAAGCATACAGTATAGGAACATAGGGAAAGAGAAGGCGACTTTATTTTATACTATGTAGATATTTTGCACCTTGATAGCTAAAATCAAAGCGGCTGAAACTTATAGATGTAATTACTAACTATACGTATTATAAATATTCTTATGTAGTAGTTCCAGAAATTGAATTTTCTAAATTATAGAACTGTCAGGCATCTGGCCTTACACCACTCTTTTGCACTCTGTCATCAACCGCCTCATTGCACTAACGAACAGCATCTTTATCCGATTGCATTAAAATTTTGACGTATTTCAATTTTCGCGAAAAAAACAACATTGACAGTATTTAAAGAGTTAGTGTGATTCATGGTGAACGACTAAAGGCTAACTTTGTCCACAATTGCCATCTGTACTGGCCCTTTCCTTGTCACCCGGTTTTCCCTTATCGCGCCCTTTAAGTTCCGCATCTGCCAACTTTTTGATCTTACGCTGAAACTACAAAAGTGGCCGTATTCACAAACGTCATAAAATGAAGTGTTTCCACCGGCAAAGTTTTGCCGTTTGCGGCGGCCGGGTACGGCGACCGGGAAGTTTTCACATGACGTGTGGTCGAAATAACCTGAATGGTTTCGTTTAAACTTGCGGAGATTAATGGGTGCAAAGAAAACTTTGACAAAGCCTCTTGGTATCCGTGATTTGTTTTTGGAGACAGACAGGTAGAGCAGTGCTTGGTCCAGTGCACCTTGGGCATCGGTTAATGATTTCCTGGCAGATTCTGACGGGAATCATTGACCGTTGGCTAAGAGGCTGACACGCACGTAGGTCTTTTGGGCATGTTACCGTACAGTTGGCCAACATGTTTTGAGTGTCTTTTACTTTGGCACTGGCAAAATAGTCCTATGACCATA
This sequence comes from Pandemis cinnamomeana, assembly GCA_932294345.1. Lineage (NCBI taxonomy): Eukaryota > Metazoa > Arthropoda > Insecta > Lepidoptera > Tortricidae > Pandemis > Pandemis cinnamomeana. The sequence goes on along the minus strand of OW028710.1, from coordinate 11,418,661 downwards.
TGGACAGAGCCATATTTTTTTGTAACATAATAATGAAACTCTTGGTGATTTTAACTGCTGCTCTTAATTTTTTTACGTTTATTTGTTAGGCTTTTGATTGGATAGGTGGAAATATTTTTCTTGTGTAAAACCAATCTAAAATATTCAAAGGTAACACAATTAATGGATTTAATTAGAAAATAAATATTGGCTGTGTTTTTCTCTCAAAATAGAACAAAGTTTTGAACAAAATAGTTTTAGCTTTGATTTTTGGAAAAAATCTGTTAACAGTATTTTATGGCTTCCTCGTCAGATTTACGCATTCATAATAATTTCAAATATATCGGACAGCTGGAAGTAAGTAAAAAAACGACTTTTGCTAGTCAGTATCAGTAATCTAATAAAAAAAATTCATGGACACCAGTGACAAAAATATAATTGCAATAAAAATTTATTAAGACAAGTTATTTTTTCAAAATAGAAAATGAAACGATTTATTTAAGACATTATCTTCGCGCATTCTTTGACCAAATCCTTGATTCCAGCACAAGGCCCGTTGTCCTCCCACTCCTTGCAGTCCTGGAATGAATATAAAAAATATAACATTATGCTAGCTGCTTTCAAATAAATAAAAGTCAGGTGCCAGTAAGACTAGTGTACCAAGGCTACGTACTTACAAACATACTTACCTAAATCACGTCTTTATCCCTTAAGGGGTAGACAAAGTCTAAGTTAACAAGACCTAAAAGCCACTCTTAGCGTGAGTATATAAATGGACTAGCAGTTGCCCGCAACTTCGTCTGCGTAGAATTCGTTTATCGCTATCCCGCGGGATGCACGCAATTTTCCGGGATAAAAAGTAGCCCATGTGTTATTCCAGACTATAATCTATCTATGTTCCAAATTTCATCCAGATCGGCCCAGTACTTTTTGAGCCTATTCATTACAAACATACAAACATACAAAAATAGGTACAAATCTTTCCTCTTTATAATATTAGTATAGAAAGAGGAATCAAAATAGTGATGTGTTGCCAGCCGCATCGCATGACATTATGATTCTTAAAATTTTCGCTCATTCCTTCGATGCGCTTTTACAATCAGCGCGGGAAGAGAACCGGTCGGTACATTCTAAGTTTTTTCTTTGCTCCCAGGGTCGTGTAAGATAAAACAACTAATGGCAAACTTACATTGATAGCCTGTGTATGAAGACAGCGCCTAATTTTGATCAGCTCACAATCATCAGGTGGTCCATAAGCGCTCACATCACCAAGGCAGTTCTCTTTCATTGCCTTAACTAAATCGGGAGACGACGGGAAATCCTCAGATAATGTTTTTTCAAAGGCAGCTTTGTCGACAGTACCGTCGTCTGATATGAAACCACGTTTCTTACCGATGCAGATATCGTGTTCACACTGAAAAAATATTATTTTGAGAAATTATTATTATTTTGGTGATCACTTTAACACCAGGTGACCCACTAGTTCGTTTGTCTGGCCTCTCTAACATAATAAAAAAAAACTAAAGTGTGAAAACCGCTTTAAAGTTTGGTACATGCTGTAAAAATTTGAAGGCAATCCAAACATTAAACTACTTTAGCAGCTTTATAGTCCTGTATTGCGGCTTAGTTGCCTTCAAGACGACACGTATGGATAAGTTTTTTTTCTGCTCTTAACTGCTATTGTTGGAAAAATATTTCTGATACTGTCAGGGATAAAATATAACCTTTCCTAGACAGATTGATAGAGTTTTTTTTTGCTGTCTAGGATGGCATTAGAAAATGAAAATTGACCCGATGTCACTTAGCCGCCTTTCAGTTTGAGCACGGCAGTTATGAGGAATCATAGGATACCTGTCTTTAGGCACACAGACTTAGCAAATCCAACTATTTTAACAAGATACTTTGCCCTTAGATTTGTGTATGTTTCTACTTCTAATGTTATAGGTACCTTAGTTAGTACCATTAGCTGTCCATTGGGATGAAAATATTGATACTACTGCCAGTACGGGGACTCAATCGTTCTTCATTTGTATGTTTATTTTGAAATCCACTCCTTTAGCTAAGTTTCAACATTGCTACCAGATTTACCTAATATTTTTTGAAAATATACCTACTTATTGGTACAAAATAAAACAAGGCTAGTTATGATAAACAACAACAACTCACTGAATGCGGTTCGAATGGTATGTCCATGCATTCTTTTATTCCAGATATTTCCACTTTCGGCATTTCCAGCTTGGTTTTACAGCATTGCATGGTTCCCTGAAAAAAAGATACGATATAGCACACAGTAATTGTCAAACACGCACGGCAGAACTATCGTGGAATAAACTATGATTACAAGTCATCTTATAGGCGTCTCTACCTATTATGCATTTATGCATCATATAGCGTGTAAATTCAATACGAGCAAAGAATTAAACCAGGCATAAGGTTTAGTAGCATTAACACTAATTAACACGTACATATATCACGTCTTTATCCCTTACGTGGTAGACAGAGCCTAAGGTAACAAAACCTTAAGGCCACGTTTAGCACGATTAAGGGCGTATAGGTGAAAAAGGAAATCAGAATAGTGTAAGGTTGCTAGCCGCATCGCCTATAACATGATTCCTAAGACTTTCGCCCATTCCCTCGATGGGCTTTTACCATCTGCGCGGGAAGAGAAGCGACAAAAATTCTATTACAATATGAGATAATTATAAAGGAATCAGGTTTTCTTAAATACGATCTAAAATAATACCATATTATTGTGCTACGGAACCTTTCGTCCATGAGACCAGCATGGAAGAACAAACATGTAGGTACCACAAAATTGTAGGTACCAGAAAGTAAGTAAGTACCATTAATCTTGTTACATTCTAATGAAATATAAATAAAATCGTTTGCCAAATCAGTCAAAGTACTTCATTATTAATAAGTCAAGCGTTCGCTCGTTTGGCAAATGTAAAAAACCTAAAAAAAACCGGACAGGCCGGACACCGTCTATTTTGGCCGGACACGCCATCAAAAAGCCTAACTATGTCCGGCTTTATCCGGACGCCTGGCAACACTAGTTACAGACATACAAAGTCGTACAAATAATTCACGATTAGGATGGAAATCTGGGATTAAGAAAGATTTTGTAATGAGAAATGGAGCTTTCGTCGTCTTATCCTCAAGAAAATTAATTTTACATTCACATTCACAAATCACGTCTTTATCCCTCATGGCGTGGACAGAGCCTAAGGTAACAAGGCCTACAGGCCACGTTTAGCAAGACACTGAAGGCGTAGAGGTGGAAAGGAGGAATCAAAATAATGATGGGTTGCTAGCCAAACCAGTCATTATTTTTACATTGATTATTATTATTTTAATGCTTAATATTTGGTGGCGTCATCTTCCGCTGAGTAGACAAACGACATCGAAACGCCTAAAATACTCAACCAATCATGTTCTCTCATACTTACGGGGTGTCCCAGTCTACGGCACTTCTTCTTTGCATCGTCAGAATCGGCCTGAAACAAAATAATGATTATAATTATAATATTTCAAATGTTTTTTCTGGCTAGATTCTTTTACTCGATTCATTTTTTGTCACATAATTTGGATAGATAATTTTACCTCATGCACTTTTTGGGATCAATTTGCTAAAGCGACACTAAATCCTAAAATAATACCTTCTTGTGTAATGTATTTAAACACATTATATAGAGAACATCACTATGATCAAGTACGAAGTTGTTTTTTTTAATTCGTTAACAAATTAAATAACAATGTTTTTTTTAAAAAAAACTTACGCGGTTTTTTGGTTCTCCTGTAAAATTACCATTTTGTCGCTTATTAAATTTCACCTTTCAAGCGTCGATAAAGTATAAAACAGAAGTTTTCTGATTTTTAACACCTTTGTACACATAGACATCACTTCTCACTTACACTCCAAAAAAAACAATTGCTTATTTATTTCTTAGTTAAGACCAAATCTTTGGAATCGAATCGAAATTTAGTTTTAAAGAATAACTATGCACACCTGAGAGGCAATTCAACAGTGTGCGAAGTTCCTAATCCGCACTGGGACCTTTCTTTGAGAGAGGAGGCCATACATAAACTGAAAATGATGGTGACGTGAAGTCTACAAAAACTTTGTAGGTGCGCATCAAGGACTGTGTTCAAAATTAATGTTTTTTTTTAAAGTGTAAGTGCAAGGGTCGGGCTACGCAGAATATTACCGGCACATGAAATAAAATTAAACTATTCTATCTGTTGATGAGTAGCAATACATTTGCAATCCTTAGGTGTTCCGAACGCCCTCCTTATTTCTTTCTTTTTGTGAATTGTTTCTTTATATAAAGCATATACTTATTAAAAAAAAATCTTATTTTTACTACGTGAAACGATCATTTCTTACCGAAACCACGGTCAAAACAACAGCCAGAACTAACACACGATACATGATTGCTGGATACTTCAATACTGAACTACGTGATATTTAGTCGCACTTTTATATAAATACCCGCAAATGTGGGATTAATTTACTGTACACGTTATACCAGAAAATCATTGCTTTGAGCTTTGAAGGACATGCAGCTATTACCGAAGCCATAGATAATTTATCGCATGAGCGCTATTTTGCGGGTTGTATCATCTTGTGCTTCAGTCCGGACTGTCACCATCTCATTCAAACTGTGGCGCGCAGGGTAGGAAGGATTTAGACGACGCACCAAACTTTGTACGCGCTGCCTACCATCATAGAGCAGAACGTAAGTTGTTGCGAGAGAGTAAGACTGCCGAGATTTTTTTACAAACAAGCGGCATTCCCTCTTATAGCCTTCTATTTTCTGACGCCGCGGATATTTGTGAGTATCGGTAATTACTGGCTATCAAAGTAGTCCAATGGCTAGTCTTAAGTTACTGGAAGTTCCAGAAAGAGACGGGTAGTTTATCTTGCGCGCTCCCTTGCTAGCCGTGCTGATGCTAGCTTCACTAATAGCGCCTCCAACACGCCGAGAACACCCGAGAAGCGTGAATGCGATCGCTTCTCGCCGTCTCGTTCTCGCGCTCGCCGATTCTCCGATCGGTGTCGATATTTTTGCCCGCTTCGGGCGAGAAAAGAGAACGGTATCGCATTCTTGTTCGGTCTCAGTGCGACCGTGGCATTGATATGGTACTATCGTCCATTCCGGATAACGATCGAGAATGCGAATGAGTACAGATGCCTTCTCGGTTCTCGCTTAATTTCTCGGCAAGACTTCTCGCGTGAGTCTGTAGCCGCTATAAAAGTTACCTCTCCACTACCCCAGGTGATGCTGAGCGGCCAGAACGTCTGCGACAGCCAGGCGTCCACCTTCTAGGTGCTGGGCTACTGCCCGCAGCAGGATGGGCTATGGAAGAATGTGACCATACGACACACAGGACAGAATTCCAGGTACTGCTCATGCTATTGGAGCTAGATACAAGTGCGTGCAGAAAACACAAACACAAACACAGCCAATCAGAGTTGTCAAACAGAGCTACAATATTAAATCCGATTCCTCTCTCTTTCTAAACTGTTTTTTTTTTCACTTTTTTGAACCGTGTACCTGCTCATCTTTATCCCAAAAGGAGCACCCGTAAAAATCTGTCTGCGATGAGAATACACCCCTCGGTTGTCACACCTACTTTTTTATAATTATTTAACCATTATGAATAAAAACGTAGTTTTTGTCACGCTTTAGTTCCACAAATAAGTGCTTAGTTACGTGCGATTACTGGACGTAATTCACGGAAGTAGGTATAGATGGAGTTTACACCTACTCGGCAACAATTTTTAGTAGGCGCTATCGTGGGCTGGCCATTTAAAGTAATTTTGTATTGTATTTTTTAGGATCCGTTAATCCTGTATGTATAACTCCTTATTGTACATAAAACACATAAAAATTTACAGGTAATGAGAAAAACAGGCGATTGCGAGCGAGTTCGGTCACCCGTCCACGTCGTTGGAGGACGTCCTACGCTAAGTTTGCCGATCCGCGGTCTCCACTCAGATAATTATAAAGAAATCAGGTTTTTTATATACGAGCTAAAATAACACCTACGGAACCTTTCTGCTATGGGATCGACTAGCATTTGTTTTTTTTACACCTAGATGAGTCATGTTTTTAAGTGTTGCACAATAATAAATGGCGACAGTCACCTAAATAGGAACGTATTTCAGCAAACAGATTTTCGAATAGAAGAATCTATAATCTTTGGGTATATTGTATGCGTGTACTCATATCGTATGTAGTGTGTATGTATGCATGTGTGTAATGATATTTTAGTAGTCTTGTTACTTTAATTGCAATCACCTGAATCAATTCAGTATTTACAAATTCATTGATATTTTTTACAAGCTCTTTACAAGACTGCATGCTACTTTAATTCTTGTTTTTCTTCAAACGAAATTTTACTCCCTCCCATTGGTCGGATTGACTTGCAATTTGTTACGTGTGTTGAGGCTCTGCTAAAAATGCAATAATCAATTATCGAAACAACAATCGACAGTTAAAACTTCCTTAAATTATATTACTATGTTCAACTATGTGACTGTTGCCTAAATAAATAAAAAAAAATACTCTAGTTTATCTATGACAGTTAAGAATAATGATGCCTGGTTGATTTTTATTTTGGATGTGACGTGTCTATGTACATGGTGTAAGTCGGGACGAGGTATTTTCTGTCATAATATTGCCCACTAATGAGGTTCTGATGGTTCTCTATTGTCTTCAGGTTTCATGAGAAATGTTCATTAAGAGGAATGCTCAAGCTTCTTACCGCGGATTTACTCTCGTAGAAATTTAACTAAAATACTCTGTATAGTGTAGTTTTAACGTGGGCGAATCACTTTATTGGCGATGCGGCTAGCAACCCATGCTAAATGGCCTTTAGCTCTTGTTACTTTAGTTGTCTACCCCGTAAGGGATATAGACGTGGTTTTTATAATTGTGTACTTATTATTTTCACGACCAGATGGCCTAGTGTTTAAAGAATTATAGTTAGGTATCAGATGTAAATCTATATGTACAACTATAGTTTGGCACACCATGTTTTCTTTTTTACGTAAAAAATTGACGGTAACTCATACGTAATGAGACTGAAGCCATTAGGAGCTTTGTAAAACAAACTCTAAAAAAAAACCATTAATTCCCTCTGACAGCCCTGGCCGTCTGACTCAGACGTTCCAAAATGGCGCGACGAAAAAAAAATCAAATTCTGCCTATGACACAGAATTCGTAACGAACCTGAACTCCGTCGTTTTCAGCCTGGCCCGCCACGATAACAGGATGATGTCATAAAATCAAATTTCAGGTTTCGCGAATACGACGTCGTTCCGTCGAATGATAAAGGTTATTCGAGTTTAGATGCGCATTACCTTAATACGGTTTCGAGTTCATTAGGTACGTATTGGTGTCCTTAATTCGGGGGTACTAGTTTGCTTAATGAAATCACGCTGTAGATAGCTCAACCTTTACTCGGGTCCGTTGAACTTTGTGGTTAAGGGTAACTTTTCAGCGTCTGGCCATTCTTGAGAGAGCAATTCGTTCAGAACTACCTGAAAGATGTACGTGAACTTGGAGTGATGTTTTTTTGGAACATTTCAAAGCAAAACTTTTCAGTGGTAAAAGTCCGCTCATGTGGAATAGACTAGCAATATATAAAAACTGTTGAATGTTTGACAGTCATGCTCTTACATTAATTCTTAAAAGATATGGCAGCCATATCGCAGAGTAGATAGATTGATACTGTCACCATATTCAAATACTTACACTGAAATAAACATAATAGTATTTTTTTATTTATTTATTGAAAACAAATGAATAATATACAATTTAAAAGCTTTATAAACAGCGGGCAAAGACTCGGCAGAGTTTATCTTTTAAATCGTAAAAAATACCATTACATAAAAAAATGTGTGTTTTATCTTTGTCGACGTCAAAGTGTCATAGAAGTTATCAAGGTTTTACGAAAATGTACGTTATTTATTATTTTTTGTGCGTTATTTGATTCCCTTTTCCACCTATACGCCCACAATTATGCTATAGACCGACCGCTCTTAAATGAATCCTCGCCCGCGCGGCACAGGGGCGCAGGGGGGGGGGGGGGGACAAAGGTGACAGAGAGGTGCGGGCGGGTAGTGCGCCTGGGCGAGGACTCATGTAAGCGGTCGGTCTATAAACGTGGCCATTAGGTCTTTTTACCTTAGGCAACCCCCCGTAAGGAATAAAGACGTGGTTTATTATGTATGTATGTTGTCTTTGAAGGCGTTTTACACCTCCACTGAACTTCACTTTTTTTTATTGTTGTTTTCACTAGTAGACTTTATACATCTCTACTATAGATTAATATAATTTAAGGCGCGCGGACCTTATACATTCCTTTTATAAATGTATTTAATCTAAGTAGAATTTAAGTATTCCTACTGTAAATTATTTTGAAAAAATGACTTTCTGCCAATTTTCTTGCGGCGCATTCTTCTTGGCAATGATGGTCTTTCCGAATGCACTGGTAAAGAAACTTGGCAGAAAGTCATTTTTTCAAAATAAAATACATTAAGCTTACTACTGATAATATTAAGTAGGTATCGAAAACTTTAAAAATATATCAATATATCAGTAAAGCAACTCCTGAATCTATTAATTCTCGCTTCACTCTTAGCTGAACTTTTGTTCAAGTTACAAATAAAAGTTATTAATTTCCGCAAGTCGAGGCTCGTCACGGCGTTGTTATTCCCAAAATCAATTCATTCAACCAGGAACTGTATGAATCAAACAAAGTTTTAAACAGGAATAAAGTTCCGTAATCGATAGCTACATTATATTGGGAAGTTGGTGAATTCCTTTCCTTCAGTCCAAACCACAGCGCATAAGACGAGAAAATTATTCACTTCATATCTTAAAAACCGCCAGCGCTCTCAACAGCCCCAATCCCATAACCAGTGATTCACTTCTGTCGTAAAACAGTTGAGGAGTGGAGTGAAATCATTTTGCAGTTCGTCTTGTATGTGTGGGACTGCACCAATAAAGTACAAGTTGAGCACTCATAGTACAAACGTACAAACGACTTTTTATCACTCAGTCTAGCAGTGGCGTGCACAGAGTTTTGAGACAGGTTAGACAAAAAATTGTAACTACCTTACCAAAAAGGATGATTGTTGATTTTGTTGTCAAGTCGGTTAAATGAAGTAAGTGATTAACTACCTCAAATATCCGAAAACAGATGGCAATTACAGCAGGGCAGTCTATGTGTTTTGTCTTTATGAGAGAGAGAGAGAGAGAGAGAGAGAGAGAGAGAAACATTTATTTACACACATTCGATACACGTAGATATATAATAGGAAGAAATACAATATACTTTTTGAAGAACAACTTTATGAAGTGCACGCGACTGGTCTCAGGTTAAATTTGATCACACAAGGTCTCCTAAAATAAGTAATATAAGTAATAGTATAAGTCTGCAAGAATAACGACTTCAAGAAGATTTGTTCCTAATAAGCCGAAAACATATCACCAATCTGAATCGTTGGCTTTAGTAAGATTAAAATCCTTCAACCCAAAAAAACAAGTAACCACGTCCTTAAAAACCAGATTCCAAATACTTCTACACTCTTAGTAAGTGTCTCTTCTCCTTCAGCGCATTAGCACCCACCCGCCTCTCCGACTTTCCTTCACTGAGCTCGAATTGCCGCGTCTCTCCAGATTAAACCTTAAAGTGACTCCACTTCTAAAAATTCAACACATCATGTTTCACTAATGGATATTTCCACGAAGCGTCGTCTACAAAAAGTCTACAGCAATAAAATTTACGGCATTTTTTTACCGCAAACGCTTTTCTGTTTGTTCCATGTTTACGCACATTCCCCAACTTTTATCGGCAGGCCTCCGTGGGCTCAGGGAACTTTATTGATTGACAAGTGTCAGTGTGAATCCCGTAGTTTCCTCTCCCGATATCGGAATGGAATCGTTTTGTGAGCGTGAATAATGTACTTTACGGTATCGACTATCGATTTAAAAGTTCAAGGTCTTTTATTACCTTATCTAAGGGTTCAGAAGGTTATGACGAGGGTGTATTGTATTTATATTGGAACCGGCTAGCCACTGAGAGATAAATGATAGAGGGTGAAAGTATTATGCAAGAGTAAATAAAAATAAGACAAGTTGTTTAGTCAGTAGATACTACTTTTGAGGTAGCCAAATGCCTTTACTGAACGCCAGAGGGCTGCTGATGAGAAAACAAGAGATGATATTATGTGTAATGGAATTACTTTTACCTAAAGTAATAAAAAACAAAGAGTTTCTGTATTTAAACGAACAGTAAGGTTTTAAGGCAACGAATTTGAACGAGCATTTTTCTTAATAATATTAGTTTAAAAGAGTGCCAAAGGTCACAAATGTTGTCAGATTATGATTTAAAATTTCCTCACCATGTCGCAAAATTTATTTGACAGTTTTAAAACAAATCTAAATTCAGCTCGCGCCTTGCCAAGTAGTGAGGCGAGGGACAGGAAAAAACAAAAGTGAACCGACAAATTTTGAATTTCGTTCGTTTTGTAAGCGGCCAGTCCTCGCCGTGGAGGTTTATTACGTTACAATGTTTCGAGGAATTTGCGCTAAGTAATCGGAGTGCGTGAGGGTCCATGCAGAAGAACAGTCAACCAATTTGACACCGCGGAACATTTTCGTAATTATATTTGAACTAGCTGACCCGGCGAACTTTGTTCCGCCTTAAATTTGAAAAATTCCAGTGGTTTGGGCTGTGCTATCCCGCGGGAACTATGCAATTTCCGGGATAAAAACTATCCTATGTCCTTTCCCGGGACTCAAACTATCTGTATACCAAATTTCAACTAAATCGGCCCAGCGGTTTAAGCGTGAAAAGGTAGCAGACAGACAGACAGACAGACAGACAGAGTTACTTTCGCATTTATAATATTACTAGCTGACCCGGCGAACTTTGTTCCGCCTTAAATTTGAAAAATTCCAGTGGTTTGGGCTGTGCTATCCCGCGGGAACTATGCAATTTTCCGCGATAAAAACTATCCTATGTCCTTTCCCGGGACTCAAACTATCTGTATACCAAATTTCAACTAAATCAGCCCAGCGGTTTAAGCGTGAAAAGGTAACAGACAGACAGACAGACAGAGTTACTTTCGCATTTATAATATTAGTAAGGATAAGGATGACTGAAAGATAACACATTTTCAACCAATACAGAGCAATGGTTCTAGATTTTTCGAAATTACGGAAAGGGGAAGCAACTTATTTTTTAGTCTTCCACAGAGAAAGCCGTGGGAATCAGCAAATAACAAAATAACATCTATACATTATGCACTTAAGCTGTTTAATACCGAAAAATAATATAAAAAACACAATTGGCAAACAGAGACTCACCCACTTAACATGATGGATAGTGAATAGACTAATCTAACTTCAATACCAGATACCCAAATAAGTTAATATATCCTAAAACGAACACGCTTTTGTATCGCAGAAACTGTTTTCCAATGGCAATACGGATATTTAACAAGCTGCCAAGGAACATAGCTGAGTTGCCCCAAAGCAAATTCAGATTTAAATTATTTCAATGGCTTAAGGACAAATCATTTTATTCAATCAAAGAGTACCTAAACTAAATAACTGCAATACTAATAATTTATAGTAATATTCATATTTTATTTTTTGTTTAATAAAAATGAAAACTTTGTAAAATGCGCTAATTAAAAATACCAAAAACCTCTTTAGAAAATAAGTAAATGTTTGCATGCCAATTTATTTGGTTAGACGTGTCGCCGGACATCAACACTAAATACTAGATCATTTTTTAACCATGTCTAAAGCAAAATAAATTATTTCATTTCATTTCATTATTTCATTTCATTTCATTTCATTTCAGAATTCTACGAAAACGTGCAGTTCTCTCACCGATATCTGCAGAGAAAAATCCTCTATTGCGGTCAGAAACGTAACGGGGAGTGGGGAGGTTTAGTGTTCTCTGCAGTTGAATGAGAGTTCATATCGTGCATCATAATTGAGGTCTGATTATATTGGAATGTCTTGTTCGACAATTTTCTCAGAAATATTCAACACTAACCTCGAAGTCAAAAGATTTCCTCGATCCAGTTTTTAATCAATAGTTGATCAGTGCTCATTTGTAGTACCTATTCGATACAAAGTCATTAAGATAAGACCGAAAAAATTTGAAAATATATCTTATTACTTTTAACTCGTTGTGACCTATGTAAGTTAGAGCGAATCGAATTGATGTTACTTTGTTGCTACTTTTGCATTGGGTCTTCTCTTGTCTCTAGTCTGAACTAGTAGTTCTAACTTGATGCCAAAAGCTAAAAACCATAACAAATGACACATCTTTCTCGAATAAACAAAAACAAAAGACTAACGCAAATCGTTGTCTTCCTCGAGTAATGTCAATCGGTAGTGGTAAAGCATTGTAATTACATTCCAGTCGAGCTTTAAAATTGTTCTTAGAGTTGTTAAAGTTTATTATTAAGCTGTACAGTTGAGAGCAAGCCTGGCTGCGCCTGAACTGATGAGCGAGGCGTGCGAGGAATAGTGAAACGGCACAGTACATGGCAGAAAAACAGTTAAACACTCGTTAGTTACTACCACCCGAAAGAGTAAAAATGTAATTAGGGCGCCACTTTCTACGCAACCGGAACATTTTTGACGTAAAATGCTTGAGTAACAATTCTGTCTGAAAATATTTATTGCTGGTCCAATCCGTTTCTTTAGTGAGATATTCGAGAGACCTTTAAATATGTCATTTAAACATAATTTGTTTATGAAATACGTGAATAAATTAAGATTCACACACTTTGTTTGTTAAATAGTTTAGATACCTACATGCACAATTTTTAAGTCAATTGGCCAATTGACTTATAACTTAGTGGAAAGGGGAGTCAAAATAGTTATGGTTTGCTAGCCGCATCACCTATAATATGAGTCCTATTATATTGCCCTTTGTCTCGATGGATTTACTGGCTATGGTTATACATACATACATAAATCACGTCTTTATCCCTTACGGAGTAGACCTAAAGGCCACGTTTAACATGATTGTGGGCGTATAGGTGAAAAGACCAATCAAAATAGTGATAGGTTGCTGGCCGCATCGCCTATAACATGATTCCTAAGATTTTGGCCCATTCCCTCGATGGGCTTTTACCTGCGCGGGAAGAGAAGCAACTGTACATTCTATGTTTTTCTTTACTCTCAGACCAGTATGGTTATAGCTATCGTTAAAGTAAATTTGTGTAACATACGCTTAGTGTACTGATTAAAAAGTGTTTACTGCGAGGTCAGTCACGCGCGAAGCATGGTCACGCGCGGTATTTGTGCCAGCGGCCGTACTTGGATTTTGTAGAAATATTTTTTTAACACTAATTTAATTATAACCTCACTGCTTTGACCCCCATCTTTGTTTTAAATGTGTGTTGCCAGCGTTATGTATCCTTTAAATTAAAAAAAATGGCAAACATGATTGCTATTTTTTTCTGGCGTAGGTGGTAAGTTAGTGACTGTTGGCCATTTTATTGTGGACTAACTAAGTACAGTCCGTGAGCTCTTACAATGCTATTCGGTTTTTCTTGCTCTCTCACTCATTCTTATTGATTTGATACTGGAATCGGCCGAGTGAGGGAGACAGGAAGTAAAAAATCGAAGTTTTACTCACCTGCTATGGGTGTAGCGATATAGCACGCATCACGGAATAATGAGGATCCGGCTTCGATCCCTAGCCATAGCTTTACTTTTCGGATTTTTCTGTGTACTCTAATTTTCAGTGTCGTTTAGAAAATTAATTTCTTGCTGCTGCTTTCTTAGTGTAAGTACTCATAGAGCTCATGTGCTTCCTTGTCATAATATAAAAAAAAACCATTAATGAAACCACTAAATCTTTAACCATACAAAAATACGATCATAACCCACTCTATAGACCGACCGCTTAAAGCAGCGACGACACCGCCGCGTATTGCAGTGACGTGGCGTAGGCGTCACATTTTCTCACCGTTTTTCCATACATTTGTTGCGTAAACGCACCCTCAACGTCTTTTACGCACCGGTGTGGTCGCATCTTAAATGAGTCCCCCGCGCGCCTCTCGGCCCCCTTTGTCGCCAACCCCGCGCCTCTGTGACGTGCGGGCGAGGACTCATTTAGGCGGTCGGTCTACAGGTATCACTGAATCTACAATCTAGCTAGTTCTTCTTCTTCTTCTTTTTATTTGTGGCGTATCAAGTCGTTATAGCGACGACAACTTCGCCAATGTCAATGTAAAAAAAATATTATTATAAAATCTTGTGACAAAATGTCGGCAACGTTGTACGGTAATGGTCAAAGACCCCCCTCCCCCCCTGTCGGGCTCTTAGCCAACGGTCAATGATATCCCTCAGAAACTGCCAGGAAATCATTAGCCGATGCCCAGGGCGCACCGGACCAAGCACTGCTCTTCCCCCCGGACGGATCCAAAAACGAACCGCAGCTAACCGCAGGTAACCCGACTCGCACCCCATCTAGCTAGTTCCAACCTTATGTTATTAAACAAAACTATGTGCAAGCTCTGCTGATACGTCACTTCTGAATCTTCACGGTTCTTGCACAGAGCAGAAGCTACGCGTCTCTTTCTAACTAACTGGAACCATCTTATTCCTTCTTCGTCGACAGATAACCTTTATTGACGAACATTTTGAGCTTCCTACAGATTGCGTCGTAAATTCCGACAATGTATTTTGTACAAAGTTAGAACTAGAGCACAGACAACAGGCAATCTAGTTAGAAAACGCTGGAGACTCACAATTCCGGGTCTGAATGGACTCGCCGTGACTGAATTCAAGCTCATCCTTGTGGTATAAAAGCAGCGCGTGACTCCAACATAATTATTAAATAGTAGTCAAGGTATTTATTCTACAATGCATGTTCGGTTTTCAACCTTGCAAGAAAAATACTCCTGTCAAGTCTCTGACGTGAAATACTCTTCTTAGCTGTCAAAGGTGACAGTAGACAGTTTAATTCTATACCTCGTTCGTGGTAGCACACTCTCTGATTTTGGGTTATTTTGCAGCTAATTCGGTTCCAATTCGGTCATTTTGGGTGTTATAAACACACAGACACACACGTAAGAAATAAGGCTGTAAGGCTTTCTGATTAAAGTCACCTTGAAGAAGAACCACAAATTAATGCGCAACTGTAGTGTAGGATTGCCTAAATTACGTTAGCGTCTTCACTACACAGTATAAAACAAAGTCGCTTTCTCTGTCCCCATGTCCTTATGTCCCTATGTCCCTATGTATGCTTATATCTTCAAAACTACACAACGGATTTTGATGTGGTTTTTATTATTAGATAGAGTGATTCAAGAGGAAGGTTTTTATGTATAATTCTACGCAGACGAAGTCGCGGGCAGAACCTAGTATTTAAATAATACCTACATACACAAATCACGTCTATATCCCTTACAGGCCATCTTTAGCAAGATGGTTCCTATTTTAATAATACCGAGCTTTATACCATTACCAGGATTACCAAACCATGCTTCATAAAATAAGCTTCCGTAGTGGTCCGCCATTGTCGCATTTTAGCTTAGTACCAATAAATCGCGGTATAAATAAACGAACGTTTTAATTCCAAATCTAGGAGAATATTCATAAAACAGGCATTTTCCATTATATAAGGCGGCGTGGTGTTGCGTCGCTGGCTCCAAAATAATACTAGCAGGCTCTTTGTGTTACAACTCTAGCGCCTTTATACACGTCTTTTATGTTTTCCACACCTACGGGTACTTAGTGCTTTTATTTGATTTTTATAGAGCTCGTTATGATGTAAAATCGCGGGTTATATTTTGGCGTTGGTTTTGACCTTTTTTTGTTGTCTGGCAGACGAAAGAGAAGAATCGTTCGTGCGAACTTTTCACTTTTTGATAGTTTTGTGAATTTTAATCCTAATTTTGATTGCGATGATAAAAAAGTGAAATTATCTTGTACTCATTACAGAAGGAAAGCTAATCTGTATACTTAATTACTTAACCAAGATCAGAATGGGATTGAAAGATGTCATTTCATGTAAAATTTGACGTATTTCTGTTGAATAAGTGTCGGCTCCAATCCTATTCTCATTGCAGTTTAACAATAACACTGCGGGTCTGACGGAAGAAAGAGAAGAAAACTGTTGGCCCTCTTTTGTGACTTATTGACACTAATATTTCGTTTTACATTTTGTAGTCAATGTGAAGCCGGATTCGACACCGGACTCTTCAAGCCCGCAGTGTATTTTCAAATTGTCAGTGGCATTTTTGCTTGTCACGTTTATGAAATTTTGGCCTGGAACAGAAACCATGGACTGGACGCAGTAATTTTGGAAGGCAGCCCTCGAGATGGGCTTAAGATTTGTACGAGTATATTGATTATTTAACTTTAATAAGTGGATCCATTTTAAGTGTTTCAAAAATTAAAAATATTTCAAGTATCAAAACTAATTTTCGCTGTACATTTTAAGAATAACATTAAAGAAAGAAATAAGAAAGAAAGAAAGAAGACATTTATTCCTTTTTGCAAGACACACAAATATAAGACAATATACACAATTTTATAGAAAATAAACAAGGTATAACAATAAATAGATCATCACCGTTGTGTGTGTCTTCGCAAAAGTGAAACGGTCGCTAACATTATTAAAATCTGAAGACATTTTTCACATATTTTACGTCAGACTATGCTGTTATTCTTAACACGAAGTAAAAACTGAAAAAACTACTTAGTTCTTAATGAATGTGGCAAAAAATCTTATAGCGCGCAGATGTCTCCCAAATCGATGCTATTGGGCAAAGTGCCCGCAGACTGGTAACATTCCTAGCTAAATGGCGTCGACAATACGTTGACGACACGATGTGTCTACTCTATGGCCAATAGAGGACTAGAAAACATGTTGGCAATTATGTTGGAAAACGTACAAAATGTCACAGAAAAATAAATAATTTTGCTTGATTATATCTTTCACTATGGGCCTTATATTGACTCACTTATTGACGCTCCAAAAATCCTTACAATAGTCCTCCAGCACTTTGTGTTTGATATGCCAACCCGTTTCCCTCCTTTTTTATTTTTTGTTTATTGTAAACTATTTAATTAATTTATGTATTTCTTTAGTTACACGTAAGTCGGGTTCTATCAATGTATTGCATTGTTTACGTGAAAGTTTATAGATTATGTAGTATATTTTATCTGTGTATCGTTTCGTGAGTCATAGATGGTTCTGGCTGAAAATCAGTGCTGCAGGTGTCGAACACCTCAGCGTAATGCTGAGCCAGCGACCGTTTCACTTTTGCGAAGACACACAACGCTGATGATCTATTTTTTATGTCGTATGTTTTTTTTTTGTTTTACCTTGTTTATTTTCTTCTTTCTTTCTTTCTTTATAAATAGGCTCAAATATATTCAGCAAGCTATGGAGAGAGCTATTAATTCAATATTTCGTGGTGTACAATCAAGGCTAGTTTCAGCTATAAATCTACACGCATTCGATACACGTAGACATAAGGAAGAAATACAACATACTTACTCGTAATAATAAATAAAACAAAGCAAGATTGTAAAACAGTCTTGCTTTAACTAATTCTCTATTCTTATTCGCATATCTTTTAACCTTATCAGTTTTAACTTTAGTTTGCTTCCATCAGCGTTCACGATTTCGGTAACTCCCTTATACTGCTTCGAACACTATCTTGCAAGCTCGACAGGCTAGGTGAAAATTATCCTTTGGACAGGCGGTGACAGCTTAATTACGAATGATAACAGTCGTGGCTGGACAGGCCCATTTCTATGCTAATTTGGGCCGACGCGTCTAATAATACGTAAGGTTCATGTTACTGGGAAGCGAGACGGCTTTTTAACTGCACGGTCATTTCGGCAGATTGTTATGCATAACGTAACATCAGCCTGTTGGGCCACTGCTGGGCATAGGGCTGAGAGGGATGGGCTATAGTACCCACGCGGGCCCAGCGCGGGTTGGGAACTTCATACACACCCACTGACTTACAATAAACAACTAGACTCTCAGTCGCTAAAAAAAGTTCCTCAAGAAACGTCCGAGTTGCTTTGTCTATGTGTTGTGTGACAACACATCGACTTAGGCAGATAACATTAACATATTCGTTCAAATTGACACCTTATTTCGTGGCAGTAATGTTTAATATCAATAGCGTAGGATCGTGAGAAGTAATGACACGACGCCACGCGCTGGAAACCTGCCTGTCTCTTTTGGTCTCAATAGTAAGATTACGGTGCGAAAGAGACATATACATTGTTATCAAAGCGCGGTCGAAACACAACTGAACCAAAACTCTGAACAATAGACGCGTGTTCAGACTTTTGCTTCGGACAGTTTTTGAGCGTGATTGGGAGTCTAGTTGTTTATTGTACGTCAATGCACACACCATATAATTGCTTCGCAGGTGTATGCGAAATTCCTCACGTTGATTTCCATCTCCAAAAAGTTCATGGTAAATTTCAAAATGCTTATCTGATTTTTATGTATGTTCATTAATTATTATAGGCCCGGCCCGTCCGGGTCCTTACTACGATCTTGAAAATGAAAATGAAAAAGTTTATTTTATTTACATGGGCAGTTACAAACAATGTTAAAGTTGGAGCCTCCTTTTAAGCAAATTAGATTGCTTGTGTCAGGTGACGCCAAAATCATGCACCAAGATCTTATTCGCTAATGCTGCCTCCAAGCGACAGTGTTTTGCGCTGCTATGTTCCGGCGTGGACAGTAAGTCAGTCGGTGTCATTGCTGACACATGAGATATTCTATCTCAGCCCTTTAGACTGACAACGCATCGGCAATTCTGTAGTGTAGCAGGTGTCTATGGGTGGTGGTTTACTTATCATCAGGAAGACCCATTTGGGTGTTTGTTTTCCTTGTCGAATAAAAAAAAATAGCATCCTTATAATTTTCGGCTACCTGGTAACACTATTTAACCGTACACAAAGTGATTTCAGACTCAATTTTCAAACTCAAAACCATTGACTCCAACTCACACCTGATGGTAAGTGATCACCACTGCCATAGACACCCGCAACCCCGGACGGATTGCAGATGCGTTGCCAACCTAGAGGACTAAGATGAAATGCCTCTTGTGCCCGTAATTTCCCCGGCTGTCTTACTCTCAACACCGGAACACAGCAGTGCAAGCACTGCTACTTAGCGGCAGGATTAGCGAGTAAGATGGTAGTAGCGATCCGGACGGACCTTGCACAAGGCCCTACCACCCGCGAATATCATCACACAACATCACCGACCTTAAGTATTCTTAGTTTAACTTAGTTTTTAATTTAATCATAGTCTAATTCCCCCTGTGTATTTTTTTCATTAATAAAACATAATTAATTTTATACAACTTAATTATAGCACTAACTCTCGCGAGAACTGCGATTCGTAATCATCGTAAAATGGAAAAAAAAATATCAAAGAGAACCGAGAGAATGGCGATGCAGAGGTATGAGCTCATAATTCATAATAACATTAACGGTATTTTTTATACTTTCAAGGCAAACTTTATGATGGATAACTTCGTTAATAACCTACATTTAAACTGCGGGGAATCGAACAAAATTTTACCTAATCGATCATTTAAGTGATTAGGTGTGTTGAGAAACTGTGAAAATTATGCCAGAGTTCTTGCTAATGTTTACTCGATCGCACGGAAAAAAAAACTTAGCTGTGGTAACTAGGAATTAGTTGGCGCAGCTAAATTCCTTCGAAACTATAGGGACATCGAAGTATTTAGCTATCGCTGCAAAGAGTTTTTCGCTACCGAAACTTGGCTGTGATAGCAAATATTCTTAGTTGTGATCACTTTGAAGTTTGGGAAACTTAGCAGTGACTGCTAATCATATTAGCTAAAATTAGTTGTGGCTGCTAAGTACATTAGCTATATTTAGCAGTGACAGCTAATTTAATTAGCAATATTTAGCGGTAGCTGCAAACAAATTTGCCGTAGCTGCTAATTACTTTAGATGTGACAATCAAAATAATTCGTTGCATCGGCGAAAGTGTTGGCTGTAGCAACTAAGTTAGTTTGATACTCTATCGCATTTCTTTAGCGGTATTCGACAACGAGTTTAGCTGCAGCTGCTAAAAGGGTTTGTTACTATAAGAAAGACTTAGTTGTGAGATGTAATCAAGTTAGTTGTAGCTGCTAATTAAGTTTGTTACAGTTACTAAGAGTCTTAGTTGTGGGATGTAATCAGTTTGGCTGTAAGTACTAATTGGGTTTGTTACTGTAACCAAGAGTCATAGTTGTGGGATGTAATCAATTTAGCTGTAGCCTCTAATTGGGTTTGTTACTTTAACTAAGAGTCTTAGTTGTGGGATGTAATCTGTTTAGCTATAAGTGCTAATTGGGTTTGTTACTGTAACTAAGAGTCTTAGTTGTGAGATGTAATCAGGTTAGCTGGAGCTGCTAATTAAGTTTGTTACAGTTACCAAGAGTCTTAGTTGTGGGATGTAATCAATTTGTGGCCCGAGGAAGCGACCGCCACTGCGATACGGCAACCCGTGCACACACCTGCAAAGTCTGATAGACCGGGCCCGTTAACGTCCTAACGAATTAGAAGCAGCAACGTGCACACTAGGCTACTCAGACTCGCTTCCTGTGTCTGTTACAAGATAATCATTCAAAATCATCTCGGGTATATATGGACGCTCGGTCAACCAAACGATAGCGCGATGTAACTTGCGCGCAGCGCCATCTGTTGGCGTATTTCGTAAGCTCAGTTGCTGTTGGCCTTAATACTTATCGTTTCTGTGTCGGCCATACGATACCGCGTTCTATTGCGCGCGGCGCCCTCTAGCGGGTTATCTTATAAATAATGACGTCATGCTACACATGTAATTTGTACGAAACTTTCATTCAATTAGTTATGGCAGTTACATTTGTAACATAAAGGTAACTTCTTGTGCAAAATATCTTTCAAATTTGAAAGCATTTTAGTCCATTGTGTTGTGGCAATAAAACGTTTTTTAGTACTCCTGGCTTTGTTTCATTTAGGAGAAGGTTTTGGTATTTTAACATACTTCATGAAAATGATGTTCTCAGTTCCATTTTTCAGTTTAGAAAATATACATTCTAAGATGTAATTTAATTCAATGATGATATTGAATGTTTCAATAAGTTCAGTTTGCAAGGTACCTGCAGTGTCTATAGTGTTATTTCACAGCAACATTGAAACTGTGACGTTTATGATACCTCAAATTTTATATGTTGCAAAAAGAATATTGCTGCAATAATAACACCATAAGTTTCAGATAACTTTGACTGCAAATTGCCTGTAATGTTTTTTATGAAAGTTTCAACAACGTATAAAATGTGTCGTTGAAGCAACATTAAAATACTTATATTTCAAAATGTAAATTGCTGCAATAATCATATTGAAAGTTACAATAAGTTCTGTTTACGAGGTAACTGCAATGTCTATAATGTTATTTCATAGCAACATTGAAACTGTGACGTTTTTGGTACTTTTAATTTTATAGGTTGCAAAAAGTATATTGCTGCAATAATATTGTGAAACAATGTTCGAAGAAAACACTGTTCGGTATCATTTTCGGTTTCTGGAACGAATTTTCTTTTCATACTTGCCATTAATGTTCAAATGTCCACGCGACGCACGCCCACCACACGGAGAATATTGCAAAAGAATGTCCCTATCAACTAATACAGGGTGGTCCAAACACTGACGTCTAAAAAAAAAATTTTGATGCCTCACATCCGGGGCTATCCGAATATACCCCATGTATGTTGGCCGATTTTTTGTAGTTTTCGAGAAATTAATTTTTAAAGATTTTTTCAAGAATTTTCGGGCCGAGCAGTTTATCATCATGTAACTTTTTTTGGTTACGTTTTTCTGAGTGTTTTTTTTGATGACATTATCCTCACAAACTGCACTTTCACACGTAAAATAATCAGCTTCCCAACCTTGAGCCAAGTTACAATAAAATTGACCGAAAGTGAAAATTTTACCTTTGAGCAAATCGAAGTTTGATTTTGTAATTAAAAAAAAAGCTAAAAATCTCAGAATTCAAAGACCATAAGTAATTTTAAAAACTTCGCCAGTTTAAACTTGCAGAATAATACAAAAAAAGTGACACTTAATAGGTCATAATTTGCTGGATTCGACTTTCAAACGTACTAAGGTAAAATGTGTAATAAAGAGTCAGTTGTTAGTAACATAAAAACTGTTTTATTTTGGCCGAACCTAATTTGGCACTGGCCATCAATAAAGCCATGTAATACTTTTTATGAACAAATAAATGTGTTCTTCTTTTGTTTTATGTTTAAGTTTATGTTTATTTTTATTTAATCATTCAATATAAAATTACATCATCACTTAAAATTAAATGTCAAGGAATTTATATTGAAATCGTCAGTTTAAAATAAAAAATGTCATTAATTAAAAATTAAATACAATTCAATTTAAATACAAATTAAAAATATGTCATAAAATGGAAATTATCATTAAAAGTAACAAAAAATAATAGTAAAAAATATGGATAAATTAGATAACTGTCAAAGGAATCACCTCTTTTATTGTGAAATAACTAATAGTTACTTCTGCTCTCGTTACGATTAATTTCTGAATTCTTCTCGCTTTAAGTGATGATGTAATTTTATATTGAATGATTAAATAAAAATAAACGTAAACTTAAACATAAAACAAAAGAAGAACACATTTATTCGTTCATAAAAAGTATTACATGGCTTTATTGATGGCCAGTGCCAAATTAGGTTCGGCCAAAATAAAACAGTTTTTATGTTACTAACAACTGACTCTTTATTACACATTCTACCTTAGTACGTTTGAAAGTCGAATCCAGCAAATTATGACCTATTAAGTGTCACTTTTTTTGTATTATTCTGCAAGTTTAAAGACTGGCGAAGTTTTTAAAATTACTTATGGTCTTTGAATTCTGAGATTTTTAGTTTTTTTTTTAATTACAAAATCAAACTTCGATTTGCTCAAAGGTAAAATTTTCACTTTCGGTCAATTTTATTGTAACTTGGCTCAAGGTTGGGAAGCTGATTATTTTACGTGTGAAAGTGCAGTTTGTGAGGATAATGTCATCAAAAAAAAACACTCAGAAAAACGTAACCAAAAAAAGTTACATGATGATAAACTGCTCGGCCCGAAAATTCTTGAAAAAATCTTTAAAAATTAATTACTCGAAAACTACAAAAAATCGGCCAACATACATGGGGTATATTCGGATAGCCCCGGATGTGAGGCATCTAAATTTTTTTTTTAGACGTCAGTGTTTGGACCACCCTGTATAATATTGCTGTTCATTGCAAAGTAAATTTGTTGGTGCGACTAAGATTCTTAGCAACATTAGCAAAAAATTATTTTGCAGATGCAGCAAAGAATATTAGCTACAGTTTGTGAAAAAGTTAGTCAAAGCTGCACAAAGTTCTTGGCTGCCACACTTAAGTCTGATTTGCTACGACTGCTAATATAATATTGCTGTTCATTGCAAAGTAAATTTGTTGGTGCGACTAAGATTCTTAGCAACATTAGCAAAAAAATATTTAGCAGTTGCAGCAAATAATATTAGCTACAGTTTGTGAATAAGTTAGTCAAAGCTGCAAAAAGTTCTTGGCTGCCACACATAAGTCTGATTTGCTACGACTGCTAATATAATATTGCTGTTCATTGCAAAGTAAATTTGTTGGTGCGACTAAGATTCTTAGCAACATTAGCGAAGGATATATTAGTAGATGAATCAGAAAAAAATTAGCAGCCGTTGCAAAAATGTTATTAGTGATTGCAAAATGTATTTATCAAACGTATCAAAGATATTATCTGCTGTCTAACACATGTAAAATTAGTAATAGTAACGAAATTTTTATCCACTATAACTAAGAATTATTAACGGTTACAACTAACAGCAATTACTAAATTATTTTGTTGATAAATTAGCTATAGTTGCTAATCAATTAGTACTGTTAGCAAATTATTTGAAATTCGTTTAGCTAAATATCGTTATCAGTGGTAGCTAAATGGTTTTAGTTGCTATAGACATGGCCTTGTTACAGTTGCAAACAAATTGTATGCCACAGCAAAGAAAATTTCAGCAAAGGGAGCTTAGCTATCACGGCTAATTCATTTCTCTCCGTGCGCCCGGTTTTTGATTGCACATTAGATACTTTTAAGTAGTATTTTTTACCCGACTGCGCCAGAAGGAGGGTTATGTTTTTAACCTTTCTCATGGCGCGACCCCCTTCGCTCTGGAAAATTGTATGGCGACCCCCACTTATCTTACTTACTTACTCTTTGTACCTTATTTACTTATTTTTCCTTGACTTAAAGATTTTGCAACTTTAGGGGGTCGTAATCCACACGTTAAAAACACTGTTTTTTATATGATATTCTGCCCGCGATTTCGTCTGCGTAGAATTATACATAAAAACCTTCCTCTTGAATCACCGCAATCAAACCGCATCAAAATCCGTTGTGTAGTTTTGAAGATATAAACATACATAGCGACATAGGGACATAGGGGCACAGGGACAGAGAAAGCGACTTTGTTTTATACTATGTAGTGATAGTGATGAAGCTTGGATCATTTTAGCCCACGTTTAGTAAGATTGTGGGGCTAGCTATAGATGGAAATCAAAATAGTAGCCGAATCGTCTATAACATAATTCCTATGATTTTCGCCCATTCTTTCGATGGACTTTTACCATCTCCCCGGGAAGAATAAAATGGTACATCCTATGTTTTTTCTTTGCTCCCAGCATGGAAGGTAAAGGTTTGTGAATATGAGTTGTTGAATAAAACGAACTATCCGTACCGCTACACGTGCTACGCTCAGACAGAGTTGGGCGTTATCTAGATAATTATTTCAAATAAAATCATTTCAAATAATTTTATTCGGAGATAAATTCAATCACAATGGTGCGTTGACAACTTTTAGATAAATTATCCAGATGAAGATAACCGACCTCGCTTGTTATTGAAGTAAGCTTCACTACATAGTATAAAATATAGTCGTTTTCTCTGTCCCTATGGCCCTATGTATGCTTATATATCTTCTAAACTACAACGGATTTTGATGCGGTTTTTTTTAATAGATAGAGTGATTCAAGAGGAAGGTTTTTATTTATAATTCTACGCAGACGAAGTCGCGGGCAGAAACTAGTATAATAATAAATGTATACAAAATGTCACGTCGGGTCAAACCGTCACACTGACATTCATCTTATATTTAAAATCCCAACTAATTTATCTAGATAAAAATGAAACTGATCTAGATAAATTCGAAATAACAAATGACGGATTATTTAGTTACTCCAAATAAAAGATGATTTAGTTATCTTCCCGGTTTTTCGTAAATAGATAATTTTGTCCCAACTCTGCGCTCAGATAACCAGAATACCTTTAACCCCATCTTGCCTTCCAAATAAATTCATGCTACGTGTCAAGCGGTAGTGAGAGTCGAGCCAACATTGACTTAATGAATATAAGGAGCAAATACACGGTGAATATGTTTGAACTGGGATGAGGTTATTCCTTCGAGTGTCGATGGAAGCGTTATCGAGTGCGGTGGAGTATAGCGGAGTATAGTGGAATGATGTCGAGCGTGGTAGCTCTTAATTATTGCGTGAATATGTATTAGACGTGAATATGTAGTACGTGGCATAGGTTAATTAGTCAGTAAGGTTGCTATGTCAGAAACTGAACGTCCAAAATTACCGGATCATCCGATATACTACTGCGTAATAAAACGACGTCCTCTGCCACGTCTGTCTCTCTGTTCGCGATAATGGATTTTCATGTGGATTTCACCAATAGATAGAGTAATTTATGAGGAAGGTTTCTTCTTTTTGAGGTGCCATCTCTTACCGGAGGTCGGCTATCGTCAGTGCTATATTTATTTTGACACAGCAGCTCGGAACAGTGAGCTTGTGCTAAGGTTGAACTATGTCCGGAGATTCTTAAGTCACGAAATACGCCTTCCAGGTGGTCGCTTTCCCTGGATTTTCCCCTGTATGATGAGATGAAGCAAGTCGTATTTAATACTACGCATTATGTAACCAAAGTACTGCAGCTTGCGTTTCATGACAGTTTCCAAGATCTCTACCTCTTTGTTCACCATCTGCAAAACCCTTTCATATAATTTGTCATGGTTTTTTTGAATAGTTTGAAATATAACGATAATTCTTGGAAATGTCGCGAAAAGACAAGCTGCCAATATAATAAATCGCGGGCAACTGCTAATTGAATACTTGAGAAATCCGACAGTTACTATGTCTTTGTTTTAGTACTACTTTTATGCAGCTGAAGAACTGCAGCGCATACGAGTTTTTTCATAAAGCAAGCACACAAATAACTTACCTTTAAAATTTCCCGATGAAATCACACACCCGATATAATAAAGTTAACCCTAGAGTAGTCGCGCCTTCTCGTGAAACGCGAGTGATCGCGCAGGGAGCATTTTGCCGCCCGTACTTAATACGATTTATTTTTGTTATTACGAGTCATATGCATTTGTAATTATGTTTCAACGATAAAATATAACACCAACTATAAGAATAGGAAACATTAATTAAAGTTTTATAGTTAGAAATTAGAAAACAATGCTTTGGGAAATCTTAGGTCATTATTTTTGTTTTTTCGGAACTTCTTCATTATAATTTATACAAAAAAATTAAATATGAAAATTAATAGCTAAATTATGCGTTTTCATCATCTACAGCATGTATTTCACCAAAACAATCCTGGCACATGTACATGTAATGCTCGTTGCACAGTAACTTTGCATATCTATTGCACCCTTTTTTGTCCTTCTATTTTTGTTCGATGGACATACTGCGCATATACCTTCTCGAACTACTTTGTTGTTCCGGTGGTACAAATCAAGCAATTTGGTACCTCAGATGTTTCTGTAAAGTGTTCACGCCGGATCTTCTAATGATATGTGGTGTAGTCATAGCCAGGGCAATTTCCTTCAGAAATGTTCGGCGGAATAGTAATTGGCCAGTATTGTATTATTGTATGCCCAATAATGAATTAAAACAAACTAAAATTAATATCATACCATATTTATATTAAAATAATACTATACGCAATGAAAACAAATAATATTTCAACGATAGTAAAAACTAAGACCCACAAACTTTACTAACGTGAGCAGTCGCGCGGTGAGCAATTTGCCGCCAAACGCGACATGCCACCAACAACCTTAGTTTCCTGGAGTCATCCGCGCACCGATTTAATTGTTATTTCTAAAACAAGAAGACGAGGGACAGGGGGGCAGCTACACGGACGCTTGACCTTGACAAATGCATAGTGTATAAAATAAAACGAAAATTGTGCCGCGGGCGGCAAAATGCTCATAGCGCGAGCACTCTAGGGTTAATTCGTTTAAGATTCTCGTACGAAGTATAAATATTCATTGCATCGCCGCAGGATATTGAGGCCAATCACGTTTATAATTAGAGTTTATTATTGTCGGGATTGCATTTAAAACGCATGTGAATGTATGAAAAGTCTGCAATACACGTGGTATCTACATCATTTTCCTTTTCTTTCATTGTCTTTTCCCACCAATTAATGGGGCCGTACCACGTCATAATGCGATTCAATTCCGATTAAGTTTAGGTGCGCTCGCTGTCAGGACCACACTAAAAATGAAAGCTATAGCCTAAAATGATTCAGAATCGAATCGCATTAAGACGTCATGGTAAGGCCCTTCTTCTTTTTTTAATATGTCAAAGTAATAAATACAGTATTCAAAAATCTTCTGAGAAAAATGTCGGCAACGCTGTACGGTAGAACATAGTCAAAAAACCCCTGCCAGGCTCTTAGGCATCGGATAATAATATCCCTCAGAATCTGCCAGGAAATCATTAACCGATGCCCAGGGTGCACCGGACCAAGCACGGCTCTTCCCCTCGGATGGATCCAAAAACGAACCGCAGCTCTTGACCACACGCGGAGGTAACCCGACTCGCACCCCTGGTAAAGCCCTGTATCTGTTCAAACTGTTTGTCGACATGCTCTTTCAACAACGTAAGTTTCATATCTGTCTGATCGTCCCCAGATCATTGTGAATGTATGCATTTTTATTTATTTCACTAAAAACATCAATATATTCACAATAATTTTGAATGGCGTGAAAATCGTTGGTGAAAAAATCCAATATTACTGAGTTTGGGATGATGGATGTAGCGCATTAGCGGCACAGAGCAAAAGCGATAACTCAGCGGGATGAAATACCAAATCTAGCCATTAAATTTATAACTTTACACGCGGTAGAAATGAATTGACATAAATTATGGGGCGTTTAATCGAGGTGTAATATTTTGCCGTTTACAGGCTCCATTTCGGAATTAATTTTGGTGTCAATTTTCTCTATGACATTGTCTTCGTAATTCAGAATGGAAACGAAGATATTCCAATTGCAAACAATGTTTGTAGATACGTAGCGTCAAATTGATCGTAGCAACCACAGAAGACCAGAGCAATTTAGTTTGACGCTCGTGCGCCCGAAGATGACTTATTATGTTATGTAGGTAGCCGATCTTCTAAGTGCAAACTCGCGCACAATGAGAGCACCTGAGCGCACCATCAATGTATTAACATCTTATGTAGAATATTTAACACGCTGTAATAGTACACTACATTCCGAGAGTGGTGAAATAAAGAATGTCTCGTAGGAACTTGTCGGACGAGCCAAAGGCGAGAGCAATAAACATGCCCGAGGATTTCTTTATCACCGACCGAGGTGTGTACACAATTTTACGTCTTACCCTGGCCGGGAAGTGGAAACTTCCGCTCGCGTAGCGGGCGGTAATTTGCTTCTTAGGGCCCGGAGCGATTTAAAGTAAATTGCTGCTGCTGTATTCACCTTGTTTGCAGACTTTCAGAAGTCGTATCGCATGCTAAATGCTGGAAGAAGATACGCGTAAACTTCGACTAGGTACTAGATAACAGTAGAAAATTGATTGAGATAATTATGTTTAGTAATACAATACGGGAACAGTGATTTTCATTAAATAAACTACTAGGCAAAAATAATTACTAAAAAAATTACAAACTAGAACAAAACTTGATTTAATCAATACAAATGAGGGATAATCAGCCAACGTCTGACCTTTAATTTACTACGAAATCGGACAGAAGGTAAACAATAATCGAAGTATAAAGAGGTTTCGTAATGAAAGGGATATGATTCTTGAGCAGCTTTTTCCCTGGGCATTAAGTAATAATTCGTTTCCATTGTACAAACAATATTAGAAGCCATGAAAATGAGTATATGATTATATAAGGTTTGACCAAAAGCTGCAACCTAGAAGATGGTTTATTTATCCTGGTTTGGCATCTCTTGAGACCAGATCTTTATTTGTCCAACGTGACCGAATAATTTGACACAAATTGTGACGTTTCCAGGGAAAATGTCGTCAATTATTTCGGATTATTATATCTGGGTCATCTTTGGTTTCTTTAGGTTAATCTCGTTATACACTGGCAGTAAGAGCGCGGCCATAACTAGACGCAGCTGGCGGCGCAGCAATCGATTTTCTAATACATTGCGTGTATTGGCTATTAACAGCTGTAGGGTGGGTATAGCGACGACGCAATGAACAGAGAAATTGCATGTTGTGCCGCCTTTGGCACGCACTCTTTCACAAAAGCGTAAGGGTAAGGGTTTGCGCGTAAAAACAAGACCCAGTCCAGTGTTTTTCTAAGTAATGCTCAATATCCATGTTGGGCCAATGTTTGCCAAACAGAACGCGATTCGTGACGAAATTATAATTACTAACGAACTGGTACGTTCCATCACACTTCAACGAGGTTACTCAGTAGCAGGTGTGTATGTGTCAAGTATCCTCCTCGTAGCAAGGTAATTAATTGGTTTATTTTCATGGACGTTATTCGTTGATTTAGGTGACACAAGATACGCCGGTAGAAAATTCTTAGTGGCCTTATCCAAATGCGTGTCTCAGGTTGGTGAACGTTGGTCGATGTTGGCCCAACAGTTATGTGGGTAGATTTAAGTACAGTGAAAACAAAGCGTAAAAAGTGGTTCCATATAAAGTAGGAGGTTAGTGATGAGAAAGCCTCACTAGACTTTTGGATCAATTTCAAGATGGAAGACGAAAAAGATTCTGATTTTGAGTACTATCTGTAAGTAAACGATAAATTAACAGATAGTGTACCCGATAACATGATATTCTTCAATGATTGACCTATTACTTAGGTATTAAACGTAGCAATTGAAATCCCAGGATTTTACCAAATTTCAATTGAAGTTCATGAAATTCCACGTGAAGTCCCTGAAATTACAGAGATCTTCGTTTACGTTGCATGTAGAACTCGCGTGCAAAATGTATTCATAAATCCCGGTAGGTAGTTAATATTCTCGATTTAAAGTGACATTTTAATTCGTTTTATTTTTCAGCCGCCCTCCTCGCGAACAGTTATTTTACCAAAGGATGGGTACTGCTATTACATACTTTAGAATAGCGAACAGCACGTGGTGGGGTCTCCCTCCTACCCTCAAAATACTGGAAATTCACGGTGCCCTGTTCCTTATTGTGGCGCCTTTATGCTTAACCTTGCAATTCGTTTATTTGTACACTTATTACGATGAACTGAGTTTTATGACCTTGGGTACTATGTTTTCGATGATTCCAGCGACTATTGTATGCAATGTAAGTTTACCCTTTTCTGTAATATGGGTTAATTTCTGTAAATTTCCACTATCCATCGTCTGATCGGGAAGTAATTCGATTTCAGTTCTTTTTTTTAAGACTTGGGACATAATTAACTAAGAAATAATAAAATTGATGTTGTTTTTGGTTTTATTAATAATGTTTTAATTGCAGGCCAAGTTAGCTGTGAGCTTGAAACCTTCATACAAACGCATTATGCTGAATCTGATGGACAAGATTCACATTTACAACTTTCTAGACGTAAACGATGAATTTATCAAAAAGGTAACTGTTTCTCCTGTCTAGTACAATAATAAAACCTATCAAAATACTATAATCATCATCATCATCATCATGATCTCCAGCCTATATACGTCTATTTTTTCTATCTGGATAAATGGCTAACAAAGTCGAGGGTGAAAGCTCAACCTAATAATGATAATTAAGATAAATATAAATGCAATAAATACGTAAAATGATTAACTATTAATGTAACAAAATCTATGCATGGTAATATCAAAATTAAATCGATATTACTTATCTTGATGCTCCTAAATGCATGATTACATTACTATTGTTAGAAAATCCGCTCTCGTGCGAATTTCTAAAATGCACCCGAATGGTATCAAAACTTAATTAAATTTTAGACACTTAAAATGCGTGACAACGTCAAAACCAGATAATTAAGAATCTCAAAAGCAATTTTCTTAATTTACATTGTACAAGGGAGTGCAATATTGCCTAATGACAGCTGCCTCGGCGATAAGCAAGACATATCGTCTGCAAAATACTGAGATCCAACGAAATCGACGGTTTTATAACAAAGGAGATATCATTCCGTATTTTTGTTTCTATAAATTGAGCGAACATTTTAAAACTGATGACGATTGAAACTGATCTTTAGTGAAAAAAAATTGTCATGTGTCCTAAATTTCCTTCGAAGTACTCTTTGCTTGTTTAAGATATTTTTTTAGTAATGTTTTCGTGTAGGCGATAAAGACGTGATTTACGTTTGTGTGTATGTATGATTTAATGTGGATACTCATATTTTTTAGAGCAAAAATACCTTTCAATAAAATTAATTCTTTTGAAACCCATATTCTTTCTTTATACATTTACAAACACTTTGTTTTCACAGAAGCTACTCACAGTCGAACGTAACACTCGTTGGGTTACAACATTCCTTGTAGGCTTCATCGTCATAGACTGGTTGACTTGGTCCATCGCCCCGCTTCGGAACAACATCAAGAACATGGACCAAATAGCCAACAAGACAATCCGCCTACAAACATGCCTCTACATGTGGATGCCTTTCGACTATGGCTATGATTTCAAAACCTGGCTTATTACCCACGCTATGAATATTTACCTAGTCTTCACCGGTGGAATGGTCCTGTCGTTCTACGATACCATCAATTTCATTTTCATCTTCCACTTCTTAAGCCACATCGATATATTGAGACACAAGATAAAAACATGCTTTACCTTTAAACTGGATGACAAAGAAACCAAAGAAAAGATAGTTGAAATAATAAAGTACCATTCGTTTATTCTAAGGCTAGTATCACTCTGTAGATTTCCATTACTTATGCTTCCTTCAAAGTTTCCAAAGCATGCTAAAGATGACAAAACTTCTTTTCTCTGTTACAGTACTTTTGATGATATGGAAGCTGGTTTTGGAGCGAACGTGGCACTTAATTACTTACATAATCTTATCAACGACAGCTTGCTGCTATATCAAATTATGATTGGGGTGCGTAATTTTTTGTAAGGAGGGGAGGTAGGCTTTGTCACCACCGACACCATCACAGAGTGAATCCTTTTATCTACCATAACTTTTTTTCTTTGATGTCTTGTTTTCAGGAGCTTTAATTAGTTTAATAACAATTCTAACAATCAACAGTAAAGTAGAAAAACTTTTTATATTTTTTAATCATTTTAGCAAATGATAATTATGACAAACAATACATTTGTGGCTCGTGAAATTATGGCAATAATCGTCTCTTCACAAGCCCCGCGTTGCTCGGCTTGCAAACCACCTCATCAGACAATTCCCAACTTTCCAGACCTCGGCAGTAATGTACTATTCCTTTCATCAATTTTGCACATAATTCTGTTTGAAAAGCATTACTTTCGAGCGTTGACGTATTTGAAAGCGAAACTTTGTTATTTCATAATTTATTAACGTATAATATGTTATTATGAACTTAGTTGCATGCAACAACGTAATGAGGCAAGTTCTGTAACTAATCATTTGTTAATTAAACAGTACGTAAACAGGCACGCGGTTGGCAGTTGTGAAAGTTAGACAACCGTGACGTGAGACATGTTCATAATTGTTTCTTTCATTAATACTAGCTTGTGACCGCGGTTTTCTCTCCGCTACAAAATGACTTTGATTTCGCTAATAAACTGATCTTCGTTTCTATTCTATAACAAACATAGAGCATTTATAAAAAAATCTGCGTTATTTTGCCCTGGGAGTTGATAGTTGATAGTCAGGCTTTTTTTAATACGACTTGTGGTGCACCGGGAGTCGCAAAAGAACCACTAGGCTATCCGGTCGACAACTAATGTTAAAAATACTAATACTATAATAATTAAGGTAATTTAGTACTAAACATCTATGAAACTGTTGTCATAATTATTATCAAATATTCATTTTCAGGATAAAGCAAACCGATTGTCCTATCTGTTTATGATACTGTTTCACATGGGAGGACTAACTTTGATATCATTTGCTTTAGAACAAATACGTACAAAGGTTTGTGTTTTTGTTATAATTTCGCGTAAAGTTAAACATTTTGAAAAAAAATATCAATCGCACTACAAATATAAACGTGGACTAGGTATAGTCAATGTCAAAAGTAGCTCACTTTAGTGCTTTGTCGTAGTAAGGTAAGCATACACCGAAAGTTGAATTTGTCACAGTAGTCACAGCGACATGGCTCTAAAATAATCATCAATTTTTGACGTTGACGTGAACTGTGAAGGCGTGGGTAAAGTTGATAAAAATGAATGTGGTCGATATCATTCTAAGCCAGTATAAGTGACAGCGCAAATATGTGTCAATTATTAATAAATTAGAGAGACTTATTACATAGATACAGAATTAATCACGTCCGAGTGGGGTAGACAAAGCCTAGGGTAACATAACCTAGAGACCTTATTTAGCGTGATTGGCGGCGTCTAGGTAGAAACGATCAAATAGTGATGGGTTGCAATAGACCAGCCGCTTAAATGAGTCCTCGCCCGCGCGGCACAGAGGCGCGGGGTAGGACGACAAAGGGGGTCCAGAGAGGTGCGAGCGGGTAATGCGCCTGCCACCCGCACCTCTCTCGGCCCCCTTTATCGCCCTACCCTGCGCCTCTGTGCCGCGCGAGCGAGGAATCATTTAAGCGGCCGGTCTATAGCCGCATCGCTTATACCATGATTCGTAAGAATTCCCATTCGCGTTGGCTTTTTGCGATCTACGCGGGAAAAGAAGCAGCTAGTGGAATAGATTAGATTAGATTAGATTAGATTAGATTTATTTCTATTTGTAAATTACATTATATTTTTATGTCAAAACATAAGAAAGTCACAAAAATATCGTCTGATTATGACTTATTATTACAAATTAAATCAGCATCTCAAAAATACCTCATTCTACATTATAGACGGACGACCTCGCGTTAGTTCTGTACCAGGTTCCCTGGGAAAAGATGTCACCAAGCAACCAAAAGCTTTTGATACCAATGCTGCTAAGAATGCAGAAGCCTCTGGTGTTCGAAGGATCATTTGGCCTCCAGACAGGAGTACGACCACTTGTTAATGTAAGTAAGAAGGAAGCGCTACGTAATAGTCGCGTGCTCGCTTCGTATTACATTACTTCTCTCGCTCACACTATGACTATAAACAATACGAACGGGGTGGTTTTAAGTTCGCAGCAGCAAAGATCTGGAATGACCTGTCTCCACCATTACGCAAAAACATGTCCCAGACATCCTTGAAACGCAAATTGAGTACTTTATTTTTAAACGAACAGGTAAGTACTTATTAAAATCTCTTGCTCTGGTAGGGTATAGGGCTTAATGTCGTGCCATGCACGCTTATTTATTTAATTGTAGGATGGATTGTTTTAATTACTTATTACTTTGGACTGCTCTTTGGCTTTAATCTGATGCATTTTGTTGGTTTTGTGTAAATTCAGCCAAATTGTTTTACTTAAAATTTTCTCTTTTTTTCTTCTTTGTTCGTTTAAACTTACCCGCGTAATTAAATAAGATTTACAAAGAAAGAAATAGGGTTGGGCTGAAAATCAGCGCTGTGTGCGTGCGCGCTCCCGCGGTGCGCACCCGCAGCACACGCTGAGCCCAATCCAATTGCCACGCTTAGTTTTAAGTTTGATTTCCTTTATATAAATATATGTGTACTCTATTTGTGGTAATAAATCCTATTCTATTCTATTCTATTCTATTCTATTCTATATAATGCATCACTTTCGCTCTCGCAATTTCGGTAGATACATCAAGTGAACATCAATTTTAGATCCAGCTGCCCTTTTAGAAAGACCATGATTGTAAAGAAGCATGCGCTTAAAAACTCGGCAATCATTAGCAACAAGCGTTAATTTTACTTAAACTTGATACATAAATCACGTCGTCATCCCTTACAGGGTAGACAGAGCCTAAGGTAACAAGACGTAAAGGCCACGTTTAGCATGATTGTGGGCATATATAGGTGGAAAGGGGAATCAAAACAGTGATGGGTTGCTAGCCGCATCGCCTATAACATGATTCCTAAGATAAAGAACTCAACTCAACTTGGTATAAGGTTAAAATACACTATTAATCAATTAATTATTTTAATTTTCAGATAATTAAATCAACATTTTCTTACTACGTAATGTTGAAGTCTAGCATTGAATAAGCATTATAATGATTTTCAAAATTTTACGTCGCCCGGGCTGTAAGTAGCAATTTACCGCCCGCTACACAAGCAGAAATTTCCATTTCCTGCAAATCTGAGATATTCTTTATTTCACCACCATTCCAATAACATGTTACTGTTTATTGTGCCTTTACATCCCACCATCAGAATTCATTCGTTCGGGTGACTTGTTCCCGTGTGGTAGCTAGTACACCTTACTTTGTAGTCTTTGTGCATTAAAGTCTAAAAGTATACAGTAAAATCTTTTATTCGACCATTATAACCTCTACGTGC
Source organism: Pandemis cinnamomeana (assembly GCA_932294345.1). Lineage (NCBI taxonomy): Eukaryota > Metazoa > Arthropoda > Insecta > Lepidoptera > Tortricidae > Pandemis > Pandemis cinnamomeana. The sequence goes on along the minus strand of OW028710.1, from coordinate 11,382,759 downwards.
TACGGTCTACAAGAGACTTGCTACGAGACATCGAGCGTCGTACAACAGCGTGCCTCCTTTCTACACACGAACCTGTAGGCTTATTGTCTTAACTCGCTCGCAATCGCCATCGTGTTCATTTTGACAGTTTTTATATGAATGTGACAGCTAGCTGATTCCGATGCCATTGCGACGCATGCGATACGTCACAGCGTATACGCAGCGGTGTGGTCGCACCTTAAAGCTATCATTCCTGAAAATTAATATTCTTACAATACTGTATATGCAATAATTTTGTATGGAAACGGGGCCAATTTTTTTGCCGCTAAGCACATTTTGTGTGCTTGCATAGCATAGTTTCTTAAAGGAATGCTCATTTGCATGAAAAACAATATACAGGCAATAAAGCATTTCGCGAGGAAAATGGTGACTGCTCATACGTGCTTTTATCTATTTTCACTATACCTAGATACATATTCCGCGTATACGAGTAATGGATACCCAAGAATTACGACGTGGCGAAACTTCTTGCTTTAAAATTTTATTGTTCAATAACTAATGAATGAGGGATGAAGATTTCGGTGATAAATATTTCAGAAGGGAACATTGATAGAAGAAGACAGAGGTTAAATTATTTCTACTAACACCAGCTCATGTTAAAATATTTAGAGCAAAGCTGACAAGAGAAAGCACCATAAAAATCATATCATCCAATGAGTAGTCGGCGCGACTAACAAGGGAACAAATGTGTAGAGCCTTGCGGGAGCACTCCAAAACAATTCATTCCCATAAACTTTACACTTAACAGCCTAACTGGTCGCTACTGCAGTGCACAGTAAACACAAAACGGTATCAGAATATAATTCTTACTCGTCCTAATTAGCGTTAGTGTGACGCAGTAGTATAGAGAACAAGCTTTTAACAAGTACAAGTGCACAAGCAAGACACGTAATTTTTCCCTTGACAGAATCAACCAGCTATATACCGACCTTAAGTGAGTCCTCGCGAGGTTCAGGAACGCAGGGTAGGACGACAAAGGGGGCCGAGAGAGGTGTGGGCGGATAGTGGGCGAGGACTCATTTAAGCGGTCGGTCTATAGATCTATAAAATTGTTGCTGGATAAGCACAAAATGAAATAGTTTGTCTTTTTTATTAAGGCTCACATCACTGCTGTAGTACCTATTACAGATAAGATTATTTATTTTAGACAAAGGTGGGAGTTTCAAACAGTTTCTTTATAAAGTGTAAATGATAACATTGATAACTATTATAAAGCCTTAGAAAACCTAATTAATCGTTTGTATTGTATTGTATTAATCAACACCTGTCTTTGTAGGCAACGATTAACTGTATTATGACTACCGCTAGTCATGTTATACTTCTACTACAGACACACATAGATACTAGTGCACAGTTATCGCACCAAGCTGTGTTTGTTCCATCTGTGTGGCCTTGTTACGACAGATATTCGTAATCAAACACTATATATAAGAACAGTATTTTGTCAGCGACGGCATGTGTCTCGCACGCTGAATATCTATAGAAATATAAAAAAAAAAAAAAAAAAAAAAAAATTAAGTAAGTATGAGTTGACCTTAGATATATTTGTGCATAAAATATATTAATTTTATTTTTATTTTTTTGTGAATTGTATCTGTTTCTTAATATTTGTACAATAAAGCATTTACTTACTTACTTACTTACTTACTTACTTACTTACCTTACTTACATACACTACTGTTTTAACAACCACTGTGACAAACTTTAGTTTCAAGATGAGAGCCAGCGATAACGAACAAAGTTTTTGATAAAAACGTTGCAGTTTTAAGTGTTCGCGTCCCGTCCTTTACTTAATGTTGAGACTCATTAAGAAATTATCCCATTAAACTGTTACAAAGTTGTTCCATAACTTTGTAATTGCACTGCGATACCCGATTGCGCTGTTAGAAAAGTCACAGTCGGCAAGTTTTTGTCAGAAATAACGTCTCAAACGTTTCGCGTTAACGTCTCAATATATATGCGCAAGGGCAAAGTGGAAACGTTTCTTTTGGCACGTAAGGGTAGCGAAAAATCTTATAGTAAGTATTTGAAATTTGAATGCGAACGAGTTCAAAAGTTACTGTTTTGTAACCAAAAACTTACACTAACACACACTTGGAACGTTAACGCTTTGTAGACGATTGTAAGCAAAACGCAATACCTCGCCTTGCGAGAAATGACCTAAAAGAATAGACAACTCAGGACTGGGCGCTTGTCTCTCTAGCACGTATGATAACGGAGTAGCAAGGTAATTTTTTTTGTCAGTTGATATGAAACTCCGTAAAAAATCATCTGAATGAATAAACTATTATAAAAATGTAAAGGCTTGACCCGTACAAGTGCTTCGTACTATCAACAGCCCTGAATATCCTTTTATGTAAAAGGTTTATATTATTATCTTTATTGCTTGCACTTAAATGTTCCGAATGAACAACCCAACGTCACCAAGTTTTAAGTTTATTACGATGTAAAGTTATGGGGTTGAACGTAGCCCTAAAAAGACTATTAAATTTAATATTTTCACCGACTCCCCTATTTAGGCAATGTAAGAAAATATTTTTTTACAAAAGTGAAGGTCTTTTAACATGCAGTAGGTCTTTATGAATTGACATGTTTTCACTGTGCTCGTTACTACAAGTAACAAAATTAAAAAAAGATTAAACAAAACAATCAACAACAACAATTTTGTCGTGTTTATTTTGCACAATAAAGAGTTTACATACATACATACATACAATCTCGCCGTATACCTTTTTTCATTTTTACTGAAATTAATATTCTACTGGTGCATTTTACGTTTATTTCAATCAACTGGATGCAGACGTATCTGTAATTTATCCTTGTGACTGCAACTAATGTTCCGATGTTAACTTTAAAAGAGTTTCTAAATAACGTTTTTCCACTTTCTCGTTTTTCATCATATTTCATTAAAAAGCCCCCAGTGTCTTGCTAAACGTGGCCTGTAGGTCTTGTTACCTTAGACCCCGTAAGGGATAAAGACGTGATTTGTGTATGTATGTATTTTTTCATTAAAAAGGACTAGGGGCCAGGTTCCTACCCGAAATAAATAGTCAATAGTTAATAGTCAAGACAATAGTCTTGTCACAGATAATTTTTATCTGTTAATCAAAAAAAACTTAATTTAAGAACGAATTAAATTTGGTGATGAAGAATAGTATAGTAAGTGTGGGATATAATTCGTTATTAGTTTTTGATAAGAAAAACGAGACATTAAAAAAAAATACTGTTGCCTTAGAAGTTTAACAATGGCTAATTAAACAGTCTTGGACTTGAACCTTGGGCTCACATCTTGGTATGACTTCAGAATTTATTAAATACAGCGCGATTTAAACCTTTTGCTCCATCAGTCTGAGTAACCCCTACCCATCTGTGAGCAAGCAAAATTTTGTACAACACAGACGAATGCCTCACACCCTCACTTCCCAAACTACATTCACAAATCATCCACGTACGTGATGATGGGAGTACATTTCACACATCTTGAGGGACTTACGAGCAGAGAAGTGATTTCGCAGTCAATTGCGACTCAGCGTTCATAAACAGAAAGTTTTCGTAACGGCATAGCTATAAAAGGAAACGAGTGAGCACGTCTCAAAAATATTGGCCGCATCGGACCAACTTTTCGAGTGTTACCTTCCAACTTTGGGATTTTTCATTGCGATCGGACAATGTTTTCGGTTGCGGGAACAAATCGGCTGTGCGTCATTTGATGTTATAGGTTGTGTAGTCGCGAGCAAGTTTGGAAATGTGTTCGCGCAAGGTTCGAAGAATAAATTGGAAACAGATAAATAATGAAAGTGTAAGGCATAATAAGATAAAAACGTGCGCTTTTTAAATATAACAATGAACGTAAATCAAATGAAGAGAGGAGTGAAGAAAAGAAAAACTGATTGCAGATAGATGATAAAAATTCGATTTTATTAATGTAACAAATTGATACACTCTGATAAGGAATGAGTTTACTGTATTTCGTTATGAAAACATGACGTACCTAAATGAAAGGGTTTATGACAAAAAAAATATAAAAAGAAAGGTAAACAATGTAAATCAAGATAATGATATGGGCAATAATGAAGCTTGAAACGGTAACACAGAATTCTTCCCCTTCACTAGGTACAAAATTATTAATACGAGGGCTCTCACCAACCATCCAGCTAAACTAGTACCGAGAGACTGACTCGATCTTAAACCGAACAATATAAGCTAATGATGTACGTTTTTTTTCTAGCAAAATCTACATGTGACAGTAAAACTATATATATGTAAGTATGTACTGTGCAAAAAAAGCAACGCATCTACTTTACCATTAAAATATTCAAACGCAAACGTGTGCTAGGACAAAAATTTAATCTTTATACACAATCATTTTAATATCTTTTTTACGACGTTGCACATCAAACACAATAACATATTCACATGCATAATAAATAATTTATTTCTCGCACCGTACTAGTAGATACGTTGAAGAACAATGATCACCGACATAGCTAAGCGAGTTAGTTCGTCGAAGTGGCTATAGGCAGGCCATATAGTACGAAGAACAAGTTCTCGAGTGGAAACAGCGGATCGGCATGCGTGACGTAGGACATCCGCTAACGAGGTGGACGGATGATCTGGTTAAAGTCGCGGATTCACGGTGGATGCCTCTTCCAATTAAGGCAACTGGATATTTATGGGGGACGCCTATGTCCAACAGTGGACGTCCTATGGCTGATATGATGATGACTAGTAAGCCTTCAATAATTTCGTACATCTTCTGCCATTTGATGATGTGCTCCCGGCCGTTTCCGACCATGGCGACCGCCTCAACTCCTTCCTAGAGTACGACCATGTGCTCGCATGTGACTTATGTAGCCAATTTTTTTTTCTGCTATTTATAACAGCTGCAGCAGCTGTGTCATTCAGCGACAGCGCTGTATGGTTGATACGTACCCGGCCAATGTAACTCGTTGCGAGAGATGCCCGGAAACGTATTGTTCTTTGTACCGCTCTTCTTGTTTTTACGACGCGGAAAAAAGAATGCTGAATTATATCATAGGTGTTCTGAATGGTGTAAAGTTTTGTCGTTCCGGGGCTTTGAATATAAACACACACGGCTCCCGTATTGGAATCACTTACTTTGTTAACAAACATTTTGGTCGGTTTTAAGATTCCTTTTTTCCTAACAATGCGCTAATAGTATTTCTACTAGTTTTATTTGTCAAAGGTACTGCGTTAGTTTCTAAAATTTTACAAAAATGGTCCTTTTGATGTTACATTATAGGAAAAATAAAGATATCTTTATAATGTACATGAAACCACCGTGAGACTTAATCATAATTACACACAAACGGATAACTCACGTATAAAAAGAGATGCTCGACATGTTTCGGACTATTTCGTAGCCCTTCTTCCTGGAGCGCTCTGTTCGCGCGGCTGCTCGACGCAAACTCGACTTTTTATACGTGAGTTATCCGTTTATGTGTAATTACCTTTATGATCGTTTAATATCTTGCGCATAATATATAATATGAAACCATCGTACGCGAAGCCAACTCCCACTTAGCTCCCAGTTTGTTTTATCATCGGCACAAAACATGGCATGGTTTTATAATTTTTAATCCGCTGTCTGTCTGTCTGCGGCGTTGTATAGCTCCCAATCCGATAAACCGATTAACACGGGTTTTTCAAGGCTTTGTAAATTTTTGCAGTAATTAAATATATTTGTTAGTACGCGACAAAACTTTGACAGTTAAATATTTACGTTTCGGCAACAAATGTGTCACTCAAAGTCAGCTCTTCCTAAAGTTTTTTGGGTACATTATCTCGTGATGATTGGTTGATACAGCGACTGGTTCTGGGTCGACTTAAGGCAGTCGGAAGCTCTCCTATAAAATAACCAAACCAAATAAAAACAGCTGTGGATGTTCCTTGTAAGCATGCACAAGGAATGCACCTGCCAGAAACGAATGACGATTTATTGTGGGGCGGGTTGTAAGCAAACTTGAAATGACCACCATGACTGCCGATAATGTAAAACGAAGAAGAAAAATAAAGGCGGACAACTTAGTCATTGCGTTTTCGACATATGCTTGCATGAAATACTTACAAAAATCGCGCTATATTTGCATCAATTTAACAGGGAAAGCGCGTGCGAAGCGCAAGTAAAACGTCTCCATTTCAGCTAGGGCAAAAATGCTGGCAAAAAAAAATTACCGGTATTATGGTCTCTTCTGATTGCGTTTCTTGTCGATCCTCGTGATTAAACGTTTTAATTATAATGGATTTTTGCCGATTCACATTTAAAATGTCTTTTAAAATGGCGGAGCCATTTCCTAAAATGTTTAAATGACAGACTTGCGACAACTGTTGCCCTAGCCAACAGCCTAGTACTAAGAACTTATGAACTGACAGAGCTTTAAACCGCTTATGCCAATACTGATCCCGGATAAGGGATTAACGCTGCCAGATATTTTCCACCTCCCGTTCTAACTGCACTGTGGTTTGTCAGGCCAATTTGTCTGCGGCCGGGCCAGGTGCTAGGTCGAGCACTGGCTAATTGTACTAACTTGATTAACTTCCGATGCTCATTGTACTAACGAACCAAACCAGCAGGCTTATTACTTAACTCGCTCGCAATCGCCATCGTGTTCATTTTGACAGTTCTTGTATGAATGTGACAGCTAGCTGATTCCGATGCCAAGTGTCAGCCCATACATGAACTGTCACAATGAACACGATGGCAATTGCGAGCGAGTTAGGTAATAAGCCTACGGGGGGCGCTGTGTGACAGCAATATAGTTAACTAAAACTTTACAACCACGGATGGGATTGAAATACGAAATTCAATGTACGTATCGTGCCGCTCAGACTGACACACATTTGTACAAGAGTGAAAGGGACGGGCTGATTCGAATTTCGGATCTCGGAGTAGCCTGTATTTAGGCGAGTGACGCCAGTGGCATGTTTCTCGAAGCATCAAGTTGCACGTCTGTGCACGAACACGCTATACGCCACCCACGTGGCTCCATTGTTCATTTCGTGCGTAGCGTGTGTGCTGTTGTGGAAACGACCGCATACATTTTGATACGGAGCGATTATGTACCCACGTCCGTAGCTTGGCCGTGGGCTGCGGTGGGGCGTCGCCTTTAGTCCAATTAACCAAGCTGATTTTTTTACCAATGTTGCTTATTCAGACTTGAAAAATTGTACCTAACTTATAGCTTTGAACAATACACGAGGGAGGCCTATGCCATGAGGCACGCCGAATTACGCGACAATTAAGTAATTTAAAAAAAAATAGAAAACAACAACATACTTACTGAAATTGTAGCGCATTCGGAATAAAAAGGCTATATTATTATTATTATTATTATAGCTTTGAGAAACGGACCGCAGTAGAAATACTTAGCTTGTTAGTAGGTACTGAAATGGATCTTTTGTCAAAGTTGAGTTTGCTAAAATCACCCGTCGTAAGACATTTGTGATATTAATTTATTTACATTAGACTAAAATGCGACGATGACATAGGCAAAAATTGCATGCTCGGTTCCCGTTCGTTCACCTGAGTTATCCATTTCGATGGTACCCGCACATGGTTGCCACCGTCAGTTATAAAAATACGGTGTGTGGATTTGCCTTTTTTGTGAATAGTGGAAAAAAACATTACGAATATTATTTTTCAGAGGCCTATCTCCTACCACTATCTTACTCGCTAATCCTGCCGCTAAGTAGCAGTGCTTGCACTGCTGTGTTCCGGTGTGGAGAGTAAGACAGCCGGGGAAATTACGGCCACAAGAGGCATTTCATCTTAGTCCTCTAGGTTGGCAACGCATCCGCAATCCCTCCGGGGTTGCGGGTGTCTATGGGCAGTGGTGATCACTTACCATCGGGTGACCCACTTGCTCGTTTGCCTTCCTATTCATATAAAAAAGGTGTACAGTCAATAATAAAATACAAAGTTGTATGGAATAGGGACCAGTCATTTTTACTCGTCGATATAGTTCAGATTCGGGCTCAATTTGTAAGCTTTTCACTGCAGTAGTTTTTCATGCATACTGTAGCAGGTGTTCAGTTCATTCGTGCATAGAAAGATCAGCTTCTATAAGCGTCACATGAAATTTTCCGTTTATATCCCTTACGGGATAGACAGAGCTTGAGGTAACAAGACCTAAAAGCCACGTTTAGCATGATTGTAGGCGTAAAGGTGGAAAGGGGAATCAAAATAGTGATGGGTAGCTACCCGCATCGCCTATAACGCGATTCCTAATATATGGACTTTTACCATCTGGACGGGACGAGAAACAAAGAACATAGTCTTATTTTCTTTATGTAGGACTGACCAATGATTGACATTATCTCACCTGATGGAAAATGTAGATGAGGTCCACGGTGTAAATCACTGGTTCAGTAAACAGCTTCACTCTGGCCTGAAAGAGCAGACATCATCTGGAAATGCAGACTTAACAGCGAGATAGTGAAAAAACTTTGAAGACTAGAGCTTGAGCCTCTTCTTAACTTAACAGATTCTGTTCGTCAGTTAACTTTAGACAAACAGGTGTCAGAAAATCACATTTTATTTGGTACAAATTGCGTTTTGGAGTTGTAGTGTGCACGCACACACCTCTGTCCAACTATTATATAGGAATGCAAAGCCTAATAAACCACAGTTCGTGAACCGCACTTGAGCTCTCATTTACTCCGAACTCCCGTCCCTACATGGCGATCCTGCCAGTGCGGCCTTGGCGCTGCACTGGCGGCGCGCCGCGCCGACCAGGAGATTAGATAGACAATTTAATTATTATAGGGAAAATTTCAAGTGAAAGACTACGTGAAGTAGTGAAGTACTTCATTAAAAAACTCAGTGTTGAAGAGAAAGTGTGAAACTTTAATTATGGTGAAACAAAAGAGAAGATAAAAAATATCTGAAATTATAAATATAATACATACAATAATAAGTAAAAATCTAATACATAAAAAAAGAAGAAAATGTGAAGAACAGAACTATTTTATATAAAATAAGTGAATGAAGAGAAGTTGTTAGAAAAGAAAAACGAAGATTATTATTTGGAAGATGATACGAGAAGAACAGAAGAACGAAGATAAAAGTTACGAAGATTTATAGAAAAAAAAAGAAGAAAATATATCTGGTATACGAAAAAGGAAAGTAGTTCGTGCCGGGAGAGAGTTGCTGCCGGGAGATGTTGGAGTCGTGGAGAGATGCGAAAATGCGCAAAGCGAAAATGTGAGAAGCGGAAATGCGGAAGTGCGATGTGTGTTGTGCGAAAGTGGATAAATATTTGGTATGTCAGCAGCATAATTAATTTTAATACGTGTTTTTTTATAGACAGTATGAAATTTAACGATGATTTATAGGTAGTAATTTCCAAATTTCCAATAACAAATATCATAATTCTCGCCATAAAATTATTACTTAAGTATTTTTTTTTTTACACCTTACATGTTTTCTAAATTAATTTGGGTATATGAAAAGAAAATTATAGCATAGATTTTTAATTATAAATAGAAATTTGATAAAATGGTAATTTTGGTTTACAAATTGGTTCATCAGATGTTAATTATTCATTTAGCACATAAAAAATTGTATCCTCAAGAAGTAAGTAATTTTGAAATTTAAAATAGCAGTAATAACATAGTCACCTAAAATGAAGTGCATTCCAGAGTCTGTTATTACAGCTCGGATTGCGTTGCACGGGTAATTCTTGGTAAAGATAGGTAGATACTTATGGTCGCAGTGAACAATTACATGCAGCGTAAGGGTTTTGCGAAAATGTTTTAGATGCAACAGTACAGTTAGTAACAGTTTTTTTTTATGAGTTATGAATGTAGAGGTATAGATATATGTATGATCTCGGATTTGATACAACAAAGGATTTTGAAGAACAATGTGAAGTTAAAAAGTGCCCAGATATTACGAATTTAAAAGAGAGATATAAAAAGATAAAAATATGAAAGGATGCAGAAAGTATGGATATGGAATGAGTAGGATTTGTTTTGTAAGTTAAACTCCTTGACAGGAAGTATGTTTAAATATCCAATTATACAAAATTGATTTTAGAAAGTTTTTTTTAATAATGTATGTAGTGCCGGCCGGCAAACAAAATAATAAAAGTGCTGCAGACCTTGCAGGTAAGTTATGCATTAGTTGCAAACTACCAAGATAATTAATAAGTTGTATAAGTATGAAAAGAAATGACGTCATAAATGAAATAAATATTAATGCATAAATGTAAAATATAAGCGAGCAAAGACTTGCAGATTAAAATAAATACACGTGAAAATAATAATATTATGAAAGAAAAAGGTACATAGGACTAGACGAATAACTTTTGTGCACTATGAAAAGGAGTACTCATGGATTGTGACAATTATTTTATTATACTTACTTACTATATTTTAAAAGTACAGTAGTACTTATGTATTGTTCAATAATCTTTAGGTATGTTTAAGATTTACATTTTTTTTTTAAAGTAAGTATTATCATTACGACATTATGCGTATGATATTGACTAATTGTTATAGTATATTTTTTATTTCATTTTATATCAGACATGTTTATGGTAGGTAATAAATATAGTTTAACATTTATAAACAAAATTGTGCCTTTAGCTTTGATTATAATATTAATCATCTTTTGTATAACAATTGTTCAGTAACTGAAAGTAAAATTATTTTTGAAATTGAGTTTAAAAAGAAAATTGTTTGCAATGTAAATTCAAATTTGTGTAAATTGAAAAAAAAAATTACAAATATAATTATTATGTATTTTTTTTAACCAAGGGGGGAGGTGTAGTGTGCACGCACACACCTCTGTCCAACTATTATATAGGAATGCAAAGCCTAATAAACCACAGTTCGTGAACCGCACTTGAGCTCTCATTTACTCCGAACTCCCGTCCCTACAGAGTAGTGAAAATATGTCTTGGCCAGGCAATTTAACACCAAACCAAAGATTGTTTTCTACAAAAAAAGTATGTCGTCTTTCATCATCTCATTTCCGGCCTATTTACGTCCAACCTCATCATCCTTTTCTCTACCTTCTCTTCTTTTTCTTTCTCGACCTCCGTCGGCCTCTCAGGCCTTGTCTTTAAAATGTAAAAAGAAAAATACTACTAACACGAGCTTACAAATGCGTAACAGCTTAGCAAAAGCCACTCTTTATCCGCACAGGGCTTTCATACTTAATATCCAACCCTTCTCATGTCAAAACTTAACGTTATCCTTAAAGTCTCATTTCCATCCACACGATGTCTGTAAAACGGTGGCGCAGTCGTATTTAACGCGGAACAATGTTCATTCTAAAAGCAATTGAGATAGCAGTTAAACGGGCAAATAAACAGCGATCATGAGGCTTTCATTGCAATACATTACTGTGATTGCGGGGCTGTTGGCACGGGTATTTATGTCACGCCGGACAGTACGGATGGGAAATTCAACTAGCTCTTTTATTAAAGAGAGTAAATCTTTTAAACTGTCCTTAGAGGATACTATGTAGGTCATGTCCGCGTCTAAGTTTCCGTACAAAAACAAAAGTAGCCTAACTATTGGAATTTCTCAAAGTCTCTTCACAATGCAGGTCTACAGGGTCTCTTAAAATTGTTTCGGAGCATTGCAGCATTTATCGCCCACGTACCTAAAACAGGCCACGTTTGTGAACTAGTAAAAGCAATCAAATACCGGACCGTACGCCAAATAACTCAATTGCTTTAGCAAAACATAAAACATGATTTGGAACCTAACCAAAAAGTAAAGCAGTTTTATGTTTGGTTCGTATACAGTGACTTGTGGGTCATGTCACTTCTTACCTTTGTTATTAGCTGAATTTCATGGATCAAATTTGGTACCCTAAGAAGCCTTACGTTTAAGGCGATTTTGGCACCCTTTTAAGGTTTTGATTCCCGTATTAAATTAATGAATACCATTGGGGTGATGCCAATTAAAAAAAACTTTTTAAGACGATTAGTAGCCAGTTCCAAACGCTTGATGTTATTTTCTTTTTTGTTCAACCAACCACACGGAAAATTAACGAGTGTCACCTCTGGTTGGTCTGTGTCTGCGCTGCTACCAACCTAACACCAGTGGGATTAAAACGCAATGCCAACCTAGAGGGTCAATACGAATGCTTCTAATTTTAATTTTCCGCTCTCCGCACTGGAACAAAACATTGTAAACTGAATAGGGGTAAGATTGGCAAGTAAGATAATCATAGCAATTCGCACGGATCCTGCATTACTTATAGAAAATGTATACTAAAATTATTGCATTTCCGTCAGATCGACAGTTATTTTGAAATCATTTTCGGACTGAGCCATACGATGTCCCCACTTTTAACGAATCCCTAAGGGTGCAATTCTACAACACACGCTACTAAACCGAACAAAATAAAGAGCCGTATCACAAAAGGCGTCGACACTCAACAATATCCTCTCGCTAATTTACACATAATACTTTTTCCAATAAGAGAAATTCCTTTTCCATTGAGTATCACGTCCCAAGTCTGAACACCTTTATCACAGCTCCAAGAATAATCCCATTTCGCGAGGGCGGGTAAATACGTCGTATTTACTCGTTCCCCGGGACGATCGATTCGCATGACATTTGGGATTTGATCGTGTTAGTACAACCGTCTCGAGGATTGCACCCCGACTTCATATTTCTGCTGGCAGCGAATGTTCCCGGTGTACTATTTCCTTTTTAGCTCCCGCGTGGAACGTGTCATCAAAAATAGTTTCTGTCTTACCACAATACCATCACGACCTCTAAGAAATGAGCTTGTTGTTTCGAAAAAGTCTAGCAATGGACTTGTGACTATGGAGTTGTAGGCTATCATGCGTGGTGGCTTTCACTTCTTCATCACTGCATAGTATAAAACAAAGTCGCTTTCTCTGTCCCTATGTCCCTATGTATGCTTATATCTTCAAAACTGTTTTTTTTTTGTAGATAGAGTAATTCATTAGGAAGGTTTTGTGTATAATTCTACGCAGACAAAGTCGCGGGCAGAAGCTAGTCTTAAATAACAGGTAACCCCTTGCTCGAATACCTCCTAAAGAAATATTACCCTCTTGCTTGTAATTAATTATAATTCGTATTCGCCATCTTTTCCTTTGTCGTTTTAAACCGTTTAACAGATGTAAATGGTAGACAATGAGCCGATAGTTGTTAAAGTTATAAACGCATGCAATTTAAAATCTTCAACAGCGGTCAATATTGCAACGTTAGACGCGCATGCACAACATTATATCAAGTACTAGCTACTGCCCGCGACGTTGTCCGCATAAAATTAGCAATTGTTATGTTTATCGCTATCCAGCGGGAATTATGCAATTTTCAGAAATAAAAAGTACCTAGCCTATGTTTTAATCTAGGGTAAGTAGCAGCTATCTCAGTTCCACCTAAACCAGTCATTTCAGCGTGAGGAAGGAACAAACATACACACTCACTCACTCACGTCCTCACAAACTTTCGCATTTATAATATCAGTTGGATGAAGCTGATGAAGCTATATTAGTGTTCTCATTACTTTTGTTTTTAATATTAAGTCATAAATCTGCCTAGAAATACGTTTGATGTCTCGAAACTTCGCGAACTAAATTATCCGCAGCAAAATTCAATTTAGCTTCACAGGCGTACTTGTTGCGAAAGTACTACAACAAAACTTTCTGAGGACCTGAGAATTTTCACTAAATCATTAAAACGTATAATGTTTCGAGGGACGCTCTGAGGTCTTGTTTAATTCAAGCCTTTGCCTGATTGAATTTCTTGCGGCCCATAAGCTCGCCCCAAGGAGGAAACTCGAAAAAAGGAAAACAAAAAGTTTACGTTCATTAAACTTGGCACTCTGACACGTTGAGACGCTTTTAATTCTATCTCTGAGAGCCCGGGGTCTGGTAACGTTTTAACACCTACACATTTTACCATTAATGCGTTAGAGAAAAATGTCGATGCTCAGAAGGTAAGTGCTGTTCGAGAGCTGCTTCCTAGAACGACTAGGGTACAATCGGCCAATTCAAGTGTCAAACCCATGAGAGTGAGTCAGACAAGACAGACTTGAAAGTCTTTAAGTACTGACGCGCTGGAGACGGTTAATTTTGATACTCGAAAGTTTAGAAAAAATAATCTCGAATTATTCGGCAAATTTTGTTTAAACAGTTCCATCACTTCACAGTATAAAACGAAGTCGCTTTCCGCTGTCTGTCTGTCCGTATGTATGCTTAGATCTTTAAAACTACGCTACGGATTTTGTTTTTGTTTTTTAATAGATAGAGCGATTCAAGAGGAAGGTGTATAAATGTATATAATTCTACGTAGACGAAGTCACGGGCAGAAGCTAAACTAAATACTTAATTATAAAACATTGTAAACTGTTGGCTGGTAAAATTGTTCTTCTATATTTCTTGGTATACGCTTCAATGGTTTTTTATTGCTTGTTAAATTTTTGAACAAATAAACGTGAAAACAAGAACTAACACAATTCGCAGAAAATAGAAACATTAGGGGTAGCACAAAATGTCCTGTTATTTTATAATTGAAACTCATTACAAATAAAATGCTTAAGGCACTAAATGTACTAGGAATGGTATCTATAAAACCTGAAAAATTTCCTCTTAAAAACTCTTAAAGAACAAGAGATTTTATCCTAAGTACTTTTATTTACCCTGTTGACGCAGTTACTTTTTTCTCGAGGTGAAAATTAACACATAGAGGAGCCGCAGACCTTTTTAAAAGCAATCTGCGACTTAAATAGCCCTTTGAGAAGGGCACCGTGCTAGCTTTAGGCATGTCATTCCGGTCCCAATCTTGTTTAGCTAATTTGAACTTATTTTTAGCTTTTACGTTTTTTTCTAAACAATTTCATTTTACATTTTAACTCTTATTTTTCACTTGTGTTATATTCAACACATACATTCACATACACAAATCACGTCTTTATCCCTTACGGGGTAGATAGAGCCTAAGGTGACAAGACCTAGGCCACGATTACCAAGATTGCTGATTGATTGATTGGTAGTTTATTCAGCACCCTAAACCAATTGCCGCGATAAAAAAAATCTGCCAGTGATCGATTGTCAAAGAATATTTCTTTCTTAATACTAAGAAAACGTCGGAAAGCCATTTTATAAGTGTATTTATTTACCCACTTACTAAGAAACATTTCGTCAAAAATCCACATTTCGGAGAAAGCATCCTCATCAATTTCTGGATGATTATGAATTTATTTGCGATAGCGCATAATATATTAGGCGTTTCTGTTTTGGTCCAATTCATAGCGTTATTCGGGTAAAACGCTCTATATAATTTCTTTATTTTGATACACTTAGGTAAAAACTACCTTGAGCTCCTTGCTGAGAGACCACAGGAGTCATCCACATCATCAAGGTAATAAGTATGCTTTACACTTACAGAATTTTCTCCGAAATAACGAAGCATGTTTCCTTTGAGCTTCGGTTATTTTCGTTTTTATTTATATTTTATTCCCGGTCGTAATATCTCACTCAAGTTGTTTTAAAAAGCTCCACACTTCACAATAAGTTTAGTAGTCTCGAGTAGGTGTTATATCGTTTAAAGGTACTACTTTTTACACCCGCGGATGACAGCAATGTAGCCGCATTTGATTTAGCTCATTTTCACAAGACGCGGATTAGAATATGAGTGCGCAATCATCTACGTAAATCCATAAAAATAAAAGTTCCCAAATAGTTCATTAACGCCCAGTCCAAACTCTCTGGCCAACCTTAGGAAAACTGTACATAGCGGCTTAAGCGTGAAAAGGTAACAGACAGACAGACAGACAGAGTTACTTTCGCATTTATAATATTAGTAGGATAAACAAGGTAAAACAAAAAAAAACATAGACATGAAAAATAGATCATCAGCGTTGTGTGTCTTCGCAAAAGTGAAACGGTCGCTGGCTCAGCATTTCGCTGAGGAGTTAGACGCCAGCAGCACTGATTTTCAGCCAGAACTGTCTATGACTCACGAAACGATACACAGATAAAATATACTACATAATCCATAAACTTTTACGTAAACAATGCAATACATAGATAGAACCCGACTGCATAGAAAAATCAGGAGCTTGTTAAAGGTATTCGCGGTCTACGTTCCGTTGATATGTCTAATACAATTTCGACTTAAGCGACAATTTTTTTTTAAAACCCTGTCGCTAGCAACTTGCACGCATAAGGTCAGCAAAGGTAAGGCGGTTAACAATGATGGATGACAGCATTAGCATGGCCGGGCCTATTTATCTCGTCCGGGGCGATCGAGTCGACGTGATCGGATCACAGGTAAGTGCCTTTATTTTAAGCATTGCACATGGGAAATTTTACATTTGAAATAAGAAATAAAACCTTGAGTTTCTTTTTAATGGGTTCAGGTTAAAAGGGTGAACCTAAAGGGCGAACAAGCAGAGCGGTACAGGAAAAGATATATACATACATAAATCACGTCTTTATCCCTTACGGGGTCGACAGAGCCCAAGGTAATAAGAGCTAAAGGCCACGCCTAGCGTAATTGTGAGCATATAGGTGGAAAATATATAGGTAGTGATGAGTTGCTAGCCGCATCGCCTATAACATGATTTCTAAAATTTTTGCTTGATCCCTCGATGGGCTTTTACCATCTGCGCGGGAAGAGAAGCAACTGGTACATTATATGTTTTTTCTATACTCCCAGACCAGCATGGAAGTGAAAAGATCTTCTAATTTTTTTTGTGAAACATTTATTTCAAAGTGACTGCAAATTACCCTTCCAATATAAATATGTACTCGTTTGTTTTCTGACATCAAAATCTTAGAACGCTTTCTTAATACATTAGGATTCCTTTTCTACATCTGAGATCATTCTTTGGCATCTTAACCAATAGAAACGAACATTGACGCATTTACCTACAAAAAATACACACATACCTACACATTCATTCTGCATACATACTCAATTTATATTACGTACGTAAATAAGGAAGGTAAAAAAGTAGCATATACTTATACATTATTTAGAAATAAAACCTACAGTGAATACCAGGCCATCGATAAATTAAATGAGCAAAGAGAACGCATTGAAATATTTTTTGGGGAAAGCCAAAAGGAAACTGTGGAAGCAACCCTCTTGAGAATCGATGACAAAATGAAGTGTAAGAAAGTAGGCTTATACGTTACCCGGAGGAGGAAAGCCGTCAATTATGAATAATTCAAACAAAAACCCTGATTCAAAAGGCAGGGAAAGATTTATTGAATGTTAACCGATACGAAGTAGCGATGTGTTGTTGTTTGGTGTTTATGATGGAAGAAAAGATGAAAAGTCTCGCTCAGTTATCTGTTCCTATAAGTATTACTTTATTTCTTACAATTGAAGCATTTAGTGACGTTCTATAACAATTTTGATAAAATATACGACTTTGGAACATGTCATGTTCCGTCGAATGAGAATAGTCAAATGTTATGCTAGGCTGCAAAGTTTTTGTTTGGCGCGAGTGCCTGTATTAAAACACGAGCTAAAAAAAAGAATTCTGGGTGTCGCAAGGGTTTCAAGGTACGAGACACTGAACAACTTTGCTGCTGAGCGAAACACAATTTTTCACCTCACTACAGCGAGAAAAATGGTGGATGGAAGAAAACAGTTTTTATTCAGCAACGATCGTAATCAAATTATGAAAATAATTTAGGAATTAACGAATTTTAAAATAAATTAATAATTAATAACGTTTCGCGTTTCTGGACGTGATATTAAATATGTTTTTATTTATTTTAATCTATTTAATGAAAAAGTTGGGGGCCTCATAACAAGTGCTACATTTAAAGCTCGTATTATTCCGTCCCTCTCACTCACCTAATATAGTACTATTAGTGTAAGCGCCACCACCACCACCTGCCCGATGGTCCGATGACATAAGGGAGACAGCAGGACCAGTCTGGAAGAGGGAAACGGGCAACCGTTCGGGATGGAGACGGATTGGAGAGGCGTATGCCCAACGGTGGGCGTCTACACGCTGAAGAAGAAGAAGAAGAGAGTGTAAGCGGGACGGCAATATACAAATTTCTAATTTCTGAGTATATGAGCAGGTGGACAATGGTGGTGATCGTCACGTTCGAATTTCAAAAACCTTTTCTACCCAACGGGGCAAAAAGCACGTTTCCACGCAGATTCTGAAGGAGAAAGACTGCCTTTTCGAGCGATGTGAAAAATATTTTTTCTTGTTTATCTTCCGGCGAAGAAATCGATACAAAAAAAGGTATCAAGTTCATAAAAAAAATAATCACAAGCACAATAACTTTTTCTTGTTTTAGAAATAACGTATGATATAACGATATCACAGACATTTCCGAATGGAATAAATACAAACAACAAAAGCGAATATAACCAATGTTAACTACTATCGGTTTGAGTGAACAATATTCTGGATGCAAACATATTCATACTTTTTATTGACACTGGTTGGACGAAAAAATCTAAATTTGTTTTTTTACAATATAATCTGCTTCTCGGTCTGACGAAAAATGTTTTTGCACGTTGAATTCATACTATAAATATTTCATGTCCGTTATTTTTTAGCAGTATGGGGTACATATTGTTGCCTCAACATTTTTAGAGTTCCGTAGCCAAAATGGTAAAACTCTTAATATGTATGGTTTAGCTCAGAGACTTTTAATGCTAGAAAAATGTTATTTGGCACAGAACCTAAGTGAAGCAGTGTAATATTGTTTTAGTTAATACAGTAGCCTTTAGGTCTAAGCTCTGTCTACTTTGAAAGACGTGATTTATGTACGTATTTTTTTTTAATTAAACCCATCACTATTTTGATTCCCCTTTCCACCTATGCGCCCACGGTGTCTCACTAAACGTGGCCTAGTACCTTAGGCTCTGTCTACCCCGTAAGGGATAAAGACGTGGTTTGTGTATGTGTATGCTAGTAATACTGAATAGTTAATAA
The DNA here is from genome assembly GCA_932294345.1 of Pandemis cinnamomeana. Lineage (NCBI taxonomy): Eukaryota > Metazoa > Arthropoda > Insecta > Lepidoptera > Tortricidae > Pandemis > Pandemis cinnamomeana. The sequence continues at coordinate 11,363,792 of OW028710.1, read as the reverse complement.
TTTCTAAAATACCGTAAAAAAGATGTCAAAAAGTGAAATTAAAAGTAAGATCGGTCAAGAAATACGAAATTATATAAGAACTTTAAACTACTAATTAGTCAGCGATTAGAAAGAGAGATACGATTATGACATGTGACGTGTTTGTCACAACGTCCATATAAACTCCATATTAAAATTCCGTTTTTCTAGAGATAGAGACAAATCTTTGATAGCTTACATCTCGGTTACTTTTAATGTTATTTGAAAATGATTTTATTTGTACCTATTGCTTATTATTACATAAATGAGCTTCTATTAATATTCACTATCACTACATAGTATAAAACAAAGTCGCTTTCTCTGTCCCTATTATGTCCCTATGTCCCTATGTATGCTTATATGTTCAAAACTACAAAACGGATTTTGATGCGGTTTTTTAATAGGTAGAGTGATTCAAGAGGAAGATTTTTATGTATAATTCTACGCAGACGAAATCGTGGGCAGAAGCTAGTATAGTATAAAACAAAGTCGCTTTGCGCTGTCTGTCTGTCCCTATGTACGCTTAGATCTTTAAAAGTACGCAACGGATCTTGATGCGGTTTTTTTAATAGATAGAGTGGTACAGAGGAAGGTTTATATTATGTATAATTCTACGCAGACAAAGTCGCGTCAGGAGCTAGTTTTTTAATATTTTCCAAACTTAAGTTAAAAATATTTGCGTAAGCCATTAGTATTTTTGTACTTTTCGGTTGATCCTTCGCGTAAACCCTGACTGAATTTGTCCGCGTATTAATAAACACTTTGACCCTTGACATTACGGCTTAACTAACACCTCCATTGTTTAACAAGTGACTCGCTAAGTAAATAATTTATTAAAGCAATTTTTCTTTACCCTGAACATGCGAGCAGAGGGTTTTAGCCCGTGTAGGCCTTTGCAATGACAATTAGTTTAGTTAGTTCGGGGACAGAAGGTTGGACCCGTGTCATAGAAACTGCGACGTCAGACGACCCTGTTTAATGAGTTAACTATGCCATAAAGGGTGGCAAATAGGTAAGCATAGGTCGGTCTAGAAACTGAATTAACGAGTTTCCTGATCGATATTAACGTCAGAAAAACAACATCAAGTGAAGTGAGAAATTGTGTCCGAATGTGGAAGATGGGCATTTAAAAAAAAACGTGTACCCTTTTTCCAACAAGATTACCTTAATTTCCTATACAACTTTTTCGTTTTGTGACGCCCCATGAAAATAGTGCCACTAAACTGACAAAAAAACCAATGGACACTTTTTTTCTTTACAAAAATAAATAGTGCTAATAATTCTGATTCAGAAAAACCCAAAATGTCATCATTTTGGAAAAAAAGTCAAGAGTACAAACCAATTTTTGGATTTCGAATGACTAGTCGGATAAATTCTGAAAAAATCGCCCAGGAAAAAGTAATAAGTCGTTCTAATACCGACAAAAACTAGTTTAACTATTAGATGCTCTAAATTAACCACCGCACTCAAAGACTTCAATAAACTGTAGTAGAACTCAAACGGGTCGCATTTACAAAACGAGTTTTTTTCACATTAGAATAGGAAAAAAGGTGAACATTTGGGTGTCTTTGACGTCGATACGTTACCAATTTTATCAATGCAGTACTAGTAAGTCTATTAGAGCTCGCTAAAGTACCCAAGTATTCGATTCGTGTAAGCAAATAAAACGCCAAAGAAGCGTACTTGCTGTTATAGAAGTATTGTGAGTATAATGTTCCTTTTCAGAACCACGTGATAATAAGAGCATTATCCATTATGCAAGTATTATTGAACGACCAGCACGAAAAGGTGAAATTTATTGTAAAATATGCTTTTGAATTGCGATAGGGCGCCATATCGGACGTATTCGGCTCATTACATCGCTGAATGTGAAGCGATGGTTTATTTTGCCTGACTGAAAATTCTATGTGCTGTGTAATTATTAGGTAGGCTTCTCGATACTAAGCAATATGATCCTCGTTGATTATACTAATGATGATAGGCTATTGAATAAATGAATATTAAGTTTGTTTCTTCTTTTGTTTTAATAATATTAAGCTTATATACTACATACATACACACATGTCACGACTTCATCGTTTACGGGGTAGACAGAGCCTAAGGTAACAAAACCTTACGTTTAGCATGATTAAGGGCGTATAGATTGAAAGGGAAATCAAAATAGTGATGGGTTGCTAGCCGCATCGCCTATAACATGATTCCTAAGACTTTCGCCCATTCCCTCGATGGGCTTTTGCCATCAGCGCGGGAAGAGAAGCAACTGGTAAATTCCATGTTTTTTCTTTACACCCAGACCAGCATGGAAGAAAGCTTAGATACTTATATTTTATATATTACTAGCTTCTGCCCGCGACTTCGTCTGGGTAGAATTATACATAAAAACCTTCCTCTTGAATCACTCTATCTATAAATAAAAACCGCATCAAAATCCGTTGTGTAGTTTTGAAGATATAAGCATACATAGGGACATAGGGATATAGGGACAGAGAAAGCGACTTTATTTTATACTACGTAGTGATTTTCTTAGAAAACGAAAGAATCACTACGTTGTTTCGAGAAAGTCGTTTCGATATGCTCAAGCGTGTAATCGACTTACTGGACACAAGAGTTCTGTTTTATGTGAATTCCAATATGCTGCTTCATTTGAAAATGTTGTTACTACTTCCACATTTTTCCGATATAACTGGCAGATGCGAAACTACTAATATAACTAATATAACTGATAATAGAACTGATATGATTGTTGTTACGTTATTAATAAATTCAATTGCGAGTCTAAATTTCAATATTAGGTATTTAATCCAAAGCATGAATGTAATTTTGTAATTTTGTAAGTTTAAATTTTCGAGAGGTAGATTAAAGTTATTTAAAGTTAAATAGATATAAGGTTATTAAGTTGTTTAAATCAAGTATAATAATAATTAATCACATTATTAGGTCAAGTATGTTGCAGTGCCCTGCTACAGGGTTTCATGTTGGGAAATTTATTAGCTAGTAAGATCCAATGTACACATGAAAGCGACGAATAAATGACTTATGACTTAAATAACATTAATATTACACAGCTGCGAAAAATTTGCGTTATTTGAATCAGTCTATTAAATATAAATAGATATCTGAACTCATCACAGCAGGAAGGATCTCGTTATTTCCAATTTTGTAATCAAAAGTACTATGATTACAAATTACTTGTACTGTATCTTCAAACTCTAATCATGGAAATTGGATTCACGGAAAAGTTTTGTAAATAAATCCCGAGTATTTTATGGAAGATTATATTTTCATGCTACCACAAACCAGGACTCAACTGGATTTAAAATAACGAAGCCATTATATTTGTCGTATATTCCGATATTTTAGTTTGAATATAGGTGGCCCACAACGTTGCCTTTAGGTCTTGTTACCTTAGGCCCTGTCTACCCCGTTAGAGATAAAGACGTGACTTATTTGCCATTTTGTATGTCTGCAGTTTGAAAATTTCAGTCAGGTTCAGAAAAAGGTGCCTTATAGCAAAATAACAACACATTAAGATAAGACACCTGAATTGTAGGAAATGGAAAATGTTGCCTTTAATTTTTAATTATAACTAAAAACATAATTAAGACAAATGACAATCATATATAAAAAAAAAATCACATAGACCAGCTTTTAAAAAAAATAAAAAAATAAAACGTTTATTTCAGACAACAACGTTTGGTCCATATTTTGTTAGTTAAAATCGAATATTAAGTAAGTTTATGTTAGTATGTCATATTACAATACGCATACGGTTCGCATTTTTTAACACATCGCTCTAAATTTCAAGCGACATCAATAAGATTCCCTCGTCATCGAAATTCTAAGCCGATGAAACAGTAACCTAACACAATATCCCTGTAAGTACCTTTACAATGTCACGACATGAAACATAAAACGCCCCTTTAAAACAGCAGGCACATCATTTGAAGCAATAAAGAATCACAGTTGACAACAATAAAGCCACCATTCACGTCGGTGCTTGGGGGAAATGTAATAAAACTAAAAACACGCGGGAATTTCTTCAAGAAATAACGCCACAACCCCTTTTTTAAGTCCATGATAATGAATAGTAGATTAGTGCTAAGGCCTGGGAAGTAGCCAATTGCTGGATGTATAACTTGTTTAAAATACGAACCGCAGGTGAGTGTTTTTAAAGTTACGAATCTATCAATTGCTCTTCCAGCAGAGGCAGATATAATATTTTTCTCAAACATTGAGAGGAAATGAAAATAAATTTTGCACTAAACTTCCTCGGAACTTAGGTGGTTTTTACGTTCCCGCCTTTTTTCTTAAGTTTTTTTTATGTCATCGGTCACGGTAAGCTATTTGAGACAGTGATAAAAACGTTAGACTAGAACAAAACGTGAACTCCTCGGCTATCGACTTGGCTATAATGACATTGTTGTTCATTATTCCATAGTCTCTTTGATTTTTTTTTAAGTTAAAAACAAATGAAAAACTGTCCAGCAATCCGATTTATGGTCAAAAAATTGTGCCTGCAATGTAATTCGGCCGTCAACTAGGCCCTTCGTGTTCTGTTACTTAGAATACAATGACGACATTTACGACAATGTTTGAGAAAAAAAATTGTAAACGAACACTCATAGTATTTTAAATTCAACTGCACATAATTGGTATCCAGTCTCATTCGCTTTCTAAAATGTAATAGTCATTGATTGAAAAAATATCAGACAGAGAAGATTAAGAGATGTATGTATGTATGTAAGATTTTCGCCCGTTCCCTCCCCTTGCTTTTACCAACGCGGGAAGAGAAGCAACTGGTACATTCCAAGTTTTTCTTTGCTCCCAGACCAGCACGGAAGTATAAAGGAAAGGTCTTGAATTTATTAAAAGCACAGCGTTTGTCCCTTGAACCCTCAGTATAAATTGAGATCCACTTTATTGCCAAAACAATGTCACGCGCAGCTCATAAACTGAATATGGACATTAAAATTTCATCAGCGGATGTAAATTATGCTCCTACACCTAAACAAGGCGAGGTCAGTGATTTAATTCTTTTATATTGTCATTGTGATGCTGGGGCCCGATTTTTTAAAGCACATGTGTGAAAATAACACTCGAAAGTGGTATACATACATAAATCACGTCTTCATCCCTTACGGGGTAGACAGAGCCTAAGGTAACAGGACCTAAAGTACACGTTTAGCATGATTGTGGGCGTATGGATGGAAATGGGAATCAAAACTGTGATGGGTTGCTAGCCACATCACCTATATAACACGACCCCTAAGATTTTCGCTCAAAAAGTGGTATAAATCAGCTTATATATCCAAAACTACAAATCTAATCTAAGTTTTGACTAGTTCACAAGATTAATGAGATCTGTGATTGTCTTCTATGCTACACGTATTTCAAATTCAGCGCAATTTATCACAACTTTCGAGTGGTATTTTCGCACATGTGCTTTCAAAAATTTGCCTCCTGGTCTGGGAGTAAAGAAAAAAACCGGTCAAGTGCGAGTCGGACTCCGAGGGTTCCGTATCATTATCTATAAATATCTAAAACCAGTGTAAGCAGAGCCCTGTTCCAAAGCAAAATGTACGCAGTGTGGGGTTACTTTATATTGGTCACTGCTATATACAGACATACATACACATTTACGGTTTTCGCAATTATTCTTTAATCTGTGCTATAAGACCTACCTTCATACCAAATTTCAAGATTCTGCGTTCACGGGAACTACCTTGTAGGTTTTGATTCCCTTGAGAGTTGAAAATTTGCGGAAATTTGCGGCATAAACGGCTGTATCTTTTGATTGCGTTGGCTTAGAAGTTTGATTTTTTCACAGCTTCAAGGGACAGTAGACTTGAGTAATTGATATAAATTTCAGCTTCATACCTCCACGCGTTCCTGAGAAAAAGGGTCTTGACAGACGGACGGACGGACAGACAGACGGACAACAAAGTGATCCTATAAGGGTTCCGTTTTTTCCTTTTGAGGTACGGAACCCTAAAAACAAAGAATTAACCAGTTTCTTCTCTTCCTGTGCAGATGGTAAAAGCCCATCGAGGGAATGGGAAAGAGCCTTAGGAATCATGTTATAGGCCATCACTATTTTGATTTTCCTTCCCAGCTATACGCCCTTAATCATGCTTAACGTGGCCTCAAGGTTTTGTTACCTTAGGCTCTGTCTACCCCGTAAGGGATGAAGACGTGATTTATGTATGTATTAACTACTCAATCATTTTTAAATAGCGCAAAACTACCCAAGTCCGCGGTACACTAGCCGTGAATGGATGTGACCTAATTTAATCCTTCGTCCTAATCTAGACAAAAGACCGAGGTATCTAACAAAGTTCGCTGAAACGGAAGAAAAATAAAGATAAAATCACACAAGAACAACAAGCAGCTTCTGCTTCTTATTTGTGGCGTGTCAAATCGTTATAGCGACGACAACTTCGCCAATGTCAAAGTAACAAAAATATAATAAAAAAATCTTGTGACAAAATGTCGGCAACGTTGTACTACGGTAATCGTCAAAGACTCCCTCCCTCCCTGTCGGGCTCTTAGCCAACGGTCAACGATATCCCTCAGAAACTGCCAGGAAATCATTAGCCGATGCCCAGGGTGCAAAAAGGAACCGCAGGTCACCACACGTGGAGGTAACCTGACTAGCACCCCAAGCAGCTTAAAAAAAATAGTTTATTTCAGACAACAACGTTTGGTCCATATTTTGTTAGTTAAAATCGAATATTAAGTATGTTTATGATAGTAATGTCATATTACAATACGGGCAATCACATTGACTATAAATATACGAGATAGATTAATAATAATAGAGGTCTTCCCATCGAGTTACGACCTGGGTGCCTTTAAGAGGCGAGTGTACAATTTTCTGCAGGGCCGACAACGCACTGGCATCGCGTAAAGCGCTGCGGGTGTCTATGGACAGTGGTGATCATTTTACCATCAGGGTGACCCACTAGTTCGTTTGTCTGGCCTCTCTAAAATAAAAAAAAATAAGACAAACAACCAATACAATTTAATGAAAAAATATATAACTAAACTAATAAAATAATAATAATGATAAAATGTCACATTACCTTACCCGGTTACACTATTTCTATTTTCCCTTGATTTTTCCTTGACTCGAAAAAATACGGACACCGATGACGTAAATTCACCACAAAAAAATTCCCGACACCAAAAGCGAAACGTTCCTGTTTCCAGAAATATAAATAAAACATAGTCACGCTCCTTACACATAGAGATGAGAAGTCAACGAAAAAACCATACTAGAGGTTAGGGGCGTTTTACGAGACTTATTATTCATGAGAATAAACTAAGCACTTCAGAGAGGCACGTAAAAAGTGTGGATTATAATGTTATTGGACGCTCGCTGGCTTTTAAGGATTCCCCCATACTCCGGGGTCTTTAGAGAATTGGTGTAGTTGTGCAGACAAATGATGTACAAATAGGGCACTCTGCGAAGCCTACAATGTTCAAAATTTGATTAAAACGTTGGAGTAAATGCAAATAACTATGAATGAGTATGTGTACTTCCATGCTGGTCTGGGAGCAAAGGAAAAACATAGAATGTACCAGTTGCTTCTCGCCCCGCGCAGTTGGTAAAAGCCCATCGAGGTAATGGGCAAAATTCTTAGATACATACATAAATATATCACGTCTTTCACGTCACGTCACGGGGTAGACGGAGCCTAAGGCAACAAAACCTTAAGCCAACGTTTAGAATAATTAAGGGCGTATAGGTGGAAAGGGAAATCAAAATACTGAAGGGGTTGCTAGCCGCATCGCCTATAACATGATTCCTAAGACTTTCGCCCATTCCCTCGATGGGCTTTAACCATCTGCGCGGGAAGAGAAGCAACTGGTAAATACTGCGAAATTTTTAGAAATCATGTTATAGGCGATGCGGCTAGCAACCCATCACTATTTTGATTCCTTTTTCCACCTGTCCTATACGCCTACAATCATGCTAAACGTGGCCTTAAGGTTTTGTTACCTTAGGCTCCGTCTACTCCGTAAGGGATATAGATGTGATTTGTGTGTATGTAGTAAATGTAACATGTAACAATCATACGCTAATGATGATCCCACGGCTCAGAGTACTGCTGAATAAAATGAAACCATTTGATGTCAATACGACGATGCGGTCAACACAAATGAAAAAAACACTTCATTTGTTTTATTGAATCAGGCGTTACTTTGCGGAGGTACATTTCAATGAACAAAAATATTTACTTAGCTACTCCGCACAGGCTTGGTTACCGTGCACGTGAGTAGCGGAGTAGCAAAGTAAATATTTTTCGTTCATTTTTACTCTTCATTTGTACTAATCTTACAAAGAAGGTTGAGGTGTTATAATACGTGCCATTAAACTTTGTGCAAAACCAAGGGGCGGGTCGGTTGTTCCTGCCTAATTACTACGGTGGATTAAAGCAAGCTTTGGAGGTAAGTAATAATATAAATGGTCTTAAGGATCCCGCCCACAAGACTGTATTATATTAGGAACTAGAGCATTCTGACACGTGCAAAATAGGCTTGCGTTTACCAAAGTCAGAGCTGGTGGTATAAGCGAAGATTAGATGTCCAAAGAGTGAACTGAATGATTGAAATAATTTTAAGGATAGTGATACATGTTTCCATACAGGTCTGGGTGCAAAGAAAAAACAGAATGTACTAGTTGCTTCTCTTCCCTCGCCCGGTAAAAGCCGATCGGGCGAATGGGCATAGGAATCATGACTTTTATGGGCGATGCGGCTAGCAACCCATCACTATTTCGATTTCCCTTTCCACCTATGCCCATAATCATGCTAAACTTGACCTTTACGTCTTTTTACCGCTAAGTCTACCGCGTAAGGTATAAAGTCGGGATTTGTGTGGATGTGGTCGACCCGTGGAAGAAAGAAGCAGGCGAAATAATGTTAGTCATTGATTAGTAGCTCTGATTGCAAACTAGAGGTTTCGGATTCAAACCGCGGTAGAGACTTTTGTGCCATGTATTTGTATTCAAGTCACATAATAATCTTTCTCTATTTGTAACTTATTATATTTGGATTTAGATAGAAGTTTCTTCAAATAAATACGTGCAAAACTGACTATTCTGTTTCCCTTGTAAGTTATACAACCACAGTGCCGTCTTTTATTTAAATAAATTGCCTGCCTTACTCTTCGGGTGGCATTTGTTTCAACTTATAAAACATATATTAATATACTCTATTTTAAGCAGTCGACCTCTGAGATATTTTGGTATTTTCAGTATTGATTCAATTTATTGTCCACTGTTCCACTGGCGAAAGCATCATGTATTTAAAAAAAAATACAGACGAATTGAGAACCTCCTTTTTTGAAGTCGGTTAAAAATACCGGGCACATGCCGTTCCGTAAAAAATTAGCAAGTGAATATAAAAATTCAGCGACACCAGAGCGCTGGTGCTAATTTCTCTTTTCAAATTTACATACATACACATACAAAATTGTTTATATCCGTTACGGAGTGGACAGACCCTAAGGTGACAAGACCTAAAGGCCACGTTTAGCGTGATTGTAGGCGTGCAAAAAGGAATCAAAATAGTGATGGGCTGCTAGCCGCATCGTCTATAATAAAATTCCTAAGAATTTCGCCCATTCTTTTCAGTTTTTCCTTTGCTCCCAGACCAGCATGCAAGTAACAAAGTTTTCAAATTTACGTTCTCATCTTCATTCTTACTGTATCCAAACAAAACATACATGTAAACATTTGTATTTCGCACAAGCTTGGCCGTTCTTGCACGTGTAGCAGCGGAGAAACAAGGTAAATCTTTCTTGTACAAGTCAAGTGTAATAATATATGTATCTAGTCAAAGTTTCAAAAATAAGTACCATACACTGAACAAAAAATTTTTTACCTTGCTACTCCGCTACTCAATAAAATAGTACCATACACTCTTACACCGGCGTAATAAGGTCGTGGGACATATTTTTGAGAAGTTCGTATCGATACTTATTTTTGCACTTGACCGTACATTAAAATAGACCTTTAATCAATTTCTAAATGTCTATGAAAATTAGAACACAGAAAAATCCGAAAAGTAAAGCTATGGCCGGCCATAGCTTTACTTTTCGGATTTTTCTGTGTTCTAATTTTCATAGACATTTAGAAATTGAATTTCTAACGGCAAAACCGTAAAAGTAAACATAAAAATCAAGAAATAAAAATTTCTTGATTCATTTGATAGTGCCTAAATAGACCTCTTCAAAGTAACGCCTGATTCAAGAAATGAACGTAACATTGGTGTCAATTCTTTTTCCTCTAATGTTAATATTAAGCTTAAACCAGAAGATAATCGTGAAACTTAAGAACAAATTCTAAACAATGTCAAAGGCAAGGCCGCCTCGGTGATTTGCGTGCCACTAAATCCGATACCATCGTAAAAGCGGGCTATATCCCAGTTTCAGTATCAATTTTCCCTAAATCATGCCCTGGACTGTGGATATACCAGGGTTCTAGAAGGTTTGTTCATTGAAACTTGTGATCTCTAGTATACATTTTGTTTTTGAACAATAAATTTGGTGTGGGAATATATTTAAGAGGCACGTTCCTGCGATAAAAGTAGCTTATGTTTCTAAAACATAGTGTAAATTTAAACAGTGAAAGAATTTTTAGAAACCATCCAGAAAATTTAGTGATTACATACATACACACATACACAAATCACGTCTATATCCCTTACGGGGTAGACAGAGCCTGAGGTAACAAAACGTAAAGGCCACGTTTAGCATGATTGTAGGCGTAGTAGTAGCGTTACTTCCATGCTGGTTGGGAGCAAAGGAAAAAGCCCATTGAGGGAATGGGCGGAATGATTAGGGATCATGTTATAGGCGATGCGGCTAGCAACCCATCACTATTTTGATTCCCCTTTCCATGTATACGCCCTTAATCATGCTGAACGTGGCCTTAAGGTTTTGTTACCTTAGGCTCTGTCTACCCCGTCAGGGATAAAGACGTGATTTATGTATGTATGTATGTATACATACGCGTAAGTTGTAACATCGATAAACAAAATGCGAATATGTTTGAAGTCGCGTTGATCGTAACCAATCAATATTTTATCACATTTTGAATATATCTGTTTTAAAATACAAAGATTTATTTAATTTGTTTGATTTAATCCCAAACTAAGCCGATAAAGATGAACACGAAGACAATTTCACTCAGCATGCTTACTTAAAACTGATTTTCATTTTAGAACCTACTTGGAAATGGTGATAATTGATAAAAAATATCAGACAAGATATTATCTTTCTCTGAACCTGAAAGAAATAACCTTCGTATTTATTTTATCAGACTTCAAGTTTAGATAAGACGAATTTTAAGTAAATTGAAACTTTTGAAGAAGCCTTTATACATTACTCCATTACCAATATTAGAGTTAATAAACAAACAGAGACACAGATAAAAAATCGACAAATCATTGAAATTAATATTGTGTCAACAATTCTATTGATTTATCTCAAACTTGTAGATATAGGTTTCGTCTGTCTACTATGTTATTATTAGTATAGTTATAGATTCAAAACTGAAGTATTTCGATAGAACTTAGGGCAAAGTTCGTTCACTCAACTGTGAGCTTTTAAATGAGTACTACGTAAGTACTAGTAGTACAAAAAACTTAAGTGCCCTGAAATTAAAATTAAAAAAAACCAAGCAAGCAAGACAACTGGCTTTCGAATGAAAAATTACCGTATCGAAATCAGTCCATCTTACGATACCACAGACACACTATTATAACACACTTCTTTTTGCGTCGGGAGTTAAAAAGGACACCGTGACTTCATACAACTCAAACCACTCTAATGACACACTCATTCGAATGCAAGTCGTAATCATAAAGTAGAAAATGAACAGCAGCTCTGTCTGTAAGTTTCAAGTAAAAAATTCAATCTCTTAATTAACGTACCCGTATCATGTAAAAACTTCGAGGGTCATCAACTTGTCACTCCACACATGGTGACGCAAGTTGGGAAACTACCCATTCATTAATTTTAATGACATGAAAAAAAAATGTTGAAAAAATATTTTTCCCCTCCACAATGAGACTACTTCGAATACGAAACATTTTCTGTGGGAGTCTAATGATGTGGCGTGTAAGTTTCATTAGCGTTACCTTTTTTAGTTTTATGCAGCACGGTGTGGTATTTTCAAAAGTTGATTTCACAGGGTAATAAGCAGTGATCACAGTAGGGTGTCATTTGCTGTCTAAAGAATTGGATTTTGATGTCAACTATATAGACATGTCTGCGGGATTCTGAGATTTGGTTTGTCTTCGTAACTTCTTTCCAAAATGACACTGTTTTTACAAAATATTTCTTAACTAGCTTCTGCCCGCGGCTTCGTCTGCGTAGAATAAAATTATGCATAAAAACCTTCCTCTTGAATCACTCTATCTATTAAAAAAACCGCATCAAAATCCGTTGTGTAGTTTTGAAGATATTATAAGCATACATAGGGACATAGGGACATAGGGACATAGAGACAGAGAAAGCAACTTTTTTATACTATGTAGTGATGATAATCCGAACCCTAATGAACCCAAATGAGAAATGATATAAGCCAAGGCTGAAAGAAGTGCAACTAAGGAAGAGAAGAGAAGATTTATAAATAAGTAAAGTAGGTATTATTCAATGAAATTCCCGAGATTTCGGAGGCCATATCAGCCAGAAGACGTCCACTTTTAGAAACCGGGATCTCCACGGCGATCGGTTTTGTGCCACCTGCAATGGGCCATTGCCAATGGCTTCCCGTGATCTTTCAAAGATCGTCCTTACATCTGGCTTGAGGACCTACATTTCACCTTCCGACACCGTCGCCGCTACAGAATCTGGTTCCAATCACCACCAGTTCTATGAGCAATGTAGGCCACAGTCACCTATCCCTTTCCATTGCTCTTTGAGAGACTTTCAACCATCTTATGAGGCACTGGCTTTTACTCACGGTAGCTACTGCAAATATTGGTATTGTAACTCCCGTGATGTATTACTTCGTGTAAGTTTTCAATTACCTATATATTAAAAAAAACCCTACATTACTTGGTCATGGCATCTCGCGTGAGCGGCTGAACCGATTTCGTATTTTATTTGCTGTTTTTTATTGTCAGGTGAAGATTCATAATGACGCAAAGCCGTCACTTTTAAGAAAGAAAGAAAGAAGACATTTATTCCTTTTTGCAAGACACACAAGTATAAGAGTATATACACAATTTTATAGCGAAAAAAAACAAGAAAAAAAAAACACAGACATTAAAAATAGATGCTTTTATGATAATTAAACCATTTTTACATACAAATTCGCAAAAATAAATTAATATTAATATTTCTTCACACGAAGCGAAACATTCTAACCCACGTCAAAAATACTTGCTGACATCGAGTACCGTTGAGTCAACAATTTTGGAAGCTTGTTGTGGACAAACCAAATCGCACCGTATTCGAGGAAGACCTTGCTAAGGAAAATCATTGTTTCCTAAATTTTTCCGTTTACAAACACTTCATCATTACTCTTAGAGCCGGCTTCACCAGTCTCTTTTAACTTCAGTTATCTTAAGTGTCAGTTTATAACGCCTCTGTCTGTGTCGTAGTAATAAATAGAGACGGAATCATAGATAACTAACCTTAAGATAACTGCAACTTAACAGAGAGTAGTGAAACACGGGCTTAGTATATTTCTTTCTTTGTTTCACAGACGCCGCTATCTTTTTTTAATTATATAACCCAGTTTCAATTCTTGGATTGGCTTTCATTTTTGTTGGAACGGCCGACAAGTTTCAAAATTTTTAACTGACTTTTGGTCCCGTTCTCGCGGGAATATCGGGATGAGAGCGGCATGGTAATATTTGTATTAGTGCAGAGATTCAACTGTGTACTAACCAAATTTCATCTAAATCTGTCCATTCTTTTCAGTATGAAAGAGTAAAATTAACGTTCATAACTACCTACCTGGCCTATTTTATTATTTTGCTCTGACGACTCTCACTGGGATAGAATTATTTTGACACTGCATTAATTATTATTATTTTGACATTATATTTTTCTTTCATTTGTGTCTTATAATTAATATGTTCTTGTTATAATTAATTATGTCGATCTCAACAGAAATACTTATATTGGTGACATGCATGTTTTTAAAATAATGTAATTTTTGTTGAGTAAATTAATCTAAATCATACATTACATAAATCACGGCTTTATCCCTTACGGGGTAGACAGAGCCTAATGTAACAAGACCTAAAGACCACGTTTATCATGATTGTGAGTGTATGGATGTAAAGGGAAATCAAAACAGTGATGGGTTGCTAGCCACATCGCATATACAGCATGATCCCTAAGATTTTCGCCCAATCCTCGATGGGCTTTTACCATCCGCGCGGGAAGAGAAGGAACTGGTACATTCTATGTTTTTTCTTTGCTCCCAGACCAGCATGGAAGAATCATACAGATAGATATACTCGCAGACTTTAGCATCATCACTATCACTACATAGTATAAAACAAAGTCGCTTTCTCTGTCCCTATGTCCCTATGTATGCTTATATCTTCAAAACTACACAACGGATTTTCATGCGTTTTTTTTAATAGATAGAGTGATTCAAGAGGAAGGTTTTTATGTTTAATTCTACGCAGACAAAGTCGCGGGCAGAAGCTAGTTTATAATATTATAAGGATCGAAAGAATAGTATTATAACTTTAAAACATAGAAAAATTTAACCGTGCGGAAAGTTTTTACGACGAATAAACGGCATTCCGAAATTATAGTAGCTTTTGAAATCGTATTTCTAGGTATAGAATATAGAGCATAGTATTTGTAGAGATAACAAACACATTACCCATACGTTAACAGCTTCTAGACCAATAGCGATATGGATAGTCATAAATTTTGCGCCAGTTGGTATACTGTGTACTCAGTGTACTAGATATACCGCAAATTATTAACGCACCATTAATACAGGCCATTAATTAACCAACAGAGTTGAGATGTTATACAACCTGCTTGGAAAAATAATCACCAAACCACTTGTGGCGCTTAAGCTCTGGTATGCTTAAGACACTGATCCGTGCCAAATTTAAGGCTATTTTTTGTAATTTGTGTTTGTCATGGTGGTTGGGAGCAAAGGAAAAACATAGAATGTACCAGTTGCTTTTCATCCGGCGCAGATGGTAAAAGCCCTTCGAGGGAATATGCGAAAAGCTTAGGAACCATGTTAGAAGCGTGAGGCTAGCAACCCATCACTATTTTGATTCCATTTTCCACCTATACGCCCACGATCTTGCTAAATGTGGCCTGAAAAAAAAACACAGTTAATTTTTTCTTTCAAGATAAAAGTTAATATTTAATTACGAATCACTAATTTGTGTTTTAGAATTAGATAGCATTCATTGCTCCTCTATTGGTACGGTACTCTCTTATATGATACAGAGTGATTAAATATTAAAACTATTAGCGTGAGTACTATAAAGGTTTGATTAATCAGTTTGGGATTTGGATGTTAATCGGTCTTTAATAATAAATAAAATGTTACAACGTACCCTAATTTTTGAACATGTGATTCTACTTATCAATTGAAGTTACCGTCTGGATGGAAAGGGGAATAAAAACAGTGGGTTGCTTGCCACATCGCCTATATATAACATGATCCCTAAGATTTTCGCCCAAACCCTCGATGGGCTTTTACCATCTGCGCGGGAAAAGAAGCAACATGCTAAACGTGGCCTTTAGGTCTTGTAACTTTAAGCTCTGTCTACCCTGTAAGGAATAAAGACGTGATTTATGTATGTATATATATTGAAGTTTTCAAGTTTCTAAAGATAAGTTATTTATGCTTTTAATAAAATCATCTCACAAACTTAATCTACTAGAACATTCTTGAACTTCTGGCCCGCCTGGTTGTTATGATTTGATCTCAGTAAATATTTTCTTGATTGTTCCCTGAAACTTTTGCAACTGCGCAAATTCTAATATATACACCCTGTATTTTAAGTATCACTACATAGATAATAAAATAAAGACGCTTTCCACTGTCTGTCTGTCCCTATGTATGCTTATATCTTTAAAACTACGCAACGGATATTGATGCGGTTTTTTTTTAATAGATAGAGTGATTCAAGAGGATGGTATGTTTATAACTCTACGCAGACGAAGACGCGGGTAGAAGCTAGTTATTAATAACAATGATTTATTATCGTCACAAACCTTCATTTTTATTTGTATAAGATCTGATACTCTACAAACCGCTAGACCGGTTTTTTCCAAACATGGGTAAGAACCATTGCAAGGAAGCTGGCTTTCGAATAAAAAAAAATAAAAAAACGCATGCAAATCGTTCCAGTCAGACAGACACACTCAGGCATTGACGTCAAACATATAACACCCCTTTTTGTGTCACGGGTTAAAAACAACGCTTTATCGGTAACTAGCTTCTGCCCGCGACTTCGTCTGCGTAGAATTATACATAAAAACCTTCCTCTTGAATCACTCTATCTATTAAAAAAACCGCATCAAAATCCGTTGTGTAGTTTGGAAGATATAAGCATACATAGGGACATAGGGACATGGGGACATAGGGACAGAGAAAGCGACTTTATTTTATACTATGTAGTGATGGAATCAGCTCAGGTAGTAACGGTTATTTCTAATTCTGCTTACAGTGGCGTGCATTAAAACCGTAACTATGTGTTAATGTGTCCTTAAACCCAATTTCCGTGGAAATGACGATAACGGTCGCAGCCTATTTACTTAATAAATGATTCCATTAAAGATCATTAACTATTCAGAGAGCTAAGGTTTACCGGAAGAGGGGAAATAAAACGCGGTGTAAGCCCGCCTTTATCATGTAGGCGTAGACGAATTGCGTAGCTGGAAGAAATCCCTTTTTGGGGATAAGTTCGCTTTTTACTTTTTTCTATTTGTCATTGTCTTATTTTTGAGAACTAGCCCAAACCCTTATATTATTAGCCTATGCCCAGCAGTGGGACTATTATAGGCTAGAGATGATGATGACGTTGATGATATTTCTTGATTTTATACTAACTAGCTGTTGCCCGCGACTTTGTCCGCACACACACACAAATCACGTCTTTATCCCTTACGGGATAGACAGAGCCTAAGGTAACAAGACCTAAAGGCCACGTTTAGCATGATTGTGGGCGTAAGGTGGAAAGGGGAATCAAAAATGATGGGTTGCTAGCCGCATCGCGTATAACATGGTTCCTAACATTTTCGCCCATTCCCCCGATGGGCTTTTAACATCTGCGCGGGAAGAAAAGCAATTTGTACATACTATGGTTTATATATATAAAACCTTGTTCTGAAAATAACGAACAGTACGAAAACGAATTATCGAATTTGGTATTGAATTTTGGAATTCTCGAGTTCTGCTCTTAGCAACATATTTTTAAAGATTTACATGGCAAATTTTGTCGCTGAAACGAAATGAAATCCGTCCTTCTATTAACAAAGTACACAAAATTACAAGCTACATTTTCGCTTTGCAATTGAACAAAGTTTACAGTCAGTTGGCTATTTGTTGGAAACAAACCAATTCCAACAGTCTCTCGAATGTTCAATGTGTTTCTAGATCGAAATAGAGTGTTTTGGACATTTACTAAAGCTTCTATCAACCGAGATGAAATATTTACCAGTGAAATGGAAACCCCGATGTATTGATTGCTTCAGAATCGAAACAAAGGCTATCTTTTTTTTTCTTACAAGTTTTTATGGCTATTTCACCAATACGATAACTGTCGGTGACAAGTGACAATTCTCTTTACATTACGAACTCCCGGCCATAGCTTTACTTTTCGGATTTTTCTATTTGTTCTAATTTTCACTTAGAAATTTAATGTCTAACGGTAAAACCGTAAAAGTAAACATAAAAAAATCAAGAAATATTTTTTTTTGATTCATTTGATAGTACCTATCATTTGAAAAACAGCGCCTTCTCTCGTCCCTGGTGAGCAGTAGATGTTCCACGGGAGTTTGTAATTGTGTCGTACAGACACATCATTCAAACAGATGACGCTTAGTGACAAACATTCGCATAGTAACAAAGTCACGTGACAGCTCTGCTAGTAGCAGGTAGAAAAATTCGAAGACTACCCACCTGCTATGGGTGGTGTAGGGGTATAGCACGCGTCACGGAATGACGAGGATCCGGGTTTGTTTCCCGGCCATAGCTTTACTTCTCGGATTTTTCTATTTGTTCTAATTTTCACTGACATTTAGAAATTTAATTTCGTCGACAAGAATCTAATCCGTTTGGCTTCATTATTGAATACAAATTGCATTTCGAATTGTCAATGGTTACTGACAATTGTCGAGTTGGGAAATAGGAGCCTATCGTGGGTATGATTAAATAATTAGATAATTGTAAATGTGGAAATAAATAAATAAATAAATAAATGTCTGTAATCAAATCTTGCAAGTGGACCTTGACCCACTTCCCAGTTTCCGACTGAGCTGAAATTTGGCACGCATAACGTATATCGCGTGACAATTACAAATTAATCTTCAGGTTAAAGAATCTTTATTTATCTCAAAAAAAAAATACATTACACTTACAGAGATTAACAATGTAACATGCCCAAATTAAATTAAACAACGCCCGTGAGCATGCATTAGACATAAATATAAAAAAATATATATTTATAAATTCAAAAGTGGGTAATTATTGCACTGCTATTAATACATGTGGGGTAGTAAAGTAAAGTGCTCCAACATTGACTGTGGAAAGGGACTATACTTCTGTAAGTAGGCACTTTTACTCAAATGTATTTGTTTACTTACTCGTTAAAGGTAAACTGACAACTATTCACTAGTTCCCGCTGAGGATTAACTTCGGAACCGGGTCACGCGAACACGCAACCAAACGCTATCTAAAAATATAGACTAAGAGCTTACGACCAAAGTACATCAAGCAGTTACTACTTCACCAAACACCATCACCATCAGCCGGGGAAACAACTGTTGGCAGTGTTGCCGTTTTGACACTCCCGCGGAACTTGGGAGGAACTTTTTATTTTGGTACAAAAAAAAAGGTCGTTCCCCAAGATTAAAATGAAAATGGAACTTTTCTGCCAAAAATGGAACTTTTTAGGGATGACAATGTAATTTTCAAGGGAAGTGACCTGGCAACACTGACTGTTGGACATAGGCTATCCCCGCGACTACGAAGATCGGTTTGTGCTACCCACATTGGCTTCCCGCAATCTGTACCAGGGGCCTTACCATGACTTGGATTAAAACGATTAAAATCCAACTCAGTTCAGGTTTTAGCTGTCATTTTTAGTATGAGCGAGCGAACCTAAACTGAATCAGAATAAACGCATTAAGACGGCATGGCGTCTCCCGTCTTTGCGAGAGACCTACCAACTTGAAAGACCAAAATTGAAAGTTTAAATACGAAAGATAATACTTTTTATAAGGTCCTTCTACATTTCTACAACCCTCTTACTCTTGCCGCCAAGCAGCGTATTTTGGCGTAGAGAGTAAGACAGCCAATAAAATTACTCTTAACCTAGGCTGGCAACGAACCTTTTGTACTCCGACGTCAGTTTCCCATTTGCCCCTCTCTCTCTTACTTTTAGGAAAAAACATTTGTTCATAACATGTCCTGTAAAACAGTTTTTGTGACGGCGACGTTTAACTGTGTTGCAACAAGTTGGTTTGTTACTAGTTTTGATGAATTTTATATGTTTATAAATCTACTGACGAGCAAAAGCAACGGGTCGCTTTTCATGAAACGTTGTATGGAAAGTGACTGTTATTTTTGCACGGTAGTGTAGATGAATTTTGTTGTATGCAGCTCAAGTTAGTCTTTCACGCCGAAATACTATGGTTACTATAAGATGGCAAGGAAGATGGTAGAAGCGATCGTGACGCAATCTCTACCTACTGGAGAAACTTTGACCATCACATTTTCACTGTGAGGGAGCAAAATATGAAAGTATAGTGGATCCGCTTTTATATTCAAGCAAACAAACATTTCCACAGTGTCTTCTGCGTGGCCACGGACTTGCCATGCACATTGACGTACAATAAACAACTAGACTCCCAATCACGCTCAAAAACTGTCCGAAGCAAAAGTCTGAACACGAGTCTATTGTTCAGAGTTTTGGTTCAGTTGTGTTTCGACCGCACTTTGATAACAATGTATATGTCTCTTTCGCACCGTAATCTTACTATTGAGAACAAAAGAGACAGACAGGTTTCCAGCGCGTGGTGTCGTGTCATTACTTCTCACGATCCTACGACATTGATATTAAACATTACTGCCACGAAATAAGGTGTCAATTTGAACGAATATGTTAATATTATCTGTCTAAGTCGATGTGTTGACACACACACAACACATAGACAAAGCAACTCGGACGTTTCTTGAGGAACCTTTGTTAGCGACTGAGAGTCTAGTTGTTTATTGTAAGTCAATGGCCATGCACGGTGGAATACAAAAGCGGCATTTTTTGTCGTCAGCTCTTAGTGAAATATTCATTGCTCAGAAGCATTCAGCCATGATTTCGCTTCCGGGTTACTGCCGTTCTGACTTCGCCACTGAAAGTATTTAAAAATGTGAAAACCTATGCGACGAACTTTGTTAGTTTTATGCATGTTGGTGATTAGTTATTAATATCTGAAATAGGAGTACCATTTTAGTATCCCCAGATATGTATTAAGTATTTAAAAAAAACTTGATAAGAATAAAAATTCAAGATAGAATTCGAATTCAAAATGTTCCTATCGTAAACAGGATAACAGCAAAAAACGGTATAGTCAGTGTCATAAATAATTATGTTACTTTGCTTTGCTTTTTCAGGTAAATAATTAAGGTTATAAATTTATCATTACATTTTTTTATTTATCAATAACGTTACGGCTAATCTTTACATACCTAGTGCAAAACCAAATCGTTCCAACCCATCTGTATTTGTAAGTATTTAATATGCCGTACGCTTAGACCTTTAATTAAACTACGCAACGGAATTTGATGGGGTTTTCCTTTCATCAATAGGCAGAATGATTCAAGAGGAATCTACGTATAATATAAGAAACTGTACTAAGCCGGGCCGGGTCACAATATTATTATATTGTCGAATTGACCACTTTTATCTCATCGTCATCATCATCATCATCATCATTTCAACCATTACAAGTCCACTGCTGGACATAGGCCTCTCCTTTAGATCTCCAATAAGACCGGTTGGAAGCGGCTTGCATCCAGCGCGATCCTCCAACGAACAAAAAATTTTACCTTGCTACTCCGCTACTAACGTGCAAGATAACCAAGCCTGTGTGAAATATATATGTTTTTCATGCAACCCTCCCTCCACTGCTGCCAATAAAACACATATAAATCCCACAAACTTAACTGTCCCTTACACCACACAAACACTGACGCGTTTCGATCCCTCTACGGGATCATTATCAAAGTTTAATGAACACAACTGTTACACATGCAAACCAACGTTACGTAACGCCTGATTCAATAAAACACTTTTATCTCTTTCAGTCTATTATTTTAGTTTCAGTGTCAAATGGATTTTTTTGTTTAGTCGTTACAGCACAATACAGACGTACCTCCAATTTAGCCTCGCTAGTATTTACCGCGACTACATTGTGAGTCCCTCGAGCGCACTCGGGCACACTTGCTGGCGGCCATTTTGTGAAGAGCTCGCGAAAAATCGCATTGCCACCGACTTGACTTACTTTCTTGGCTGATTTTCGCCGAAGACCTATTTACTGACGGGGAATTATTTAATTTTCTTTCTAGATTCATGATATTTCATAAGAAGAAAAGGATTCTTGTTGCTCTTACTTTAAATTCCTGTGTATTTTTATTGTGATTGTCTTGGTCTTTACTGAGACAGACAAGAGACAGGCTTAATAGCCATCTGTTTGTTTGATTTTGGTCGTAATTATCATTTTATTACCTACCAATGACAGATACAATGACGTCCTACATGTTTTCGCCGTGGACTTAGAGACATTTGAAAGTGGTAACAATTTGGTTAGTGAAAATCAATGAAATTTCAGATTATTTTTTTGTTATTTAAAATTTAATACAAGAGTGCCTACCGACGAGCATACAATGATAATATTGATGTGGGTAAATCGAAAAAGATGTAACAGAATTGTAGCAAGAGAAACAAAGCTGTTGGCCTACACCTACAGGAAAGATGATTGACAGTATTTATGTATGTATGTTAAAATTAAACGGATTCAAAAATAATCTTACGTCAAAGAATCATCACTTGTTTTTATTATACCGCGTTTGGCATATTATCGTCCACTTTATCCGTTCCGATTTATCTAATGCTGACTATACCAATGAGAAGCACGTATTACGCCGCTCGTTACGACTGTCCCTCGGGATTTTTCGCAACGATATAGAAGAAAGGGCATTGTTGACAAAAGTCACATTGTACCTGTGATTTTGTACCGTTAAAGATATTTTTCTGTGAAACGTTTGGATTCTTTCGCGAAGTTTCAAAAGATTGGGAGGAAATGCGAGTTCTTTGTAAATAGCTTGGCAATTCGCTGATATTTACAAACGCTTGCTCCGAACTTTTTATTATACATAGACAGGTACACAATTTTGTAACACAAAATTATTAGCAATTTCTTGTCAATTTATATACAGGTCAGTAGTCCCTCCATCAATGATGAATCCATGTTGATTACAAAGTCAGCCCACTTGAAATCAAAAATAATTACTTTATGCGAATCAGAAGTGGATTAGCGGCCAGGCCTTATTGTCCTGCGCACTCAGAATCACAATCGCGCCAACCGTTTCATTCTGTGAAACGGTAAATGATGCGGGTAGAAGGAGATTCTGATTGCGATTGCACGTTAAACAATGAGTACAAACCGCCTTCTCCTCTTACTTGTTTACTTAGACGTATGAATTGGCCACAATTAGCTCTACCCCTAAAATCTGACCGTCCTAGGGCTAGTCTAGTAGGCCGTGATAAGAAGTAGAACAAACAAAACACTATCAACACGTAACATGAGATCCAATAGCTGCACAAAATCAATCTCATTATCACAAGATTCTTTGTTATAAAGAGGGAAAAGCTTAACAGGATTCTAGGGACCCGTACGCCTAAAATTTTAATACGACAGCCGTTCCTTAGAAACCTGAAGTCTAAAAGAATTTAGGCACACAATGCACACGCGATTACTTATTCCGCCGTCCACACCCCAAAACAGACACAAGCCGGCTTAAGACGCTAAAATTACTCACTCAAAATCCAATCGTAACCTCACTGCCTTGGAGTTCGATTCCAGTGAGCGCTCCACTAACTGGGGAACTTTATTTTTAAATTGTGACAAAATGCCGACGATGCCTTCCCCACGAGACTGCGATGGTCGAAAAGAAGTTTTTTTTATAAAAATCTTGCCGTTAGACCCCCGTTATGAATTTTTAGTATTAATGCTGTCATCGTATATTTCACGCCAGCGCGTAATTGTCAAGCTTAATATAAAAATGGCGAATCCTCCGGCAATTTACCGATCCAAACTAGGTTGCTAGTTACAATGAAATTTTGGTCTTGGTCGCAATAAAAAACATAAGTTCATTCTTTAACTAGGTCCGCTTTTAAGTAGTTCCATTAAGAATTAGCCTCGCGATTAATCGCGGCAATATTTGTAGTTTAAGTTAGGGTAGGTTTAGGTTAATTTTGTACACAGGATTTAGTAATTTTTAATTTTTTTAATGTAAAGTGTTAATGAAATTTTTGTTTACTACAATAGTTGTAAGCTTAGTTGGTTATTTCTCTTCAAAAATTGTCTCTGTTGACGACGGAATTTAAAAACGTATGGTTTAAATGCTTTAATAACACGGACTAACACACACACAAATTAACTAGAAGCCTAAATACGGAACAGATGTTTTTACTAGCAACCTGACAGAGCTACTGTCTTCGAAGTTGATGTTGACACAAAAGAAAGGTATTTTAAAATAGATATATACAATATTGAAGTAGTATGAACTAAAAGGAGACTCCAACCCAGCCAATCGCCAACAGTCTCGTTGCAACAATTATTTAGGAGGGTGTGTAAAGAAATAAATAACAGTTTTCATTATTTAATGCAATAAATGACATAATAATGAATTTAGTACCTGAATTTAATGGACTCGGTGCTTTTAAACCGTAATTTTTCAATAACTCGGTCTAGCCCGGTTTTCATTTTTCCATTCCTCGTCAGTATAATCAGTGAATCGATTTATACCAAACGTAGTCATCGGAGAAAACATCGCGGTTTTTTCGTTTATCTTCACTAGATTCTTCACAAATGCCTGATAGTGTATTAACAAATCGGCGGGATCCTTATAATGCCTGTTGTATTCTTGCACAAACTCCACGAACAGTTCTGCAGTTTTCGTCAGATCGTATGGGCCAACGTGACTTAATTTGGCATTCGAAAAGCCGCTAAAACTAACGACTGCGAAAATCACCCAAACAAGTACTCCGTAAGTCTTCATGGTGTATGTTGTTTACTGTTCTGCTTCTTGCTGGTAAGGTAAACTGTTTAACGCTACACGCTTCTCAGGTACATTATAATATTAAAAACTTTATTGCATTTTATGGTGCTTAGATTCGCGTCGCATAAAACCGTTAGGCAATCAATTTCGTTTTACTTAACTTTGTATTCTGATTTAATTAATATATTTTAGGAATCCATACCTCAAAAAGAACCACGTTGCTGGTCGTCCGTCCGTCTGTCTATCAAGACCCTTTTTCTTAGGGACGTGTTGAGGTATAAAGTTGGAATTGATCACTACATAATATAAAACAATGTCGCTTTCCGCTGTCTGTCTATCTGCCCCTATATATATGCTCATATCTTTAAAACTATGCTACGGATTTTGATGCGTATTTTTTAATAGATAGAGTGATTCAAGGGTAAGTCGCGGGCAGAAGCTAGTATCAAATAAATACTGAAGTATGAGTAGACCTAAGTTTTCAGTCCCATGGTGCTGTGAAAAATCAATTCTAAACTCAATTAAAACGTACAGTCTTTAGAAAAGACGTGTAGAATTATTCACGAAACATTACTCAAAAATCACACCACCACCAACAAAGTTCATATTATTATCCCTAAGAGGAATCACCGTAATAATTTACGAAACTCAATCAATTAGGCGAGACAAAGACAATCTCGAGATATCCCATTTGGGTAGCTAGCCACCTTGCCGCGATATTGTGCGTTGCCTCAACAGTATTATCCCTCAAGACACGATGAATAATGTGGCGGAAAAATAATGAGGTTACTCGTACCTATTTCAAGTAGACAGCTGTCTCAGAGGATGAAATTGGTGCGTTAATGGACGAAGCAAGTACCCACTTAGGATTAGTCAGTCCAAATTAAATCGATCAAGTAGCCGTAGTTTCCTGTGGTGCGTTGGTGTGGGGCTGGTTTTTTTACAGCAACGATCCTTTCCAAAGTACCTACAGCTGTACCCGGCCATAATGATTGCACTTCGGCCTTTAGAAAGAGATAATTGGCGTAACGTAAATTAGAGCGAGACCTTAGTCGAGATGACCGATGTGCACCTCTATGGCCGTGAGCTCTTAGAATGCCTTTCGGGTGTATCTTGTTGTCTCGCCCACTCTTACGGTTTGATACTTGAATGGCACTCAAGTAAAGCACTAGATTACCTTTAAGTAATCACTGTTGCCCATGATACGTATCCGTAACACTGGAGCATTACAACACCAGCCTAGAGGGTTAAGATGGGGTGTGTAATGATTGATATAAAAACATTTAATATATTTTCTATCGATATATCAACATTTGATATAATTTCAAAGGGTATAATCACTCATTGTGTATAATAAACGTTTGGTATAATTTTAAAATATATAAATTTATTTCGTATATTTATCGTTCGGTATAACGCTTATTTCTTATAACGATTATATGGTATAACGCTCATTTTATATACAAATCATAATATATAATAGCAGTTCGTTTTTGTTGGGGGACGCAGTTCAAACCTAACCTAACCTACTTTTTATAAAAATAACGTTATACCATAAGTTCATTATAGGAAATAAGCATTATACTTAAAGAATGTTATATTAAATGATATTATATCAAATGATCATTATGAGAAATGATAATTATGTCATATGTAAATATATTAAGTGTTGTTATATGATTTAATAATTATATCAAATGAGCGTTATTGCTACTAATATTATACCAAAAATTTTTATATACATCGTTACGCACCCGTTAAGATGAGAGAGAAAGAAACACTTCATTATGCCATTAATCTCGCCGACTGTTTTACTCTTTACGCCGAAACAGAGCGAGCACTGTTGGCTTAGCTAGTAAGAGAATATTATTAGTGATCCGGACGGACCTTGCGTAAAGACCTACCCGCAAAACAGCAAATATATTTTTTTAATTATTTTTTTCTCAGAAAACTGAACTTGTTTAGCGGCGTAATTTAAACTTGAAAGCTACACTTCGACCCTCTTAATGAAAATCCGAAAGTCAAAACGTTGAAATCTCCGAACTGTGAATTTACACAGAAATTCGAAAGACGTTTTAATTTAATGAAAACGTTTGTCAACATTGTCTTTCGCGAGAGCAAACACATGCTTAATTAACAACAATTAATCTGACGCGACCTTTTATCTTTCCACGCCACGAAATATTTATCGAGTCTCTTATTTACAGAATACTTTCGTGCACATTACCGAGTAAATAAAGCACTTGATTACACGTCCTCTTTTATTTTTCCTTTTTTTTCGTAACCCATTAGGATCCTAACCCTGAATGAACAAAAAACGTGACTGTTTTTTGTTAATTAATATAGAGCTCCATAGGGTAATGCTTTCAATTAACGGTTCAATTTATTACTTAACCTTGAGAACTAGATTAGATTAGATTAGATTAAATTAGCGTAGTGTGGGACGCCCTGCGACGCGTTGAACGGATGACCTTAGGAGGACAGCTGGCAGTGGCGGGATGAGGGAAGCCCAGGATCGCGAAAGTCGGCGCAATATGAAGGAGGCCTACGTCCAGCAGTGGAAGGCCAATGGCTGTAGATAATAGATTAGATAATTTATTCATTCAATAAAAATTACATCATAAATTGTCCATTGTCAAGTTAGGAGAAATCAGATTGAAATCGTCCAGAGTAAAAAAAATAAAAAAATACAAATCAATTGAATATTACAAAAATGTCAAAAGCAAACAAATATTATAATAAAACAATTAGGTACAATTAAATTAATTCTCCGCTAAGTAATTATTACTAAAAATGAAGCTGAGTCCGTGTCTTGTTTTGAGTCAGAAAAAGAATTCAGGTACCTAAATAAATACAAAATAATTAAAATATAAACTTAGGCTACCTTAAAATAACTTAGTAAAATAAAATTAATGTTAAAAATTAAAATAAATTTGGACCCTTAGGTAGGGTCCCCATCACGTAGGCAGCATTCCCGCGTTGTATCGCAATTGCAAGTCTTTGTGCGAGAAAGCTGCCCGCGCGAGGGTTCTGTTGCCTCCCTCAGGCGTTTGCTTAGGTCTTTGTAGAGCCCACGTGCGCCCTTGCCCCACGGACCAAGTGTCTCGACGCCAAATGCGACGAATTCGTAATGGGCGCCGAGACACTGGTATTTAGTCACCTTTACCCGCTCCCGGGTGTCCGCCGCCGCGCCGGCATGCCTGCACGTCATTGGAAGGTAGGACGCAGCCATGGTGTCGGCGCAGGTAGCGTCCCACACCAGCGCATTAATAGAAATTGAACAGCATTTCCAACCACCGCATCTTCGCCGTGCTGTCATCATCACGTGGGTTTTAATTCCGCTTCAATTGTATAGAAAGTTCTTTTCTATGACTGTCTCTTTTGATTGAATTTAGAAGTTAGATTGTGTTCAATAAGTATTTGATTTCAATTTACCTCCACGCGTTCCTGAAAATAAGGTGTTGGCAGACGGACGGGCAACAAATTGACCCTTGAAGGTTCTATTTTTGCTGACTGAGGTACGGAACGCTCAAAATCGAAGGCCTTCCAACAACCCGGTAAGCTATAAACATAAAATTTCTAAATGTCAGTGAAAATTAGAACACAGAAAAATCCGAAAAGTAAAGCTATGGCCGGGAATCGAACCCGGATCCTCGTCATTCCGTGACGCGTGCTTTACCCCTACACCACCCATAGCAGGTGGGTAGTCTTCGATTTTTTCTCTGTTACTAGCTGTCACGTGACCTTGTTACTATGCGAATTTTTGTTGCGTCATCTGTTTGAATGATGTGTCTGTACGACACAATTACAAACAAACATGTTAATAGCGAAAATTTAATTTTAAAAGACACTGAGTCGAACCCAGCGCTTCGCGACAGACTCGGTATTTTGTTGCTCTAGAAATATTTTGCTGCGTCTCTTCCAAATTGAGAGCTGCACATGAAGATTTTCTTTGTGAAAATACAAGCGGGTGAACTATTTCACATTTTTGTTTTAAATCCACTGCTCGTACGTTGTGAGTAAATGGTGGTCGAAAAATTCAGTTTAATTACACGGTAGGTACTCTTTGGTTGTGTGCCAAGCCCGCGCGTTCCTCTTAGTATCAAACATTTATTTTATTAGAATTAATAAAAACATTTTTGCTATTTTGCAAAGTTTTATTTAACTTGCAATGTATGTATAATGTATGTTCGTCCAGGTGGAATCTTGCGACTCAACTTTGAAGTAGATTTTTTCATCCGATTGAGCTGAAATTTCGCAGACTTGAGTAAGTCGGATGACAACACAATAATTGGTACACATTATGTAGGATGGATGACTACAGCTTGTATTAAAAAAGCTTGTATTAAAAATGATATTAATGACAGAAACTTATTTCATTATAAAATATTATGTTTAGGGACTCTCAGTATTTTTTCAAGCATCCCATTATCACATATACCTCTTGAAAAATTTAAAAACTGCTCTCCTGAATTCGCTAATCAGTGTTGAAGATTTAAAACAACATAAAACTCACAGTAAGTTAATGTAAGGTACGTGAAGTAAAATAAGGTAAGTTTCGTAAGGAACTATCAGTTAATCTGTGGTAGGTAACACAATAAAGCTTAGAATACTGCGCCACTTTCTTCGTAAATATATTGTGATCTTCTGTAAACCTTCGAATCTTTACACCTGTACTAGACTATGTGAATGACGCCCAGCGCTATCTGTTTGAAACAATTGTCTCGACAACACAATTTTATTACATATTTCCGTGGATTTTATCACATATTTCGCACTCATAGTTTAAAAATATAATTTCTAACGGGTTAACCTTAAAAATAAACATTAAAATCGGGAAGCCAAATTCTCGATTCATTTGATATTAAAAATGTATGCCAACCTTGTGTTTTACGATACCAAGTAGAGCAAACTATGTTATGCGTTCGGTAGCTATACAAAGCCTGTGCCCCGTTGAATTAGAGGCGTACACATTGTTAATGTCAAGTCACGTCTCCACTTTGATGTAGGTGACAGAATCCTGAAATTGCATTTACAGTTTTTTTATTGATAGCTATATTATTTTGTATTGTGCATTATTTAGATCAACATTTTGTATCCATATAAATATCTAGACATACGGGAGCGTGTCAGTCAAGGTCAAAGTAATAGGAACTGGCGACGAAGCCGTGTTTATATTTACACGAACCATTTTGAGCTACTTTTGACCCCTTCATAACTCCAAACCTATTTAACCTACATACATTAAACTACCCAAGTCCAATCTGAAAATTTAATTGCCTCCCAAGTGATATAAATGCAGGACTTTCGACTCAGAATTTGGCACCCATATACCATATCAATTCTTTTGTCAGCGAAGTCATTTTACATTTATGTTTTTGATGGGATTTATACTTACAAAGCAACACTAGCAACAGAACAAAGAACGAATCATAAGCAACCTTACCTCGTCGCGTTTCATTGTCAAACAGTTTTCATATTCGTACCAAACAAGACTACACACGCAAAAGAACAAAAACATGAAACGAAATCGACTGAGAATTGACATAGTTAGTGAAACACAAAAACTGTACAGTCCATCATAGAACTTTTTTGAGCTGGTTCAAAATGTATTTCGTTTTAAAATTCCAACAACCAATTCCTACTTTGTCAGCGCTCCGTGAGAGATTGCACCCGCATTTGTACGTACACCATGAGGAAGCGTTGTGGCGGGACAGCGGGTCAGCAACTAATAGTGCCTGACCTGCGTACTGATTGTGTGGTCACCCGTCACCCTCATGAGGGCACACATATTCGGTTGATAACGGACACAGGGTGCGTTGGCGTACGGTGAATTTTTAATCGACCTGTTGATTGTTTTTCAAGCAACGAAGAACTGTTGATACTGTACTGTTAAATGAGCAATACAGTATGGATAGTATTATGCCACGTATAGTTCTAAAAAAGTATGAATGTGCTCAAAAATGGCTGTATAAGGGTCTTAGAGAAAACTTTGAAAAAATAAATGTTTTAATTTAAATAATTATGTAGCACCATCTATTGAAGAATGGCTCTCGAGAGACGTACTTTTGCTAGGTCGACTGGGTAGCTACTGAATTCCATCTGTGTCCAATGCAAACGATTTGGGTAACGCAAGGTTATGTTGCTTAGTTTTTTTTGGCTAGTGGAACTGGTTTTTTCTTTTCCGCACAATACGCTTTGTTTAAACTCTGGAATCAGCTAGCGGCACCAATTTTCCCGGACACCAATCTGCAAAAAACGAGCCTTTTCTTTTCTTAAAGGGCCTATGTTGAGTGTCTATGGGCAGCGGTGATTACTTTCCATCAGGTGACCCACTAGCTCGTTTGCCCTCTATCATATATAAAAGAAACGCTTGCCTTTTCTACAGCGGTGCCTGCATTTTTTTAATGATATAAGCTTTTTAGAGCTACTAACGCGCATAAATAGCAATATTGGAGACGGTAGCTTTGTACAGCCGTTTGACTCACGAAAAAGAAAAACGGGTGAGGGAGAGAAAATAGAGATGTGCCTGGACTTTGTGCATTTAACCCTTAAAACCGGCCAAGTGCGAGTCGGACTCGCACATCGAGGGTTCCGTAAAATTCGGTAAGTTAATATAAAATCCAGAGTTAGTAGAGCCATGCCTCCTTAGCAATATGTAGGCAATCTGAGGCCATTTTATAATGGAAATGCACAAAGACAGACAGACACAAAAATATTTTGTTTTAGTGTCACAGAAATACAATGTCATGTGTGAAATTTTCAACTGTTCACACACGGTTCATGAGATACAGCCTGGTGACAATCAACAGAAAGACAAACAGACGGACAGTGGTCTTAGTAATAGGGTCCCGTTTTTACCCCTTTGGTCTAGATGCAATGAAAAAACATAGAATGCACCAGTTGCTTCTCTTCCCGCGCAGATGGTAAAATCCCATCGATAGAATGGGCGAAAATCTTAGGAATCATGTTATAGGCGATGCGGTTAGCAACCCATCACCATTTTGATTCCCCATTCCTCCTATACGCCGACAATCGACTGAGGCTCCGTCTACCCCGTCACGGAAAAATACGAGATTTATGTATGTAAGTATGTATGGATACGGAACCTTAAAAACTACGTATCCAGTGAAAAGAGCAAGCACTTCAATTCATCACTGCCATTTTTGTTCGCTATACTTTTGGAAGCAACCAGCTTTCTGCCAAGTTAACCTCAGCAGCGTGAAAAGTAGATTTTACGTCCGACCCCCATTAGTAACGAAATCTAGTTAAAGCAAGAAAGAGGGAATACTAGCACAGCTATAAAAGATGCAGCTATCTCACTTTGGTTCGAAGTTGTGTTTGATACCGTTTCATTTGCCCTCGACTTCGTTTGCGACTTTTTCGGGGGCTAGAGTATTGGTGGTTTTTATAGTCTTTTAGAGACGTCTGTGGCTCCATAGTTCCTTAGTTAGGAAACACTAATAAATACTCCAAATCTCCTAAAACAAACCCGTAGTTTATTATCTTGGCTGATGGCCTCGGAGGAATAAGACTGGAATACGCATTGAATCAAATCTTTAAACATTTTTTTCTGCCATAGTCGTTGGGGGGATGAGGCCGCAATGACGTAACTACTACATACGGAGCACACATACGCAAAAACGATCTGCGTTGTTACAACTACACACATACATTTATTGGCACACTTTCTGAACATTCGCACTTACACTCTCGTAATATTATACTTCTGTATATTTATTTTTATCTTAAGTTAGGTTTTTACAATATTCATATAAAAAGTAATAAAACAATATTAATACAAAATATAAAAACATTATAAAAACCTAACCTAGGGTGCCGCCCTATATTATACTTATTATTATTATTATATTATACTTTGCAAGTTAATGTAAAGCTTCTAAATTCAGATAAGAGATTGAAAAAGACTTTCCGGTTTGTCTTGCTGTCTCACTTACTCTTATGAGGTTAATATTTGAAACGGCTGATTGCACCCGAAACCTGAATATCGTTCTACGTACTCAAGAACTAAACAATTTTCATTTATAAAACTTTTTTTTATTTACGGTACCCACTATACTTCGATGCCATGCCATCGCACCTGTCCTCGTCCTACCCACAAAATATCAAAGTAAAAGAGAACTGGGGCCTTACAATGACGTCTTAATGCGATCAGTAGGCTTATTACCTAACTCGCTCGCAATCGCCATCGTGTTCATTTTGACAGTTCATGTATGGGCTGACAATTGGCATCGGAATCACCTAGCTGTCACATTCATACAAGAAATGTCGAAATGAACATGATGGCGATTGCGAGCGAGTTAGTTAATAGGTCTCTTGAACGCGTGCGAACCAAAACTGAATCGCATTAAGATGTCATGATAAGACCCCTGGAATAAAAGCAAGAAATATATGAGCCGTTAAATGTATTTGTATCTTTGTTTTCTCCAATTTCAACTCTTCAGGAAAAGTCACTAAGAAAACGAAATAAAAATACTCATTAATAACATACGACTGTGCTAATAAGCACAGCAGTTAAGTTAAAATGAAGACGAAGAACTAGCTTCACTACTTAAGCTTTAACAATCGTTCTTACTAAAGGAAGGAACGACACCAAAATACAGACGGTAAATAAAATTAGTTCATCGCATAAAGTTGGGAATGAAACTGCCGGACCATCTTTATGGTCAATAGAGTATCCTTTTTCCTAGTAATCGCCTATAGACCGCTTGACTCTCAAAGATCACCGACCTTTTCCATAGTTATCTATTTGACAGAGGTCAGAGGTCCATGTCGAATGTCCATGGGGTGTGCATGCGACGACGTCAATCTGTATCGTGCTAAGAAAACAAAAAATACTATACCGAATAGGCACCTCTGTTGTTTGCCATGAAGAAGCACATAGAAATCTTTAAGGTTGGCCATCGGGTATTACTAACGTATATAGAAACATACCTTCAAGCCTCTTTCCCGTTGCAGAGACTACTTTGTTCCACTTCCTGCAAACCGGGCAAAGCTTCTTCGTTTCATTCACATTCACTAATCTCTTCATACATGCTCGTTGGTTTAGCGTACTTTTAACCTGACCTTTTGCCATTCTACTTTGTAATTTTTGAATTTTTGTAAATTTTTTGTGTTGGTGAATAAAAATTTCTTCTATTCTATTCTATTCTATTCTGTAACATACCCAATTTGGTCACAGCACGTTCGTGTCTTTCCCTCTCAACGCACCCCCTTCACATTAATTCACGTTTTTATCCCTTACGGGGTAGACAGAGCCTAAAGTAACAAGACCTAGAGGCCACGTTTAGCATAATTGTGGGCGTATAGGTGGAAAGTGGATTGAAAATAGTGATGGGTTGCTAGCCGCATCGCCTATGCGGCACACACATGATTCCAATGGTCTTCGCGCATTTCCTCGATGAGCTTTTACCATCTGCGCGGGAAGAGAAGCAACTGGTACATTCTATGTTTTTTCTTTGCTCCCAGACCAGCATGGAAGTCAGATCACATTAACACACACACCAATACAGTTACCATAAGTAGTTTAACAAACGGGTACTAGTGTGTTGTGAACTTTAGGTACATTTGAGGGCATAAATATTGATACAGCCATCACGTCAAATATTATGTGTCACCGACTTTGTTTGTGACATATAACTAGGTGTTCAGGCCTGCAGCGCCATCTAGCGAGGATCTACGGTACCACATATGTCACATCAACCTGTGACCAATAGAAACGCCGCTTGATGCCGTGATTTTGATACGTCATTGTCTTTTCTGTTCCCCTACCCCTGTTCCATGATCTATGTAAAACTTTCTGTTCGCAAATAATTATTGAAGCTTACACACGTAGTCTGAACTTTCATTTTACCATCCCAGAAGTACCAAAAACGCAAAAATATAATTCGCAAATTTTAATAACGCCAAGTACTCAACATATTGATCCTTCTTCGCCGATTATTACGAGAAGCAGTACCTTTGGATACGTCGAATACCTATACGACGCAAGCAACAGTATTTCTTGTTGGATGGAAAGACACGCAGCATTCTAAGGATACCAAGGATACGCAGTTTGAACGAAAACACGGACATACAAAAGGACCTTGGACCGGAATTGGACGCCGGCTTAATTGAGGCGAAACGCGCAAGTCTCGGTACGGACGGCCAGCCACCCTATTCCAAAATTCTTGTCTCCTTTTGCTATATATCGTGCTTGTATCAATTCCAGTGAGCTACCGCAATAAGACGTCGTAAGTGCACCGTTAACAGCCCGCCCGTAGGCTACGTGTTAGCTTCAAGGTCCAAAGTTCACGTGAGTACCCCTCATTTCCACTAATCACCAAAATGGGCTTAGAATCTCGCGATAAGTCTCCTTACAGAGCGATTTGTGACGAAAAAAGTGAGCAACAGGTTCGTGAACTCATTAAGAAACGCGGTGTTCTTAAGGCTAGACTTACTAAGCTTTCAAATCACGTCAAAGGTTGTAAAGAAGCTAAGGTATTAAATTCACAGTGCCGCATCGACTTAAAGTTACGCGTGCAGGGAGCCGCGAGTTTATATGCAGAATTTAACGATCTTCAAGGCACAATCGAGGCTAACGTTTTTGAAACAAACCTCGAAGAACAGTTAACGCACAGAGAACAATTTGAAGATGGGTACTACAGTACACTAGCTCTGGCCGAGTCAATGCTTACCGGTGGTGTGATGTCTAACAGCTCCACAGGTTCTAGTAGTCAATTAAAAACAATCAAACTGCCTACGATTCCTATGCCCACATTCGACGGTTCATATGAAAACTGGCTTGAGTTCAGGGACACTTTTCTATCACTTGTGCACAATTCCACTGATCTGTGTGATGTTCAAAAGTTTCATTATTTAAAATCTTCACTAATAGGTAGTGCTATACTAGTTATTGACTCCCTTGAATTAACAGATAGCAACTACACGGTGGCATGGGAGCTCCTTCTTAATCGTTACGATAACAATCGTCTGTTAATCCACAATCACGTTAAATCATTATTTTCGATTCCGTCACTAACAAAAGAGTCACATTTGTTAATCAGAAAGTTAATCGACGTCACTCTTAAAAATTTACGCGCTTTAAAGATTTTAGGCGAACCCACGTCGCACTGGGACACTTTAGTGATCTACATAATTGTTTCGAAGCTTGATAAAACCACTGAACGCGAGTGGGAACAGTACAAAAGTAGCCTCACTAACCACGACTCGAATAACAAGCTTAAATTGGACGATTTAATGCAGTTTTTAAAAGGGCGAGCAGATATGTTGGAAACATTACAGGCGTCACACAATACAACGCGTGATAAGTACGAGGTTAACAAAAAACACAACACTTCTAACGTCAACCACAATCACAAAGTGCACTGTAACGTTACCACGAATAAATCAGTCAAACCGCAAAATCTGCCAAAATACATGTGCCCTATGTGCAAACTGAATCATCCACTTTATTCTTGTGCTAAGTTTCTTGAAACAAACTTCGATTCTAAATTAAAACTTATTAAAGACAACAATCTGTGCGAGAATTGCTTGCGTGCAGGTCATACTGTGGACTCGTGTTGGTTCGGGCCGTGCCGAAGATGTAATAATAAACATAATTCTATAATTCATCCTCCGGGCAATAACAATGACCGCACAGCCCCCGCTAGCGTCCCCGTCCCCTCGACGTCCACTGCTGCGATTTCGATGAGTGCGCAAATGCATCCACAATCTGCGCTCAAACCGGTTCTGTTGTCGACTGCCCTTGTTGAAGTAACCGATAAACAAAATGTTTGTCACATAGCACGCGTGTTACTCGACAATGGTAGTCAACGATGTTTTATAACTAAATCATTAGCTAACTTATTAAACGCACCACTATTACAGTCCACTTACGAAATCCGCGGTGTAGGCAACTCAGTGACACAGTGTACGCAGACCTGTGAAATCACAGTTAAATCGCGCATTAATGCCTACACTATGAATTTACATTGTTTTGTTTTGCCGCAAATTACGTCTACAATGCCAATTGTACATGAAAATCGCGCTAATTTCTGCATTCCGGATAATGTACAACTGGCTGATCCGCAATTTTTAGATTACCAAAACATCGACATTTTAATAGGCGCCGATAAGTTTTGGGACCTACTTACACACGGTAAGATAAGGTTACGCAACGGACCTTACTTACTAAATACGAAATTAGGCTGGGTAATTTCAGGTTCCGTCAATCTAAACGCACACGATGACAACCATATCCAGTGCAACTTTACGCACGCAGCTGACACTTTGTTACGCAAATTTTGGGAGATAGAGGAGCTGCCTGCAGTTAGGGACGCGTTCACCGACGAGGAGAAAGCTTGCGAAGAGCACTTTGTTCGCTGCACCACGCGCAACAGCGACGGGAGGTTCTGTGTTAGCATGCCCCTCAAACAGTCACCTGACATTTTAGGCGAAACGTTTTCTCAAGCGGAACGCCGTTTTCTATCACTCGAGAAACGTTTACAGCGTTCATCAAACTTTAAGCAATTATACAGCGACTTCATTCATGAGTACGAAGCTCTGGGGCACATGACTAAGGTTTGTGCCTATGGTATACCACACAATTTCTTGCCCCATCATGGTGTTTTTCGCGAGCAAAGCACGACCACAAAGTTAAGGGTGGTTTATGACGCGAGCGCCGCGTCTAGTTCAGGCACGTCACTTAATGACCTTCAAATGGTCGGTCCAGCAATACAGGGCGATCTCATTGCGATTTTGTTACGCTTTCGGAAACATCGGTATGTCGCCTGCGCCGACATTGAAAAAATGTACCGCCAATGTTTAATAACCGACTCGCAACGTGACCTCCAGCTGATCTTGTGGCGCGACAGCCCTGAGCAACCCCTTAGCGTTTATCGTTTAAACACAGTAACGTACGGTACCGCGTCTGCGCCGTTTTTGAGTGTACGTTGTTTGAAACAGCTAGCTGCTGAATGTACTGATCCTGATGTCCAAAGAATAATCACAGAAGATTTTTATGTCGATGATATGATCACAGGGTCACGTGATAAGCAACAGCTGTTGCGTCTTTGCAATGAAACCGCGCAAACATTGCAGTTAGGTTGTTTTCCACTGAGAAAGTGGATATTCAACTTTAATGAGTCATCACTAGGTTCGAACCCGGGCGATGCGATGGAACAGCTGTCACTCGATGATAACTGCAGCTCAAAAACATTGGGTATAGGCTGGAACAATGTAAAGGACCAGTTTTATTTCAAATCACAATTTGAATTTATAAATAAAGGTAAAGTGACTAAACGCACCATTTTATCACATGTTTCACAAATTTTTGACCCTTTAGGTTTGCTTAGCCCTACGATTATGCTAGCAAAGGTTTTATTACAGCGTCTTTGGTTACTTAAATTAAACTGGGATGATGAAGTCCCTTGTGACGTCACGCGCACATGGAACCGGTTCACTAACTCAATATCAGCTGTTTTAAATACCGTTCGAGTGCCGCGTTACGTAATGGGCAACGACACAGACTTTATACGCACAGAATGTCATGTGTTTGTTGATGCTTCTCAGGAGGCTTACGGAGCCTGTGTCTACATTCGCACGGTCAATGACAAGTTAGAGGTATCGGTACGACTATTGTGTTCAAAGGGGAAGGTAGCACCTTTAAAACCTTTAAGTATACCGCGGTTAGAGTTGTGCGGTGCACTTTTAGGTGCTAGACTGTACAATAAGGTCGTAAATAGCATGCATTGTCAGTTTCATACTACATTGTTTTGGACGGACTCGACAATCGTATTAGGATGGTTACGTATGCCTCCTAATTTATTAAAAACTTTTGTGCAAAATCGCGTCACTGAGATTCATGAGTTAACCAAGGACCTTCCATGGCGACATGTCAGTGGGAAGCAGAACCCAGCTGACCTAGTATCGCGCGGCGTCGACCTGGAGGACCTGGTTGACTCGAGTTTTTGGTGGACCGGCCCGAACTTCTTGCACAACAGTGATTTTGATTGCAAAAATTTATCACAAATCCCTAGTGCAGATGACATGCATGATATTTTACCTGAAGTAAAAACTAATGTAAACTTTTCACTTACCGCTAGCACCGACGATTCATCTTTATTTCCATTTCAACGTTTTTCTCAATTCTCTCGTATGTTGCGCGCTACTGCTTACGTACTACGGTTTGTTTACAATTCACGCAATAAAACCAATAGGCGTACGGGCAGTATCGATGTAGGGGAATTGACCGAATCACAAATGTTGTTAACCAGAATTTCTCAGCTTGAATCATTTCCAGATGTGTTTAAGTTACTGGTTAATAAGCAGGCATTAAATCCAAAACACAGCTTGAGTAAATTAACCTTGTTCGTGGATGATGACAATATTATCCGCGTCGGCGGTCGACTTGACAATTCTCCACATTTTTCATTCGATAAAAAACACCCTATTCTAATCGATAGTAAACATCACTTTTCTTTATTACTGTTTCGCAGTGAGCATAATAAACTACTTCACGCTGCACCTCAACTGTTATTATTTAATGTACACAATATGTGGTGGCCTGTTGGTGGCAGGAACTTGGCGCGAAAGACGGTGCACGATTGCATAACATGCAAACGATTAAGAGGGAAAACTCTCGCACCTTTGATGGGAAACCTACCTGCAGAACGAATAACTCCTACCTACCCGTTTAACAAATGTGGGGTAGATTATGCTGGGCCAGTTTTCATATTGAACCGTAAAGGCAGAGGTGCTCAAACTATTAAAGCCTATATATGTTTATTCGTTTGTTTTGTCACGCGAGCTATTCATTTGGAGCTTGTGAGCGATCTCACCACTGGTGCATATCTCTTGGCTTTAAACCGGTTTATATCACGGCGAGGCAAGCCAGCTGAGATTTTCTCAGACAACGGACGAAATTTTGTGGGTCTAAAAAATGATTTCGATAATTTTTTGTCAAGGTGTGCACCTGACATAATTGATTACGCCACTAGTCAACAAATCAAATTTCGCTTTATAGTACCGTATGCAGCCCACTTTGGTGCTCTGTGGGAGTCAGGGGTGCGCTCATGTAAGCACCACTTACGCCGTGTGGTTGGTAATGCTCATCTCACTTTTGAGGAATTTACTACAGCGTTGACGCAAATTGAGGCAATCCTCAACTCACGTCCCTTGTCCCCACTGTCCTCTGATCCACAAGATTTCCTTCCTCTCAGCCCCGCACATTTCCTGGTCGGCCGAACCTTAACATCACCTGCTTGTGACGACGTGCAACGTACCCCTGCACATCGACTCAACCGCTACCAGATGGTTGAACGAATTCGACAGCACTTTTGGGAGCGTTGGGCAAAAGAGTACATCTCAGAGTTACAGGTGCGGTCAAAATGGAGAAGCAACACCAGCGCCCTTCACCCTAACACGCTCGTGGTCATAAAGGACGACAACCTTCCTCCATTGCGATGGCATCTGGGGCGTGTTGTCAAAACCATTCCCGGAAAGGACGGCATATCAAGGGTCGCAGACATACAGACAGCGTCTGGCATCGTGAGGCGCGCATTCACGAAGATCTGCCCACTGATTTCCCAGCTTGATGACCAAGATCAAAATTTAGAATAATTTCGAAAGTCAATCCTTTCAAGGCCGGGGGTATGTTCAGGCCTGCAGCGCCATCTAGCGAGGATCTACGGTACCACATATGTCACATCAACCTGTGACCAATAGAAACGCCGCTTGATGCCGTGATTTTGATACGTCATTGTCTTTTCTGTTCCCCTACCCCTGTTCCATGATCTATGTAAAACTTTCTGTTCGCAAATAATTATTGAAGCTTACACACGTAGTCTGAACTTTCATTTTACCATCCCAGAAGTACCAAAAACGCAAAAATATAATTCGCAAATTTTAATAACGCCAAGTACTCAACACTAGGTGTATATATATGTTTTTGACTTCTTGGCAACGTACATATAATTCTATGCCTTTGACTGTACTGTCTCACACAGCCCCAGTTACTCTGTTGGAGCTATTCATCTTCCTCCTCCTTTGTGCCAGAGTCTAATGTGTTCCTAATACACCGTGACTTGCAACGTGGCTCGTGCCCGTAGATTCTTATTTTATGTCGCGACATAAAATTTCCACGGCGATTTTTAACACCCAATGCAAAAACAGGGGTGTTATACGTATTATTATGTTAGTTTGACGTCGATGGCTGTGTATATGTATGTATAACTCTTTATTGTACATTTTTAAGAAAAAAAAATAAGAAAAAGATGAATACAGGACAACACACATGCACAAAGGCGAACTTATAAAAGGGATCTCTTCCGGTTAACCTTTGAACGATTGACAGGACATAAGTATTAAGCAAGAGTAGACACACAGAAAAAGTAAAAGAACCGATCGAAACCTAAAAAATAATCCTAAATGTCTAAATTTTAAATAATGTAAGATAAAATAATAAACTACACATCACTATCACTTCACTATCACTACATCACTACATAGTATAAAATAAAGTCGCTTTCTTTGTCCCTATGTCCCTATGTATGCTTATATCTTCAAAACTACACAACGCATTTTGATGCGGTTTTTTTTAATAGATAGAGTGATTCAAGAGGAAGGTTTTTATGTATAATTCTACGCAGACGAAGTCGCGGGCAGAAACTAGTACACTATAAATAAAATATACTACATAATATAATATAAATATGTGTGTCTGTTTGTGGCATGGTAGCTCTTAAGTATATTAACGTACGTAATTTCAAAGCGGTTTTTATCATTCGAGAGCCAGTTTCCTTTCGGTGGTTCTTAACTTTGGTGGAAATCGGTCGAGCAGCTTGGAGTGTATCAAAATAATATAAGGCATTTTTTGATATAAAATTGAAATTATTATTTTTATTTAATGTTACCTTTGAACAACACAGCTCTCGCGTGCTTCCAGGCTAGCTTTGAAAACGAACTTGACTGTCCATTTAATTCCATTAAAGTTAATTCATTCCGCGTACCATTTCCGCAACCGTTCCTCATTTGTCCGGGCTCACGCGTCCGTGACATGCTGTTACAGTCCCCGGTACAGCGCCTTAGTACCAGGACATGGCACCTTTCCAAACCGACACCCAAAGCTCCTAAAGGCAGGATAATGCGCGTCGGTATTATGCAAAAGTCTCACGTATTTCGTATGCTAGTGCCGGCTTTGCATATTTTTACGAGTAGTTAAAGACTAGGGAAAAATACTTGGCGGTTAAAGTTTTTGATGGTTTCTCGTGAATAGTGAAACAGCTTTGTTTTTGGAGGGTATGTTTTGCACTCGCAAAGTTCTGCTGAGAAAACTTTAACCTAAAAATGTATCTAAAAAATGAGTTTAATAATTTAGAATTTCGAAATTCGTATCATACCATTGCTCTCACTCTCTGATTAAACACTATTAGGGAGAGCAGTATCTACGGCTTGATCGAAATTCTTTTTTTAAACTCACAGTAAAAATTCCGAATTGTTATGTTCCAAATGTAAAATAGGGAAAGTTAAATTACCTCCAA
The DNA here is from genome assembly GCA_932294345.1 of Pandemis cinnamomeana. Taxonomy (NCBI): domain Eukaryota; kingdom Metazoa; phylum Arthropoda; class Insecta; order Lepidoptera; family Tortricidae; genus Pandemis; species Pandemis cinnamomeana. Next base: position 11,321,723 of record OW028710.1, on the reverse strand, counting down.
TAACTAACGGCAATGCGTATATTTTATTTAAAAAAAGGCAAATAAATGTTTCATTCTTTCATTTAGCACTAAATTAATACGGCAATCTTCGTCTGGTGGCCGTACCTTCTATCAAAGATCTAAATATTAATCGGGTGCTTTTATTATACCACAGCAGAGATTTTTTAGCCAACATGTTTTTCTTCCATGCTGGTCTGGGAGCAAAGAAAAAACATAGAATGTACCAATTGCTTCTCTACGCGCGCAGATGGTAAAAGTCCATCGAGGGAATGGGCGAAAATCATTGGAATCATGTTATAGGCAATGAGGCTAGCAACCGATCACTATTTTGATTCTATTTTCCACCTATACGCCCACAATCTTGCTAAATGTATGTGGCATGTTACCTTAGACTCTGTCTACCCCGTAAGGGATAGAGACGTGATTTGTGTATGTTTATGTGTATGTAGGTATGTTTTTCTTCCTGGGGCCTTACCATGACATCTTAATGCAATTTAATTCTGACTCAGTTCAGAGGTTTCAGCTGTCATTTTGAATATGCGTCTGACAGCGTGCGTACCTAAACTGAATCTGGATTGAATCGCATTAAAACGTCATGGAAAGGCACCTGGGCTTCATTTACTTTGGATTGTCCCCTGCAAAAAAGCTAGGGTACAAAACAGGATTCTATGACTAAATCAAACACAGTTATCAAAAGTATGGCTTAGTACCTAGTATTTCCTCACCCATCCAGAGTCCTGCCACAAGTCGGAATCCCTAATTTCGCTTACTTCAGCAAACCGAGCAGCCTCACTTAAACGACGTTCATATTTTTAAAGGTGACGCCCCCTCCCTGATAGCATTGCTCTGAAAGAGGCATTTCTCATATCATACTCGGGTGTGAACTATAGGGGCAGCCCAGTTGTGACATAAATTGTTATGGCGTTACATTACAGTGTGGGGTTTGAGCGATTTCTCCCCTAGTTTTTATTCGAAGCTAGTTTGTTACTCGAGAACACGGCTTTTGGTTTATGTTACACGTACTTGTACATTGGCACACGCTGTACATCTTGCTTAACGTGGTACATGCACATAAAAGTGTGGTTATACTGCGATATTCATCGTTTATCTCCTGTGATTGTGTCATCACTAATTTTTATTAAAAAACAGGTGAGTTTAATTCACTTTGCCACGCATTGACTACAGTTTCTTGTTTGCCCTTGATACGGTCAAACAGATTGCAGCAATTGCTGCCAGTGGTATTGAGAATTTATTTTCAATGCAAATGCGTCTTCCGCTTAATGAATTACTTCTATGGATACGATAGTACACTTTTTCAGATTATAATTAGGTATGTAATCCAGTGGCGTGGCGTCCATAGAACTCGATTTCCACCGGCTTTTTTAAGGCAGTTGGGCACTTTTATTGTGCAGAATTAGAGGAAAGGGCTAGTTATATTCCCTTCGGCTTGCTTTCTTGACGCCACGCCACTGGTATAGGCTGGGGTGTGTTTTGTAACGATGTATGAAATGACTAGACTAAGTTTGTGTTCAAGGTTTACCCTATAGAGCTCTCTAGCCCGTGAGAATATCGACGCTATAAAATAGAGCCCTTATTTTTTTTCAAGTTTAAGGGTTTGGAAAAGGCTTTGACGAGTCAGTCAGTTGGACTTTTATTTTTACTACTAGACTGCGTCAGAAGTACGGTTATATCTTTCGAGTGTTTTTATAAATGTTATGCATAATTATGTATGTCTCTTTGGCACGCTGTGCTGTCTTGGTTTTCGGAGTTTTACAATCTTATAATATTTTAATGTAAATAATGATAAAGTCAAAGAGTTGAGGCAAAAAAACGAGAATCCTCTTTCACAAAATGATACTGAGGTTTTTGTCTCAATGTCAATATGTGTGTCTGTAATGTCTTTGTTTGAGGGAGATTCAAATAAATTGTATGTGCGCTAGACATTCTGCTTGAAATGATATCTAGGGTATTTTCGGCACTTCATATTGGTTTTCGTCTCCCGGCGGGATTTGGAATGTGACGTCTGCGAATACAGAAAATCTCGTTTAAATGGTAAAAGAAACAATTCATTTTCTTTCACCGTTTTTATTACTCTTATATGTTAATGTTTGCTTTCACATTTTTAATATTTACAAATTAAAAATCAAGTTTTTACATTATAACTAGCTTTGTCTACTCCATATGTAATAAAGGCATGATTTATGTTTATACTGTATGTATGTACAAAAAAACATGAATCTCTACCTTAGGGTGAAAACCGCATATCGCGTAAATGGACTTTCTGTGGTATTTAATCTTTAGTTTTACTAAAAATGGTTCAGTTACACTTCAATGTGTTTTTTTTGTTGATAATTTTTTTAGATCATTATTTGACATACAAAACTTTCTTCCATGCTGGGCTGGAAGTAAAGAAAAACATAGAATTTACTAGTTCCTTCTCTTCCCGCGCAGGTGGTAAAAGGCCATTGAGGGAATGAGCGAAACTCTTAGGAATCATGTTATAGGCGATGCGGCTAGCAACCCATCACTTTTTCGATTTCCCTTTCCACCTATACGCCCTTAATCATGCTAAACGTGGCCTTAAGGTTTTGTTACCTTAAGGAATAAAGACGTGATATAATGTAAAACTATAATAGTTTAAATATGGACTCATTTTCACAAGGAACCATTTAACCCTCTTTCAGCTTTAGCGGTGTTTTTGTAATATTCTCTACAGCTAAAACATATTTCTCCGAATAAGCCGTTTGAGACTGCTTCAACTTCTAAATTCACTCGCTTATTGAATTGGGCACTAAATTAGATTCATCGGGGCAATTAGGCAGAAGCGATGAGTTCTTTTGTTTCAACGCGAATCCAGAATGTTCTGCTGTGATTTGTTTTGAGTTGTAGAAAGAATCTATTGCGTGGTGGATTGATGAATGATGACGAGTTTTTAGTATTGTTACTTCACTATCACTGTCATCACTACATAGTATAAAACAAAGTCGCTTTTTCTGTCCCTATGTCCCTATGTATGCTTATATCTTCAAAACTACGCAACGGATTTTAATGCGGTTTTATTTAGTAGATAGAGTGATTCAATAGGAAAGTTTATAAATGTATAATTATACGCAGACGAAGTCGCGGGCAGAATGTTTAATAAGACTACACATGCACCTACAACTCCGGGGGTCAGTTATACTGTGCGCCGTCCAATACCTTTAAGTAAAACAAAATTTGTTTTCGCTAGCCATTTTTGCTCATATCTTCGGAGCTAGTAAGTTTCGCCGTTGACAGATACCGTTTACCGTTTTTCTTTTTTTTTTTAATATGGCCCCATCGATCGATGCGATGATTTCGCCAATGTCAAAGTAATAAGTACAGTATTCAAAAATATTGTGACAAAAATGTCGGCAACGTTCTACGGTAGAACACGATCATATAATAAGACCCCTCCTCCCCTGTTGGGCTCTTAGCTAACGGATAATGAAATTCCTTTAGAATCTGCCAGGAAATCATTAACCGATGCCCAGGGTGCACCGGACTCAGCACTGCTCTTCCCCTCGGACGGGTCCAAAAACGAACCGCAGCTCTTGACCACACGCTGAGGTAACCCAACGCGCAGCCCGTTAAAATATTTTATTCTCGACGGATACCGTTAAGGAGACCGTTTATATAAAATACTCAAACTTTAGGGTATTTTCAAGCAATTAAAGCTGATATGCGACTAAACCGCTATCTTAGACCTTCGTTTAAAATTTTGGACTCAAAAGTTTTAAGTGCTCCAAATTTCAATTGATCTTGCTGACCTGATTACTTAGGTAACTAACTTTCACTGAAGTTCCAAGTTAGACAACACAAAGGGTTTTCTGTTTAACCAAGGTTTCTGGAATATTTCTAGCTACTTTAGCGTGGTGCTTCCATGCTGGTCTGGGAGTAAAGAAAAAACATAGAATGTACCAGTTGCTTCTCCTCCCGCGCAGATGGTAAAAGTCCATCGAGGGAATGGGCATAGAATCATATAGGCGATGCGGCTAGCTACCCATCACTATTTTGATTCCCTTTCCACCTATACGCCCTCAATCATGCTAAGCGTGGCCTTTGGGTCTTGTCACTTTAGGCTCTGTCTACCCCGTAAGGGAGAAAGACGTGATTTATGTATGTATGTATGTATGTACTTAAGCGTGTATCATTATTTCCAGCCTATATACGTCCCACTAATTGGGCACAAGCTCTCAGAATAAGAAGACTTGGGCCATAGTTCCCATGCAACCCCAGTGGGAACCTTACATACACCATTAAATTGCTTCGTAAGTTTATGCCAAGTTTTCCATGACGTTTTCCTTCGCCGAAACGCTCATGGTAAATTTGTTTTAATAAATTGGACACGTGAATTCCGGAAAACTCAGACATGTAAGGTGGAACGAACGTAATGCGTGAAAGAGACAGAATGAGAAATAGACTGATGGATGAGCGTGATGCAAGATTGTTTAGTTTAAAGGATGAATGAAAGGGATAGAAATAGGGTTTTAGTATGTAAGAACGAGACAGAAATAAAGACATTTTGGCGGAGTCTGACTTTAATTACTTACATGGCGCTGCGGACAGGAGCCGGGGTTTCGAACCCACGGCCCTCTTGTGAGGCCATAGGTTGAACCACTGGGCTACCAAAGCGTTAGTGTGTTTATACTTTCAACTGATTTTCCTTGACGACCCGAACACATTGACTACAGGGCATTCGTCATTTGCCAAAGGTCATTAATCCCCTGAATTCATTGGTGTCGAGCGGTCTTGACCGAGTCGTCGGTCAATCTTGAAGGGGATGACCTGCGTCGCGTTTCCCGGTCATTGATCTCCATCCGAAAATGTTAACACCCCACCAGCTGTCGATTAAATGGGTATACAATGATAACAAGTCAATGTACGGTCAAGTGCAAAAATAAGTATCGATAGGAACTTCTCAAAAATATGTCCAACGACCTTATTACGCTGGCGTAAGAGCGTATGGTACTTATTTTTGAAACTTTATCTAGATAAATATTATTACACTTGACTGTACGTACAAATTTTGTGAATCATAGTCTCATTTTAGGAGCCAAAATTAAAATTGAAATTAAACATTCTAGACTAGATAAAGTGAAAAGTTGAAGGCGTGTATATCCTCTCATTTGATAGCCAGTGACGTAATAGATTATTTCACTATCACTACATAGTATAATAAATAATAATAATAATCATTTATTTCAGATAACTAACGATCCATAAAAGTGCACATTAATCGATAAGAAAATAATAATAAAATAAAATAAAATAATCTATAATACAGGCAATAATCACAATATTAGTTGAAAATTAAATGATATTACAATTAAATTAGTACCGCCTCTCCGACACAGCTACTGGCACATGTCTACTGCAGCAGTGTCGGATAAAAGTACAGTCGATCCTGTCTGCGATGACACTCAAGATTACGTTGGGGCTGGCCCGCACTCTGCGCACCAGGGGAGAGTGCCCGCTGTCGCATAGTGGTGTGGAAGCACGCGGTGCGAGCCTCTGCAAACATGGCCGAGGCGCTACAGAAACGAGGCAGCCCCACAATCACCCTGAACGCATTATTGTAGAGGACGCGGAGGTCGCTGTAACTTCGCTTTGTGTAGTCTGCCCACAGGCAGCATAAAAAACAAAGTCGCTTTCTCTGTCTCTATGTCCGTATGTCCCTATGTCCCTATGTCCCTATGTCCCTATGTATGCTTATATCTTCAAAACTACACAACGGATTTTGGATGCGGTTTTTTTAATAGATAGAGAGATTCAAGAGGAAGGTTTTCATGTATAATTCTACGCAGACGAAGTCGCGGGCAGAAGCTAGTTATTGATAAAGTATAAGAATAAACGAGAGTTCCGTTGATACGGAATGGACTGGACAAGTATTATTTTTTTGACACACATGATTTTTTGTTTCCCTGTCATAGATATGCAATGTATAGTAGGTAGGAGACCAAAAAAGAAAACGGAAATAAAAAGTTACGCTAGTTTGCAACATTTAACTTGCATATCCAAATTAATAATGAATCAGTTCAGTAAATTCAGATGCAGACAGAAAGGCTTACATAGAGATACATAAGTGATCGGTTCCATTTTCCTTTTCAGCCTCGAAACCCTAAAAACCAGTCTGGTGAAAAACATACCCTCTCAAGACTTTCCTTCTTATAACTACGGCCAACGTATTTACTGCCTCGCAAAAAGAAAACAATTTGACATTCCCTTCCTTCTTTATGTCTCGAACAAACAAACATTTGAGTGCTCACATGTTTCCCAAAGCTGGAATAAAACCCTTTAGGTGGCTCGTGAACACGGAGAGCTGTACTTTGTACCGTTTCGAATAGGTTGAGTTACGTGACTCGAATGGAGCGATGGGGATGGATATGCTTCTGCGACTAGAAGCGATCGTTCTGATTTCGATTCTGATACTGCATATCTGTAGCGCTAGCTTATACTAGCAGCTTCGTACCTGTAGATTACTTCCTACTAACCATTGCCCGCGACTCCTGTGCATAATGCGCTTATCGCAGCAGGAGCAATGCAGTTTTCCGTGATAAAAAGTATCCTTTGTTCTTCTCCAAGCCTGAAGCTATCTAACAAATTTTATTAAGATCGGTTCAGTGGTTTAGGTGTGAAAGTGTCACAAACAGACAGACAAACCAACAGTATTCTGTATATACAGGTCGTACGGTAAGTAGTGCGAAAAAACTTAAGGGCGAAATGTGTGGTCAGGTGAGATGACCAAATTTAGATAAACAACCTTAGTAAAAGTATTACCAATTTTTATCCCCAAGAGAGGTCATTCTTAGACAAAGTCATGTAGCAAAAAATTAAATTAAAATCTTAAATTTTCCTTAATTTGTTGGTAGATGACCTGCCTACATGTCTTCCCCTTGAGTTTTTCGTACAACTTACGGACCCTGTATGGAAACTATTTTAAATTTCAGCTTTCTTGGTCCAAGGTTCAAAGGCTAATTTTGGTTCAAGGCTTGGCGTTCATGATTTTGACTTTTACTATACAGCTGAAATAAAAAGACATTGAAGAATTTTGCTTTATATGCTAATCGGTTGGGTTTGACAACACAAACACACAAATCACGTCTTTATTCCTTACGGGGTAGACCGAGCCCAAGGTAAACGGTACCTACAGGCCACATTTACCAAGACTGAGGGAGTATAGGTTGGGTTTGAGTCTGAAAGAAATGAAAAAATATTTTATTTTCTAGAGTAAAAGGGGTTTAGCCTAAAATATTCTAGACTTACACCCTTACTCACTTGGACTCCAGTGAAACACGTAGTAAAATGACAATATATTCATAGTGTTTGCTAAGAATTTTACTGCAGGTATTTCACAGCTTTATATCCGTGGCTAATAAAATCCGTTACACTGTGTTTTAGTCGCAAAGCCAGTAAATTCACTAAATACTGCTTTTAATGTACCTTCGCACGAAAAACACTCGATTTCGAAGGAAAAGATCACTGAAATAGAATGTTTTATAACAACATTACAAACGAAATATGAGACCAATACTTTACGAAGTTACCGTCAGAACAAGTTGGAAACAATGCTGAATTTCTAAGTTCTGAATTTGAGAACATTAAATTGATTTCCTTACTTAATTTATTTCAATCTGTACAATATAATACCAATAGGTAGTTAGAAATCTTAAGTGACCTTAATAAAATTATTAACACAATACAAATACAATACAAATAATATTTATAAGGATTTACAGTACCTACGATAATGGTAGCCCTTATTAAGTATATTAAGTGGATAACATCAGTATTCTTAATTACGTAGTTATTAAAAAGTGGTTTTTATTTGAACTAACAAAATGCGGCTTTTGTCTTGACAAAATATCGAGTAAGTAACCGAAAAAAAAACCAATCATGTATTCGGAATTTTGAATTATTTTAGGCAGCCAGTTGCGCGACGGTGCGTCATGGAGGTTCACTATGTTACAAAAGAAGAAAAAGCATGTCGTGCATGTGCAGTAGGTAAAAGAAACTGAATTGCGTACCACTTTGGAACCTTTTCACTATATAATGTCAATGACATACCATGCACCTGACAAAGAAATTATTGCGAAATTGCATGAAAAAGGAATCCACAGAACGTGATTCTGTTTCTTCGACCGTATACGGAAATTTAAATCTTAACCGGCTGTAGGTACATAAGTTAATCTGAAACGTAAGTTTGGAAAATACGCACTGTAGGTTTTGTAGAAAAGAAAAAACATAAAAATAATTCATGTTTATATTTAAGTTTAATTTAAACACGCTCCACATTAAATCGCAACTCAGTGCAGATAACGGTGTCCGTTTTAGTATAAATGGACATAACAGCAACCCAAACTCCATACTTCCTCGCCATTGGCCCTTGCAATATGTGGTCTACTTTATCGAAGTCTATCTTATCAAGACGATACTTTCCTGGATTAGCCTTGCATTTCTTAATAAATGTTAAACCCATCGCATTCAGAATAGTTTTGCTCACAATGTTCGAACAGCCCAAGTTTTTTAGTTGATACACCCAATAGACAGAGTTTTCAGATGTAACGTAACCGTAAGACATGGCACCTCTTACTTCTTTGTCTGACACTATAGTGTGTACTGTGAGAGAACCGCGGATGAAAGCGACACCCTTGCTGCTGTTATATATTTCCAAAAATAATTCGAGTGATCTGTTTCCAGTAGCGTAGGGCAAATCTGGGCGCTCACACTTATTCAATGAAATCAATGAGGTCTTGTATTTTTCAGACGATAAATTAAACTTTAAAATGACGGATAAAACGATAAGCACACCGAATGCCTTCATGACGACCTGATTATGAATGTTGTGCTGAGATATTTTTAATGCGTTTTTGATGACTTATAAATTGAACTTAATTAAATAGGTTCATCGTGGTTGAGGTTGAAATTGAGCCATTATAATATTACCATTTCTGCGTTTCAGCGAACAAGAGTCGTAAACCCTGATTAATAAACTCTATAATGCGTTAGCACCAACCCACCTACCTTACTTGTTTGTTGAGACCAAATCAAAATAATTCATCATAACTGCCGAGTGGACTGTATGTATATCATTAAAATTTTAAAAGCTATCGTATCATCTGATATTAGTTCTATGTTTATCTGAAACTTTAGTTTCAAAAATATGCACTGTAGGTTTTGTAGTAGTAAAAACATAATTATCATTAATGTCTATATTTTCGTTTTAACACGCTGCACATTTAATCGAAACTCATTGCGGATAACCGTGCCTGTTTTAGTAGAAACGGATATAATAGCTACCCAAAGCGTCTACCTTATTGAAGCGATACTTTCCTGGATTACACCCATCGCATTCAGATCAGGTTTGCTCATGATGTTCGAACAGCCCAAGTTTTCTTTATCTATACACCCAATAGACAGACCCTTCAGATGTAACGTATCCGTAAGACGTACGTACATACATACAGTCCCGCCTCTTTCCCATAGAGGTAGTCTGAGAAAACTTTGTTCCACTTGCTACGATTCTGACATACCTCTTTCGCTTCATCCACATTCATCAATCTTTTCATGCATGCTCGCCGGTTTCGGGTACTCCTGACCTGCCCTTTTTTCAAAACGTCTTCTGTTTAGTCATAGAATGCCCGTCTAGGCCTTCCCCTCCCAATACAACCATTCGCACTCCCCATATAGATATGTTTAGTTTGTCTACTTTCATGCATCCTCTCTACGTGACCAAACCAACTAAGCATACTTTTTTCTATACTAGTCACTATATTTTCTTTCACACCTTCACGTTCTCTCTTCACACTATTCGTTATTCTGTCTTTCAGCGTCGCCCCTTCTATACTTCTGTACGCTCTCATTTCTACAGCTTTTATTCTACTTTCATGCTTCTTTTGCCATACCCAACTATCGCTACTGTACATTAGTGTTAGAACGAGCATGCAAGGTGCGCCTTTTTGACACCTTTTCACTGCTCACAAAGGTGGCAGCATTGGGCATTCACTCTTCTTTCAGTATCACTATCACACTTCCCATCTCTCGTAAACGCCGAACCCAGATATACAAACTTTTTTACCTGGTCTACCTTCTCACCCGCAACAATAATCTCACATTCTGTCACACAATCGTCTTTCTCAAACACCATAACTTTTGTCTTGCTTACATTAGAATCAGAATCAGAATCAGAATCAGAACATTTATTGTTTAACTGTGTAGGATAGGTACATAAGGGTGAACAGATTGGTATCAACAGTGGCCTGAACAGGCATACAATTTTAGGCAATCATGCTAAAGACTAACATAGTTACAAATACATAATGTGCTACATATCACTATACATCACATTTCATCTTTATCATTTAAAAAATCCTTTAGAGTGTAGAACACTTTATCAATGAGCCAATTATGCAACTTTACTTTAAATTTATTACGATCCAACATTTTAATTTCCAATGGAAGTTTATTGAAAATTCGAATTGCCGAAATGAAAGCACTGGTTTTACTTAAATTAACATTAAGATTTAGTGTTTTAAGCCACTCAACTAAGATTTTAAGGGTACAATTTATATTTTTCTCTATAAAAGGCATGCTTGAATTTACATCTGAAAAAAGTATACTTGCGTCATCTGCGAACAGAACACAAAGTTCTTTGACAATATTTGGAAGTTCGTTAATGTATATTAGGAACAAAAGTGGTCCAAGTATACTACCTTGAGGCACCCCAAGTCTAACTGTTTCAAAATCTGACTGATATGGCTCTATCGTTTTATTTATTTTACAGTATTTAGATATAACTGTCGCTTGTTGTCTGTTACACAAATAGCTTTCAAACAATTTTAGAACATGCCCTCTAACACCAATGTTTTCCAATTGCTTCAAAATTGTATTATGAACAACACAGTCAAATGCCTTGGACATGTCCAAAAATAATGCGACACAAGGCTTCTTATCATTGACGTTATCCCAAATATCCTTAAAAAATTTAAATATAGCAAGGCAAGTAGACTTGCCTTTTTGGAAACCGAATTGGTTAGGACTTATTATATTATTATTATTCAAATATGCAAGTAATCTATTGTACATAATTTTCTCGAAAATCTTTGAAAAACTAGGTAGAAGAGCTATAGGTCTATAATTAAGCATGTCATCTTTAGATCCCTTCTTATACAAAGGTTTAATTAGGGTTTTTTTTAAATCACTTGGAAAGATTCCAGTTTCTAACATAAGATTAATAATAAAGACTAAGGGATCCACTTATTAGTTGTATTGGAATATTATCATGTCCTGAACTTTTTTTATTTTTTAGACCTTTAATAATTTTCCTTATTTCATCGGAGTCAACCGGAGTCATAAAAATACTATTACAGGAACTTTGCGTAACAGTTTTATAATCCGCGGATCTTGACTTATCATTTATGTTTTGCGTAATAAAAAAGTGATTGAAATGATTAACTATTTCCTGTGGGTCTGTAATGTTACTATCGTCTTTTTTTAACATTTCAATCGTATTTGCAATTGTATTGGTCGATGTTGTGTGTTTTTTTATTAAACCCCAGACAGCCTTTGTTTTATTTGAACTATTTTGTATTAATTTGTCATTAGATATAATTCTTGAAGTGCGTATTACTTTTTTGTAAATTCGACAATATTTTTTATATTTTTTAACATTTTCATGATTTTTAAAATTTTGATTTCGAAGGTGCATTCTACGCTTAACTTTACTTGCTTTCATTATTCCTCTTGTGATCCAGATTGGTTTACTTTTATGTGATATTTTACACGTTTCAAAGGGTATGCAAAGGTCAAATATCAACTGGAATAGACCAATAAATGTTTGATATGCTGTATTTGGATTTTTATGTTTATAAACCTCTGCAAAACTAATTTGTGACATATATTTGATGAATATTTCCAAATAAGTTTCAATTCTCCTTACATACCAGAATTTTTCTCTGAAACTTTGATTAGATGGAATTTGAATGATTTGTGCTGTATGGTCAGATATTCCCAGGTTTAGGACTGCGGATACGTGTTTACGGTCATTTGTTAAAATGTTATCAATGCATGTTTGTAATGTTAAATTTCGCTAATGTACACAAAAACATTCTCGAGTTCACGTCATCACTTAGTAAGTTAACGTTATAGTCCCCTGCTATAAAAAGTTTTTGTGCTATTTTCCTTGACCTAAGTACTAACTTAGTTAATAAGAGTTCTAGTTTAGTTATAAAAAAAAGAAAATTACTGTCTGGAGTTCTGTACAAGCACACAATCACAGAATTAAGCTCCGGGATTGAAATGCCACATGCTTCAAAATGTAGCTCAGTCGATATGTCAGAAATCCAGTGTAAATCAACACAGTGTAAAGATTTTTTTACGTATATTGCAACACCACCTCTCATCTTGTTGCTTCTGCAGAAGCTATCAGTTATTTTATAACCATCAATTTGCAGAGTTTGCGTTTCATGTTTTTTCAAGAAAGTTTCCGTGAAACAGAGAACATCAAGGTTATTAAGTTTAGTTTGAATTTCGATTTGCCCTATCTTAGATTTAAGACTTTGTACATTTTGATGGAAAATTGTGAAAGTATTATCTTTAGTCATAATTATATTATGTCAGTCTTTAGCATTTATACCTTTCCTTTCTAATGCCCCACATAAAACTTTAGCCATCTTCTGCAACTCTTCCTCCGACGAAGCTAACAACAAGTTGGTTTGGTCATCGGCGTATAGGAAGCATTTGATGATTAATTCACTCATTCTTAGTCCACAGCCAATCCCTTTCAAATCACTCAGGCATGTATCCATGAATAGGTTGAACAGCCACGGTGACGCAACACATCCTTGTCTAACACATTTTTCGATGCTAAACCATTCAGTGTATGCCACGTGTATTCTAACGCAAGCATTTGAATCCTCATAAAGAGGTTTTAGCGCTCGCACCAAATAACTGTTCACTCCATACATGACTAACGCTGACCACAACCCATTCCTGATCACTCTGTCGTGAGCCTTCTCCAACTCAATGAATAAGCAATTATATTCTCTGGCCCTTGGCCAAGTACTTTTCTGTTATACACCGCAAAGACAGACTTGATCCGTGCATCCTATTCCCTTTCTAAAACCCGTTTATACATCCCATATTTTATCATCGGTTTCTTACATAACTCTTTCGATCAGTACCTAGCATACAGTTTGCTGACGACGCTGAGAAGGCTTATTCCACGATCTGTAAGACATGGCACATTTGATTTCTTTGCCTGTCATTATAGCGTTTATTTTGAGATAACCACGGATGAAAATGACACCTTTGCTGCTGTTATATATCTCCAAAAATAATTTAGCTGTTACGTTTCCAAAAGCGTAGCCATAACAGCAAACCTGGCCGCTCACATTTCTTCAATGAAATCAATGTACCAATAATCAATTGATTGTAATCAATGTAATGTAATGGTCTTATACTTTTGTTCACTAGATGGACTCTTACCATCTGCGCGGAAAGAGAAGCAACTGGTAGGTGCATTTTATGTTTTTTCTTTGCTTCCAGACCAGCATGGAAAAAGATTAAAAAATGTTTTTGGAAAAAAAGTTATAGTATTACATAAGTGCAAAACTCTTTTGGAAAATCTCATCAAATTTAGGTTTTATGCGATGGCTGTTATGAGATTAAGATAATAATCGACTTTTGATGAGAACGATCAATTGCTTCATTGCAATAGGTAAATTGGTATATCATAATAATTATGCTCATTCTTTTTATGGTTGATGACTCAGTATGTAAGTATTTTTCATAGTAAGATTTTGTTGAAAATTTCATTTTCAATACAAGTTATTTTCTTGACTTAACATGCATTGACATTCATCATATATTTTGGCCGCCAAGACTCGCAAGCTCATAACGCTTTCGCTGTAAAAAGTTATCAGGTCCAAGGAAAAGCTGAGCGCCTTAACCTTGGCCTTACTGATTCTACACCTTGGTTTTAAAGTGTGACCTGGCAGTTTCAAGTCAGTTCGGAATAAATTGTCTAACAGTGAATACGTGTTTCCTTGAAGTACATTCCGAGCTATCCAGGAGTCTCCCTAAGTTCCCGAATACATCACAGTGGCGACGAGTTTTAATACTGCGCGTGCGACGGAAGAAAAAAAAAAAAAAAAATGTCGATCGGAAAACTACAGGAATTTAAAGTAGGGAGTGGAGTTTGGTCGTCGTATCTCGACCGGGTGCAGATGTACTTTAAGGTCAACGAAGTGGCTGAAGACATGAAACTGCCGACTCTAATAGCGACTATGGGTGATGAAGCATACGAATTGTTGGAGAACCTGGCCAGTCCAACAAAGCCCGCAGACTTAACCATGCAGAGGGTAGATGAGCTAATGCGTCAGCATTTACAGCCAGCCCCATCGGTTTTAGCAGAGAGGTACCGTTTTAGATTAAGGCGCCAAAAGGTCGACGAAAATATAGCCACGTATATTACTGAGCTAAAACGGTTGGCTAAGCAATGTAAGTTTGGCACAAATCTTAATGAAAATCTCCGTGATCAATTTGTTTGTGGGGTATTTAGTGACGTCATACGGCAACGGTTATTTACGGAAGACGACACGGTCACAGTCGCTAGTGCAGTCAAAATTGCAATGTCATTAGAAGCGGCCGAAAGGAATGCAGCTATCGTAGAACAAACAAAACCGGTATCTAGTGCAGGCGAAGCGAGCGCGGTGCAGGCAGTTATGTTCGCGGGTCGCGGGACGTCATCATTCGGCCGAGATCTAGCGCGCGGGGCGAATACTTATTCGCAACGGGGAGCGCCGAACAAAACAACAACAGGATTAGTGCAGTGCGATGCTTGCGGTGCGCGGAGCCATAATCGATCGAACTGTCGTTTCCGCGATTATGTGTGCAGCAAGTGTCAGCGTACGGGCCACTTACGACGGGTGTGCCCGGAGTGGGGTGCGGCGCCGCCAGCGGCGGGCCGCGGTGCAGCGCGGGCGCCGGCCCAGCGCGCGAGGCCAGCGGCGGCGGCGCCGTCGCGGGGTGGCCTGTACTTCAATGATGCCGATATTGCCGATCGCGAGCCTAGCGAGGAGTACGGCGGTGACATCGAACAAGAACTACACCATTTATGCTTGAATAATTACCAATCGGTAAGTTTGCCGATCAGTATCGATAAGGCAGTGATAAAAATGGAAATTGATACAGGAACGGCAATTTCTTGTGTGAGTAAAGCCACTTACGATCAATATTTTACCCATTTATGTATACAGCAAGACGACACAGTGTTAAAGTTTTACGACGGGTCAAAAGTAAAACCGTTAGGTATAATTAAACCCATGGTGACGTATAATGGACGAAGTAAACAATTAGAATTGTTTATAATTGAAGGAGGCACAACATCGTTATTGGGGAGGCAGTGGCTAGCCGAATTAGAAATAGATGTACCTAAGTTTAATTGTAACTTCTTAGTACATAAGCATAATGGACAAATGATCGATGGACTTATGGTTTTGCTTGGCAGATTTGAGGCCTTGTTCAGCGGCGGACTGGGACGGTACACAGGGGGCAAGGCGACGCTGCGCGTGCGCGAGGGCGCGGCGCCGGTGTTCCACCGCGCGCGGGCCGTGCCGTACGCGCTGCGCGACCGCTTGGATGCTGAGCTGGACGCCATGCTGCGCGCCGGCGTCATCGAGCCTGTTGACTGCTCCGACTGGGCTTCCCCACTGGTACCCGTTAATAAGCCTGACGGCTCACTTAGAATTTGCGCAGATTATAAAGCCACTCTGAACCCGTCTTTATTGGTCGATCGCTACCCTCTTCCTAAAATAGAGGATGTGTTGGTGAATTTAAATGGGAACATGTACTTCAGTAAAATTGATCTTTCGCAGGCTTATAACCAAATAGAATTAGACGATTCAAAGCGGTACACGGTGATAAATACCCATCGTGGGTTATTTCAGTACAATAGGTTGGTGTACGGGTTATCTTCTAGCGTAGGAATATTTCAACGAATTATGACTAATTTATTAGGCAATATACCAAACGTTCAAGTATTTTTAGACGACGTCATAATAGGTGGTAATAATATGTCTGATCACTTACATGCTTTGGAAGCGGTATTCCAGAGATTGCTTTCGAGCGGTTTAAAATTAAAGAAAAGTAAATGTGTATTCCTTGCAAAAGAGGTCACTTACCTTGGCTATGTCGTTTCGAGGGAGGGTATTAAACCAGATACGTCGAAAATCATGGCAATACAAAAAATGAAACAACCGCAAAATGTATCGGAGCTCAGGTCATTCTTAGGTACAGTAAACTTTTTCGGTAGATTTATTAGGAACCTGAGTTCGACACTCAGTCCACTATACGATTTATTGCGTAAAGGGGTGGAATGGTGTTGGGACTCAGGGTGCTCAAGAGCATTTACACAAGTTAAACAGGCATTGTTAGGTGCAAAGGTTCTGGCTCATTATGATACGGGGAAACGATTAATAGTGACTTGTGATGCGTCCCCGCGCGGGGTGGGGGCGGTGCTGACGCAGGCGGGGCCGGGCGGCGAGCGGCCGGTCGCGTTCGCGTCGCGCACTTTGAACAGTGCGGAGGCTAACTACTCACAAATACATCGCGAGGCTTTGGCGATCATATTCTGTGTGAAGAAATTCCATCAATATTTATACGGACGTCATTTCACGTTACGCACAGACCATAAGCCATTAGTGTCGATATTCGGACAAAACGCGACTATACCTACGATGACCGCTAGCCGGATGCAGCGGTGGGCTATCATTTTATCCGCATATGACTATGATATTGAGTATGTAAGTTCTAGTAATAATTGTGCTGACAGTTTGTCTAGGCTGCCGGACGCGACCGAGCCGCCCAACGGACGGTATGAGGTGATTCCGGAGCAGACATACCTTCATTTCGCGCAAGATGCTTTATTATTAAATCATAATGAGATTAAGAAAAATACTTTAAAAGATCCTGTTTTAGCTAGGGTATTAAGTTTTACCCGCGATGGTTGGCCTGAAGAGTACCAAATTGAAAGCCTAAAACCATACTTTAATAGGAAATCCGAGCTATACGAAGAATTGGGTTGCGTGATGTGGGGTCACCGGGTGGTGATACCGGATTCATGCAGGGACAAGGTATTAAAAATTTTACACGAGCCCCATATGGGCATTGTAAAAACAAAAGCTCTGGCTCGGAGTTACGTGTGGTGGCCGGGGGTAGACGAGGCCGTGGAGGCGGCGTGCCGCGCCTGCGCGACGTGCGCGGCGCTAGCCAGCGCGCCGCCGGCGCACGCGCCGCGCTGCTGGCCGTGGCCGGGTCGCCCATGGGCCCGGTTGCACATAGACTTTTTGGGCCCTATTTACGGAAAAACGTATTTAGTGATTGTTGATGCCATGTCCAAATGGGTAGAAGTATTTCAAGTCCCGAGTACTGCTGCCGGTTACACCATTGACAGACTGAGCGAGTTATGGGCAAGGTGGGGTATACCGAAGCAAATAGTGAGTGATAACGGACCGCCGTTCTCGAGTAGGGAGTTCCAAAGTTTTCTGATTACGGACGGCGTGGAACACATTTTCACAGCACCTTATCACCCGGCTTCTAATGGCGCCGCTGAGAATTCAGTACGCACTATTAAGCTAGTAATTAAAAAAGCCGCTATGGAGAATAGAGAAATTCAAAAGTCGATAAACAATTTTTTACTATACTATAGGAACACAGAGCACTGCTCCACGGGTGAAAGTCCAGCAATGTTGCTTATGGGCAGGCGGTTAAGGACGCGGTTAGATATATTAAGACCCACTGTAGAATCCAAAGTATTTAAGAGTCAACAACGCCAGATCGATGCCGCAGGGGGCTCAGATAGGACGTTAGGAGTAGGAGAAGACGTGTGGTATCGCCAATACTTAAAAAGGGAAAAATGGCAACCCGGCAAGGTTACTAGGTCGTTAGGAAGTACTGATTACAATGTTACCAATACGCAGGGTGACGTAATACACCGACACATTGACCAATTAAGACGTAGGGTCAGAAGTTCGATGGCTTATCCAAGGGCTACCAGTGAGATACAGAACCGAGAGGGATCCATGTCTCCTACATTAAGAGATGATAGTAAGTCGGAGCATTCGGTGGGAAGTTCATCGTCATCACCTTTGGCGATGTCGCCGGCGCGTAGTGTGACGGAAGGGGAGAGTGAGGAGCGCTTCAGTACTCCGGAAAGACATATAAGCTGCGTCGGAACACCGGCGCCGCCGCCACCCCCTGACCCTGTACCGGACCGACCTCGTCCATTACGTCAGTGTAGGCTTGTAAAGCCGCAGTATAAAATGTAAAATAAAATCTAGTTATATTTATAATATTAAGTACCTACATAATTCTAGCCAAATCACTTAAGTTAAGTCCTTATCTTTATCACTTACTTTACTACTTACTTGCTGTATTGTTAATTAGTAAGCTGTTCATGTATAACAATTTAAGTGTCGAGGAGTGTGATGTAGGTAGGTACCTAAACGTCTTGTGTGTGACGTATGCCTGTCAAAGTCAGTTCGGAATAAATTGTCTAACAGTGAATACGTGTTTCCTTGAAGTACATTCCGAGCTATCCAGGAGTCTCCCTAAGTTCCCGAATACATCACAGTTTCATTGCTCTTTTGCATATTATAAGGTTGAAGGCCTGTGCCATAATTTTTACCGTACATAAGTCTATCAGACCGTCTGGTCGATATTGTAAGAATTTAAGATTAATATTATCAAAATATCTTTGTGGAATTGTGTCATGAATGAAACCACATTATGTACAAAAAATTATTATATTGCACCCCAAAACGTTTATTTACTTTTTTTACACACAAAATCAATTAAAAATATAATAATTAAGAACAAGTATAAAAACCTATATTTACAAATAAAAAAAGTTATAAAAAGAAAACCCCGTCTAAGCCTACTGGCTGCTTTATTTACTTAATTTATTTCAATCTTTATAATATTATAATACCAATGGGTAGTTAGAGATGTTAAGTGACCTTAATTAAATTATCAACAGAATACGAATAGGTGAATTAATGGAGGTTAGCTATGTTACAAAATAAGAAAAAACATGTTGTTCAACACAAAACACCGAGGAAACGAGTTATGCGAAAATTTTAACTATGGATTCCTGGTGGTATTACGAGTAAATAATGTTTATATCACATGGGTCCACAACTGTCACATTAACTTCCTTAATTTCTGTAACAAAAAATCAATTAACAATGATACTTTCTTGTGAACGAAACCTTAGAAAATCCCTATTCAACTTGACTTAGGTGACAATCGTTTATCATTTTGTAGTAATTTCTAGTGACATATTAAATCTGATTTACGGCCAGTACTTTTTCATCAATAAAAAGTGGTTAAAAAGTCCAAAGAACTTTTTGGTGTTGGAACTTAACTTTTATTAAAAAGTTATTGGAGTACTCAAAATTATGGCAGATGGCAGGTAAGTTTGTTAATAGACCCATATTGTGTGTGTGTGATTACGTCACATTATAAAGACGTGTTAATCTTGCGATTTATCTTGTTAATTATTGAAACAATTTAATATCTCGAAAATTAGGCTTTAACCTTTTTTTGTCCGAATTGGCACTTGGTTAAAATTTGTCGCATTACTCGTTTCGACGGTGTACAGCAAAATAAACTGAATTGCGTGCCACCGTGGAACTTTTTTACTATAAAATGTCAATGACTCTCCATACACCTGTCAAAAAAAAATGCGAAATCGCATGAAAAAGAATCCACAGAGGTATAACACGCACGTCATCTAGTGTAACACCGACCAACAACATCAAAACTATCAAGATTGTTTGTTCACGGTATACTTTTAGTTAACACTAATGGTTTTACAACCCCACTTGAAGTTAACAATTGAACAATAGATGTCGGTTTTAAGTACTTTTCGTCATTTAAAATGAAACAGACCATACGTGATTCCGTTTCTTCAACCGTACATTCAAATTTAAGTTTTATCCGGTTGAACATTTAATCGAAATTCATAACAGTTAAGCGTGTGTGTTTTAGAAAAAACGGACATAGTAGCTACCCAAACCCCATACTTCCTCGCCATAGGCCCTTGCAATATGTGATCTACTTTATCAGCGTCTACCTTATCAAAGCGATACTTTCCTGGATAAACCTTGCATTTCTTTATGAATGGTAAACCCATCGCATGCAAAACAGTTTTGCTGACGATGTTTGAACAGTCCAAGTTTTGTAGTTTGTACACCCAATAGATAGAATCTCCAGATGTAACGTATCCGTAAGACATGGCACCTCTTACTTCTTTGTCGGTCAGCATAGCGTTTACTTTGACATAACCACGGATCAAAGTGATACCTTTGCTGCTGTTATACTTCTCCACAAATATTTCGATTGATTTGTTTTCAGCGTAGGGCAAATCCGGGCGCTCACATATATTCAATGAAATCAATGAGGTCTTGTATTTTTCAGACGAAAAACTAAACTCCAGAATGACGGAGATAATGATAAGCACACCGATTGCCCTCATGACGAACTGATTATGAATTTATAAATTTAATGTTGTGTTGAGTTTTTTGTAATGCATTTTTGATGATCGGAATAAATTGATCTTAAATAGTTTCATCGTAATCGTGGTTGGAATTGAGCGATTGTTACCATTTTGGCGTTTCAGCGAAAAAGAGCCGTAAACTCTGACTAAGAAAGTCTACAATGTTTTGGCACCAAAACCTTCCTACTTAACTGTTCTGATCAAATAAAAATAATTTCTCAAAACTGGCTACACTGTTAAAGGCGATGCAGCTAGCAACAGATCACTATTTTGATTCCCCTTTCCACTTTAAGCCCACATTTATGCTAAACGTGGCCTTTAGGTCTGGTTACCTTAGGCTCTGTCTACCCCGAAAGGGATATAGACGTGATTTGTGAATGAAGAGAGACAAAGAAATGAGGTGGTGTAATTATGACGCACTCTGTGGCGTGGCGTCAGGTGTAACTTTAGGCAAGAAGAAGTTAATGTGGCCTTTTG
Organism: Pandemis cinnamomeana; assembly: GCA_932294345.1. NCBI lineage: Eukaryota > Metazoa > Arthropoda > Insecta > Lepidoptera > Tortricidae > Pandemis > Pandemis cinnamomeana. The sequence goes on along the minus strand of OW028710.1, from coordinate 11,300,671 downwards.
GAATGTGACTTTTTGCCAATGAATGTAGAAAACGAAGGAAGGGTAGAAATTTTAGTCCACTCAAAGGAGTCTCTGGCCAACTTTATCATCATCATTTTCACAGTTTCGAATTCTCTTGTTAGGAATAACCATCCTAAGCTACAGAAAAAAATTACAGATTTTTCTGTTGACCCATATATTTTATAAAAATGAAAACATTTTATCAGTTTCTTGTCGGTCCCATGACGGCTGATAAGAAGTGCGTCCATAACAAATAAAAAAAAGTGGTTGCTTTAATCTGTGGTACACAATGACTTTCATATCAATGACGTTGATACTCGTAGCATAGCTCTCTCGGAAGCTAAAAGAAGCAACGACAAAGCGGTGCCATCCCGTCTATAAATAAAATCGGTGTTACTATTACCATAATTTAAATAAAAATGACCATTAATTTATCGTATAACAATCAGTAGGGTTGTTGATTCAGAGTAGAAATAACCCAAAATTTGGAGTCTGGAAAAAAAAATATTCGTCGGTAGGTAAGTATTATATATTACTTACTGAAAAATACTTTTGCCTACTACGACACGTTCGGAAAACTCTATTATTAAATTATTATGGTATGAAAAATTCTCATCCGAATGAATAGCTTTCCTTAATAAACTATTGGGAAACATGGACACACTGCGCAATACGTTTAAAACGAAAAGATCGTGGACTGCCTGGGCGCACGTAGCAGACGGCCGCTCGTCTCAATACGGCAATCGCGACTGACGGCACCGCGAAATCCGCTTAGGGGCCTTGTAGAAGCGCGCATCTATGTGTGCGTTCGTTTCAACCGATTTGTTCGTAGTTTCCTCACTGCTTTAGCTTATATAAAAATGTTATTGAATCAGGCGTTACTTTGCGGAGGTCCATTTTCAACGAACAAAAAATTTACCTTGCTACTCCGCTACTCACGTGCAAGATAACCAAGCCTGTGTGAAATATATGTTTCTCATGCAATCCCTCCCTCCACTGCTGCCAATAAAACACATATAAATCCCACAAACTTAATTATCCCTTACACCACACAACCACTGATGCGTTTCGATCCCTCTACTCTACGGGATCATTATCAAAGTTTAATGAACACAACTGTTACACATGCAAAAGAATATAGATGTAGGCGTCGAGACGAAAACATTTCGAAAACTTACGCTAAATGAAGGAAATACGTCGTGTGACATGTGACATAAACGCCAAAATAACTTTAAATAAATTATTTATGTGACTAAGTTTCGTGAGTATTTGTATTAATGAATAGGTAAATCACTCGTACATAAATAACCGCGTTGCAATAGGTCGTGATCAATTACTGAATGAAAAATATGTGTCGGAAAATTCCAAAACGCAAATGACTGTTTAACAATATTTTCAATGTACGTTTACAATTTTAAACGTAACAATCATAATCGTTGATAATCGAAAAATAATCGCTCGTGTAGAAGCAGGTGACAGAGTGAACATTTTGCAGCTAGAACTCAAGCCAATCAAATGGATCACGTACTGAAGCTTGCATTTACGCTTTACTTTTTCCAATGTTACGTTTATAGTTATAAAATGTTCGGTGCCGATTCGCGGTACAAAACGACTTTGACGGAGATCAAAGATTGCCGAGCGCCTGACTTACCTTACGCAACAAATTTGCCATTTAAAGTCGATTTCGAGTTGTATAATACTACTAGTGCTAGTAATTTGCTAAGAGGTAACCTGACTATTAAGGAAAACATCAATCAAGGCGACAAGAACGCAAGATTCAAATGTGGAATCGAAACATCTGAAGGACTGAAGTGGAGGTTCGTCACCAAAGATCTTGGGTGCAAAAACTTTATAGTTAAAGCTGTCTTCGGCGCTTTCGGCATACCATTTGTGTCCAGCTGTTCTATCAAGAAGGGCGTGTATTACTTGAGTAATATCGACGTGGCTGCAGCGGACAAGGCTTTCCAGATTCCTGCTAGAACCTTTGGTAACTGGCTTTGCGTGTTCGCCATCTACGATTCTAATCATACACTCGGCTGCTGGGACACATATGTTAAAGTGACACCTAAAAAGACACCGAAATGACCTTTTTTCGTTTTTTCGTGCTCTCATCTACTTTGGAGTAGCTTGTGTAATTTTTGTATCCGAGTGCGCTACTTCTAATTAAATTTTGCATACACTCTTCCCAAATTAATCCTACATCCGTCTTGTCTTTTCGTACCATTTTTGTTTAACTTAGTGATTGGCAATTCCAACATTTTTTTACATTTTCAAAGCCAGAGAAGCTAATAATTAACTTGCAAAACAACTGTACAATAATGAGTACCGCCAAAAAACATCGTTTGCTCAATACAAACAGATTGTTGGGTTAAAAAGCTATAATGTCCAAGAGTTTTTCTGGCGCAAAAAACATTGAAAAGTACCATAAAATTTCTTGTACTATCTTGAAGTCATTTGGTTCTAGTCTGCTTTCAAACCGAAAAGTACAAATATTATTTGATTGTTGTGGTTAAAATAACCTACATTACTATACGTATAATAATATAATTATGTACCAGCACACAGCGCGTAAGTACCGGAAACCCATGTGATTTTGAGGAAGGATAATAGATGGTTATGTTGCATTTGATAAATTGGTCATTCTGTAATTCATGTTTGTAATCGTAGCTTAATTCAATAAAATAACACACTATTGTGTTTTAATATACCCTAATAAACAATTGAAGTACCTACCAGCTATTTTAAACGATATGGACTGTGGTTTAATACAAAGAGTAAAATAAGTATAATATAATAATATTATAATATAGCCTTTTTATTCCGAATTCGCTACAATTTCAGTAAGTATGTTGTAGTTGTTTTTTATTATTTAATTGACGCGTAATTCGGCGTGCTTCATGGCATAGGCCTCCTCCGTGTATTGGAGGGTTTGGGCCATAGTTCCCACGCACGCCCATTGCGGATTGGGAACTTATCACACACCATTGAATTTCTTCGCAGAAGTGTTCAGGTTTCCTCACGACGTTTTCCTTCACCGAAAAGCTCATGGCAAATTTCAAATGTAATTTTCGCACATAAATTCCGAAAAACTCAGAGGCTGCTTTAGAGGCCACAGGTCAAACCATAGGCTACCACGGCTTATTAAAATAAGTATAGTTTTATTTGTATTAATATTGAATAGTCGCTGTTTTAACTTAATTAGGGACGAGATCTTTTCTAAGATCAGTGGAGTCTAAGTAACGTTACTTAGACTTCACTGTCCGTCTGTCTATCTGTCAGTAGGCTGTATCTCGGGAAGCGTGACAGCTAGATAGTTACAATTTTCAAAGCTAATGTATTTCTGTTGCCGCTATAACAACAAATACTAGAAATCTCACTTTTTGTGTCCAGTTGTGTTGGTAACCAATAGAAAATAACCTCACACTGCCTTCATGTTACTCAGGATCAGAGCTCTGCTAACAATGGATTTTATATTTAGTTGCTGAATTTGTACGGAGCCCTCGGTGCGCGGTCCGATTCACACTTGGCCGTTTTCATAATAAATCTCAGAGAAGCCAGATGTTATGTTTTAGATAAAGCTTTGCTCATTAAACCAAGAAATTATGGGTACTATCAAATGAATGAATCAAACAATTTCTTGATTCATTTAATAGTACCTATCATTTGAAACACAGCGCCTTCCCTCGACCCTGGTGAGCAGTAGATGTTCCACGGGAGTTTGTAATTGTGTCGTACAGACACATCATTCAAAGAGATGACGCTTAGCGACAAAAATTCCCATAGTAACAAGGTCACGTGACTGCTAGTAACTAGAAAAATTCGAAGACTACCCTATGGGTGGTGTAGGGGTATAGCGCGCGTCACGGAACGACGAGGATCCGGGTTCGATTCCCGGCCATAGCTTTACTTTTCGGATTTTTCTGTGTCCTAATTTTCAGTGACATTTATAAATTCAAGAAATTATGGGCACGGAAATCAAAAAAGTGTTATTGACATATACGATTAAATAAGTTACGAGTTTTTAATGGCTTTATAATTTACATGAGTGATTTAAAATACACCAAAAGCGAGGTAGAATTAAGTACAGGAAGTACTTAAAAATGGAAAAATAATGTAAATAAAAATGATCTTAGAAAAGATATCCCTAATGAAGTCAAAACAAATTTTATTTTGATTAAATGACATCCATTATTTTGCTATAATAGATACAATGAATCAAGAAAATAGTATTAAAAAAGTAGTATTTTAAGCAAGGATCTTTTCTGTCATTTTTAATAAGTTGAGATATGAATATTGACGAATTAAATAGAAACAATTCATGTGTTTTGGATCTTTTCTGCTGTTTTTGTCAATTTCGGTATATAAAGCACATGAATTCATCAGAAATGATTGAAGCACTTTGGATCCGTTTTAGTTTAATTTATTTTGAAAAGCTATTCATAACAGAAAGGATAGTGATACATATTCCATAATGATCCAAAAGAGTTGAATCCCTACTATTGAATTAAAATAAAAACCTGTCATAGATGTGGGATGGTAACACTACGTGGTTTAAACGTTATGCCTTGGTATTTTTGCTGGATCTTTTTTGCTGATCGAAAGTATATTGGCCTTCAGGCATGTTTTGGTATACTTAACTCATATTCCGGTTGGGACAATGGTAACGTTGGGAGGGGAAGGCCTAGACGGACGTTTCGAGACCAAATAAGAGACGTTTTGGAAAAAGGTCAGGTCAGGAGTACCCGAAACGGACGAGCATGTATGAAGAGATTGATGAATGTGGATGAAGCGAAAGAAGTATGTCAGGATCGTAGCAAGTGAAACAAAGTAGTCTCTGCCTACCACTGTGGGAAAGAGGCGTGACGGTATGTATGTATGTGTCGCTAAACTACGTCCAACTAAGGGTCCCGTTTTAGTCCTGTGGATATGGAACCCTAAGAATTTTAAATCATCTATTACGATGTACTTCCATACTGGTCTGGGAGCAAACAAAATAATATAGAATGACCAGTCGCTTCTCTGCCCGCGCAGATGGTAAAAACCCATCGAGGGAATAGGGCGAAAATCTTAGGAATCATGTTATAGGCGAGATACGGCTAACAATCCATTACTATTATGATTCCCCTTTCCACCTATATGCCCACAATTATGCTAACCGTGGCGTTTAGGTCTTGTTAGCATAGGCTCTGTCTACCCCGTAAGGGATTTAGAAGTGATATGTGTATGTATGTATGTATGTATGTATGTATGTATATGTTCCCAGAAACTAGTAAAAAAAATAGAATACTAAAGTCATAGCATAGAGTTACCTCAGCCTTTCGACTGTCTAAAGCGACAACCAACTGATAAGGTAACGTCTAAGTCGTAGTCACTCAGCTGGATTTTAACAAATTCACTTGAAAATGAAAATGAAAATGAAAAATATTTTATTCAGTAACTTAAATTAGAACAGCAGTATCTGTGCTGGCGCCTCTTGTTGAGTATATACGAGATACTCGTGCTAAGAGAACACCGCTTTTCCTCGTATTGTATCTTACGATTTAAATAGATGTAAGAATTTATTTAAAAACTAAAAAAACGGCTTAGCCTTCGGTTTTGTCGTTAACATCGACTGTTCTTGCTCCGACTTCAAGTCTGTAAAAGTTTTGGTGTTGCACAAGGTTGTGTGTTATGCAACACCTTGTTTCTTCTTTATATTAATAACAGGCTGCAAAGCTGTAGTAATCACAATTATTTAGATAGCAGCACTGTGCGCTGTATACAAAACTTTTAAAACTGGACTACCTGGACCAGGGCCTGGACTACTGGACTGGACTGGACTATCTTTATGACTCCATGCTAAAAACACTCCTTCTCTACCACTTAACTCAACATTTTTTATATCACACAGCACGGCTAGCACGAGAACGCGCGAGAGCTATGTCGGGCGCGAGATAGATTACTCTTCTCTTTTTAGAAAGCACAGTAAGAAATCTCGCGTGCTATTTTCAAAATCTGGCACAAATTTTCTCATCTGCCAGTAGGTATAATATAAGTAGGTAAATAGAAATGACATCCTATCTTTGGCCATTACCACCAATTGGCCTAGTCAAAAACTAAGCAAAGCTTGTAATATGGGTAAGTAGACAATAGATAAAAACACTTACATCAATAAATGAATACTTAAATACAGTCATATTAAACATCCAAAACTCGACGACAAACATTTATAATTATTTATTCATAAGTATCAAACAAACACCGCATTCGGCTGAATAAAATAAACAAAAATTAATTAGGTATATTATATTGGTTAAACTCTTAACACTAATTTAAGATACAATGAAATGAAAGCAACAAATTTACAATATCTTAGGTTCTAAAGATGCATAACTATTTTTTTTTTCAGAGGAATTATTTAATGTTTTCTGTTATTGATTGGCGATAAGTTCATGTTCATATTGATGCAAAACAATGTCTGAGTTTTTGTATACAACATAATTTTGATCAGAAAATTTCCAAATGGTCTGATCATTCCACGATGAACCGTATGGTAAAGTTTATTAACGTTAATATTTTTGAAATAGTATATTCCCTTGTGAAATGTACACTCATCGGTCATTGTGGCTTTCATCATAGTGAAGAGAAGTTGAGGGTAATGACTGTGACAATTCAAGTCTTTTAGTTCGTAAAGCCAATTCATTCCTTGCTTACTCTCGATCCCATTTGCGAGATAGAATCTTACACCAACCGCCGAGAAATCTTCTGGTAAGGTAACATTCCCTACTACTGCTGACACTCCTGCAATAGTCTTAATTTCTAAGATAACTTGAAATGGCAAGTTCTTCGCGAAAGGTTTAACTGGATCCGTACAATTGTTTATATTCATTATCTTGGCAACATTTTTAGTTTCAGATTTCACAAAGTTGAATAACTGTAGGATTAAAATAAATATTTTAATGACAAACCACATATTGGAAGTTCATGTGGATGCAGTACAATATCATCGATGTAAATAGAGAGTTCGAAGTCATCATCATTAATTGTAAATGTATCAGATAGCGACCAAATGGACATACATTATTTTAATTGAACCAGACTCAAATAATATTAAATCAGAATAAATAAAATCATTTCTAAGCTATCATATTTTTCAATCTGTTGGTTAGTTACTGTGATAATAGCCTCTTTGCGTCTTTATAAGAAGGTTTGTAAATATCTTATTGTCTATGGTGTTTGACAATGTCGGTTACTATGTCATTCTATCAACAACTACGTTTCTTTACCATGTCCTATTTTATAAAGACGCAAGCAGGCAGTTATCTCATTCGCCCCTCTACTGGAGGTCTGCGATCTCTGCCCGAACGCCGTAGGTGGCTCGTTCCTGCATCCGGATCGATGTTGGTAGGCGGGTCTTGAATGGCAGAGATTTTTTCGGATTGGTTATCGTCAACTTCATCATCTGAAAAGTCATTGTCAACAGCTCGTGGTGCTGGAGCTAACGATCTATTGGAGACTGTATTCTCTCGGCCATCAGGCAGTCTTATAAAGGAGTGTTCTGGGTTACTCTGCTGAATTTCATTTTTTTGAGATATCTTTGTCACATGAAAAGGTTCTTCTTGGTGTTTTCTATTCCTGTCATCTTGTGCATGAATCTTGTAGCTAGCCTTTTTAGGTCTGCGTGTATGTGCTATTTATATCTCCATTTATTATAAATGTGTTTCATGTCTAATGTAATTCTCGTTGTCGTTGTCGGTGTTATTATCGGTGTCTCCAATTTATTTCTTTTATTGGTAGAGATCGCTATTAAGCGATAAGACCGCCTATTGTCTATTTTGTTCTTTGTTTCTGTATTGTTTTGTACTGATTTGTGGTGCTCAATAAAGAGTATTTGTATTGTATTGTTGTATTGTATAGTTGTATTGTAATTTTTGTATTGTATTATGTATTTTCACTACTTAGTATATTAATAATATATATATATATATATATATATTCTGAATTGCGCCACCTGCTCAGATCTGTTCTTTTTATCTAGTCCATTATGGTTGCCTGGTAGGGATCGCTCTGTAGCGAAAAGGCCGCTTATTGTTACTTTGTAATATTCTGTATACCTTCCTTCTGTTTTGGTTGTTATATGTGGTGTTCAATAAAGAGTTATCGTATCGTAAAATTTCGAATTAAGTTTTTTTTAAAACTTAAGTTACATTTTACTACATCATCCTTACACCTGTATGTCTATCACAGACCTTTCTTGGTTAGGCATACACAATTTATTGAACGAATTATGTTCTAAAAATACTTTAGATAGGAAATTTCCGACCAGTAACTCGCAACACTCCAAAACTTTTCACTGGAGAACAACGCGCGGTTATCGAATCGGTGATGGCGAATATCTTTAAAAATACCTACCTATTTAGACATAATAATTATGTATGAATAAAACAATATAGATGATGTATAACTCTTTATTTACATAAAACACAAGAAAATGTACAGGTTACAGTGCAAACAGATGTACAAATTTAAACTCATCCCTTAAAGGGATATTTTTCAGTTAACATAATAAAATACGGAATAAATGACTTTTCTTGAAATGCTATGAAATGTCGCCTTTACATTAGTAAAAAGGAACCAGAAGGTTGAACACCCTGGATGACTAGAGTCATTTTAAATTTGGAATCAAAAAGTGTCCACTAAAGTTGTATGAAAATCCATAACATACCATTATATGTATTTGAATTTAGAAGTACCTACCCGTCTTTATTAGGGCCGTTCAGTATCAGTTTTTTTTTATTAACGAAAGAGGTTATGCAGACGTGTGCAGGTTTCAAAATAAATATAACTAGTTTCAACTCTATTTTACTTAAACTGCATATTTGCAAGGCCAAAAATTTCTAAAATAGACAATTTTATTAGTTTCACATTTAAATAGTCACATTTTAATTGAAGAGCAAACATTAGGTACTTTTCGAAGTTTGGCATATGAACTAAAATTCAAGCTTTATGAAGTAAAAACAAATTGGGGAAACGAAAGAAAACTATTTTAATTTCAGTGACAATAGACAATTGCCCTAACATGAATAACATCACATTCAATATTCCTTAACTTTTTTTATATATTTTTAATTTACGTCTTCATCTTTTCGTTTCATTTTTAAGAAAAGACCTTCCTTTGACCGTAATAGCCGTTCTGGCTCGGGTTTCAAACTCTTACTTGTCCAGGATGGCTTATTTGCTGGTATCTGCAGTAATGTACAATTATTGCTCAATTAAACATGTATCTCAATTATAGTCAGTGAGCTTCGAGAAATCTTATGTAACAAGCTAATTTTATTATTGTTATTGAAATGGTTGAAAAGTTACAAGATCGAAAAGCTTGCTCCAACAGCGCTCACGCTAGGCGAGTACGGGGTATGAAGCGACGAGCGGGCGCGGCGGGTACCCTCCGCTCCCCCAACCCCCGATTTAACAGAACTGGTGCGAGCACTGTGCCTACTGTCTTCTTCTCTTCTTCTTCTTCAGTGTGTAAACGCTCACCGTTGGGCATACGCCTCTCCAATCCGTCTACATCGCGAATGGTTGCCCGTTTCCCTCGTCCAGACTGGTCCTGCTGTCTCCCTTAAGTCATCAGACCATCGGGCAGGTGGTCTGCCTACACTTCTTCTGCCTAGCCGGGGTCTCCAGTCCAGAACGCGCATGCTCCAACGTTCGTCGTGTCGAATAAGAAAAAGAAGAGTATCTTAAGTGCACAATCTTGCTAAACGTGGCCTGTAGGACTTGTTACTTTTGGCTCTGTCTACCCCGTAAGGGATAAAGACGTGATTTTGTATGTGTGTGTATCTTAAGTGAACCCGAACTCTTATCTTCGAAAATATGCAGTACGTTTTTAAGTCTTAACTGGCTGCACATTTAATCGAAACTCATTACAGTAGAGCGTGTGCGTTTTAGTATATAGGGATATAATAGCAATCCAAATCCCGTAACTCCTCGCCATAGGCCCTTGCACTAAGTGATCTATCTTGTCCGCGTCTACTTTATCAAAGTTATATTTTCCTGGATATGCCTTGCATTTCTTATGGAAAGGTACACGCAATACAGTCAGTAAACTCTGTAGCACGATGCTTGAGCAGCCCATATCGTTTAGTTTATACACCCAATTCACAGAACCATCAGCTTTTTCGTATCCGTAAGACACGAAACCTCTTACAATTTTGTCGGTTAGTAAATGGTTTATTTTAAAATAACCACGTACCAAAGTGACACCTTTGCTGTTGTTATACACCTCCGTAAATACTTCGAGTGATTTGTTTTCAGTAGCGAACGGCAAATCCGGGAGTTTACAATCATTTAATGATATTAATGAGGTTTTGTACTTTTCAGAAGTAAAAGTGTACTTTAAAATGACGGAGAAAATGATAAGCACACCGATCGCCCTCATGGCGACTTGATTATGAATGTTATGTTCAGTTCTTTCAAATGTATTTTTGATTATCCTAATTATAATTTAAATTATTTAAAAATAATAATACATAATAGTATTTAAAATCTCCGTTTCAGCGATGACTTTAAAGATATATAAATTTTAATCACAATTAACTCACGTGCTTAGTTAAAATGACCTTTTCATACAATGTTGGTAAGTCCATTACTCACTGGACAACCTGTACACAATTATGAATGATAGTTAAATAAGATCACCTTTATTAAAATTCTGAACTAGCTCGATAAGGCAGATGAATTACAGCTATTTTTATATCATTACTGTTGAACATATTATATTTTTTGTATCTTTCGAACATTCGCAATTTCATCGTTACAGTAATAACATTATAATGGATTCCTATATTCTTCTTGCTATTTTATTATACTTTAAAACGTCGAGTGCATACAAAAGCAGAGTAACTAATTAACATGTCTGTCTGTGCACATAATATATACGATTAAATAAGTTACGAGTTTTTAATGGCTTAATAATTTCCATGAGTGATTTAAAATACACCAAAAGCGAGGTAGAATTAAGTACAGGAAGTACTTAAAAATGGAAAAATATTGTAAATCAAAATGATCTTAGAAAAGATATCCCTAATGAAGTCATAACAAATTTTATTTTGATTAAATGACATCCATTATTTTGCTATAATAGATGCAATGAATCAAGAAAACAGCAATAAAAAAATAGTATTTTAAGCTAGGATCTTTTCTGGCGTTTTTAATAGGTTGAGATATGAATATTGACAAATTAAATAGAAACAATTCATGTGTTTTGGATCTTTTCTGCTGTTTTTGTCAATTTTGGTATATAAAGCACATGAATTCATCAGAAATGATTCAAGCACTTTGGATCCGTTTTAATTTATTTTGAAAAGCTATTCAGAACAGAAAGGATCCAAGTAATCTGGATTACATTTGAGTTTTCACTGGAGTATTTAAATGTCACAAATATATTTTTTGCACAAGAATCCAAGCAGATTGAATTACTTTACTTCAGGTATTGTGCACCTGGTTCCTTGTAGTGATACAAATTCCATAATGATCCAAAAGAGTTGAATCCCTACTATTGAATTAAAATAAAAACCTGTCATAGATGTGGGATGGTAACACTACGTGGTTTGAACGTTATGCCTTGGTATTTTTGCTGGATCTTTTTTGCTGATCGAAAGCATTGGCCTTCAGGCATACTTTGGTATACTTAACTCATATTCCGGTTGTTTCGTGGATTGGATCCTTTTCGCTAAACTACGTCCAACTAAGGGTCCCGTTTTAGCCCTGTGGATATGGAACCCTAAAAATTTTAAATCATATATTACGATGTACTTCCATACTGGTCTGGGAGCAAACAAAATAATATAGAATTACCAATCGCTTCTCTGCCCGCGCAGATGGTAAAAACCCATCGAGGGAATAGGGCGAAAATCTACCTGTTTAATCCTCTACAATCCGGTTTCCGCCCCGGGCATAGCACAGCCACTGCTTTGGTTAAGGTCACTGACGACATTCGTCATAATATTCAGCGTAAAATGCTTACCATTCTAGTTCTGTTAGATTTTAGTAGTGCTTTCAATACCGTAGATTTTGATATTTTAATTGGAACCCTTCAGAATTTAAATTTTTCCCCATCTGCCATCTCATGGTTTCACGCATACCTCTTTGGAAGGCGCCAGCGAGTTAGGGTTGATGATCATTTCTCGGAGTGGCACGACCTTGCTGCTGGTGTTCCCCAGGGGGGTGTGCTGTCTCCCCTTCTGTTTTCAATTTTTATAGATGGTATTACAAAGTCACTTCAGTCTTCCTATCATTTATACGCGGATGATCTGCAGATCTATGCAGCGGCTGGTTTCGATGATTTGCCTTCTATAATTGGTCAAATTAATACTGACCTGGACTGCATCAGTAGTTGGGCCGAGCGGTTTGGCCTTAAGGTTAACGCTGCTAAGTCACAGGCCATAATTATTGGCAGTCCTCACTTCGTGGGCAGATTACCGGGGGTTGTGTTGTCGAATATTATGTTTGATGGTGCTCCAATCCCTTTTTCAAATACCGTTAAGAATTTGGGTATTATAATCGACCAAACTCTTTCCTGGACTGCGCATGTAACTGGGGTGAGCCGTAGACTTTTCGCATCGATGCACTCCTTGAGACGTCTGCAGAACTTTTTCCTTTTTCAAACAAAACTTACTCTTGCTCGTTCTCTTCTCTTACCCCTACTCGATTATGGTGATATTGCTTTCCTTGACTTGACGGAGGAACTGCTTGACAAACTTGAACGCCTTCAAAATGTCTGCATTAGGTTCATTTATGGTCTGCGCAAGTATGACCATGTCTCCCACTTTCGCGAGCAGCTTAACTGGCTGCCTATTCGACGTCGCAGAGACATGCATACCCTGTGCCTCCTTTTCAATGTTCTTTTCAATCCTACTTCTCCTTCTTACTTGTGTGAAAGATTTAGCTTCTTGGCCACTGGAAGCGGGGACCGTTTGCGGTCGAGCTCCAACCTCACACTTGCCTTTCCGCCTAACAAGGCACGAGCATATGCCAAATCTTTCACGATCCGCTCCGTCAAGTTGTGGAACGAGTTGCCCCTGACGTTGAGGGAATCTCAGTCTGTGGCGGTGTTCAGGGGTGGGCTGAGGAAGTTGTGGCTAAGCACTGGCACCTGAGGCGGTAGCTGCCTTTCATATTGTATTTCGGTTCGAGTATTTGTTTATTTTATTTGATATTCGTTAGTGTTTATGTAAGTTTATTGGATAAATTTTATTCTGTTATTTATATATTATCTTATTATAGTTGTATAATGTACTTTAGTGTTAATTTGTTAAGTACTAAGACTATTATTTGCGCATAAAATGACTGCTTGCCTTTATTAGTAAACTATTTCCTTTCTGTGTCAGGTTAACTGGAAGAAATCCCTTCTTAGGGATAAGTTCGCCTTTGTACTATTTTCTGTGTATTTTTGTATTTTTTAATTTTTATGTGCAATAAAGAGTTTACATACATACATAAAATCTTAGGAATCATGTTATAGGCGAGATACGGCTAACAATCCATTACTATTATGATTCCCCTTTCCACCTATATGCCCACAATTATGCTAACCGTGGCGTTTAGGTCTTGTTAGCATAGGCTCTGTCTACCCCGTAAGGGATTTAGAAGTGATATGTGTATGTATGTATGTATGTATGTATGTATATGTTCCCAGAAACTAGTAAAAAAAATAGAATACCAAAGTCATAGAGTTACCTCAGCCTTTCGACTGTCTAAAGCGACAACCAACTGATAAGTTAACGTCTAAGTCGTAGTCACTCAGCTGGATTTTAACAAATTCACTTGAAAATGAAAATGAAAATGAAAAATATTTTATTCAGTACCTAACTTAAATTAGAACAGCAGTATCTGTGCTGGCGCCTCTTGTTGAGTATACGAGATACTCGTGCTAAGAGAGCACCGCTTTTCCTCGTATTGTATCTTACGATTTAAATAGATGTAAGAATTTATTTAAAAACTCTAAAAAAACGGCATAGCCTTCGGTTTTGTCGTTAACATCGACTGTTCTTGCTCCGACTTCAAGTCTGTAAAAGTTTCGGTGTTGCACAAGGTTGTGTGTTATGCAACACCTTGTTTCTTCTTTATATTAATAACAGGGTGCAAAGCAGTAACATTCACAATTATTTAGATAGCAGCACTGTACGCTGTATACAAAACCTCTATGCTAAAAACACTCCTACTCTACCACTTAACTCAACATTTTTTATATCACACAGCACGGCTAGCATGAGAACGCGCGAGAGCTATGTCGCGCGCGAGATAGATTACTCTTCTCTTTTTAGAAAGCACAGTAAGAAAAAGACAGGTAGTCTAATTCGCGTGCAATTTCCAAAATCTGACACAAATTTTCTCATTTCTGCCAGTAGGTATAATATAAGTAAATAGGTAAACACAAATGACTATCTTTGACCATTAACACCAATTGGCCTAGTCAAAAACTAAGCAAAGCTTGTAATATGGGTAACTAGACAATGAATAAACATACTTACATCAATAAATAAATACTTAAATACATACTAAACGTCCAAAACTCGACAACAAACATTTATAATTATTTATCCATAAGTAACGAATAAACACCGCATTGGTGAAACTCTTAACACTAATTTAAGATACAATGAAATGAAAGCAACAAATTTACAATATTTTAGGTTCTAAAAATGCATAACTATTTTTTTTTCAGAGGAATTATTTAATGTTTTCTGTTGTTGATTGGCGATAAGTTCATGTTGATATTGATGCAAAACAATGTCTGAGTTTTTGTATACAACATAATTTTGATCACAAAATTTCCAAATGGTCTGATCATTCCACGATGAAAAGTATTGTCAAGTTTATTAACGTTAATATTTTTGAAATAGTATATTCCCTTGTGAAATGTACACTCATCGGTCATTGTGGCTTTCATCATAGTGAAGAGAATTCGAGCGTAATGACTGTGACAATTCAAGTCTTTTAGTTCGTAAAGCCAATTCATTCCTTGCTTACTCTCGATCCCATTTGCGACATAAAATCTTACATCAACCGCCGAGAAATCTTCTGGTAAGGTAACATTCCCTACTACTGCTGACACTCCTGCAATAGTCTTAATTTCTAAGATAACTTGTAACGGCAAGTTCTTCGCGAAAGGTTTAACTGGATCCGTACAATTGTTCATATTCATTATCTTGGCAACATTTTTAGTTTCAGATTTCACAAAGTTGAATAACTGTAGGATTAAAATAAATATTTTAATGACAAACCACATATTGGAAGTTCACGTGGATGCAGTACAATATCATCGATGTAAATAGAGAGTTCGAAGTCATCATCATTAATTGTAAATGTATCAGATAGCGACCAAATGGCCATACATTATTTTAATTGAACCAGACTCAAATAATATTAAATCAGAATAAATAAAATTATTTCTAAGCTATCATATTTTTCAATCTGTTGGTTAGTTACTGTGATAATAGCCTCTTTGCGTCTTTATAAGAAGGTTTGTAAATATCTTATTGTCTATGGTGTTTGACACTGTCGGTTACTATGTCATTCTATCAACAACTACGTTTCTTTACCATGTTCTATTTTATAAAGGCTATTATCTCATTCGCCCCTCTACTGGAGGTCTGCGATCTCTGCCCGAACGCCAAAGGTGGCTCGTTCCTGCATCCGGATCGATGCTGGTAGGCGGGTCTTGAATGGCAGAGATTTCTTCGGATTGGTTATCGTCAACTTCATCATCTGAAAAGTCATCGTCAACAGCTCGTGGTGCTGGAGCTAACGATCTATTGGAGACTGTATTCTCTCGGCCATCAGGCAGTCTTATAAAGGAGTGTTCTGGGTTACTCTGCTAAATTTCATTTTTTTGAGATACCTTTGTCACATGAAAAGGTTCTTCTTGGTGTTTTCTATTCCTGTCATCTTGTGCATGAATCTTGTAGCTAGCCTTTTTAGGTATGCGTGTATGTGCTATTTATATCTCCATTTATTATAAATGTGTTTCATGTCTAATGTATTCTCGTTGTCGTTGTCGGTGTTATTATCGTTGTCTCCAATTTATTTCTTTTATTGGTTGTCTGGTAGAGATCGCTATTAAGCGATATGACCGCCTATTATCTACGTTGTTCTTGTATTGTTTTGTACTGATTTGTGGTGTTCAATAAAGAGTATTTGTATTGTATTGTTGTATTGTATTATGTATTTTCACTACTTAGTATATTAATATATATTCTAAATTGCGCCACCTGCTCAGATCTGTTCTTTTTATCTAGTCCATTATGGTTGCCTGGTAGAGATCGCTCTGTAGCGATAAGGCCGCTTGTTGTTACTTTGTAATATTCTGTATACCTTCCTTCTGTTTTGGTTGTTATATGTGGTGTTCAATAAAGAGTTATCGTATCGTAAAATTTTGAATTAAGTTTATTTTTTAAACTTTTGTTACATTTTACTACATTATCCTTACACCTGTATGTCTGTCACAGACCTTTCTTGGTTAGGTATACACAATTTATTGAACGAATTATGTTCTAAAAATACTTTAGATAGGAAATTTCCGATCAGTAACTCGCAACGGTCCAAAACTTTTCACTGGAGAACAACGGCGGTTATCGAATCGGTGATAGCGAATAATTTTAAAAATACCTACCTATTTAGACATAATAATTATGTATGAATAAAACAATATAGATAATGTATAACTCTTTATTTACATAAAACACAAGAAATGTACAGGTTACAGTGCAAACAGATGTACAAATTTAAACTCATCCCTTAAAGGGATATTTTTCAGTTAACATAATAAAATACGGAATAAATGACTTTTCTTGAAATGCTATGAAATGTCGCCTTTACATTAGTAAAAAGGAACCAGAAGGTTGAACACCCTGGATGACTAGTCATTTTAAATTTGGAATCAAAAAGTGTCCACTAAAGTTGTATGAAAATCCATAACATACCATTATATTTGAATTTAGAAGTACCTACCCGTCTTTATTAGGGCCGTTCAGTATCAGTTTTTTTTATTAACGAAAGAGGTTATGCAGACGTGTGCAGGTTTCAAAATAAATATAACTAGTTTCAACTCTATTTTACTTAAACTGCATATTTGCAAGGCCAAAAATTTCTAAAATAGACAATTTTATTAGTTTCACATTTAAATAGTCACATTTTAATTGAAGAGCAAACATTAGGTACTTTTCGAAGTTTGGCATATGAACTAAAATTCAAGCTTTATGAAGTAAAAACAAATTGGGGAAACGAAAGAAAACTATTTTAATTTCAGTGACAATAGACAATTGCCCTAACATGAATAACATCACATTCAATATTCCTTAACTTTTTTTATATATTTTTAATTTACGTCTTCATCTTTTCGTTTCATTTTTAAGAAAACACCTTCCTTTGACCGTAATAGCCGTTCCGGCTCGGGTTTCAAACTCTTACTTGTCCAGGATGGCTTATTTGCTGGTATCTGCAGTAATGTACAATTATTGCTCAATTAAACATGTATCTCAATTATAGTCAGTGAGCTTCGAGAAATCTAATGTAACAAGCTAATTTTATTATTGTTATTGAAATGGTTGAAAAGTTACAAGATCGAAAAGCTTGCTCCAACAGCGCTCACGCTAGGCGAGTACGGGGTATGAAGCGACGAGCGGGCGCGGCGGGTACCCTCCGCTCCCCCAACCCCCGATTCAACAGAGCTGGTGCGAGCACTGTGCCTACTGTCTTCTTCTCTTCTTCTTCTTCAGTGTGTAAACGCTCACCGTTGGGCATACGCCTCTCCAATCCGTCTACATCGCGAATGGTTGCCCGTTTCCCTCGTCCAGACTGGTCCTGCTGTCTCCCTTAAGTCATCAGACCATCGGGCAGGTGGTCTGCCTACACTTCTTCTGCCTAGCCGGGGTCTCCAGTCCAGAACGCGCATGCTCCAACGTTCGTCGTGTCGAATAAGAAAAAGAAGAGTATCTTAAGTGCACAATCTTGCTAAACGTGGCCTGTAGGACTTGTTACTTTTGGCTCTGTCTACCCCGTCAGGGATAAAGACGTGATTTTGTATGTGTGTGTATCTTAAATGAACCCGAAATCTTATCTTCGAAAATATGCAGTACGTTTTTAAGTCTTAACTGGCTGCACATTTAATCGAAACTCATTACAGTAGAGCGTGTGCGTTTTAGTATATAGGGATATAATAGCAATCCAAATCCCGTAACTCCTCGCCATAGGCCCTTGCACTAAGTGATCTATCTTGTCCGCGTCTACTTTATCAAAGTTATATTTTCCTGGATATGCCTTGCATTTCTTATGGAAAGGTGCACGCAATGCATTTAGTAAACTTTTTATCACGATGCTGGAGCAGCCTATATCGTTTAGTTTATACACCCAATTCACAGAACCATCAGCTTTTTCGTATCCGTAAGACAAGAAACCTCTTACAATTTTGTCGGTTAGTAAATGGTTTATTTTAAAATAACCACGTACCAAAGTGACACCTTTGCTGTTGTTATACACCTCCGTAAATACTTCGAGTGATTTGTTTTCTGTAGCGAACGGCAAATCCGGGCGTTTACAATCATTTAATGAAATTAATGAGGTTTTGTACTTTTCAGAAGTATAAGTGTACTTTAAAATGACGGAGAAAATGATAAGCACACCGATTGCCCTCATGGCGACTTGATTATGAATGTTATGTTCAGTTCTTTCAAATGTATTTTTGATTATCCTAATAATGATTTAAATTATTTAAAAATAATAATACATAATAGTATTTAAAATCTCCGTTTCAGCGATGACTTTAAAGATATATGAATTTTAATCACGATTAACTCACGTGCTTAGTTAAAATGACCTTTCCATACAATGTTGGTAAGTCCATTACTCACTGGACAACCTGTACACAATTATGAATGTTAGTTAAATAAGATCACCTTTATTAAAATTCTGAACTAGCTTGATAAGGCAGATGAATTACAGCTATTTTTATATCATTACTGTTGAACATATTATATTTTTTGTATCTTTCGAACATTCGCAATTTCATCGTTACAGTAATAACATTATAATGGCTTCCTATATTCTTCTTGCTATTTTATTATACTTTAAAACGTCGAGTGCATACAAAAGCAGAGTAATTAACATGTCTGTCTGTGCAGAACCTACGCTACCCTACGCAGCAGTAATTCCTTTCGAGCTAAATACCAAGCTTGTTCTCAACGAAACCGTCGGAAGACTATTCATGACGGGAAATTTTACTGCTAAAGAAGATATGGACGAAGGGAACAAAGAAGGCATTTTTCGCTATGGTCTAGCACAAGCAGAGAGAAAGAGACCTTTAAATGCTGTAAAATGGTTGTTCAAAATGAATCATGTTAAATGTCGAAATGCTATTGGCAGGACAATGCTGGGCAGTCTCGGGATCGCTTCTTTAAAGTCGTGCTACGTGAAGAAAGGGATTTACCCCTTGAATATAGACACGGAGATTATAAATAAAGCGTTTTTTGGAGTAACAGTGAGATCATACGGACTGTATGTGGCGGAGATAGAAGTTGATTCTGGAAAGTTTTGTTTGAGGTGTTGGAGACTGTTTATTCGCGTTAGTGCGGACCGTTTGTAAAGGCACTTAAAAACCAAAGCAGTAGATACCTATTCATTTTGTTTATATTTTACTAGCGACCCGCGGCTTCGCGGATTCGAGTTCACGGAGGAGTTTTATTCAGAACTTATTGAAACTAGTTATTAAAATTTTTCTTCCTTAATAAATCTTTAATAAAACAGCAATGAAGTCGTACAATAAAACCAACATTTCTTAACAAAAACTGCGATGTGAGAGCTAACAATAGCGCTGATTGGAAAACACAATTTGTAACGCCTGCGGCCCCGGCCAGCAAACGTCCATTGTAAGCTTTATACTACTGTGGCTTTCGTCCAAGGTAGTACAAGAATAAACTACTTGAAGCGAAACCTGCGTCCTCCGCAGACGCTCAGTCGCATTCATTGAATCTAAAAGTATGCTTAGTATAACTTTACAGTAGCTAAAATTTTGCCTCAGATCCAGTGCCAAACCCAATATATAGGCTCCGATTTCCGACTAATCAGTAGGTGGCGTTACAGTAGGTAAATTTCCTTTAATAAAAAATAACCGCTAAAAAGTAAAAATTAACCATAGACATTTTGTGTGGCTACCTACAGTTGCAGCCGGTGTCTCAGATCTAGTGAGCGAACAATCTAACATCCCCCTTTTTTCAAATTTATTTGGGACCACCGTTTCCAATAAAAAAAGAATTATCAAAATCAGACTACTCAGAAATAAGTTATGAGTGGTCATACATAAAAATTGATAATGATAAAATAAAATATACCTACGCGTCGAATTGAGAACCTCCTGAATTTTTGTTCGTCGGTTAAAAATACATCTCAATTGTTGTTACCGTTTCGTTTCGCTGGTAGCGCTGTCAATGATAAAAATGACATGTAATAACTATAATTATTATGAATAAATGAGTATAATTATGAGTATGAGTATGAATTTTCCCGATATTTGAAAGCACATCACTTAAATAACAATTCCAAATTAAAAATAATTATAAGAAAGTATGGTTTGGCAGCTGAGACACAAAGAAATAGGCACGCACTGACTGCACGCCACTCAGTTATGTGTCACAAAGAGGTTAATTTCTTGACCCTGATTTTCAATGACGCCTTTTACAGAGGTCGTTGTCACTAGTAGGCATGTTAACTGGTTTACGAATACGCTATCTATCCATATATATAAAAATGAATCGCCGAAATGTATGTACGGCATAACTTCCAAACGACTGCACCAAATTGGATTACCATTTTTTAGTTGTGTTTGTTACTGTTTGGGCAAAGTTTGTAGAAAAGAAAATGAAAAAGAAAGTACTGGAACGGAAGCGAAGCCGCGGGCAACAGCTAGTTTCCAATACAATACAAAGGATTACAGTTATGATAGTTAAAATTTACAAAAGTGATCAAATCACGTGTTGAATTCTACAGTACATATCGTTCTTTAATTCAGGACTCCTTTAAGGTTAAAACAATTGTCATCTTGTTGGAACATTCAAAGGATTTTAATTTACTCTATCTCAATGTAAATATACTCACAGCAGCTGTAGCACAGATTCAAAATACATAACTATAAATTTTAAAAAAAATCCCACGCAGGAAGTGCTGAAATGATTTATACCAAACTAGCTTCTGCCCGCGACTTCGTCTGCGTAGAATTATACATAAAAACCTTCCTCTTGAATCACTCTATCTATTAAAAAAAACCGCATCAAAATCCGTTTTGTAGTTTTAGATATAAGTAAGATATAAGCATACATAGGGACATAGGTACAGAGAAAGCGACTTTATTTTATACTATATGTAGTGATAGTGATGTAGTGATAGTGATATGGCTAAGAAATGCAAACACACACACACACACACACACATCGTTGTCAAACTTATGACACCACTCTTTTTGCGCTGGAGGTTAAAAATCTACAAACTAACAAAGTCATCTTTATGTACTTACTTTATACAGACCATCCTGAAACGAAAAGTACTTACAGCTCAAGCAAATCTCCATTTTATAATTATTTTATGTAAAACTGCACGCGTCTCGTCGCGGGGGAAATCTATGATAATGCGTCGAGAGAAAGAAAAAACATTGGTTTTGTAGCCAAAGTAAAAATCTGCTCTCTATTCAAGATTTTATTTTTTGTCATTTTTTGTAAAACAGCGAACCGTAAAACTGCCCAACTGTAATCCAATATCATAACTATGATCCATGAGTCCAACCCCCTTATTCATAAACGCTCTATAGGCTTTGGCTAACTTAGCGATCGTTTGTCCTTATCAGTGAAAGGTAAATGTCAAAGTGACAGATAAGGACAAACTATTGCAAAGTTAGCAGAAGCCTACAGAGCCTTTATGAATAAGGGGGCAAGTCTTTAAGTATCGAAGAATTGGTTCTTTTTTGTTTTGTCCAAGTTTTTCCTTCCGTTAATGAACATAATGTATTATCTAACCATTTAGCTTCTTCGTTCTAATAAAAGGTTGACCGGATAGCCCAGTGGTTAGAAAACCCGACCATGAAGCTTGAGCTTGAGGTGACGGGTTCGATTCCCGGTCGGGGCAGATGTTTGTATGAAAAATAAGAATGTTTGCTCTCGATTCTTGGATGTTTCAAATGTATTTAAGTATATGTTACAAGTACAAGCCATAGTACAAGTTTTGCTTAGTTTGGGACTAGGTTAATTGGTGTTAATGGTCCGAAGACATTTATTTATTTATTTATATTTAAGTCACATCCAAACGAAAATATTTGAATCAGATTTGGACTATAGTTCGGGAGCTTTTGGACTATAGTTGTGTGGTTTTACGGAACCGATTCTAAAAAAAGACCGTAAAAATGCCAAAAAAAAACCGGAAAACTGCGAGTCGGACTCGAGCACTGATGGTTCAGTATAAATTTATAGGTATATAAATAGCTTCGCAAGTGAATATTGGTCATTGGTAGTAGACCACACTGCTCCTAATCCAAATCTAGATAGGTAGTGGTCATTTTATATCGGTCATTTTCTTAGACTGTCAGAAAAAGGACTTTGGAATCAAAATGTAATAATAATAATCTTTATTCCAGAGACTTCATCTAAACTTCAAATAAAAAAATGCGTTTGCAAAACAAAAATGATGCCAAAACCATTTCTAGCAAAACAATTAGTTGCTCAGCAGTACTTTAGCTCTAACCGTAATTTATATTCTTATTCTTAAATAAATTGCGCCAGTAATAAGAAATTAACTTCGTAATTTGAGTGAAATACGCCAGTTGTGGCGAAACACTCTCCCGGTGGTCTCGCGCGTTCTCCCCTTAATTTTAATTGCATTACATTTGTCTAATTAAAATAATAACAATCAAAACATCTTCAACACTCGAGAAAAGCTGAAAATGGCTGGAATTTTAACCCCCTTTTCTTGTGCTTTACATAACGTTGGATATTTTTAAATTTTCCTGCACACGTAGCTAAAAGTTGGAACATGATTTTCTTATACGTAAAATGTGCTTAGGAAGTGAACACAACACATTATAAGTATGCATGTACATAATATTTAAATTAACTGAGAAATAGCTAAATTAATGTTCAACTAAATTACTTTATTTCAGTCGACTTCAGTAAAAAAAACACAAATATGTATTTTTCTAAATGTCACTGAAAATGAGAACACATCGAAAAATCCGAAACGCAAAGCTATGGCCGGGACTCGATCCCGGATCCTCATCATTCCGTGATGTGTGCTTTACCCCTACACCATCCATAGCAGGAGGGTAGTCTTCGAATTTTTCTACCTGTTACTAGCTGTCACGTGACCTTGTTACTATGCGAATATTTAGTCGCTAAGCGTCATCTAATAACAAATATGTATAATGTATACCTAAGTAACGCTGCCCAGCCGAGTCTAATTCGTCGATTGACCTCTTTCTCGAAGTTGAACCTACCCAATTGGATTGTTATGTCCCAGATAGATATAGTCGTCAACGACTTCGAGCAAAGTATGTACGATTACGACGGGAGTTGGTACAACATGGGCGTTCGACATGAGCTTCGTCTTGTCCATGTTCAATTCAAGACCAACTCTCTCGGAGACTCTTCCGAGGTCAGCGAGCATCGCACTGAGGTCTTCCAAGGTCTCAGCCGTAAGCATCACGTCGTCGGCAAATCGAAGGTGAGTGATGTATTCGCCATTTACATTGATGCCACGCCCTTCCCAGTTCAGAGTCTTGAACGCATCCTCTAGTGTCGCGGTGAACAGTTTCGGAGAGATAACATCTCCTTGTCTAACTCCCCGCTGCAATAGAATGGGCTTCGACATCTGGTCCTAAAGTCGGACGGACATTGTGGCGTTATTATACAGACACTTCAACACCTCGATGTATCGGTAGTCAACTTGGCACTGTTGGAGAGACTGCAGTACAGTCCAAGTCTCGATCGAATCGAAAGCCTTCTCGTAGTCCACAAATGCCAGGCAAAGGGGGCGGTTATACTCCTCGGTTTTCTGTATAACCTGCCGCAACGCATGTATGTGGTCCACGGTGCTAAAGCCTTTTCGAAATCCGGCTTGTTCGGGAGGCTGGAAGGCTCTCGAGTGGCGTCCGCGGACCGGAAGACGCGGTGTAGGTAGGCCTCCAACAAGATAGAGCGACGACCTGATGAGGGTAGCGGGAACGCATTGGATGCGGATGGCGCAGGGCCGATCTGTTTGGCGAGCCTTGGGGGAGGCCTATGTTCAGCAGTGGACGTCTTTCGGCTGACATGATGATGATGACGATGATACCTAAGTACTTAGGGTAAAGTCCGTGAAATAGCAAAAAACCAATTTAATATGAGTAATTAAAAACACCTATTACCATAACCAAGAATTTTTAATTTAATTGTACATACTACGCGATAAAGACTATTCCCATTTATCATTAATATTTAAAAAACAACAGTTTTCTTTGACACCATTCTAAATCACATACTAGATAAACAGCGAATACAATACAATATTCCTTTCCCAACTGTAACCAATTTTTTCATTTACATAACTAAATCAAAATCGTCGTAAGCGTACTCTAAAACGTTTCACAACACCCATTAAACCACACCAAACATGCAGAACTGCTGCCAACTAATTTCGACAAAGCCAAAAGTGATTCTTCACTGGGATTTTTCCAACCTCGCCGGTCCCCGCGAGCCAATTTTCGAAATTGCTCATGGCCCGAGCCTCAACAGCTATTTGTAACACCAAGTTATTGTGATTCCGGGATAAGAGAATTAACTATTACGGAATATTGTGTTAAGCCGGAAAATGTTGCCGTATAAATTGGTACGATAACGTATCTCTTTTCCTTGCGACCTTATTTAGTTTCGAAATTTTCCCAATTTTTATTATTACTGACAATATGTGGTAGCGGGGTCGCTATCGAAGTAGGGGCAGACCAAAGAGATGGCGGGACAACTTGGATCCATATTGAAAAGTGTGGCAGAAAGAACGCTCTTGACAGGGAGGAGTGACAGAAAGAAGGGAAAGCCTTTGCAGCAGTGAGACACCATAATAGACAAAAAAGAGGTACTTAGGTATGATTTGCTAGAAATTTGATAACACATCCACCACTCATCCCACAATACTTTAATTAACTACAATAGCCACTTACCATCGTTCTATGAAATTGTTGCGATATTGAAACTGTTAGAAAATAAATTGGACCTTGTATTCATATTTCGCCATAATTAGGCGTGTTATTTCATAGCTTTATGTGAACCCAACAGGAAAAGAAGTAAAAGATATTACCGGTGAAAGGAAAGGCTTTTAAGGTGTAGATAAAAACAAAAAGAAAGTCCGACACGATGATAATAAAACACGTCGGAATATCACTGGGCTCTAGTGATGCGCGCATATTTCCCCTGAGGTACTACCCGCATGTAATTTACATAAAGTGCCTAATGCTGAATGTCCGTAACGTAAACCAACGTTTTTACGGCCGAACCTTGAAAACTCTGAAAGAGTACGATTTGCGGATACATTTTCGGGTTCAGTTTTTAATAAATTTTAATTATATTAACGAGCAAATCGTTGATTAAATACAAAACGGACGCATTCCAAAATCATTTGCCATTGCATCTAAAGACGTAAGTCGGTCGTTATAAGGTTTCAAATGCAACAGTGTCAGATTTTGAAATGTGTCGCTTTTGTTTTTAAGCAGCGAAATGTAAAGGGTCAGTTTGATTACAAAGTTGTACGAAAAGTGACCCTTTATTTTTGCTTATCAGTGTCTAATACGTAACGACTTGCAACTTAGTATATTTGACAGGAAGTGTTCGGGGATTCGCGTTTCTGCTGCCATTGTTCCAAAACTGGTTTCAAGCCGTTTTTACATGCAAATTATAAACGTACAATTGAAATCTGAGTTTTCAAGCATTCGTTAATTACTTCCTTCAAATACATGCTTCCTTAGAGACGCTATTAATTATCATTCTTGTTTGTTAGCTATTTCAGTCTTGAGGCTTGTTTGCGCCTGTTTGTGTTATAAAACTGTTTGTACATATTATGAGCAGTGCATACTCAACGCGTGTGTGTTTAGATGTATGTACACGGTATTGTGCGGGCCAAGTTTATAATACGGGTGTGTTGATCAACCCTAAACATCAACGTGATAACTTCAAAAATAGCAGCATACAAAGACACTAGTAAAGATACGATCCTATACTTGGCAATGCGCACTACAACGTACGCGACTTAAATTTCCTTTTTATAATTATTTATGAAACGACCCGCCCCTGAATGCATTGAATGGATGATATGTAGATACTGTAGAGCTACAATTATGAGTACTTTCTAAAACGAGACGGGTGTAGCATGTACGGATCTCGTTATATCCTAAACAAACTGTAAGGCTGAATAGAAATGCAAATATCACGACGTTATTCTGCTTTATTTTATGTTTAGAAAAATGTTACAATTATTTTAACTAGGGATGCTTTATCAAGCCTGGTTCAAGCTGATCTCAGGGCTGCTCTCGAGCTCTAAAACAAAATCATCGAATAAATCGAGCGAGTGTTCGATTTACAAAACTCGAGCACACGCCGTTGCCACAATTATCGTCATATTTCGACCAATTTACAAATAAACTTTAGACAAGTTATATACCTTTCCCATGAATCAGTTCACTGCTGAAAACTGCATGAAAGCCCGTCCAGTAGTTTTTGTGCTTATAGCGAATAAGCAGACATACACGTCGGAGGATTTATTTATGTAACTGGTGGCCGGGGCTTCGCCGCCGTTCTAATTTTATTCTTATTTTTTTCAAAATATCATCCAAAAACGAAACCAAAAAAAATTACAATTTGGTGAAGTCGATCGTACTTTCATACATTCCATTTCATTTTTATTTATATAGATATACGTATATTTCTAAGGATAATTAATCGTTTCAAGCGACGGAACCACAACTCCCAGAAAAGATGTACAATTTGAAATATTTTTCTGTATGAGAACTGTAAAAACTTTTTATGCCGAAGGGTGCGGAAAATGTTTTCAGTTAGCTCTTCATTTCCCTAAAATGTTCGACAATACCTAAAAGATAAGAAATATTACCGTTGGGTGAAATGAGCATAGTAAAACACGCGAGCTGGAAGGACCAACCTTTTTTTGACAATGGAGTTTTTACTGTGCAGACCTGAGTTAAATCATCATCATTTCCAGCTTATATGTTGGGATTGTTGGGCACAGGCCTCTACTCAGAATGAGAGGACGCAGACTATAATTCCCACGTAGGCCTAGTGCTGATTGGAAACTGCAGTGTGTCAGGTGTTTACCATTGAACGACTTGATCCCACAGACATGACATTAATCTCTCTAGTGTGGTCATACTCCACAAATGTAATCATGAACGCTTTATTGTGGCTTTCACTATCTGGAATTTTAAACTCACTCTTTGTCGGTCCCTCGTTTAATACTCCTCTCATCTACTCAAAGGTTAACTGGTAGAGATCCCTTATAGGGATAAGTTCGACTTTGTGCATATATTTATGTTATTTTTTTTGTGAATTGTATTGTATTTACTCACTTACTTTACGGCTGCGTGATTTATTTACTCATGATGTTTGATAAATTGAAAGAGAGTCAATGTCTCAACTATAAAATTGACTATTTAATGTAGGGCACTTATTATTTAAAAACAGTTAATGAGCTTTTTAGTATATACATACAGACATACATACATACATAAATCACGTCTTTCTCCCTCACGCACTGGGAATACAGAGCCTAAGGTAACAAGACTTAAAGCCCACGCTTAGCATGATTGTGGGCGTATAGGTGGAAAGGGGAATCAAAACACCCCTTACAGACATTATATAGTATATTTTTTATCGAGGGACTAAACTAAGCCAATATATACCCGAGGTGGTTAGCCACCCGAGCGTCAGCGAGGGTGTCTATTTATCCGAGGGTTTATATTGGCTTTTAGTCTCGAGGTGAAAACTCTATTTTTCACTTCAATTGCGAGAAAAAATAGTCAGTTTAGTACAAAAAGATTGAATAAAAAATAAATTATCAATTATGTCTTTTGCTCTTTGCTCGACATCATAATTTTCACTATCACTTGACGACATTGTGAGAATAATCAATTTATTTTAATCGTTTACGATTTACGCTCTACAACAATTCCAAAGTTTTCGCGGTATTTTTTTTTCCAACCAGACACAGATATAACAAAATCGCATCGGCGAAATGGTCCATACACAAACTGAAAAAAATTGAATGGCGCCACCTTCTATGCGGAAAAAGCATAGAACTAAGTCCACGTAGACTAAGAACGTAACATTTCCGTCATGAAAATGGTCCACACACAAGCATACTTTTTTTATTTTGTTTCCGCATTACAACGATCTGTAAGTTTATTTATTGTGATTGTTAAATTATTTTTATCATCGTTTCGTGTGATAATTTTTAAATGTGGTTTAAAGAGTGGTAATGAAATTCCTTCACTTATTGAAAATTTACTTTATGCCAAAAACTAAGCAAGTACTGGCTGTTTGAGTTTATCTAAGTCACTCAAAGTAAATAAAAAAAAATATTACTTTTACTCCCTAAGGACTAAGTACTCACTTTAGCCCCGCCTCGTAAGGCTATATTGACCTACTTTTAGAGCATAAGAAGTGAAAATTAAATTATTATTTTAGTGCATTCAACTTAAAATCCCGATTCACAGCAACAAAAGGAAAGTACAAAGTCAAATATTTTTTTCTGCTTTTACGACGCAAATTTTATTTTGTAGTTCTCTTGTAATCTCCAGGTAAAATTTTAAAACCGCATAGTAACAACAATGGTTGTGCCGCGTAAGCAACTTCCCGAACATATTTAGTGTTTACCAACTAGAACTAAAACAGTCGCCCTGAGCCCTGTTCGCACCGCATTCTAATTTGCTACAGAAAGAACATTTACCGTTCGCAATTTCGTTAGTACCTCGTAATGGTATATTTACGTAAGTAAACGCGAAAGTTGAAGTACCTAACGATTGCATAGGATTTTATTGGCATTTTAATAGTAGGTACATTACTGTCTAGACCAGGAAGTAGGCAATTGCTGGCTGAGTATTGGTTTTATTGGAACATGGCCATAAACTGTTTGAATTTACGAAACCTGTATTTTTGTCAAAAGTAACAAAGGTCTATTTATGAACTATAGTAGTGTACGCCTTCGACACAAACTATGTGACGTGAAATCAAAAACAGCTTTACTAAGGAAAAGTGTACTTGGAATGGCTCCCAGAATATATAATAAATTACCTAAGGCTATGCATGAAATTGATAACATGTACGAATTTAAGTTAGTAACAGATTTTAGTAACAGTTTGAACGGACGAGCTTGCGAGTCAGCAATGCTATTCTGGCCGAGGCAAGTATAGTGTTTTTCTCAAAAATCGAAAAAGAAAACAACAACAAAAATAAATGAAAATTTAATTGACATAAATTATTAATTATTTTTGCTTTGCCGCCTTTTTCTATCAATGACATATTTGAAGAGAGTATTTTTCTACCCAGAACATCTAAATCTATTTCAGACACAGATAAACACGTTGTAGTACTAGCTTTGTTTTTTTAATTTGGTGTTTTAAGTCTTGTGCCTTTATTTTTTATAATGGTGATGTGCATTTTTAAAAAGTTAATAACTAGACAGTAATGGAATTTGCATGCAACATTAATGGAAAGGTTAGCGCTACAGTAATGTTTTTTTTTTAATTTTGGACTGACCGGCAACAATTAACTTCCTGTTCTGATATGTAGTTAACAATGACGACTTTAACGGTCATTTTTGAGAAATATTTATTTACTACAAGGGACTGAAGAAAAGCCGGTCCATGGCGATGTGATTATGTTTCAACCCCCGACGCAAAGAGAGGGGTGGTATAAGTATGACGTTGTTGTTTGTGTGTGTGATGATCAAGATCAAGAGTCGCGTCGCGCACGAAATAGATTGCCCGTCCTTTTCTTACTATTTGTTCTAGAAAGAGACGGGTAGTACTCCCGCGCGACGCGACTCTCGCGCATTCTCGTGTTAGCCAGGCAGAACACAGCCATAAATTAAAAATTGGCTAAGTAAAGTTTTTAAGAGGTGCGAATTCTTTTTTTCTTGGCAATCGACGTTTTAATAATCGAGGAAATGCAGCTCTCTTATTTTTATTTCCTATTATTAGTTAGAAATATTTAATGGCTGTTAAGCTTTGTGCCTAGAACTAGCTTAGAATTAAAAAAAAACTTCGTCAACTGACACTTTTACAGGCAGGGATTATTTTTAGCTGTCATGATATTAAAGGATGGACGGTAATGCTTTGTGAGAATTTGATGGTAGCTGACAACATGAGGATGCAGCCCCGCAGACCAGACCTGTGGAACAAAGGAGCTGGTGGAATAAAATCCTGCAGTTCCAACGCACACTCATCGAACTATATGAATATACTAAATTATATGTTAAAACCAGTTCATTATGATACGTGCCAAGAGTCGCACGGGCGTCACAAAAGTTTCCGTACCACTGTTCTAAAAATAACACGTTTTACTTGAAGTACCTCTTTTGTTCAAAGTAATACATATTCTGTGAAAAGTTCAAGTGCCTTCCTATTGTCATTGATACAGGACAAGAAATTGTTAAACAACACGGTTCTTGTTACGGATGCCCTATCGTTTTTATTTTTAACTAGCTAATGCTCGCGACTTCGCCTGCATAGAATTATACTTATAAACCTTCCTCTTGATCACTCATCTATTAACAAGAATGTAACTGTTACAATCCGTTGCGTAGTTTTAAAGATCTAAGTATACCGACTTAGGGACAGACAGCGGAAAGCGACTTTATTTTATACTACGAGTATGTAGTGATTTTGAAAAAAATCATTGAACTGATTTTACATGAAAATTAATCCAACAAAAAGAAAATCACTGCTAACTAAGTCTTAAGTTAAATTAACATTTCACATAGTAACTAAATATTGCTACCACTTATGCAATTACTACAATTTGTTGGGATAAAAACTATCCTGTGATCTTACCCGGGACCCAAACTATCTGTATACCAAATTTTAATTAAATCGGTTCAGCGGTTTGAGCGTGAAAAGGTAACAGACAGACATACCGACAGAGTTACTTCCGCATTTATAATATTAGTAGGGATTATTTTAAAGTATTTACCTATTACGGTAACGAGTATTTGCCTGTAACAGTCAAAAGATACTAAGATACAGTATTAACCACATGTACCTACTGATAGAATGGTGCTATTGGCGCTCATTGGGTAACAAATTCTTAAACGCTTGTGAAATAAATTAATCTTAACTAACCAGCGATTTAACTCATCGTCTCGACGCAAGCGAATATTTTTACAAGGATTTAAGACCAAGATTTAAGCAATAAACCACTCGCAAGGTCCGCAGTGACGTCTTAGTGAGTCGTTGACATTGACGTGACTAATACCAAATCAAAATATTTGAATAGCGTCATTCAATCCTAATCATAAGTACACTTGTTAAAAAACAATACTTGTAATCTATTATTGTACTTTCGAGTGTTATGTTGTGTTTATCTAGAAGCGGAGCCTAGCGGAGATGGCAGAATCTGACCAATCACAGTCGGAATCCACGCACCCCACTCACCTTGCAATAAGACAGTGTGACGTGGATTTCAGCTAATATGATTGGCGGATTCTGACGTTTCGCTCCGCTCCGCTTCTGTGAAACCACTGTTTTAAAAGTAAGCATGTCTAAGAGGACTTTGTTCGCATTGTGGAGATGTATACAACGATCATATTATGCGCCGTTACGAACAAACTCTAATTATATTGTTTTTTGTGATAAAATTAAGCAATGGGAAAGAGCTATAGCTGAAGTATAGTGTGTGTATCGAATATGTTTAAATAAATGTTTCTCTCTCTCTCTCTCTCTCTCTCAAGTATCACTGAGAAGTCGAATCATAAATCAGAAAAGCTGTAGAGGACCAAAGCTCAGCAATTATGACGGTGAAATTGCGCACCTTAAACGATAGTGGGCGGAACACATTCCTCATAGAACTGTGTGGTTTGACAAAGTTATTTTCCACTGTGATGTCTTCTTCTTATTCTTCTTCTTCGACTACCAACACTAGTGACTGCTGGGGCGGTAAGGTTTGAGAAGACCAGCATGTAAGTAACAATTTTGTCACTTATTTTATAGCTACCTAAACATTCTCATAGATTCCAGCGCACATTCTCGAGTCTAAATCAAATACCGAAAGGGTGACGACCGGCGGATTATTTGACGGAAAACAGCCAGAGCCGAATCAAACAGTTCGATTTCGACTGTCTCTGATCGGAGGGCGTTGACTCGAGGATTCCTTTATTTTTGTCAGTAATCACTTGTTAGACTTCCCAAACTAAAAACAGAAGCTTTTCGAATACCGTAAGGTCTGCCCACTTTGACCCAATGGAGGGTAACTTTGGTTCATAATGAAAACCACACAAAACGGTTTGAGAAAAACTATAAAAACTTAGGTTGTTAGCTGCAACCAATGTCATGGCAATGTGCCATAATCAACGCAATAAGAACCTGGATAGAGTTAATAATCCTAAAGCCAAAGTTACCTTCAAGGTACAAGTAACCCGTAGGCTTATTACCTAACTCGCTCGCAATTGCCATCGTATTCATTTTAACAGGTCTTATATGAATGTGACAGCTAGCTGATTCCGATGCCAATTGTCAGCCCATACATGAACTGTCAAAATGAACACGATGGCAATTGCGAGCGAGTTAGGTAATAAGCCTACCGACCACACGGCACCGTATATAGATCAGGCGTTATTTTGCGGAGATCCTTTAGACTAACAGAGTCCCTCACGTACTTTTTGATGCTAAAAGCGCTTTCAAAAATACCATCATTTAAAAGAAAAATTTTCCACGCGAAGAAATTCCCGCATAGCTCTTATTCGATAAAGCACGATGATGAAAATAGCGTAACTGTTTGAGCAACTACGCTTTAAAACAACCGTCTAAAAACTTTTTAGCACCTCTTTGCACTTTACTCCCACGCAAAGTAGCAAAGTGAGCGTGTATTATATACACCTAGTTGCAAAGAGGATTACATTAAATGATGCACGGTCATGAGTGCTCTATAAAACTTGTTATGCCGTTACAGGAGCAGACAGAAAGTGCACTGGGACTATGATATGAAGCTAAAAGGCCAGCGGGGACCACACGGGACTATGAAAAGTGGAACAAGTCGGTACACATGATACAAGATGTCTGTTAAGATTCGTTTAAAAATCCATTATAATTTTTAATCCTAATTTACATACATACATACATATATTACGTCTTTATTCCTTACGGGGTAGACATAGCCTAAGGTAACAAAACCTTAAGGCCACGTTTAGCATGATTAAAGGCGTATAGGTGGAAAAGGAATTCAAAATAGTGATGGGTTGCTAGCCGCATCGCCTATAACATGATTCCTAAGACTTTCGCCCATTCCCTCGATGGGCTTTTACCATCTGCGCGGGAAGAGAAACAACTAATCCTAATTTATATTTAAATATTTACTAAAATTATATGCATTAAATCATATTACTTAAAAGCTAATTTAATTTAGTTACAGAAATAATAACATTAAAATTATAAATCAAATGCAATTATATACTCGGTTTCATTAAATCGAGTGCGTATGTGAATACTTTTATGTATAGCAACATTGCATGTCGAAAAGTCATTGTTGACGACCGGATAGCCTAGTGGTTAGTGACCCTGACTATGAAGCTAGAGGTCCTGGGTTCGAATCCCGGTAGGGGCAGACAGTTGTATGATGAATTCGAATGTTTGTGCCCGAGTCATGGATGTTGTATGTATTTAAGTATGTATTTATCTACATTATATAAGTATGTTTATCCGTTGCCTGGTACTCATAGCACAAGCTTTGCTTAGTTTGGGGCTGGGTCAATTGGTGTAATTTGTCCCAAGATATTTATTATTTTTATTATTTTATTTATTCTCGCTTTAAAAGATTCGAGTGAAATTCGTAACGACTGTAACGATCTTACAATTTATTCCCAATTATACCAGCTAAAATCTGCAGTCCAATTTTTATTGATGACCACGGTCGTCTTGAAGAAACTCGAAACAAGTAGTTTAAGGATTTTACAATGTCTCATATGTGTCTGTCTGAGAGTAGCGGGAACGCATTGGATACGCATGGCGCAGGTCGATCTGTGTGGCGAGCCTTGGGGGAGGCCTATGTTCAGCAGTGGACGTCTTTCGGCTGACATGATGATGATGATGACAATGTCTCGTTAATTGTTCTGGAATATTTGACCAACGCCACAGTTGTAGGTGACATGTGCCAATTTAGTTTACATTACAAACTTGACGGGAATCTACGCCGGTTAGCTTCATATTGAATACGCATTGCATGTCGAATTGTCAATGGTCACCGACAATTCAATTGTCGCGTTGGTAAAATAGGGGCCAAGGTGGTTAGGTTAATTCGAACCCGCGGTGGCTATACTTCATTTATTTTAGGATGAGAAACCACAACAACATTATATTGCGTCTGGTCAACTATTTCTTACCTAGCAAATAGTACAGTGCAATAGTCTGGGAGCCGCAAAATAAAATTGTTTTAATGCCACTTTATTTTCGTGTTGTTTACAATTACTCTAGTACAAATTGAAAAGAGAGCACGCTTCACGAGCCGCAATATAATGTTGTTGTGGTTTCTCATCCTAAATTAAATGGAGTATAATGAACAACTAATTTACCATGCGCAAATTATTACACTTGTAAACAGCATAAGTAAGTGCCGTTCAAGTTTTGAGAATTTAGAAAGCTGGTACGATAAGCAAATTGTACAAAACAGCCGAGGTAGGCTGACGAGAGTATTAAACCGTTTGCATGTTAATTTGTCTCGACTAGTCCGTGGTCACCCGACGCGGTCACTGCGCGGAGAGTGCATCGAAGCATGCATCACTGTAATGTGTAAAGGCCACCTGTAACACCTGAAAATACGTAAATTACCATTTATCTTGCTGAAGAAAGAAACTGAATGAAAAACGAAGCCGAAAATGTTAAAAGCTGAGAATATATTATGAATCTATTTTTGTTTGCTACCCGTTCAAGGTATATTCATTTTGTTTATATTTTACTAGCGACCCGCCCCGGCTTCGCACCGTATACTATGCATGTATTATACATAAAAACCTTCCTCTTGAATCACTCTATCTATTAAAAAAAACCGCATCAAAATCCGTTGTGTAGTTTTGAAGATATAAGCATACATAGGGATATAGGGACAGAGAAAACGACTTTATTTTATACTATGTAGTGAAGTGATAGTGATACATAGGTACACACACACTTATTCTTACCAGGCGTTAGGCAGTGTTTTCCATATACGGGTCAATTAGGTACCGTAGCTCTACCTTATCTTGTCCAGCTGTCAAGTTGTCCAATGACCCATAATAAAATCATAATAATGTAATTAAGTAATAAACATAAATTATTTACTTTACTCGTAGTAATAAAGAAGTGTTGATCACAATCAATAAAAGTGTTGTGCTAATTGAATTTACATTCAGTCTTTACGTCTATAATTCATCTTCCTTCTAGCGATGAAGTGACTTCTCACAGTTGTAAATTTTTATTGTCAACATTATTCGACTCGTTGCAATCATTAATGACATTATTGTCGTGACCATGTTTTAAAAAGGTTAGGTACAAAGGGTACCTACAACGGTTTTTTTTAGGGTTCCGTACCCAAAGGGTAAGAACGGACCACCAGACCGCTGTAACAACAAATACTAAAAACAGAATATTTTTATGCGGGGTTTATGGGTTTATTGGAAAAGAAAAACAAATCATAATAAAAAACAGTCACAACTTTAAAATAACGCAGAGATACTAAAACTAAAACTACTACTAATTATAAAACAAATTGTCATAAAGCTATAAATAAAAAAGTTGGGGTTTATTGAAGAACAAATACATGAGAATTTTCTTAGTTACATAATACGTCCCTTAAGTGTATGTCAGTAATATACCTAAACTAGCTTCTGCCCTTGACTTCGTCTGCGTAGAATTATACATAAAAGCCTTCCTCTTGAATCACTCTATCTATTAAAAAAAACCGCCTCAAAATTCGTTGTGTAGTTTTGAAGATATAAGCATATATAGGGACATAGGGACACGGACAGAGAAAGCGACTTTATTTTATACTATGTAGTGATAGTGATGATACCACTAATTGTGATAAAACTATGAATCAAAAAGTTGCCCTAAATCGCTGCCCGGTGGCTTGGTGCCCAGAAGGCTGACGTTGTGTGTGTTTTTTATGTCTGTGTGTCGTAAGTAACCAATATAAAATGATCTCACACTGCCTACGTTTTGTTTGGAGCAGGGCTCTGATAACACTGGATTTTATAGTCTTGCTGAATTTGTACGGCAGCCTCGGTGCGCGAGATTCACACTTGGCCGGCTTTTCTATACAGAAGATTAAGGTAAGGACATTACGTGTCCATGGTAGCTATGGCATGACCTCTGTCATTTGAAGAGTCTTTAAATGACATTGAAAACCGCATACATACTAATTATTCAGAACTAATGTATCCGCATTCAAGTTTCAAACTAACGTGATTGTTTTTATTTATAAATAGTATTCAGCCTGTTTATTTTTCAATGAATAAAAAATATTTACCTTGCTACTCCGCTATTCACGTGCTTGTATATTTCACACAGGCTTGGTCTTGCACGTGAGTAGCGGAGTAGCAAGGTAAATATTTTTTGTTCATTAAAATGGACCTCCGCAATGTAACGCCTGATTCAATAAAATGATTATTTTTTTAATTTTTCCACCTTCAAATTACGTAATCAAGCAACTAAAAATAACAAATCTTTAAGAATTGTAAGGCAATTACAAAATAAAAATGGATTCGATTCAAACACAAACACTGGCGTAGAAAATACAATCGCGATTTTCACGGTATTCCTGACGAGTGTGTTTTTTTCTCGTATCTTTTGATTTGATAATTTACGGTGTTTGCCTGCCCGTACAAATCAGGGCTCGAGATTCTCTTTGCATTTTGTTGGGGAAAATTTAATATGTGAAGTCGTTTTGGAGCCTTACTTTGATGAAACAACGTGAGAGGTACCTTGCAAGGCTTTATGAGAGATCGTTGATCATGTTTTCTTAAGGAAACGCAGAAAAACAACGTGATATGACGCGAACTTGTTATTTTATGTGCAACATTAATGAATGAAATTACAGTTCCTTTTTGCATTAGATTAAAATGATATACAAAATCTGTTTCACGGTTGAATTTGTTTGGGCCCTGCAACAGTTGTTTACTATTCACATAGTAACGCAAAAAATGCATTATTTTTACACAAATGCACAAAAGTCGAGTGCAGACATGCAACATGGAACTACCGTGACCGTCGAGTGTTAATTTACATGATACATACATCAATATTGACGGACTTTTTATATTTTATCTCACGTTTTGCCAGCCTCAGTTTAAGAAAGGAGTCATTATTTTTTTATTTAACGACTGTGTCATACTGCACGTATACTCTTGCATAAGTTAAATTCCTAGCTGCGTTTAATTATTCGTTTATTACCTGCACATGCACCGCCCTCCGACTTCCTATTGCCGCACTATTATGAAACCTGTAATCGTCGCATGGTCGGATAAGCCAGTAGTTACCACGAGTCGTCAGTTTCTGTGATTGCATCGTTTAGTATCCTTACGTCTTTGCGTGTCGGCGCCCGCGTCAGAACGCTCGCGAGACGTTCCAAATTTGAATTGATTTTATATTCGGCCTGTTCAATTTGTGTTTTAAATTTATAAATTTATCACTGGCCAGTTTTAGGTCAAAAACTTTTTGTGCGATTGCTAAAAGCTGTGCAGCCAGATTTATATTACTTTTTTACCGCAAATGGTCTCGATGTTGTAACCATTGAAGCAGTATTACAAAACAAATACCGCAAAAAGAAATTCAACAAAAAAATCTTTCCATCAGTGCCTTGTGTCTTCCGTGCTTCTAAAGTTGAATTCCAAAATTGAAAAAAAAGTGTAGTGTGTGTTAAAAAACAAAATGTCTAACATCCCCTTGGTGCGGCGTGCGATCGTTGGAGCGCATGCGGCGCACGCGGCGGTCCCTACGGAAGAAAACAACCCGTTGGTGGTACAACCGGTACAAGAGAACCAATGGACCCCGGCGGCCCTTGAAAGGGCTGGGTCTACCCTTAAAGCCCTAAACCGAATGGCCAAACGCCCACCCGTTCATATATTATTTGAAGATATTAGTTACACAGTTCACACGCACAAAGGTAAGCCTGGTTTCGCTTTGTTCATTGCTTACCTTATTAACCATTTTAGCGTGTTACCACACCAGTTAATTAATTACGATCAATTAGTGTGGTAATCGATCGGCGTTGTTCGGTACCATCGATCGACATCGATCGTTTATGATCGATTAAAGAAAGAAAGAAAGAAGACATTTATTCCTTTTTGCAAGACACACAAATATAAGATAATATACACAATTTTATAGAAAATAAACAAGATAAAACAACAAAAAAAACAGACATGAAAAATAGATCATGAGCGTAGTGTGTCTTCGCAAAAGTGAAACGGTCGTTGGCTCAGCATTACGCATTAGTGTGGTAGTTTTGGCTGATTAACGTTGTTCAACACCATCGATCGACATCGATCGATTGGTGTGGTCTAGTAGAAACTATCGATCGATGTCGACTGTTTCTGCCATCGAAAGGGAACCCCCTAGTCAAAGTGCCAAAAACGGAATCCTTATAATGGCGCGATATGTATGTTTGTCTGTGACTTAGCCTTAGTGGAGAATTGGTGGAATAAGGGTCACATCTTTAAATTTAACTGGTTATATCTCAGACTTGTAAGGTTATAGATCGTCAATACTTTCGATTGAAGTCCCAATATAATACACCTAGCGACCAGCCCCGGCTTCGCACGGTATATGCATCACTACATATTATAAAACAAAGTCGCTTTTTCTGTCCCCAAATCCGTATGTATGCTTATATCTTCAAAACTACACAACGGATTTTGATGCGGTTTTTTTAATAGATAAAGTGATTTAAGAGGAAGGTTTGTATGTATAATACATGCATAATATACCGTGCAAAGCCGAGGCGGGTCACTTAGTGTATTATACTTATAAACATTCCTCTTCTCACTCTATCTTTTAAAAAACCGCATCAAAATCCGTTGCATAATTTTACAGATCTAAGCATACATAGGGACAGTGGAAAGCGACTTTGTTTTATGCTATGTAGTGATAAAGTACAACAGTTGCAGTCGCACATAATAATTATTTTGTATAATGGTAAACGCTTCATAAGTGTGACACAATAACAGCCACTCTTTATCCGACTGCGTGACGCTAAAGAGGGCAATTATATATGGGTTTATACCTTGTTATATATAGCTAGCTATAGTAGCTAGTGAAGTGTGGTTCCGGCAAAACTGACAAACTGACTGCAGCTACAGAATTGACAGATTTATTTGTTACTAGCTGTTGCCCGCGACTCCGTCCGCGCAGATTTCGCTTATCGCTATCCCGCGAATCCCAAGAGGGCTAGGATATACCTCTTGTGCCAGTAACTTCACCGGCTGTCTTACTCTCCACGCCGGAACACAGCCAGTGCAAGCACTGCTGCCTGGCGGCAGGATTAGCGAGTAAGACAGTGGTAGCGATCCGGAACGATCTTGAACAAGGTCCTACCACCCGCAGAATTATGTGAAAATAAAAAAAATAAAAAAAATCAAGCTGTCCCCTGAATGTAAACTTAGTTATTTTTATAATGATGCCACATAGTATAACCGACATAGTACCGACAAACTGTGAGTTTATAATTCCAGATAGTGAAAGCCACAATAAGTAAATCATAAAATAAACTACTAAATATCACACACATGCATACATACAAAATACAATAAGAGTACACAGATACAATATCTAAGGAGATGTTGTGAGCCATATCTTTCTCAAGCCTTCCCTGAACGACGCCACGGAGGCAGACTGCCTGATGGAGGTCAGTAACCGATTCCACGGCCTAGCAGAGTGAACTGTGAAGGATTTGAAGTAAGTTTTGGAAGATTAAGGAGGACAGGCCAAAAGGAGACTAGCACTCATAGTCTTAATTTTAAATACAATCATCTGGTAAAAGGGCCACAAATCACGAAAATAGAGTTTTACTCTTATGATCATTCGTCACGGAACAATATTCACTCACCCCGCAAGTGACGCATTAATTTCCAAGATCACTGACGGCCTCGTAATTCTCTTTCTCTTTCTTTAGTAACGTCTAATCTTAGATATTAACTGACCGTAACGAAATTTTCAAAGTCAATGGCAATTACTTAACTTCTGGCATTGAATAACATTCCAAAGTGTGGCAATATAATTGATTGACAAAAATACTAGGTCATTAAGACGAAAAAACTTCTATACACAACAAGAGCGGTCGGAAATATCTCTTTAAGCTGATCGATATTCTGAACGTGCGAAGTGTATGGTGGGGTTATAGAAAACGATCATGGCCTTTAGGTCTGGTCACCTTAGGCTCTATCTACCCCGTAAGGGATAAAGACGTGATTTATATATGTATGTATGTATGTATCATAGCGCATGATGCCGTGGCTGAAATGTGCAACAATGGGGGCTTAGTAAAACTTGCCAATGTTGCTTTGAAAATGGGTAATTT
This sequence comes from Pandemis cinnamomeana, assembly GCA_932294345.1. Classification (NCBI taxonomy): domain Eukaryota; kingdom Metazoa; phylum Arthropoda; class Insecta; order Lepidoptera; family Tortricidae; genus Pandemis; species Pandemis cinnamomeana. The sequence goes on along the minus strand of OW028710.1, from coordinate 11,259,863 downwards.
TTAAACTTGTTTTATGAGGTGTTAAGGTCACCGATGTTTAGTGAATGGGGGCCAATGGCGTGTGAATTTGCGACTAGAGGCGCTAGTGTCGCGTGAGGTCCAATAACATTCACTTTCCACTGGTTTTGGCGGGCTTCGTGACATAAGTTATTTTTTTTTTCATTTTCCTGTTGAGTGATTGATCTTCTTCGTGAAATTATTGCAAAAATGGATTATTTGGCAATGAATTCATGCTGGTCTGGGAGCAAAGAAAAAATATAGAATGTACCATTTGCTTCTCTACCCGCGCAGATGGTAAAAGCCCATCGAGGGAATGGGCGAAAATCATAGGAATCATGTTATAGGCGACACGACTAGCAACCCATCACTATTTTGATTCCATTTTCCATCTACAATTTTGCTAAACGTGGCCTGCAGGCGTTGTCACCTTAGGCTCTGTCTACCCCATAAGGGATAAAGACATGATTTGTGTATGTGTATGTATGTATGTAAGTTCGACTGAACACTGAAATATTCCGAAAAAAATCTGATAGTTCTTGTATAACGCCAGGTTAACTTCTAACCCAGGGTTAAATAACGTCATCCCAAACTCAGGTTCAACATTTAATTTTCTTAACCCTTGACACACCATTAGCGTTGATGCCATACGAGTACACAGACGTCATAAAATAATGGCGCATACTGAGAAATGACATAAGTAATACTTATTCTGTTATATTAATAGTTTTAAACGCATTCATACGCTGCAGGAAGCAGGTCATTTTAGACGTAACTCGAATCGTTCCGACTGTTGCACACTAAAATTATTTACGACCGTGCAGCATACCTAATTACTCTGGCCAGATTTAATGAAGACACTAATATTTTTCCATGCTGGCCTGGGAGCAAGGAAAAAACATAGAATGTACCAGTTGCTTGTCTACCCGCGCAGATGGTAAAAGCCCATCGAGGGAATGGGCGAAAATCATAGGAATCATGTTTTAGGCGATGAGGCTACCAACCGATCACTATTTTGATTCCATTTTCCACCTATACGCCCACAATCTTGCTAAATGTGGCCTGTAGGTACCTGTTACCTTAGGCTCTGTCTACCCCGTAAGGGATGGAGACGTGATAGATGTATGTATGTATGTATGTACTAATATTTTTAAATAATTAATTGGTAGTCACACCAAAAAATGTAAACGTAATTCATTTGATAGTATCTATCATTTGAACAGCGCCTTCTCTCGTCCCTGGTGAGCAGTAGATGTTCCACGGGAGTTTGTAATTTGTCGTACAGACACATCATTCAAACAGATGACGCGTATCAAGGTCACGTAACAGCTAGTAATAGATAGAAAAATTCGAAGGCTTACCTGTCTGCTATGGGTGGTGTAGGGGTTTTTTTTTTTTTTTTTTTTTTTTTTTTTTTTTATATGAATAGGAAGGCAAACGAGCAAGTGGGTCACCTGATGGTAAGTGATCACCACTGCCCATAGACACCTGCAACCCCGGAGGGATTGTAGATGCGTTGCCAACCTAGAGGACTAAGATGAAATGCGTCTTGTGCCCGTAATTTCCCCGGCTGTCCGCCGGATGTCTGTGTGGGTGTGTAGAGGATCCGGGCATTCCCGGCCGTAGCTTTACTTTTCGGATTTTTCTGTGTTCTAATTTTCAGTGTCGTTTAGAAATTTTACAATTAAAGCGTTTATCCTACTAATATTGTATGTTACTTACTCTTTCACACCAAAACGGTAGAACAAATCTGGGTAAAATTTGTGATAGCGATACATAATAGTCGGGAATAACACATAAGCTTCTTTTTATTTCGGAAAATTGAAAAGTTCCCGCGGGTACCGGTAAAAAAAAATTACAGACGAAGTCGCGGCCAAAAACTTGTGTGACATAATTAACTACTTTATCAATTACATCAATCTGTTCTAATACACAAATCACGTCTTTATCCCTTACGGGGTAGACAGTCTTAGGTAACAAGACCACGTTTAGCATGATTGTGGGCATATAGGTGGCAAGGGGAATCAAAATAGTGACGGGTTGCTAGATGCATCACCTACATTATGTTTCCTATGATTTCCTCCCGTTCCCTTGGCACCCTCCATTCCCGGTACGATAACAAAAAATCAACATTGCACGTTTTCTACCCACAAAAAATAACTTTGTAACTCTCCAAAGCTTGCACTTTAAAACGCTTCGACACTTAATTTAAGCGGCCGCCATAAAATCCACACTCGTCATAAAAGACCGTAGTGTAGCTTTTGACGTATAACGATGCTCCTGACTGACAACCGCAGCAAGCCCTTGACAGTTGCGAGCCACTACGCGGTTTGAAGGCTTAACTAAAACCGACTGGCTTTTAGTTAGCCCGCCAATTAAAATTGAAACAAAAGCCGAACAACTTTGAAATGAATTATCGATACTGCGAAATTTAGTAACCCAATTCATTGTAAGCATTCGAATGCGTAATTCAATAGTCGCGAGTTGCCATGTCAAATAAGTATCTATTATTGGTTGATTATTAGTATTTATTTTGTGACCAAATTGGGGATGTTTTGAAAAAAGGTATGACGAGCTTGTTCGAAGAGATTGATGAATGTGGATAAAGCAAAAGAGGATGTCAGGACTGTAAGTAAATAAGTAAGTAAGTAAGTAAATGCTTTATTGTACAAATATAGAGAAGCAGAGACAAATCACAAAAAGACCTTAAATATATGCACAAAGGCGGACTTATCCCTATAAGGGATCTCTACCAGCAACTGGAACAAGCAAGACTGGACAAACAAAGAACTGGAACAAAGTAGTCTTTTCTTACCCCTACGGGAACATCGCGTGTGCCTATGTATGTAAATACTTAATGTAGGTAATATTTGTTGGTCCTGGTTTTTGATTATAAACCCAGGGGACCCGGTCATTTGAAAGGCATAAGGAGCCGAGGTTAACATGAAGAGGCCTTTGGAACCAAACAATAATTTTGAGAGTACAACTATGGAGGTCCCCCTCCCTCCCTGGTATCCGCTCAGCATGAGGATGTGCTATAGCGAATAGTTCTCCACACTTGCCAATCTGCCAGCCAAGGAGCGATGTATTTGTGTCTCTGTTAGCCAAAGGCATCCAGAGCTATACCCGGTCACTCCGTCAGTTCTGCATACAGGTCGTCTCGCCGTCTCCACCTCAGCCTGCCTTGCCGGAAAGTAAGTGTTGTTGTTCGAAAATTTAATTAAATTACATTTACCGCATGCTCAAAATAAATAAACTATAATAACATAACATATTCACTTCCTCTACAGGCCCGTTGATGCGTTCATACAAATTAAATTAATAAACATTTTGCCAAAGTTGCGAGGCCCAGCGTATGAGCACCATCGAATTGGCAACAACTTTGCTGTTTTAGTGGGGCACACATAACTAATGAATAAAGTTTGCCCATTCACCACCCTTACCTCGAGTGTTTGAGTTCTAAACAGGGCCTTAGCGGTTTTCCGAAATACAAAGTTATCGTTTCCGTGTAGTCACGGAGGTCAAGGTATTTTTTACTATTGAACTAGCTGTTGCCCGCAACTCCGTCTGCATAGAATTCGTTTATCGCTATCCCGCAGGAATAACGCAATTGTCCGGGATTATAAGTTGCCTATGTCCAGACTATAATCTATCTATCGTCGGGTGAGAATACGTTTGTGCCATATCCATTTTTTACCAAAATGGATTTGGAGTAAAGCTTAATATTTCAGATCACGAGTAATCTTTTGCACGAATCGTTGTGTCAAAATACTCATTTTTTACTGAGGAAATAGCATGTAATTTGTACCATATCCATCTTTCGAGATAAATAGTGATCACAAAAATGTGCTATATCCGGATATGACACAAAAGTATGCTTAAACTCCAGTAAACGGTGTGCCAAACGACATGATCTTTTACGATTTTGTGCCATATGCACTTCCAGTCTACCCAATTACCTACATTTTATTTTATATAATTTCAAATACCCACTTTATTCGTATTGATTATTTAGGCATTTCAAGTGGTAGTATACAAAAAAATGTGCACCTTACCTTGTAGTTTGCGTGGTTGAGTCATACTATAGCTAACTAGTAAATTATTGATATTTAATCGTCTGATGGAGAATTTAGTTCGACGCTTATAATAACAGATAATGAATACAGGTACGTTCAAACTTTGTTTTTGTATGTTATTAAAAACAATTTCCTACAACGTGAATAAATATAAAAAAACTAGTTCTCAGTCAGGCATCATTGCCAAAACTTTTACATATGTACACTATTTGAAAATAAAAGATATAATTTACAGTTCTGACAGTCCTTTCAGGTCAAAAATAAACATTTTGAATGATGAAGCCTTAGTGTTACAACCAATTCCGAATGAAAAAAACGTTAACAAAATTACAAACAAAAAAAATCGGACATTCTATGTTGAAATTCATGCCTAAAGACGATAAATCTTATTATGAAATCATGTTAAAATAGAAACTTACACAAGATTCTACAATATTAAAACAAAAATTAGTAAAAACCATTTATTTATTATGGATGTGGTATAAATTTAATCACAAGTATTGAAACATCTTGTGCCATATCGAAGTTTTTGTGTCATATCATACATCATGCGATAAACAACTATTCATCAAAAATGGATATAGCAATCATAAAACTGCAAAAATCTCATTAATAACATAACCCAAAGTGTATGTATATTGTACTAGGAATAGCACATTATTGTACCTTTTTCACCATTAAGTTTAAATTTACGATAAAATATAACTTAACCTAAAATTAAAGTTTTTGTTTAATTTCGCTCTCCTGTAAACCAAGGTATGAGGCGTATGGCACAAACGTATTCTCACCCGACGCTATGTTTCCAATTTCATCCAGATCTGTCCAGCCGTTCTGGCGTGAAAGAGTAACAAACATCCAAACATACTCACAAACTTTCACATTTATAATATTATACTAGCTTCTGCCCGAGACTTCGTCTGCGTAGAATTATACATAAAAACCTTCCTCTTGAATCACTCTATCTATTAAAAAAACCGCATCAAAATCCGTTGTGTAGTTTTGAAGATATAAGCATACACATAGGGACATAGGGACAGAGAAAGCGATAACCCGAACAATCAAATCGCTGATTAAATACAAAAGCGACACATTTCAAAATCAGACACTGTTGCATTTGATACCTTATAACGACCGACTTTTGTTTTTAGATGCAGTGGCAAATGATTTTGGAATGCGTCCGTTTTGTATTTAACCAACGCAGTGTACTGGAAATCTTACAACAAACAGTGTAGAGTTAGAGTTAGGTCATTCTGCCTGAAACATTCTGACTGGGAAAGGTCTGGCTCACTTTGAACTATCCCGAAGAGGCTTAATAAAAAACATTTTAAAGTATCCCACTGCTGGGCAAAGACCTCTCGCTTTTCACCACCAATCGGCCCTATTACGCCTACGCATACCTGCGTATCAACCTAGGAGTTTGTTTGCCTTCCTAAGGGTTCAAATGTCACTTAGGGCCTGTCTCACCACTTATAAAGTTCCCGTTATCTTAAGTGTCAGTTATCTATGATTCCCTCTCTATTTCTTACTACGAAACAGACAGAGACATCATAGATCACCGGTACTTTACAGAGTGGTGAAACAGACCCTTAGTCTAGTTGTGGCTTCAAAATATTAAAGACAGTGATAACTCTAACGATAAAATGCTAGGCAAGTATTAAGTTCGCGTTTTCTTAACTATCATGAACTGTTAAAATTTTATACGTATTTCAATAATTATGTTGGTCAGTAAAAAAACGAATATTGATAATTCTAACCCGATATTACTAAAAGTTCGTTTCAAGTTACTACAAAGTTATTCAGACATTCCATTTACTTTTTATAACAATAAATTCTTATTCTGATAAACAAACTTCGGTAAATACTTACCTACATGGTTTCTCAGCAACTCAGGTCAAGGCCGAATACGTGTTGATCGTAGTTCTGTTGTCAAGGTAAAGCTGATAGATAAATAAACAACTAATAAGCTTATAATTATAAGCAGCGCTTAAACTTTTACCATAAACAAGCAATTATTTGAATATAAAGCGAAAAGTCTTGTTACTGACACAAAAAAAAAGTTTTCTCTTCATCAAATTCCTCTACTTTTTTTTTTTTTTTATATGAATAGGAAGGCAAACGAGCAAGTGGGTCACCTGATGGTAAACTTGATTGATCGCTAAACTTCCGTAACTTTGGCATACTTATTAAAATAATAGACTAAACTAGATTTTTACATCACAATTAAAGATTAAAGTTGGGAGATAAAAACACTTCTAAGTCGCAAATAAATAAAAAATATGTATACATTTTCAGCAATTGAAGAACGTTGTGTCGCGTGCGAGATGGACTACCCGTCCCTTTCTTACTGTTCGTTCTAGAAAAAGATGACACACAGCCTCTCACTAGCCTTGCAGGAGCTCGCAAAAAACTTAATATCCAGTTAAATTTCTCTTTTTTTTATTAGCGGAAACATTTACAAACTTCACTTCCTTTCACATTTTCGTTGCTTAACTTCAAACTTTTTCTTCTTTCCTTTCATATATTTTGTTTTACTTTGACCAGTGTAGAGACATACATCTCTACTATAGCTACCTACTTAACTTGGAAACCTTACATTCCTTTTATAAATGTATTTTAAGTTAAGTACTCGTAACAAAAATAAAGTTTTAAATTTAAAATTTTGAAACTCGAATAAATGCAATTCTGTTCTTTTTTAAGATTCAAATCATATCCCCTATGTTTTTGACTATAAACCGACGAGCATGTATGAAGAGATTGATGACTATGCATGAAGCAAAAGATGTATGTCAGGATCGTAGCAAGTGGAACAAAGTAGACTCAGGCTAGGCTACCCCTATGGGAAAGAGGCGTGACGGTATGTATGTATGTTTTTGATCGGATCTTAAAATTAAAAACATACACCAATCGTAATCTTAATTGTTGGTGATGTTCAACATCGATCACCAAAATTATAAATTTAATATTTCACATCTTAACCCAAGACCCAAGCATTATAATTGAAAAATCTACACACCATAACTCATGCGCAAATAAATTACCTACATGATTTTTTAATTACATTAAAACAAGAAGTATATTGAAGCAAGGCACCAAAAATGATATAAAATGTGTGTAAATAAAATATGTCTCTCTCTCTCTCTCTCTCTCTCTCTCTCTCTTTAAGTAATTATAATCACAATCAACGTAACATTCTAAGATGACCTAGCAATTTTCTAAACAGTTCACTCAGCCACATCGTCCACCTAAATGACCCATTTACGAATAGCTGCGGTCTCATACTTTCCTAATTTCCGTGGCGCGCTAATGATTTTCGTGTCAAAAACGCATTTAAAGGTGACACCATTAACACTAATGACTTTTTAAGCAATCTCTAAAACACAAATTGTTCCTTCCATTTGAAGTAGAGTTGAGAACCGCAAACGCTCGTGTCTTATCATCATTAAGAGTGACGAAGCAACAGGATTCTGCGCAAATACTGAACTAAACCTTAAAATAGTTGACGTAAATTTCATTTTAGCTGTACATTTTTCTAATAAACGGACACCTGTGTACTACCTGACTGGGCAAACAAAGAAAGGCTGTAGGTATATAATTATGCATGCATGCATTAGTGTTTTTTTCTTTTGTGACGCTCTAAAAACCGAACACATGGATCGATTTTAATAATTCTTATGCCAATGGATACGTTTATCTTGCAAGTGTCTCTAAGTGTTATGACAGTTATCAGAATTCAACTTGGCGATCACCAGGCACCTTATAGTAAAAAAATAAAATATGTAGATGAGGAATTGTGTGAAATGTGGTATCATTGAATACATTATACACATTTTGATTGATCATTTAGATTTTTTTTAAATTTAAAGTGTTTAACAAATCTTTATTGCGCGCGCAGATGACAGGAAGCCGAGAAGCGCTAACCTAAACTGATAAAATCAAGAAGTATAAAATAAACTTACTTATTAAAAGTTGAAGCACTCTCATTCTGAGAGGAGGCCTCTGCCCAGCAGTGGGTCCTACATTGGTTGAAGATTTGAATTAAAATAGAATGTTCTAAGAAATATTATACAGCTGGCGGGGTCAAACAATAATTACAAATCATGTAGAAAAAGATTTGTGTATCCCTATTTTAATTTTAATGCTATTTTTATCAAACTCCTACTTTTTTTCTAATCGGCGTCAAAATTACTACTCTAAACTTGAATGAAAGGGGGTCCTAAGAAGCCTTATTAAGGTCAGAAATTGAAGAGCCATTGCGCTGTGAATTACAGCCAGCGACAGACGTGTTGCGCCGACCGCGACGTCAATTTTCTGTAGCACCACACAGCGTTCTATGTTCTCAATTAGGTGTACGTAAAAAGCCACCTTAAACTACAAGGAATAAAATTCAAATTGTAGTTGTTTGACAGTATTTCATAGTACCTTATTATAGTGTTTCAAACGATTTGCTATGCCGGGGCGAGCGTCCGCGAATTAATCAAGACCCAACGCTGCCGCGGCCGCCGCAGAATCAGTCAGTGGGGACTATCGTTTCATTGCTCACCAGTTGGCGCCACTGTTGACTAAGGTCCAGAGCTATAGCTGTCAAAGGCGACTTTATAAGATCGGCGCCGAACTTTTAAATCTTGAATCTCATTAAGTTTATTAATTATAACCTATCATCATTGAGTAGCTATGCCACAATGTTGTGCAGTTCCGTTTTGTTTGTGAAAAAAAAGCGCTTTCAAAGGGCACATTCATCGCCAAATAATCCATATTTGCGATAATTTCACGAAGCAGATCACTTTTAAAAATGAATGAAGAAAATGAAGGAAATTATAATATTTGTCACGAAGCCCACCAAAACCAGTGAAAAGTAAATGTTATTGGACATCACGCGACACTAGCGCCTCTAGTGGCAAATTCACACGCGATAGCCCCCGTTGCCACTAATGTCACTTGAGTTTGTAGGAAGGAGAAAACGTGGCCCTTAATGTGGTATACTTATTTACTGCGGGAGTAACATCTTGGTTAATATGGGAGTTTTCATTTTAAAAATAATAGTCTAAAACCGTTTGTACCCCATTGTTGCTAGTTTAACTTTGTCAAATCGCTAAACATCCCGTGCATTCAGAAAATCTATTGAATGTTCGAGCAACTTTATAACTTCGTTTGCGTTAAAAAGGCTTATCGTTCAGTAACAATTAATAATTGACTGATGTTTATTAAGGAGTTTACTTAAAACTAACCCGTCTTGAAATTTCTTTAATTATGTTCCAGGAATGCTAATTATTCATATTCATTAGATTAATCTTTCTTATTTACTAAGATACCTAGTGGGTTCTCGAGATAAATGAACAATAATAAAAACGGAGCGTGACCATAACGCGTTTAAGTTTCTGATTGGAATACGTAAATAAAATACTTACTTGGATATATTTGATTTAACCTTTTCCTGTCCGACACATTTGAAGTTTTTAAGCCTTTTTGAACGTCTTCTGAGTTGACAGACCTTTTTTAAAGACAAACATGGCTTACTCACGCAAAAAACATGTTTTGTCTTTGGCATAGACGCCTTTTTATTGATTTCGATCACAGGCTTCTTATGTTTATGAAATTAAAGGTAATAAATAAATAGTAAACATGGTATTCTTTGACACAACTACCGCAAGACTCTCTCTTTCTATCTCTCGGTCTCTTTTTCCATACATCCCGTAAATAGATGTAGTGTAAAACCATTTCTTCTTCTCATATTTTTACTTGTACTTATAAGTGGTCAAGTAGAGTCTCGTAGAGTGTAACATACTCGTATTATAATGAATCAAGCATAGAATCTTAATTCGTAAAAATGACTTTTAGCCTAGTTTAAATAACGTTAACGCAAAGAAATGGCGAAAGTGATTGTGAATCTCAGTGCCTTAGAAAATTTGGCCGCTGATTTTTTGTAGTTCTGCTATTAGTGCTATTACCTACTTATTCTGTGGTTATGCATAACATTGCCTTTAGCCCATCACATTTTGATAGTTAAAATTATAATTTCAAATAAATGTAGATTTATAAAAACATGACGCGTCACTAACAAAATAAACTGGTAACCTTTGCTAACTACTTCTGTTGGAAGGAGGTTTTGCGAATAAAATTATGAAGGTTGATTTATTTATCATTCTAACACAGAGATTAACCTTGTGTAAAGGGTAATCTCTTTAACTGTTCAAAATAGTGTGGCAAAGTTCATGTGTTATCTGATGGTAAACAAACATCAACCTCTTTAGACAACTGCTTAAAATATTGCAGATGCGTTGCCAACCTAGCACGCTAATAATTTCAAGGGTTGTCTTAATTTCCATGCCTGCACAGATTAGCGCAAAAACTGTTGCTTGGCGGCAGGATCAACTAGTAAAATGGTGTTGGCTATTAAAATATGTTTACCTAAAAAATCTAGCCTTTATTAAAAATTGGTTACTTTTTGGCTAAGTTAAGTGCGAAGTTGCAAGACGCAGAAAAGGTCACTGCATGTTTATAGCAATTGCGCAAAAAAATATGCAAATGAGATGGCGGAATGATTTGGGTGCGTATATAGGACTGGTCTGACCTGGACCGGTAGTTGTGTAGATCGAGAGGAGAGGCCTTTGCCTAGCAGTGGGACACCATTAACAATAGCTTGCATACAAAAATAGGTATTTATACCTAGCTGAAAAATACTTAAAGAAAAAAAATGTGTACGATGTGTAACATGTTCTTCCATGCTGATCTGGGAGTAAAGAAAAAACATAGAATTTACCAGGTGTTTCTCTTCCATCGCAGATGGTAAAAGCCCATCGAGGGAATAAGTGAAAATCTTAGGAATCATGTTATAGGCGATGCGGCTAGCAACCCATCACTATTTTGATTTCCCTTTCCACCTATACGTCCTTAATCGTTTTGTTACCTTAGGCTCTGTCTACCCCGTAAGGGATAAAGACGTGATATAAAACGTGAAACAAATCGAAGTACCTACATAATATTATATCGAATAAATAATATCTGTGTTTGACGTACCGGTGAATCCGGTTTAGTTTAATGGTGATGATAATATTAAAACTCGTTTTGATTATTAGCATTTATATTATACTAGCTTTGACCCGCAGCTTCTGTCGCGTGAACCCTATCTGGCAATTGGAACTCTGAGATATTCAGTTACATCCTTGGGTACTAACAAAAACTTCTACACTTAGCTGTTAACATTTGACGTTACTTTGCTTTGTTTAATTAACCAAAGCTTTGTTACTTGCTCGTTCAGGATTAATCCAGGGGCAGGCACGCGTATGATGTATTAATTTATTAAGGCTGTTACATTCGACCTTTTCGTGATATGGAACACTTAAACAGATTTTTCCGGGTTAATGAAATATCTAACTTCCAGTATTAGATGCGGTAGCGCCAAAGAATCTAACGTCGCTGCATTCAAGGGAATACTAGCCTAAAGTTTCGCTATAGGAGCATATATGGGAGTGGTGACCATCATACCACACAACCAACTTCCTCCAGCACAACGAGGTTATGCAGCCCTGGGATAGCGCCTAAACTCGATGAAATTTTTTCGCGATTTAACTTCGTTTATATCCTTCCGTTCTAAATTATATTCTGTATCTCTCGCTTTGCTTTTGTGTTGTAATCTTCCTTTCTAAAATCATGTTATACTTTTATTGTTGGGAATCTACGTGTCTTCATTTCAACTCACACGTGATACAAAACTGTCCACAGTTAAATTTCCAGCCACGTTCGTTCTCCACACACAGCATGCAATATAAAAAACTATTCCAAACGCATAACAGTCGACAATCGTCAAACTAAAACAATAGTTCCCGCCTGGAACGCTACGGACGCCGAGCGAGCGTTTTAACGAATTTGTGATATTCAAGCTAGCTCGGACAATAGCTCGAATCACGTAAACGCTGGGAAGCGTCGCCTGCGAGCCCGCAATGTACCTGCCGTATTCTACTTCAAATTCACGATATTTTGGAGCTGCGGTTTGATTTTCTCGACACTGATACGGCGAGAAAATACGTACGTTGAGGGTAAATATGGTGACTAAGTTCACATACTTGGCCTGTGTCTGTGTGTTTGGAATTGAAGGCTGAAGACACTTCGATTTAAACAATGGCTACTACCGTTGTACGGTCAAGTGCAAAAATAAGCATCGATGGGAACTTCTCAAAAATATGTCCCACGACCTTATTACGCTGGCGTAAGAGCGTATGGTACTTATTTTTGAAACTTTGTCTAGATACATATTATTACACTTGACTGTACACGTTAATTCTGTCAACAAGCATTCATTCCGCTGCTGTGTGCTATGGCCGAGAGCAAAACGGCCTTTCAAATTACTAGTACATGAGACATGTCATGAGATGCTCTATGTTTAGCTTGTCAGGCAGTTTTTAACTGCAGTCTTCTGGCGCTTAATTCAAAATTTGACATTTGTCGGTGACCAGTGACAATTTTATTTACATCACAAACTCGACAAGAATCTATGCCGTTTGGCTTCATATTGACTACCCATTGCATTTCGAATTGTCATTTTGTTTCCAACAATTGTCGACTCCTTGTCAAGTCGTGGATTTTTATTTCCATACAAAAAACACGTCTTTATCCCTTACGGGTAGACAGAGCCCAGCACAAGACCCAAAAGCCACGCTTAGCATGATTGTGGGCGTAAAGGTTTAATAAGGAATCCAAATAGTAATGGCCTATAATTCCTAAGATTTTCGCCCATTACCTCGAAGGGCTTTTATCACCTGCACGGGAGGACAAGCAACTGGTACATTGCACGTTTTTTCTTTATTCCCATACCAGCATGGAAGAAAAGCTTTGTTTATCACTATCATCATCACTACATAGTATAAAATAAAGTCGCTTTCTCTGTCCCTATGTCCCTATGTCCCTATGTATGCTTATATCTTCAAAACTACACAACGGCTTTTGATGCGGGTTTTTTTAATAGATAGAGTGATTCAAGAGGAAGGTTTTTATGTATAATTCTACGCAGACGAAGTCGCGGGCAGAAGCTAGTAGCGGATAAAAATAAAGACAGCGTTGCGTTGACACTGCTTCTAAAGCTTAAAGCTTAAGTTTATTGAAGCAAAATGGGGTTACAAAATGGCAGTACATTGGAACGAAGTCAGCGGCAATCTAGAAAACTATTTAGCTCCAGTATATCCAAGTTAACCAATTTAACCGTGATTCCGTCACTAAAACACTACGGCTAGAGAATTAACTTCACCCATTCACAGGTTTCAGTTTTGGCAAATCGAATTAAACTAAGAACTTGGATTCGGAGCTGAAGTTCAGTGGAGCTTCGACTTGCACTTTGACCAGCTAATTATACTTGCCGTTATCAACTGCCCAACTTAGGGGTTGAGTTGCCTTTGTTGGCGGTGCGGAAGGGAGTGTCGTCATGTTGATGTTGCTACTTGTACTTTTGCTGGCGTATTATTATGCTTCTTCCTTGTTTATTTATAGTTCTTCCATGCTGTTCTGGAAGTAAAGAAAAAACATAGAATTTACCAGTTGAAAGAGGGAGAGAGAGAGAGATAGAGAGAGAGAGAGAAAGAGAGAGAGAGAAAGAGAGAGAGAGAAACATTTATTTACACATGTTCGATACACGTAGATATATAATAGGAAGAAATACAATATACTTAGGAATAGTACCGATATGGTGGTGGGTGGGAGTTGCTTCTCTTCCCGCGCAGATGGTAAAAGCCCACCGAGGGAATGGGCTAAAGTCTTAGGCATCATGTTATAGGCGATGCGGCTAGCAACCCATCACAATTTTGATTTCCCTTTCCACCTATATGCCTTTAATCATGCTAAACGTGGCCTCATTGTTTTGTTACCTTAGGCTCCTGTCTACCCCGTAAGGGATAAAGACGTGATATATGTATGTATGAAGCAAAGAGCTTCTCTGGCTACTCTATCGTAAAAGCCCATCGATGTAATGGGCAAAAATCTTATAAATCATATACAGGCGATGCGGCCAGCAACCCATCACTATTTTGTTTCCCCTTTTCACCTCTACGCCCCCAATCACTCTTAACGTGGCCTTTAGGTCTTGTTACCCTAGGCTCTGTCAACCCAGTAAGTATTAGCATGCACTCTGAGAACACAAATATATACGTTTCCGAAATTAGGGTCACTTCATCTTATAAATGTCTGGAGGTTTCAGAATTTGAGACTCTTTGCCGGAGCGCAGTTGGATTTTTGAAGAGCCCCGCATTTTAGATCTTTCATTGAAACAGTTGTGGAATATTTAATTAAGGCCTTTCCATCTGGTAAACCTACCAGAGAAACGTTTTTGTCGAAATCAAGCTACATTTCAAGGTTTTCAATCGTCATTCTTGATGAAATTTTTAATTTAATAAACAAACATTTTAACAAAAAAAAACCGACTTCACTACGCACTAAAAAGAAAAAAATAATTGCATAATATTCTTCTACAACTTAATAATTAACTTACTTTTTCTACTTATCAATATATAGGTACGATCTAATGTTGTTACAATTATTGTTATTTCTGGAGTCGGTGTCAGCCAACGTACGCTTGTAACTACATACATAGTTACAGGTGAGATGTGCTTGTGTATAAAAGGGGTACGTATTAAAATACATAAAGTTTAAAATGTATAATGGGTTAAAATACATAATGGTTTATAATATATAATGCGATTTTCTCAGAAAGTTACAAATTAAAAGGATTGTTATAAAACAAACCTAACCTAACCTAAACCAATCTATAGATTACGATATCAAAAAAGTTCATTTAGCTAATAGTTTTACAGAAAATTGCGTTATACATTTTGAACCATTATGTATTTTAACCCATTATACATTTTAAACTTTATGTAACTATTCCGATCCGCTCCCGTATAAAAGTTAATTTGTGAAAAGTATTTGTTAAAGTATTCTCGTATTATTGTTGCTGGGTATATTGTAGTGTTTCCTTGGCTGACACCGACTACAAAAATAACAATAATTGTAACAACATTAGATCGTACCTATATATTGATAAGTAGAAAAAGTAAGTTAATTATTAAGTTGTAGAAGAATATTATGCAATTATTTTTTTCTTTTTAGTGCGTAGTGAAGTCGGTTTTTTTTTGTTAAAATGTTTGTTTATTTTTTTAATTTTTAGTGAATCTGAAGAACACTAACACTTTTTTCTGAATATGGGTAGACCTACTAAACGTGCTGCCATTTCAATTTGGTCCAGTGCTGACAATGGCACCCCTGAAAAAACCGTATAAGTCTGAAATTAGCATTATTAAGTATCTATGTGTGCGACAAATCGTCCGTTTCATTTAAACGGCGCTGTCATATGAGCAGCACGTTTATTAGGTCTACACATATTTAGAAAAAAATGTTAGTGTACTTCAGATTCACTAAAAATGTATCAAATATTATAAATAATATAAGTCGGTTTTTTTTTGTTAAAATTTTTGTTTATTTTTTGATTTTTAGTGAATCTGAAGTACACTAACATTTTTTTCTGAATATGGGTAGACCTACTAAACGTGCTGCTCATATGACAGCGCCGTTTAAATGAAACTGACGATTTGTCGCACACATACTTAATGCTAAATGGAGGTCTAAAGGAGAGGCCTACGTCCAGCAGTGGACTTGTAATGGCTGAGATGATGATGATGACTTAATGCTAATTTCAGACTTATATGGTTTTCTCATGGGTGCCATTGTCAGAACTGGACTAAATTGAAATGGGACCACACGGTAAGCACCAGCTTTCAAATAAAAAAAGAATCATTAAAATCGTTTCGCCCAGTCGAAAGTTATGAGGTAACAAACATAAAAAAAAAAAAAAAAAAAAAAAAATACAGACGAATTGAGAACCTCCTCCTTTTTTTGAAGTCGGTTAAAAAAGCTTTTTGCATCTTTTTTTATATAGCCTATTTGGTGTCCCACTGCTTTGTCCTTCCACCCGTCTCTGTGTGTTGCAAGGCTTCTTGTTCATATTTAGTAATGAAACAGATTGTAACGCAGTTTGGCTGCTTCATTGAGAGAAGAACACAATAGCACGACATGGCCTTTGTGCGTGTGTGTTGTCCTGTATTCATCTTTTTCTTGTGTTTTATGTACAATAAAGAGTTATACATACATACTATATTAGTAACAAGAATAAAACAAATGACAAAACCATTAACAAAGACTCGCAATTGCGATACAACGCGGGAATGCTGCCTGCGTGATGGGGACCCTACCTAAGGGTCCAAATTTATTTTAATTTTTAACATAGGTAAGTTTTATTTTACTAAGTTATTTTAAGGTAGCCTAAGTTTATATTTTAATTATGTTGTATTTACCCATAATTTTAATTTGAATAAACAAACTAAGACTATTACATCATAGACTTTATTGTACTCTAACACTTCGCAGTCCAGCTCAAAAGACCCCAAAGACTTCTAGCAGCTAAAGTCGGATAAATATACGTCTGCTTTGTTCAGTGCAATTGCAATCACCCGCCACTTGTTTACTGAACGTTCCCCAAATCTCGAGCAAGTTTAGCAAATGCACTGCAAAATGCACCGGATTGTTTGTTTAATTTAATTAAAATTGGACTAATTCCTTAGTAATGCCGTATAGTCTATACGAAAGCTGAGTTTCTGTGGAGATTCCAGACTGACGCAGAAAACCAGATTGCTTTACTCTTTGCTTGGAGTTGCTAGGGTGGCTATGGCATTGTATGTAAAGGCATAAAATGTCTATCATTTACCTAGTGTTGGTACAGTCCGTGCGTTTTAGAATGCGAGTCGGGTTTCGGGCACTTCCTGCCGATTCAAGTGTCAAACCCATAAGAGTAAGACAAATCGTACAGGCATTCAAAGAGCTTATACACATACATACATACACAAATCACGTCTTTACCCCTTACGGGGTAGACAGAGCCTAAGGTGACAAGACCACGTTTAGCAAGATTGTGGGCGTATAGATGGAAAAAAAAGGAATCAAAACAGTGATGGGTTGCTAGCCTCGTCGCCTATAACATGATAACATAACACAAACATAGAACACACATACATAGAATGTACCAGTTGCATCTCTTCCCGCGCAGATGGTAAAAGCCCATATAGGGAATAGGCGGAATCAAAGAGCTCAACTGTACGAATACTTATCAGACCGGTATTTTATGCTGATACTAGCAAACTCTTTAGAGGCTTTGCTCCTGTGAAAGAACTCTTTATCCCTTGATGATATTGATAAATTTGAAAACATTGCTTATTTAAATCATGAAGAAAACCCACCAAAGAAACTTTTTTATTTCTTTCTTTCTTTTCAAATTCCCATCTTCAAGGATTTGGGCTAGAACTTACTTACGTAGAACTTGTACTCTGTCACTATCTGTGAGTTCCTGTAATTGGCTCTGTGTTACTACTTCCCCTACATAAATTGTGTTAAATGCTGTTGGTTCTCCTTAAATAAATAAATAAATAAATAGAAGTTGGTGAATCGGTTAGTAACAATCAGTACTTATTATTGGGTTTTCAATATCTATAAACTTAATAAAAGACATAAGCGCCTCCGACCGATTTTCCCGGTGCGTTGAAACCTAAGTATGCCATATCATTTCCCAAAACTCCTAAATCCAAGTTACTCTAGTGTTGCTACCTCGATAAACCCAAGCAGTATTTTAAATACTGCTACTCCTTTTGATATTAAATAACGTAAAACCTTACTATACTCGTTAGTTGGTTGTACAGAAGCAATTTCAGTCGTTACTCTTAATTTAATACCACTTCAACTCCAACTAAATACCAGAAAGGTATTCCGTTGGTGAAAATAACAAGTATTAAGCAATTTTATTGCTTTGAAGCCATAAAAGTTATGATTTAAGTCAGAGACAATGTTTTTCCTGGCATCATTATTCATTATAGTTTGAAATATTAACATAAACGTGACTGTTTGTACTGCTGAGAGTACTTAATCGCATGTTCAATAAAAACTACTATAACGTCTCTGAATACCTTAACATCATTACTCATGCACTTTAAAATATCATCCAATGGTTTCTTACTTACGAAAATAACCCCAAAAAGGAGTAAAAAAAGTTATGTGAACCATTTTGTAAAAATTTTCAAAAGTTTGCATCTCATTACAAGACTTTATGATTGATGAGGAAATGGTTTGACATAAATCTGATAATGTATATAGTTTCATTTCAATTAATAACAAGAAATTATGATTGGTAACAGAGTGAATTTGACATGAATATAATATTGTAGATACTTTAATTAATAGTATTAAGTTTTGACTGTTAAATAATAATGTAATAATGTAATGGAACAAAAATGTGTATTTTGAACACTTTGTTCAAACTTGTTATTTACTAAGTAAAAAATTGTTTTCTTTTTTAAGGTATGCTGCATGTAATTTATAATAAGCATGCATCCAAACAAATTTGTATGCTCCAAGGACAAATAAATCTTTGAATCTTGAATCAAAGTGCTCTTGGTATCAAAATGGGGCAGCATTCGTTAGTTCGCGCAGCTAATAAATGAAAAGCCTGAAAATCAACATAACGCCGGCAAACTGTCAGCATGTAGCCATCGTTAGATATGGAATTAATAAAACGCAGGCGCGCCACTCGCGCAACGATACGCTAGACGCAGTCTTAAATCAAAGAACTGATGTAGCTGGAAGGTATTAGGAATTAGTCGGCTGCGTGCATTTTGCACGCATTTTGTGTCTCATAAGAGGTAAAGGAGACCTCGTGTTAGGACTGTGGTGGGTAGGCGAACTCGGTGCTTGCACCGATCGCCCGATCCCTTGAGGCCAGCGGGAACGGTAACGGGGCATTACCTACCTGCATTGCACGGTCTTATTGTCTAAGGGACGCGGGCCCAGCGTACGGGCCCTCCCCTTCTTGGCGCGGTCCTGGCGAAAGCCGGGGCCACCGGGGGGGCGTTTGTGGTTGAAACCCTAGTGGCATCCCACTGCGTCCCCATCACACCGGATTGAGGCAACGCCGGAGAGTTTTTAGTTCGGGTATACCCCTTCCTCCCACATAACCCTAGCCTAGGGCATCCATAAAGATTTCCTCTCCGTTAAAAAAAAAAACAAAAAGGATTGTGGTGGGTGCCACAATAGAGAGATCTCTCTCCAGGCAGATGTTATGCCTGGGGACCGAAGTCCGAAGGAGAGTTGAAAGTTGTATTTATGCAGGCTGCATTGAGAACTTCGTTAGCGGCATGTAGAACGATGTGACAGCTGTCATTAGAACTGGCGCTAGCTACTCGTGTGTCGTAGTAGTTATGTAGAGGCCAACTAGGTGGCGCTAGGGTCGCTACAGGACTATCCGCAACGCTACGACCGGTTTGCTCGCTGATCCTGCCGCCGCGCAGTAGTGTTTGCACTGCTGTGTTCCGGCGTGGAGAGTAAGACAGCCGGTGAAATTACTGGCACAGGAGGTTTACCTTAGCTCTTAGGCTGGCAACGTATTTGCAATCCTCCAATCCTCTAGTCTAGTGTTGGAGGTATCCATGGGTGGTGGCCTTCACTTATCATCAGGTGACTTGCTAGTTTGTCTTCCTTGTCGTACTTATAAAAAAAGATGTATGATCGTGAAACATCTCTTGCACGCTGGTCTGAGAGTAAAGAAAAAACATAGAATGTGCCAGTTGGTTTTCATTCCGCGCAGATGGTAAAAACCCATCGAGGGAATGGGCGAAAATCTTAGGAAGCATATTATAGGCGATGCGGCTAGCAACCCGTCACTATTTCCATTCCCCTTTCCACCTATACGCTCTTAATCATGTTAAACGTGGCCTTTAGGTCTTGCTGCTTTAGGCTCGTTCTATCCCGTAAGGGACAGAGGCGTCATTTGTGTATGTATGTATATATGTGTAACATCTCAATTGCCATATATCGTGTGTCATGAAAATCGAAAAATATGTCCATGAATAAAGACGATTACTTTGCTACTCGTGCCCACATTTCAAATTACACGTGCTCACGTAGTTATGTTATTGGTCTCGCTTCAAGGACATATTCGTAACACACGGGATGTGGTTGAGACGCCCCATAGCATTATATCCGTGCCAATATTACATTCTTCCTAACGCGAACTGTTTAGGGGTGGAATTCACTCCCATTGTCTACGAGTATATTTCACACTGATAACTAGCTAGATTGAATAATGTCACTGAATCAGTGAATGACACCTTTGGCCTCATCTGCACGTATAAATACATACATAAATCACGTCTTTATCCCTTACGGGGTAGACAGAGCCTAAAGTAACAAGACCTTAAGGCCACGTTTAGCGATAGTGGGCGTATAGGTGAAAAGGGGAATCAAAATAGTGATGGGTTGCCAGCCGTATCGCCTATAACAAGATTTCTAAGATTTTCGCCCATTCCCTCGTTGGGCTTTTACCATCTGCGCGGGAAGAGACGCAACTGGTACATTCTATGTTTTTTCTTTACTCCCGGACCAGCATGGAATCTGCACTTTCTACCAAGTATAACGGACCAATGGCTGATCAGTACTATATATATTACCATGAGATACCCAATCGGTATGGAATAGGCATTTGAAATTAATAGATATCTAAACAAGTTTCAAACACAATTACGTCCCTTCAATTAGTAGGTAGACCTTTAAGTTTTTTACCTACATACATATATACATACCGTCACGCCTCTTTCCCATAGGGGTAGGCAGAGACTACTTTATTCCACTTGCTACGATCCTGACATATTTCTTTCGCTTCATCCACAGTCATCAATCTCTTCATACATGCTCGTAGGTTACGGGTACTCCTGACCTGACCTTTTTCCAAAACATCTCCTATTTGGACTCGGAACGTCCGTCTAGGCCTTCCCCTCCCAACGTAACCATTCACACTCCCCATATATATCTGTTTAGTTAGTCTACTTTCATCCATCCGCTCTACATGCCCAAACCAACTAAGCATACTTTTTTCTATCCTAGTCACTATATCCTCTTTCACACCAGCACGTTCTCTTATCACACTGTTCCTTATTCTATCTTTCAGAGATACACCTTCCATAGTCCTTAATGCTCTCATTTCTACTGCATTTATTCTACCTTCATTCTTCTTTTGCCATACCCAAGTTTTTTTACCTACATCTAGACAAATTCGTTCTGTATTGGAAAATAGAGATTTCAAATCTCTTTTTCATATTTTTTGCCTGACTACGGCAGAGCTAAGGAAGAAGGGTCATTCATTTCAGAAGTCTGTAATGTATTCAAACATACATTTAAAAATAATAAAACTATGCTCACTTAATACCAAATTTTATATTAAATAAACGTGTTATTTAAGGGCAAAGTAGGTGGTTATTCTTTTAACAAAATACATAAGGCTCGCTCAGATGGGTATGTAAATTAGTGATATAAAATAATTGGTAGGCGATTAAATAATTGCCACATTTACATATGGAAATTAATATATTCATAAGCATGTATTTATCATAAATATGTGGTTAAAGAAGAATCTATTGCGAACCAACAATGTACCTCAATAAAATAAGTAGTAACATAGTAACCGAGTAGTCTGAGTTAAATATGTATTTATGTATTTGAATGATTATTGTCTTAGGAATCATGTTATAGGCGACGCAGCTAGCAACCCATCATTATTTTGATTTCCCTTTCCACCTATACGCCCTTAACCATGCTAAACCTGGCCTTAAGGTTTTGTTACCTTCGGCTCTGTCTACCCCGTAAGGGATAAAGATGATGATTTATGTATGTATGATATTTGCAGCTTATTTGTGTTTATGCTGGAAACTCATTTTATACATTTATTTGAAACCCCCGATGGAAAAAGAGGGGTGTTAGAAGTTTGACGTCGATGTCTTTGTGTGTGTGTGTATCAGTATGTGGCATCGTAGCTCTCTGGTGGATGGACCGATTCGGATGTGGTTTTTTTAATTCGAAAGACATTTTCTTTGCGGTGGTTCTTAACCATGTTTGGTACAAATCGGTGCAGCAGTTTGAAGATTATCAGGTATTTTTCAAAATGATCTAAGGGCACTTTTACTGAATTAATGCGTGTGGACATGCAATTTTCCGCATATAGGTGGCACGCGTCTCTCGTTCACATGCCACTTCTGCTACATTTCTTTTTTCTGTGGTCCTCATAGTATTTGACATTTTAACGCAAACGCATTGGAGACGTACTTTGCGACCGAAAACTTCCTATTCACTTCCAGCGTTTAGAGGACGCAGACCGCGTTCCATATCGATATGCAATTTGGCAGTTCTGGATAGTGCAGAAGGAAATGCCATTTTGAGCCAGCGTCGAAACGTGAGAAACTTTGTGTATTACTATTTGCCTGAGTATTTTTGTAATAGTTGTCTTGTCGAAGTAGTACAGGTGGGGAATCAGCGCAGAAAAAAGGGGTATTAACTGTTTATTTATTTATTTATTCAGTACATCCACATCATATTACAGTGTGAGCCATAAAAACTATTAATTGGACATTAGTCTGATATACACGACAATAACGGAGTAGGTACATATCGTTGTCCATACTGCGAGATGTCTATTAAAATATTACAATTAAAAATCCTACGCAATTGACCCCTTCCGTATTCGGACTCCGATTTGCACAAAGTCCTGTGGCGATGGGAGGAGGTAGAGAAGTCTGACTGCGTGGCTGGGCTTTGTCTGAATCCTACATAGGCGGTGCTAGGGGTGTGTGCGCGAGGTTTCACCGCTAAGATCGGCTATATAAGCCATCTTTGGGCGCATGAGCGTCATACTCACTAGGAGTCGAAGTGGTCGCCATGGCCGAAATCGGTCGGAAGGATCATCATAAAAAATTAAAAATATCCACCTTTCTATCCACAAAAATAGTATAAGTAGGTGGTAGTCAAAATTAGAATGTGTTAATGTAATAACTTAATGATACTTTGAAGAATCGTACCTGGTGATTTGATGTCCATAAAACTGTTTAGTATAAAAACGCCATTTGTCATAATCAACAATGTCCTTTGCCGCGACTGTCCGTTTTCGTTGTCCGTTTCTGTATTGTTTTGTACTGATCTGTGGTGTTCAATAAAGAGTATTTGTATTGTATTGTATTGTATTTATAAAACAAAAGCCATAAAAGACACCTGGCTTTACTGTATTCCAGTAAACCTCCCCTTTTGTAATCAAAAGCAAAAACTTTAAAGATCCGACAAGTCTGTAAATTTCAGATTAATTAGCACATTGTATTATATAATAATTACGTAAAGCATGTAATTAAAATGTCAGATCCATTTCAGGGATGCTTTAAGACGATTCATCATTAATGGCTTTTGTTTGCGAGTGTTAATTAGCGTCTTTAATGAGACTCGAATGATAATACACCGTCTTCAGACGCTGACAATTATAAGAATCCGGTTCCTTAGCTCACTTAAAAGAAACTGCCGAAGGTCTTCGTAGATACACATACATACATACCGTCACGCCTCTTTCCCACAGGGTAGGCAGAGACTTCTTTGTTCCACTTGCTACGATCCTGACATACTTCAAGGAGAAAGTGGAAAGGGGAAACAGAACAGTGATGGGTTGCTAGCCGCATCGCCAATAACAGGATTCTTAAGATTTTTGTCCATTCCCTCGACGGGTTTTTGACATTAGCGCGGGAAGAGAAGCAACTGGTTATTTTTTTTTTCTTTACTTCTTACGGATATTACGTCCGACTCGCGGGCAGAAAATCTCACTTCCTGGCCAAGGCAAGGCGTAAAACTTTATACAAGCTACATGCGGTAATGTACTATTGCTCGACCAGCATGGAAGTAATAATAATTTTGGGATAATAAACTGTCCATAATTTCAACTTGTGAAGATTTTGCCGCGCTGCAACTGAAGTAATTTTAAAACCATCAATGAATATTCAAAAAACCTATTCATTATGCTTTCTCAGTGCTGTATGTATAAGTAGGTATGTCATGAAATTATGGCCAGTTACTAGATTCAGTGTTAAGCTAGTTTAGTACTGTAAAATTGTATGGCACTGTCACGTTTAAACCAGCTTTAACGACTTAATCGAAATTTATATGCTTATAAAAGTTGCCTCGCTCGTACGAAGGTTTTTGCTATTGTTAGATATAATTTAAACTCAGGTAGGTAGTAGGTATTAGTCTTATATTTTCCTTCTTCAATTAATAAATGGCTGTCATATGGCAGGTATACGGCGCCTTTAAAAATATCAGCATTTTCCTCAATTTGATACTAATAATTTAATTTTAACGTATTAAACTGCTGACCCATAATTTTAATAGTTATAACAATTTAAACGCAGTTAGTAATTAAGTCCTACGTCTTTAACTTACCACTAATTTGGATTCGGTGATGACGGTAATGAGAACATTTAAAAATAGATTTAGATCTTTGCTTTGTAATGTGCAGCTTAAAAATACGAGGAAAATGAACGTGTTATCTTTGCGTTGGATATGGTCCTTTCGGGATGGTTTTTCCTTAGAAATTTTAGTTTAAAAAAAAACAAGAGTTATTTGCTATGCTATAACTAAATTTTGACTACCTATTGATATAGATTTGCCCTTGAGCTAATCAGAAACAGCACACCGAAATGATTTGACCTTTTTTTAAACTAATTAAACGACATTTCCGCTACATAGCTTTGACGACCGGATGGCCTAGTGGTTAGAGAACTTAACTATGAAACTTAAGGTGGGTTCGGTCCCCGGTCGGGGCAGATATTTATATGAAAAATATGAATGTTTATTCTCGAGTCTTGGATATTTAATATGTATTTAAGTGTTTATATTTATCTGTATAAGTATGTTTATCCGTTGTCACCCATATTACAAGCTTTGCTTAGTTAGGGACTAGGTCAATTGGTGTCAATTGTCCCACTATATTTATTTATTTATGTATGTTAGGGGGAAAACGAGCAAGAACGCCTGATGGATAGTATAATCACCGCTGCCCATAGACCAGGGGTGGCGAACCTTTTTTGGTGGACGTGCCATTTTTTCACAAATAAAGTAATATTTGGCTCTGACCTGTCATCAAAGACCCTGTTGTCTTAAGAGTGTGTTGTTATTTTACCATCATATGACTACATTGCCCGTTTTCCGCCCTATTTCACAATAAAAGAATCTTAAGTTGGCGATTTAATGGACAAAAATAAACTTTTTTTACTATTGGCGTGCCCAAATTATTTTCAAGCGTGCCATTGGTTCGCCAGCACTGCCATAGACACTCATAACATAGGGCGTTAAGAGCGTCTATGCGCGATATCTTGCGCCAAAGGTTTGGAAGCGTTCTTAGCGCACCTGATTCAGTTTGCAACTGGTAAGCAGTGAGCTTAGTCTAGCTTTAGGGATTACTGACACTTCCGTTGGCCGCCTGCGCTGCTCTCATATGCATTGCGGCGCCCCAAGCTCAGATGTGGGACTTAATTAATTTATACGTCGTTTTGAGGTGGTATTAAAATGAGGTTTTGCCGGTTTGCGTCAAATAGCTGCAGGGAAGCAGGGGAGTGGAATGTCTGTATCTGTTAAATATAAATTAGGTACGTTTATCCGACAGTCGTCTTTTTAACACCCGACGCAAAAAGAAGGGTGTTATAAGTTTCACGTCGGTGTCTGCGTGTGTGTGTGTTTGTCTGTCTGTGGCCAAGCCGATGGAACGATTTCGATGCGTGTATCGAATATGTGTAAATAAATGTTTCTCTCTCTCTCTCTCTCTCATACGAAAGCTAGTTTGTGCTAGTGCCATATTTTGAATGCAATATTAAAACCTGGACCGAGTTAAGGAGCGACCATACCGCCGCGTATACGCAGTGACGAGTCGCAGACGTCACGTTCTCTCGCCGTTTTTTCATACAGTTTGTTGTGTAAACGCACCGTCAACATCTTTTACGCACCAGTGTCGTTGCACCTTTAATCCCATCCCACCAATGCTAAAGTTACTTCCAGGAATAAAGTAACCCGACATAACGGTATCATAAGATTCGGGAGACGGTTGTAGAAATTGAATTTGAATGGTTTGTTATGCGAGTGGCGTGGAACGCCAATATCCGCCTTCCGTTGCGGGTTCCTGTTACATAGCATCTACCAAGTTGTAGGAACTTTGGTTATGTAAATATTAAAACTATATATCTATTGTGTAGTTGAGCTTCAACTAGAACTCAGTGTACGGGGCATTAATAATATACGCCATGCATTATTGTAAGTGAGTGTTAAGAATATTTATTCGTTTATCGTCAAAAAATTACAATTATTTGATTCCCCTTTCCACTTATACGCCTACAATTATGCTAAACGTAGCCTACCTTGTTACCTTAGGCTTAGTCTACCACGAAAGGGATAAAGGCGTGATTGATGATTGAATGAATAGATGTGAAAAATACAGCATTAAGGAGCGACCACACCGTCACGTTTTCACACCGTTTTTCATACATTTTGTTGTGTAAACGCACCGTCAACGTCTTTTACGCACCGGTATGGTCGCACCTTTACGCAACAACATAACAATGGAAGTAGTATGTAAGTAAGTAATTTAGCTATTTAATAAAATTAGTATTTTTGATCGAAACTTATTTTGATTGATTAAATACGCTCGATTTTTTTTTAATAACTATCCACTATTTCATACTTACTGCTTACAAAACTGGATAAATACTGTTAGGCTCTGAGGTAACTACTTGGATACTCCTGGATTTACGTGAGACGTACGGGATCTTGGCGCTCTGGGCCAAATCTTCATAATAATATTATAAATGAAATATCAAAAAGATTTAAACCGTATTTTACTTCAAACTCTTAATCTTTTCATATTCTACGTTACAGCAGGCATGCCTTTGGGTGCAGCTGTCCAGGTAATGACATAAATAAACAACTGTTCTTCCGATTCATCTTAAATTCTAAAACCAAATTCGCATTAAAAGGAATAAATTTCTTCTTTCTTTCTTTCTTTCATTACCTGCCAGCGAGTTGGTTTGTATATACAAACTCAAGTTCCTACAAAACGTAATTAAGTTAGGCAACTGACTGTTGATTAGGTATAGCACGTCATTATTTTTAACACTTTTTTAAACATTTTAAAACCAAAAGCAAGACATTTAGCTCCAACCGATGTATAAGAAATACGGGAGACATTACCGGTCGCGTCTCACAAGATACATCGCCCGGCTTCAGGATACGATTCACGGAGCATTGAAGAGAGAGGAAAGAACAGTCGAATTTACAGGATTAGCTCATTGTTCAAAAAAAAGTCTTTGCCGAAATGACAGATATTTACATACATACATTATATCACGTCTTTTGCCCTTACGGGGTGGACAGAGCCTAGTAACAAAAGCTTAAGGCCACGTTTAGCATGATTAAGAGTGTATAGCTGGAAAGGGAAATCAAAATAGTGATGGGTTGCTAGCCGCATCTCTTATAACATGATTCCTAAGACTTTCGCCCATAAAGATATTTAAAGACAATTAATTGTTGTTGAGTTAACATAAGCTTAATGGGAATTTATAAGTAACTTGTGTAAACAAAACACGATGAAGCATTTTGAATTTTAGTTACTGAAACAATGCGACGCGATCATTAATTCTGTATTTGAACAAACAATTCGGCACTAGACTTAATCCTTTACAAAATAGCATTATGAACATTCATGACTAACAATCGATAAACTGGTTGCCACGGTAAAATATTTTTAAATGACAATAGGTTACCTGTTCGTAAACAAACAAACAGGCAAACGTAAGCCTATTTTATATATAGAAAAAGGCACTAAAATATTTAAAGGTTAAATTTTCCAGGAACGAAAATTTAAACTTTTAAACTTGCCAGCTGCGCGAAGGGATAATTAATGCTTGAATTACACAAACATGAATATGAATAATCTGGATACTAACTTAAATAGGTTTAAGTTACTAACGAGAGTTTGCCCTGTACTACTAACTAGAAACGCGAATACTCAATGACATAACTTGAAAAATATAGCTATGTTATTGATAACGCGCTAAGTGTGGGGCACGCAGAATAGGTTTCTGTAGATGCTAGTCACAATTTAAGAAATGAATACAATTAAGATAAATATTAAGATAAAAGATGACAATATATGGGTAATTTTGAAACAAATATCCAGGTATCAACCGTCACGCTGCGGCTAACATGATAAAAATTAAAAAAAAAAAACTAAGAAAATGTTGAGTTTAATACCACATATCGAAATAACGAAATAAATACCGAAAATAATAACTATTGTTAATACTAAAATAATTTGTATAGATAGATACAAACGGGTAAACATATTGGGTCGTTTTTCATACAACTTTGTAAGGACAATAATTATGGGCCTCCGCACTTTTAACCTATGTCTCAGAAACAAACTTATGTGAATAATAAATCTAAAATTTGTCATATTTTCAAAAACTATTCTACATAATAAAATACTTAGAACAAATTTTCTTTAAAACATGTATCATTGAAATGTATTTGAATTCAAAATATTGGATTTAATAATACTAATCGTTAAATATTCTTTGAAATTTCTATGAAATTGCTTAAAGACCACGTTTAGCATGATTGAGTGCGTGTAGATGGAAAGGGGAATCAAAATAGTGATAGCTAGCCGCATCGCCTATAACATGATTCCTGAGATTTTCGCCCATTCCCTCGAATGGGCTTTTACCATCTATGCGGGAACAAGCAACTGGTACATCCTATATTTTCTCTTTACTCCCAGCCCAGCGTGAAAGAAAATTAAATTACGTGAAAATTTTGTTTACAAAACAAAAGGGGATAACGTGGTGGGGTCTTCAGGTTACTCCCCTTGCTGAGCTGCCCGTCTGGCGGCTCGCTTTCTCTCCGGTAAGCTGTAAAAGCCATCAGAGGCTAACAGCAGTAGTCAGTTAGAAAAAAAAAAAAAAAAAAAAAAAAAAAAAAAAGGGGTCTTCAGGTGTTCTCCGCCCGTTCCTCGGCCCGTGGCCAGCTACTGGCTTTGCTTACTGGCACTTCGGCTTCTCTCGGCGTATCCGTTTACCTGATGCGATCGCCTTACTGTTATGCAGCGTAGGAAATGTTTTGAAATCACATAAAAATATATTGGCGTGTCCCTGGGCTAACGTGATCGTGTTTATGGGTGGAAAAATAAAAAGATGGCTTGCACGAACAGTTTGGTTGTAACTTGCTATTTGGAGCCCGCGGCTTCTTCCGCGTTATCCTTACTATATTTACTATATTAATATATCCTTACTCCTTACTTATACATATATATATATATATATTTATATATTATATATATATATAATATTATAAATGCGAAAGTAACTCTGTCTGTCTGTCTGTCTGTCTGTTACCTTTTCACGCTTAAACCGCTGGGCCGATTTAGTTGAAATTTGGTATACAGATAGTTTGAGTCCCGGGAAAGGACATAGTATAGTTTTTATCCCGGAAAATTGCATAGTTCCCGCGGGATAGCACAGCCCAAACCACTGGAATTTTTCAAATTTAAGGCGGAACAAAGTTCGCCGGGTCAGCTAGTATAATATAACTGGGGGTCAGTAGAAATGAGGACCTCCTAAGTTAACCTTTATTCTTTAAGAATTATTATGTAGGTAAAAGTAAATAGTCTCTTCCATACTGGTCTGGGAGTAAAGAAAAGACATACACACAATTGCTGCGCTTCCCGCGGAGATGGTAAAAGTCCATCGAGAGAAAATCGAGCGAGCGAAAATCTTAGGAATCATTTTATAGGTGATGCGGCTGGCAACCCATCACTATTTTGATCCCCTTTTCCACTTTACGCCCACAATCATGCTAAACGTGGCCTTTAGGTCTTATTAGGTACTTTAGGCTCTGTCTACCCCTTAAGGGATATAGACGTGATTTATGTATGTATGTAAAAGTAAATAATAAATGCAAGTCTACATCTGATTTTTTAAATTGACTTGTACTAAGCGAGGAACAATTACTAGAAGTCTCAGGTGTAATAAAAAAATAGAAAATATTTAAGTTTCCTTTCAGCGAACGTGGTAATAAAAGTTGCTAAATATTTCCTGCTCATTTGCTCGTTGGTGTATTAAATTTAAATTATTTTCAAGTATTTGAATTACCAAGTAAAATAAATAATATTTTTGTAAGGTCACCTTTATCCGTTTAATTTTAAAAAATTGTTTACTTTGTAAATAAATTGAATATTAACTACCTATTTTTCTTTTGAGTTATTTTTCGGGGAATTCGTTAAGTCTGATTGATATTTAATATATTGAACGGAAATTATTAATTACTAGCTGCTGCCCGGGACTTCGTCTGCAAAAAAATGGTTTTTCGCTATCCCGCGGGAACTATCCAATTTTCCGGGATAAAAAATAGCCTATGTGTTAATCTTTGATATTTTATCCAAATTCATTCCATTCAAAGAGTAACAAACGTCCATCCATCCATCCATCCATACTTACAAACTTTCGCGTTTATAATATTAGTAGGATGCACAAGGTTTTCTTTGAGCTTTAATTTGTTAGCAATTATAATTATATATTGACTAGCTGAGACCCGTGGCTTCGCTCTCGTTCCTCCTTTTTTAAATATTGTTTCGCATAAACCTTTTTTTAACAATAACAAAGACAACAAAAAAGAGCGAGATCACGTTCCCCCTTAATGCCGTGACCAAAGAAAATAGGAATTAATTATAAAGATAGATGGTCAAGTTGACAATCGTACTAATTATACACTGACGAGCAAAAATAACGAGTCACTTCCCATAAAAAGTTGTATGAAAAGTAAACCGTTATTTATGCTAGTGAGTAGTTTCCCTCTAATTATTAGTATAGTTGTGTAGACCATCAATATGCGAGTCAAACTCAACCCAGGTCTATTGGTTTTATCGTTTTGAAATTTTAGTATGCGTCTACAGGATGGATAATAATACTAGTATAGTCAACAAAAAGTACAGAAAGAAAGCTTGTACCAAAAATAATTTAATGGATACAGTATTGCGGTACAGCGAGGAACTGCTGTCAGCATCTTTGGTTTGCCGCAGGCGAGCTCTTTTTTAGACTTATTTTAGCTTTAGTTTAATCAATTTATTTTGAATAATTATATAATGAAACAAAGCAAGATTTGAAAACAGGCTAATACTAAACTACCTGTAGCATTATCATCTCACCTACTCAGAGACGTGTAACCGCACCCACGCACGTCTGTACCATCTCCTTAATTGCATTACTCTTTCTTTACTCTTTGACACATTCACCTTCCACCTCATTCAAAATACATTCATTCACTCATACCGCGCGCCATATTAGCCAGTCTATCCGAGTCCACCAAGATGGCGATAACGCCACGCGCGCGATCTTCGCAAGCTTCATGCTTGAAGTGAGTTTTTTTTTGTTTCTATTTCCAACCAGTGCGTAATTTTTACACAAAAGATCCACGAAGGTCGAAGTGTATCCGTAGGGACCCCTAGACTAAGATAAGATAAGATAAGATAACTAGTGCGTAAATCACAGGACCGTAAACCTACCTACAGGTTAAACTACTAAATATGAAACTAAAAAGTAAATAATTATGTCGTCAAAATATTCCGCCACAGGCATCGACCCCAAGACACCAACCCCCTTATTCATAAACGCTCTATAGGCTTCTGCTAACTTAGCAATCGTTTGTCCTTATCTGTTACTTTGACATTTACCTTTCACAGATAAGGACAAACGATTGCTAAGTTAGCAGAAGCTTAAAGAGCGTTTATGAACAAGGGAGTTAGACGCTGGCTGTATAGCCTCTCTGAATTGCTATTCCTAACCTTTTGAGAGAGGTAAGCGCAAGCCCTGGTCACCTGTGGCCAGCATTAACCGTCTTGAAAGTTCATGTATAATCTACCTTGCATATTTATATTAATCTGTAGTTTTATTTAAATTCGAAAAAACTAAAGTAGCGAAAGAAATGCGTTGATATACGTTCCACTATGTCTGTGGCCTCTCGACGTTGTTGACAGAACTCCATTTTCACCTGTTTCGGGTTCCGTAAGCACTTTTAATTTCCTTTAGCGCGTCACGCGAACTAATTTACGGCCTCGCGACTAACAAAAAGGGTAAAGGGAAAACGAGCCTTGCAAAATGGAGCAGAAATAGGCCATGCCTCAGCCGAAACGTTTCTGCACTCTGAAATACGGAAAATGTTGTTTTTTTACAAAGATGGGCTTGGTACGGTCATGTGCAAAACTAAGTATCGATACGAACTTTCATAAATATGTGCCACGACCTTATTACGCCGGTGTATTATTACACTTAAGTGTACATAATAATGGCCCAAAATATAGCCTGAAATAGGGAATATTCATGATTATTTTTTTGTTTTTATCAAATATTTTAAATAAATGGGCGTAGATTTTTATGACGTCAATGTCACGTCGAATCTCTGTTTCTAATCGCTGTCTAGTTAATAGTTTAAAATTCTTGTTTTCCGTGTTTATTGACCGATATTACTTTAATTCCTCTTTTTGGCATTTATTTGCGGATATTTTCATATTTTGTCAAGATTTTTTAATCACAAAAAAAAATGCGTATTCCCTATTCCCACTACTGGGCACAGGCCTCTTATCAGAACAAAAGGGCTTACGTTGTACTTCCCCCGTAGACCCTAATGTGGATTAGGAATTTCACATACTCCATTCCAAATTCCATAATATCAGAAAGGCGAACTCGGGCTCGAACCTACGATTTTCTACATAAAAGCTTATTAATATAAACCTTAAAATTCGTAACACACATTTTCGTCACTTAATTACTTAATTTCCATTAGTCTTCACTTGGGTGGGGTCGAAAGGTCCTCGAGTGGAGACCACGTACCGGCAAGCGCAGCGTGGGACGTCCACCCACAAGGTGGACCGATGACCTCATTAAGATCGGAGGATCGCGCTGGATGCAAGCCGCTTCCAACCGGTCTTATTGGAGGTCTAAAGGAGAGGCCTATGTTCAGCAGTGGACTTGTAATGGCTGAGATGATGATGATGATGATGTGAGTCTTCACTTAATTATCACAACACAAAACATCGCACGCAACGCCTCACACCTCTGTTATTAAATTTACACGAGTATCATCAAATACCAACCTCCATTCATTCTTTAACAGTAGTACGACGGATTTGAATTTAATACCATATCTCTTTATTGAACACCACATATAACAACCAAAACAGGAAAAAAGGTAGGGAAGGGAGGTAGATTTAATTTATATTAGTAGGTAATATTAATAATGAATATGCTTATTTTACTTCTACAATGACTGTGTGCATTTGCTTTTACTGCGCTGTAGTTTCCTTTTTTCTTACCTAAATACTAAATAAAGAAACTGGAGAAAAATATTAATGTATCCCTTTATTTCACAGTGTTGATTATTATAATCAACATACTTACTTCAAGATCATCCTTATTGTATTTTTTGTTAGTTTTACAAGAATCTAATGTGGCTTAAATTGAATACAGTTGGTCAGACTTCCGAAATAAAGGGTACATACATACATATATCACGTCTTTACCTCTTACGGGGTAGACAGAGCCTAAGGTAGCAAAACCTTAAGGCCACGTATAGTATGAATAAGGGCGTACAGCTGGAAAGGGAAATCAAAATAGTGATGGGTTGCTAACCGCATCGCCTATAACATGATTCCTAAGACTTTCCCCCATTCCCTCGATGGGCTTTTACCATCGGCGCGGGAAAAGAAGCAACTGGTAATTTTTTTTTTACTCCCAGACCAGCATGGAAGAATAAAAGGGTTATACACCTAATTGCAAACACCTAGGTTAATAATGCCTTATCAAAGAATTAGGTAGTTAAAAGTTTAACTTTCAAAGTCATTTTTACGGCTATTTTAACTTACTAAGTCAATCAGTCAAAGATGGCAATCAGCTAAGATATTTTTCTGCCCTAGGAACTGTCATAACGATAAAGCATTCGTTCCATTATACTTTTATACAAAAAATAATTGTATTATATTGGTCGATTTGTCGTGTTAGTTTCATCAACACTGTTCGATATTAAATGCTTATTCATCAAGCCCAGAAATGTTTATCTAAATCCAAATTTCGTCAAAGCATGTCATTTGAAATTTGTTCAATTTAAAATTGGGACGAGTTAGAAGCAAAACGAAGTTTCCCTAAGGCGCAAAGGGTTCTGTCACAGCTGCTTACTTAGCAGCTACTTCGTTGCAAACAAATTAGATCTCTCCAAATACATAAATTAAACAAACCATGTTGTGACAACAGTAACAAGAACAATCGATTATTTCACTGGAGAAGTGACAACCTTTGCAGATCTTATTATAAGAAATACGCAATTTGAATCTCAAGTGTGTTTTTAAAATAGATATTTTGTCAGCTGCCACGAAATAATCAACCATCAACCAACCAACATCAAAACCAATGTAAAATATCTATGTATACCTACACCATTATGCCAGAAACAATGTGGTTGGTGACACATATTATTTTACATGATATGTTCAGAGAAAAAAAACATCTTTTTCGCCAGACACAAGCAAAAAAGTGTTTACCTAAGTTAAATTAATATGCAAAAAATAACAGCAGTTTTTTTATACATACATACACAAATCACGTCTGTATCCCTTACGAGGTAGACAGGGCCTAAGGTAACAAGACCTACAGGCCACGTTTAGCAAGACTCGCGTATAGGTGGAAAGTGGTATCAAAATAACGATAGGTTGCTAGCCGCATAGCCTATAACATGATTCCCATGATTTTCGCCCATTCCCTAACATTCTGTTTTTTGTATAGCATAAGCTTTATACGTGTACTGAATTTCAAGTCAATCCGACAAATAGACATGAAGTTATCGGACGTCATAGTGAATATCACCCACTTATTTATCAAACTAACGAAAGTATTATAATTCTACTAACTGGAATGGTTTTGTTCCTTGGAAGAGTATAAAGGAAAAACTGTATCAGAAGCACTAGGCCTAGTACATTATTAGTGACAAAACACTAATAAATACATACATACATACATTTGTATATGTGTGTGTGTATACATGCATACATACACATATCACTTCCGGGGTAGACAAAGCCTGAGGTAACAAAGGCCACGTTTATCATGATTGTAGGTGTATAGGTGGAAAAGGGAATCAAATTAGTGATGGGTTGCTAGCCGCATCGCCTATACATGATTCCTAAGAATTTCGCCCATTCCCTCGATGGGCTTTTACCATCCGCGCGGGAAGAGAAGTAGCTGGTACATTCTGTTTTAACTTGCTCCCAGACCAGAATGGAAAACAAAACACTAATGAGTTTCAAAATGCATAGTTGCTTATTTCAATAGACAAAATACACATCCAAGATGTGAATATAACAAATGAAGATACGAAATGAAGTTAAAAATAAACAGCGCCGCTTTGGATCCGAAGTCAAAATCCACTTAGCATAGACGACCCGAGTAAGTAGGCCGGCAGGGAAAAGGCCAGTGATCTTTCTGGCGCCTCGCTTCTGTGCAGAAGGGTCTTGTCGCGAATTCACCGCTCGTCACTCTCAGCTCAGGACGTCCAATTCGTCGCTACCCTTTTTACCATCTACTTCGACCTTATTTCCAACGAGAAATACCACTTAAGGAACATGCCTTTTCTTCAATACTTTTTGTTGTGCTTGTTTACTTCGTTTTAGCTTCGTTAATGATTGCTTATGGAAAGGTCAGGGGGATTGGGTATGCCTCTTTATCTGAGTTTTGTTAACAATGTAAAGGGAAGACTAGCGATAAATTAGAGCTATTAATAGTTTTAGTGCGGCGTTCATTAATTTTAATGAACTGTTGAACCAAATTAATCGCGACACGTGTATGTAAAACCTACCTAAAATTACATATTATTATCATCATCATCACTATCACTACATAGTATAAAATAAAGTCGCTTTTTCTGTCCCTGTGTCCCTATCCCTATGTATACATGCTTATATCTTCAAAACTACACAAAGGATTTGATGCGGTTTTTTTTAATAGATAGAGTGATTCAAGAGGAAGGTTTATATGTATAATAATATGCATAATATACCGTGCGAAGCCGGGGCGGGTCGCTAGTATAAAATAAAGTCGCTTTCTCTGTCCCTATGTCCCTATCTCCCTATGTATGCTTATATCTTCAAAACTGCACAACGGATTTTGATGCGGTTTTTTAATAGATAGAGTGATTCAAGAGGAAGTTTTATATATATAATACATGCATAATATACCGTGCGAAGCCGGGGCGGGTCGCTAGTTTACTATAAAATTGTGCTTTGCGAACGCAAACTTTTTACGGTGGGTCAGAAATCAAGTAGTTCTACTGCACCTACTATAGACCGAATTATCATAAATGATAAGAAGCTACAGCCTGATGTAAGAAAAAAAGGTATATTTTTGTGTGTCTGGGACATTAACGGAATGGAAGAGATCGCCCTTAAACGATAAAATAATTTGTAAACTCGATGTATCGTGTTGTGGTGTCAATAAAGTGTACTTGTATTGTACCTTCTTCTTCTTTTTTAATACGGCCCCATCGATCGATGAGATGATTTCGCCAATGTCAAAGTAATAAATACAGTATTCAAAACTCTTGTGACAGATATGTCGGCGACGTTGTACTGTAGAACACGGTCAAAAGACCCCAGCTCCAACTGTCGGGCTCGTAGCCAACGGATAACGATATCCCTCAGAATCTGCCAGGAAGTCATTAACCAATGGCCAGAGTGCATCGGACCAAGCACTGCTCTTCCCCTCGGACGGATCCCAAAACGCACCGCAGCTCTTGACCACACGCGGAGGTAACCCGACTCGCAGCCATGTCTTGTAGCTCCCTTCTCTCCCAGAGAAACTGATGTTACGTAATTTCAGATACTACCAACTCAGAACAGAAGCAGTGGGTGTATTTGATTTCGCCTTGATTACAAATAGATAGTATTCTGAATTATTATTAGCCGCCCAGCATCCATTGACTTAATTGGGTGTGGGAAGATGGAATATCCCAGACTTTAATAATGTTTGTTGTTTTTGTA
This sequence comes from Pandemis cinnamomeana, assembly GCA_932294345.1. NCBI lineage: Eukaryota > Metazoa > Arthropoda > Insecta > Lepidoptera > Tortricidae > Pandemis > Pandemis cinnamomeana. Next base: position 11,222,795 of record OW028710.1, on the reverse strand, counting down.
TGGGTAAGATCTTACGAGTCAAATTTGAATAGCCTTGAAATTTGGTATACATATAATGAAGGATGGATGACAATGCAAGTGCAGTCAGCAAAAAAGCTTGTATTAAAAATTAAAATTACAACAAAAAATATTTATTCAGTAGAAAACTATTAATGGCGGCTAACTACAGTACTTTTATAATTAACGTTAGTAAGAAAACAATTGACTATCATTTACGCTAGAAATAGTTCTAGAGCCAGTGGTGTAAAGATTTTTTAATCAGACAATTCCTTGGCTGTTTTTTGTAAGATTCTTCGTAACAATTATTTTATTATTGATACTGGACACGAGATGCACGCACGACGCTTATAATTTTATTGTTCTTACGACTCTCATAGGCTAATGTGAAATCCAATAAAATTCACTGTTGAAAAGTGGTCTCCTTCGTGAAATTATCGCAAGTATGGATTATTTGGCGACGATTGTGAACGCTTTGAAAGTGAAATTAAGAAAAAGAGGCGCAAAAATAATCGGGCTAAACTTTAAAACTAAAGATAGTTATTTGTGATTAATTCATGTCAAATTTCACTTGCAAGAATAAAAACTTTAAAAATAGAGTGCTTTTTCGAACTGGGGCCTTACCATGACGCATTAATGCTATTCAAGATCTCTGGCTGTCAGATCCATACTAAAAATGACAGCTAAAACCTTAACTGAGTCGCAAATGTCGCAATTTAATCGCATTAAGACTTCATGATAATAAGGCCCCTAAAATTAAACTTACGTGAAAGCTAGACGCTGCCAATTCCAAGTGAACAATTCAAAATAAATGTACAAAACGATCCCAAAAATAGAAATCAACAATTTCGAGAGTAAAACAATTCTCCTGAACGGGAAGACTACTAAATTAAAAAAGTTCAAGTGTATTTAATTAAACAAACAAATAATTATCTAGCGTGTAAACGATTTTACGAAAGACAACTTTGGATTGCCAGGGACGATTTATTGATACAGAAGTTGCGCTGGGCCTGAGAATTCCGGCTTATTCATAATTTATATTAATTGTAGACGGCGGAAGTTTGCTACCAACTTCTCTGAGATACTTGTTTTAAAGAACAATTCCACCCAACTGCGTTCGTGCGCAGTAAATACTGTATTGGGAATTTAATTTAAATCTGAACTTGTTTGGGTGGTGATTCTTTGGTGATCGAGTGAGTGTTGATATCTGGATTGTGAGATTTCATAGCACTTATTTTAAATTAAAGATTATCTCAATGACTTTGAACATCGGAAGTCGAGTGTCATTCAGGGACTCCAAAATAAAGTACACTTCTAAGAAACATCCTGATTAATGTTGTGGCTATAGATGAGTTCTTCCATACTGGTCTGGGTTCTTCCAAGCTGGTCTGGGAGAAAAAAAAACATAGAATGTACCAGTTGCTTCTCTTCCCGCGCAGATGGTAGAAGCCCATCGAGGGAATGGGCGAAAGTCTTAGGAATCATTTTGTAGGCCAGCAACCCATCACTATTGTGATTTCCCTATCCAGCTATACGCCCTTAATCATGCTAAACGTGGCCTTGAGGTTTTGTTACCTTAGGCTCTGTCTACCCCGTAAGGGATAAAGACTTGATATAATGTATGTATGTATTATAGATGATATGGCCCAATATGAATCGACGTCGTAATTTCGTTATTTCCTTTTTTATACGCCCTTTATTTTATTGTCTTTTGATTATCAGCAGTTATAATCGGTTATAGTTATAGTAAGTATACACACTCTTCATAAATTTCAAAGATCTATCTTATCACAGTTCAATCTATACGATACTGTGACAAATGGATAACACGGGGCCTTGATCGGGTTCCGGTTCCGTTAGAGGCTTTAGGTACGAAATGTTAAAAAAAAAACTTTACCAGTTCGACATAATAACTTTTCCATAATAACAACATTTAAATATTTAAGCGACCTAGCTCTGTGAACTAGGACAATAATTACGAACAAAGAGCCTTGACCGCGTACCAACTGAACTAAAATGAACTAAAAGCAAAAGCCTTTGTTACTCCACAACTACTTATACAATTTGAGGATGCTCAGCTACAAAAAGCATTGACAATATTTTATAAACTCGTCTTGTCCTTAGGCTGTTTCACACTGTTTTGCGTAAAACTAAAAGATGTGAATTTAAAGAACGCAAAGAGAACATAATTTAGTTAGTAAGTTTTGTAGTAAAACTACTAAATTAGTAGTTGCAGTTGTCTCTTTCATGCTTTTTCCGAAGGGATTAGATTACGAGAACGGCAATACCAGTTTTATTTTATTTTTATACTTTACTAGTTTCTGCCCGCGACTTCGTCTGCGTAGAATTATACATAAAAACCTTTCTCTTGGATCACTCTATCTATTAAAAAAACCGCATCGAAATCCGTTGTGTAGTTTTGAAGATATAAGCACACATAGGGACATGGAGACATAGGGACAGAGAAAGCGACTTTGTTTTATACTATGTAGTGATAGTGATGACTATGTAGTGATAGTGATTGTTGTATCTTATGTTTTTTTTGTGAATTGTGTATGTTTCTTTATATTTATACAATGAAGCATCTAGGTACTTTACTTACTTATTGGGTACAAGTGTAGTAGTTTTTTTTAATTTTGTTTTGTAGTAGTTTCAGTAAAATCGTCAAAATTGTTTTTGAAAATGGTGACGTGCCTACTGCGCTCAATATATTACTTTCATGGAGCGAGAATAATTGAACTACCCACACGAACTAGGATTGAATATAATATAAACAACCTTACTAAGCAATATAATATATTCACAATGTATTGTGTTATTGGTTTGCGAAGCTTATACCGATCTGTGTGACGAGGGTCTCATTGAAATGATTACACAGGTTAGGTTTAGGCAACTGAGACCTGGCATTAAACGAAATATATTTTTTTCCTTATTCATACAATTCGGCTTACTATGGATTCGGAATAAAACACGTATAACAAAACTCTCGAATTTAAGGAAATAATATTGTATTGGATCAGGCTACATTTTTTTGTTAATTGAAATAATATTTTGTCGATATTTTTCGATATGATTGTAATCATAGTTAAACTAAGTCTTAAGACTTGACTGGGTGGCCTTGAGATCTCTTTGCCTTTCCTGTGTAGAAGAAGACAAAAAAAGAAAGAAAAGAAACGTCAAGTTATCAAGCATTTATGAACACGTTAGTTTTCGGGGTGCGAGTCGTGTTACCTCCGCGTGTGGTCAAGAGCTGCGGTTCGTTTTTGGGGGGAAGAGCAGTGCTTGGTCCTGTGCGCCCTGGGCATCAGTTACTGATTTCCTGGTAGTTTCTGAGGGATGTCAATGACCTTTGGCTAAGAGCCTGACAGGGGGGGAGGGGCTCAAGACTTTTGAATTAATATATTTTTATAACTTTGACATTGGCTAAGTTGTCGTCGCTATAACGACTTGATACGCCACAAATAAGAAGATGAAAAAGGAACACGTTCTCACGTCTTCGCAGCTGGGTTATTTTCGGTAAAAATAATCACTGAATACTCTGCTTAAGTCGATCAAGCAGGTACGTATAATTCCACAGATTGTAAATTGTGCAGGGCTTATGACACCATGTAAGCCAAACACAATGTAAGCCAAAGGCCGAACTGCAAATCTTAATTGAGGACTGTACCAAAATAGCGAAAGGTATTCGTGAATCTGTTTGTGTTCTGTCTGACTAAGTGGCGTGAGAATAAGACTTATCCATCAGTGAGTGGATGTTACTCGTAGTTTGATTCCAATTTGATTGATCGAATGTAATGGTTAGAGTGAGTGAGTAGGTATAAGCCGACGATTAGCATTTCACTGTGTTGACTGCGTGTCTGGTCGGACAGTGAGGATGATCCCTGATCAATGCATTCCTAATTGGCTGGCTAGTAAATGCTACATTGAGAAGTAGGTCGTAACGTTTGCTGTGTGCACTTACATTTTGTAATACAGAATATTTCGCGGGTAGGACCTGGTGCTAGGTCCGTGCAAATCACTGCCACCATCTTACTTGCTAATTCATGCCGCTAAGCAGCAGTACTTGCGTTGCTGTGTTCCGGCGTGGAGAATAGGACAAGCGGCGAAATTACTGGCACTTGAGGTGTTTCATCTTAGCCCTCTTATCGCACATTTAATGTTCCGGAGTAACAGATCTCCATGGGCAGTAGTAATTTGCTTACGATGTAATCCACTTTTAAATAAAACAAATCTAAATATCAGCTTCTGCCATGCTGGTCTGGGAGTAAAGAAAAAGCATAGAATTTACCAGCTACTTCTCTTCCCGGGCCGATGGTAAAAGCCAATCGAGGTAATGGGCGAAAGTCTAAGGAATCATGTTATAGACAATGCGGCTATCAACCAATCACTATTTTGATTTCCCTTTCCAGCTATTCGCCCTTAATCATGCTAAACGTGGCCTTAAGGTTTTGTTATCTTAGTCTCTGTCTACCCCGTAAAAGATAGAGACGTGATATAATGTACAGCTGTTGCCCGCGACTTCGTCTGCGCAGAATTCGCTTATCGCTATCCCGCGGGAACTATGCAATTTTCCGGGACAAAAACTATCCTATGTCCTTCCTCGGGACTCAAACTATCTATATACCAAATTTCAACTAAATCGGTCGAACGGTTTAAGCGTGAAAAGGTAATAGACAGACAGACAGAGTCACTTTCACATTTATAATATTAGTAGGGATGTATCAGTAGTCTTCTTACAATATGAACCTGTAAAAACAATTGCAATATTTAGCATGTAGTGATTTATTTTCTTGAAACACGATGACAAAAATGTACCTACTAGTGTCCGACCGAAACACGATTTTTAGCCGAAACCGAAACCGAAACCGAATATTCGGTTTTTTTCTAATTTCGGCCGAAACCGAAACCGAAACCGAAATTTTTGAAGACCTATCAAAATATTCAAAATTACTGTACAAATCGTAAGGAAAAGGTTATTGCAAGGATTTCTTATATGAGAACAGTTTCTTTTTTGTTAAAAAAAGTAAAAAACATAATTACACATAAACGGATAACTCACGTATAAAAAGTCGAGTGATGCTCGACATGTTTCGGACTATTTCGTAGTTGACTTTTTATACGTGAGTTATCCGTTTATGTGTAATTATGATTAAGTCTCACGGTAGTTTCATGTTGATAATAAAAAACGTTTATTTTTAATGAAAATAGATATTATAATTAGACTATACCTACCCGGCCGAGCGCGCCCGAATTAAGCCGAGCGCTCCCGATGCAAGAGGCCGCGAAGTAATTTCGGCCCACCCGAAGGTTTCGGCCGGATTCTGGCCGAAACCGAAACTTCGGCCGAAATCACTTTTTTGGCCGAAATTGGCCGAAACCGAAACCGAAACCGAAACTTCGGTCGGACACTAGTACCTACACAAACACCGAACTCACCTCCTTTTCCTTAAATGATGATCACCTGCGACCCAGAAGCACTAAGTGCTAGTACATCAGTGAAATTTCCTTTTCAAATCTAAACGGCAACGCGTTAACGCCTGGAAAGTACCGGGCAATATCTCACGGAAGGTTCTTTTGATTAATTTCGTTATAAAGTTCAGACAGTCTCAGCTTTTTACTTCGGCTTCTTTATTGCCGGCACTTAGCTGTGTCGCGTACTGCGGCAGTGCCATAGATTATTTAAAACAGAGAAGCGACATTTCAATATCGTTTTCCGTATTTTTTTATGCCATTAATATATGTATTGTTTGCCATAATGACCAAGTCTTTATCCGTCTCTAATATAAAACTCCTCCTATCCACTCCAAGTATGACTGGAAGAGATCCATTAAAAGAATAATTTTGCCTTTCTAATAATATTTATGATTATTTGCCACTCTTTTTTCACACACACACACAAAACTGAATTAGCTGATTGGACAAGTTTATGTGGTTGACTTAAATCGACGATGACCGAAACGAACGTGGCATATTGCCCTGTTGGTGCATTTCGTTCGTTAACATTGTCAACTATTCTCGTGACCTAAGAAACCGGGTCACTTCCCTTAGAAACTAGTATGAAAAGTGACCAGTAGGCTTATTACCTAACTCGCTCGCAATGGCCATCGTGTTCATTTTGACAGTTCATGTATGGGATGACAATTGGCATCGGAATCAGCTAGCTGTCACATTCATACAAGAACTGTCAAAATGAACACGATGGCGATTGCGAGCGAGTCAGGGTAATAAGCCTACTGGTTACTTTGCTCCGAGTATACTTGAATTCGAGACGTTTCGTTCGTTAATAAATCATGAACCGTTTATTCAACTAGTTCGTTGAATCAACGGCCACCACTGTACGAGTAAATCGTCTACAAAAGCGTCACATTGTACAACCGATGTATCACATCTCGCCCTCGGTATTAACAAAGGTCATTTGAGATGCGGGCTATCAATATGACCCGCTTTTTGCCCAAGTAAGGGGTAAAGGGGGGAAGGGGGTGGGTAAAACCGTGCCACAGATATTCAATCACGAGTAACGTATGCGCTAGACCCATGTTGTGTCCACTCATCATTTAGAGACTTATCGATATCTCCGCAACCTCGATCTGACGTGAAATCTACTAATGGGACTTTTATGTATAGGAAACTGGCTATATACCCCGCAGAAATTTCGAAAAATCCCTTCTTAGTGCACCTTTATAATCCTCAAGGAATTTATTTGCCCAATATCATCTAGTCATCTAATGTTAAATAATACTCTTTTTTACATAATACTGTAGGAGTTTTGGAAATTCTGAAAGAAGTTTAACCGTTATAAATACTTACTTACCTGCCAATGAAGAATTCTCTAATAATAGTGCTGATTTTAAGTCGAAATACACATATCTCCTGGGAACATTAAAACAAAACCTTTATAATATGGCTTTACCTATATAGTAGTTAAACTTTAGAAATTATTTTCAATAAATACGGGACTTGAGTGAATGTTTTAGTTACCCACACCAACTTTACAACCGACACGACATCCAATTTTTGCAATATAATAATCCTCTATCAAGACAAATTGTTAAAGTACTTATAGCTACACAGTTCCGTTGAGAATACTTTCCGCGACCCGTTCTTGTAAATCAAAACAAATTAGTATACTTTGCGAAACCGCATTCGCTAAGGCAATGCACTTTCCGGATTATACATTTCATCTTAATCAACGATGTCTTTTTATGGATCTCAGATTGGACAGGCGACGTCAGTCTTTTGTTCCTCTTCACAGTGCTTCACTTTGCAGTTTGCGTTGCTATGCGGACAATTTTGATACTCAAAAGCAGCCTTTGTTAGCTTCTATAACCTGAAGCACATTTAGTTAACAAACTATTTCGCAAATTGCTCCAGCGTTTGCCTGTTAAAATGAAGGAAAGTTGCAGAATATTGGACGTAGAATGAAATTGTGTGGTCGTTTCAGGGTTTAAGTGTTATCTGAAGGTATACTATAGTTAAAGACTTGTACACCATTTTAACAATATAAATGGATGCACGGTAGTAAAATTTAATCATCATTATGTGACGCATGGCCTAGTCAATAAATATATTTGTATATATATACATACGTATGTATTTGTCAAATAAAATAAGCTTTTGTTTTTGATGCAAACTTGTATATTTTATTGAATCAGGCGTTTGTTCCTACGGGATCATAATCTAAGTTTAGTGAGTTTGGTGAGTGAGTTGTGTGTGTATGTGTGTGTGTTGTGTTATGTTGTTTGCATGTGTAACAGTCGTGATCACTAAACTTTGATCACCCGTAGAGGGATCGAAACGCGTCAGCGTTAAATCTGTATTACTTGTGAGAAAAATTGTGTTTTATACCAACTATATTAAATTGATGGTTTAATGCGAATGCCAAGTCAATTTATTTATTTATAACATAAACGATTTTTAATTTTGATATGGGCATTATATGTTGTTAGGTTAGCTAATTACGTAATAACTTAAGACAGGAGGTCTCTTTAGTAGGGACTTAATAACTTGGTATTACATGGATCTCACAACTTTTTACGGTAGAAGAACTGAATTGCGAGACTTGGTTTTTTTTACAAGTTTTGTTTTGATATAATAATCTTGTAATGGAATTCTGACCCTACCAGGATCGTCTTCGCAGGAGGGAACTATTCAACGGTATATGCAAGACAGATGGTAATGAAGTACGGTTAATAAAAATACAGTCAGCTGAAACGCTTGTATTCAAATGTCATTTTTAGGTTAGGTTATTTTCTGGCTCTGAATAGTCTTTGGCATGACACATTATAAATATAAGTTAGCGTGTGTGGTTGCCGTTTGTACACTCATATCCTCCTACTAATGTAAAGTAAATTTTATACTGCGGCTTAAAAAATATATACCAACAAAGTTCGTATGTGCATAATTATATTTAAGAAAGCTATAAACTTATAAAAGAGTAACGTTACTGACATCGAATCTTAGTACGAACTTTTCGATTCGAATTTCCCACGGACCAAATGACACATACATACACAAATCACGTCTCCATCCCTTACAGGGTAGACAGAGCCTAATAACAAGACCTCAAGGGACCACGTTTAGCATGATTGTGAGTGTGTAGGCGGAATGGGGAATCAAAATAGTGATGGGTTGCTAGCCGCATCGCATATTACATGATTCCTAAGATTTCACCTATTCCCTCGATACCATCTCCGCGGGAAAAGAATCAACTGGTACTGGTTCTATGGTTTTAAAGGACAGGATAAGGTAAAAATGATTTAATATTTAAATACATAAGCGGACGAGCAAAAATTTCACTAAGGAGATCACTTTTCAACAGGTAAACGAAAGATATTATAATTTATGTCACGAAGCCTGCCAAAACCAAAGTGAATGTTATTGGACCTCACGCGACAAGCCTCTACTGGCAAATTCACACGCGATAGCTCCCATTCAATGGTGTGTGTGAGGTTCCCAATCCTCACTGGAACCGCGTGGCAAAAGCACAAGCCCTCAATCTGAGACGAGGCACTGTGCTGTGACAGGCTCAACTGTAACACTGATGTTAAATGGGGAACACATGAAATACTATCTAACTGTCAGCATCACAAAACATCTACTAATCAGAATCCGATAGCGTATAATTACAAATTATGATCCGGCATTAAAATCAAACGATATCACTCGACACTATTAATTGGTATCAGATGCTGATACAGAAGCCCGATCAGCTGTTAATTAATGCAATTTGCCATAAAAGACTTAACTTTGCTATTCCGGGTAATATCGATCGATCAGTTAATAGCCACCCTCTCTGGGAACACCGTTAATGGGGTTCTATTATGTAATTCTGCGATACGACTGTCGACACCTGATTTTGGATCGGAACATAAATTGTCTGCGTTCGATCTCGTCCTTGTCTACCTAGATTTATTTTTGGTTCTCAGAATGAGAAGGCTTGACGAATTTAGTTACCACGCGTACTTCACGTATCATTGAATGTAGATGTAGGTTTTCTTACGTTGTCTCCCTACAAGAAAAGTATAACTTCTAATTGGTTAAGAAATATGTCTGTTAGTGGTGTTGTGATTTTCTGGATATTTTTTCGAACTAATTTGTTGACTTTATGCCTGATTTGAGGGTAATGTAATTATTTTCGTAGTATGAGCTGTCAATAAATATATTAATTTTGCAGTATAAAGAAGGTAGATAGTTTCTTGCGTGGAACGATGGTGTTTGGGTGTCAAGAAATGAATAATGTTTAAAATTATTGCAAACCAGATTTAGCATGTTATTTAACTTGGTGACATTCAGATGCTGGATGCTGTATGGCTGTTTCAATAATAGAGAGTTTGCAATGTGTTTTAAGGAATGTGCTTAATGGTATGAACAAATTCGTTGGGTTGCCGTCATCTTCGCCGACACAAATAATTATTTTATCATCACTGTATAGGTACAGGTATCCAGCTGTCAAATATATTATTCCGTGATGTATTGAGCCCACCAATTTCTAGATACAAATAGTTGCTGTTTCATGCGTATCTTCAACATTAGCGGAATCGTGGAAAGTCACGCACTAGCAATACTAGCATCAAAATTTATTCGAGTTTTTGTTGCTTTTGGGATAAAAACTGGCACCTGTACCGCCATCGCGAGATGACAAGTGACAAGTGACAATTCTGTTCACATTTCGAACATACATACATACATACATACATACCGTCACGCCTCTTTCCCACAGGGGTAGGCAGAGACTACTTTGTTCCACTTGCTACGATCCTGACATACTTCTTTCGCTTCATCCACATTCATCAATCTCTTCATACATGCTCGTCGGTTTCGGGTACTCCTGACCTGACCTTTTTCCAAAACGTCTCCTATTTGGTCACGAAACGTCCGTCTAGGCCTTCCCCTCCTAACGTTACCATTCACACTCCCCATATAGATCTGTTTAGTTAATCTACTTTCATCCATCCGCTCTACGTGACCAAACCAACTAAGCATACTTTTTTCTATCCTAGTCACTATATCCTCTTTCACACCAGCACGTTCCCTTATCACACTATTCCTTATTCTATCTTTCGAACATAAATTCGCATAAATTGTATTACGGCGGTTCGTTTTATTTTAGTTCAATGTATATCTCACTAGATGTCGCTGTACCGCGCCCTGAACATTCTAGAATCGCGCTGTTGAGATTTTTTTCAGCAAGTATAAACAGTTGGCCCTCGTTTAATTGTCTACTTCGTTTAATTATCTTGTACCTAACTAACGTCTCTGTGAGTGAGCAGGGACCTCTTAGTTATCGGATAAAGTTAAAAGGTTGCGTCTTAATAAGGGTATCAAAAGAAAAACATAAAGTGACGTTTGACCTGAGTGAGCATTTTCCAAAATTAATCGTATTTTACGTTTTCAAACGCTGCGATCCAAGTTTATGAGGAAGTTTGTCTGTCATACTGTGATTGTTTCTCTGCCACGTTAAAATAGCTAGACTAAATAGCAATCAGAATGAATCTGGTAGTTAGACGGTTGAATCTCTGGATTATGATAATATAACGTTACTTATTATTAGATTTAGTTTTAAGTTTTGCTACGCTTTTTGGGACTTACAGTTTGCAGCTATATAATTACGATATTTTGTTTCAGGAGAGAACACAATCCTTCATAACGTGTCGGGGGAATTCCGTTCTGGCGAGCTGACATGCATTCTCGGACCTTCGGGGGCTGGCAAGTCTTCGCTGCTAAACATTCTAGCTGGATATGCGTTAGTATACAATACATCTTGCTAAGTTAACGGTTTTATTATTCTGTTTTACAGTATGGGCTTATTACACTTGTTATAAATTTATAAACTAAAAAGCTCTTTCTAATTAATAATTTTTTACGGTTTTGCCCAATTTCAAGTCCTTTTTTTACTTGGTTGAGGCGTTATGTTGTATCTCAGCATAGTTAGTCGGTCAGTATATCATGATACTGTATCAGGTGTCTAGATTTATTTTTTATTCAACGCTCAAATTGGTACAAAAGGGGAATTAAAAACAAATTAAAGTATGATTAAATTAAAAACGAATAAAAAATTAAACTAAAACTATTTTTTAAATAAAATAATTAAAAAAGGAGGGGCCCCGTGGCATAGTTCCACAGACGCTGCAGCATTTCCCCTTTGGACAGTGATACTAATATGCTGTCGCCCGTACCGTCTATTAGCCTCTTCGAAATATAGGTACTAAAACATCAAAGCATTGACACTAGCGGTTTACACAAAATTATGAAGCTTCAAGTTTTTTTATTTCTCTTTTAAAAACTTTTTTTACAGACAGCTTTTCTCTAAAAATCTTAGTTGCCAGTATTAAATATAGGTACTAAAACATCAAACGATTGATACAGACCTACTACTAGCGGATTACACAAATATAAAGCTTCCAACTTTTTTTTCCTTTTATTTTTTTTTTACAGCCAGTTTTGAGCAAAAAACATTAGTTGCCAGTATTAAATAATGGTTACACGCCCACTAGTCACGGGGCGTTTGTTCGCACGAAAAAAACGTTCTTTTACCAGCAATAAAGATGGTCATTCATTATTAAAAAGGTTCCGATACGTCGGTCTCAACTCAATTCCGAAAAAAGCGGACCAACGAAGCCTATTTCATATTTTATTGACACGAAATTCAGGGACCCTGACACTTGAAACATGGAAACGTAGATGTGGTTACGCCTATATGTTGGATCTCATACTTGTACGTTTCCAATGTTTTTTTATGTCCTTCTTACCAAAGTGCAGGAAACAATTTAAATCGCTTTCATTTAGAATTCCTGGAAACGCTTGCCAACTTAAAAGATAGTGGACTTTAATGGATTGGCTTCAAAGCATTTGTGATCTTTGATTTAAAATTGCTAGTGAATGGTTTGGGAAGAGGTATTATAAATGTTGCAATTGTTTTTAATCAATTCCAATCCATCCAATCTTTCATGCTGGTCTGGGAGTAGAGAAAAAACATAGAATGTACCGGTTGCTTCTCTTCCCGCGCAGATGGTAAAAGGCTATCGAAAGAATGGGCAAAAATCTTAGAAATCATGTTTTAGGCAATGCGGCCAGCACTCCCTACCCTGGCTCGAAAAGTCCGTATCATTCTGACAATAACAATATTACTATGAAGAACTTTTAGTGCTTTATTGTTAGTACTAGGTTCTAAAAGCTTACTCTGACCGCGCCATGACGAAGCAGGCGCATGACATTGGATAAATGATCCCATTTCACTCACATCTTAGTGAATATCACGATGATATTCATACTTGAACATATTACAGAAATATTCAATGAGATCCATTACAAAAATAAATAATAATAATAATGTGGAGAGTAAGACAGCCGGGGAAATTACGGGCACAAGAGGCATTTCATCTTAGTCCTCTAGGTTGGCAACGCATCTGCAATCCCTCCGGGGTTGCGGGTGTCTATGGGCAGTGGTGATCACTTACCATCAGGTGACGCACTTGCTCGTTTGCCTTCCTATTCATATAAAAAAAAACTAATTCAATTTTACCGCTTTTTCTTATTACAAGATTTTATTCTAACTGGAAATGTTATAAAATAAATAAAATAAGTTAAATATTTCTCTTCCACTCTTCCATGCTGGTCTGGGAGTAAAGAAAAAAACATAGAATGTACCAGTTGTTTCTCTTCCCGCGCAGATGGTAAAAGTACATCTAGGGAAAATCGAGTGAGCGAAAATCTTAGGAATCATGGTTATAGACAATGCGGCTTTTACGCGTGAGTGTGGTTGAACCTCAACTTTGTGTCCTCCTTGACTACATTTACCGCGACGCTTAAGGTCTATTCTATACAACTTTGTACTTACTTATAGTAACATATAACTTAAATTTAACTATGTGTAAACCCACGATAAAACATTAAATGAATCACTAATAACTATTAACAAGTCATAAAGTTACACTACACATGCTCTACTCCTGAATAAAAAACACCACGCCGTTATTCGAGAATCTCTAAGCGATACGGAAGCGAAGCTGCCACCTAGGTAGTATGTACGGATCGCTATTAATGTGCAGTTTTCATAGCAAAGTACGGTTAGCAAAAGACGTAATTTTTTTACACACGTTTATCCAAATTGAGCTTAACAAATGACATTTTACTTATTAAGAAAGAAAGAAAGAAGCCGTTTATTCTTTTTTGCAAGACACAAGAAAATAAATAAAAAACACAGACATGAAAAATAGATCAGTGTTGAGTGTGTCTTCGCAAAAATGAAACGGTCGCTACGCTTTACGCTTTTCAGCCAGAACTGTCTGTGACTCACAAAACGATACACAGATAAATTGGATTCCTGCCGACCATAACTTTGCTATGAATGCACGTCGATGTCATATCCATCACTAAAAATGTGTAAAACCAAGCCTATTTTTATACAAGCTCACATGATTCCGAGAATGTTTCAGCACGTTTTGTAAAATGGCATGCAATGGCATCTATTTGTGTGTCTTTCAAATCAAAAGAGAATAAAGATTCGCTTTCCTTCTTTCTCGTCTTGGGTTAGTTCGAATTTATTAATTTTAAAAATCATTTACAAGGCTATTTAAAAACGAATAAAAATCTATTACATCTAATCTATCTATCCTATTTATCTAAATCCACAGGTGACCATAGAGCTGGCTCTTTCCTCGGGCAACGCATAGGCATTGCTATCTAACGAGGAAACGTAGCCAGCATTATGGGCACCTTGCCCCATGGCAACGATCTGGGCGATATTTGTAAATATAGGTATTTAGGATTAGATTAATATAGTTTAAGGTTTTTTCGTATCAACTTTTAATTTGTAAATATGTTTGTTTCAATAAATTCTGTGTATAGGCTATTTAGAACTGACTAACCACCTGCTAAAATATCCCGGAACGGTTCAAACAGACCATGTGAATCACTTAGGCATCGTCAAAATAGGCAGCACTAGTTTGTCTCTGCGGCAGCGGCGGTAAAACAAAGTTATGAATCGTAAACGGAACGGGAAGCATTATTGTTTCACAGACTGGTGCGCGGTCGGGCGTTAGTTTTTATTGTATGTTTCTTGTCCCTCGGGCGTATTTTCTAGGGAACTAGGTGATGCTTTTGGATAGCACGCTGTTTTCCCTTTTCATTTGTTTTTTAAATATGGCTACGAAAGCCGTGGTAGCCTAGTGGTGTGGTGTGGTCTCTCAAGCAGAGGGTCGTGGGTTCGAATCCCAGGCGCACCCCTGAGTTTTTCAGAATTTATGTGCGAAATTACATCTGAAATTTACCATGAGCTTGTCGGGGAAGGAAACGAGGAAACCTGCACATCTGCGAAGCAATTCAATGGTGTGAGTGAAGTTCCCAATCCGCACTGAGCCCGCGTGGGAACTAGCCCAAGCCCTCTTGTTCTGAGAGGAGGCCTGTGCCCAGCAGTGGGACGGATAATGGATGCTTGAAAGGTTGGAGACGACAGTATCAGTTTTAATTTGGACGTTATCTGGTAGAAATAATAATTCTGAAGAAATTGAATTACCTCTGTGGGACCTTTTCTTATACAATTTCGCAATAATTTCTTAGGCGGTTGAATGGTAATTCATTATAACATTTGCAGTGAAAAGGTTCCACAGGTACGTGATTCAGATTCTTTCACTGTACGGATCTTGTAAGCAAACCTTTTAAATCTCAGCCAATTCTCCCAATTATGGAAGTTACCCAAGCACGTCTACACTGACTTCAAAATGTGTTACTTTCCCACAAATTCATACCAAACTTAAAACGTCATAATGCGAAACACCTACCTTTTTTATGGTGTGGATAGTGTGGAAAATGCGCCTTATGCATCCGCCCGGTACGGGTTTACCGGGGGTATGTGGGGCTCTCCCGCGACGGCAGGCATACCCACTAAAAACCACACGGATTCCCTATTCAGTCGTATGTGAGGCGTTACGGGAGCACTCGGTGTCACCGCGACGCCCCATGACTCGAAACACCTACCTAACTAAACATTCGTGACCAATATAGCCATTTCTAAACGAACAGCGCTTGAATGCAACTTTAAAAGCATGACAGCTTAGCGAAATCCACCAAAACAAAGTTCGTTCGTCTACGAGCTCCCAAACAGAAGCGGGTAACTTATTTAATGTTGCAAGAGTGCAAATTTAACTGAATCGCTGTTGTTCCGAAGTTAACGCAGGACTGACTGACGCCCGTAACGTAGTGTGCTTACTTAGAAAATATTATAGTTTTGCCTGTACACATGTGCAGGAAACTTTTAGTACATTATGTAAGCGACCATTCATCATGTGGCGACTGCTTTATTCTTGTATATATTGTAATATTGTAAATAGTCTTAAGTAAGTGTTTCATTGATTTCCGTTTCCGTTATCAGTGTATCTGGGAGTTTGACATAACTCGCGCATGCGCGTGTCTCTTCTATTTAGACTTGCGTGCATGTAGTTGCTTTCCTATGTCGCTCCGTTTTAATATTGTTATTTGTAAATATTGTGTGTAAATAAATTGTATATATAGTGTACTGTGTGATTTTCAATCTTTCACAAAACGATTCCTATAAGTGGTGACCCCTTACCGTGAGTTTTTGAACAGTTTTATATCATTTTACATACGGCGGAATAATGCAATCGTCGAACAATGACAGCAGTGAAACAGAAGACTGCGGCCGCGGCGTGTGCCGCGTGGCTGTCAAACCGCCTCCTTTCTGGCCTGACAGGCCGGCGCTGTGGTTCGCGCAATTAGACAGCCAGTTTGTTTTGGCGGGTATCAAATGCGACTCTACAAAGTTTCACTATGCCATCTCAGTGTTAGACTTTAAGCAAGCGGCTGTTGTAGAAGAGATAATTACGAACCCTCCGGAGTCAGGCAAATACGAAAAATTAAAGTTACAATTAATAACGCGGTTATCCGCTACGCGAGAGCAGCGTTTGCAGCAACTATTTTCTAAAGAAGAGCAAGGTGATAGGACGCCGACCGAGTTCCTACGCTACTGCCGCGGTTTAGCCGGCGCCGACGTTTCAGATGTGGTAATGCGTACACTTTGGTCTAGCCGTCTGCCGCCATTCCTGCGGACAGTTGTGGCCATGCAGCCAGAGACTATGGTTTTAGATGAGGTGGCGCTTATGGCGGATAAGGTGTTTGAAGTAGCACCTCGTGCAAATGGATCTCTAGTCGCTGCTGCCTCTACATCAAGTGCATCTGCTTCTAACAGGATACACGACTTAGAGCGTAAAATAGATGACCTCACGCTTAAGATTGAGGCACTGTCTTCTCAGCAAGGTGTGCGTCGTCGAGGCCAAGAAAAAGCGCGGTCACGCAGTCGTCGTCGTTCCCGTTCGCAGAGTCGTGCTGGGCGTGAGTGCTGGTATCACTGGAAGTTTGGTGATAAGGCAGCTAAGTGCATTCCGCCCTGCTCCTATTCAAAAAACTAGAAAAGCGGTCGCTTGATGCGGCCGATGAGTGTGCGTCGGTGACAAACCGCCTTTTCATCACGGACTCTACTTCTAAGTTACAATATTTAGTGGACACCGGGTCCGATTTATGTGTTTACCCGGTCAGTTTTTTGCGTGCACAACGCCGTCATAAGACAAATTATGAGCTTTATGCCGCAAATAACACTGTAATTGCCACATATGGTTGGCTTAGTTTGTCTTTAGATTTAGGTCTACGCCGCTCTTTTACTTGGCGTTTTGTAATTGCTGACGTGAGCAAACCTATAATAGGTGTCGACTTTTTGTCTTTTTATAGTTTGCTTGTTGACGTGCGTAATTCTCGATTGATTGATGGTACTACGTCACTCACATCAGCCGCCCTAGTTGCCTCTGCGTGTCTTAGCCCACAAATTAAACTAATTACAGGTGACTCTCCTTATCACAAGCTTCTTGAAGAGTTTCCTGATGTAATGCGGCCTTGTGGAGATCCTTCGGAACGTAAATGTAAACATCAGACGCAGCATTACATCAAGACAACTCCAGGACCCCCTGTGTTTGCGCGACCTAGGCGGCTAGCACCTGACCGGTTAAAAATTGCGCGTCAGGAATTTGATGACATGGTTAGATCTGGAATCGCGAGACCATCTGACAGTCCTTGGTCATCCGCTTTACATTTGGTGCCTAAAAAAGATAAGGGCTGGCGTCCGTGCGGCGATTACCGCGCACTCAACGCACGCACAGTACCTGATAGATATCCAGTTCGCCACATTGCAGATTTTTCGCATAACCTTTTCGGCAAGAAAATTTTTAGTAAACTGGATTTAGTACGTGCTTATCATCAAATTCCGGTCGCGGTAGAAGATGTGGCGAAAACAGCAATCACGACTCCCTTCGGACTTTTCGAATTTCCATTCATGAGCTTCGGTTTGCGCAACGCAGCGCAAACGTTCCAGCGATTTATGGATGAAGTCCTTAGGGGTCTTGACTTCTGTTTTCCATTCATTGATGACGTTTTGGTTGCCTCCACTAATGATGAGGAGCACTTAAGACATCTCCGTATCATTTTCGAGCGTTTTAGTGAGCACGGTATTTTGCTCAATAACAGTAAATGCGTGTTTGCGGTTCCAATGGTAGAGTTTTTAGGTTATCAAGTGTCATCGCAAGGCACTAAGCCCATTGGTGACAAAGTCAAAGCTATTGAGCAGTTCCCACAACCGAAAACAATAAAAGAGCTGCGCAGATTTTTAGGTGCATTAAATTTTTATAGGCGTTTCATTACGGGCGCTGCAAAATTACAAGCCCCACTTCATGCCCTACTAGGTGGTCCGTCGGTTAAAAGCAACGACACTATTATTTGGACCGCTGCTTTAGATGAAGCTTTCAAAGCTTGTAAGGCGAGTTTGTCGCGTGCAGCACTTATAGCGCATCCAAATTCGTCAGCTCCTTTGGCAATCGTAACGGATGCAAGCGATACGTCCATTGGATCGGTTTTGCAGCAGCAGGTAGCCGGCCACTGGCAGCCGTTAGGTTTCTTCTCGAAGAAGCTAACGATCGCTCAGACTAAATACAGCGCGTACGATCGCGAATTGTTATCCATATATGAGTCAGTCAAATATTTTCGTTATATGATCGAGACGAAACCTTTCTTTATTCTAACTGACCATAAACCAATAGTTTCCATTTTCAAAAAGTCTCTCGATGCGTGTTCTCCGCGTCAATTCAGATACATCGATTTTATATCTCAATTTACAACTGACATCCGATTTATATCTGGCGAGGACAATGTTGTTGCGGACGCGTTATCGAGGACTGACGCTATTACAGACGGACTAGACTTTGACGCTTTAACTGCATCTCAGGCTTCGGACGATGAACTTCAAACATTACTCCGTACTGGTTCATCGTTGAAATTACAAAAGGTTCAATTTTCCCGTTTTGCTTTATTTTGTGACGTTTCTGGCCCCAGTTATCGTCCGTTTATTACTGCTCAGTTTCGTAAGCAGGTTTTTGATATTTTGCACGGACTCAGCCACCCTAGTGCTAGGAATACCATTAAGTTGGTAACTGAGCGCTACGTTTGGCCAGGTGTTAAAAAGGATTGTAGGACCTGGGCGCGCTCATGCGTGGCGTGTCAGAAATCCAAAGTTTCCAGACATGTTCATGCGCCAGTACATCAATTTGAGATCCCTTCAGCTAGGTTCGCGCATGTACACCTAGACCTTATAGGTCCACTTCCTTTGTCCAACGGTTTTAGGTACTGTCTCACTGCGGTTGATAGATATACGCGTTGGCCTGAAGCTATTCCTTTAGTTGACATCACAGCGGAGAGCGTTGCCAAGGCTTTCATTGCAACGTGGATAGCACGATTTGGTTGCCCTGAAAAAGTGACAACTGACAGAGGTAAACAGTTTGAATCGCAACTTTTCAACCAGGTGTCAGTATTGACAGGTTCTGCGCATCTTCGGTCCACTGCGTATCACCCTGCTGCCAACGGATTGGTCGAACGTTTTCATCGCCAATTGAAAGCAGCAATTATGTGCCATGCTGATGAAAGTTGGTCTGAGGTCCTTCCACTGGTACTGCTGGGTATACGTAGTGCATGGAAGGAAGATCTGTCGGCTTCTACGGCAGAATTAGTATATGGGGAGCCTTTGCGTCTTCCTGGTAATTTCTTTGAGCCATCCGCTGATCGTTTTCTAGATTATTCCGATTTTGCGTCGCGTTTACGTTTACGTATTAAAAACTTACAGCCTTCTTCTGTAGCCAGGCACGGGTCTGGGAAAATATTTATTTTTAAAGATCTGCAAACTGCCTCTCATGTATTTATCAGACAGGATTTGGTAAGGACATCGTTACAACCTCCTTACGCTGGTCCCTTCAAAGTAGTGGAAAGGCACCCTAAATATTTTATAATTAATGTAGGAGGTAAAAGTACATCTGTATCTATAGATAGGTTAAAACCCGCGTATATATTGGCGGACAAATCTGTAGTGCCTATTCCTTCTGCTACAATTGTTCCACCAGTTGCGCCACCGGCAGTGACTCGTGCTGGTCGCCAGGTGCGTTTCCCGCAGTTTTATCGACCGTAAAGGTCTCCGGGGGGGCTGATGTGGCGACTGCTTTATTCTTGTATATATTGTAATATTGTAAATAGTCTTAAGTAAGTGTTTCATTGATTTCCGTTTCCGTTATCAGTGTATCTGGGAGTTTGACATAACTCGCGCATGCGCGTGTCTCTTCTATTTAGACTTGCGTGCATGTAGTTGCTTTCCTATGTCGCTCCGTTTTAATATTGTTATTTGTAAATATTGTGTGTAAATAAATTGTATATATAGTGTACTGTGTGATTTTCAATCTTTCACAAAACGATTCCTATAATCACATTAATAGTTCTAAGTAGCTTCTCCCCGCGTCTTCGTCAGCGCAGTTAAAATTTGTATCAGCTTGCCTTTTTCGACACCGTTAGTTAGGTAGCGATTACTGTACACATTTACAATTACAATTATTTACAAACTAGCTGCTGCCCGCAACTTCGTCTGCATATAATTCGTTTATCGCTATCCCGCGGGAATTACGCAATTTTCCGGGATAAAAAGTAGCCTATGTGTTATTCCCGGCTATAATCTATCTATGTTCCAAATTTCATCCAGATCTGTCCAGCCGTTCTGGCGTGAAAGAGTACCAAACATCCAAACTCACAAACTTTCACATTTATAATATTACACACAAATCATGCCTTTAGTCCTTACGGGGTAGACAGAGCCTAAGGTAGCAAGACCTATAGGCCACGTTTAGCAAAATTGTGGACGTATAAATGGCAAAAAATGAAATCAAAATAGTGATGGGTTGCTAGCCGCATCGACTATAACATGATTCCTATGATTTTCGCCCATTCCCTCGATGGACTTTCACCATCTGCGCGGGAGGAGAAGCAACTGGTACATTACAATACAATACAATAACTCTTTGTTGAACACCACATATAACAACCAAAACAGAAAAAAGGTATACAGAAAGGTGTACATTATATGTTTTTTCTTTGCTTCGAGACCAGCATGGAATCACAATTGGCATTGTTCATTTTTTTTTGTATGCTCCAATTCGAAAACCATTTCGAGGAAAACCATCATTTATCCGATTTATCTTGTCCGATTTCAAAAATACTTTATGATTGCAGATATTTTTGTAAAAGTACTTTGAACCTTTGTTTGACCGAACGACCCGGTTTTTAGACAGAATCCAGCATCGAATGTTTGCCACAAAAATGAAAAAAAAAAGTTTAGCTATGGCAACTGTCACGTGTCACTGTCAAACCCATGGACAAAGCCGTTTTTTTATAGCCAGCCGAACGAAGGCGATTGGGATTCTGTCTAAATTCACGAATTATCAAACAGCGAAAAAATATTTATTATTAATTAACAAAGCTACGTAAAAGCATAATATTCAAATAAGGTGTTAAAAGCACAGCTTAAAAAAATGAACAATGCCAATTATTTACAATTACTTTTTTTCAGGTCCAATAATGTAAGCGGTCGCGTCACAGTCAACGGACATGCGCGTGACATGCACGTGTTCAAGAAGCTGAGCAGCTACATCATGCAGGACGACATGCTGCAGCCGAGGCTCACGGTGCTCGAGGCCATGAGGATCGCCGCCGACTTGAAGCTGGGCAAGGAGCTGGGGAAGGCGGAGAAGGAGCTGATCGTAAGTTTCTTGATACTCGTCCCGGGCAGATGGTTAGCCGTGGTGTGGGCGAAAGTGTAGTCTAAATTCTTCAGTAAGGGTGCGGCTCCACTGAGGCGGAGACGAGCGGAGCGGAGAGGAGACGTGTGAGGATCGACCAATCATATTACATGAAATCCACATCGCGTCACAGAGCGGAGACGCGATGTGGATTTCATGTAATATGATTGGTCGATCCCCACACGTCTCCTCTCCGCTCCGCTCGTCTCCGCCTCAGTGGAGCCGCACCCTAAGACCGGGGAAATTACGGGCACAAGAGGCATTGCATCTTAGTCCTCTAGGTTGGCAACGCATCATCCCTCCGGGGTTGCGGGTGTCTGTGGGCAGTTGGTGATCACTTACCATCAGGTGACCCACTTGCTCGTTTGCCTTCCTATTCATATAAAAAAAAAGTAACTGTTAACTGATTTAATTTTTAACGATTACTCACCTTCATAGTACTACGAGTCTTTACGGCAGTGTTCAGCTGTTCAGGCATGAAAGAGTAACAAACATCCATGCAAACTCTTGCAGTTATAATATCAGTACGAAGGATACTATGATTATTTTATTTCAATTATATTATAACTAGCTTCTGCCCGCGACTTCGTCTGCGTAAAATTATACATAAAAACCTTCCTCTTGAATCACTCTATCTATTAAAAAAACCGCATCAAAATCCGTTGTGTAGTTTTGAAGATATAAGCATACATAGGGACATAGGGACATAGGGACATGAGGACAGAGAAAGCGACTTTGTCTTATACTATGTAGTGATGTAGTGATAGAATATTATGAACTTGAGAGGACTTGTTTCTTTACAAAAGCGTTCAAATGGATTGCAACGGACTATAAAGAAAGAAATAAATGAATAATGAAGACATTCATTCCTTTTTTAAAGACACCCAAATACAAGAGCATACACACAATTTTATAGAAAATAAAGAAACAAAAAACACAGACATGAAAATAGATCATCAGTGTCGTGTGTGTCTTCGCAAAAGTAAAACGGTCACGGGCTCAGCATAACGCTGAGGTGTTAGACACCTGCACTGATTTTCAGTCAAATAAGTTTGTCTTTTATGCAGTTTCCCATTCTTAAACGTAGGTACTTCTTTTGACTGTCACTTGTATTGTCATCTAATCCTACATAATGTATGCCAAATTTATTAGTAGAACAGTATGGCAGTTCAAAATACCTAGTAAAAACATCTCGTCGATTGCTGCTCATGAATATTTCATTTAAATTCAATTAACTACAAAATGCCTTCACATTATCAAAGCCAAGGCTATAGCTATGTACGGTGCAAACTTGTATAACACAATAACTGCGGCGCTAGTGGCTAACGGAAGCTCCGAAGTAACTAAGCGTTAACTTTAGTTCCAAGTTTGACCACCGACTGAATTATGTTGGTGGTGTTATAATCAGTGCAATGGTCCAATGAGACTGGATATGCCAAATAAACAAATATTTTGTCGAGGTGTATTTGAAAAAGGCAGAGGCAACTGTTTTATCTGAGTTTTAATAAATTATTTGAATTATATACACGATTATAAATGTAACTCATTTTTTTTTCTTTTCATTAAGAAAAGTCGTGAGTACTTACACCCTTTTTGCTGACGTAATTTAAACACTGTAGTCGACTCTACGTTATATCTGTTAAACTTCAGCTCTCCTTTTTACAATGATGAATTATTAACACAAATAAATGAATGTTAGTGAGATATGCCTTAATAATATCACAACGTACTACTACGGGTTCGATTCACGACCATAGCTTTAATTACTTTCAGATTTTCCCATATGTTCTAATTCTTAATATGGTTTAGAATTTATTTCTAACGGGTTAACCGTAAAAATAAAACCAAAACTCGGGCAGAAAATTTCTCGTTACATTGATGATATAACACCATTACATCCCTATTATAAATGTATAATGTTCAGTAGAATTTAAGTACTTATCGTAGGAAATTTTGAAATAATGACTTTCTGCTAAGCTTCTTGCGGCGCATTCTTCTCGGCAATGATGGTCTTACCGAATGCGCTGATAGTTTCAAAAAAAGACATGTAAAAGGGCGGCTTGGCAGCCTATTTGCAAAATAACGTATTGAATTTGAATTTTGAACAACTCGCTCTAGATTAAGCATAAATTATGCGTAAATATAGTAGATTATGCACCTGCGCTAGCTGGTCTTACATTCCCACGTTGCAGGGCCAAGGCAAGCCGCCGTTATGTCATCGCATCGGGGTCATGCTCCCAGCGATTTTCTTTAAGTGGACTCCATTTATCTGTACTCGCCTTTTTCTATAGATAACCGGGTTTGCACCCGCCTTTTCGGATTTGTGGGCCGCAGCCGGATAAGAACCTTTTAGTCCGGATTAGTTTTTGTCCAGGACCCTTTTTATTGGGGGCCAAAAAGCATGATACAAATGAATTATTTGTCGTTCGCGTGGGTTCCGAGGGTAATCCGGATTGTGAGCTAGTATTAATTTGAACGGTCTGCGAAATCGTTAATTTATAATTGGTTAGTTATAAGACAGACTGAAGTAAAATAAATATATTTTAGACTCATTTCGTTAATTGTAACTAAAGTGCCAAATTTTAAAATTCTAGGACAACTAAAATGGAAGTATCCCTATTTTTTGGAAGTATGGCGGAAACCTTTTCTAATGTAACGTAATGGTACTTAAGTGCAAGACAGCCAAGCTTGTGCGAAATATATCATGTTTATCCAATCCCTCCCTCCTCTACTGCCACACAAAACGTACATAAATCATGTTGGCAACACCAACAAAACGTAAGAGCGGCAACACTAGCGCCCTCTTCCTTCTTCTTACCTTTTACCGTGTTCTACCTCTCTGTATACTTTCTTATTAAAATAAACTTAACGTCTAAAAAGCCTTTCATTGATAAATAATCAGTGCATCAAAACGAAGTAGTCTGAGCTATAAATCCCACAAACTTAACTATCCCCTAGACCACACAAAACATTGACGCATCTTTGTATCTTCACTATCACTACCTACATAGTATAAAACAAAGTCGCTTTTTCTGTCCCCAAATCCGTATGTATGCTTATATCTTCAAAACTACGCAACGGATTTTGATGCGGTTTTTTTTAATAGATAGAGTGATTCAAGAGGAAGGTTTATAATGTATAATACATGCATGATATACCGTGCGAAGCCGGGGCGGGTCGCTAGTATGTAATAGATTAATCTACTTTTCAGATAGAAGAAATCCTGCAGACCCTGGGCTTATGGGAGCACCAGGACACGCGGTCTGAGCGCCTGTCCGGGGGACAGTCGAAACGCCTCTCCGTGGCGCTGGAGTTGGTGAACAACCCGCCTATTATATTCCTGGATGAACCCACCACGTGAGTATCTATAGTTTGCCTTTGGATACTTGTTCTGGCCAAGATCGCAATGTAACGCGGTCTTACCTTAGCTGTTATGTAGTATGAATTTGTTGAGGTGTCCCGATCTCGTTAATCCCATATTTTCAGTTGAACTTGAAATACAAAAGAAATGAAAATATTTTATTCAGTAACTTAAAATAGAACAGCAGTATTTGTGCTGGCGCCTCTTTTGAGTATTCAAAATACTCGTGCTAAGAGAACACCGCTCTTCCACGTATTGTATCTTACGATTTAAATAGGTGTAAGAATTTATTTTACAAGCTCCAAAAAACTAAAAAAAACTCCAAGAAATCTAAAAAAATTAAAAACAATCTATAAAATTAAAAACAGAACACGTACTAAGTACCTAACTAACTAAAAAAACCAGACCGGCTTACACGTAATAATAAATCTTATTACTGTTTGCTAGAGCTACCTAATACAATGAAAAGCATAATACTCCAGCGAGGTAATGGCGCAGAGCAGAAGGCTATTACAAAAAAATACGTAAAAATAAATAAAATATATATTTCAGTACTTTGATAAAATTCTCAAGCTTCTTATTGTACAAACATTTTATCTATACGGTTCACTGGTTACAAAATAGTGGCAAGCTTCCGCTCCGCCGAGCAGAAGTCCAAGTTAATTTCATAGAGGACAAATTGTGTGTTGGCTTAATTAATTCGTAATCTGTAAGAGAAATAGGGGAGGTTTTTCTAAAATTTCGTTCGTGGTCATGAAGAATCGGACTATGTTCCAAATGAGAGTGAACTGTTGGACAAGCGGGGTCCCTCTTAAACCTCATCTTCGCTTACCTTCAGATGTGCATACACACATACACAAATCACGTCTTTATCCCTTACAGGGTAGACAGATCCTAAGGTAACAAACATACAAGCTACGTTTAGCAAGATTCTGGACATTAGATGGAAAATGATATCAAAATAGTGATGGGTTGCTAGCCGCATCGCCTATAACATTTCGCCCATTCCCTCGATGGATTTTTACCAACTGCGCGGAAAGAGAACGAAGTGGTACATTCTATGTTTTTTCTTTACTCCCAGACCAGCATGGAAGTATTTTACCATCTGCGCGGGAAGAGACCTTCAGATGTGATTGTGCTTAAAAACTATCCTATTTTGCGTTTTAATAAACAGTGTCGTGGATTTTTCCGCGTTTTTGTAATGAGTTGAAAATGGGCGGGGGTGAAGATTTGTGCTAGGTACCTGGTTAATTCTTACCTATATTCCTAAAATGCTTCCTGGATTCTTATTAACGGACAATAAGTAAATTAAAAGCAAAGAGCCGTAATATAAAACCATTATAATAGTTCGACATGTGTGAATTCAAAAAAGATAATACAATTGGTAAATTTTTGTTCACAACGAAATTCTTCGGACTATTTCCGACAAACCAGTGACCGACCGCATTGACCGACGACATCGTGAATGTTGCGGGAAACCGGTGGATGCGGGTGGCGAGTTGTCGTTCATTATGGTGTGCTAAGGGGGAGGCCTTTGTTCAACTGTGAACGTCTTCAGGCTGATGATGATGATGTTTCAAAAAGAAAGCCTTTCAGTTTAAATTAGACACAAATTGACTCGTAGGGAATCAAATGTGACTTCCAATACAAGAAACTAAGTACAAGCTACAACTAGCAAAGTTCTTAACAATTACACAGCCCTTTAAGTTACTTGCCATTTTAACTCTAGCTAAAAGTGTCGGAAGGGGCCGCTAACACCCTCGGAGTTTCGAGGAACGTTTGGCCCTGGGCACTGTAATAGATTTACAAGTTTAAGTCAAGTGTCTGGTTACTTTGCTATACTTAGACGAGGACTGAATCGAGGAATAAATTTCAATCGTGAATGAATTCCGATTAAAATAAATGTGATGCAAAATCATCAAGATAAATAAAATGCAAGTGTCGATTTTCTCGCGCTGTTCTTACATTTTTCTGGAACAATGGAAGTAAGTTTTTGTGAAAAAATTCTGTGTTTAATTATACACAATCGCAATCATACTAAACGTGGCCTTTATGTCTTGTTACCTTAGGCCCTATACCCTGTAAGGGATAAAAACGTGATTTACCTATGTGTATATGTAAGTATTTAATTATTATAAGGTATATTTTCATCATCGAAACTCTGCATACTACGTCTCTTCTTAAGAAGTAATCTTGTCGGTGAAGCAATTTCCATTGTGGTCCTTCCTTTGACATTCTGATACGATACGACTTCTTTCTCTTTTACCTGCGCCATATTATGTTCTTAGCCTTCCTCTCTTCCGTTAATTTATTAACAAGTGACGATAATTTATGTGTTAAAAAAATGTGATCGTAAAGTATGATATTGACAAGACAATCGTCTTGATAAATGACTGCTGAAGAGCACTTTTTTGGAAGTAATCGATGGCTTTACAAAAGCGTTGATTTTATCAGGTTCAAGTCTTCTACAATGACAGAAATAACTTGTGTCGAAATTGAAATTGAAATTGAAATTGAAATTGAAATTGAAATATATTTATTTGCCTTAAATGTAGTACAAAATATGATGTTACAATAGTGAAGAATAAGTCAAGTCTCATACAAATTTAGACTTATTAAAAAGTCATGCAAATATTATGCTAAACGTGGCCTTAAGGTTTTGTTACCTTAGGCCATGTCTACCCTGTAAGGGATAAAAACGTGATATATGTATGTATGTATTCGATTTTTTAATCGAAACGTCCTGTAGTGAAACTTTTTCACCTTAAAACTTAAAACCGGATTCTTTCATAATGCCTGACTTACAACTCAGTTTAAAAAGTTCCAAGCGCTTTTGTTAACATTTAAGCAGATTTTCCAGCAACAGTTTTTGTGCTCGGCTGTAAGTATTTTTACCCGACACTCAACGGTACTCATCCTCGTATTTGAACTTTATAAATCTCTCTTATATTATATGTAGAGACATAAAGGAAGTAAATATGACTAAGAAAGAAAGAAAGAAAGAAAGAAGACATTTATTCCTTTTTGCAAGACACACAAATATAAGATAATACACACAGTTTTATAGAAAATAAACAAGGTATAACAAAAAAAGAAAACATAGACATGAAAAATAGATCATCAGCGTTGTGTGTCTTCGCAAAAGTGAAACGGTCGCTGGCTCAGCATTACGCTGAGGTGTTAGACACCTGCAGCACTGATTTTCAGCCAGAACCGTCTACTACCTACATACATACACATACATACATACACAAATCAGGTATTTACCTACCTACAGGCCAGCAAGAGAGTCAAGTTCAAGTTGCGCCTTTCTTTTGTCATTATCCTTTTAGCAAACATGTTTAAAAGACATGGTACTCAGAGTCAACTTTTTATAGAAACGAAAAACAATATCAATGTTGTAGCAGCTCGTCCTTCCTTTATGGTACTTAATAATTGTAGGATTATACTTTCGACCTGCGCGTTCGAAAGGATCGAGTATTCACCCAAAAGCGACCGCCGGTCGCGCACCGAATACGGGATAACCATAAATATCTATGAAGAAAGTAAAATAGGAAGAGAGGTGACTACGCCTTAGCGCTTGAACCTAATAAATTAGGCTTATTATTAGGCTCCCGATGCCTAATTTATGACGTAATCCGACGGTCATTCCGATGACAGGCGTGCGCAATAGAGATATTTTTGTGATTCGTCAGATTCACGAACGAACAGGGGCCCGATTTTTGGAAGCACATGTGTGAAAATACTAGTCGAAAGTGGTGAAAAATTGTGCTGAATTTGAAGTACGAGTAGCATAGAAGACGATCACAGCTCTCATTAATCTCGTGAACTAGTCAAAACTTTGATTAGAGCTGTAGTTTTGGAGATATAAGGCGATTTATACCACTTTCGAGTGATGTGCTTACAAAAATCGGGCCCCTAGACGCTAAACGAGACAAGTAGAAGGCCAGACCACCCGTATATTTATTTATTTATTTTAGGTATACTTATTTTATTATTTAGTTTCAACTATTTTACCTTCGTCAAAGTATAACATTGAACCCGGACTTTGAAGTGTCTGAGACGTTTCACAACCACCACTATCATTAATTAGAAAACTGAACTGAATATCGGAATCGCCAATAAATCATGTCAGGTTGCTAGTAAAATGGATTCGTCGAAGTAAATTGTGAGTTCGTGCCTGACAAATTGGTAGGATCGATCAACGGCCAACGTCAGATTAGGGACTGGTTAGAATCAGTGAAAGGCTCCGTCGAGGTGGAAAATAGCAGCTTGATCGAGTACAGCTCTGCTGCTTGGTTCATCATCGGGTGACCGCGTACAGCACCTAATTCATTTCAGTTTCCGTACCTCAAAAGGGAAAAAGGAACCCTTCGAGGATCACTTCGTTGTATCTGTTTAGTCCCTTTTGCAGGGACGCGGAAAAATGTCAAGTTGAAAGTAATGCGAAATATTTAAGGCTCTCAGAATTCATGTAATCAAAAGACAACATTGTAAAGTGTTTTAGAGACGCTTAGAATACACAGACACACGTCGTATTTGCACAGAAATTATCGCGCACATTGCTATAAAAAATACTTAATCTGTCTTCCACAAACGCTAAGCTTATGTTGAGTTAACACTAGTTAACACTATTTATCGGATACAGACATAATGACATATTTTTTATGAACAAGAGGGTTAGTTTGGTATCTACCTAACGCCCTTGCCCAATCGGCATCCATCTTGGCTACTTACTTCGATTACAATTAAAATATATATATATGTA
The DNA here is from genome assembly GCA_932294345.1 of Pandemis cinnamomeana. Classification (NCBI taxonomy): domain Eukaryota; kingdom Metazoa; phylum Arthropoda; class Insecta; order Lepidoptera; family Tortricidae; genus Pandemis; species Pandemis cinnamomeana. Next base: position 11,193,004 of record OW028710.1, on the reverse strand, counting down.
TAAGTACCGTGAAAGCAATTATCTGTCACTATGCAATAGGAATTCTTAAACAGGCAATCAAATGAAACAGAATCAATTGAATTCCACAACGTTTGGTATCCAAACGAAATTTTTCATCCCAACATTTATGAAATCACTAAAGCGCGATTGATTTAGTATTCACACAATAGCCTGGGCGTTGAATTCCCGATCATTCGATTACACAGCAAACTGCGAGGTACATTCGATTTTATCGTTGTGGGCTCCATATACCGTTGTACCGATGTTTACCGCAGTATCGTTCAAACTAGAGGCGAGTCCACTATCGACTCATTTCGGTGATCAAGTGGCTGGCCAGTTATAATGACGCACCTCCACTATCAGTTTCAAGTGTCAAAAAGTCACTTACCTAATAGACGAAGGGCTTCCTCGACCACGTGTTCTTTCACTGTGCCGAAATTGTTGCTCCCCTACATAACTTATTTCTTTCCAAAATTGCTCCCCCTATTAACCCAGATCTCCTTCATACGCTACCACATTGTCATACCTATCTCGCTTATAACTGCAATATGTAAATATATAAAAAATATTTGTAAGTAGTCTAACAATTCATGATTGTGTTATCTATTTTTTAAATTTATTTTTTTATATATTGTACGTCTTTTTGTAGCCCCGTAGCTTTTAAACGGGTGAACCAATTTAGTTATGGTTTTCTTTTTTATTTGAAAGCAGGTAAACAAAATCCCCGTTTTTGCGTTCGGCTTTTCTAGTTTTTTACACATCTTTTGTGTAAGCTTGTTTGCGTTCCAATCGATAAAGTTACAGATATTTAGTGAACGGAAAAATGGCATTAGTTAAAATACTTTTAATTTAACGTACGGTGGAGTATGCCGAGACCCTTGTTAAGTACGCAGCATAAAAATAAATAACCCTTTCACGGTTTTTCCATCACTCTGTTCGATTAGGTGTAGCTATGCTGGTGTTTCGAGGCATAGCGAAAATGTATCTAACCTTCGTTCATGTACCTATGTAAAAAATGTGTTCCTTCTCTACTTCTTCAGGTATTTGCCTCTCCGAATACGAATTCGAGCATTGAGTACGAGTAATCCAAAGCGTGGCTTTTAGGTCTTGTTACTCCGAGCTCTGTCTATCTAAGGGATAAAGACGTCATTAATGTGTATGCATTGTTTCAGAGGCCTAGACGTCGTGTCTATCCGGCATCTGGTGGTGCTGCTTCGTCTGCTGTCCCGACAAGGAAGGACCATCGTCTGCACCGTCCACCAACCCTCTGCGTCGCTGTTTGCACTCTTCGATCGGGTGTATGTGATCGCACGCGGCATGTGCTGCTACCAGGTTCGTTTTTACAAGCTTTATTATTAACTTGCAACATATGTATGTATGTGGAATCTTGCGACTCAATTATGAAATAGATATCTTCATCAGATTGAGCTGCAATTTTGCATACTTACATAATATATATTTATATATAAGAGGGGGCAAATGAGCAGACGGGTCACCTGATGGAAAGTAATCACCATCGCCCAGGGGCACCTGCAAGACTTGGGGAATCACAGGTGTGTTGCCGGCCCTTTCAAGAACAGGAAGGCTCGTTTTTTAAAGAACCCTAAATTGTACTGCTCAGGGAATGTTGCAGCAGGAAGTTGGTGGGTGGTTGGTTGTAGAAGTCGGATGACAATACAATATCTGGTAGTAAAATTCTGATGGTCCAGCCAGGACCGTCTCCGCAGGAGGGAACTCTTCATCGAATGGTCTGATGGACTTGAATTTTATTCACACATGTCATAATGTAGGACGAATAACAATGCAAGCACAGTCAGCAAAAAAGCTTGTAACAAAAATGATTTTTTTTAGAGATTATTTTATTTATAAACTAGCTGTTGTCCACGACTTCGTCCGCGCAGAATTAAATATATCCCATGACACTCGCAAATAATGTAGCTTTCTATTGGTATAATAGTACATTTCGATGCTAGTGCGAAAAGTGTGTTATTACTGCATGAGCCCCGAGATATAAATACAGACTTCACAAGTGGAATGGTAAGCTCGGTATATCCTACTAATAATAATAATATAAACGCGAAAGTTTGTAAGTATGGATGGATGGATGTTTGTTAGTCTTTCACGCCAGAACGGCTCGACAGATCTGGATGAAATTTGGAACATAGATAGATTATAGTCTGGAATAACACATAGGCTACTTTGTATCCCGAAAAATTGTGTAATTCCTGCGAGATAACGATATACGAATTCTATGCAGACGAAGTTGCGGGCAAGAGCTAGTTCTGTATAAATACTCAAAGCACAGAATTATTTATTTATTTGGAATTTGGAATTCATCATAATTACGGCAGGTTATTGCCCTCGAGGAAAGGATATCTGGAAATTTCCAGGCTGGCAGACGCATAAATGGGTTGATGACTCAAAGAAATGGGCCGGAATAAGTTATAGTGGCCGAAATAAATTTTATCTGGCGACCAGAATTCATTAGGGCCATCCGGACCCTTCTGAGAAAAGTACCTAGTTTTTGAATACCTACATCAAATAAGCTAAAAAATCTTGAGATGAAACCACTTTGAACGGATCTCATAAAACCTCTAAAATTCATATTATTCCTGGAACTCAGTCGCGTAAAAAAATTATATCTATAACCATTTGATAAGGAAAATCATGTGACGTTTACTGAGAAAACGTTTTACCGTAGGTTAGTATGCTTAGTGACGGTTTTCCGTCACAAAATACGTCTCGAACGCGTTTATATTTTAACGTCAAATACTATGAGAACAGTTTGTTGCCGTTTCGATCCGCAAGTGGCGCCGCCAATTATTCAATAGGAGTTGAGACGTTTACGTGAACGCGTTCGAGACGTTTTTATATGCAAAAACTTACACTAGTTCGACTTTACATCTTACTTAACGTTGCGTTTAAAGCTGAACCTTAAAAACTCAGACCCCAGCTATTTCACGGGGCATTGAGCACGTTAACAAGTTCCTACGCCCAAGAAAGCCCATTCTAATAAAGCGTATATGGTTCCATTGTCCTTCTTATCAGGCGACACAAAATCGCGGAGCACTAAAGGTCTCAAACTTAACTACGAGAGACAATGTGGGCGACAATCTCATCACCGAACTTTGTTCATTTTGCCCGTGTCTCCCCTGACATGCCAGTCGCAATAATATTGTGATGTGGATATTATGTCTGTAATAAGTTCGGTTGAGTTCGATTAAATGAGAACACGGTGGCCTACTACGGCGGCTGTGTTCGTCGCGAGGTAATTTGATTTTTGCCGAGCTCCGCTTGCTGAGGGTGTCGTAAATTGACAAGTGTAATGCACTTATCCGTGTATAAGGAATCTGATTTTTATATGGCACAGTAATAATGGTTTTAGATGACGTTATAACGATCACTTGTTATTTAAATAGGCATGGGCATTACCAGTTTATTCAGCGAAAACCGTTAATCACACAATTTGCCTACCTACAAATTGAACATCAATCGATTGCCGAAAGTACTGAACTTCACACTCACAGGCTTCCCACACGCATTCACAATCCTAAAACTCAATTTTTCATAGCACATCAATCACCATCTGAAACTGTATTGTTAGAAAACTACAGCTCAAATGAAATTTTCTACTATTCTCGCCAGCAAAAATCTATCAGTTTTCATACTAGTTGTACTTTTCTCTAAACAAAGAGAGATAATGTGTTTTAGATTATTTCTCCACTATTTACAAACTTGCACAGAGACACGTCTTTTCTTGATGAGTAACTTCAGTTTGACAAGCTCGAAAAATAAAGTCATGATAATGGTGGGCTTTTTCCTCGCGGACCAACCCTTCAACTTGAACTTCCTTTATGCCACTGCTACTTTCAGATCTCGCATCATCTAAAAGTGATATGACCGTCACTGTAAAAGCGCCCGTTATTTTTGCTCAAGTGTGTACAAGAGTGTTACAAGAATAATCCTGATATTCTTTTAAGCTTCGCGTATTTGCAAATTCTGCCAAATTTTTCACTATTTTCGCACGGTACTATTGAGTGATATATTTCATAAAGTCGGTCTGGTCTCGGCAAGCAATAGGACAATTCCTAGTCGATTTGCGGCCCCAGCTTCTCCCATTTATGGGCGTAAATGTTGCCTAAACCTATTGTAATTTACGTCGTTGTAATTTACGCTGGCCTACGGCCCCTCCCTGAGGTAATGTGTTGGCTAGATAACCTTGATGCGGGTTTCACGTAATGGTTATCTCTAGCATTGTTAGTATTTCCTTATTTAGTAATACCAATTCACTAGCTGGCTCCCGCGACTTCGTTCGTGTTGACTTCGGTCTTTATTCTTGCTTGCTTGCGTATATTAAACACTTTTTGATGTCAACTTGATGATTGCGTTGTTGTAGCTCTACCAATGTATCACATTTAAAGTCAATCGTATCATTGGAAATAGATAAACAAAAGTCGTGTTGCATGGATGTTACTGGCTATAAATGAAATGAAATGCTATTTAAGTACACCGATAAATTAAAACTACCGCTACTGATTCCATTCCAATAATAAACTGCGCGATATTTTCAACAGTCGTAATGAAACTCGTTCATTTGTTAAACAATTCGGCATGCAACCACGCTGATTCCAACATGCTATCATATTTAATTCATCGCTACTACACGGTATAAGGACACTGATTCCGGTGTATTCCGGCTTGTTTCGGTTTTCGCCGGAATTTTGCGGATATTTCCGGACACGGTGGCGATAAAATCCCAATACCAAAGCATTCAGCTTTAAATTTCAATTAAACGTAAACACGAGGCAAATGTGACGGTGTCGTGATACTTTACAATTATTTAAACCGCGTATTATACGCTTTTATTTTAGTATTGTGTCGGTCTTTTGGTAGGCATGAAATAAAAACGGAATCGTGGCCAAATAAATATGTATTTGACAAAATATGAAGTAGGTAAACAAATCTTAAGACGAAACGTGTGTTAAGGCAACATAAGTTGATTGAAAACTACGTCATAATCCAAAAATGTGATGTTACTGTTACAATTTTGTAACAGAAACCTTGAAGAACACAACGTACTGTTTTAAAACCGCCAATTACGAATCAGACTAGACTTTACCGCATATTAACGCTACCCATCGACAATGCTTCACCTCTATTATCTCTATTCACGTACATAAAAACAATTGAGTAGACTGGCAGCAAAACAGAGTTGTCAGAAGCAGCCGACGTGTGCGCGAGGCGTGTAATGAACGGAAGGGTGTGCCAAAAACCTACCTACGATACATTAATGCCTTTGGACGAAACAAGTAGGTACTATAGCTAGCCCGCATTGCCCGCAAGTTCGTCTGCAAAGAATTCATTTATCGCTATCCCGCGGGAAGTGTATATGCAATAATAGTGATTTTACAGTGTGTAAATTTTGATAACGAATACAGCAGATCTTCAATAACACCATAGACGTTGTTTCATTAACTAATTCCTTGTTTTTTTCCTGCAAATGAATTGGGAACGCTTACTTATTAGCGATCGGTTACTTCATTTCATATGTTTATTCATTTGTTTTCCTGACTGACAGTTATCGTTTGTTAAGTCACACAAATTTGAATCTATACATTGCTGCCCCAACCTACGTTAAAAAAAACTGCTCTTTATTAATTAATTAAATATATGCCCGTATGAAATTTACACGATGTATAATAATATCGCAAGTTATAAAATATGTGTAAAATTGAAAAAAATGCAGATGCAGACGGTAAAAGCCCATCGAGGGAATGGGAAGATCTTAGGAATCATGTTATAGGCGATGCGGCTAGCAAACCCATCACTATTTTTGATTCCCCTTTCCACCTATACGCCCACAATCATGCTAAACGTGGCTTTTCGGTCTTGTTACCCGTGTGTGTGTGTGTGTGTGTGTGTGTGTAACAAAAACCTTGTTACTCGATGAGGTAATTTTCCCTTCCAAAGTAAAATGTTTCTTTTAGAAAAAATATAATACAGGCATATCTTTGACAAAAGAAGCAGTTACCAACTCATCTCGTCAGCTGTATGTCTGCATGCGCCTTTGAAATAACAGTAGCGGTGTAACCTGCAGTCAACACGGCAATGGCAGTAATTCCACGTCGCAATTGACAACGCAAAGCGTATCAATCGATCGACAAAACGGTAACCTTGTGGCGGAAACAATGCTTAATTAATTTAATAACTAGTTAAGTGCTCTTTTTAACCGACGCAAAGTGGAAATTTCGAAACGTCACTGCAAATTAGAACTCATAGAAAAATTTGAAAAGTAAAGGTGGAAAGAGAGGACCCAAAAATTTAATAACCGATCATAAATCGCTCAAATTAGTCCCAGTTTTCACTCCCATTCATTCTAATAGAAATTTCCTACGTCCTATTAAGACCATGCACAATGTATAGTATGTATAAAACACAGAAGCGTGCTTTGTGCAGGTTAATAGTCACTTGCCGGGATTGTTTGCACGTCGGCAGCGCAAATACGCGGCATTATGCAAGTGAATGCGGCGTTTATCTAAGGATGCCCGTAATGTATCGATGTTTCAAATATTTTGTTAGGTACTTATTTTGTAATGTCATTGGCCAAATGAATGTTCTGCTGATAAAAATATGACAAACTATAAATAAAAAATAATTATTTACTAAATGTTTTGATTAGCGAGATCGAGAACGAATAAATCAAATTAGATAAGTATTTTTTGTTGTTCTGCCAGGGCAAGGTATTTCATTTAACACTATTTTGAATTTTAAAATTTAATAGAGATAAATAATAGAGCATTGCTTTTTGTTAAGAATATACTGCCGTACTAATTCAAAAGGATGCATGTCCAAAAAAAACAGATTTCGTTTTTTTAATTTTTGGACAGATTAGACATCAATCTATCATAATTTTCGCTATGTCTATGAAACAAATATGCGGGCATTTGAATTAGGTTGGCAGTATGATAGATTGATGTCTAATCCGTCCAAAAATGTAAAATAAACATGTTTTTTTGGACTTGCGTCTTTTTAAATGACGGCAATATAGTAATTTTGATTTGTGATCTTACGTACTTAATTATACAAAATTAAACCTCGGACGTCAAGAGACGTTAAGATAATATAAGCACTGTAGGTATCTCTTTCTTGTCTTTTACTTTTAATCTTTTCATAAAAAAATCAAGATTTTTTTCAAATATGAAATCACAAGAAAAAAAAATCACAAAAAGAAAACCCCGTCTAACCCTACTGGCTGCGGCAGGGTCCCCTTTGGACACAAATTCCGAAAAGCTCAGAGATGCGAGCCTAAGTTCGAACCCACGTTTTTTAAATACAGCTTTTTATAGTTTAGCATCGATATGTAGGTTTTTAGCATTAGTGTTTGCATATTTTCATTAATTGTGTGTGTTTTAAAAAATAAATCCATCCCATTTTTCACTTAAGTTTTTTTTGTAATATTCCCTATTTTCAAAAACATCGATATTTTACGAGCGATGTTACACCCCTGCGTATACGTCGGTGTCTATACTGTGCGACTGTATTTTACTGATGACTTATTGCTATTATATTTCAGCAGGGTTTGGTGCACTGCGGTTCTAAGATTAATTTGCATCACACTTGCACGTGAACAGTGTCATAACAAACAGACTAGCTTGGCTCTAATGCTCGGAATAAAACCCAAGAGTTTTTATTTATGGAACTACATAATTTGGTACTAGGCCAAAGTTACTCAAACACGAAATGAAACTTTCGTTTAAATTTTACTTTTTATTTACCTACTTCCGTGCTGGTCTGGAAGCAAAGAAAAACAGAATGTACCAGTTGTTTCTCTTCCCGCGCAGATGGTGAAAGGCTATCAAGGGAATGAACGAAAATCATACTATAGGCGATACGCTAGCAACTCGTCACTATTTTGATTCCCCTTTCCACTTATACGCCCACAATCAAGCTAAATCATCTTAAGTATGATCGCGGGCAGGATGGATTGTGCCTATATGACACATTGTGGGGAGCTACATGCCCCCACCAATGTAATAATGTGGTAAGATTGTATGTACTTTGCTGTGCCCCCAATTACGTTTATTGTATGTGTTGTATGTATGTAATTGTAACTAACCCCTTAGTGTAAGTATAGTACTAACACCATATGTGTCACTTAGTTACACGAAATAAATGGATTTTATTTTAAACGTGGCCTTTGGGTCTTGTTGTACCGATAAGGGATAAAGATGTGATTTGTGTTTTTCATTCAGTTCCGTCAAAAAACACGAATGTGGAACTAATCATGTATTTGTATTGGAACGCCTGGGACATGAATGGATGAATATGAATTATTAATCCCACCAAAAACATTCTCTAAAAAACTAGGCAAGTCTCGATGGAGCTGCTTGTTTATCTCTAAAAAGTAATGAAATCTAGACAAAGTCGCGCCAAGTTCCTTACTGCAATTTCTTTATTATTATAGTTAATGTTATGTGACTTGGCCGTTGAAGGGTACACAAGGGTACAAAACCTGGTACTCCATGACACCATTGCACCAATCTATCGCCAGAACCGCTACCCATTGACGATGGAATATGCCTATACATAAGTATTATTGAAATACGCAACTTTATCAAGCCTACAATTGATTGGTTATTGAATCAACGTTTTCCAAGTGGCAATTTTCCATCGTCAATGGGTAGCGGTTCTGGAACCCTATTCAATGCAAACAAAGTAACAATCAAATCTTTTTTTTAATATACGACAAGATAGCCAAACGAGCAAGTAGGTCATCATGGTAAGCGAGCACCACCCATGGACACCCGCAACACTAGAAGATTGCAGATAATCTCTTGTGCCAGTAATTTCAGCGGTTTAATATTACATACATACATACATACACAAATCACGTCTTTATCCCTTACGGGGTAGACAGAGCCTAAGGTGACAAGACCTACAGGCCACGTTTAGCAAGACATTGAGGGCGTAGAGGTGGAAAGTGGAATCAAAATAGTGATGGGTTGCTAGCCGCATCGCCTATAACATGATTCCGATGATTTATGCTTAATATTAGTGTAGATAATATAATCGACATATGATTCGTTCTGTTCAAACTGTTATTACAATTACATGCCAATAAACTAAACGTGATACCGCTGTCTAATTGTTCCAGCCACATCTAACATATTAATAAATCAATTAGTTCTAGCTTCAATCCATAATCAATTATTTGGTACTGTGGTGTGTCTTCTACGTCAAATAGAATTCTATGTTGGGTACCTAAGTTTTCCACTCGAGCATCGCATCTTGGCATAGTATGTATGTATGTATGTAAACTCTTTATTGTGCAAAATAAACAAGACAAAATACAATTGACAAACACTGAGATACATGCACAAAGGCGGACTTATCTCTTTAAGGGATCTCTTCCAGTCAACCTTTGAGTCTGTCTCTACTTCATCTAATTTTATTGCAATGACATCTAGGATGTCTCTTCCATGCTGGTCTGGGAGTAAAGAAAAAACATAGAATATACCAGTTGCTTCTCTACCCGCGCAGATGGTAAAAGCCCATCGAGGGAATGGAATCATGTTATAGGCGATGAGGCTAGCAACCCATCACTATTTTGATTTAATTTTTCACCTAATACGCCCTTAGTCTTGCTAAATGTGGCCTGAAGGTATCTGTTACCTTAGGCTCTGTCTACCCCGTAAGGGATAAAGACGTGATTTATGTATGTATGTACATCTAGGATTATCTTTATCATGGACACTGCCCAAAACAAAGATCTATTCCTTAAAATAATAATAATAAAGCCCTTTTAATCCGAATTCGCTACAATTTCAGTACATGTCGTCACTTTTTGTGTTTATAATATCGCGTAATTCGGCGTGCCTCTTGGCATAGGCCTCCATTTATTGGAGGGCTTGGGATATAGTTCCCACGCGTTCCCAGTGCGGATTGGGAACTTCACACACACCATTGAATTGCTTCGCAGATCTGACCAGGTTTCCTCGCGGTGTGTTTTTTTATCTTTCTTTTTTTCCATATCTACTTTGTTTTACGTTGACTAGTAGAGACTTTATACATCTCTACTATAGACTAATATAATTTAAGGCCCGGGGACCTTATACATCCCTTTTATAAAAGTATTTAATTTAAGTAGAATTTAAGTATTCTTACTGTATTTTATTTTGAAAAAAATATTTGCTGCCAAGTTTCTTCTTGGCAATGACTGTTTTTCCGAATGTTCTAATAGTTTCAAAAAGACATGTAAAAGGGCATTTTGCAAAAATACATTTTTGATTTTGATTTTGATTTTGTTTAATGTTTTCCTTCACCGAAAAGCTCATGGCAAACAAATGTAATTCCGCACATAAATACCGAAAAACTCAGAAGTGCAAGCCCGGGATTCGAACCCACGGCCCTCTGCTCAGAGGCCAGGTGAAATCACTAGGCTACCGCGGCTTTTTGGAGATTGATCTAGTCCTAGTCCTTAAATTGAACTAAGTTCTAAGGTTTATTCCAGTCTTGCCAGTACTTGCTAGACGCCGTAATAGGTACAGTTGGAGTCGTAACCGAACACCTTGTCTCATTAAATTAGTTCACACAGTTTGCAGCAAAACACGTCACGAAATAATCGCATTAAAGTTTGAGAAGCGCCGTAACTAACCGCACAAGTGAATTAACCTGCAACTCGGATTTAACCACGAATGAACATGGAATGTAATAAGATCTGTCGAGAAACTCCTACTCGGTCACGGTTTAAGCTGTTCAGTGCAATTTTAAGATGAGATGAGCTTCAAAAGTAAAAGTAACTTGCCCGTTGTAAATTATTAAGAAGTTTTACTGCTATGCTGTCCGTGGAGTAGCGCAGTAGTTTTTACAATAGGGAATATGCTTTTAAAAAATATATCACCGCTCTTAATAAAATATGAAAAGGTAAAAGAAGAAAAGAGATGAAATAATTATGAATTTTAATCTACTAATTAGTCAGCAATGAGAACGAGAGATATGACATGTGACCTCATAATGTCACATCAACAAAGAGATACAGACAAATCTTCGATACTTATATATCTCGGTTATTTTATAGTTCTTTTTAAGTATTTTTTTTATTTTGACATGAATATTCCCTATTGTCATTCATACTCATCAAATGGCAGAAGTCTACTGCTGGACATAGGCCCAGGCACAAAATGCCTTTGGATTTCCACGAGACCTATTTTTGAACATATAGACATAGAACTCGCTGCTTTAGTTCACGTCACGTTTTTAATCTGGGAGTAAAAAAAAACATAGAATGTAGCAGTTGCTTCCCTTCCCGAGCACATGGTAAAAGTCTAGGCCCTAGACTCACTCGAAAAATCTTAGGAATCATGTTATAGGCGATGCGGCTAGCAACCAATTACTATTTTGATTCCCCCTTCCACCTATACGCCCACAATCATCCTAAACGTGGCCTTTAGGTCTTGTTACCTTAGGCTATGTACCTCCTAAGGGATAAAGACGTGATTTATGTATGTATGTTTAAGTCAAAACCCTACGCTCACTACGGTTTCAGAAACTAGCTTACGGAGCACCGTAATCGGTTTTCCTAACTAGTTTCCTAGTATAGTTATTGACTGCCAAATGAAGCAATACCCTGGTTATTTACTGTTATTGGAATATCTTTGAGATGATAGCCCTTTGACGCTGTGCCGAGACAGTTAAACTAACGGAAATTGAACCCGTGAATGTTTACCTCGGGAAAATAGCGCTTATTGAAGTGTGGAGGCCATTTCAATCTTTGACTTCCGTGGTGGTTTATGTATATCAATACATACATACGCACAAAGATATTTCGAAGAGGCTAATAGACGCTACGGGTGACCGCAGAGCTGGCAGCTTCCTTGGACAGCGTATTAGTATCGCTGTCCAAAGGGGGAATGCTGCCAGCGTCTGTGGAACTATGCCACAGGGGCCCCGCCTTTTTTAATTATTTTATTTTAAGATTAGTTTTAGTTTAGTTTTTAATTTAATAGTTTCATTTGTATTAATTCCATACGTACATATATCACGTCCTTATCCCTTACGGGGTACGGAGAGCTCTGCAGAGCCTAAGGTAACAAAACCTTAAGGCCACGTGTAGCATGATTAAGGGCGTATAGGTGGAAAGGGAAATCAAAATAGTGATGGGTTGCTAGCCGCATCGCCTATAACATGATTCCTATACTTTCGTCCATTCCCTCGATGGGCTTTTACCATCTGCGCGGGAAGAGAAGCAACTGGTAAATTGCATATTTTTTCTTTGCTCCCAGACCAGCATTGAAGAAACCATTTAAGTATAGGGGAGACCGAGGCGAGTTGAGACAGAGGCGAGTTGATACAAGGCCTTTTCTCTGCACCTATGACAGTTAGCGAGGTCACAACTTCACGCAAACTGTGGAGTGTAGAAAGAGCAACGAATAAGCGAAGTTACCAGCCCTATAAACTGTCACAGTTCAGAGAAATCTGCTTTGTATCAACTCACCTCTGTCTCAACTCGCCTCGGTCTTCCCTACTGTGGTGTGACCACAATACAGAGTTAATAATATATTTGAATTAAAATGTATATTTCGCTTTTTTTGTGGCCTTGGTCTCTCTGTCCCACTGCTAACCAAAAGGCCTCCCCTTTCTCTTTCCATCCCTTTATGTATTTTGCGAGACTCTCCCAGTCCGGTTCAATAGCTCCAAATCGTGCCGCCATCTTTTTTTAATCGGCCTCTTCTTTAATATATATGATAAAGCCGACAAACGGACATGCGGTCCACCTAATTTTAAGTGATCATAGACACTTAAAGTACCATTAGGGCTGCTGATGGCTGATACGTTGCCGGCCTTACAAATAGTAGTGCACTCGCCTTTCAAAGCCCCCCCCCCCCCCCCATATTAGAGCAAGTTGAGAGAACCTCAGCCCCCTGTCCATTCCAAATCTTACGCGTACGGGGTACATAACCGCTTAAACCGCATAGTTGGTTGGGGAGACGTTCATCGATGGTGTTAATTAAAGCTAAGTTTTTGTAGAGAAAAAAAAATGATGCGCAATTTATTTATTAATATACAAACCATTAAAAACTAAACAATAGTAAGGATCACTAAAACTACGAAAGTTGATTCAAATGCCTGGTTCAAAGGTTCCCATTACGCTGGCCGCGTTGCCTCTTTGTACTGCAATGGCAACCCTTTGAACCAGCCACGAACCAGAGCGGGGATCGCAGCCCCTGTCTTTTAGTCTGCGTTTTAAAAAAAAATACATAAATTAACTATGATATTTGATGTCAACCCTTCCTCTGCCCTAGTTTTTACATGAAGGCGTAACAGTTTTTCCCATGGCCACTTAATTCCCAAAGTCCTTCAGGCCTTGTCCAGCGGTTTTTGTTTATGCCCAACTTGTTTCCAACAGCGATAAATACTCGGGCAGCATTTGGTGCAAAAAAGTTTCAAACATACTTTGTTATTTCGCATAAGCGGGACTAATCGGACCAAATTAGACTGCCTCGGAATGGGTGACCGCGTATTTTGTGACTGTTTTCTTTATTAAATTAACTTTTGTAAAGTACAGAGTTCCGATAATGTTTATGATTGGGGTCCACCCTTTTGCAGGGTGTACTGTAATTTCTTTGAAACACGAATTTACTCTCCCTAATATAGAAGTCCTTGGCGAGACTTGGCGTGAGTGAGATAGTACATATTGTTATGTATAAGAAATTGATGTGAACCTGCTCTATGCGCAAGGAATAAATAGTACGAATATGCTATTTTATTATTTTACGTCGCCTCGGGCCGTAAGTAGCAATTTACCGCCCACTACGAGAGCGGAAATTTCCACATCCTGTCCAGGCGAAGACGTAAAATTGTGTACCTACACACCTCGGGCGGTGATGAAGAAAACCTCAGGTTGCATGTTTATCACCCTCGCCTTAGGCTCTTGCGACAAGTTCCTGGTATCTGTAACATTATCTATTTCACCAACCTCGGGGTTTAATGTACTATAGTCAAATCGTATCATACACAAAATCTATCGGTCTTGTTCTAAAAGAGTAGAGTTCGTTTGATTTGACTGTTTTATTACTAGAATGTGTAGTAACCATCTAAAGCTCGTAGAGTTTAAACTTAAAGTGGCTGAAGGTAGGTAGGTAGGTAGGTACAATTAACTTTGTAGTATATTAACTAGGTGTAAGGATAAACATTCTTTTCTAAAATCACTAACATCACAGAACATATGAAAGAGTTAGCAGAGCAGAAGATTTTAGGTCGTGCTTTCACGAACACACTACTTTGTTCTCTTAAAGAGCTGTATAATGATACTCTTGTGCAAAGTAACTAGATATTTTTGCTTGTCGTCGGTGTATTTTGGTTCCAAAATTGGCCACGTCTGCCACACTCCTATGCGCCCACAATCATGCTAAAATTGACCCTGTTACGGTAGGTCAGGTAAGAGTATGAAGAGAATGTTAATGAAGCGAAAAAGATACCATTATGTCATGCAGTGGAACAAAGTAGTCTCAGCCTACCCCTATGAGAAAGATGAGTATGAACCTTAGGTTAGGTCTACCCAGTAAGGCATAATGACGTGATTAATGTGTACACGTACACACGTACACAAATCACGTCTTATTCCGTTCAGGGGTAGACAGAGCCAAAGGTAACAGGTACCTACAGGCCACGTTTAGCAAATTGCGGGCGTATAGGTGGAAAATGGAATCAAAATAGTGATGGGTAGCTAGCCGCATCACCTTTAACATGATTCCTATGATTTTCGCCCATTTCCTCGATGAGCTTTTACCATCTGCGCGGGAAGAGAAGCAACTGGTACATTCTATGTTTTTTCTTTGCTCCCAGACCAGCATGGAAGTAGATTAATGTGTGTGTGTATTATATAAAATACAGAAGAATACTTTATTCCTTTTTCTCCGTAGGGCGCAGCTCCTCTCCTAGTGCCTTTCCTCGCCGAAGTTGGCCACATCTGCCCCACCACGCACAACCCGGCTGACTTCGTGTTGGAGACGCTGATAGGTGACATGGAAGCGCCTGCGCAACTGTCAGAGTTGTGCCAAAACGGGAAGCTGTGTAGGAAGCTGGATCGGATCACTGCCCGAGGAGGCCGGTACGAGCTAGTTTTTTTACAAGCTTTTTATTAACTTGCAATGTACATATCGCTGCTTATAAACGAAAGTGCCACAAATCAAAATCAAGTTTTTTTGAGGAGAGCACAATTAAACTTTTCATTTGATTTTTTATTTGTTTTTTTGCACTCCTACGTCCAATGCTTTTGTGTCATAATACCGTCGATGCGTATTTTAATTCTCTACCTTTTGTTTATTTTAACTTTGAGGTAACTATATCCTTAATTTAACCGTCAATGCGTAAAAATGTCAAAAGGGCGCATGCATAAAACTGCGATTTAGAGACCGATTTTGACCGGTGTCTTTGTGACATATGAAAATAAGGTTGATTTTGGCCACATTTTTTAAATAAAAGTGATTTTGGAAAATTTTGATTTGTGGCCCTTCAGTTTATAAGCAGCGATATGTATGTAATAAGTATGTTTGTCTGGGTGGAATCTTGCGACTCAATTTCGAAGCAAGTATCTTCATCCTATTAAGCTGAAAGTTTGTATACTTAAAGTTTGTATACAATAATCTGGTAAAGTGGAGTTCTGGTGACCCAGCCAGGATCGTCACCCGCAGGAGGAAACTCTTCAACGGTTGGTCCGATTGACTTGAAATTTGGTATACATAATGACAATGCAAGTAAGTACAGTCATGAAATTTTTGACAGAAAGTTATTTTAATATTGCTTCGTAATAGTCATGATAAATTCGTAAATTCACCTCATAGCGCGGAAATCTATTGTTGACTTCATAAATATTTTTCGGTTAAAACTGCTTCTTTGTTAACTATTTTTTTTGTAGATTATTAAGATGTTAGAATTGTTTGTGTTGTTTGCTCGTTTGCCTTCCTATTTATATTAAACAAAAAACAGAAAAGAAAATTGTTTATAAATGTAGAAATTTTTTTCATGGTCTAAATAGAATTATAATTATTCTGTCAAAAATCATGTTAATTTTGTGCAACATTAAACCGATAATTTTACTCCGATTATAAATATAAACACGCGGAATAAATCGAGGCCACTGACTCATAAGGAAAAAAATCTATTTCCAAAGAAAACATCACCATTCAGATACCTATCAAAGTATTGTAAGATACGGAAGAAACTTATTCAATAAGCTCACATTATTGCCACGTCGAGGGCTACAATAACGATAAATTGGTCAAACACAGCACTTTAACCGTAGGTATAAGTTATGATTTACTTAACCAAAGTTAGAGACACGTTGGAATTGGTAAACGTTTCGACAAGTTATTAAACTCATCTCGGCCGCCATATTCTAGCTAGAAACTACGAAGTTGCCTGAGGCTGACAAATTTTAAAATACATATTCATAGAGTACGTTCATTAACGACTTGGATGAGAAGTTTACGGAACAATATACGAGCATCCATTCCATGCTGGTATGGAAGCAAAGATTAAACAGAATGTACCAGTTGCTTCTCTTCCCGCGCAGAAGGTAAAAACCCATCGAGGGCTAGCAACCAAAGCGACCAATCATTGTTTTGGTTCCCCTTTTCACCTGTAGTCCTGTAGGCGCCTTAGGCTTTTACCCCGTCAGGGATATAGATGTGATTTATGTATGTATGTGTGTACATACGAGCGGCGAATATTGTCACGGATGTGGCTAAAAATCGAGCTGTGTAGCGAAAATGCACAAAAGATGCTGACCCCAAATAACATGGGAATAATAAGCTATGCAAAAGAATAGGTACGTCAATAAATAGAAATTAAATAAGGGACTTTTTTTGTAGTTGTAACGAATTTAAGATTCCTTGAAAAGAAACAATTTTGTATGCGTGAAAAATTCGCGACCGGTCATTGATAGCGTTCATTGCATGTGTCCGCGAGCGCGCACCACGGCGATTTAAGGAGCAACCACACCGCCGCGTAGTGACGTGTCGTAGGCGTCAAGTTTTCTCGCCGTGGTGTGGTCGCACCTTAACATAACACACGCAATGTATCAGAAAGTCACTTGTCTAAAACACTCAACGAATTCTAATCACCCTTCAAAATAGCACGATAACGATGCTTTTTTCGCGCTTAATCTGTTCATAAACTTTGTGAACTGACAGGTTCTGTAAAGTTTCGTTAACTTCTCAACAAAGCAAACCTCGAAACGGCACGAGGAATCCGATTTAATAGGCGCCTTGTAAACCCTGTTAACAAATTCCTACATGTTGTATTGTACTATCGCTGTTGTCTTAATTGGTACAAGGGTGGGTATTACGTCTTCTGACACAGTAGTATTGAGTTTGCTTTGAATGGTTCCGTATTATGAAGTCTATCTGTCTGTTAGTTATCTACGATACACTTTTCTATACTTACATGTCTTCTAATATGTACTTCAGCAGTATTCAAGAAAACACAATTCAAAATGAACAAACATGTTGGTTTCATGTGTAAATGATGTGCTCATTACATTTTGATAATGATCCCGTAGAGGGATCGAAACGCGTTAGTGTTTGTGTGGTGTAAGGGATAATTAAATTTGTGGGATTTATATGTGTTTTATTGGCAGTAGTGGAGGGAGGGCATGAAAAACATATATATTTCACACAGGCTTGGTTATCTTGCACGTAAATAGCGGAGTACCAACGTAAATATTTTTTGTTCATTGAAATGGACCTCCGCAAAGTAACGCCTGATTCAATAAAATATTTAATTCAAAATGTTAACTTAGTACTTATATAATCGATAACTAGACATATGTGTGTATGTAGGGCTGGTCTAGGAGCAAGAAAACAGAATATATCAGATGCTCCACATCGAAGGAATCCGCGAAAACCTTAGAAATCATTTCGCCTAGTCTTGTTACCATGGGCTCTGTCTACCCCGTAAGAGATAAAGCCGTATGTATGTAGACGCTTTAGCCGTACCTACATTAACAGGCACTGTTGTGACAAATAATTGAATTAGCCGGTTTTATTTCGCAGGAAACCAGTTTTGCACTCCGATGACTCGATCCAAAGAATATTCGTCGAGCACGTAGCCAAAGAGCAGGAGACGAAGATGCAGTTTCCTACGACGTTCCTCACGCAGTTCCTGATCCTCACCAAGCGGATGTTCATACAGAACAAGAGAAACACGGTAAGGGTGCGGCTCCACTGAGGCGGAGACGAGCGGAGCGGAGAGGAGACGTGTGGGGATCGACCAATCATATTACATGAAATCCACATCGCGTCTCCGCCACGTCTACGCGATGAGGATTACATGTAATATGATTGGTCGATCCCCACACGTCTCCTCTCCGCTCCGCTCGTCTCCGCCTCAGTGGAGCCGCACCCTAAGTCTACTAGTTCTACATACACAAATCCCGTGTATATCCCGGGTAGAGCCTATGATGGGTTGCTAGCCGCATCGCCTATAACATGATTCCTAAGATTTTCACCCATTCCCCCGTCGGCTGAAATAAGACTAAATAGTCCCTACACTACGACTTTATTTATCCAAATCCCGAAAATGTACCCCCGTTCGGACTAGTGGAGCGTTCGGATTATAGTATACAGAGAATTTATAGGCTATTTTTATGGAATAAAACAAACAGTATTGTTAACATTCATTATACGTTTTTAAAGAAATCCAATATTTTAGTTGGTCGAGTAGTATTTAATAAAAGAAAAAGCCTTGTCTCGGTTTTTTGTGAAAATGTGAAGAATTATGTAGGCGTAGTGGGGTGGGGGAGGGCGTTCGGATTACGGAGGAATTCGGATTAAGGTGGTCGTAGTGTAACATTATAAATGCTAAAGTAACTTTGTCTGTATGTTACCATTTCGCGCGTAAACCACTGAACCGATTTTAATGAAATTTGGTCGGTATACAGAAGTAACAATAGGCGGCTTTATCGCTACAGAGCGATCTCTACTTGGCCACCATAATGTACTGGAGAAAATAACAGATCTGATCTGAGGTTTATGACCTACCTATGAATGGGTCAAACCACTAGGCTGCCCCGGCTTCCCATTATTCAACTTTCAAGTGATTCTCACCTTTTTTCTATTCTATGGCCCGCGCGGAACTCTGAAAAGAACCCTTATTATCCTCACATCCGATCTATCCGATCAGAGCACGTTTACCTTTGGTGTTATCTTGTATCTTGCCCAGGCGTTCTCGGTTCGATTTCCGGTGGAATCACACGCAACGGCGCCCCTGTAAATTATCAGTGCTTTGCTCTATTTTTAGATTGTTTTTTACAAGGAAAGTTATACCTGTAATTTAAGCTGCATAAGATAATAAATAAACACCAAGTGCTTAATAAATGTTTCTCTTTCTTTCTTTCTCTTTCTTATTCCAGTACCACGGGTGATAACATACGTAAGTGTGATGGTTACCGGTACTTTGTGTGCGAACAATTCGTTTAGCAAATATTTGATTGAGTCAGGCGTTGCTGCGGAGTTACATTTCAATGAACAAATAATACTTACCTTGCTACTCCGCTACTTACTATGCAATAATAAGAAAACCGGTCAAGTGCGAGTCGGACTCGCGCACCGAGGGTTCCGTATCATTGTCTATAAATATCTAAAACCAGTGTAAGCAGAGCCCTGTTCCAAAGCAAAATGTACGCAGTGTGGGGTTACTTTATATTGGTCACTGCTATATACAGACATACATACACATTTACGGTTTTCGCAATTATTCTTTAATCTGTGCTATAAGATCTACCTTCATACCAAATTTCAAGATTCTGCGTTCACGGGAACTACCTTGTAGGTTTTGATTCCCTTGAGAGTTGAAAATTTGCGGAAATTTGCGGCATAAACGGCTGTATCTTTTGATTGCGTTGGCTTAGAAGTTTGATTTTTTCACAGCTTCAAGGGACAGTAGACCTGAGTAATTGATATAAATTTCAGCTTCATACCTCCACGCGTTCCTGAGAAAAAGGGTCTTGACAGACGGACGGACGGACGGACAGACAGACGGACAACAAAGTGATCCTATAAGGGTTCCGTTTTTTCCTTTTGAGGTACGGAACCCTAAAAACAGTAATAATAGGCTTATTAAGCAGTAATAGTATTTATTTTATGTTATTAAGCGATGTGGTTAGCAACCCATCACTATTTTGATGCTATTTTCCACCTATACATCCCCCAACCTTGCTACACGTGGCCTGTAAGTCTTGTTACTTTAAGCTCCGTCTACCCCGTAAGGGATAAAGACGTGATTTGTGTATGTATGTATGTATTTATTTTGAATCGAACATGCAAGTCGATCATCACCTTTTTCTCATTCAGTTAGAGTGGTCCAATAATAAACAGTCTATATTTTTTACGTTTCAGACTGGTCTCTGGATACAGCTGCTCCACCACGTGATATCAGGAGCCCTGATTGGGAGCGTCTTCATCAGTGTCGGCAACGACGGAGACCAGCCCATAGCCAATTTCAAGTTCTGCCTGAGCTGCCTAGTATTCTTCATGTACACTTATATTATGATACCGGTGCTAATTTGTAAGTATCGAACCAGTTTTTACAAGTTTATCTTTAAGCTAAGTGCAGACCATCGGAAACCCGGTGGTCTTTTGACTTTATTTTGGTGTCCGTGGGCAGTCAACTAGAGATATACCCCCTTATTCGTAAACGCTGTATAGGCTTTTGCTAACTTAGTAATCGTTTGTCCTTGTCTGTGAAAGGTAAATGTCACAGTGACAGATAAGGACAAACGATTGCAAAGTTAGCAGAAGGGTCAAGAGCTGCGGTTCCTTTTTGGATCCGTCCGGGGGGAAGAGCAGTGCTTGATCCGGTGCACCCTGGGTTTCGGCTAATGATTTCCTGGCAGTTTCTGAGGGATATTATTGACCGTTGGCTAAGAGCCCGACAGGGGGGGAGGGGGTCTTTGACCATTACCATACAACGTTGCCGACATTTTGTCACAAGATTTTTTAATCATATTTTTTTACTTTGACATTGGCGAAGTTGTCGTCGCTATAACGACTTGAAACGCCACAAACAAGAAGAAGAAGAAGAAAGTTAGCAGAAGCCTACAGAGCGTTTATGAATAAGGGGTTTAGTCACAGGGTCGTCTTGCATCTATTGGAGGTCTTGGGACTAGTAGTAGATCTCGTCTATTAAACATCACAAATCGTGAATCCCTAGACACTTTCCGAAAGTTCCCAGTGGAAAAGAAGGGTCCGTTTAATCAATAGCATTTCATTCTTTATGGACAGAACTTTGACTTCTTCGTTAGGTGCCTACAATACCTGCGTGATATCTAGAAGTCCAGAGAAAAATTACAGATGCAACATGACAATTAATATCCCCTCCTTCCTTCTTTTGTTATTTAGCTTTTACAATACATTTCATACTTATTGTACCTAATCAATACCATAGTATGAAACAAAGTCGCTTTCCGCTGTCTATCTGTCCCTATGTATGCTTAAATCTTTAAAACTACGCAACGGATTTTGATGCGGTTTTTTTAATAGATAGAGTGATTCAAGAGGAAGGTTTCTATGTATAATACATGCATAATATAGTAGAGAAACACTGATTGCACCAGTGCGAAGCCGGGCCGGGTCGCTAGTTGTAAATACAACGATAATGTTTTTTGTTATTTCAGTTCCCACAGAGGTGCGCATGCTTCGACGGGAGTACTTCAACCGCTGGTACAGCCTTAAGGCATACTACGCGGCGCTAACTTTCGCATCTTTGCCCACTATGGTAAGAATACTTTCATCATTATCATCATGTCAGCCGAAAGACGTCCACTGCTGAACATAGGCCTCCCCCGCGGCTCGCCAAACAGCGGCCCTGCGCCATCCGCAACCAATGCGTTCCCGCTACCCTCACCAGGTCGTCGCTCCATCTTGTTGGAGGCCTACCTACACCGCGTATTCCGGTCCGCGGACGCCACTCGAGAACCTTTCGGCCCCATCGGCCGTCAGTTCTACGGGCGATGTGCCCTGCCCACTGCCACTTAAGTTTAACGATTCTTCGAGCTATGTCCGTGACTTTAGTTCTTGCGCGGATTTCATGATTTCTAATGCGGTCCCGCAGAGAAACTCCAAGCATAGCCCTCTCCATCGCCCTCTGAGAATACTTTGGTTCAAATGTATTGCTAACACTGTAAGAAGTATTTGTCGGTATTGGTATTGTTCAATGGGATGGATATGTTTTTTATAAAATCTACAGTTTACCTGATGATAGTTTCTCTCAGTTTTTAATGATTAAATAGACTCCATCATTGCAGTAATTAACTATGTTCCTATTTCAAGCATTTATCCCACTAATATTATAAATGCGAAAATTAGTGATGGATGGATGTGACGATGTGAGTGTGTTTGTTCCTTTTTCACGCTGAAACTGGTGGACAGATTTTGATAAAATTGGAAACAGAGACATCTGGTGCCCTAGATTAACACATAAGCTACTTTTCGCGCGGGATAGCGATAAACATGCCAAAAGTCATAGCTACCTTGAGTCGCAACGCAAATAACTATTGCAGAATTAAGATATTATCAACATCAGTTCTGAAGTCTATTTCTAGGTGGACGAAGTCGCGGGCAGAAGCTAGCTCGTAAATATAATCAAACAAACACGACAGTTTGCCCTGATAATGTTCGAAAAAAAATGGTGTTAAAAAGCCTAGCGATATTGCAGTGGATTTACCAAAACTCTTTCGAGCGCTATTTTCTAGCTCAGTTATTTTTCCTAGGCAAACCTTTTTTTCCATTACATATTCCACCTACCTTGTCCTGCTCTGCAAGTAATTAAATGGTTAAGGATTTCGTTCTCAAAGCAAAGCCATCGACCGAGTTTTATTTGGGCAGCATTTTATGCAGAATTTTGAACCAGCTCGTTTAGTGATTGCCAGCTTGAGGTTTGCTATTTGCTAATGAAAACCTGAGGATCTAGATCTTACAACAGGCCTGACGGTGTACTTTAATAAATAATGTAGTTTTTGAATTAGTATATTAAATTTGAATCAATCAATCAAATTCTTTATTTTACATAAAACATGGTGTACAAACAGGTCTTAAAATTAAATGGTTTCACATGTTTTGTTGTAAAGACAACACGTAAAAAATCAATAATTGTAATAAAATCAAAATAATGGAAATAATACATAAATTAAATTAAATGTCAAACCACATAACCAATTACATAAATTAAACACAAAGTAATAAAATTTTCTTGATGGCATTAAAAACTATTGAAGCTCGGTACATTAATTTATTTTTGAGACAATGTGACAAAAATGAAATTGTTAAACACTTCATATCAATACGATAAAAAATGAATTAGACGTTGTTTCATTAGAGAAACTGATCGTAACGTTATTTTTCTTACCCCGCCATATTTATACACACAAAAATGTTTTCTTAGTATGTTTTATGTTTAAAAATGTTTTCTAAGTATGTTTTACGTATTATTGTTGTCTGTTTATTGACTTTTCTACTTTTACATCGACGATACCTTGATTTCAATATTATTTTGAATCTTCCCAAATAAATAATTACATAATAAGTAAATACCTCAGCCGTGGAAATCATACGGCAACGATTTTACCCAGAGTTTTTCAAGCAGAGAAATGTACACATAGGTTCCAATCAACCAAACAACAGTTGATCAAACAGGAGATGACAATCTAGCCTTACCTTACCTTTGCCTTTTTACCCGACTACGGGAAAGCCAAAGGAGGGTTATGATTTTGACAGGCTATGTATGTATGTATGTATGTGTATCTGTTCTCTCATAGCTCTTAAACTACTTGTCAGAACTGGACAAATGAGGTATCATTAGGAGCGTCTTGATTGTCCGCTGGTTATAGGATATATGACGTGTCACTAAATCTAATGTGGCGCCCTCTAGCGGGCATAAAGTACTTTGTTAATTAAAAAAAATGAAATAAATATACCGTGTTTGGTATCATTGAAAAGGGCATTACTTGTACATTGTAAAAATATATACATTACTAGCATTTGCTTGTGACTTTGTGCGTATTCGGGTTGACTTTTAGTTTTCTACTTTTTCGCTGTACTACTTGTACGCTGAAATAGAGTGATGCTGATGAGAATAAATGAATATTTCACGAATCATTTTAATGAAGAATTAATTATTTTAGGTTAAATGTTCCTGTGATCGTTCATGCAAATTGCATGCTAATTATAATTACAAATTGGCGTAGATTTGCGCAACATTTGGCCCCGTGGTAAATGAGGCAAAGGGACTAAATCCCTTTGATGATCGAATAACTTGAAACTCAAACGGTTTGATGACTGTCAGAATTGGATTTAAAAAGGTAAAAGTAGATACCTAAACGCTGGGTCTCATTACACTTACGAGGCTCAATTACAGTTAAGATCTTGATTGCGGACTGCGGTCATTCGAAATTGTTATTTTTGTGGAACTTGTTTCAACGTGACTCCTAGTAGCTTAGGCTAATACAGAATAGTCCAAGGAGGTTACCACAATCGCTTAATGAGGGCCAAGTTCTATTCAGCGCAAGGGACAGAGCTATGTATGGTTGCATAACTAATAACTATGTCCTTTACGCTGAATAGAGATAAGCCCCGGGTATTTGCTGAATAAAAACGTAAATAAATCATCTATAGGATTGTCTAATCACTACATAGTATAAAACAAAGTCGCTTTCTCTGTCCCTATGTCCCTATGTATGCTTAAATCTTGAAAACTACGCAACGGATTTTGATGCGGTTTTTTTTAGTAGATAGAGTGATTCGAGAGGAAGGTTTTTATGTATAATTCTACGCAAACGAAGTCGCGGGCAGAAGCTAGTCTTAAATAAACTTAAGTTTAAACACCAAATATGTAATGACTTTATTAAGTTTCACAATTACAATTAAAACAATTTACGTTAGTACACCACGTTTTTTATTGTACTCTCTCTCATCCATTTTCATAGACAAAAACCCTCACGTTTTTCCATAGACCCAACACCAACCATCGATACACAATCAATCATCCTTAGTTTACAGAGTTAGCTTCTGACTCTACATCTTCCCCTGTAACATAATCACTAAGGTATAAGGGAGGTCTAATAGTCCTCTTAGGTCTACCACAATCTAATGTATTTGTATTTCCCTCCTCCACCTCACTTTGCACACTAATTGAAGGCTTCATTTGCTCTCCATTCCTTTCTATTACATCCTTTACTTCTTCATTACAAGAGGTAAATGGTGACCTCATTTGTGATGGATTATGGGAAGTAAATGAAGGCTTCAATTGTGATGAATTTCTCCGAATAACATTACCTTTTTCATTCTTAATTATGAAAGATCTGGGTGAACTATGAATACCAACAATCCTTGCAGGTGACCACATTCTATCCTTATAATAGACTACATCCTGTCCTTTTTCAAACTTATAGCTATAAGTTTTTGCAGACTTATCATAATTTGACTTATTAACTACATTTCTCTTGTTTTGGTAACAATGAAAATCTTTCACAACTTCAGGTGCAAGTAACTCACTATGTATTGGCAGGACTGATCTAGTTGAGCGACTTAGTAAAAGTTGAGAGGGGCTGTATGGTGAATTCAACACAGGACTATTTCTATACTCCAGTAACACTAGATTAAGATCAATGTTTTCACTTTTACATTTCTTTAAAATATTCTTTGCAATTCCCACATATTTTTCAATAAAACCGTTAGATTTTGGATACAAAGGGCTTGATGTGATAATAGTAAATGCATATTCCTTTGCAAATCTCTTAAATTCAAAAGAATCGAATGGCATGTTATCTGCTCTGAAAATCTTTGGTATACCATGGGTAGCAAATATGGACTTCAATATTTTAATTACATTTGTAGCTGTCATTGAATGAACTTTAACTAGATCAAACCATTTAGAATAATAGTCTGCGATTATTAAAAAGTTTTCATTACCAAAATTTAGAAAATCGCAGCCCACCTTTTCATAGGGAAGTTTTGACATTTCATCCAATAACAAATGTTCTTTAGCTTTATTAAGACTATATTTTTCACACAGTCGACATTTACTTAACAATGATACTACATCATTCTTCATATTTGGCCAATAAAACAGGGACTTAGCTCTGCCATACGTTTTTGTGATACCAAAATGAGATACATGCACTTTTGATAAGACAGTTTTTTGTAAAGATACTGGTATAATAATTCTATGATTAAGGTATACCAAATTATTCTCAACAGTAATATCATTCTTAATTTTCCAATATGATTTGATATAATCTGGTACTTTTTCAATTTTCGAGGGCCACCCTTGGTTATAAAATTCTATAAGCTTACTTAACATCACATCATGAAGTGTAGCATGCGAAATTTCTGACAGAAAACTATCACTGACGTTAACAGTGTGAACAACTCTGTCAAGTGAGCTCTCTAAAGTGTCACTATCAGCTTTTGATGATGCTCTGCTTAAAGCGTCAGCTATCAACATCAAGGAACCTTTAATATACTGCACATCAATATCATAAATGTTTAATTTAATTCTTATTTTACGTAATCTTTGAGATCCAATGGAGTAAATTTCTTTTTTCATTAATGCTACTAGTGGCAGATGATCCGTCTGTACAACAGTATGTCTACCATAAATATAATAGTGAAACTTTTTGCATGCAAACAATATTGCTAAGAACTCTTTATCGATCTGACCATATTCACATTCTGTTTTACTTAAGCTTTTTGAAGCAAACGCAACAGGCTGCTTGTTTTGCATCAACACACAACCAATTGCATTTTTTGAACTGTCAGTCTGTATGGTCAATGGTTGCCTGGGATCAAAATTTCTTAATACTGGTGGACTAGTCAGTGTATTTTTTATCTTAATTAAACAATTTTCTTGAATTCTACCCCATTGAAATAGAACATTCTTCTTAAGAAGTTCTCTTAATGGACTTGTAATTTCAGATAAGTTAGGTATAAAATCTCTCAGGTAATTAACTAGACCTAGAAAACGTTGTAGACTTTTCTTATCAACAGGTGAATCATACTCTATAATTGCTTTGATTTTATTTTGGTCTGGCATCAAACAACCATTAACAATCTCGTGACCAAAATATCGAACTGTCTCAGGAAGGTACTGAAATTTTTTCAAGTTAAATTTTATATTTAATTCCCTTGCTCTACTCAAAACTTTTGTCAATGCCAGATCATGTTCCTCTTTTGTATTTCCATATATTAAAAAATCATCAATGTATATGAAAATATTGTCAATATCCTTAAAGCAATTTTCACAACTTTCTTGAAATATTTCAGCAGAGATATCCAAGCCAAATGGTAAAACATTAAAGTTATATGTCCCAAATACTGACGAAAACGTACAAATTTTTTTACTATCTTCTGTAAGACCGATTTGCCAAAATGATTCTTTTAAATCAAGAACAGAAAAATATTTTGCATTAAAAATCTTTGCTTTAAGATCATTGATAGTTGGTATCTCAAAATATTTCTTTAAAATACATTTATTCAAGTCGCGAGGATCCAAGCATACACGAATAGCATCCTCGTCTTTTTCAACAATGACAATTCTGTTAACCCACTCAGTAGCAGCATCAATTTTAGAAATAACACCTTTTTTACACAATCTATCTAGCTCAATCTTCAATTTTTCTTTTAATTTAAGAGGAACACGATGTGGTGGTTTTGATACTGGTTCAGATCCTTCCTTCAACAATATTCGGTACTCATTCGGAAATCTGCCTGTTCCAGTAAACACATCTTGGAAGTCTGTAATTACTTTTTGTTTTCTTGAGTCATCTGTAACAATGTGATCCTTTGTTATATTAATCTTATTTGTGAACTTTCTTTCAACCAAACCCAAAATCAAACAAGCATCTTTTCCCAAAGTTGGTTGAAATTGTGAGTCTGTTACAATGAATTCAATAAAATATGAAGACATCTTCAGTTTGACTTGTAACAACACAGTGCCAAATACTTTTATCCCTGTGTTGTTATAAGCGTGTAATTTATATTTACAACGTTCCAAGTTCAATTTTTTACGCTTATTTAAAATTTGGTAAGTGCTAAAAGGTATCAAATTTACATCTGAGCCTGTGTCTAATTTAAAATTACAACTCTTAGTGTCTTCCAACAATAGTAATTGAGTCCATTGTGTACCACATACCTTCTCTACACTGCCACAGTAAAATTCACTGTCACTTTGATCACTCGACTGTTCGTTGGCCACTGCTTTTACGAACTTACTTCTACATACGGATGCGAAATGATTTAACCTGTTACATTTAGTACAGATTTTTCCCCTGGCTGGACACAGTTCCAATTTTCTCTCATGCTGCTGACCGCACCACTTGCATGTAATTATCATCCTGTTTGGCTTATTAATGCTCTTAGTGACTTTGTCCACTTGAATTAATTTTCCTTGTACGTCTGCTGCATGACGTCTCCCAAGTTCTGCTAACCTAAATTTTGTGATTGTTTCATCAAGATTGGTATCGCCCTCCATAATAATTTTCCTTTGTGTATCTGAGTCAGATGTTCCCAACACCAACCTATCTCGAATTGCCTCCTCATCAGACTGAAATTTGCAGTCCTTGGCTAACCTTTTGATATCCGTGAGGAAACTGTCAAACGGTTCACCGGATTCTTGATTTCTACTGTAGAACACAAATCTTGAATGTAACACATTCTTTTTCAGCTCGCAATATTGATTAAACTGCTTTATTACTTCAGAATATTTTTTGGAGTCCTCATCTTTCTCGAATTTGAAATTATTGTATATCTTCAAGCCATCTTCTCCAATTATATTCAACAAAATAGCCACCTTCCTTTCATCATCTGCTTTATTTAAGCCAGACGCTAGCAAATAAATTTCCAAGGCCTGTTTAAAATTGTTCCAGTTCTCAGACAAATTGTTTGTTACCACTAATTTTTCTGGCAGGTTGTAGGTCGACATCTTTGCTGTTGCGACTGCGCCATGTAATGACTTTATTAAGTTTCACAATTACAATTAAAACAATTTACGTTAGTACACCACGTTTTTTATTGTACTCTCTCTCATCCATTTTCATAGACAAAAACCCTCACGTTTTTCCATAGACCCAACACCAACCATCGATACACAATCAATCATCCTTAGTTTACAGAGTTAGCTTCTGACTCTACAAAATATGCCAGGGATGTATTTGTTCTTTGATTTTAATCTCGATTAAATAAATAATTATATCTGTTTTCCCAAGTTAGGGTACTTATAGTGAAGAGCATTCGATAAATATTTAGCAGAAAAGGAGCAGAAAAGTAGGAGGAAAGTTAAAATCAAATCAGCAGCTGACATTGCAATTATAATGAGACAGACAAACAAGACAGTGACTTAAGAAACACGTATAAAAAAAGAAACTTCAAATAATAGAATAATAGACAATATCAGAAATATAAAATAACTATTTACAACGCCAACCTAAAGGAATAATTAACCGCAAATACAAAGTGCGATTGTAATAAATATCAGACATGCGCGGTTGCGATCTACGGGACGGTAAAAGGCATGTTAGACGAACATCTCTTTTGGCGTCCTCCGATCGATGGTTTCTAGTTTTTTTTTACCCCCAAAATCCGTATAAAATCTGAGCTAAATATTAACCCTAAGTATCACAAACTTGGCTCGACGCTCTGCCGTGCAGCATAGGTTTCCAATTCCTTCATCAGCTTAAGTGTTTCTGAATCTTTGTAGACAGCCGTCTTGGGAAGATACAGACACAGGCTTTTGCGATAAAGATAAGTAGGTTTCGATACAGGCTAATGCACTCCGGATTTGGCCAAATACTTAGCTATAGCCTAAGATTTATCCTTACAAGCTTTAACTTTATAAATTTTTAGGCAACTCGCAATACCGTATCTTCGTAATGCTTAACGGAAAATATAATAGAGAACTTTTTGTGTCAGAATTTCGCGATTTCCTCCCATAATCACTACTAAAAGTAATGTTATGATAAAGTACGATAAACAATATTTTATAACCCTTATTGTAGACGGAATACAATGCTTAACGACTGTATGCACTAGAAAATCCTGAAATATAATGATTGTTCAGGATAAATACGCTTGGCAGTTTAGATAATAATTCATCTTGCACGATAATTTTAGGGCTTCGATACGATAATTCACTCTCACTCGTCTGGCATGCGTGACTAGACAAATGACATAATACACTCTGAAGCTTATCGATGTCAACATACGCTTTCCAGTAGCATAGTTGTTCGGCTAAATCACGTGGTTTGTCGTATGCGCATTTCAATCCTATGCAATATCATTCCATTTTCTAAGCGTTATCGATAGTCGAAACTGACTTAGCTGATCCACACTCACGTGTAACACGAAAGCGCGCAAGAGTTGCTTTGCGCGCGAGATAGATTACCTGCAAGGGCGTCGCCAAGGGGGGGCAGGGAGGGGCAGCTGCCCCCCTAAAGATTCTAAAAAAGTTGCCAAATATAATGCAACCAAAGTCCTAGACTAGTCATAGAGAATGAGAAAAGTATGAATTGTAGTAGGTAAAGTCAACTTGCCCCCCCCCCCCCTCTGCGCCATCGGCTGGCGACGCCCTTGATTACCTGTCTTTTTCTTACTGTTCCTAGTAAGAGACGGATAGTGTCGAGCGCTCTCATGCGAGCCGGACTGGTATTTTTTTCCAGATGTTGTTCGGGGTGCTGTTTATCGGCATAACTTACCTGATGTCCGGGCAACTGCTGGAGTGGGAGCGCTTCGTGCTGTTCTGCGTGAGCGGCATCCTGATCGCCATCTGCTCGGAGGGCCTGGGACTTGTCATAGGCTCTGCCTTCAGTGCTACGGTAAGTCTGCCTTACATATGCGAGTACATACGTATGATGTCTTCTCTATTCCATCTAATGATTAGATTCCGAACCTGGGGGTAATTACCCCCTCGGGGGTAAAATCGGTTTTTTGCGAGGGTCTTAAGCTAGTTGAGTGGATGATTCCCTTGCCTTAACAACGAATAAGCTCTGTGACGGATAAAAACCGTGACCCTAGGTACGTCATAAGGGTAACGGAACTGAAAAGGTTAGGAACCACTGATTGATTCGATTCTAATCTAATCTAATCAGCCCACATCCACCCACTGCTGAGTAAAAGCCTCTTCATTTTCACGCCACTTTCCCCGGTCCCGTGCCAGTCTCATCCACAGTTTTCCGGCCGAATGACAGATGTCATCTGACAAATGGGCTGATGGTCTGCCCACTGACCTTCGACCCACACCCTACCCTCTTACGTGTTTTTTTTTTAATTTATTTATTTAATTGCTTGCGTGTAGTTTTTAGGTGGTAATTTATGTTACCTCTTGAGAAGTATCACAATGTTGGACAGAGCCTAGGGTAACATGAGGTAAAAGGCCATGTTTAGCGTGAATATTTTGATCTGATGATTATTTTGTTATAAGTAGGTGTGTCTCAAGTGGGCCACATATTATTCTTGAACAAAGTCTGTTCAGTTTATATTTTTAATTTATATTTGAAGACGGGTAATGTTTTTATTTAAGAAAAAAATACTTTTATCGCATTTGTAATCGGACCTGTGCCTACAGACGCGTTAACTTTAACACTATCCTAACTCTGGAAGTGAATCAAACTTGACTACTGAACCTTACCCGTCCCTCCTTCCCCCCTTGAAAAGGGGGTAAACCGTCGGAGCCCACGACGAGGTTGTTCAACTTACACCTCGCACCTCGTTAAGCATAAGCTAACTAATCGTGAATTGCACCAACTTACTTTAACAATGACGTTAACCATAACTGACCATTTTTGACAATCGTTAAAGATACTTTAACGGTAACCGACGATTTTGACATAATATTTAATATAAACGTCGGTTATCGTTACGGATACTTTTACTTAATTATTTTAACGGTGACCGACGATTATTCACGACGATATTTCATAGATTTTCTGACAATTGTTAATAACGATTAGTTATTGTAAAGTAAGTTGATGCTAGTCACTCCAGGATTAGTTTTTGTTTTTTTTATTTTTCTTGGGCCCGCACGAATGCATTGCCATGTTTCAAGTTGTTTTAATTTGTTACTTTGACGTTTGCAATTTTTTTATTGAGCTTTAACTACCAGGCTTTATACCAGAGCGTTGGGCATATTAAAAATAATAATGACGTTGCAATGGATGTTTAACATTGCCGTCTACGCAGACCGAACAAAAAATCTACGACTACAATATTACAAGAGTAAAGGCAAAATTAAAAAGCTTATAAAAATATTGTGTACATTGTTCGCTTCTTTTATATCAAGACAAAGAAATAAGTTTTAACGTTGTAATAATCAAGACAGCATAATACTTATAACAAAGAAGTGGGCAAATTCCGATTTTCCTCTGTCCTTTCGTGTGGAAATTCGGGCTAGGTAATATTTCACGTTGGCCTAAATACTTAAACAACGTTGATATCATAATTACGTGCAAAGTTTAATCAAAATCTGTTATGAACTACGACACTTATCGTCTCGACGCGAACCATTATAATCCCATCAGGGGAAATAAAAGTTTGGAGGGTAATTTTAGGGGTGATCGGAAATATGGTGGGGAAAATGCGGAAGTTGCGTTAGGACGGTAAAACGGGATTTTCATTGGTACTGGCGTTGTCTAAGGAAATGGCAATTTTTGCTACATTGTCTTTTGCTTGTTTACATATACATACCGTCACGTCTCTTTCCCACAGGGGTAGGCAGAGACTACTTTGTTCCACTTGCTACGATTCTGACATACGTCTTTCGCTTCATCCACATTCATCAATCTCTTCATGCATGCTCGTCGGTTTCGGGTACTCCTGACCTGACCTTTTTCCAAAACGTCTCCTATTTGGTCTCAGAACTTCCGTCTAGGCCTTCTCCTCCCAACGCAACCATTCACACTCCCCAATTAGATCTGTTTAGTTAGTCTACTTTCTACGTGACCAAACCAACTAAGCATATTTTTTCTGTCCTGGTTACTATATCCTCTTTCACACCCGCACGTTCCCTTATCACACTATTCCTTATTCTATCCTTCAGTGATACACCTTCCATACTTCTTAACGCTCTCATTTCTACTGCATTTATTTTACTTTCTTTTTGCTTTTTTGCTTGTTTATGTAGTCATATCACTCTTTGTGTTGTAATTTTTTTCAGTTATAACGGTGCGACAAGTCACAAACGACCTCTGACGGAAGGAGACTCTCCTAATACGATACTCAATTTACTGTGCTATATACTACATACCCATTACCATTAACTTCACATTTGAACTATAGTTTACTATGTATTTTGGAACGCCATTTTCCCTTTGTGTCGTGTCCTATGTTTTCGTTGGTTATAATTATTCGTTACTCTTTTTTTTTTGATGGTAGATGAATGAGAAATGTTTAGGTTAGATTATTATGAAATTATTTTAAGGTAGCTTTAGTTTATATTTGTATCAATACTTTTGTCATCATTTACAAAATAAAGAAGTGCAATCGTGCATTTTTCAGGATATTTTATAATGCCATCATAATGCAGTATTAGGTTAGGTTAGTGTATCATAAATTTTAACAAAGTGCTTATTGTTTCAGAAATAAAGCTTTATGACTAGGTAAAATTCTGTCAAACATTCGGATTTATTATACGAATAATAGCGTACCCACTTTTTTTTGTAAACAAACATGTCAGCTATAAAGACCTACATTAGTTAATGTAGGAAATAATAATTTATTTCATTTATTGTAAGTTAATTGATAAATGGTGAATCCGTATTGACATTGTATAATTAAATTTTATTTTAACTTATTAAATTACTAGGTAAATTTAATTTATAATTGCATGAGTAATCTAGACATTTTAATTTTATTGTTTTCTAATAGTATTAATTAAATTTATATACAATTTGACTGCCTAATATTAGGGCAAAAGACTTCACGCGCCTCAAATGGCTGAATATATTAAGGGACTGATGCTTACAATACCTTCTATGCAAACCATATGTTCTTGTGAATAAATGATTGAATTGAATTGAATACATTATCTCACTCTTTGTTACAGAATGGCTCTATCATCGGACCCGCAGCAGCAGCACCGCTTCTGGCTCTATCCTGCTACGGAATGGGCTTCGGCCCAACTATAGAATCATCAATGAAATCTCTCATGTCGGTCTCCTACCTCCGTTACGGCGTCACAGGCCTAACCCTTTCGCTCTACCAAGAACGGCAACTTCTGGATTGTCCTAAAACATTCTGTCTTTATGCAGACCCTAATTTACTCCTGAGGGACCTAGGGATGACCCGTGACAGCTATTATTTCCAAGTGGTAGGGCTGCTGGCTTTTACTGTGCTGCACAGGGTGTTAGCGTATTTAGCGCTACGGTATCGCTTGACGGTTGAGTTTTCTAGTAAATTTATGCACTGTGTGAGCAAGTTCTTAAAGCATAAATAGGTTAAGTACAGACAAAATAAGTTGACTGTTTAGTAAATATATTGAGATAATTTAAATGTACTTAATTGTTATTATATTCAAAGACATCTGTGATAGGAGTTTGTTTATTAGTTATAGTGAGTATTCGAAATAGTACATTATGCACACGAGGCATTATTGTATGCGCGAGCGCAGGCGAGCGCGGGTAAGAGAGCCGAGTGTGTAATTACCAAAGCACATTACGTCGCATACGACGTTTTCAACACTTTTGATACGAAAAATAAATACATTTTTGAATATGACTTTAATTTTCTAATGATAATCTGAACTAAAAGAATTAACATCTGGCTGTGATGTCACCAGTTACCCCGAATATTATTACCTATAGTGACCTGAAACGAGATAACATCAAAATTATAATTACTACTTACTAAAAAGAGCCGTGTACAAAACTTAAAATAGTATGAAAGAATTACACAATTCAACTCACCTTTGTCACTCATATTTTGTTATCAGAAGTTTCCGTCATGAACTTTTGTTTTGTTTCTTTTTTCTTAACTGTGAGTTAACCATTCAATCGAGTATCTCTTATGGAATTAGTTACAGCATCCAGTAAATTCCTGACTTCTGCATGAACCGGTAATAATCTACCGAAAATGATACTAGCCTGAAAGATATAAAATAGTAATTAGTTATTTTTATATATACCTTGCTTACTAGGCATACAAAACTAAGTCACATACAGAATTTTAGTTTATAAAAGAACTTTAGTTTACCTTTGTCATTTGATAATTAACACTTTGGATTTCTTACTGATAACAATTTCCGAACATATCTTAGTATTTCCAGCGACGGACACTACATTTACATTACCTTTATTACTTAAACTTGTAATTTTTAAAGTAATAAAATAAATGTAATAGTACAATTTTATATGAAATTAAGAATTTATTAAATTGGGAAAAAAACAGTTTTTGTTAGTCGGTTTAAGGGTTTTGAATAAAGTATCTACCTCAAAAATTATTTTTATTTTTATCTTATACTCTCATCTT
Organism: Pandemis cinnamomeana; assembly: GCA_932294345.1. Lineage (NCBI taxonomy): Eukaryota > Metazoa > Arthropoda > Insecta > Lepidoptera > Tortricidae > Pandemis > Pandemis cinnamomeana. The sequence continues at coordinate 11,157,497 of OW028710.1, read as the reverse complement.
TCAGAAGTGTTTCATTCAGATTTGATACAAACTACTAGTACCATTAGTTTTTCCTTATATCTCAGGCACTTCTACTCTTTCTTAAATCTCTCAAAGGTCGTTTAATAGCTGAAATTCTCTTTTATACAAGTGAAATACCTAGTCACGTAATATTGTTAGCACACTATTCCGCTACATGGCTAGCAGAAACAATATTTTTCAGATACACACAGCTATCAATATATCAGTTTCAAGAATGACAAAACTGGTTTGATAATTTATAAGTCGATATTATGGTTCAAAGTACAACTTTAGATATTTACTTAAAACTCCATATAAAATTCAGATCGGTTTCACCGCATGTGGTATATATTGGCACGACACGGTTTCACCTTAAAAAAAATCATTGCCCTTGTTAAAAAACCATTTGAAGCAATAATTAGCAAGCTCGTTGGGGACAACATTGGGAACTTGCGATCTGATAAGTTAGTGCAACGGACCGTTACACTATGGCTAAATGGTTAGAATAAACGCAGTTTACATTACAAAAACATTACCATCACGACGTAACAGCATCCTGTTTAGATCAATTTGAAGTATAATTAACATTCATGGCATCAAAAATCGATTTATATGTTCACAAACCGCCGTTGTAAGCAAACCGCCATGACGGCGACATTGTTTTTGATTCTATACGTTTTGAATGCCGTTGTCGCTTCTGAGAAATACAAGACCTCTTTAATATCTGTAAAAGCGTGTGAGAATCCTGTATTACCCTACGCCGAGAATGCGCCTTTCGATGTATTCATAGAATCCTATAATTCCAGCAGAGGAGCGAATTTAATACGAGGAGTTGTCACAGTAAAATACGACGTCAAAGAAGGTACCCAGAAAGGCGGGATGTCGTACGGATACGAAACACTTGACGGTATAACCTGGGTATACGAATTGAAGAACTTGGATTGTTCAAGTTTCGTGACGAAAACAATTCTGAACTCGTTGGGCTTACCTTTTACTAAGAAATGCATAATAAGGAAGGGAAAGTACATTATTAATAAGGTGGATGTGGATAAGATTGACCACGCCGTTCAGGGATCAATGGCGCGGAGGTATGGGACTTGGATTGCTATTATATCCTACTACACCAAAACGCACACGCTGACTTGCTGGCATGCTATACTCAATGTACAGCCTCATAAGTCTAAGACAAATTCGTAACCAGAGAACACTAAAGAAAATAATCATGGTTGTTTAATGAAATGTACGTAATAAATATTTGAGAACTGTATCCACTGTTTTTCGTGAATAATCAGTTGGCACCTTGACTGGACTATTACACAAAAGCAATTTAGTGTTCACGGACATTTTTACAAGGTAACATTACCGGTGAAGTTGGTACATAATGTAAACAAAATTATTGCCATAAACAATGAAGTTTTTGAATACATTTTAATCGAAAACTTTAATTATTGTTTACTTTAGGTATAGCTAGTTATTTTGTTGTACGGTATTTCTTATTATGCAATAAACACATCAAAAACACGAAATACTAATCTTAAAAATGTAATATTTGCAGTGCCCCTACAGGGTTTGATCTTGTATCAAAGCAAATTAAAGTTTGAGTTTGAGTTTGTGAGAATAAAAAAACGACCCCTATTATTTGCCTGAAGTAAGTGGCTATTTGGCAAAATACTGCGTTTTTTTAATTATTTTAATTTCTGTGTAACAGAAGATATTACAATATTTCGTTTTAGTAACGAGTACAAATTGTTAACGCATGCCTTGATTCAGGAATAAAAAAAAACGCCTTTATGATATTGTCTGCAATAGAGACACCTGCTGTGCTTTTGAAGAAGCTACAGGAGTAAAGAAAGTTTATTTAATAAGCATATATTTTTAAATCAATACACAACAAAATTGTACATGTAATTGTGAATTAATGTGTAATAGCTCCCTTTACGATATTAAAACCTTTGATGTCGTAGATGCTTAGGAAAAATCTGAAACAAAAAGATATGATTTAGTTTCGTCTAACTCGCGATTTTAAATGGACAACAATCCGACTAGTATCACTATAAGTCGCATCTCACGAGAGCGTACACTATTATAAAATACGTAAGTAGGTATCTAAGTAGGTGCTCGTCAATTTTAAACTTAAGAAATTTATTTAATAGAATACAAAATGGAATTAAACAAATTAAAGTATTAAATTAAAAACGAATTAAAAACTAAACTAATACTAATCTTAAAATAAAATAATTAAAAAAGGAGGGGCCCCCGTGGAATAGTTCCACAGACGCTGGCAGCATTCCCCCTTTTGGACAGCGATACTAATACGCTGTAGGGGGTAGGTATCTCTGGATCTACTGAACCGATATTGAAAATTATTTTACCAATTAAAGCCACATTTTTTGTGAATGTCATAATTATTTAATTCTGCGCGAACGAAATTGCGGGCAGCAGCCAGTCTTAAATAATTAAAATAAATACCTGTCAGGATGAATGCCCAGCTCCTTATGAACGAATTGTGACACCTCCTTGGCGATGACCTTGTTCTCTTCTACGCCCACATGACCAATGGACTCCAATGTAGCCGCAGCGCCGGGAGTGGTGGAGTCGCCACCAAACGAGACCTGGCAGTCGCCCGATACCACGACGGTGAACACCTGTAATTGGCACATTCATTAATTGAGTGATACAGGCTTAGATTTAGATTAGATTTAGATTATTAAATTTATTCATTCAATAAAAATTACATCATAAATTAGTGCTTTGTCATTGAAAACCGACCAAGAGTCGGGAAGTGAATATAAAAAAAAAACATTCAGACGAATTGAGAACCTCCTTCTTTTTTGAATTCGGTTAAAAATACAATGTTAGCAGAGCTCGGAACCTAAGCAAAATCTGGGCTGTGTGAGGTCGTTTTATATTAAAATTTGTTACTTGCATAGGCAGACAGAAATAAAAATTAAGATGTACTTTATTGGTTTTGCTTACTAGGACAACCTTATAGTACAGGCTTTAGTGCCACACTAACAACTAAAGCAGAAAAAAGGTATACAGAATATTACAAGGTAATAATAGGGGGCCTTATCGCTACAGAGCGATCTCTACCAGGCAACCATTAATGGACTGGAGAATAGAATAGATCTGAGCAGGTGGTGCAATTTGGAACATATACTAAGTACTGAAAATACGTAATATATTATACATGAAACACACATTTATAATAAATGGACACATACAAACATACCTAAAAAAGCCAAGTATGTATTTGGTATAGATAAATTTCAACCTTACGGAACCCTAACTGCCTGTGAAATCGCAAATTATTTTTTTCTCATACGCAGTTTGATTGAATTGATCGCATGATCATCGAACGCAACTTGTTTACACATTTCTATTTCTACTGATACATGGAATTGCTTAACGTTTTAAAGTAATTATTTGTAATTGAACTTACTGCGGGATCCTTTTTAACCGAGTTCACCAGAACGGGTATAATTTTGTTCACAAAATCCTTGGGTATTTCACTTTTAGGAATATTAGTCAGGATTTTTAGACACGGCATTCTGAACGATACTGTATCGGCTGCTTACTTGTGCGTTACAGTGTTCAAGAATATGAGATACTGACTGTTTTATGTAAGTGGTTACGTTTTAGATAACAGCTGTTAAGTTGTGATAGCAACTTTATCAGTGTTCAACAATAAATGATTGTTGTCAACTAATATTTATGCTAAAGGAGAAGTTATTAGATCAGTGGTTCCTAACCTGGGGGTAATTACCCCCGCAGGGGTAAAACGGAGATTCTAGGGGGGTAACACGGGATGGCACGAAATAGTATTAAAATAGCAATAAACAAAATAATAGTACGGTAAACGCGCGGCTTTTCTTACTTTACTGACTAGTTACCTAAACGTGCGATTTCTTACATAATAAACATATTTTCGTTCGAATTTGTGTGGTTTTCATTATTTTAAATTAGCTAGGGGTAAACTCAATTCCCATACTTGTTCACAGGGGTAGTGACATTGAAAAGGTTAGGAACCACTGTATTACCTAGATCACTTCCTAAAGGGAAAGTTGGTGTCATGAGCTACAGATCCAAAAAGATATAGTAGATCAAGCAACAAGGTAGCCAAAGCACCTTGGTCATAGAGACATTTTGGTACCTGAGCAAAGTGCCAGTAACTTGAGTGTGTTATTGGACTTTTCACTTCGACAATTTGAATTTTTAATGTAAAAAATGCTTTAGCTCTAATTTCAAGCTTTTTCTTCGTCGTGTTTTTCTAACTTTAATGCCAAGGCAACAGTTTTTTGTTATTTTTAGGGTTCCGTACCTCAAAAGGAAAAAACGGAACCCTTATAGGATCACTTTGTTGTCCGTCTGTCCGTCTGTCACGACCCTTTTTCTCAGTAACGCGTGGAGGTATGAAGCTGAAATTTATATCAATTACTCAGGTCTACTGTCCCTTGAAGCTGTGAAAAAATCAAACTTCTAAGCCAACGCAATCAAAAGATACAGCCGTTTATGCCGCAAATTTCCGCAAATTTTCAACTCTCAAGGGAATCAAAACCTACAAGGTAGTTCCCGTGAACGCAGAATCTTGAAATTTGGTATGAAGGTAGGTCTTATAGCACAGATTAAAGAATAATTGCGAAAACCGTAAATGTGTATGTATGTCTGTATATAGCAGTGACCAATATAAAGTAACCCCACACTGCGTACATTTTGCTTTGGAACAGGGCTCTGCTTACACTGGTTTTAGATATTTATAGATAATGATACGGAACCCTCGGTGCGCGAGTCCGACTCGCACTTGACCGGTTTTTTTTTTATGATATTCAGAAACATTCTTGTTCGAATGAAACGATAGTATTTGAGTAAGTTTAACTACTCACATTGGGGGAGGCCTTTGTAATAATAATATGTAGTGTTTGTTTTTCTTAATAATTAATATAAATATTATTGAATTCTATCTGAATAAAGGCTAATAATAATAATAAACTACTCACATTTGGTAAGTTAATAAATCCAACAGACAGATAAAATTCTCAAAAAAACAGTAGGTATTCTGACAATTTTTTGTACAATCAATAAGGGACGATTATTGCACCTAATATTGAACTACAGAGTTAGGCTCTTTAGGCTGTTTCCTTTCTTAATCAACAGTTGTAATATCCCCAAAGTAGATTTTTTTTTTCAAAAACCGTAGGATTTTTTTTGTCTCCACTTTTATTTTATTTACATAGAAGACATAGACATAGCAGATCATAACTCTCCCTTATTTTACAGTTGGTTAAAATCTCTAAAAAGATAAAAAAACGGACAGTTCAGTAGAGATATCGCTATGCATGTATTCGATGACAACATTGTTATGATGATTCTGCAAAAAAAACAGACCAACAACACCTTAGGTACCTATACTAATAGGGTTGCCTACTCGTGCAAAGTTTAAAACGCGTCGTGTGTGGTGATGAAAGTTGGGTGAGTAGACCCAGCTGTCTCGCACGTGTGATTGCGGAGTAGCAGGGTATCATAGCCTCTAGTGTACGTTTTCACACAAAAAAACATCACGAACCGTCTCAACTACGATGGAAATATTGGCAGCGCCACTTGCGGATCGAAACGGCAACAAACAGTTCTCATATTAATTACTATCAAATGAATCAAGAAATTTTTATTTCTTGATTTTTATGTTTACTTTTACGGTTTTACCGTTAGAAATTTAATTTCTAAATGTCTATGAAAATTAGAACACATAGAAAAATCCGAAAAGTAAAGAAAGAAAGAAAGAAAGAAAACATTTATTCATGACATAATAGTTACAAAAAACAAAAAAAAGAGGTAAAAAATATAAAGACATTATATCACGAAATGGTCCCATCTCAGCATAATGCTGGCCTTGCAGCCAGCGCTGGTCTTCCGATGGGACCATCAAGTGCTAAGTAAAAGTAAGTAGTAAGTAAGTAAGTGTAAGTAGTGTAAGTAGTGTAAGTGTAAAGTTTACTTTTCGGATTTTTCTGTGTTCTAATTTTCATAGACATTTAGAAATTTTAGTTCTCATATTATTTGGTCATATTGCTGAACATACATCCACACATAACCACTCGGCACCAGATCGGCGCCGCCTCACCTCATCGGCTCGCCGTCAACCAGGCGTCAACCATACGCAAGCTCGTAAGAGAAGCGGCTCGGTGCCTTCGAGCTACAGCGCGCTTACCGCGAGCCGGCGACTGGTTAGCAGGTAGCGGTCAACGTCGACGGTAGGCGATGTCAGAAAGGCAAGCGGCGGGGCGTTCGCGGGCCGCCCGCGGGGAACCACTCGAGGTCGGCGCGCCGTCCCCGCGGCGGCGACTCGACGTAAGCGCGGTGACGGCGAGTTACCCACGCACTGCTAGCTTGTGCCGAAGCAAGGCGTTGCCGTTCCGAAGCCGATAAGTGTGCATTGCAGTATTGAGTTTCATACAAAGAATACCGAGCGGGTGCCGTGCCGGCGCGGTGCGGTTATATGTGCGTCGATTAATCACCTGCTAATGGGTGGTGTAGGGCTATAGCACGCATCACGGAATGTTGAGGATCCGGGTTCGATTGGCCCTAGCTTTTCTTTTCGGATTTTTCTGTTCTAATTTTCAGTCTCGTTTAGAAATTTAATTTCTAACGGTAAAGTCGTAAAAGTAAACATAAAAAATCAAGAAATAAAATGCTTGATTAGTTTGTAAGTGAATGAGAATAAAAATGAATGGCACTCCTGCAGTCTCCACTCGCCATGCTCTCGTGGAAGCCTCAACACGGGCACTCACGAAGGTATGGTGCTGTCCATACTAAATGTTGCATCACGCGGGAACTTTGCTCTTTCCGGGGATAAAAAATACATATTAATATTAGCGCAGCTTTCCATTTTAAATAATTTAAGAAATACAATTTATTTCTTTTAAAGGCGCAACCATATAAAGTGGTTTAAAGTAACACAAAAGTTATCATGATAAGAAGAAATGCCAACGTGGAACCCACAGTAATTAACGAAGTTATTGCTCAATATGATGCAATTGCGTATCTTGTGTCTGATCGGGCAAAACTTTAAACGGTCGTTGCCAATGATATGCAAAAACATCTTGAGTATTATTACTTACACAATCGACTAGTCATTGAACAGTCAGCGCCATATAGTTTGAAGCATCGAAGTTGGAATAGTTTGGTTGGTATATAAATGGAAATAGTATAGTGTGTTGAAGTTTTTGGTCACTTTGGACGTTCCATACTATATGGCACTAACTGAACATCGACCAATGTGTGGGAACATTCGCCTCCTGTTATTTGTTATGCAAGGCTGCTAAGTTGCCTGTATTGAAACCGGAGCAAGCGAAGGATTCCATGATTGAACCACGAGCTGAATCCTGAACGTCGAGAGGATTTCAAGGCACGAGACACTTAAACAACTTTGCTGCCGAGCGAAACGCAATTTTTCACCTCACTACAGCAAGAAAAATGGTAGATGGTAGAAAAACAGTTGAACTAACAGTAAATCATGGCACAGTCACCATCCTTGATTGTGTATATTGCCATAAAAAAAAAAAAAAAAAAAAAAAAAACAGTAAATCAGTTTTTTATTTAGTAACGAACGTTAGCAAATCTTGAAACTAACTAAGGCATTAACGGATTTTACAATAAATTAAATTAAATAAAGGATTGCGTTTCTGAAAGTGACATTATGTTTTTATGTAATCGAATGAAGAAATTAGGGGGTGTGATAATAAGTTCTATATTTGAACTTCGTATTATTCCGTCCCTCTCACTCGCCTATTAAAGTACTATTCGTGTAAGCGGGACTTCAATTTTCTAATTTCTGAGATATGAGTAGGTGGACAATGGTGTGGTCATCGTCACGTTCGAATTTCAAAACCTTTTCCACCCAAGGGGGGAAAAAGCACTTTGCCACGCAGATTTTGAAGGAGAGATACAACCTTTTCTAGCAAATGTGGTCAATAATCACAGCGGTATTCAGTCCAACTAACACAGCCGCCAGCTAAAGTATTCCGGGTATTTTTTAAAGACTGTACCTAGAGTTACATAACGATAAACAAAAAAAATAACAAGTGTATGCTCCAATTCCCGCTATCACGGCCACGACGATCTAGTCAGACAGATTACTCGTTATCATTTGATAATTCACTATTATAAACACAGCTGGGGCATTGTTTCACGATTCCAACAGGTCTTACCTAACTCGGTGGACGTATAATTCGTAAATACTTGAACAACGTAGAATCGGATCAACAGTAAGTGATTTTTAATTTTATTGACTGAAAGTACCACAGAATTTTTTTACCACTTTTTATATTACTTTTATTTATCGGTATTATTTTACTTACTTTTTTTGTATCAGTTACGGCTCCCCTTGCCAAAGGGACCGGGCTGAAAACCAGCGCTGGAAACTTAAACCAGCATTTGCTGAGAACGGTACCCATTGTCAAGGTGTAGTCCTAGTTTTATTATTTTGTGATGTTTTTGATTGTCGAACCTATGCTTTGGCAATAAAGAGTTTTTTATTTATTTATTACTAGCTTCCGCCGGCGACTTCGTCTACGTAGAATTATACATAAAACCTTCCTCTTGAATCACTCTAGGTATCTATTAAAAAAACCGCAAAAAACCGTTGTGTAGTTTTAAAAATAAGCATACATAGGGACATAGGGACAGAGAAAGCGACTTTATTTTATACTATGGTAGTGATTTATATTGAACAACCTTGTCTTTGAACGTCTCTGTCGACCGTTACAACCCCATAATATTTGCAGATGACTATCCGCTGGGGAATCGTCAGTGCTGGCAAGATCAGCAGTGACTTCGTAAATGCCATTAACACGTACCCTGACAAAGGCGATCAGGTGATCGCAGCAGTGGCAGCCAGGGACCGCAACAGAGCCCAAGAGTTCGCTAAACTGCACAACATTGCTACCGTGTTTGAATCCTACCAGGCTATGGCGGACAGCAAGGATGTTGTTGGTATGTAAAAAGTTAAAAACCTTTGTAATTTTAACAGGGCGTTTTTGGTTAACCTAATGAAAGTTGAGCACTCAGTCTATAGGTATTTTATTTACTGGCAGAAAAGAGATCTCTCTATTGCGGTCAAACTCCACAAATGTAATCAAGAACAAAGTATTTCTGTACTGGAGGACTGTTGAAGTGAATAGTCCTGCAATACCTAACATCAAAATGTCCTGTATACCAATTTCAAATGAGTGCTTTCACAAACAAGTACTTGTCCTTTCAAATACGCCACAAGATTATATAATAACACTTAATCCGATAAGGATGCACGTAACTTCAATAATACTTACAGCTCCTTGGAATAATCTATATCAGTAAGTAAGATCAGTAGTATTTATTCATGCCATTTAATTTTTTGTTTTTCAGACGTTGTCTACATCGGCGCTTTGAATCCTGATCACTTTGCTCTGACCAAGTTGTTCCTTGAGAAAGGAAAACACGTGCTATGTGAGAAACCTATGTGCTTGAACTTGAAACAAACCCAGGCTCTGATCAATATAGCCAGGCAAAAAAAGCTCTTCTTGATGGAAGCTGTGTGGTCAAGATTTTCCCCGGCCTACCTCGCGCTGGAGAAGGAGATTGGCTCAGGAAAACTAGGAGATGTTAAATTTGTCGAAGTCAACTTTGGAGTGCCTCTTACTTCTGTTGACAGGCTATCGTATGTACTTGTCTAGACATAATATTAAACCATAACCTCGGTAAATTTGTACTGCCCCTTTACTTACTAACAGCTAACAGCAGATATATTAGACTTCACGCTTTGACTTTGATTTGACCAGCAAATATTTTTTTTACAAGATAATTAACTTAATTGTTAACCTCTCTCGCCGCCGTCAGGCCGTTATTTAAATTAGACGCGAACTCGGAAACGTAAAACGCTTCTGAAAACCGTGAGCCGTTGGGAGCGTTGCCCACATGCCAGGCTCCAATCCCCGAGTTAGTGAGATAATTACGGAATTTTTTCACACTTATTTGCAGCAAGAAAGACTTAGGAGGCAGCGCCTTGCTGGATATTGGAGTATACACGCTACAATTCGCACAATTCATCTTCAAGGATGAGCCGACGAAAGTGACAGCGGTTGGAACTGTCAATGATGATGCCGTGGACATTATAGATCATATCATCCTCGAGTATAGCGGAGGCAGACGGGCAGTCTTAAACATTGATGCCACTGTGAAGCTTTGGAATAAGGCCACGGTCACTGGCACTAAAGGACGTGCTACGGTGAGGATCTAAAAATAAGTCTTCTTCTTGAAAAAATATTCTAAGGTTGATTTGGAACTTGGAACTAGTGCAAAGGGTTGAAGGTATAACTATAATACGCATTTTTTCCATTTCACAGGTAGAAGAACCCTTCCATTTCCCTAATACTTTGACCCATGTTGATGGTTCGGTCGAAAATTTTCCACTACACACCTCCGACATCCCGTACTACTTCGGCAACAGCGCTGGCTTAGTTTATGAGTCCATTGAGGTGGTCAGGTGCATAAAAGAAGGTAAGGGCTCTTACAGTTACACTTAACTTTTCGTTAGTGATCACTGTGCATTTGTTATTTAAAATTGCTCGCAACAAAAATTGACAGATTGGATACGTGGTTTGGGTTTACTGGAATTGTTCGAAGCCTAATTAAGAGTCTCACTTAGGTCCCAATAGTAGAACCCGGAAGTCGGAAGTATACAAAAGGGCTGTCGTCACAGGTTTCAATAGGGCGTGTTCAAAGAGGGAACCCCATCTCGGGGTGGTCGTGGGGCGTCGCGGTGACACCGAGTGCTCCCGTAACGCCTCACATACGACTGAATAGGGAATCCGTGTGGTTTTAGTTTGTATGCCTGCCGCCGCGGGAGAGCCCCACATACCCCCGGTAAACCCGTACCGGGCGGATGCATAAGGCGCATTTTCCACACCATAAAAAAAGGTTTCAATAGGGCGCAGTATAAAAGCTTACACGGGGTGCACAGAAGGCTAGCTAGGCGTAGGTCACAAAGAAGAGACGGGGATGTGACGCAGATGCGGCTCCCCTTTAATGAATTGTTGTTTAAAATATATAAGAATGAGTGTCGCGAGGCAAGCCACGCAGAAGAGGCAGGGTGAAGATGTGTCGCGGGAAAATTCATCATGGCGTCGACGTGTCCACAGCCCGTCTTTTCTGTGTGGCCTGAGCAGCTACTCCGAAAATCGGAATTCGAAGTTCGTATCATGCCGTCGTTTTCATTTGCATATGAATAACTAATAGTGTGAGTGGAACGGCACGATACGAACTTCGAATAACTAACTTCGGCAGCAGCGGCGTTAGGGCCACTGACACCCCGGGCAGTAATATTTAGGCGCCCACTTAAGGACAGTATTGAGGGTACACAGCCGTTGAGCCAGGAGGCCGAGGCCCTAGACCTCAGCGCCCCCCAAATTTGGCGCCCCGGGCCGTCACCCCATCCCCCCCCCCCCCCCCCCCCCCCTAACGCCGGCACTGAACTTCGGAGTATGCCGGCTGGGCCTTATAGATCCGAGTGCGATGGGTATACTAATCACAGTGTTTCTTTTAGGACTTTTGGAGTCGCCACGAGTGAGCCACAAAGAGAGCCTCACGCTTGCCAAACTTGAAGATACAGTTCGGAAGCAGGTTGGCGTCCATTTTGATGTAGATGACCAGGAGTTTTCTTGATTTTGTGCCACAATATACCTAAACGTTCCTGAAAAAAAATGCCACTTACTTTTTTATACTTCCTTACAATTTTATGTTGTTCCTACTCAGAATCACGAGCTGTTTCAATCTTCATGGGACAAAAAAATGCTCTAAAGTTTTTTCCTATTTTGTTACTATTTTCCATACACTGTGTCACAGTAAATAAATAGCTTATATATATACTGTGACTGTGTGGCATAACGAAAAGGAAAAACATATAAAATTGTGAAAGTTGTGGAACATCTTTTCTCTCCTACAGGGATGGAAAGAGCTCGTCATTCGCAATTAGTAGATAATAAAAAATTTAGGGGCGTGGCATTTTTTTTAAGAAATTGCTCACCTTACACAATTACCTATAAAGAAATAAAAATATTTTTAACAATTTTTTGTATGAATATTCAACATTACCTTGACAATATTTTTAGAAAAATGCTTTAATTGAATCGTTTTCGTTTTGTATGAAATTCCGTCGGGCTCTATGTCGGGCTCATATTCATAATGCAAATGGCGTTGTCTAATTTTTACAATGTATGCCTATTCAAAATCAAAGGTTTTCAGGATTATTTCCAGTTATCAGATGTCCTAATACTTTAGCTATTAAATTATTATTGCATTTTGTATTTGGCTTTAAGTTAACCTTGCAAAATCGTATCTGATTGTGACACCGACCGCGGTAGACATTAGACATACCTAACCTACACAATAATAAAACGTCAATCCATCTTCCTTATCCTTGCTAATCCAATGTGCTTGCACGCGTGGGTTCGAATCCCATCCTCGTCGCCAATAGTAAATATGGGAGCGAGTGAAACTACGAGCTGCTCTTATCGCACTGGTGTTTATTCATGAACATTGACAATGGTGGGCGCACACATATGTATCAAAATAAAACTAAGTAGGTACCTGTCGGCTACCATACCAGCTCTACCTGCTCACAGGAACGATTAGAGCGATTGAATGTCATAATTTCCTATTTCCATTGTTATTCCATATAAGTCTGTCTTTTGATCATTTTTTTAATTTACAATTGTAACACCAAACCTTACAAAAACACCGCGACCAGGGGCCCGATTTTTGAAAGCACGTCACTCGGAAGTGGTATAAATCAGCTTATATCTCCAAAACTACAGCTCTAATCAAAGTTTTGACTAGTTCACAAGATTAATGAGAACTGTGATTGTCTTCTATGCTACTCGTATTTCAAATTCAGCAATTTCTTTTACCAATTTCGAGTGGTATTTTCACACAATGTGCCTTCAAAAATCGGGACCCAGTTCGAAGAGCGATCGATGCACATTTAGTACGCGGTGGGCCCAGAGATGACGCTGGCGTCGAATTAAATCGCGCTAGCGTTTGTTCAGCTCAAACTCTGTCTGGAGTCGCCAAAAATGAGTCACCTCACCTAGTCAGTCTCACGCTTGCCAAACTTGAAGATACCATCCGAAGAATAATACTAATAGGCGTCCAATTTGATGTAGGAGTTTTCCTGATTTTAGAAATAAAATTTACATTTAATATTTTTTGTACAAATTTATTGCGACAATATTTAATTTAACATATCCTTTTAAATGCAAAAATAGTAGACACATTCTCTACATGAATATTTTGAATATAACAAACATTTTGCATGAAATTCTTTACGTGTGAATGACATTCATAATCCAATTATAATGGTAAGCGATGGAAGTATAATCCACTTCGTGTGTCGGAGGATACCCGGTCACGGGCAAACCCTGACTGATTATTCCAACCAGTTTGCCATTAAACGTCACTGGTCCACCCGAATCCCCATGGTCAGGCCAAGCCATAAAGTCATTGCTTAACGAACAAAGATCACCTCCAGCACAATATTGAAGGACCACTGTGCCTTGTCGTGGTCGACTTGGTTCCGGCTTTCCGTATCCAGCTACAACCGCCTTCGAACCTTCAATAGGATAATTAACATCCATGGGAACTGCTTGATGAACACCATCGTTCAATATGATCGGCTTGGCCAATTTGATCAGGGCTACGTCATTTTGGGCAATAGTGTGTCCATTAACTTCCGGAATGCGGACATTGGCAACTATGATCGGTTCAGCCAATTTATCGTACATGTGACGGACAACATAAGCCGCAATAAACTGTTTTCCTTCTGCGTACATACAGTGCTTGGCGGTTATTATCCAACGCTCGTTCAGTATCGAACCTGTACATTTGAATGTTACCATGTCTGTCTGAGAATAAAACTCTGTACTTAACTCTACTAAGTGCTTGTGCTCTGGTCCAAGCGGCTCTCCGTTCTCAATTCGAGATTCTAAGTCAGTAGACGCAGCTAAGGCCAACACGGCCAGCTTTAATAAAATTCTCACCCACACGCTCATGTTGACTGATTGTAGATAGGTACTCGTAGTGTTACTTTGGTTACTATTTTCTTATTACTAACTTGACATGTCTTGGTACGTATTTATACGCAACTAGGTATATAGCGTCAAAGCCATATTTGACGTCGATATTAGTAAATTCCTCAGTTAATGTAGATATTTATATTTATGGCTATTTTTGATATTCAAAAAATGTACCGTTAACCAAATGGAACCTTGGGTCACCTTATCGCAATAAATGTTGGCAAAAATGCTGTTAGAAATGTCAGGCATTCCCATACAACTTGTATAACTATGCAAATATATGCGCTACGTGAATTATAACCTTGAATTATAACTCTATAACCATTATATTCGTAAAGTAGCTTTTGCCCGCGACTTCGTAATAAAATCAAAATTTGCGCGAAATCTTCTCTCTCTTTCATATCGAAAATGTACATAACGCAGCCAAATGCCAGTGGTATTTCGTACTACCTACCTCAACGAAATAAGCCCGTTTCTTGCATGGACGCCCACTTTAATTATTTTTTATCCCATCCTTTTGTTCTTTAGGCAATTTTTAAAATCCCTGCTCATCACACCTATGTGATATTCAAAGAATAAATCCACTGAATACTAAGTCCATATATCCTATTCAGTCTTTTTATCCCGTCGGAAAATTGAAAAATTCCTTTGGATCCTCAAGGAATATGCCTGCCTAATACCAAGAAACTATATTAGCAAGTCAGTTACATAGATGTTTTTCTTATCCCACGGGAATTTCGCAAAATCCTCTAATCATTTTTCAGGTATCACAATTACCTACCGGTATGCCAAATTTAAAAATTCTAATAATAATAATAGTTACGGAGATAAGAATATTTCAAAGTAATAAATAACATAAATCCCTTTTACTCCTTATCCAATTTCGGAGTCTTGAAATTAGGTGGACCACGAGTAAGACACCATTTTTAGTTCAATACGGGGTCCACGGTCCACGTGCGTGGTGACACCCTTATGCTCCCACGGCCCCCCCCCCCCCCCCCCCCCCCCAATGGCAGAGAGGGAATACCGGCGAGTTTTTAGTGGGTAGGCCTCCGTAACGCATTTTCCCGGCGCAAAAAAAAAAAGTTATCTTCAGTTTCCCGAAGGGAAAAATACTCAGTAAAAGGAGCTCCGCCCTTGGGCGAAGCTCCGTCGAAACGCAGGTGGGCAAACTGTTGGAGGACCACGGGTAAGACACCGTTCTGTTATCGGTTCTAAACATCCCCAGCCAATTTTTTTTTCCATGTACAGACTTCCGACCCTCTTCAGCTGTATAGATGTGTACCATATGTACCTAAATATAGACAGATGATTGATGTTCCTGTTAACTCAACTTCGTGTCTTCATCTGTCAATTTTAAATTTGCCTTTGCCAAGTTCAAGCAAACAAAAATAACCAGTTAAAAAAAAAAGCGGGATTTAATAAAATAAAGGTTTAATATTGACTATTGTATTTATTAAAGAGTAATCAACACTTACAGCTTCAAAGTTGAAATTATAAATACATATTGTACATATTTATTTTCTTCAAATAACAGTCATATAACAGTATTATAGTTTAACTCACCTAATTACACAAATTCAAAATAACAAAAAATAAAATGTTACTTATCGTAAAAATGTACATGCATAACTCTTGTTTACACGTCTATTTACAGGCACTTACATACTTAATTTAATAATGTTTATATTCATAAAAAAGAAAAAATTTAAGGGAAGGAACACAGGGAAGAAACAGACGTACTGGGTTCCTGTAAATTTTGTAACTTATTTTGAGCTAATGCCCTTTTTTCTAGGGGTAAATCTGCACTAAGATGCCCTAACGCCGTGAGGGACCCCCTGGACAATGGAGGATTTTTAAGTACTCTAAACCCCTCCATGGCTATATGTATAGTTAGGGAGCTCTGGGCCATCAGATTGAATGAATTGATTGCTGCTCTCCCAGTCAACGACGCCACATGTCACAGGCCATACTACGAAGTCATCAACTCCGAGATCACTAGGAGCTCTCTGACTCTCCCTTCGATTTATCAGAAAGACGTCACGGCATTCCAGTTGCCTTTTCCTTCCAGTAAGGCCAATACCCTAGCTAGTGTGTGGAAAACAAAGACTTCTTAGCATAACGCCGACTGGTAGTCAATATAATCCTTTTGCCCGTGAAGAAACCTATGCGTTGCTACTCCCACTGAATGCATTTTTTAGTTTACACAGAGTAGAAACCATACGAGCACTAAGCCTAGACTACACAATAACAAATAGAAGGTAATAAATATTGCAATGTGGCGCTTGAATGACAATTAATGCCTAATAGGATCATGTGAAACACAGGGTAGAGGGCAGAGGTAGAGACTACGAAAACTGAGCCCAGATTCTATTCTTCTTCAAACTTTTTTTCCCAATGCTGAGTAAAGGTCTCTTCCCTCCCTCCAAATGCTGCGGTCTCGGGTTTTCCACATCCAGTCCTTCCCCGCTATTTGAATGAGGAGGCCAGATTACACAAATAAAAATTGAAGTAATTATTGTATTGTGGCGCTTGAATGATTATTTGTGAGTGATGTGCCGGATTGTTAATAATGTATATCCGCGGGTACCAACCTAAACTTTCTTACTCAGCCTTGGACTGTGTGTGACGTGATTATAAGAAGTTATCTGTTAGATAGATTTACCGGAGAGTTGTAAAACAAATCTAACTGTTTTCTTTCATTTTTTGCAGCTCCTTTCGCAGCGTTTCAGCTTCTTCTTCCATTTCTTGCAACGTTCGCGGCGGTTTGGCGGGGTGACTCGAATTAAATCTGCATGAAAAAAAAACAGTGTTACGCTTTTCTTACCAGAAACACTTGCTCGGCGACTACTTTTAAAAAAAGTGGCTTATCACAACTGAAAAAAATTTTTTTTTTTTGCGAGTGGTCAAGAGCTGCTTTTCGTTTTTGGATCCGACCGAGGGGAAGAGCAGTGCTTGGTCCGGTGCACCCTGGGCACCGGTTAATGATTTCCTGTCGGTCTCCGAGGGATATCATTATCCGTTGGCTAAGAGCCCGACAAGGGGGAGGGGTCTTTTGACCGTGTTCTACCGCACAACGTTGCCGACATTATTGTCACAAGATT
This sequence comes from Pandemis cinnamomeana, assembly GCA_932294345.1. Classification (NCBI taxonomy): domain Eukaryota; kingdom Metazoa; phylum Arthropoda; class Insecta; order Lepidoptera; family Tortricidae; genus Pandemis; species Pandemis cinnamomeana. Next base: position 11,140,291 of record OW028710.1, on the reverse strand, counting down.
TTTGAATACCGTATTTATGACTTTGACATTGGCGAAATAATCGCATCGATGGATGGGGTCATATTAAAAAAGAAGATTTTTTTTATTTTTGTTGTTTTTAGATACTCTATTGGTCAGCAAGCGTCACTGCATGGAGGTTTAGCGTTCCACAACTCTCTGTTAAGTTTCTGATATCTTTATGTATTAAATATGGTACAATTCAGTTCATTTTGGTGGAATTAAGGTCATTGTCATATCATACATATCTGACACTTAAGATATCAAGAAGTTAACGAAGAGTGATGGTACAGGCCCCTATATTTATTACATACATAAATACATAAATCACGTATTTATCCCTTGCGGGGTAGACAGAGTCTAAGGCAACAAGACCTAAAGGCCACGTTTAGCATAATTGCTTATCAGCTATAATTATTACTATTGCCTTAACTGATCCAAACGCACAGCCAAAGCTAATAAAACAGAGATTCGGACTGAAGATACCTTTGGTAGAGTAAAGTTGATTGGGAACAGCTTTCTGCAGTTGGATGCAAGCTAGTTAATAATATACATAAAAAGATATCTACTTACTGATCGTGTTTTGCGAGCTCCAGATAAATTAAGTCATTCTGAATAAAGTCCCCTTTCTTCCGCGGCATTATATGACAATGCAGGTGCTGTAAAGGGAACAAGAAATAAGATTTTGTTAAACTTGTGTAATATAATAAGCTTTTTGCCGACTTTACTATAGGTATTACGGCCCGGCCACACCAGCGCGTAAAAAACGTCGACGGTGCGTTTACGCAACATGTATGAACAAACGGTGAGAACGTGACGCATGCGACACGTCACTGCGTATACGCAGCGGTGTGGTCGCTTTATTGTGTCACTTACAAATTTCTCTTTTCAGGGTTCCTCAAAAGGAAAAAACGAATCCTGGAGAAGAGTGAAATTCGGCAATAAGTTAGGCCTCACATCACAAAAATAAATTTCGAATTTGAATGAAATGCAAAACAAAAATGTTTTTCATAGAAATACTATGAAGTTTAAACTGCTCCTGAATATCACTACATAGTATAAAACAAAGTCGCTTTTTCTGTCCCTATGTCCCTATGTCCCTATGTATGCTTATATCTTCAAAACTACACAACGGATTTTGATGCTGTTTTTTTTTAATAGATAGAGAGATTCAAGAGGAAGGTTAGGAATATGTATAATACATGCATAATATACCGTGTGAAGCCGGGGCGGGTCGCTAGTAATTTATATTTGAAGTAGGTATGATGCGACATGAGATGAAAACAATTGACAGGTACCTGGACAGTTTGCCCCGCATCTTGGCCATCTTGTATGGTCACTGTACACGACTGGGTGTCATGGACCATCTCCATTAACTGTAAATGTAACATACTATATTTAAAGAATTGTACCTTATAGTGTATTTAAAGACTTATACCTTATAGTGTAGCTAACATATTCACAAAGTCGATACTCTTGACCTTGACAGAATGGCTATGTTGGTCGTTGAGAATGTGTTTTCTTTTACGACGGCGCACAAGATGTATGTATAACTCATTATTGTACACAAAACACAAGAAAAAGATAAATACAGGAAAACACAAATGCACAAAAGCGAACTTATCCCTAAAAGGGGTATCTTCCAGTTAACCTATGAACGATTTAAGAAAACAATGACAACACAAAACAAAAAACAACCGAATTGACAATCAGAACAGAACATAATCTAGTGGAGGGAGGGATTGCATGAAAAACATATAATGTACATTTCATACAGGCTTGGTTATCTTGCTCATTGAAATGGACTTCCGCAAAGTAACGCCTGATTCGATAAAATAAAAAAAAATTGACATTATTTTAATATTTATATTATCATTATAGTATTATTAAGAATCAGTGGGGTGTCGCTATATTGTTTAAATAAAAGCATCCTATATGTGAATTTGCGTCATAATGACGTCATCGGCACCAAAATTTCGCTCCTCACCTATTTTATAAAGAGGTACCACAAAAGAAAACTCACCCTTTGAACGGTTCGGACGGCGGCGAAGAAGTCTACCGCCTCCTCGTCAGTCAGGTCCTGGTTCCGCGGGGCGCAGCGGCGCGGCGCCACGAGCACGTGGCCAGGGGTCACACATCTGACAGACAAACATACCAACTAAACTGCAGAAAGGATGATAGTAGCGATTTAATTCAGAAATAGGTAATAAGTTTTTGTTAAAAAATAGTTTTTAATGCAAGGTGCTTGCGGACTGTACTTGCATTTTCATGTCTTACATAGGTGGGAGGTACCAGGGGGTAACAGAAGCAGGTCAAACAAATTTTAGGGAAGGCAGCGGCGAGCTGGAGAGCCCGTCATACCCCCGTTGCTGCCCCGAGCGCGGGAATGCATAAGGCGCATTTTCCACAAAATATTGCATGTATGGTAAAACTCACCTCAAATTAACAAAGGCGTAAGTCAGTTCAGTCTTATAGAAGACGCACGTGTCCGGCACCTGCACGTGGCCGAAGCGGTGCCCCGGACCGGCGGCCGGCCGCGACGGCTCCGGCGATGCCGTTTGAGGCTTCTCTAACTCCGAACTAGTGCGGAGACTGAGCGCGTACAAGGAGTATACGTCTTTCCTGAAATAAAGTGACAAATACGCTATAGTAAAGAATTGCTTCACCAACGGCCAAGCCACGTCTGCAATAAACCAGAACTAAAACAGATATTTTACAAAGAACACGGGTATGTTACAAATACAAAGAATAATTGTAACACATTTGACACCTATAACTAATCATCTAAGAAAATAGGGTGATGGCATCAGTGTTTGACGCTTTAAGCTGATAAGCACCAATAATGGACACTTTATTCTTAATTTAAAGACAATATGGTTATAATATGACTAGGTACTGAAAAATAAATTACTATCCTTCCGTTTCTTTTAAGCAAAAAAAAAGCATTATTGAAACCTACTGGTGCCGTCATCCAGTAGGCTTATTACCTAACTCGCTCGCAATCGCCATCGTGTTCAGTTTGACAGTTGACGTATGGGCTGACAATTGGCATAGGAATCAGCTAGCCGTCACATTCATACAAGAACTGTCAAAATGAACACGATGGCGATTGCGAGCGAGTCACCAATCAACTAAGCAAGTAGTCAACCATCCACCAATCATCTTAGTAACTAGTCAACCGTCCATCAATGTAATCCATGATTGGTGGATGGTTGACTAGTGACCTCCTTTGCCATAAGATCAGAATGTTCTGCACTTGGTCAAGCCGCTATTCTTTACCCCACTCCACAAGTACAGTACGCCGCCAATTGGTCAACCATCCACTAATTAACTAAACAATTAGTCAACCATACCAATCAGCAACTAGCCAACCATCCACCAATCACTGACCTCCTGTGCTGGAAGACGGGCATGTTCTCTCGCACTTGGTCCAGCCGCGCAAGATCTAGTTCAGCCACTCTGTAACCCACTTCGTCCCCGCAGTCCGCCAATACCACCCCCCACGGATCCACACACAAGGCGCTGCCGAACGAACGCCGCTTCGCATTATGTTGGCCAACCTGAGCTGCCGCTATAACGAAACATTGGTTTTCTATGGCTCGCGCTCTGAAAACAAAGTTAATAACTATGAGGAGTGATTGATTTCTATTTTGACATTTAAAATCAACTGCCTTGATCAAAAAAGGAAATGCAATGCGATCCATCAATTTCCGTACGAATCTATAACAAGTGAACGGGAAGAAACAGTTTGTTATTAAAAGCTAACAAACATTTGAGTTTTTGAAACATTTCCTGTGCCAAATTTCGACAGTTCACAACCACGTATCATTATCACTATTACTACATAGTATAAAATAAAGTCGCTTTCTCTGTCCCTATGTCCCTATGTATGCTTATATCTTCAAAACTACACAACGGACTTTGATGCGGTTTTTTTTAATAGATAGGGTGATTCAAGAGGAAGGTTTTTATGTATAATTCTACGCAGACGAAGTCGCGGGCAGGAGCTAGTACAGAAGCTAGTATCGTATAAAGTACGAATGTTATACGAGATTGAGCCATAGAGTCGTCAATATGCAGGTGTGCGCAAGAGGGTACTGTTTTATCGCCCGCTAGGTGGTTACGAACTGGAGTAGAAATGCAAATTTTAGATTAACCCATAACAAAGCTAGTTACCTTAATAAAGTATGCCAATGCGCCTCTCCAGTGGCATGCGTGAAGGCCGAAGGGAATGTGAGGATCTGAGCACGTAACACTGCCAGCGCCGTGCTCAGTTCAGGAAATCGCATGTCGTAGCATATCGCCATGCCTGCCACAAAAAGCCTAAATTTAATTGTTTCTATTCAAGGCGTTGGGGAGCGTTCAAGTATTACGTAAGGCAATAATTGAAGTTTTTTGACCCTCCCTCCCCCCTTGTAACGCGCCGTAACGTTTTTCTGTACTTGTTAACTTGGCAGTTTTGATTCCATATTTTTTTATTTAAAAAAAGAAAACGTTACGTAACGTGTTGTATGAAAGACCCCCTCCCGCCCCTGTAACGCATCGTAACGTTTTACGATACCCCCCGTCCCCCTCAAATTGCGTTACGTAATACTTGAACGCCCCCTTGTGGAATAATAATAGTAACAGTTAGTCTCTGGAATATTTCGGCTGGTAGTTGGTTGGTTTGACTGCACACACCACAGTAAATAAAATCGTGGTCAAGTTATTTTAATCATAATTATGACGAGATTCTTTACACAAGTTCAATTAGACTAAAGCCAACCAATAGCTGAAATATCCAAAATAATTCTAGGGCAACTTATTTAAGAATTGACAGTGACAAAGAGAAACTTTTTCTTCAGTCATGTTGTCAAATAGCAGGCAAACTTTTTTTAATTCGAACTAGTAAGGCAAGAACAGTAGTTAGTGGCCTGATACTCTTTATTGAACACCACAAATCAGTACAAAACAATACAGAATCAATGAACAAAGTAGACAATAGGCGGTCTTATCGCTTAATAGCGATGTCTACCAGACAACCATGGTAAGCAATTGTCACTGCCTATCGACATCCAAATCCCCAGAGCAATGCAGATACATTGCCAGACTAGATAAAGAATTTGAATGGTTATCTAACTCTCCTTGCCGAAACAGAACATCATAAACACTACTGCCTAAAGAAAGGATTAGCAAACATGACAATAGTAGCAGACTGACCCTGACAGTCATGTTTAAACAAACTACATCTTTTTTTTTTTTTTATATGAATAGGAAGGCAAACGAGCAAGTGGGTCACCTGATGGTAAGTGATCACCACTGCCCATAGACACCCGCAAACCCGGAGGAATTGCAGATGCGTTACCAACCTAGAGGACTAAGATGAAATGCCTCTTGTGCCCGTAATTTCCCCGGCTGTCTTACTCTCCACACCGGAACACAGCAGTGCAAGCACTGCTACTTAGCGGCAGGATTATTATTATTATTATTATTATTATTATTGAATTATAGGCGAGCAGCAGAGTTGCTGATGTGCCTATCTCATAGTCCAAGTTTAAGTTTAAATCAGTCCAGTATAAATATCTAAAAGTTCGCTAACACTTCACTCATTAAAAAGTCTTTGATTTTGTGTAACAAGCCAAGCGTCAAGCCTATTTTTAAAGGTATTTAATGACGGAGCAGTAACAACACTTTCGGGTAGAGCGTTCCAAGTCCCAACAACGCGATTGCCCAGGAGGTGGTAAGCTACGTTGGAGTTTGATGGGGTGCGTACAATCTTAAGGCTGTGACCTCGGCCGCTACGGCTGGCAAGGTTCCTTCTAAACAAGTCGTGGATGTCTGGGAGGTTGTACTTGTATGTTAGTATTTTAAAACATTCAATAAGATCTCCTCTTGCTCTTCGTTCCTTAAGTGTCGGCAACTTCAGCGCCATCAGTCTGTCTTCATAGGAGAGCCGTCTTAAATTATAAGGAATCTTTGTAGCTCTTCTCTGTACACTCTCAAGAAGATCAATGTCCTTAACAAAATAAGGATTCCACACTTGAAAGGCATACTCTAGCAATGGTCGTACATAGGTCTTGTATATCTTGACAAATACCTCGACTGAGATACATTGAAAAGATCTTCTAATAACGTACAGAAAAGAATTAGCCCTCTTCACAATACTATTTATATGTTCGCCCCACTTTAATTTTGTTGTCACTGTTACACCAAGATCCTTTTGTGAGCTCACAGATTAGCGAGTAAGATGGTGGTAGCGATCCGGACGGACCTTGCACAAGGCCCTACCACCCGCAAAACATCTATTATATACCACATCTATTCTATACCATCAACAAACACTATCTTTACCTACCTATTCTCCCCACCGGAGTCTCAACTGGAACAACTATGTGTTTGCCTGCACTGGCAGAGTCACTCTCTTTAAGTCGAACACCCCTTGCTGGTATCTCCACATCGAAAAGATGCAGCTTGCGGTATTGCTGCACTATGTCGCCCTTGTCATTTATTATGATGTGCGTGTTGAATATCTTATTTGGATCCTCTTCATTCTGCAATGTATAATAATGATCTGAAATTCCCTCTGAATCCCGCATAAAAGTATGAACAAACTTCTGAGGTAACAAACATTAAAAAAAACAAAGGAATTGAGAACTTCATCTTTTTTTAATTCTATTAAAAATACCTGTTCAGGAGGCGTCCTGTAAGGTCGGTTTACTTTGACCCAATGGAGGGTTACTTTGTTCCATGAGAAAACCACATGTATGTATAGAAGGGTTTGTCAAAAATTGGATACTCAGTTCTCGCAGGATAGCGATAAGCAAATTCGGTGCAGACAGAGTGGCAAGCAACAGCTAGTATTCTAATATAATATAATACATACATAAATCACGTCTGTGTACAGTTTATACATAGACAGAGCCTAAGGTAACAAGACCTAAAGACCATGTTTATCATGATGGTAAATTGTTAATATAAAAGTATATAAAAGTTCTACCTTTTCATGTAAACCTCCCATTGACAACCACACATTGTGTCTGACAGCCAGTTCTCTGTAACTATTCACTGTGCTGCCACCAACAATTGGTTCAGCAAATTTAACTACATCCTTTTTGTTGTCACAAATGTAGTCACAGGCCTCGGGGAAAAAGATCATCTGAAATTATTAAAGAAACATTACATTAACACAAATTTGAGCCAACTTTTAGTAGTCAAATTGACTTGAAATTGGGTACACATATATGTGAGATGTATGACACTGCAAGCAGTCATCAATATACACAGTCATATTTTTTTCAAAGAATTATTTTATTTATACTTATGGCAAACATAATTCAAAGAACAAGCTTTATGTTTAGCTAGATTAGTACCTTAACATTCTCCTTAGCTGCATTGCTAATAATTTGGCTAACAGTTTCCAAGTTAGATGCCTTGTCAGCGACAGATGTCATTTGGCACACAGCTATTCGGTGTTTGGAGTTCATCTTGTCACTAAAATATCTCACTAGTTTGCTTTCTGTTTGCTTAAGTAGACATAGGTAATGCTGAAAAATTTCACAGTCAGTTGTAGCTGGAGGCACATTCATTGCACAAGGCTATCTATACCTAAATAATGTAAAGTGCCTTCCCTCCTTTGCTCTAAGGCCCAACCGGTTTTTCGGCTACCCTAGAGGCAATGGCGGTTTATCCTGCCACTATTTTTATGAGCAAAGAAAAAACATAGAAGTGAAGTTTGAAGAATGGTGAAGTATCAAGAGCTACAAAGATATTAATTTAATTTAATGGATTAGACTGATAATATAACTAAAGTGATGAAAGGAAACACGATATATTGTTAAGTTGCGATATTCTAAATAAGACAGAAGGCTATAAACTCAGAAAGTTAAGGAATTCGTAAGTAAATAAGAAACTTTTAGCACAGAGTATAACCTATTTTAATACTTCACCGGCAATCTGACCAAGTAGGTATGTATGTTTAAACTTACCCGCATTCTAACTAATTACTTTCCCCTATATTATCAACTATATACAGAGCACAAATTAAAACTTTTAAACATAATATTGTTTTTATTTGCAACCACCAAAATGTTATCTCACGTTTGACGTATAATGTACTGCGTTTGACTTTTTTTTTTTTCTTCAACTCGTAAGTCGTAATCGAAAAGACTAAAACTACGAGACCATTCTGCCTACTGTAATGAAAAATTGTAGTAGTTTTTTTTACTCGACACTTAGGTTAATAATATTACCTACTCGTACTAAACTGAATCCAACAATATGTAAACATTCTGGAGACAAAATAAACTGACTATGAATACAGTGATAATGATAACTGATAAAAGTGATAATGTTATTTTCTTTTCGTTTCAGTAATGAAAATGAACAAAGAATGAAGTAATAAACTTCGAGTGGTTATTAAGTACCGCATTTTGAAAATAAACTAATCAACTACCAATCAGTAGGCAGCTACTTACTTATTTACAAACGTTTGAGCCTTGTTTGAGCACAAATCGACATTGCTACCTTGTAGCCTCTTAGTTAGTCATATCACTGACTCAAGTGGAATCACTACAGAAAAACAAACAAACATCTGATTGAAGATAATTTTATTCCTCATAAGAATATATACAATAATTCACTTACATGAGAACATAATAAACTTAGTAAATTTATGACCGTCAGTTGGGAGCGAAACACAAAAAACAGTAGAAGGTAGATTTATACAAAAAAAATAGCTCGCCAACAACGATAATGCAGAATGCACCCTCTGTCCTTATTACAATCGAATAAGGTAGAGAGATGCGTACACATCGCTGTCCTCGCCAGCATTATACGTAAACATCAAGTAATTACGCAATAAAGTCCGGAGTTGTAGTTATAGTTAGCTACAACGGAACTAATTTATGATACTTAGTAACATAGAAGGCATTTTATAGTCCTTCTTCTGCATGTACATACTTTACCTTCTTTGGTATAGCCCGACCAATCCAGTTGCGTGCCGACGTAGATACAACCTTGTCGTACTTAGTGAGCTATCAAGAAAAAGTAATCAGTGAAAAGGTTCTACTGCAAGTCCCAGGCCCACATGGTTCGGATATAGCTACTCATGTAATAATAATGGGCTAAGAAAAGCCTTATTTGACAGTAATTTCACCAGCAGTCTTTACTCTTCACACGGGATTAAAGCAGTACAAACGCTGCTAGCTAGGTATTTGACCGCAGTATTAGCAAATAAGATGGTCGCTTTATAGAAAAGTACCTACTTTACCTAGGTAGTTAACGATACTTAATTGCTTTAACAAAAGCGTATATTAAATAGTAGGTAGGTACAATACTATCAACAATTTCGTGTGACCTATTGAATCTGTCTCTAAAAAAATCTCTTGCCACATGATTTTAATTTTAATGTTATCACTTCAGTACACCATCATTAAAATAACAACGGAATTTTCCCCATCCACATCAATTTTGGTTAAATAATATCATGTGATAGGCATGCCATGCCATGACCGTGACATTCCCATATCAGATACATTCGTAGGTAGGTACAAACTAAGTAACCACTTTTACATACTACATCAATACTGCATACAAAACTGGTTGGGCGGGTGGCCTACGAAAATTATAGGCGCTTTAGTGCTTTGTCGTAAACAGTAGTGACTGTTATACCCCCTTTCCTTAGTGGGATTGCGGTTTCAAAGATCTTAGATTACCTATGATTAAGCATAAAGTAATCAAATTGCGCAATCTTATCTATCAAGCAGCCTATTGATAAGAAGCTATCAGTCGAAGAGATTAAATTTTATTATATCAGAATTTGAACCGCGAGGCACGCTGAGCACATTCTCGCAAAATATTTCACGCACGGCCTTCATTACGGGCAAGGTTTTAATAGGATTGCATTTTCTAAGAAATTAACTTGCTCTATTGTTGTAAAAATAAAATCTGTTTTTCACTGTATAGCTATCCCAAGATAGAAATTTAACAGTGATGTGAGTAGCTTACCGTCTGTAAACCTATTTCAGGGTTAAATGGCATGATAACAGCTCTTAAGGCATAGATATAAGGTGACTCTTGACCTATTGCCAAGCAACTCAGATTACGCAATGAACGTAAACATTCAACATCCTCAGCACAACAATAAAAATAGATTTTACATCAACAATTTTATTCTTGCCAAATTTTTTCTAACAAAACCATTAGTTATACCTATACAATAAGTGTAATGCTATTAAATACATTAGTTTCTGATCTTATATTTTACTCAGTCAATCCTTGCAGACGTCCAAAGCGTCCTGCTTCTCTTCCGCCAGTTCCTTGCCAGTGTTGTCGAGCATTTTGCGGGCAAAGTCTGAGATGGTGAGGCCCTCAACAATCTTCCATTTGCCATTGGCAGTGGTAACAGGGAAAGAGAAGACAACATCTTTAGGTGTGCCGTATGAGCCGTCAGAAACTACGCCCATGCTGACCCAGCGGTCTCCAGTACCAAGGAACCAGTCCCTCATGTGGTCTGAAGCTGCTTTAGCTGCGGACAGAGCAGAGGACATTTTCCTCGCGGCAATGACAGCAGCTCCTCGCTTCTGTACAGTGGACACAAAGGTGTTTTTCAAGAACTCATCATCATTAATAGCAGCTGGCACAGGTTTTTGGGCGCCTCCAATGGTTACAACAGCATTGGACGCATCGGGGAACTGGGTGGAAGAGTGGTTGCCCCAAATGATAACATTCTTGACATCCTTCACTGGTACTCCAAGTTTAGCTGCAAGCTGAGACTGAGCACGGTTCTGATCCAAACGAGTCATAGCTGTGAAGTTCTCCTTAGGGATGGAAGGAGCATATTTTGAGCAGATCAAAGCGTTGGTGTTAGCTGGGTTACCAACAACCAGGACTTTGATGTCTTTGCGGGCAACTTTGTCAATGGCCTGTCCCTGCTCTTTGAAAATGCGCACATTGGCTGAGAGAAGGTCTTTCCTTTCCATGCCTTCTTTTCTAGGCATGGCACCAACAAGGAAAGCAGCAGCCACATCCCTGAAAGCATCCTCAGGGCTTGCTGTGGGAAGAACCCCAACAAGCAGGGGCAATGCGCAGTCAGCCAGCTCCATGACAACACCCTCAAGAACGCCCATCATTGGAGCGATATCCAGGAGGTGGAGGTAGACAGGCTGTTCGGGGCCAAACACGGCTCCAGATGCAATCTGGTACAACAGGGAGTAGGCGATCTGGCCCGCCGCTCCAGTCACGACAACTTTGATTGGTGCAGCCTAAAAAAATAAAAATGTTTCAGAACAAAAAATGGCACAAGTAGATTCTTATAAGAAAGGTAACATTTTGGTAAATTTGCCATTAAAACTAAATAAATGATTTTTAAAAGTTATGTAATCTGCTAATTTAGTTACCATGGAAACTGGCTTAGGAACAATTACAGCAGTTTCCAAGGAATCCTCAGGTTTCGAGCCCCAACAACACGACATGGCTCAGGGAAGTTGAATAATATGCTAGTCATTAATCGACGATTTCCAATTAGGAAAGCATTAATGATTAATTTATCTTAATTATGATTATGATAATAACCCCACCATAGCCCCATTGCCGGCTGTATTACACGCCGGTTAAAATCTAATCTATTAGATAGGATATTCTAATAGTACCTAATAGTATTTAGGTAAGTAAAACAGGATTGAGGCTGCCAAATCATAAAAAATCTTAATCCTCGTTTGCGTAGATAACTTGAAATGAGACTGAATATGAATAATAACAAAGGTCAAATCAAAGTCACTGGAATTATACAACTAAAACTTACCATTTCTTATATCCAAATGGATAATTCAGGGGAATGAGACCAAAAACACTCGTTCCTTAACAAATTATAAATGCACGAAGGTCGAGGGCTTGTCAGTCGGACACGACCTATTTCTTTTAGACTGGCTTGGCTTGACTCGATTCGATTGAATATTTTTATCAATGTAATTGAATGGACTTGGAGATGCTAAATTTTAATCTTGATTTGATGGGAAACAAATCAAATCATTCATTCACTCTTCCTATCCCAGCTAGTGTAATACTGGCAATACCGCAGCTAAAATCAATAGATCGAGATTGTTTTCGTAAATGCGCTGTTTTCTTTTCTAGTTGATCATTTTTTTAGAAGGCGCGCGTGTTAAACATTGCCTTGAACAAATCAAAGAAGCTAAATGTGACAGATGGATGACATAACAAAATAACCTCAAATTCTTTTAGTGCGGATTTTCCTTGGAGTGATATTATCGCTTAACAAAAAGTAGTATTATACCACATTACTTCTAGTTTTTCATAAAAATATAAGCTCATAATCGAAAGCACGGCATCATCATGTCGTCGCTTTTACGTTCAACGAAATTTGTGCGATACTTCACTGGTGCGGCGAGAACCCTTATATTAAACTCTGCGAAGACCGCAGAATCAAATTTATTGGTTAATCCTAAAGCTCTGTGTTCTGCTAACAAGTAAGTTTAATTAATCATGGATAAGTGCATTAGCATGGATCTTCTGTGATAAATTTAATTTATTAATTAGCTCTAAAGTGGATCTCAAACTGGACCCCCAGTATTATTCTAAGCTCGAAATACAACCTTGTTTAGTTGCGATTGTATTCTATGGTCTATATTTGAATACAGCTCAAACTGGGATGCCAATTTTAATTGAATGCAATTTTTTTTTATTTTAGTGTTCTCATGCGAGACTATGCAAGCTCTAAGAAAGCAGAAACCTTGGAGCCTTTATTGCAGAAACTGGACTCGGAAGCGAGGAGATTTGGCCGCATCACAAAGAAAGACATTGATGAAGTATTTGATGAAATAAGATCCAAGAACGACATTACCAGTTCACAATCTTTGCTGGTTATAAGATGCTGTGGTATGTAACAAGTTAAATTATTCTTTTAGGTCTTTACACACTGTTAGCTCCCAGAATTGTTTAATAATGCTTTAATAATTAACTACATACAACAAATTTTAAGCACTTGCTTTACAGCAGTAGGGCTTGAGACGGTCTTGTGATTTACCCCAATAAATAACACAAAATTAGCCATTATGTATTATAATTAATAAAAAACAGACATACACACATTAACCTACTTGCACAATAAATATGAGGAAAATAGAAATCTCTTCTTTTTATTTAGGTTAATACTTGACTATTAGTTAAGTTTATTTATTTAGACAGTTATTTCGTTTAAATTCTTATAATTTGTTGTTATATTTAAGTCATAAACCTTATATTCTCAGGTGAACTAGTGCCCGAAGAATTACCAGAACAAAGGACACTCCTGGTTCAAAAGATATGGAGTGTGCTAACCGAGAGAGGAATCCCCATGGACATTTCCCACTACAATGCTCTACTGCGGGTCTATGTTGAGAATGAGCACCCCTTCTCACCTGCACAGTTCCTTGAGGAGCTAGAGAAGAAAGGCCTACAGGCTAATAGGTAAGTCACTTTGCCTTTTGCCTGTTACTGAAGCTCAGTTTACCAGTGAGTAATGCGTCTGCTAAGTATCAGTTAATGGTTCTGATTCTGTCTCTATTTATTACTTCAAAACAGGCAGAGATGTCATCATATATAACTGACACTTAAGATAACTGGAACTTAACAGAGAGTGGTGATATAGGTCCTAAAAGTCACACATTGAAAAGATTAAAAAGACAGGCCCACCAGGATCTTCTGTAGGAAGAGATGATAAATGATTATATTATGGCCATATAGACCACTAGATGGAAAGAGGACATTAAAAAAAGTCTCAATTATCTGTGATGACCTGTCTGTTTCGTAGTAATAAATAGAGACGGAATCATAGATAACTGACACTTAAGATAACTGAAACTTAACAGAGAATGGTGAACCAGGCCCTAAGTGTCATTGATAAGAATCAATCAACTGCTTGCTGGTTGTTTATCAGCTCTGGCTGTCTCACTTAAAATTTTCAACCTGCTTATACTAAGGTAACTAACTACTTGCAGTATATGTACAATAAGTTTCAGTTGTTTTAGACAAGTTTCCTCAACCATAACCTTGCTAAGTTAAGTAGTAAAGCTAGTCTTAATTGTTAGACCGGGGCCGCACTGGTAACGCGATGGTCGTTTAATCAATGCGGCCTCTCGCATAACTCGAACGATGTTTCATTTAGTCGCCATCGCGTTACCAATGCGGCCCCGGCGTTAATGCAAAAAGGTTGTGTTTATGTACTTACACACCGATTTTGTTGGTGTTGAAGTGTTAACATATTGTTAAATATTACAACTTTGCTGACTCTGTGAAGAACATGCAAATTAAAAAGCCTTTATTTTTTACAGAGTAACATACCAAAGACTGATGTGGCGTTATTGCCAAGAAGGTGACGTTGAAGGTGCGACGAAAGTTCTAGAAAAGATGCGGGAACTTGGTATGCCAGTGTCTGAACCGGTTCTGAACGCCTTGGTCATGGGTCATGCTTTCCATGGAGATACTGAAGGGGCCAAGGCAGTGCTAGAGACTATGGCTGGAGCAGGCCTCCAGCCTACGAATCGCACATACACCCTGTTGGCTTGTGGATATGCTAAACTAGGAGACATTGAAGGTGTTCAAAGTGTCATCAAGACAGCGACTGATAAAGATGCCTTTATGACTGACAAAGTAAGCGCAAATTTTAATCAATGGCTCTGATATAATGCTCTTCTACAACCACTATCTCTACTGTACTTTGAATATGTAACTGTAGTAACCTAACATTCAAATGAAAATACACATTGACATAGTCTGTGTTTGCTTTGACTACAGCAAAGAATAATTTCATCTTTGATTACAGGATATCTTGGACATAATTGAACATTTAGCAACAGGTGGACACACAGACAAGATAGAAAGCTTATTCTCTCATCTGCAAAAAGGCATGGGCTACAACCAAGACGTATGTAATGTCATACTCAGGCTGCTTAACAAAGGACAACAGGATGCGGCCAAGAAAATTATGAAAACCATGCCGAAAACCAGTAACACCGATGACACGCCCTTCAAAGGAGCTTTCTTCATAAAACAACTTTTAAGAGTAAATAAGTCACCAGAAGCTATCATCAAAGCTTGTGCAGAGCTGAAAGAGGAAAAATTAGTGCCAAATGCATTTTATATTGCAACTGAAACGGCTCTGCAGCAAGGGCAAACCGAACTAGCCCAGAGTTTGTTCAAGGAACTACAAAAGGAAGGGCTGGAAATACGCCAACACTACTACTGGCCGCTGCTGGCTCAGAAGGGACGAGAAGGCGACGAAGAAGGCCTCTTACAAATCATCCGCGACATGGTCAAAGAGGGAAACACACCAAGCGGAGAGGGTTTAAGAGACTATGTGATCCCTTATTTAATCAAAAAAGATACACCACTCAATTTAATATTGAAGCTCCAGATCGCTAACGTGCCAGTCGCTCATGCTGCGAGAAATGTAATGATTGAGCTGTTACAGGTCGGCAAATTTAAGCAGGCAGCTGAGGTCGCGCTCAAATACAGACTCAGAGGCCAATTTTCGCAAATCGGTAGGCCTTTAATCATTGCAATAAGCAAGAACAAGGACATCAATTCCTTCGCGACTATATTGCATGTTACATGCAGCTCACAAAGCCAGGTGTCTCAAACTGACGATGATGTCAATGACGATGGACAAAATGAGACAAGCGAAGTTGGCCGCATCATGTTGTCTTCCATTAAAAACTTGAACAACAATGATCTAACTAAAAAACTTCTTGAAGCAATTCACGCTAAAGGCTTAAGGATTAGTACTGAATCGGCGGAAGCTATTCAGCAGTATTTGGGACAGAATTTGACCACAGATATATCAGAGTTGCTCGCGCAGTTAACCTCACCTGATCTTGAAATGGTTCCGCTTGAAGCTCAGAAATCATATGAGCCAAGGAATTCTGCACAAATAGAGAAAATGATTGCTCAAGGGAAAAATGATAACGAGAAGCGACTTCAAAGGCAATTAATATCGGCATACATAAAAGAGAACAATTTGGAGAAATTGGAGAAGTTATTGGTTGATTTGAAAGCTTCAGGTTTTGAGCTCACTAACGTGATCCTTGCGCAGCTATACGAGTTTTATTGTTTGAACGACCTAATTGAAAAGGCACAGGAATGCCAAGCCGCCATACTTAAACATGATCCAGAATTTGTTTTGAACAAATTCAAGTTTGTTCAAATGGCGTTCGCTTTGGTAAGGATTGGTAAGGTGGATGAGGCCATCCAGTTCCTTAAAGACAACAAGCATGACCCTGATAGCGAGAAAACTAATTTCTTGCTCAACTCTAAAATCTGGCAAATGTGTAATATGTTAGCAGAGAAGAAAGAGGATGAAAAGGTTAGTCGCCTTGGCAATTTCTTACATCTCCATGTATGTATATCTCGTATATGTAGAGCTCTAACAATATAGATTGGAAATGAATGGAGGGTGCCATCCTCTTCACAACTGTCCCATTTTGGACATAAACCTTACTTGGTTAAAATTTCGTAGCTATTTGAATTTTTAGTCCAAAACGGTCCAAGAACTTCACACCCATACCCATACATATTTAACTGCTACGCAAATTACCCACTAGTTCGTTTGTCTGGCCTCTCTAACATAAAAAAAAAAAATGAGAGTTGTATTTGATGTGTTTTTCTTTGGCAATAAAGTTCATGGTAAATTTCGAGTGTAAAACCCATATTACTTTGACCATGTCCGTCTTTTCGCGGATTACAATAAGCTTTAGTTTGGCATGGATATTTTACAGTAATAGTAACTTTGGTTCACAATTTAATCTATACTATAAACACATTACTTTTCTTCTTCATCTCAGGTAATTGAAATGACAACAGTGTTACTAGAAAACAACTATGTTGAGCCGTCCAACGTGATCCTAGGCCCCACAATCAAGGCGTTCCTGCTGAAGGATGATATTGAAGGGGCGTTGAAACAGTTTGAGAAGTGCTGCCGCCAGTACCGATGCACACCCTGGAAGGGAGAGCTGATGAAGTCGCTTATATCGAAGGAAGATGCTACTAAGCTGCAGTGGTTGGCTGACCTTAGTACTCAGGTATGCTGGATAGTTTTGAATTTCAACCATATTTCTTTTAATAGTAGCTGTTGCGGCGTAGAGCTGGATGAGCGGGTTCGGCTTGTAGGCGGGATTTGCAGCAATGATTTAAGATTATTTTTATGGCATAATCGTTTAATCCGTTGACAAGCTTAGGGTCGTATTTTACAGGATCGAATTATAATTTAATATTTAATAAAAATCGGAATATGTGTGCGCGTCGGCGCTATGAGGTGAAGGCGAATGTTCGATGCTGGTGCGCACCCCTCTCGCCGAGAGTCTCGACCAATCAGCGCAGCCGTAGATGACGTGATGTCGGTGCTGATTGGTTCCCGATGTCTTGATATGTGTAGGGTAGGCGATGTGTGTCGAAATATACATTTTTACATGTCATGCATGTGTACAGTCAACCACATAAGTTGCATTGACAGTAGCTTTTTCTGCAAAGTAGTGGTTTTTAGTCTTTAGGTCTTGTTACCTCAGTCTACCCCTTAAGGGATATAGAGGTCAATTGTGTATGTATATAATTTTTTTTTATATAACTAGGCAGGCAAAAGAACAAGTGGGTCTGGCATGTTATCTAGTAGTAGTGTAATGGCAAGTTAGCACCCATGGATACCTGGAATACTAGATTTCAGACATTGCCAGCCTAAAGTTAAAACAAGATAGCTTGTGTTGTGCTAGTAATTTCACCAGATTTCTTACTGAACAGCCGCAGCAGCTCCCTCAAAAAAAAGTATGATAAAAAAATTACAATGTCAATGTAAAATCGGTGCCATGGCTCCTAAGAACAGATTCCCCTATCTCTTATAGTTTTTAACTTCTCCCTAGTGACCCATTTGGATTGATCGCCCTGTAGACCATTATCCACCACAAAAACCAATCCATATCTAAATATAAAATTTAGTGGTACATTAAAATGGAATGTCACATAAATGAAGACTGAACAATAATTAATTACGATGAATAACACATTAGAACAGTACTAGCCAGCTGAAGTATGTCTAGGAGGCCCATGGGCGTACGCAGGGTGGGGCAGGGGGGGGCAGCTGCCCCCCCCTGGATAATGTTGACGTCCCTACTAATTATGTATCTTATCTAGTACTTTTATTGTACATAAATATTAATAAACGCATTTTATCTATTTTAATTTAATTTTTTTTAAGCACCTAGCTTATAAAAAATCTGATTAGCCCCCCCCTGGCCCAGAACCTGGGTACGCCCATGAGGAGGCCTATCTTTCATAATTCATGGCTTTACAGATTCACGGAGAAGTGAACGTGCTACACGACTTGGTTCTGGCGTTTGTGGAGTGTGGGCGGCTGCGGCAGGCGCGCCGCATCCTGGAGACGCCCGGCATGCACACGCGGCATCAGAGGCTTAACGACGCCTGTGAGCGCTACGTAGAGGTACCATACATTTTTTTAAAGATGAGGGTAGTTGACTCATCGTAACGTTAAACCACCTGCGGCCATGCTGTGTAATTACGAAGAGGTGCTGGCTCGGATGCTTCGCTCATCCTATTGCATTACTATATTCTGTCTTTATCCATGATGAATCTGGTCAAAGTTTTTGAATATTCTATTTATTTACACAGGAAGGCAAATCCGAATATCTCGAGGGCCTGCTTGAAGCCACGAAGCAACTGTCGCATATCGACCGCACCAACATATTCTACCACCTCCTCGTAACCTACTGCAAGGCCAACGAGACAGACAAAGCCCTGGGTCTGTGGACCATACTGCAAGAAGAAGGTGAAATTCCAAGTGATCAATTCCTACAATACCTCGGGAAACATCTGACGTCAAAGAACAGACCAGTTCCATTCATCATACCTAATGACTCAGAAAGCAAACCAGCCAAAAGAGAAACTAAAGAGCAAACCCCAAAGAAAACAGTGGTCCAACACACGTATTCCAAGCCAGAAGTAAGTGCCCAAGTGGAGAATCTGATACAAGAAGGCAAGATTGCTGAGGCATTAGACTATTCAGTCAAGATAATAGACCAAGGGATGATGCCAAAACCGAATATATTAAAATACTTGGCTAAGAAATTGGCTGAGAACGGCGAAGTTGAGAAGATTCAGGAGTTAGGGAAACGTCTTTCGGATGTTATGAAGAGGAATGTTACTTATGACGATAAGTTAACGCTGGCTACTTTCAAGAGAGGCGCGGGCCCGCAGCATGTCGATGCTCTGTACGAGGCTGTGAACAAAGCCAAGTCGGATGACGAGCTGGTGACTGCCCTATTGAAGTTCCCGCGTAGCAACGCACTCGCTTCCGTCATGCAGGACGACGAATTTGTAGGCAAATGTAAGTGTCGTAAGCTTTCTCTCACTCATCTCACATCAAACTTTTGAACGCCAAGCTTAGCTAAAACTAGCTGAGTAAAGTCTTTGCAAGATTTTCATACACTTGTTTTGTTTCAGGCCGTAAGGTAGCTGAAGTAGCAGCTTCAAGAGGACAATACATGCCAGCAAATCTGCTCTGGATGGAATACATTCTGGCAGGAAAAGATCAAGAAGCGGACTCTCTGTGGCAACAGTGTCTGAGCAACATCACCAGCATAGTTTTCCGACGATTGTTACAAGAAAGTCATATCCGGAAACAACCGGAGCTAATAGAAAAACTCATTGCCTCCATGGCAACAAACAAAAACATATCTGTAGGTTCAATCGGCAATGCGTATTCCAGATTAATTAATTTGCATTTACTTGACAATAAGATCGATGAAGCGCAAGCTGCTCTAGAAAAAGCCCTCAAATTCAGTGTGCCTTTGGATCAGATGAACAAAAATAGCTTGAAAAGATTAAAAGAAGCTGTAGAAGCAGCCGGACAAAGTTTCAAATATGCTGTGTAGAATTTAAATTATGCTGTGGTTATGCTGTGTCTTTGATTGGGCAATTTAGGGTTTGTTGCATTTCCTAATGCAGATGTTTTAACCCACACACAAGATTTGGTTTAAGTATTTTATTATTTAGCCAAACGGAAAAGAAGTTGACTAGTTCTGCTGTGACATAGATTTTGCATCAAATAAACCAATTGACTGTCTTATTTCATGTATTACATCCGAAAAAAATCGGATCATTGTTTACTAAACATGTAACTTTGGCTTTAGTTCTTACAATCTGTAAAATTTTGGAGTAAGTAGTTCACTATTCAATCTAATCAAGTAGTGTGATCATTATTCTTGTAAATAACATGTCGAAAATTATACAAGCACTGAGTATTCTTTTATGATAATGTACCTTATTATTTTAGTTTTAATAAAATGTTAGTTAAAATTTGTGTTTTCTTAAAACCATAATATTATACTTTGTGGTTTTCCCTGATTAAAATAAAAAAAATTAAAGACCCTCCATGCATTAATAAAAAAAATATCAATTTTATTCAAAACATACCTTATTTACATCATTTTGGAAAAGAGCTGATACTCTTCAAACTATTCGGCTGTTTTTGACCAAACTTGGCTAAGAACCACCGCAACGAAACTGGCTTTCGAATGAAAAAAAACCTCGCCCAAATCGGCCCATTCCTTTGAGAGCTACGACATAAACGCACACACGGACATCAACGTCAACTTATAACACCCCTCTTTTTGCGTCGGGGGTTAAAAACGCTAGTGCACGAGTTCCCACAATGCTAATTAAATATTATTTGGTTGGCCTGACTTGACTGGCGATAATATTGAGCAAACCAAACTTGCTCTACAAAACCAAACAAACTCTTAGGTACTTTCTTATAATAAGTCGTTTAATTAAGCAATGCCCTGTTCCAGCCTCCAGAATTTAGACCCCTGTATAATAAATAGCGTAATAAAAAAGTTTTTTTATCAACAAAGTGGCTTCACGAAATACTTTCAATTTATGATGTAACGCTGGTATTGGCGGGAACTTTCTTTCTTTATTTGTTTTTGTTGCCATGTTTGACAAATGTTCGTTATTAATAAGGTTTGAGTCTCTATAATAAATAAATTGTCATACACTTAGTATGACAGATGAAAAGTGAAACAAATAATGAGCAATAATGACAATAATAAAATCTTTACGTAGAATTAGCAGCTGGAGGGATCTACTCCGATCGGAAATTTAAAATTTGTGTCGTACCGTCCATTTCACTCTCCTTTTATAAACTATTAGGATTAGGATAAACGACATGGCTTGACATAAACTTCGAATTTGTAATATAACAAGACAAACCTCGTACCTGCTTATGCGGCTGCCTAAACTTAAGCCTTAAAACTTTAAATTACAAAAGGCAACATATTTTTTGTAGCTTGGTAACATTAAATAAAACGTCAGCGATTGCAAAAAATGCATAAAATTGGCGGGATTTTCCTTTTACTCTTGCGTTGAGTAAGCTAATAATAGTTTTTCTATAAATTTAAAACGTTTAGTGCCTGAAAATGTTTTATCCCGAAGCTTCACTCAAGAAAGGAGGCAGATTTTATTTGTGTTGGGTTGCGGACTCGTGGCCACTCTGCTTTGCTACAATAACTCATCGGCTACTTTGGGCTCAGGACATTCGCAAAATTTGGTGAGAAAACGGGGCTTTATCATTTTATAACCGCTTTAAACTGATTAAAAAACCATTACTAATATTTGAATCAATGATTTACGTAAGTTTTCGATGGTTTTTTTGTTACAGCGATGATTTGTTGGATGTTATGAACAATGAGTCGGGTCGGCCGGGTAGTCGGTTTTCCCTTCGTCTCAGCTCGCAGCTTATGCGGGGGCTTGTGAGACTGTATCAGAGAAAAGTTCTCATAATGTTAGGTATGTTCCATCCGAGTCTTAAAAATTGATCAAAAGTACTTACTTTATCTAAGTTCTTATTCTCCAAATGGCTCTATGATGTCGTAATTTGCATCAACTAATATGAAAATTGTGGTTTTTCAGGAGATTTGTGTATGATCAATGCCAAGGTCATGAAGAGTTCTAACAAAAAGTAAGTGCACTGTAGATAATTCAAGAATTTATACATTTCCACCAATTGTTTGGAAGAGCTTATGCTTTTTACTTCGTTTTTTTGCTTAGGAAATAGGGTAAACAATGTTGGCATGAGTTTTCGTAAACAGCAAGCAAAAAAAAATTTGTTTATTATGTAAGTAGCTAACAGCAAGCAACAATTAAAAAAAGGCATTTAATATTGTTATCCTTTAACAGTTATTCAATTTCCAACAGCTTTTTTCAATTAAAGACATTGTTTATCTTTTATAAACGGTAAAAATGAAGTAAAGCATACAAACAGCTTGAACATAAACTTCTTCCCCTATATTTTCATTTAATTTCTGTGTTAATAAAGAATATTCATAATTCTTTCTTATTTATTATAACACTACCTAATTGGCATGTTTCTGTCAGGTTTAACATACATGAGCCTGTTGAAGATATAGAGAGACAGTTGTTCCCAATGCTGGAGCTCCCGGCCATTGTACCAGAACTTCCTGCTGAGCCTGAAGAAAGAGTAGAAGAGCTGATACAGGTACATATCAAGTTCCTTTTGGGAGTTCGTATTATTGTTCCTATAAAGTATTGGGCAAATAATCCAATTATATCTTGTACTAGCAGGTACTTAGGCAGGTACTTGAATTGGCCAAAATCCGAATGGATTTCTATGAGCTCATAGACTACATATATTATTATGTGCATTTAAATTTCTTAGAGAGAGATGGCAACAACTGCATCTTGCCAGGTGCATTAAGTATCACTGAAATTAAAAGAAAATTTAATTTTTTAAGCACTTTTTCTGAATGTTTATTGTGTTTTTGATCTAGCAAAGTGGCAATGTTGTGGGCAACATACAAGACATCACTTTGAGAGAAGCAGCAATTCCAGAGTTCCAACTACCACCCAATGTGAGTTTTTTTTAATAGCCTACTTTATTACCCAACCGTTGTGTAATATTGTGTTTATAATTATAAGCGCTCAAAAAATACCCACAGAGTGACTAATATGTCGAGAAGATCATGTGGAAATCTCCCCCCCCCCCCCTGCCCGCTTCTCCCATAGTCATTAGCTTAGTTGGGCAGAGGGGGAGTTGGGGTAGAGCAGGATAAATGTTCTGGCTCCAAAATCTCTGACTACTATCGCCTCTGATTCTTACCTGGTTGGTTTTGTAGCTGGTAAAACCTTGTACAAAGTCCGTCTGGATCCCTACTCAATCCTGCCGCCAAGCAGCATGCGCTTGCGCTGCTGTTTTTCGATGAGGAAAAGTACAGCCAGTAGAACAGTGGTTCTTAACCTTTCAGACATGAGGGACCATTTGTCAAAATTTATGTCTTGCCATGGACCACCTAGCCTAGTAACTACATAATATCTAACATATCGGCCCCAATAGACGGAATGGCACCTTCGTACGTTGTGTCTGGTTGTCACTTATCTAAGTATCTAATTATTTGTTAGATAGGCCCTACGGACCACTTTGGGTGTCTCCAGGGACCACCGGTTAAGAACCACTGCAGTAGAATTATGGCACATGATGTATCCATAGCTGGCAACGCTAGTTAGCCACGTATTGGCAATCCTTTTCCATTAATCAGGTGACCCAATAGACTTGCCACATTTTATTAATTAAAAAAATATATGATTAATTTATCTTTGATCAGGACGGTTTCGGTGAAGAGAACCCAAACCAAGCTATACAGGTGCTCCAAGATCTCACCCTGGAGCATATGCTCGGCGCTTCGACCTCGGCCGTCCACAGCGGCCTCGAGCTGCCTCTGGCCGAGTCTTCCGCCGCCGACAGGACGCACGAGTCGCGACTCGGGGTAGAGCCCCAAATGGAGCGAATATCCGAACATGACGTCACTTTGTTCCGCAAATGTGAGTCGGACTAGTACTTAGAATTGTCTATGATACTCTTTGGGCATGTATTTCAGTGTTTGTCATTTGTTTTTGTTTTATGTTTATTTTGCACTATAAAGAGTACATATATCAGCACCGCAGGTTCAACGCCAACGACCTATATATACGTCCACTACTTCAATGCAAAAGCAACCTTCGTTCAATTGGGTTTAGGTTTTAAGGCATCGCATTAAATAAGTCTGGCGTATGGGTGACGTCTCCTGTATTTGATGCGGCGGCGAAAAAGTTAATAGTTCTAATAAATACAATAAGGTTGAATGTAACTTTTAATCCTGAATTTTCTTTTCAGCCATTGCCCAAGACATCCTGCCTGAAGAATACGAAAAGGGTATGACTTTTGTGTGACCAGTTCCATGTCTTCAACATTATTCTCACTTCAATAACCTGATCTCCTACTAACAAAGTCCATGTTCCCACAGACATCCCTATTCCTGAAATACCGCCTCCGGACCTGCCTCTGCCTGCTCCAACTGACCAACAGTTAGTTTCTGAAATCCTCTTATATTACAGCTCCTCCTCCTACAGAAGAACTCATAAAATCACTATTTTTTATTTTTTTATTTCGTTTTGAAAAAACGTAAGGTCAAGAGTACCCGAAACCGACGAGCATGTATGAAGAGATTGATGAATGTGGATGAATTGAAAAAGGTATGTAGCAAGTGGAACACAGTCTTAGCCTACCCCTGTGGGAATGAGTCGTGACTGTATGTATCTACCTAGTATATGTATGTATTTTAAATTCCAATGGACTGGGAGCAAAGAAAAAACAGAATGTACCAGTTGCTTCTCTTCCCTTCTCGTGCAGATGGTAAAAACCCATGGACGAAAATTGAAGGAATCCTGATAGAGCCGATGCGGCTAGCAACCCATCACTATTTTAATTCCGCTTTCCACCTACATGCCCACAAATCATGCTAAACGTGACTAAAGGTCTTGTAACCTTAGGTTCTGTTTACCCCGTAAGGGATAAAGACGTGATTTATGTATCATTTTGATTCCTCTTTCAACTTGTGCGACCCCAATCAAGCCAAACATGGATGAGGATACAAAGGGATGGAGCGATTCCGAGCGCGCGTTAGACAGTTTGTTTTTTGCGATTGTTTTAGCTAAATAGTGTGTATGACGGACAATCAAAGTTAAATTAGTTGAAGCTTAACAGGAGTTTGTGAATAAGGGCTTACATATTTAATTGAATCAGGCGTGTATTGAATAAGTTTATGTATAAGCTAAATAATAAATTAACTTTATGTATAAGCACAATAATACGTATAAGTGTGATTACTGAACGGTGAACGCCTCAAAAATATAATGGGTATGTAAGTACCACAACCTCCTAAATAGCGATGAAAGACGTGGTTAATGTTTTTGAGTTGTGTGATCTTCCAAATATCTTATAAGTATAGGTACAACATTAAATAAATAAATAGGTATCTTCAGAAAAAGAGCGTAACTGAAGCTTGCAAAAACTGGCTTGGCTATAATAGAAACTGTACCTTTGGATGTCATCAATGAATAGGTGTTTATTCCTCATAACAGAGCTCAAGAGAGGGAACTCGAAGCTGTTCCCATACCGGAGCCTCCGGTAGAGGCCGCCCCCGCGATAGAAGAGAGGATAGAATCCGTAGCACAGCCGGTTGAAGTCGAAATAGAGGTATATATTTCTATGATGAAAAAGCTGGTGTCAAAAATTTAATTTTCGTCTAAAACAAAACGGGCACCTGCATTTTAGATGCAATTTAAACTAAAATCATAATAGGTACGACTAGCATTTGAAATAGTATCTAAAATTGAAATAAAGAATTAACCAGTTCCAACTTGCTAATGAAATGATCTTTAGGAGTTGGAAGAATTGGAGCCGCAAACAAAGCGCCGTCGGAAGAACAAACTGATCGTAGACAAGAAGACCATTATCCCTTCCAGCTTCCTCCGGCCACGACTCGAGAACATCGCTGTCGAACTAAGATGCGAGGTAAGAAGGGTCTCCATAGACTTCTTTACTGAGAACATTTTACTCCCTTAAAAATACAAACCTGATTTAGCAACTAGTATATTTTGTCGTTTGTCTGGAGGTAAAATGTACATAATTAAATTTGAACGTGCAAGATCAGAATTCGTCTGGTAGTGTTCTCCATCCTCAGCAATGACGGGAGACGTCCACTGCTGAACATAGGTGTTCTCCAAGAATCGCCACGACGATCGGTTCTGCGCTACCCGCAGCTTACGGCGTGCTTGACCCAATAAAATACTGGGTCTCTCGAAATTGGTCCGGAATTTCTCCAGCCGGTTATTGGATAAGTTTGACTTTATAGCAGTGTAAATGTATTTCAGGATTTCTGAATCATAATTGACAAATGTTTGCACACATTGATCCGCGTCAAGAACTTAATTTGAATCAAAAATTTCAATGAGAAATTTTCGTTAACGTGTTATCTCACACTAACACAACCACCCGCTGCAATACTACGGAATAATTGTAAGAGACCTTGTTTAAATAGTAGCACACATCCCTATAGTAACAAGTTACGAAACTACCCTCACAGGACAGTTCCGAGGATATAGTAGACCTGAGAGTCCCGTGGGACATTCTGTCGCACCGTCCGGCGTCGGCAGGCTGTCGTGTCCGATCCGACTTGGCGCGCCCGCTCACGGCGCTGTTCCAGAGACACCTGGGGTTATCTGGAGCTCCCGCGCGACAAGAGATGGAGGTGAGACGCGAAGGATATGAGTATGTAAAGGAATTATGGGTTATGTGAAAATGCGGGTAGAAAGTCTGCTTGCGTATTGCTAAAGAACAAAAATAACAACTCGCGTAATAAAACAAATTGTTGGAATGTGAGAATCGTCAAAATTGGTCCATGCGTTTGTTTTCTGGAGCACCACAAAGGAAACATGCAGACATTTTCACGAAAATTTAACATGCTGTACCTAACTACCTTGAAACCTGTATTAAATATCACCATGGTTAATTGGTGAAAAATAAAGTCCTTAGTTCTGGTCCACCCTGTAGTTTGATGGCAATACTATCACTCGTAACTAAAAAAACAGACAGACTTGATATCCTTAATGATGAATTTGTTTCAGTTCGCGCTAGCCTCCCGCGCTCGTCCCCAGGCGCCGACTCTCGCAATAATCCCCGAAGAGGAACCACAACCACGGCAACTTGTTCCTCAACAAATACAAGAGCCCCAACTTGAACTCCAACTGCCGGAGCCCGAGCAACCAAACATGCTCGATCAGTCCATGGTCGTGCCGGACTTGAGAGTTAGTGCCATAGAAGAGAGGACGCCACAGAAGAGACCGGCATCGCGGGAAGAGGAGGAGGCAAGTAAAATATCGCCAGTGTCTTGTAGCTTCGGCAGAGGCCCACCGTCTTAGATAAGCGAAGCTAGTTTTCCAAATAAAGTCTGGCTAAGGAAAGTTGAGACTGAAATCGCTCGACAAATTGAAATTCTGTGTCGTAACCAATAATATTGTGCGTAAATACTGTTTTGATCGTTTATGCTGTTCTCGATACCAATCTTTATCATGTACCAGCACAGTATTACCGTGGTCATCATCATCAGCCTGAAGACGTCCCCTGTTGA
The DNA here is from genome assembly GCA_932294345.1 of Pandemis cinnamomeana. Classification (NCBI taxonomy): domain Eukaryota; kingdom Metazoa; phylum Arthropoda; class Insecta; order Lepidoptera; family Tortricidae; genus Pandemis; species Pandemis cinnamomeana. The sequence goes on along the minus strand of OW028710.1, from coordinate 11,112,797 downwards.
ACCTTAGCACACCATAACGAACGACAACTCGCCACCTGCATCCACCGCAACTTTTTTTTTCCCGCAACTTTCGGGGGTAGACATATACGACACGGTATTACCGTGTTTGCGTGCACCTTTGCCGTTTGCAGAACTCCGTCTTGACTTTTTATTTGCACGTAGGTTCCTGACGAAGAACCTGCAAAGAGACGACGGCTGAGTGGTTTCGTGTCGTTCCGACGTCAGCAGCATCAATTCCATACTTTGGACAGAGAAGAACCTGAAATCGGTAACAGAATATGACATCACTAGGAACTTCCTGTTTAAAAATGAAATCTCCATTTGCAGGCTAATTTTGATTTGTTTCTCACATAATTTCAGTCGAAAAAGAGAACATACCAGACAACAGACAAATATTACCTCCACAATTCGATGAGCAACCGCTCATTCCCGCGATAGAAATACACCGAACGTCAGACCCTGAAAGGAGGCTCACGACCCTGCTGCAAGAAGCAGGACTGGCTGATGTCGAGATACAAATAGGGGAAGAAACTCAACGTAGGAGTCGAAAGCAGGGCAGCGAAAGTTCTGAGACTATGCTCGGGAGTCTGGATAGGACTAAGGTATCGCTCGGCGATTCTGAAAAGACTACCGACTCTAAAAGGTTTATACGGTAAGTTTGAGGTTTCTAGACCGTTTTCTGTACCATTTATTCTCAATTCATCAAACGTCATTGAGAACTTTTACAGGTTGCTATATTTATAATCCATTTATCTTGTCTTGGGGTTGCTTTCCATCAGGTGACCCGTCTGCTCGTTTGCCCCCTCTTTTATAAAAAAAAAAAAAAAAAAAAAACCAAGAGTTTTCGCACCGGACAAACTCCTTTGTAAATGATCTACTTATTTTATCACGTTGCTAGTCCCACACTAGTTCTAGATCTAGAATTTACTTTCACATTTTTGTTTTCCTGATATTTTATCTGGGACTAACGATTTCCAGCGATCAATGGGGCACAGAAGGCACGATGGTAAAGATTCTGCGAGCCATCAAGGAGGTTCGGCCCCTGAACATTGAAGTCCTTATTTCCTGTGGCCCGGTACTACCTGGCTACAAGCGCGTCATAGCTGCTCGGTGTTTCAACTCCATACTGAGTGAGTAGATTTTTATAAGCATGTCGAGATGGTTTTTGATTTATTTCGGGAATTTCAGCTTCTACACTGCTCGTCAAGATCTTAACGTAAGTCAATTACTAGGCTTAAATTGTGGTGATGCGAAGGACTCCAACTCTATTACCTACCGAGCAAACATTTTAGAACGTTTAGCTGCATTGGGAGCCATTGACCGACTACTGTTCTGTACTCCTAAGTAGATTTTGTGCCTGCAAATACGTAATTGGTACTTTCTCAATCTAATCCCTGATTAAAAAACTGGTCAATTACACTAAAACGTATATTATAATATAAGTCATCGGTCATGGACAGCTTTGTACCGCAACTAGCACGGTATTTCTCGCACCGTCGTAAACACACCTTTAATAAATGTGTATTCATGAAGGTTTATTCTTTCAGAATTAAAGCAGCATGGCTTTATAAAGGTAAGAAAAGACCCAGAAACTTTGGAAGTGAGCGACATACTTTTAGGACCGAAATTTGATATCAATTGATTGTTTTTGTTTTTCATTTGTTTTTGTTTTTGACTATTTACTTAGATTAGGATATCGAGCGTACGACGCGGCGTGGATGACAACTACAAAGATTGCTAAAATTAATATAATTTCCTGCTGTGTTAAACTTCTTAGCAGAATTACCCGTCAAACCTTTACCTGATAATGGCCAGCATAAGTTGATTCCATTAATATTTTTTTCTAATTATTACTGTCGCTATTCGCGATCGTGTCATACGCTCGACATTCTGAATGAATTCTTCTACTTTGAATTACACTTGTTTGTTGTTGTTATTATTATTGCCATTATTAATTAATTTGATTATAGTTTGGTAATATATTTTCGCATGTTGATTATTAATTAATTTAATTAAAGTTTTGTATGTGCTACATTTCTATTTAAATAAAATACTTAAAAATTGATATGAACAATTTATTTGAATAATTTGTATATAATGATATGATTTCTGTACAGCTGTACATAAGTCATCAACTAGATTCAAGTCAACTAGATAAATTTATGAGTATCTTAAATTTTAGGTAGGTTGTGGCTTAACAATTTACACTAGCTAGGGAGTGAAAGAGACCTGTACAATGAACAGTTGACTTAAATACTTAGCAATAGTTTACAATAAGCTAAATTTTATCTTATCTCACATAAAATACAGTCATAATCTACAGAATTGGAATATTTTTAAACGCTACTACAATAACACTTATTTACCCAGTAGGCAATATTTTTACATAGACAGTTAGAAACTTAGTAACAAAAGCATTAATAGGGTATTATTGACGGAATTCCCTACCTTGGTATAAGCATATCACTATACATTTCTTTAAATTTATACAAAATCAGTCTCCTGCTATTTTTGTTACTGGGCACTGCCGTCTTGCCGCACGAGGCGGTCGGGAGCCTCCCGCAGCAAACCAAGGCTGGCGCAGGCAGTGCGTGCTGCAGATACCGCTAGACGTCTGGACGAGTTTAACTAGTACGTATAAATAAACACACCCCAGAGTTACGTTACCGTGTGCACCATTTCATACCTATAAGACTAAGATACTAACCCCCTTTAGTTACATGAAACACAACTTCAAGCACACAATAATGTTTCACAGCCTTGCTACAGTCGTTCCAAGCTCTCACTCAATTTATTATTATAGTTACATTACAGTCTGTTCTTATAGCCTTAGGAATGACATGACATATTGTAAATTAGCTACCGTCCCGTACAAATTCATTCAACTATACATCGATAATAGGAGTACCTCAGAGATAAACACGCGCGCAATATTTGATATATTAATAGTAACTATGACATAATTAAATTAGCAATTAATTGGTGGCCATAATAAATTACACTCAGTTACAATGTTTAAAACATTACACCTGCCGCATCACTTCATATTGTATAAAAGCAGCGGAGGCAAAGATCAAGCAACACGGAGACTTATTACTTGCCGAGAAAATCTACTTACAGTCTAATATTTATATTAATTTTGTTTAAACACATTCAAAAGTCATTGTAAAGTGGTTCTCATAATAGTAAGAGGGAACATTAACAAGACTCGCGTTGTCGATAATTCATTAGAACGTCTGCGAAAACGCTATAAAACTTGACGGTTTATAAAACGTGACATATCACAGAACACGAGACGTTTCAGAGAGTGCCTTTTAATTGGAATGATACATCTGAACATGGAACGTACACTACGGCGTAAAAATGCTAGTCGGACGCAAAGTATTAACAAAGCAATGGGGCCACCACATTCGCGCGCGGCCGTTGTCAAACTAGTCGTGAGAACGACGCGTCTACACGAACCATTCGGCGCAAATGCGGCGGCACATCAGAATTGACAGGCTCAACATTTTAACACTGTGCCAGCGAATCGCTATCGTACTCTTTGACCGCATCGGCGGCGTAATTCATGCTCTCGAAGTACTGCTGGGGTTTCCCGTTCCACAGGGTGTCGCCCGAGTGGAGAGATTTGAGCGCGTCGATGGAGTCCGTGTTTTCGTAGAGTATGGACTTTGTGAGTTCTAGCGCGAGGTTTTGGGGGCTCTCGTAAGCGAGGCGGTATTCTGGTAGAAGGGCGGGCGTGGGGCGGGCGCGGGGGCGGAGCCGCGAGAACAGGCGCTCCGTGCGCGCCAGGTACTCCGCCGCCACCACGAAGTTCAGCGAGTCGTGGTAGGGCTCCGACTCCTCCCGGGCCGCTTGCCGGCTCTGCCAACATGCCACAACAGTGAATCGTCAAAATAAAGCGGAACGCTTAACCAGTTCAATAGCAAATTGGTTCCTTTTTTACATGCGAAGCGTCCCTCATACGAAACATACACGTTAAATAAACCTGGTGTTTCTTTTATAAAGCTGCATCGTTTTCTTAAAAAGTGTAACCGGTGATTCTAAATACTGTATTTGATTGCATTGTTACTTATTTCAAGTCACTCGAACAAAAGTTTCAAACGCCCTTACTGTGATCTAATTAGTAATTAACATTAGTGCATTAGCTTGTAGGAGCATATTTCTGATCAAACATTGCTTTGTGTGTTGCCATGAACATTGCCGTTATGCCACTATGTCTAAAATAAATAAATAAAAATTAACAAATCATATCAAACAATCGTAAAACAAAATACAATAATCTACTATGTGATTCTACTGTGTAGTTCCCGAGGCCAGAACAAGTACGTGATAATGATAACTATGAATTTACACTTACCATAGTCCTTTACAACAGTTAGGAAATTATTAATAAACAAAATAGCACCAAATGTTTCCATGATTATAATATTCTATGCTACGAAGTCACCATACCACAGTATTAAATTAATGAGTTTTTTATACAGGCAGAGTACAGCAAACCGGAGTAGCGAGCATCTGATGCGATATTTCCAGCTGCATGAACGACATAAAATAAACTTTATTTTCAAAAATTAGCAGCAATTCGTACATACATGGGTGATGTTACATATTATTCAAGTATCCAATAAAGGTTTCTTTACTACTATACTAGCGCTAAACAGGCAATTGAAGTGCATACTAGAGGTACAAAGTACAGGATATTTTGGGAAATGGTATGCTAGCAATGGTACTCGCTTCTCTGTTTGTTTCGATTTAATAACATTTAGTAAAATTAACATTTCTTTGTATGGCAACTTTTACATTGGGTTTTAAGAATAATAACATTGCTCAATTTCCGGTGGCGTAAAAATCAAGCCATGCATATTCTTAGCTATCCCCTTATTCGTGCACAACGAAATGTTTTGTTAATACCAGGGTTTAGTTTCACAATGCAACATGCTTCAAGTTACTCATCTCATCATGGTTATGAAAATATTAGTCACAATCGCCGTTTTTAAGCCATCGCGTTTACAAAATACAGGTAACTATTGTTAGTAAAGTTCGCCACACATGGCCCGTCAGCCTCTCGAGTAGGGCGCAGTTATACGTTAACGATAAATACGTTACTATTTATCCTTAATGTATAGCTGTGTCCCACTCGGATAGAGGTCACGCACTCACGGTGAGCCGAGGACATGCTCTGTAATCTACGATCGGGACCATTACAATCTACAACAGAAACGTCAGAAACAAACAAAACTACATCAGAACTCGAACTTCAATCGAAACCAATCAGTCAATAATGGAACCGAAGCAAAAAAAAGGATGAAATAAAAAACCAAAACTTACGATCGACATAATGGCATGTGAGCTACGAGAGGCGGCGTCGCGGACCTCGCGCCGGCTGCGCCCGCGGCTTGAGAACCAAAACCGAAACATGAGAACGGCACGGGTTAGCGAGTCACTGGGTGCACTGTCACACGGTGGGTGAGTTCTAAGTTTTAACACGACACGGTTAGTTTGGGATCTTTCGGTCGGAATCTTTGGAGTTGGAACATGTACTCGAACAGGGCGCGCACCTTGTTCTCTTGCGGGGGCGCGCGGCGCGCCGGCGGCTGCGGCGGCAGCGAGGGCCGGCCGCGGGAGCCCGCCGACAGCGCCGAGGGCGGGCGCGGCGCCGGGGAGCGCGCGGGCGGCCGCGGCGCCGCGCCCTTGTGCGCCGAGTGCGCCGTGTGCGCCGTGTGCAGCGGGATGCGCGACGGCCGCCGCCGCGAGCCCGCCTCGGGCTCCGGCAGCGCCAGCGGCTGCATGTCCCGCATGCTGCTGTGCGAGCGCCGCTCCAGGCTGGAGCGCGCCGACCTGGCCTGCCGCGCCTCCCGCGCCTCGCGGCTCTCGCGGGGGGCGCGCGGCGGCGGCGTCCGCGCCGGACTCGCGTCCGCGTCCCGCTCTCCCTCTAATAATTGCACGCGACTTTTCACGCTGTCTAATTCGACTGTCTTCTCGTCCAACTGGAATGTGAATAATCATAATGTTAAATCGTGTATAAAATAAAAATAGAATAAAGCATATCACAAACAGGAAAGTTCAGTTAAACTCGATTCTGTCGAAAATAGCACTAACGACAGGTCGAATATATCAGCCGCGAAAGTGTCCAAATATATCGGAGCAAGGTTTTCAATCGTGTTTTCGCTATATTTATCTGTCAAAAATCTACATTATTTTACACACCGAATGAAACCAAAATACTTTCGAACCCCAAATACCTATTTAAAAGCTACGTAGTACTAATGATTATAGATATCCATATTTCAAGGACCAGTATTTATTCAAACTAATAGCGGCAGCAAGGTGAACCTTTGTACTTTAAACGTCTATAAAGGGACCTTGGACGCAAACAATTGAAAATTAACTAAATATTAGTCGTGTCTAATGGAAGTAATCAGAATATTCTATAGGCGACTTATAAGTAGGTACGACTTAGTTGTTGTGGATAAAAATACACTACATTTTTTTGCTACAAAGTTTCATGATTTTACAGTTAGGTACAGCGATAATCTAATAAAATTTTCCAAACTAACCAAACAACATTCCCAACCAATTTGTTCCTAGACACAAAACAAATTGAACTAGATTTTCTAGTTGAGACCCTGGAAAAGTTCATGGAGCCAACCCATTGAATTTCATGACAACCGTGAGATTCTCCTGACATTTCAAAAAGCATTGACTATTCATTGTTAATGGACAAAACTTACCCGAAATTTAAGGTCTTCATTCAAATCGCGTGCCTGCTCGAGCCTCTCTAGTAATGAAGTCCGTTGCTTCACTGCGCGATTCATCCATTCACGCAAAACCTGGAACGTGACAATACAAGAGGTATATTAATACCGTACGGTACACGAGAGTGTAAAAGAAGTATGTAGGTATGTCTGGAAATGCCACATTCAAAGCATGATTGATAATTCGCGTCCGATTCAGCTCGTAAGAGCTCCCATGTTTAAGCTTTATAACCCAAATCCTATTTATTTGAAAATAGCAACACATGAAAAATTTAATAGGTAGCTTTTATACAGCAAAAGCGAACACTAAGTGAACTGCCAGTTGCACTACGCATGAGGCAAGTTATGTACCTACTCAATTTAAAGTGAGGTATAGGGCTCGGTCACACTTAGCGCCTTTCGAGCTCCGACTTCTAGTAAAAATCCGCGAAGCGTCGACGCAATGCTCATGTTACGACGCCACGACGCCAGTGGCGTCTTTCGAACGTCACGTCAGTGTCTCGTTCACGCCCGCGCAGTGAAAGAAGTCTTTAGAAAACGTGAACGACGCTCGAAAGACGCTAATTGCGCCCGGGCCCCCTGTACCTATATAGGTCAAACAACCTAAAGAAAGGACCTCAATCAGGTCTTCTGCAATAAGCATAGGGTTAAATTGACAAGCTTTGATAGGTCACTCATTTCAATGCAGACTTTATGAAAAGGAAATCAGGGCACTTGGAAAAGTTACTCTCGAACTCGCCTTTTGTTATCAACAAGTCAATAATTAGCATTTGCGAACACTTCGACTCCAATCAATCAATTCAAATCGTGTACTTTCGTGGAGTCGAATTCAAGTTAAACGAACGATCGAACAGAATGTGCCACCATTTTGTTTTTGGCAAATCGCCCACAGGCAGCGTGTATCTTATTTTACGTCTGACTATGCAAATTAAATTAGAAATATTACAATACCTGTTTCACCAATCCGTAAGTTCCTGATATCTTAAGTGTCAGATATCCATGGGGACGTCTCTTTTTATTACAACGAAACAAACAGGTGGCTTCATTAATATCTGACACCTAAGTAACTATAGGTATCAGGAACTAGGAACTTAACAGTGAGTGGTGAAACAGACCCTTTACTTAATTGTTAACATAATTTAACTCCCGCGTGCGTAACAGATAAAGCGAAACATGAATGTTTAGGAAATATTAGTGACGTGATACCGTCATAGATTCAGACAATGATTAGCTAGCTATAGCTACCCACGACAAGGATAATTTTACAAAGAGGAAACTACAGCATGCACTGAGATCAGCCGGTATAGGCCAAGGCTGTCGACTCATGCTAAATATATCTACTTAGGTGTGGTGTGAATGTATATTTAAATCTAATTGCAGATGTGATAATTGCAAAATTTTATCTTCATTTGGCAACTGAAAGTGATACAACCTTGTAGAATGGCCTACCTACACGTGCTACATTAGAAAATGCCAAACATCCAAGTTACAGCTCAAACCATGAGCTTGTTTAATTACTTTGTTATGTACAATTTCAATACAGACTTGAAAATTAAGATATCATGTTTAAGACTCGTTATGAGATGGCTTCCTTGAAACGCTAATTAATTCTCGGTATTACTAAGCATTTGTAGGTTTAAACTTAATATGTATAATTTACCTACGTATATAATTACATAAAACATGTGATCCTCGAATGTTGCTAAAAGGATCTCTTTCAGGTAATAGTAATAAGCTACAATAAGCTACCGTTAACTTCCAAAACGCGAAAACCTATTTAACATAATAACAAATAGGTATGTACAACCATTACCAATAACTTATCGAACTACAATTTGTGACGACATCAAAAACAGAAGTACAACCTAAAAGTCATTGTACATTGTTTTACAGTCAACATTCATACTGCTTGGATGACAAATAAAATGTAAAACTACAACATTAATGAATTAATTAATGTAATATCATAAATTACACTAATACAGATTCTTTAAAGTAATATTTATACAAGTGCAACGATTGCGTTAATTTAAATCCGAGGAAATTCAACATTACACTACACTGCCTGCTATGGGACTTTGGGGCGTCGAATTACTTAGCATCTACATTTATTATTTGCCGGACGAACTCATAAAACATTTTATTAAGTACATAGCCAAGTAAATAGTGACAAGAAAATTACGATCCCTACCGAACCGTGACAAGTGGAAAAAATTAATAAGCAAATATAGTTAAGCACGTATCGTGAAATAACGTGTGACGCAATTGTAAGAAGAAGCGAAAATTCCTATTGTATACTTTGTATACTTTGTCAAGGCCGCATATAGGTATTGCAATAGCCATTACAAACACAGCTGGTCCACAAAGAGACTGCTTAAATAAGGAGTTTTTACTTCTATTCTTTTTTATTCTATTCGGTTGGCCTGCCCGCCACAGTCCATTAGTTCATTTTTTATTCTTCCGTGTAATTTTGCCGAAACTCGTCTTACGTCACCTGGGCCTCGTTAGTGGAATGACACCAATCTGCAGCCACCACAGTATTGTCGATTTGCGGCAATACCATCAAAAGCGTATACAAAATTAGGTGTCTAAACATCCGCTGGAGTGCGGAAGCTGTGAAATCGGTATTTTAGTACCCTTGACTTCTGTTTCCTGTTCGTGACAGGTAAATTGGTTGCTGTTACAATGACTTAAGTTATCATCAGTTATTTTGTTTTTTTAGGCTTCTTCAGGTTTCTTAATAAGAGTAGTCAGTCACGCTCCTTCCGCGCATCTCAATTAGCTCATACAGACTATCAAGACATTTTGAAAGTTTATTATTTAAGTAAAAATACCCGCAGCAGTGGTGACCATAGCGCGGTGCGACAAATGTCCGAGGTTCGCACGTACTCTGTTACCTCACTAGTTCTGCAATTAACGAGCTTGGCCGACTTACCGAGAAAATCGCCACTAAACTGACGTTTTTTTAGCAAATTACCTATTATGTAAACACAGAATCTGGACCCCAAAAGCTGTTGGTAGCGCCGGCGTTATTAGGCAAAGTGGTTGTCGAAGCTTCTCGGTCGATTGGTTAAATGTCACGTAGTGGATCGCGTGGAAAGTGTTTCATCTAATAATACTTGTTGGTTACAGCACTTCTAATTTGTATGTTAATCGGATGATGGAAATCAAATGGTTAAATAGTTGGATACGAACTCGTCACATGAAGTGAAACAGAACTGGCACAATTGTTATTTATTGCTGTTACGTTGTAAAGTCAAATTAAGAAATGAGAGATGCTATTATTAAACTTTGATTTGCCACAGGGTAAAGTAACTAAGAAAACAACTTCGACTCTAAAGATAATTTTTAATATTTCCGTGATAGCGACTGTTGTTATTTGTCTGCAATAGAAGATAACGATGTCAGTTCTGGTATGCGTCATGTATCCTAGCCTAGCTAATAGATAGCTAGTAGAGCTAACGACAGACAAATATGGTGTAAAATATGATTAATACAGATAATAATATTTACCTGATTCTGTACAGTGGCGCTGAGCAGTTGTCTTTGAAGTTCGACGGGATTGCTCTCTTGGAGAATCGCCGCGAACTTCTTGGAGTCCGGGGTGGGCACGCGCGGCGGGCGCGGCGGCGTTTCGAGCGCGCGGTCCAGCCGCCCGAGCGGGGACGACGCGGCGCGCGGCGGCGTGGCGGCCGCCTCCACCTCCAGCTGCGCCGCTCGGAGAAGCAAAGCGTCCCTCTCGCTGCGTAACCGCCTCACGTCCGAACACTCGCCGCAGCCCGCGAGAACTCTCGCGAAAGATTCTTCCGCAGTATCCCCCGAGCCTCTCTCGTCGAGCTCCCCGCGGAGGAGTTCCGCCTCGTCCCGTAACCGGACGCCCTTCCGCTGTATGACGTCGAGCAGCGCCCACAGGTCGTCCTCGAGCGGGCGCGAGCGCGTGGCGGAGGAGGTGGCGTCCTTGCCGCAGGAGGTCTCGGTGCTGAAGCCGGAGTCCTGCACGGAGGGCTGCGGCTTGGCGCGCGAGGCGTGGCCGCCGCCGCCCGCCAGCTTGCGGCGCACGCGCACGCCCGGCTCCCAGTCGCGGCGCGCGCCGCCCGCGGGCGTCGACGGCGCCATCTTGGAGCGCAGGTTGGGGAATGTCTCGATGACGAGATCGCGAAACTCGAGCAGAGCGCCGACCTCATTCTGGAGTTCCTGAACATACAAACATTTGTTTATGGGCACAAAAGGCAGCTTTCTACCCGTGCGGAGGTTGTTTACGCATTCATTATTTCGGTGTGTTTAAACAAAAGAAACAATGGGCCGCGTTCAGTCGCACGGTCCAAAAAATCTTAACTAATTTAGCCAGCCCTAACGAACGAGAAAGATAAATCATACGATAAGTGCGCTCGTCAAATGGTTCCGGATAATTTTACTTAGTTTGAATAGCTCGAGTCGTTAAAGGAATTTCATCAGATAATGGGTTGAATGTCGCACGGCGTCCGGGTATTGAGTAGCTGCATTGCAAAAATGTTAATATTGCTGAGCTACCAAAACTTTGTTGATTTCAGAATAGATCAGATCGGATCCTGAAGGCTTAGAACTTAGATCAAGACAACCAGGTAGGTGGTCTCTTCGTGCCTCGACTGCTCGTTAAACTCAAACAGTCTCATTTCGTTTTCCAAGAACTTGACTACTGTAATTTGTCGTTAAGTCGTGATTGTCATGGAAATGAGACGTAATAGGATCATCTGCAATGGTTTTCCCAAGTCCAAAATTAGTCTATTGATGGTTGGTTTAGTGGCAGTAGCAGCATCAGGTTTCGAAGCTGTTCTGGTTGTATTGTTTTAACGAATGCCCACTAATTATAAGCAATAACGGAACAAAAGGTTCTTAATAATTGGTATGTACGCACACATACGGTCAGAAGTAACTTTCCCTTTTTACACGCTTTGTACTAGCTTCACTTGAAACTATGCTTAAATACATTGTCTACAATATATCTTTTGGCAAATGCAGCTTTAGATATAACTTTAGCTAACCTTACTAAAAAAAACACGGTTCAGCAGATGATACAAATAAGATGCCAAAACAATGTGCCCGAAGGTTTCCCAAAGCCCAACTGACCTGTAAAGCGACGAGGGACTTAGCCTGCTCCGATATGAGGTAGTGGAACGGTTCGGGCTGGGAGCGCAGCTGCATGCACTCCATGCCCGACCCGCCCGACCCGCCGCTCGCGCTGTCTGCGCCACCCGTCTGAAAACAACAAACACGGGTTAATTACATCAATATCAATACTAATTATAAAGAGAAAACATTTGTATTTACGTGTGTAACGATTAAACTCGAACTGCTGAACACACATCCCTGAGTAACACAAGCGGGCGTTACTACGGATGAAGTCGCGTTAGCGTAAAATAAATTGAAGTAATAGCATAAAAATTACTTCGTAATTTTATTACTGAACCACTACATAGCATAAAACAAAGTCGCTTTCCGCTGTCTGTCCCTATGTACGCTTAGATCTTTAAAACTACGAAACGGATTTTGATGCAGTTTTTTAAATAGATAGCGATTCAAGAGGAAGGTTTATATGTATAATTCTACGCAAACGAAGTCGCGGGCAGAAGCTAGTGAAATAATAAATCTAGCAACGTAACCGCGGCGGATGTTAGTGAATCAGCAGTAGTTCTTTTAAACATATGTAATGAAAACGGCAACATGATTGAATTGATTCTCCCTAACTAGGTTTGTTTTGTTCTGTTCTAGTTCCGATCCAATCTGGACTGGACTGATTACTATATATCTATGTACAAGTATTTTCACCACGAAGTTTCATTTGACCCTTTTGATGTTGAATACTTGAATCATTGCATTGTACTCGTATGTACCAATGAAAACCTATGACACTGTTGACCTCTTATAATGAGAGGGACTCAAACGTAACATCAGCAGTACTTATACGTTAAAGGTACAAGATTTAAGTGATGCAATAACTTATTGCATATTTGATATTGTTAACATGTCAGTTTTCGAAATGTTGACGTGACCTAACTCCATAGCCAGAAACATGAAACAGCTTTACAACTAACGAGGTAACGCTGGTTTTGAAGAAAGTGTCTAAATGGGACGAATCAGTATACAATCAGACACAATGTTGTTGCGATCTTTGTACTCGTAATTTCGACAACAATTGCATCCTATCAGGCGAAACTAAGCGATACGAAAGCGACATTATCGGTCAGAAAATATTAAAAACAATGATAATTCGAGTCACCAGGTCCCCGCGATAGTGGTTCGCAGAGGAAACTCGGTAATGTCGCCGATCCATCCACCATGAAATTGCGTCAAGCCTGAGCGCGCGCCCGGACAACGCGTGTTTTGTTTGTTCCTTTTCGACTATTGTGCTTATGGTGTAACGATCGTTGCAAAATCTTTTGCTGGCAAACGCTAATGTGCCAAACGTGAGTCAGGTAAAGAAAAATATTAGGGAAAACTGTTTGACCATTCATCGTTACATTAGAAAAGTAAATGTCTGTTACCTGAAACACCATTTTCCAGTTAGAAGAGTTATCATGAATCATGGATATTTTGGCACTCACTTCCTTCATGGATACACACACCTATCGTAAATGCGGCGCGCGTCAGTTTTGTATGCGTAATTCGTAATCTATAGATAGAACAATACCTTTCTTATATCCGGTGTGCACATTTGACACATAGCAAGTTAATTTTCGATGTAATCCAACATTTAATCACACTGCAGTTAAAGCAATTGACATCGGCATTGAAGAAAGCTAGCAATCAAGCACGATTGAGCTATAACCTGGGCCGTAAAATCACTGGTAGTTTCACTAGCAATTTCTTAACTAAACTGGAGATTAGCAATGTCAATCAAGTGCTCTTTGGCAGATAATAACGAGATAAACAACTGAACACGACTGCTAACTCAGGTAACTTGTTTTGCAAAGTGGAGTACGTTGTTGAATAGAAATTTGTCGTGAATCATTCTTTATCATTGATAAAATAATCTTGAAGTGACGGCGAAGGCTTGTTATCGATAAGCTGATGTCAGGTACGCACAAAGCGCATATTCAGCATTCTTGTTTTGATAGAAAATGGATAATCTAAGTCCTAGTCAGTTGAATAGGCACTTTTAAAACTAATTATAAGTGTGCAAACGGATGACCACTTTGAACAACAAAAAACCTTCAATGGGTTGAAAACCCCGTCCATGAAAACTGTAGGTATTAGGTACCTACCATGATAGCAATCTTCGTTAATAGATTACTAGTGTAATTAGGAATGTGAACTGTAAAATTCTGTGTATATGTCGGGGAAAGTTTGTGAAGCGACCGGAAGGGCGTGTTTTCCGCATATAATTTTTTCACCATTGTAATAGAAAATCGAGGGAATTCGCGAAAATTTTAGGAATCATATCTTGATTCCTTTGTCACCTATACGCCCACTATCATGCTAAACGTGGCCTTTAGGTATTGTTACCTTAGACTATGTCTACCCTTCACGGTGCCACCATCATGCTCCCGTGGCGCCCTCCAATGGCTGTGAGGGCCTTCCCGCTCCTTTCGCTAAGGGGGCAGTGGGAAAGGAGAGTCCCACGCCCACATAATGATTACCCCCTAAGGGATAAAGACGCGATTTATAAAAATTATAGTTTTTTTTTTATAATTGTTGAGCGATCATCTGATCATACAAAACAAGTTTGTGCATAGACCGCCGCGAAAGCGAGTTGCGGTAATTGGCGGGGTGTTGACAAGCCGCGCGACAATCAAGCTTTTCATTGACGTTTTGGTGGTGATTTCATAGTTTCACTTTCTTCGGATTGCGTCAGTGCCAGCGCAAGGCCGTGGCTAATTCTAACTAAACACTGGGTGTTACTATAATAACAATTCACTAATGCGATGTGACATTAGCACGCATGACGGTGCCACATACACTGCATTGTTTAGTTTGAAAGACGTAACTAAAATTTGTTTGCACACATGTGACGCAGGGAAACTCTTAATGACACTTTCATATGCTTGAGACGAGCAACCAGAATGTCAAATAAGAAAACAGATATGAAAAGGCGAAAGTTAATGTCGCCTTCGAATTCCTTCTCAAAACTTGGTAGGTACTTCAAGTCTTTTGAAGTTGGAGTAGGTGTTTTATGACTTTAATTGGCAGCAATCTGTTACGAAATATCCGATGTTAATTTACACGTAGCCGTGTGACCTTTAAGGTCAGGTTGCATTTCGATCCGAACGTACATCAATACAGTCAACTCATTTGTTGTGAGACATGCAACAAAGCACGTACTTCGTTTATTTTGCGTCACGTGTGCGAATCGTATTTATGAATATAGTAACAACAATAATATGTAACGGTATTTAAGCAAAACACTCGTTCAAGCGTTGTATGAATGTTTTAGATCCATAACAAAGAAGTTCGGGACAATCCAATCAATCTTATCTTAAGAACTATTATTGCAATTACGAGCCTGTAGCTGCAATATTGATATAACGCCAAATTAGCTGTCCGCTTATAGTGAATGATTCGATACGAATAAAAAATGTCTGATTGATGGCCTGGTTGTTCCGCGCTGCGCACACGCAGAATCGGACACCCCGCACTCGACATCAAGTTACTCGTACCGTTACTCGTAATATTCTATCAACTGTAATTATTTTTGCTCTAACAGGATGGCTATTATTAACTCGTCGTCACTATCGCTATGTGATTTCTTGATAGTCCGATAAACACTAAAATGAGTTTTTTATTGACGTCAGTTCATTTTTGAGTTGACCATGCTCTATAGTCTATAGGTACGTGTATAAAATTTCAATTAAATTCTAATTAGGATAAATATCACTCGTACAATTTAAAGAAAACTAATATAAGCAAATAATTATACGGAGTGAAGTTAAATAAAAGCTTGTAACTACCTGCCCCCAATACAATGCTTTTGTCATAAATTTAGGAAAGAATCGCACAAAGCGAGCAGACATCTTGTGCTAGCCCTGTTTACTAACTACTAATTATACTTGGAGCCAATACTTATTAAACGTTATGTTATCAGAACTCGATTATCCCCACGTAAAAGCAAAGCGGATATCGGGTATTTCCTGTGCTATAACTCGATATCTGTGCATTAACTAAGTAAATTACGCATAAATTGTGTTAGTGTAGCGTCTTCTGATAGTGATTATAACAAACACAACAGCAGCTTCTTATTCAAGGAGTTATTTCATTTTCGGAGGTTTACCTATAGTACGCATTTTTAATTGTAAGAACAGACGTTCTACTAATTCTTGTCATAAAACAGTGATAAAGAAGCGTAGTGCATTTTGGTCTTTTTGCAAATACAGATATCATGACATTTAAAACGTCTAGAATGCGTTCGCGTTAACGTCTCAATTACTTACAATGGGCAAATTGGCGGTGCGCCTCGCGGCGCGTATATATCGGCAACAAATACTAATCGTCTTCTTAGTATTGACACTGAAACGAAAACGCGCCAGGTAGGTATGCTTTTTACGCTAAAATTATTTGACTAGAACATCGATTGATATGTAGCTCAATAAAATTACAATTTGTATGATTCTGCGTTAAGTAACACATCTGTCTGGAAGTATGGAACGTGTCTATTTTATTTTTCAATTAATATTTCTATAATAGCAGCATTATATATTATATATCACGATTGTTATTCACATCGTGCACTGCAGAGCTATGCGGCTTCATATTATGTGAAAGAAATAATGATGGAAGCAACCTGTGGCACGGAACTCGGCTGTCTATCCACACACTCTTTTGTCCAAGTCGTGATTGAATAAAAAGAAAACATAAGTAACGGTTAAGTTTGATAGATCAGTCAGCTCATCATCGTCCGGTCTGAAATGTTTGTCATAACACCGCCTATCCTACACGAAAGTGGCGCGGTTTGACTTCGAATGTTTCTGCAAAGCTTCTTGTTGTGTCGTGTATAAACTTAACACGTATTATTAAGTAATTACATGGTGTACTTCGATGCCAATTAGCTTCGCGGAACGTAGAGCCACACACGTCGCTACGCGTGGTTATTTATTTTAGCTAAGTAAGGTAGGTACTTAAGAGATTGAGCACGAGAAAATCGAGGTTGCTCTCGTGTACGCGTTGAACACGGCGAAAGAAGAAGTCAATACATAATAATTACATTAAATGAACCTTTGAATAGGCGTAACATAAACGAGATGGTGCACAAAAAAATACATAGGTACTAAATTATGTCTGTATAGACAGAGCCTATGGTATGAAGACCCAAAGGCCACGTTTAACATGATTGTAGGTGTATAGGTAGAAAAGGGGATGGGTTCCTAACAACATCGCCTATAATAATTATGACGCCTAAGATTTTTACCCGTTCCCTCAATGGGCTTTTACCATCTACCTACGCGGGACGAGAAGCAGCTGGTATCATACATTCTATGTTTTTTTTTGCTCCCAGACCAGGATGGAAGTTAGTGTTGTTGCATGCACATACTTTAAGCATGTTTCATTATATTACAGGTACCAATTAAATTAATGAACGAAGTTGGATTGGAAACCCAATAGTCTAAATTTAACGAGCCATAAAAGTCAAATTAAGGATTTTAACAACTAAGCCTAATAAGTTTGTTTTATGGTCCCTATAAACATTAAATTGTATCTTTCGATGGACTTGCCTTTAGAATAAATGACAGCTAGAACGATAACGTGATTCATACGGTTTCTACGGGCGAGAGAGCCGTCCATGCCCACCGTGTATGGGCAAATCTTTCTAATTAACAAGTTCCACCTTCCATGAATAGCAGAACAAATTGATCAAACAGCATCTCACAACGCCAATATCGATATTAAAGAAATCGGCATGTAAACAATTTCGGATTTCACTCTGTTTCTAATAAGGTAAACAGATAATACGATATTAAAGTGTCATTAATAAGATGCTTATATTTTATACACAGTCAAAAGAAACATTACATTATTCATGAAAGCAAACATAGTCATTGAAGAGAAATGGGTTGCTATAAACTTGCTGAATTCCTTATCAAAGACTAACATTAAAGATATTGTATTGCTATTGACGACGAGTTCCAAGAAAACCGTTCGCTTAGTCATTCCGCAGACAGTTTGGCTCAGCTCTACAGATAGTGGAGTTTCGCAACCATTCGCTGTATGACAACTCTTCGTTGCGAAGTCATCATAATTATCGCGCACGTGCGTCTTTGACGGGTTAGTCAAAATAAACCGTATATCATTATTAATTTGGTTTAGTATTGATTACAGTTTAGATACATGATATTGTTACGTAAAAATCATTACTATTTGCATACGGAACATAACAGTTGTTTAACAAAACAGTTGAAACACGAAAACGCGTCGATGAGAAGTCTAGTCTATACTCCGACTAAACCAACAACAAACAAAGTCTAACAAAGCTTGTCCTACGCAGGAACCTATATAATCGACCATATCAAAAATAATACTATGGTAATGATATCCATTGTCTCCAACGCCGACATTGACAATTCTTTACCTAATCTACGCAAATATTAAAGTAGCTATGTATGTAAAGTATGTTACGCAATAAATTACCACAGGCAACTACTTAGGTACCTACAACAAATATACACACGACGTGATTTAAGTCAGCTCCGGCAACAATCTACAAATTGCCATACAAAAAATAGGAAACGTATTATATTCGACCATGCGAATGCAAAAAATCATGTAATGAAACCTCTAGATATGGACAAAAAGTGAACTGGTGCAATTACTATACAATTTGTGATATTAACTAGGCGTGGTCGTGGAAAAATCACTTGTGATTGGGGGTTAGAGATAAACTACGCAGTGGTATCCAAAGAGGTTGTTTTATCAAACGATGAAGCCTGGCCCATAATTTATCACTGAGAAGAGATCGTGATCCTATATTATTCCGTCAGAATGACAACATACATAAATTATGAGAGCGATCGAATGGCAGGGATCGAGAAAATGGCAACTAAACCTGAATCGTTCATTTGACCCTTACGCTTCCGCCGAAGTGAAATTATAGGAAACTTAAATACAGGAATTCACATAATGCAGCTATTCGATTACCCGTTCAATTTACGAAATAGACATTAAACTAGCTAGAAGGGAGAGGTTAAATTATAACGTCGGTTTTGTAGTGAAATTGTTGCCGAGGGAAACCTCCGCTTAACATTGTATTTTATTGTCTGAAAGTGAAAGCAATTAGTAAATTTCTGCGGTAATTTAACAACTTTTTCGCTCAGTTGACTGTCGTCGTTGCTGGCTGTTTTCAATGTCTTTTATTTACTTTTCGGATGTCACAATAAAAAGTTTAACAAAACGTTTTTGCTGTTGAGATTTTTCCTCAGCTATGTTTTAAGATGATTAGACTGTTTTGTGTCCAGTAATGGCCAGTTTGAATTTTAATCGGGGTCCATTGTTGATCTATGGTAGTTAACCGAGAAGAATTAACCAGCGAAACGGTGGTGAAATTACCGGCAATTTGTTGGCAAACAGTTGACACTTGCAAGGCAAAATAAAAGAAGGTGGGACGTGACTCGATCAAGCGTAACGTGCTTTCACTCTCCAGTCTGCTCGTCCAGACAAGGTTCATTTTCAGTACCATTAAAATTATTCATCACTGGTTTCATTTCATCAGTTAAACTCGAACTAATTCAATATCGTTTATGTGTATTTGGTTTATTTATATAAATGTTCAAAAGTATTAAAATTATTAAACATCTTTTTGGTTGAAGATAATTTTATTTCTCATAAGAATATATACAATAATTCACTTACATGAGAACACAATAAACTTAGTAAATTTATGACCGTCGGTTGGGAGCGAAACACAAAAAACAGTAGAAGGTAGTTTTTATACAAAAAAAAATAGCTCGCCATCCGCATACGTTCGCCAACAACGATAATGCAGAATGCACCCTCTGTCCTTATTACAATCGAATAAGGTAGAGAGATGCGTACACATCGCTGTCCTCGCCAGCATTATGCGCACATCTACCTTCTTAATCAAACCCATGCTCGTATTTAGTATATATGACAATAACAGTTTTTCGAAACGGAACGTGCTTTATCTGACTGCATCATCAAGTAGGTACGTTTCACATTTAAGGTTTACAAATGAATCAAATAAGCTAGGTTACATTTGACCAGGAATAGTTTTGTTCGAAAACACCGAGAGCGCATTAAGAAATGCGATATGTGATAAAGAAATACCGTTTGTTTAGTTGCAAGTAGCTCACGCATACGGAAAACGCCGCATGCCTGTGTACAGTCGAGCGTGCGTCCGAGCTCCGCCCAAATAGCCGGGCACGAAACTAAACCATTCATACACTATTTTAATGCACATTCATTACAAACGTAACGCTGTATTGCATGTATAAAATCGTTACACATTTAATAAACCAACTTGAAACCTTAAATATGATCCTGCAATACTGAAGCGTGTCGACTCGGTGTCAAGTTGCAAGAATTTCAAGGCATTTCTGACGCCAATCAATTGTTTCAACCTGGCAGTGACGATCTGTGCATCGAATGCAATTGTTTCTGCAAACAATTAGTAACAAGACGTCTCACTTGTACACCGGAACGTGTGGAAATAATATCAATTTTATTATTAGGTCAATTTTGTAGAACGATCGCTGACAGGTTTAACTGAAATGATTAATTTATTACTTTAGAAACTGGTCCTAACGGGATGGAATCAAAAGTAGATAAATTACCTCGCTTTTAACCCGACGTTTGAATGTCGCAAATGTACATGGTCAACATCATATTGTAAGGGAGACAAAAGACTCAGTTTTCAGATCACTTCAATCAAAGTCATGTTAATTACGCTTAAATATTATATATTGGTTTGAGCTATAGACTCTTGTGTATATGAAATTGGGCTGCAGAGCAAGATAGGTGCTTCAAAGACACGTTTTGTAATCTGAGCATGAGCACGTGCAATGATCCGTGTGTCAGACAGGGGCTAAATCGATCCAATTAGGATCACGCGCCCGATAATTCCTAGTCTATTGTATTGACATTTGGCATAACACACAGTTCACCTTTACGCAACAAGTGAATCCCTTCAAACCGTGCGGGTATTTGGGATGACAAACGTATGACGTAGACACAGACAACTATATGGATATCAAAACTGGAATTCTTAAGCCCATAAGTTAGCAGATAGCAATAATTATAAATTTAGTTTCTTCAACATTACAGTCTCTGAAATAGTTAAGCGGTACGGATAGTTGAGCGAGCAATGGATGTAATAACGGCTACTTTGCTATTTCAATATTAATGCCAAGAAGTTCATTGTAACACGTAACCAAGTATCTTCGTTTGAATAATTATAGTGCCGAAGTCAGAATGCTTATCGAAGTCTCAATAACGTTATTATTACAGCAAAGACAGACACGCAATTCACTAATAACACCAAAGAACTGTAATGACACTGCCATGCAATCAACCTTATTGTCGGCAAGACTATTAAGACAAATAAAATACACTAGGAAAATACAAGTTTGGTAAGATCAGTGGGTTTGCCAAATAAAACAGAAGGACACGAACATTTGTATGCGGTTGGAGATAAGTCGATTGACTCGTACGCCCGTCCCCTTACAAGGCGAACGTTTAGAGTTTCATTGTTTCAACAAGCGCGTGGGCTGCGATTGTTGCACCCACCATCTGTTCAGCGGTGATGAATTGCAGCGTGCGAAACAAATTAATCACAATTATACACGCGCACTCAATGGGGACGACTAATAACAATAGAATAAGGTTTGATAGTGTCATAAATCTCTAATATATATCTGATAGGTCGTGCTAAAATATTATTTATTTCAGGCGTATCGATCGACGGTAAACTGATCTTTTCCCTTTCTGTGTGCTATGTATGATTTATTTTACAATGCATGATCTAATGTCCTGCAAATAACTTATTTGTTTCTAACTAAACCATGCCACACAATGGGACTTTAATACCACCATAAAAGCATAAACAAATTTCATAACACTCGTTCCCCTAAACGCTACAATTTCACAACCGAACATGTTAAACCACGCGTCTGAATTACATGGATTTTTAACAGCAAACTGCGCTGTTAAACGGTAATTTTTATACATTCACACAGCGCAAATCGTGAATTGGCTCAATTACGCCATAATTCGAGGTCTCTTGCGCATTGGGGCTACGCGACCAGCAGGCCGGCATCCGCTAGCTCTCCGCTAAGCGGTCAACATAACATAAACAAACTTATTTAAAGCCAGTTTTACACACAGGTAACTGTGCTACTCGCGACCGCGGCCCTTAGGATGTAACCTAAAAGGAAATTAAAATATAACACCGTAAATGTGCCGTCATGTCAATCAATTCCATGCCATTGAGACTGGACATTTTGGAAATTGTTTGGCGCTAATTAGCAAGTGACTACTGCCTGTCAGCGTCGCAGAACTGCACTAGACAAATTTATTTCTGAGTTTACATAATATTTAACAAATGTTTAGAAAATTTCATGGATTTGACATTACTTACTCTCAAACGGCGTAAACAATGTTTATAAATGAACCCTAAGAAAGTTAAAGATTTCAGCCAATAACAGATACGAGTGACGATAACTAAGTTGCAAAGGTAAACAGTTAAGAATCGTTGACCGATCCGTCGCGGGTTTGGTTCAAATAAAATATTGACCCAGTGTCAGACCGCTAGGTATAATGGTAATGGTCGAGACAGGGCAATTTCGTGGGAGTCGAGCGATACTTCGATGTCTTATCGGTTAACCGAGTGTATTTCGTTGAAATTTATGCGTTCAATGCGTTCTTTAAACTGTGGACAGAGATACAAAATACATTTGGCCAGAGATACGGAGCAATATAAAATTTATGTCTGAGCAGTAAGCATGTGGAATAACGACCACTACCTTATAGAATAAGAGTTTAAACATGGTCGTACCTTATGGTTCCATTTTTTATAATTAAATCCATAAGAGTGCGAATTTTATAAATTGATGGATTTGTATCTACCAACCAATATGGAAAGTCGCCTCTCTAATGTTCTGTTATGAAAAAGTTTATAATAGAGGATGTTGTCATCGGCGTCGATATCGATAAATCATCATCAGTTGGCAATCTGGTGTTATTGGTAATCATGCAATCTTTCACATAAAGAACCAATAGAGTGGAAATCATAGCCAAACCACAGCGGCAATTGCTGCACTTTAATTGGCCGGCCCATGTCAAGCAGGAAACTAGAGTTAGAGAACCAGATATAATGATCGACATCTACGAGTATAGTACTTAAATGTTTAATTATTCTGTGGCATAAATGAATAAAATTCACTTGTCTTATGTAAAAATACCTATACAACATTAAAAAAAAATATATCGTAACGGCTTGTTCCCATGTAGGTCTAAAAAAATGTATCGCCAAAAACTAATGCCGCGGTGTGACAAATCACTAAAATGTACTGCAGAATCAGATTGCCCGTATTATTAGTCTAAATCACCTATGTCGTCTCATAATCAACTGTGGTTAAGTTATTTCCAATGGGCGGCGCGGCGCTACTACATTTTAATTTTACCTACAATAAACTTACTCAAAGAAACTGTTTCGCTTAAAGAACTGTTAAGACGTTAAATACCTCTAACTTCCTGTTATAAAACAGGATATTTCGCGGATTTAAGTCCATGGTTCATTCATTAAAGCCAGCTTCTGATTGCCTAATGATTAATGAAAATGAGAAGTTGATATATCAATTATTAACTTCTGCTCGCGACTTTACTATACGTACTAGGCAAAGTTTTTTTTATACAAACGAAACAGTACCAAAAAATGCAAACCACGAGAAACGGTATTGAACAGGGATTTGGGTGACAAGTCCCCCAAAACAGTGCTATTATGGCCGGGGTGGGATCGTAAGTAAAACAACAATGCGATATAGGAAAAACGGCAGCAAACCGATTTAAAGGGGGGCTCGGAAGGCGAAGCCCCCCCGTGTCAAAAATATAACTCAAACGGTACTTTATCTCACCAGGGTATGTTCATAAGTAGCGAAGCAATGCGATATATAAGACAAACGGAGTGAACTGAAGGATCGAAATAGTACAAAAAAACAAAAGGGCGACTCTTAAAAGTGAATTCTACACAGACGAAGTCGCAAGCACCAGTAATATATATTATGAGAATGTACTAAATTCGTAGCAAATACATAACTGACGGTATGGGTTTAAAGTTTTTGGTGCTGATTCGTTTTGCAGTAAGCGACGTCATAGAATGCAAGTTGAAGTAGGTAAATTTGCGTATGAAACCTCGGGGCCACGGCACCACGTGCGTGCACGCAGGCACTTACAATGAGCTCAAGTGGTAACTCACCGCGGTGAGCATCCTCGCGCAGCGCAAAGGTACTTGCAATGAATATTTCGGTAATGTTACAGCTGTCCACAACCGACTGAACGTTGAAAATGAAAAGGATTATAATTATGGCCTTTTGCAAGATACAAAGAACAACAAATACCTCGGCCCTTGAACCTAGTGACATTTTGTTCAGCAGAAATTTATAAAATTTGGGGAATTAAATGTCCACTTTAATAGTAATAAAAACCCATGTTAATGTATTTTACGTGATTATTTTAATCAAATCGTCAGGTAGTTACATGCAGTCAATTACCAACAAAACAGAACTGACAACAGCAAACTAAATGAAAATTAGTTTGTTCGCAGTACAGGGAAATGCACTGCTGATTTTTCCACACATTATAGAATCAGTTGAGCGTATAAAGCCAATTATAGATAGTTTGCTACCTAATTTCATTGTGAAACACGATTCGCAATTATTTCTTGATAGAAACGACTACCAACCACGTAATGGCAAAGTTACGGTTTGACCACAAAATGTATATTCCATACGTTGTAACTCTACGTTTTCGTATTTAGCTGCATCATCAAGAGCATTAAGTAAATCATCTATATCAGATCAGAATAGAAAGTCGAATACAAATCAAGGAAACGATATAAATCCACGTAACGTGGTCTTACTCAACTAACACAAGCAGATTACGTTGCCAACAAAACGCAGCATCTAGTGTGAAACATGGGTTTATTACACGAACGAATCGCGAAGACAGGCGGAGATAAGGGTGATCCGAGTAATTGATGTATTCAAGTTGAAGACAAGTGCATCAGTGCTCCCGAGTAATGGGAATGAATCATCTGCTCCGTCTGTTTAAAGCCCTTAAGGGCTTTTAATGGACGTGTCGTCTGCATTGCTAACGACTTCAAGTGCCCAATCCACGATTTAAACATGCGATTAGAAAGGCGCGACGCTCTTTATAAGATTGACTAAACTTATTTATTTCACGCTGCATTAAGTGGCCCCGTATTCGTTTGTTTGTGCGATAAGATCAATGAGATCTTTGACCTTTCTACTTCGTTTATTGGAATGTATTTTGATTGTATTTAACTGCGTGTAACTATTTGAACTAAGTCTTGGAACTAATTATGTTGACACTGACACTTTGTAAGGAGAACTCCGGGAAGCAGAAGACTTGCAATGATAAAAATTAGGTAGACTATTTAGAAATTGTTACTGTACGTTATCCATTCAAATTGGTTTAATTTTTATATTAAATATCAACAGAAAACTACATTAAGTGATTCTCACGCTTCTGCAACAACAGCCAACAATAAAAGCGAACTAAGTTTGAAACGACAATACTGTTGCAGTTAATATTCATCATTAGAGCCATTACGTGACAGAGCAGTGTCGGTATGGCACGGTTAACGGAACTAATGAGGACAGCCCTCCGTCAAGCGGCGTCTTGCATGCCATTGCCATTTCTGCCAGCATTCGTGTCAGCTCAGCCTGATCCTGTATCTTTATCACGACAGTTAGAACATTTGATTTTATTATCACCTTCAACAACTCTATCAACGCCGCTGAAAAGCTAAAGTATGTTACACAAAAACGTTTGGAGTGGTCCCTCTCAGAGTACAAAAGATAAACGATATCTCTTTCGGCGCGTTCAAGTGGGTCGGCTGCACAGTATCTAACAGAAGATCGACAGTGTTATAGCCTAGAAACTTTACTTAAAGAGTTTTAAGTGTAGGCGCGAACAATACAGTGAATCATCGCAGCTGTGAATGAAGCCCCGTATCTCTCCGCTCCGGTGTTCCAAGTCAGAAATAGAATTTCTGTTGTTGTTCCACTACGAGTAAACCGGCTTTGTTTCTTTTAACGGTTAGATACATTATTATTTGGGAATTAAGCCAATATGAACCGAACTTAATTAAGTAAACACATCATATCCGTGAATAAATGCATTATTAATAAGGAAGCAGCGCCAAGCGCTGATAATTTGGGTCAATTTCAAGCATGTTTATAGCTCCATACCGTTTTTAGCATAATTCTTTCACCTCCCACAGACACAGCTATTAATTTGGTATATTTACTTAAAAAGAAAACTAAACTATTTATGTTCGTTTACAGTAAACACGTGGGCGTTAAATATAGCAGTTCATAAAATATCAACACGAATTGGTGACGGCGGTGCAGCATATGGGAATGACTATTAAAATACTTGCCTACTCGGAGTTGTGCCGACGAGTAAGAATCTGGTTGCACAGCCAGAGCTTCTAGGAAGTGTGGCGGTGAGATATCTATCATACGTCTTGGTGACACTTCAAAGAACAGCAATCGATTGTTCCGTGAGTGGGACACTTTCACTGAAGGCCTCGCTCACGCCTTTTAATTCAACTCCATGAGATCCAGTTCCGTATAGGCACTTGGATTAAAATCTAGCTGCACAATAAATTTATTCCGAATCGCATGCACACGTTTCATAAAGGTTACGAGACACCCGGTTCGCCACATTGTTTGACACCGCTTTCTATTTGAAGTGTTTTCAGACCTAGATTACGCTTCGCACTGGTTTGTGCGATCATGCCAACGATAACATTCAATATTAAAGTTATTGAAGTACACTGCCGGTGTTCAAGTAATTCAACAATAAGAGTATAATAAGACCGTGACCAGTAAAACACCAAGAATAAGAAAGGACTCCTTTTCCAATTATTAATTCCTGCTTTGTTGTTAATGTTAATAAGGCGCCCATATTTATTGTGACGTAAAGACTTCCGACACTAACGTTAACATGAGCCTTACCATGAAGTCTTAATGCGATTCAATTCCGACTCAGTTCAGGTTTTAGCTGACATTTTTTGTATGGATCTGATAGCGAGCGAACCTAATCTATGTCATTGTAAGGCTCCAGTATTGTTACCCCATAATTTTAGCTTCATCCTCGTGTATACATTTTTCATTGGATTGGTATCAGATGATAGTCAAACATCGATGACATATTCGGTCTTGTTCGCGGAAACATCTTAGCGGAAAGTAACAATGCCTTGCCATATATTTTCATGTTTTTGGGCATCTTGTGTACCACCATGAACAAGCTCCAAAGGCCAAAATCCTGATTTGATAAGCATTCCCAAACATACACCTCTACTGGGTGTTTCTACATAAGATCACTCTGTCTGCTGTCAGCCGTAGACCAAGCCAGAGCCGAAAAGGTAAATAAATAAACGTCTATATCTATAGCGAGGTATTCGATTACTGTAAATAATAAATGGACGCATTATCTACAATATCTACATGATTATTACGAGTAAGAATAGAATCAACAATAGGTCTGCATAACGCATATTATGCATGGAAAGTTCATAAACGATCTAAGAGTCACAATGGGTAGGCAAGAATTTCCATACGAACTAATTAAAGCACAGCAACTTGATAGCGCGGTGTCGTGTGGCAAGCAATATATGACACACGAAACGACATCGAACAAATCCTGCCTCCGCTCAGCGAACTCGCTTCATCGGGCTCTGGTTACTTGTGGTTCAATAATGGAGGTCTTGTTTTACCAGTATTAGCTTTCCATAAACTTCCTCGTGTTTGATTATAAGTGACGCATGCAATTATCAAACGACAGACAATTAAGAGAAGAGTCAATATAGCCAGACAAATAACATTCAAAGATATGCATTCAGAAATGCTTGCCAGACCAATTGGATGGGATTGTTTACTTAGCAGAATGTTATTATGATACCATTTCTCATTCCAGACATTACACGAGTACTCTTGAGTTTATACAGTAGAAAAACGGTCTCATTTGTAAAATTTTACATAAATACATACATACATAAATCACGTCTTTATCTGTTACGGGGTAGACAGAGCCTAAGGTAACAAGACCTAAAGGTCACGCTTAGCATAATTGTGGGCATATAGATGGAAAAGGGAATCAAAATAATTATCATCTCCAGCATATATACGTCCCACTGATGGGCACAGGCCTCCTCACAGAATCAAAATAATAATGTAATAATTTTAGAAAAAATTGCACTTCTTTTGTGCCTCCTTTGATACCCAACACTACTTTTTCTGCGTCTTAATTATCATCTCGCAAAACCGTGCTGAATTTGGTGTGGCGACGTTTTCAGTTCTCGAAAGGCTCGCCGCGCTAGGCAATTTTAAATTACGAAATGAAAATTCGATTAAACAGTTGACATAATTTGTGGTGGAAGGCGGATGCGGCAACGGAAACGACGTCACGGTCCAGGGAGCCCGCGGACCATGGGGTGACGTCATGGGGACCGACGGCAGACGGATATTCACCATACAAAACTGGTTGTACTGCCCTGCAGCGGAAAATACCTAGTAGTATAGTCGAATTACAGAAAAGTATGGAAGTAATTCGTGTAGTCGTGTTTTTTTGTGGAATCGTTAGAGGGCACGACGAGATGGTTTCCCTCGGTTTGCACCTTTCTATCATGTACGGAACACTTTAAAATATTAGGTATAAACTTCAAATGCCGTTATTTTGGAGTATGATAAAAGGTATTTGGCGCAAGTTTAGCCACGTGAAGGGTCCCCTTTGGTACATAATGTATGTTAATTAAAAAGGTGTACGATGTATAGAATCTTGGTAAAATATTTTTTTCTGATTGCGGCTCGAGGATAATTCAGACGGTTGGTGCAAACTTAGATTAAGCTTTTCAAAGTATTATAAACACCCAGGTAACTTTGCACCCCCGTGCAAAGTATGGAACATGTTTTTTTTCACTCTTTTGTAGATTGTACTTCGGGGGAAATTAAGATAGTCGTGAAAATTTGTAAATAACACATATTTAAAAGATACTACATTCGCACTCAATAAAAAAAAGAAAATTTTAACCGGAAGTTTGGTAAACATAGTTCTATCTAAACGCAAGGAATAGCAGCGAACGCTAGGTAGCGGGTAGTATTACAGAACCGCATGTTCCGTGTAGAAATGTCAATTTTTTATGGGGTGCGAATGTAAATCAAACCAAGTTAAGACGATTGTGACGATTTTCATTAATTCCAAAATTTCCCCCGAAGTACAAAGACAGTAAAACATAGAAAACTACTTTCCGGGTGTCGCACCCTGGTGCAAATTTGGTATTGTGTTTTGATATATATTCTCATCATTTCCTCAATTTGCACCGCGTTCTGTATTTTTCCCGGGGCCGCAATGCCAAAAAGTATATTTTTAGTTATATGATTTTTTTTTTGTATGTTCCGTAGCTTGAATTGAGCTAAATAACGGGTGCAAATATAGATTAAGATGTAATAAAACGTATGGCAAATTGCACAGACTACACCTATTTTTTCTTCTTAGTTATTACTATTACACCACTTTCAACCAATTCCACCCCTTTCCGGGGGGGTGAATATATCAAGTGATGTATTAAATTCCATTTCTAACCCATACAAATCAAAAACAATTGTTTTTATCAGTTCTTAGAATTATTTCCTGACTTAAGGGAAATTTCACGTATTTTGCCTCCACTATAGTTTTTTGTGTTGAATTCAA
Organism: Pandemis cinnamomeana; assembly: GCA_932294345.1. NCBI lineage: Eukaryota > Metazoa > Arthropoda > Insecta > Lepidoptera > Tortricidae > Pandemis > Pandemis cinnamomeana. The sequence continues at coordinate 11,083,125 of OW028710.1, read as the reverse complement.
ATTAACATTGTTAATGTCGTCGCTTCGTGGAAGTGTAGGTCATAAGAAGGAGGTCCATTGTCATATACCTAAGGCTTTGGGTCATACTTGTAGGTAATATTACAATTTTCTAGAAAATTCGAAGGATCTATAGCAATTACAAAGTCTTTATATTTAATAATGTAATCTTGATAGGTACGGGTGAACTGAAATCTGGGAAAAAAGGCTGTTTTTACGTGTGAATTCTTCATAAATAATTTTCTGTTCAAATTAATATACCAGTCCTAATAAGGTGATCCAGTAGACGTCTTACATTACAGCGAGCTAGCGCTACAAAATATTATCAGTTTCAAGAGTATCATATGACTTTTCAAGGTGATTACACTTTTGATACTGAAAAGATAAAACCGTCGAATAGATTGGTGTTCAGGACAGACCGTCATTTTAGGTGTAAATACTTTCTTCCACAAAAAAGCGTATTCAAATAGTGAAGAATCGCCAAGGTATTATATTATCAATACACAAACGTTACTGTAAAGCTCCTAATAATTATTAATTGGCCCTCAGAACTTTTCGAAGTGGAATATATTACGGAAAACAATCTTCCACGAAATACAACAATAACAAACAATTCAACAACTTGTGATCGTCAATAATCAGACTTCCAAATCAAAAGCGGAGCTGTTCAAAAAACTATTAGAAAACATGATACTTAGTGACGTTTAAGAGCCTGCAACAAAACCAAATGAACAATGATGATATAACGTTGTGTCATCTTTGACAAATCAGATTTCACTAATTTTACATGCAGATCTCTCAAATGAAAAGGCAAGTCATATAGCAAGAACAAGCAATAGCATAACATGTTTGACTTTTAAGCAACTTTTACCACGCAAATCATGTTCCTCTTACTTGCCATTGTATGCACACACATGCTCATTACATACAAAATGAAATTATAGCGGTCTGCGTAAGTTAAATTTTGCATAACAACATTAGAAGTACCTAAAGAATCAAACTTAGGTGATCCATTTCAGAATTGTTGTTCCAAGTTTTCAACTAAATTATATTCATAGACTAACCTCAGCTCTCGTAAATAGTCGTAATAAGAGATAAAACTGTACGTGATCATGTTTTCTATTGGTGATTATTTTCTCTTGTAAGTATGCAAAATACTGAGCAGGTTGATAATTAGCATTTAGGATCATGAAACGAAACGAAGGAACGTGATATCTTTTAAAATAGTAGAAAGTTCTTAAGAATTTCATTCGCGCCTCTTAGTATCGAATTCAAATCACGAAACCGCTCTGCATTTGTTAGCCAATGTGTCGCAGCACGCGAACAATAATCTGATCTTATGATACCTCAATTAGAAACACGTAATATATCGTTAAATTTAGAAAACCCGTTGCACAATCGAAACGTTACTTTCTCGATAAAGTTAACATCCGGCATCGAACGCATGCAATGCATCAGATTTAGAGGTCGTCGGAGATATGGGTATTAAATAATAGAAAAACAACCAAAAGCGCGTTTAACCTGGCGCTTTAGAAGCTTTACAATTAAGTTGCTATAAGTGCTCATGATAGATAACCTTGCAACGCCGATAATGTCAATCAATCAGACACTCAAGCGGTTAAATCATGCACTTACGTATTAATTACCAAGCCCATTGCATACGCATGAGTGAATGAATGAGAGGAATTAGGAAGCGATATGTATCAGCTCTAGTTTGAACAAAGCAATCGTACTAGTGCTCATGAAGAGGAAATGCTATAAGACGTTTAGAAGTTACAAAATCGTCAATGTAAACCGCCACACGGCTTGCAAATGGGCCTTACCTAAGACATAAACACAGATTTACGCCCTCGTGCGCCGGAGACGAAGTAGGTTTAGACATACCGCTGTGACTTACGCCCTCAGTCAACAATAAATATCAGTTACAGTGATAGATCGTCTAGTGAATTGGATTACATTGCCCGCTTCCGGCCAAAGGTTGGTGTTAATATTTAGGAGCTATAGTTTCATATTGTTAAAAAAGATCTACAATAAGATAATGTACCAATAAAAAAATGCACATTAAACAGCTTCAATTTTAATTAACTGGCCATTGATATGACTCGTAAGTAAAACGATTATCTCAAATACCTATCTAAACGGTTATTAACAAAATAGCGCAAAAGTCAAGCCAGTGATTTCATTTCTAACGCCGATCCGTAGTTCACTACACGTTGACATTACAATAACTTCTCGATCGCTACACCAAGTATTCCTCTATAAGTATGATTTTGTCAATTGTCCTTCCCATTGTAGCATAGTCCACGGTTCTCATATTATAAATTGTACACTACTAAGCGTGAATGAAACGATAGTAGCAACCATTTGTAAGAAACAATAACTATGTAGTGTAGTAACGTGATAATGACGCCTCACTTCTCGTAGCACAGAGTACAGAGTAGCGGGGAAGCCGGGCCACTAACCTAACCCATTTATGAGCGGTGGGCCGTAATTCAATTACACAGCACTGACGCACGTTCGAACCAATCGTAAAACTCTTATTGTGAATATTGGAGGCTTGGCTTTGGAAAAGAACCATTATGGTTGTTCAAAGCGTATACGAAACAAGGTTAACACTTTTAGTAAACATTGGTAACCGTAACGGAACATGCTATAACGTTCTGGAATAATCCGGATGAATAAGAAAAAGGCCAGACGATTTATTGAACGACATAGTAAACTATAGCGTAATGGTCTTCATTGGCTTAACAAATGTGATATTCCTACACAACACAACACAATACAAACCAAATATAAGCTTAACGGTTGCTATCTAAAGAATCATGTTAGTCAAGCTTCAAGTGGATTAATGCCGAGAAAGCAGATACCAAAAAAAAAAATACAGACGAATTGAGAACCTCCTCCTTTTTTTGAAGTCGGTTAAAAAGAAGAACAAGTAGAAGCAAAATGAACAATTAGAGAAGAAACTGAACTAGGTATTGCAAGTTTTAATCTAGAGTACTTAAGGGTTTAGGGATTATCACTGAGAAAAAAATCTTACCCAATTCTATCCACAATAAACTCTCCGAATATTAGCACAAACATTATTAAACTTATCCGTCCCACCTGATTTAACTCTTCTAGGAATGATCGTCTACTGAGGTTACTGGAGGTCCAACATTAACGGTGCTTACCTGTAAAAGAAATACACATTAGTCATTTGAAACAGATATATAATTCAACACATGAAATTGCAGTACTGTCTTCCGTACCTAATAGTATTATGTCACGATTTTCTTACTCAATACGTATCAAACCAGTAAGTAATTTTAAATTACTAGAGAAGTGTGGAGAACTGGACATTATAAACGAGGTTACGCGCCTTGTCGATACATTAGTATTACTAATGTTGAAATTACTTATATTACAACAACCTAATTTTATAATAATGACTTTTATGTAATGCTACCATGTGTAGTTCCGCTGCTCATTTCAACAATCATAATTTACCTACATTATGGTTTTACTCCCATTCTAAAGGGCTTTTTCGTGTTCTCTGTCCAAATTAAAATAAACACGTTCTTTTAATTATGTATTTGGGATGATATATTTGTTAATCTTATCAGTTAACCCAAAATAACTTGTTGTTGATTACAGTAACAAAGTCCTAACACATTCATATGCTCAAATAATGTTTGGTATTGTACTATTGTATCCCATATTTCGATGTAAACATAAATTGTATAGCGGCGTACAAAATATAATTGTACCAAGGATGAGCCCCTGAGCAACTACGGATATTTCAAGAAGACTTAAGTCACAATTACCCGCCATAAAGGTGTCAAGTTTCACAAAAGGTATTTTACTCTTTTTTATCATCTGAAGATAGGATTACATCTTTATAATCTCATTCGTTTAAAGTAACACAGTAATTATATACTTTACCGTCTACAGCAAAGCTGCAGCAGAAGAGCTTATAGAAATAATCAGTTTGGTATTCAATTGAAATCAGCTTATTAAATCGTTAATATAATTTAAATTTGAACTCTACGTCCAATTACACTTTCAACTGTTTAGCTCCTTATTTTCAAATGTTTGGTTTAACAGTGCTTGGCGAAACTTGAACAAAAAATATCTGCCTCCAAGTACGGTCACAGTGGTCACTGAATTATTTTGGAATGCTCTACCAAAATCTGAATCAGATTTTGAAGAATCGTTTTTTAAGGGATAAAGTAAATTTTACGGTCTGGTGTTGATACTGTTTTTTTTGACAATGTTAACACGATATTAACCACTAAAGAAATTACCGACTTCACTGTATTGTTTAATTTTTGCAACAGAGTTGCATCAGCTAGAAATTGCCAGTAATTATAGAGGTATTGGAATACTCTACCCTGATCTGAACCTGGCTATCACTTTTCACGCGGAAAGGAAAGGTTTATTATTAATGTAACCGCTTATAATAGATAGTACTGTATTTTTTGAGGCGACTTGACTTCTGTTACTTAAGAAACGCCCGAGTTCACTGGATTGTTAAATTTATTTAGCGAAAGAGTTGCATCACTGTTAGTAAACTAATCAGCAATGAATAAGCGACCCAGCGTGAGACCATTAGTACAAACTTTTTCAGCAAAGCCTATTAGAAGGAAGGTATTGTGACTAGACTTTTTTATGATAAAATATTTATTCAATAAATTTAATACGGGTTACATTGTGAAATTATTATCTAACATGGAATCACGCGATCTGAGTTTTTTATTTTTTTGATAAAGAAAATAGCTTCTGACCACGACTTCCGTAATTTGTTTAAAGTTTTTTTGGACTAAAAGATAACCTATATGTTTATCCAGAGTATAAGCTAATTATCATCATTTATCAATATCCCTCCCGCTGTTTTAACGTGAAGAATCAACTCAATTAAATTCGTAAAATATAATTTGTATTAAAGCTTCTGCCCGTAGATGTTTTTGAAAAAAAAATCATTTAGCCTTATAGACAGACCTACTGACGAGGCAAAACCATAAACCATAAATTACTCCGGAACCCCAGAAACTGTAAATAGACACGGATCCTCCCGCGACATTCACCCTGTGACATCGGACACTGCTTACTACGAGTTCCAAAGTAATATTATCCTTTCTTGTAGGCTTGTTGCAGACATTACAACTTTTTTTGTCTGAAATCATTACGTATCAACAAAATTTTACTTAGGGTTCTGTAAATCACCTAGTAAATCAGATCGGGCACTAGACCGTTCCGCATGATCGGTACCCTCGAAGCAAGCAACGGAACGTGACCGACCGTTCACGAATATCCACTCAACGTACCTTTGCGACGAAAACTGCTCGTCCCTATGCAAGTAATTAAAATGACGTGAACAAATTAACAAACCTATACACACACACACACAGACACACAAATCACGTTTTTATCCCTTACGGGGTAGACAGAGCCTAAGGTAACAAGACCCAGAGGGCACGTTTAGAAAGACTGTGGGCGTATAGGTGGAAAGGGAATCAAAATAGTGTTGGGTTGCTAGCCGCATCGCCTATAACATGATTCCTATGATTTTCGCCCACGAACCTATTATTTACAATTTTAGAGAAGATATCAAAGGCGAGAATACACCGTCGATTTTTTATATAATAAAGAAGTAAACTTCGTTTATTTGTGTAGAGGGGAGGGGGGTGTTTATTAATAGAAACTAATAATAGAAAGCAACGTACTATTTTTGATTAACATAGGCAGCTTTATGAAATAAATAAGTAAATAAAATACAAATATCGTTTCAGACCTATGTTATAAATCTAAGCCATCATACATTTTTTTTTAATTTTAGATCTTTCATCCAACACCATTCGGTACACAGTTGTTCATTGTGGTGTAACGTATTGCACTAACAAGGTTTTATTTTCATCTCAAACTAGCATTTAGTTCCAATTACATTTTTTTAAAAAGATGGATAGTCTTTATAATGGCTGCTCTAATTCGATAATAGTTTTAACGGCATCAGTCAGCGAATCAAAATTAATACTAGAGCAATTATGCAAATTTTAAGGGTTAGTAGAGCACCCATAAAACGAACAGTTAAAGAAATATAGTGCGCAAACGCAATCAAAAGCAAACAATCAGTGAATAATAGTAATCAAAGCACAATAAATCGCCTCATTCCTCATGTATTCAGTACACGGTGCGACTGGAGCATTTGACACTTTCTATTTCTGTCCAAGTGTGAAGCCGACGTGACTTGTGCTATACTAAGTGATATAATTATACCCCACGGATTCAGGTCCTCTTCCTATCGATATAATACCTTCACGATTGTTGTGAAATTCATGTCATGTGCGAAGAGAATCTGCACGACCGAAGGACGTATCAATTCTTGACATAAATTAAACAGAATTGTCGTTAAAATACTAACTTTTAAATTTACGTCTTTGGTGACACAAAAAAATTAGAACACACATTTGAACACCTAAAAAAGTATTCAGAGGTGTTATGTAATATTTGCTTCAAAAAGTTTGGTGAGGCTGGATTGAAACAAGTTCCCACGATAGCTTTATGGGATTAATTTCAGAGACACAAGGGCACTAGAAACTACAACTAAGAACACAACATAATACTTCCAACGAAGAAACAGTTGCTTTGTCAGTACGGCCAGGGTAGATTTAAACTTAGAACTAAAACTGTACAATGCAATAGAAGACTCTATATGAATAGACAATGAGGAGGCATCAACACAATCAGTTGCCAACAACAAACTTAAATATGTAAAAGTAGTAGTGTAGTTTACATAAATCTAGGAAAATGTCAGGTCGTCGCTCGTTCGAGACGAATGCACCGTAGATAGCAAAGCAACCGCAGAACTGCGCATGCGGTCGTTGCTGGCATTACACTGGAACATGGAAATGGCTGCCGTGTAACGTGACTTTTCTGATTGAGATATAAAACGCCGTGTAATGGTCGTGAGCCAATAATTTACTATAGCTATTGAATTTGTGATCCCAGACGGGCCTAACAATAAATCCTTAACATGAATAGATGGTGATACTAGCCGATAAGATCGGAGCTGGGTAGCTCGGTGAAATAGGTGTAGTGTCAGCGAGTTGTTTGATCGGATTATTTGCTTTACAGCATTTAATCAGCAGGTCGGCAATCGTGGGCGGAATCGACTACCGACTCGAGGCGCGGTTGATCTCGAGAGATAACAGATAGAAAGCGCCGTTGAAATAACACCAACCGCGTTACGCGCGCTGAGCAAAGTCAAAACGGGACGGCTCCGGCTGCGGCTGCAAACAAGGCAAGAGTGCTTGTGCAACGATTGACCGTGCGCATGCGCCGACTGTAGATATGGAGATAGATAACGACAAGATGCTCGTTAGATTATTATAAAGGTGATACTAACATTGATACCACTTTGATCGTACCTCAAAAAGAATTCAGAAGCAACATACACGTAAGGTAAATTGAAACTCGAGCTTCTGTTTAGAATACTAAAGAGTCATTCACTCATAGCCTCACTATATCAAACTCAATGTAACGGCCGTGGAACACTGCATTACATAGAATAGCTTGAGACCAATAAACTCATAATGTCAGTTCAAAGTAAATTAAACATTCAAATCAAGTCCCAAGTCGATATTTCAAAATATTTATGACCGAATTTGGATGTCATTCATTTCATTGGCAGTATTTCTCAACCGTTCCGTATCGTCATGTCTAAGAGAAGGATTATGATGCGTTTAAATTACAGATAAGCGATATTATGCCATAGGAAGCGATTAGCGGTGTGCTCACGCCAAAAGACCATTGTGCCTGCGCCGGCGGCTCTGAGGTCGTGGTATAAAACGCGATTCGAAATCGACGCGCCCAATGTCAGAGTCGGCGCGCACAAGGTCGCCTCTCACACCGCCTCCGCACTCACAAAGCCTAAACTATCTATAAATCGCATTAGCGTAATTCACCAATACGTTTGGCTTGTTTGGATCCATAAAGCCGGTTTATTTCCTAAAACTTTAGCTGTGAGAAACAAATGTTTTATCTTTGTCTCGCAAAGGCACATGTTAAACTGATAGATAATAAAGACAAAAAAAATGATAATTAACACTAAGCAGAAGCTTCACTACATGAATGAAGAAAGGGATGTCTTGAAAGAGATGACAAGAAAATACCTTCCTACGCGGTTGGACTTTAGGAAATCAAGAATCCAATTCAAGATTTGATGTCCACGTTAGTCTTGTACCATCGGCATTGCCATGGTTATCGGTTAGTCGGGCCCGGTGAAGTATAAATAATCGATCACGTTTAGCGATTCCTTATCGCGATCTGAGTACGAGCTCGCTTCCACGTGCCACCGATTGCTTTAATGCTAGCTTATTGCATAAATTTTATAACTTCGTGTAGTAATAATGTACCTACTAAATATTAGTGTTAACGACACTTGAGATTGGTTGGATCGGAACTTAGGAAACTTGAATGCACCTGATCAGACGATTGAAATAGTGATAGCACGGTGGAGATTAATACAAACACAATTTTTAATCTTCATTTTACATCATCGTTTAGGAACTCCGCTAAACTAGGTACAAAACATGGCTCTACGTGGTGACATTTAATATGGCTTCTACAATACATCCATTGTTTTAAAAATCCCAAGTCACTCCGAAACAATTATCTTGAGTTGCACTAAGTTATTTTTAAATAACGTTAACCATAACCAACGATTTTTGTCAGATAACCTATAAAATATGTCAAAATCGTTGACTATCGTTAAAGTAACTTAGCGCATAGTGCAACTCACGCTTGTAGAGATAAACCAAACGTATAGTTATTTTTTGAATAAAAACATCTTTTATTATTATTGTAATTACATCCAAAGAGAAATAAGCTCCCAGACTACGATGCGAGGGTGATAGTGATTACATTGAGAATTTATATCAATTTTATTGACAGTTACCGTCCCAAGAAATCAATGGCGCAATAATGTTTTAATAATGAAATCAATCATGTTTTGGCATATCACGCACGTTCCATTTTAATCCACAGAACCAATTACATCTTAAGTAGCTAAACGTGGCTTGTTTTATTCATTCGAGAGGTTGGATACATCATAAAACGAATATTCGGACTACAGCCAACAGTTACAGGTACTTTTAGTTATTGTTGACCTGGATGTCGAGGTCGAGGATAGTTACACACAAATCATATTAACGTATTTGAATTGAGTTTTCTTTGATAACTCTTGTGAACAGTATAGGGTAAATATTGACGTTCAGAGTAAAGTCACATTAGGTCCATGAATATTTTGTTTTAGCAACAATCGCAGGGCACTTTATTACGACCGAGCTCTGTCCCCAGGAACTCGGTCTGATTGCCCTGACCTTGATTTGGATAGGGGCGCAGCCTCCTTTAGTGGCCACAGCGTTGGCGATCTCTTCCCAGCTCACTGTCTCATCTAGACCTGAGATTCTCAAGCTAGCGAGTTTAATAGGCCGGGTCACCTCCGCCTGATCACCAATGGCCTGATTGATAAGTGAGGCGAGGTGGTCAGCGTTTTGCTCTGGGTTATCACCTGCCACCTCTAGCATTTTGGACCCGGTCATAGTCGTCTTTATTTTGACCGACTCCGGTCCCGCTTCAGATTTATGCGGGTATGTAGATTACATTTGTAAAAACACTGCTACAAGTTTGGAACCCGGCTGCTATCGAGTGCTACGCGCTTCAATATTTGACGAAACTTTTCAAACGCATACAAGGTTACACAGAATTTTACCAAAATATTTCGGCAAGTGGTTGGGCGAGTTCGACTGAAGAACACCCCTACAGAGATTTTTCTTTGAATATCGATCAATGTATGAAAACATTTGGTCAATTACGATTGAAAAGTCATGAAAAACATTGACAGGGCCAATTAGTCAAACCAACCTAAGCACCTGCTGAAATAATCCGGAACAATTTTAAGAGACCATGTATAGGCCATGTATTCTTCCATGCTGGTCTGGGAACAAAGAAAAAACATAGAATGTACCAGTTGCTTTTCTTCCCGTGCAGATGGTAAAAGCCCATCGAGGGATTGGGTGAAAATATTAGGAATCATGTTATAAAGGCGATGTGGCTAGCAACCCATCACTGTTTTGACTCCCCTTTCCATCCATACTCCCACAATCATGCTGAACGTGGTCTTTAGGTCTTGTTATCTTAGGCTCTGTCTACCCCGTAAGGGATAAAGACGTGATTTATGTATGTATGTATGTATAGGCCACCAGGCCCCTATTTCACCAACGCGACATTTGTCGGTGACGAGTGACAATTCTGTTTACATTACAACCTTGACCAGAGGCCCGATTTTTGAAAACACATCACTCGAAAGTACCACTCAAGTGATATAAATTTGTTTATATCTTCAAAACTACAGCTCTAATCAAATTTTTGACTAGTTCACAAGATTAATGAGAGCCGTAAGTATCTTCTAAACTACTCGTACTTAAAATTCAGCCCAATTTTTCACCACTTTCGAGTGGTATTTTCACACGTGCTTTCAAAAATCGGGCCCCAGAATACGCCGGTTGGCTTCATATTGACCACGCATTGCAATTCGTATTGTCACTTGTCACCGACAATTGTCGAATTGGTGAAATAGGGGCCTGACCCACCGGTTGATTTATTGAAATGTCGACAAATCTTGACTCCATTACAAATAAAATCAGACAAGTGTCATAGCAACGTTTCACAGCTTCACGGTTTGTTATAATCTTAATAAAAAGTAGGTGGGTACTAAAAACATGATCATAATTGGATATCGAGCGCTACCTGCAACTTGAATTTAGATAAAAAAAGTCAATAGTAAGAAGTGAAACCTACCCAGCGTCTTGTGCTCTCGATTTTAGCGGCACAAGAAGAAATCGCATTAGTTCAGAAAGCCGAGGTTAATGGAATGCAGTCCGAGACTAATTTATATCCAATAGCAGAAACTAAGAAAAAAATAAACGCAGCCTATAAATAAATATTGACTATGAAAGGATAAAGGAATGATGAACGAAAGTCTCTACTCACTATCAACAAGACCCAGCTATGACTATGATAAACTGGTCAAGTAATCATAGATAAAATTTGCAAAAATCGTTATCGATTACATACGTAATCATTCTAATGACTATCAGCCGGTGGAAGCGTAAAGCGGTATTAGATTCATATTTTACAGTGTAGGCGGTGATAATTGTCGAAAGAATCGCGCCAATTTAGAAGTAAACAGTGTCACTCACCTCTTTAATCCTGCGACTATGGTGAATGTTACGTCATAAATGGGATGCCGGAGATAAGCTCACATAATTTTAGCCTGCTTAGTAAAAACAAAACTTAACCCCTAACAAGGATGTCGCTGCTAAATGCAAAGAGAAGGTGTAAGTATAGGGTGTTCCGGTATTACAAGCTCCAACATCCTGCGTGATAAAGTTTGCTTAAACCGTGTCGTCATAAAAGAAAAAAAATATTTTTCCAGGGCTGATACTAATAAGACTTTTCTATTTCATATCAAAGGCTTCAGGATAGTTTTTGGAAACTTCTTAAAATAAAACTTACGTAGCCCAGTAACGATTTATTTTAAACTGGCGCACCGGAAAATGTTTATTTGCTTATAGCATCCACCTGTCACCGAAATAAAACGAATGATAGGAAGAGGTGCAGCCGGTTTTGAATACAATGACAATAAAGATACTCGACACAAAAGTAAATAGCTAAAAATAGGAAGAAAGTTAAACCGTTTCGCAGACACGTTTGGTTTCTTGTCGATCTAATCTTGAGTATAACACAAACTTGAGAGATAAATGCCTATGGACAAGATAGTGAAGCATTATCGGAAGGAAATGTCTGATAATTCCGAATACCAATATGATATCGGTCAGCGTTTGGCGAAGCAGCCATTATTTAGTGGTAGTGAGTTTCATTAGCGTCAGGGTCAATACTCGGAATACAACGTGTTTGTCTAGGTGTCTGATCTAATCTGTGTGGTGTTCGCATTCAATCTCATTTAAAACACCATTGTGTTTTATTTATATTTGTTACTCGCTGACCATAATAAACTTAAAATAACAAAACCAAACCCTTTTATGTTCGGAAACAATGGCTATTTTTCTAGCATTCCAGATAAATGCTTACACAAACACTTCATTGGGTTCTTTGTTCGCCTTAATGCAGAGCTGCTGAACAATAAATAATCTTATCTATCTTTATCTTCGAAATAAAGTTGGAGTGCGCGGAGATGACAGGTAATAAGATCGGTGCCCCAATTCAGTAAATATAACGTTGGAATTGAAAACTACGATTAAGTAAAGTAGGTCAAAACCTTCGATAACTTGAAAATTATTTGAGTTGTACCAGTATTACTAGATAAGCGATGTCAAAACTTTCATCGCTTGGTTTTTTGATAATCTAGAACCCGTTGCACACTTTACAAACTTTTTTTACCTAAAAGGAGTTTAAGCGCTATCTGTTGTTGAGAAGATAAGCCTTTTTTCAAGTACGTGACAAAAATGGATTGAAGAAAGTTTTAAAGAGTTATATTGTATGTACCTTTTAAAAAGTGGAATAACTGAATAAAATAAACCATAACGCAACATTATCGCTGACAAAGCCAGTCTTAATAAAGTGTTTCTTAAAAGGGAAGAGATACTGTAACACATGGTGCACCTTTAGCAATGAAAGATGCAAGAGTGGAATTTAAGGCAACATCTTTAAAACCAGTTACAATGTCACCTGTTGATGTAATTTATTCGGATAACCTTATTAAGAAATAAATATCCTTATCGGGAATTTGCGAGACACAGTTTAAAATAAAGCCAGACACGAATTGTGTACCTTCGCTTGTACGTAGAATTGACTGAAGCGAGAATAACAAAAAAAAGTTATTTTCGCATTTCGTCGTGGAATACAGGTTAGTGTAAAACAGGCATACCTACATTGTTATAAAAGAGAGAATTATTCCCTGACAAATATTTTTTATGTTAATGGTGGATTAGACTGTAAATTTAATTGTAGATTAACAGACAAAACATGAATGACTACGGCGAGACACTTCGAAGACGTTTGCAACTTGAATGTAAACACAATTTACTTTCTAAATGAGTCATTTGAAATGATATTTCAAGTGCATCACGTGTTTATTTATCTTGACATTAGGTGCGTTGGTTGTAAATATCAGCGCTAGCGTTAAAAATATTATGAACATATACAGTGAAACTTGGTTAAGTGGGACCTGGATAAGTGAGAAACCTCCATAGCTGGAACTCATACTGTGGTCCCGACACCTTAGCACTGAATTACCTCTGTTAGTGGGACAAAACAAACCTCTATATCTGGGATTCTTGTTTCGATTTTATCGTCATAGTTACCTCTGTAACTGAGACATCCAGTGTATTTTACCTCTTTTACTGAGATTATATTTTAAGGAACAATTTTTCTAAATTGTTTCCTTTGAATTTCACTGGCAATAACCTCTGTAACTGAGACAAAATTTTATCACCTCTGTAACTGGCACTACATATTTTAACTTTCGTTTTATTTACTAAATTTAGCTAATTTTGTGCCTCAATGACCTCAGGTTTTGTTTTGTTTTGTTGTAATCGGCGTCTTTTTGAAAACTGACGAAATTAAAGCCGTAATTATCTTTACGTGCTGTTTTGTACTATTTATATTTAAAAAAACTTCTTGATTATTTTTGTGAACTACCTGTTTTATTTACTCATGTAGGTATGTATATGTTTTTACTACACATTATTTTATTTCATTGTCGCACCTCTATAACTATAGTAACCTCTATTTTCACCTCTATTAATGGGACCCTCTGTAAATGAGACAGATATTAATTTATACCTGGCTATCTGAGACACTGGGTAAGTGGAATACCTCTTTAAATGAGACTATTTCGCAGGTCCCTTGAAGGCCCAGTTATCCAGGTTTCACTGTATATTGAAGAAAACGATTGCCTAGAATTACAATTGCATAAATAAAAAGCAGAGTTAACACAATACTTCGAATTGCCGTAATCGTTTACAACAAAATCATGTGGATGTCATTCTTGTTGGGCTACTTACTAAAAGAGGGAAATAACGTTTGATAAATTTTGAATGGTACCAAATTTTAAGTACGGATTTATAAAAAGGCTTATCGGCTCGGTAGTAGAAAGCTACCCTAACCCTAATAGATACAAGCTAATTTATATACCGGAATAGCGAAAAGTTCCCGCGGGACACGAAAGAAGTCACGGGAAACATCTATGGACCCATACACAAATCACGTCTTTATCCCTTACGGGGTAGACAGAGCCTAAGGTAACAGGTACCTACAGGCCACATTTAGCAAGATTGAGGGCGTATAGGTGGAAAATGGAATCAAAATAGTGATGGGTTGCTAGCCTCATCGCCTATAACATGATTCCTATGATTTTCGCCCATTCCCTCGATGGGCTTTTACCATCGCGAAAATGAGAGAGGTGCGGGTAGAGAGGCAACTGGTACATTCTATGTTTTTGCTTTGCTCCCGACCAGCATGGAAGAAAATCCATCTAATGAGATATATCTTGAAAAATGCGTTTAATTAAGTGTGTGTGTGTGTGTGTGTGTGTGTGTGTGTGTGTGTGTGTGTGTGTGTGTGTGTGTGTGTGTGTGTGTGTGTGTGTAGTGTGCCTTGTAATATTCTGTATACCTTTTTTCTGTTTTGGTTGTTATATGTGGTGTTCAATAAAGAGTTATTGTATTGTATTGTATGAAAATACCTATTTATAATCTGTGCAGTGCTAATTTTATAGCGAACAACAACGAATTAACTAAACAAGATAATACTGGTTGCATGAACTCTAACTCCGGCTGGCACATAACTGCCTGAGTCACTTAGTAATTGACTGAATTGTAGGTAGGTACATAAAGCGATATAAACGTTGGCTTCTGGTTCTGGTTCTGAACAAGTCAATGATATGCGATTACTTCTACTTTGAAGTTTAATCCCTTCACAAATTGCCTTGAAAGCGTGTTCATTAATATTGTTCCAGTCGAGTATGCATATGTATTGTGTAATTGCAAGATTTCATAGAATTTTGATAATGAGGCGTTTAATACAGCTGCTGTATCGAAACGCTATGACGAACATTGGAAGGCAAACACTATTACTAGGCTTACTCCGTCATACGACTATTTATTTACAGCAGCTGCTGATGTTTGTTTTCTAGTTCTACAATCACGTGCAATGACGAGTCAACCAAGAAAACTAACAGCTACAATCCAAATGTCGAAGTAAAAAATAATTTTGGTAATGATAATTTTCATCCCCCAATCTTGCTAAACGTGGCCTGTAGGTCTTGCCACCTTAGGCTCTGTCTACCCCGTAAGGGATAAAGACGTGATTTGTGTATGTGTATGTATAATTTTCATGTTTTTGGACTCCGTTTACAGAGGGATGAGTATTTCGGTACAAATTATCGCCATACCTGTTTAGCATCTAAAGAGCCATTTACACCTGCAACCTAAGTTCTAGCATTAACGCTGTTGTTGCTGTTATTGTTGCACACAAGCTCAGGGATTATGTTAATGATTGGTTTTTCTTACTGGTTATTGTACACATATCGAGAACGTTCGTTTGTTTACGCATGGATGCCAACCTGTGCGAGTACCGCCACTGTCTCCGTGGCCGCCGTTTTGTCGGAGTCCGCGAGCGCTAGTGCCAACCATGCGGGCCCGCATGACGCCCGCTCCGACCCGGCCTGCCACAGTCGTCCATCAGTCACTGACGTCTCGACCGCAATTGTAAAACTCAACACTTAAAGGGACACACCAGACACCCCGACGATCCACTTGGCTAACACACGCACTCACTCGGAACATAAACGGCCGCTATCCCGCATAGCGATACAGTTATTGCACTGTTTCCTTAGTTGACACTACGACAATCGTCCAATGTTTTCATAACAATTACAACGATAACGCAAAAATGTAACCGAAACGGCTATATCGAAATCTTTGTCTTTTCACTGTAATGTCTTTTACTCACAGACAGCCTGATAGACGTTTGCGTTGATAAATATTTTGACAGTAACAAAACCTGAGCCAACCTTAACGTGATAAGAACGAAAACAGCGTTAACAGTCCGTATCGTTCGAATGCCTTTACAATACTGGCCGGCGGCAGCTGTGCGGGACTGAGACAAAAAGAGAAAGAACTATAGTATGACGTAGCGCAGTCGGAGGTGTAGCCCCGTAACTGGCGATGCTCCCGCACGCAGACAGATACCATAACACGTTGTCAATAAAGCGCAGTTTTCTTGACTCGACGTTGTACGATACTCAGCTGAGTCAGTTTCCTCGAATGTTGTGTGTGGAAATTCGAGTAGTGCAGTCATTGAGTGTAAAAGAGATGGAATCCCGACCGATCGCCGATTTCAGCCGAACGTAAGCCGACCGCCAAGGCCGGCTCACGTCACGTTTCGCGAAGACTAGACGTGCCTGCATGCGTACAGCATAAATAAAAATATATGTATATGTGCAGTGTTGCAGTTTGTTGCACTGCTTTAAGGCTACTTAAAACTTACAACGTTTCGAGTTACCATAAAACAATCTTATTGTGTCCGTCCCTACTGTAATATCTATTACAAATAAGCTTGTTGTCTTATGCCCTTCGATAATGCTAATGTGTAATTACGTATAATTACCATTAATTATCAGAAGCATAAACAGTTATTAGAAGCTATTATCAATAGCCAACAACCTACCAGAGTTGGTCTATGGAATATCAAATAGAAAGTGGTAGAAATCTGCGGATTAAGATGAGTTTTTATTCTAATAGTGAGAAAAAAATAGTTGGCGTGCATTGTTATTCTGCTAGCTAGAGCATGTGATGTAGATATATATATTTTTGCAGTAAGTTGATCACTGATCAGTATGCCGAGGCGGTTGGAAACCGGTGGTGATAGAGAGGTTTTCTCTCGCAGCATCCGTGTGGTGAAGTGTGACGATTCCGCTTTACATACATAGATATACACAAACATACCGCCGCGTCGGTGCATGACTGTATTCGTATTTGAATCCGCGATTTATTTTTTATACATACACATACGATCTTCAATTTCACGGCATTTAGACATCATAATATAATTATAAATGAAATAAACTAATAGATTGGAAAATATTGCTTTCATATTGCGGGAATTAAATCGTGTGTCATATATTTTATAAAATTGTTCAGTTACAGATGAATGTAGGTAAATTTCTTAGATTTTTACCGTTTTCAGAAAAAGAAAAAGGAAGAAAAACAGAAAGAGTTGGACTGTATGATTTGTTTTTTGGTTCGTCGAGTTTAAGCCCTACATTAATTTTGTCACAATATGTCCAGCAATTATTATTTCGAAATCGGTTAATGCCTGTTTTCAGAAAACATTTTTTTATAACAGTCCGATTGTTTCGATAACAACAATTAAAATATACCTTTAAAAATACCTTTAAGGTGACGAGTGTATAAATATTTATACACTTTTTATCGCGTTCGACTTGAAATAGGCAGCAATAATTATACTTTTTTTATTGCTATTAAAATCGGCTTGAATCGGAGTCCATATTATAAATATGATACTTCTTCTATTAATATTCTTACCTAGCATTTTGCCAAGTAAACGGTTGGTTCGTACAATCAATAAAGATGAGACGTGGGCGGGCGGGTCAACGTCCGCCCAGGACCAACGTTTACCTAGGTCCTTTTAAATAATACGAATAGCCTTTTTCATTTCGGAGACGATTTTAATTACCTACCTTTTTGTGTTGTTTTGAATACCGCCTACGTCTTTACTCTATTAGGCGCAAAATCTTCATTATACAGCGTGTTCATCTTTTATTAATTTTATTTAACTTTGGAAAATTCGAGCCCTACGATGCGATAGAATCACGCACGTGCATGCACGTGCGTTTTTGTAAGGAAAATTTCTATAAACCGTATACAATGAGACACATTCGTGCGATGACAACTGGTTTCAGGACTCGTATTTGAAAGGTGACCATAAATAAATGGTATTAACATACCGCGCACGCATCTACTTTCTTTTTTATCCCAAAGGCGTCTCGTCCAGTTTGTTAACATAATGTAAATGTCATTGAATGCCGTCCGACCGGTTGAGATGAAATAAAGTTTTTTTTATCGAATACCCCGCTATCAGGCTTCTGGTGTAATTTTAACTACACTTTTTAATTGGTCAGATGTTTAATTGATGACGGTCGAAGGACCGAGACATTAAGGGTAACCTGGGTAACATAATGTGGGTGACCTATCGTTATCTACGGAATTATGAGTATTACAATTTAACCCTGAGCGGTCAGTTTAAAACGTTACATCTTTCAACTTGCCCATTAACTCACAAAACAGTTACAGATGCGAAAGTGAAAATACGTGTACTTGCGACACACTCAATCAATTTCGCTGCTATGTTACAACTTATACGAGGTACACTCGGCGTCAAGTAAAGCCTTTTACATGTCGCAGAAGCTAAAGGAAAGTGAAAGAAACAACAATACACCCAAGTTTCTTTTTAGTTCCTTGACGCTGGTTCTTGGAAATCCGAATGCCTTGTGGCCGGCTAGTTGCGCTTTGTTTCTATTTCCGTGTGCGTATCGCATAATCAACATACACCCATTTAAAATTGTAAGTTGATTTGACGGATTCCGTTAGGTGAACGAACTAACTTTTAACACTTTTTTTATATAACACATGATGTAAATTAGAAGGTTAAGTAAATAAAACGCCTACGTTCCACGTTCAATCAATTTCCTTTTTCCATGTACAGCTATGAACTTTGATATCCAATTCAGAATTCACCTGTGGCAAATAGGTCAAACAATATCCAATAGAACGAAGTCTCTTCTGGGAATTTATAAACACCAGAATCACAGTATCAGTATAATTTTGCATGACTCATCTTTGATATTAGTCAGTCAACATAAGCTAATGAGACGAGACAGTTTTTTATAAGTATTCTTGTGCGCTTGAGATTCGAAATGGAGCTGATGAGCATCTAGATGATAGACACATTAATAATTCGACCCGATGACTACAACAATTGGTTTCGAATCTTTAGAATTTTTAAAAACAATTTAATTTGTTTAAAGGTATTTTGTATAATGAAAGATCTTTATAACTGTGCTTAAGGATATTTGTTCATCTTAAGGGCACCTGGCGGTCCATTCAAGCAGGCTTTGGCCATCTGTCTCGCTCAGCTGCCGCCGATCAAATAATTGCTTCGGCTTTTTACAATACAACAATATTTACAACACGGTCTATATGTACTATACTTTAAAAACAGGAGTAGTTCAGATATATTTGGAGCTGTGTAAATATTTATTAGAATTAGTACAATTACGTAAGGTATTATTAAGCGCATTTTATATCCTTTAATTAAAAATAACACCTAAGTATATAATATTAACAATAATAAAAAAAGATATGTTTTTCCATGGAAATCGGGTTTACTCTGGGAAGTTGAGTAAGTCGTTTCATGGGCAAGGAAAGCAGCAAGTATTTAGGGAGAAACATGATTTTCAACAACTTCACTTAAGCCTAGGTTTCTAATTCTGACTACACTTTGATTTAACACCTCCTTGAACAATATGGTCTTAAATCAAGTCCAAATAAGCCCGTAGGCCGCGAAAGGTAAATAAATGTATGTATTGTAGAAAACTGTTTATTAGCTGTGCAAACTCCGATTCCACGTTCTAAGGAAAACGCCGCCGCAGGTATGGAAGACTGGTTTTTCGTCTGACCTTAACACTTACATATTCTTCTAGGTATTTATTATCGGCCACATAAAACATTAATGTGACTTTACCTTTAAATTGAACCAAAGCTTGTATTACATCGAAGGTCAGTGTTACTTAAAACCGAGCAGTGTAGTGTATGCAAGTTAGCTATTCACGCATTCTTAAGCCAAGATTCTTTCTTACAACGCGTTTTTCTTTTAGGTTGGCAACGCATCTGCAATCCCTCCGGGGTTGCGGGTGTCTATGGGCAGTGGTGATCACTTACCATCAGGTGACCCACTTGCTCGTTTGCCTTCCTATTCATATAAAAAAAAAAAAAAAAAAAAAACATCTTTGATTAGCAAAATCTTAAGCGAAAAATAATGATCACATACTTCTAAAACTATCTACCTGATAGAGCATACATCGAAACAAACTGTTTGCCTATCTGTTATCTATTGTGTTAGGATTGTAAGATAATAAATTCAACCACAATCGCATTCAAACACCTTGTTAAGGCCACAACTTCTACACAGCAGTGGGTCCACACCGCATAATAGCATCCAGGGATGCTCACAATGCGTGCGTGTTTAGTGTTTACACAAAACGTATTGCACATTAAACCACGCCACGGGAACACACTTAATTGGAATTCAATCGCATCACGAGAGCCTAGTAACTACGTAACAAACAACTAAAGAGTCGGCAAACGAGGCAATGAGCGGAATTGACGATGTCCAATACAATTGACAGGCAGCCAGTGACCCGAAGGACGGGACGCAGTTATGCAGATACTGCCAAGTCTTACAACAAAACAGTCACTTACCAATACAGGCCAGCTGAGGATACAAATTTGATAACAAACCGCTAGAAGCCAGTGCGATATTTAGAAAACGTGTAAAAAGTTTATCTATAGTATTAGAATGGTTTAGGGCCGATGACCGGGGACTTGGGCTTGGTTGCTTTCTGCGTAAAGTATACCCACGGCATACGGCGAGCACGACATTTATTTGTAATGCAGAACTGCAAACATCCTATCGTTAGTTACGTCGCGACCCATCGCTAGTTATCCGTGAGAGCCCGCAATAACAATCTTAAAACAAAAGAAAACGGCCGCATTCAATTTTGAAATAAAACATAGCATTATGATGTCACAGTATTCAAGGCGCTGCATAATAGTGTATTTTTTTAATTGACCACTTTAAAATTTTCAGGAAGTAACAGAACGTAAATAACGGGTTTTCACGACTCATTACGCGCGTCTCACTAAATAATGGGCGTAGCAAAATTCCTGTGAAATCACTAAAAATATTTTTTGATCATCCACAAGCTTTCATAAGTGTGCAAGAAGTAAAACGATCCTTGGAAACGTTTTTAATGCACGATATTGTTTATTAATGAGCTTCGAGTCGTAAGAAAATGAGCTACTGAAGCCAGCCGGCTAAATACAGCTTTAAGTAAACCATAACTTCTTCAATTTTAAGTTACAATATAGGTAACAATAATACGTGTTTACCCCGTGTAAACAAGTAATTGGTGCAATTGCTTCGTGTTTCGTCGAAGTTATCGAACATTTCTAGATAACAATTGCATTGCCTACAAGAAATAATGATTGCTAAATTCTGTAACGCACAGACATGATGACAAGCGGTTTTATTTGGTTCGATATGATATTAATTTCATCATCTGCCGGGTTGATTGACTGGCGCCCGCGCAGCCCGCGCTGCTTGCTCGCTGACTAGTTACCGCCGCAACGTAACACTTCCCAGTTGTCGAGACGATGAATTGAACGGGAACGTGGGCGTACCGACAATTAATCAACATTATTTTCATTTTATTTCATGATATCCGAGAACAAACTGCAATTACTGCGCGGAGATAAAAGGTTATATCATCAGCAATCATACATTGTGTAATTTGCAGGGAAAGTATTATGAGCACAATCGCCAAACTAAAGTAGCGCACCTTTTGTCGGATTAGAACACCATGTTTCTTCTGTTTACGTAATATGTATGAGAATCGTACTCGTTTACACAGATCTATAGTTTTTGCAACGGGAACGAGAACGGTGCAGAACTTGTTCAATTGTTAATAGGTACCTTATTATTAATGTTAACAACGTTTTCTAACAGAAACATGTTATTATAGTTCTCCAATTGGGTATACATAATGAACATGCATGTCGTGCGTCAGTGCCATGCTTAAGAAGTATACAATAAATTGTAGGTAAATTATGGAATGTCTTTGGAAAAAAGAAAATAACGAACACCGTTGAAAATTATCATTTGCGTTGCAGCATCCGAGTTGCTCTTCAGTCCCGATCTGCATCGCAGATGAAGCAACTTGATGAGATTTTAACACGGCATGTCGGCGTAAAAATGACGTACACGAGATCGAATTAAACAAATCGTTGCGAGTCTATCCATCGAAAGACATTTGCACAGAAGTTTATGCTCCAGTTTCGTGTAATTGCATTGCACTTGTTACGCGAAACGCGGCAATAGGCCTCGTCAACCATATGGTATTAGCAAACGCATAACATAAAATTATGCGTGAATAATTGTTAATAATTGTATGCTTCTTTCCATGCTTCGGTATGAGTACAGAACGCAATTAGATATGATAATATTTGATAGATTGCATAGTGTTAATTGAAAGCGTTCGCGATGTACGAAACTGAGTCTATCATGCCAATGAAGACACATTTCAATACTATCGGCTTGGTACAATGTTATAATCACGTAATTACGATATTGGCATGTCAGAATTCGCTTTTGCTTGAATGATGGACGTTTCTGAACCTCTGCCTATCGCTATCGTGTGCGCAATATTTAAAGCATTGCTGAAATGCTCGCTACTTTAAGCAATTCTTGTTAACATGCCGCAAGATAATCAATAGTTAGAAGACAGCAGTCACCAGCGAGCATTATCTGATGGCATTGGGTACCGCGACTACCGCGCCTCGGTGCCTGCTCCCGACATCACCGCCTACAAATTCAATGTAATATTTTGTGTGGGCAAATGCCTGTTTAAAATTCATAATTCGACGTGCATTTTGCAAAGCTATTGAAATTTTATTGGATGACGTCAATCGCAATCGGCGCGCTATTGGGTTAAGCTCGGTCAATACCATTTCATGATTATACGTACGTATGTTTAAAATTAATGTTATGTTACATGACGTACCTGTGCTACAAAAGCATTTATAAATACATAGTACAAAATTGATCAATCAATCAAAGCATTCTTCTGATGACATTAGCTCGAGGCGACAGTTTAGATAAAAATGATCCATGTATTGCTTCACGAAACTCTGGTGACTCACAGTTCATTACCAGTTTAGTGATAGGCATTTTGTAACGTTGAGGTCAAACAACTTTGGCAAAACTACTTCCTTGTCTTTTAGTATGTAAGTTTAGCACTTTTTTAGGCGCACGTGCGAACTACAAAAGCCTCGAGCCGAGGGCGTAGTCACCGACCGAGCGTGAAGGCCCAATTATTGCCCTTCAACATGGCAATGAATCTCAACCAAACGAGTTTTGTGAGGATCAATCGCGCATATGAATGAACAATAATTAGCTATTAATATCAACCACATAACATGCGACAGATGATGAATGATGCGGATTCGAATACCAAAGAAAGGTTTTAGTTATGCGTTTTAGACTTGTCAAATCGCGCCCACCCCAGTATCACTCACTGCATGTCGGGTCAAAGAGGTTCTTTCGAAAAAGTTTCACTTTCTTTTGGTCGAATTAAGCGTGGGATGGGCGTGACGCGTGCCCGCCGGCTTGTGCCTGCGCCGCCCGCACGCCGATTGCACACTTTCCCTGTTTTTATGGGAATCTCATGGGGCGCCAATGATATAACAATATTGTGAAAGCTAGTGAAAACTGCCTTGCCAATAAATACTGCATTTGGCTGCGGCTTTCTGTTGCATGTCATAATAATAGTTTTCGCCGCTAGCATGCGCGTCGCAGGAAATATCTTAGTGCACAGTGCCTTCCTGTCATTTTATTTCATCTCCCAACCGGTCGAGGGCGTTTCATGTTTGCATTCGACTATCTTCCGGGGGTTTATGACCTATGTTATAGCATTCCTTGGAATGGCAAAATTATTTTCGTAACTTCAGTTCGCAATAAACAGTTTAATGTGTAATGCTTATCAATTTTAAACGTAAGCGTTATGCTCGGTCTCTAAATAATTATAAGTCGGTTGTTAACTCAGCAAACATAGGTTATTTATAGTAATTTACACATCACTTTTAGCAATCTATCACTCTTTCAAGGTCGGAAATAAATCTTCTGACAGCTTTCAATTTGTATAAATGATACCTCAGACCGACCTTCTGCAGTGGGTGTTCGGTGGTATTAGCATTGACACACATCATACTGGCAATTGCAGCGACATTCTCGCCATTTCGACTGAGTACAATTACAATAATGGGTGGATGTGGAAACTCAGCATTTGTTTGTGCGATCGAGGTGTGTGACTCGAGACAATACATACATGTGCAATCTTGAACCAATAGACAACGCGGTTTTTTTTATTTATTCAGATGACTATTGGCGGACAATGGGTGCTTTGTTGAAATAAATACCAAATTAGCGCCAAAGTGGCAACTGTATGCTGGGTCCCAAGCTGTCTGACTAGTTAGTAAAAGTGATTGAATTACTTTTTGGAACTTATTGGTAGGTACTAAACTGAAACAGTTTCCATTAAAATCGGCTCACCAAAATATTATGCGTCTAAAAATATAATAAGTTGCGTTACGGTGCATACCAGATATAGATCAGACACAAGCTTGTGAGCTTAACAGACATGGGGCCAAATAATTAGCATGATATTTCAACAACTGTCAGGTTCCCACCTTTAACGGATAACATCTGTCAGTTACCTAGTGACGTTACGGCTATCCGAAGCCAATTACAGTACCTACTAGACCCGCCAGGTCAAGTCTGCACGCAATCCCATTTGTAACAAGGCCGAAGGTCCATACTAGATATATGATGCTCTGACACATGACGGTATAATGAGGGTATGGTAATAATGAAATCAATGAAACTTTATCTGCGCTGCGCTAAACCGCACTGTGTCGGATGACTGTTGACGGCAAATCAAGTTAATTCTTATGACAGACGCTAATTATTCGTTTAGTGATTTAAAAAACTTTGATTTCAAATTGATTAGATAATGAAGTAAACATCGCACATCATTTTATTGAACAGTACAAACGTAACGTTGCCAAATGATGATTTCAATTAAGTCGTGATTTATCGCCGATAAAATGATGATTGTCGATTTTATATCATCGACTTCATTAAAATTAATCAGTTAACAGATTGTTTTCTTATTTCTTGACTCAATCGAAGGACTACGTTCCGGTTACAAATTACCATCTAACTAAAACGTACTTTGCAAACGCAATTGGGCAATTGTAAAACACTAATAGAACGTAATCACGCTCATGTTTTATACAATTAAATAGTAGAATGATAATATCACATTTTTAACGAACGTCAATAACGAATCAGTTCTAAATATTTATTATCATGTTCAGATGCTCACTGATATTTTCGTCATTGCTAGTTTAATTTCCATCCTATCGACCATAAAGTTGAGTTAAAGGTCTCCAAAATAAGTCTCATACATTACATTGTGACGATATTGCAACAATACCCTCATGATTAGTGCAGTAAGCACTGTCGCACGATAACACAACAATAGCGAGTGGAAACACACTAATTTGGCCATTGTACCAAGCGACTGGCACGTGTGTAAAGTGAAATTTGGCAATGCACTCGCAAAGAAAGTTTACTTTGAGAACTCGTCATATCGCGATTAAACAAACGTGTTTTAACTCTCATCAAGAATAAAATTCAGCCGATGCATTTGGCGGCTCGAATCAAACCGGCGATAAGTGTTATGACGTGATATAAGTGAGTTTTGATGGCTCAGTGGCAACTCGAGTGAATCGAAGTGCAAGGCATATGTAAAACATATAATGGAGTGGAGGCTGCCGCTGGACGAAGAAAGTGACATGGTGACCCGCTTATTTCCGCCTTCGAAGAAGCGAGAGTAATTGGATGACGTCTATTGACCGGGCTGCCGCGCTCGCGGCTGACCTTAGACACTCATTATAAATGGAAGAAACAATTACACATATCGAATAATTGAATCGAATAATATATCTAAACATTAAATACTAAATTATATGCCATAGATGTTACAATTTGACAGAAATAAGTGGGTGCAGTCTAAAATAGTGTTTCATTAGTCAAATGAACGACCCGTAGTCACGGAACGCGCCAGCGACACTGGGGCAGCCTCCGGCGGAGAAATTTCGCAGTTTTATCACTAATTCGGCTGTCAGTTGAATCAGGCAAAAAAGCATGTTATGTTACGCGCTACCTTATGAGCAGCTAACGCGCCTGTCATATTTGACTGTTATTTACTGAGATACATGACGAAAGGTAATTTAAGTGATCTACTTTCGTAATTGGGACTGACAATGTCCGATTGTGTAAACGCGGTAATGGCCGAGATCAGAGTGCGATACTGGAGTCTGTCAGTGATAACATGTTCATTTGTCATGTGGGACAGTTTGTTGACTACTATTGCGTCTAACGGTGTTAAGTAGGTAGGTACCCGAGGGGGATAGGAAAGTCAGAAGCGTCGTGTACCAGTTTGCTTTGACGTTGGTTTGCTAGTTTCAGCTTTTCCAAGTTCAGTGAGCAGTAAACTTGATTTTCTTGGAACAGGATTTGTCATCTATATAATATTAAACGAGCAATTCTTGTATATACAAATATATATGTATAATCTGAATCTCGGAAACGGCTCGAACAATTTCTATGAAATTTGGTATGCAGGGGGTTTTGGGGGGCAATAAATCGATCTAGCTAGGTTTTATTTTTAGAAAACGCACCAAAGAAAATACGGTCATCCGAGTACTTTACGATGCTAGGAAATAATATAAGTGTGTTTGAATTAATGTCAAACGCCGCTATTAAAACCACGTTATTACAGTTGACATGAAAACACAATTATATTAATCCTATTAACATTAGAAATTAGAAATGTGAAAGTTCGTAAGATAGTTGGTTGTGGTTTGTTTATCGGTCAAGGGAATTCAGAATAATGCCCACCTACATATGATACTAAGGGCCTGTCTCACCACTCTCTGTAAAGTTCTGGTTATCAACTGTCAGTTACCTATGATTCCCTCTCTATATTCTTACTACGAAACAAACGAGACGACATCACAGATAACCGACACTTAAGATAACCGGAACTTTACAGAGGGTGGTGAAACAGGCCCTAGAGGTAATTAAGTATCTCCAGAAGTTTAGGCTGTGCGTTATAATTATGTGTGTCAGTGAGGAAAGGATACTATTTTATTCCATCAATCCATTCCAATCAATTTTAGCGCTTTTATAAATGAACAAGTCCAACAAGTAGGTACAGTCTAAGTTCATATCAAATTTAAAAATAATAATCATAGTATAATTGTAACATATCGTGAGATATCAACTGCGATACTTCTATATTCCAGTGGATGCGATGTGATGATACTGCAAAAACTACATTGGTACTCTGTACACCAGAAGTGACCATTATAATTTCTAATCTTTGCGTTGTGCGACATTCCGTTGATTATTGTAAGCCTGGTAATACATCTTAAAGAAACTTATTGATTACCTACTTATTAGTGAAGGGTAGTTTTGTTGTAATACATCAAGATCCATCCATTAAGTTAATTTTGAAGTATATCTGTTTATTCAATTAGCAGTTAAGTAAGAGCCGTAGCTCGTGGTGTGTCTAATGGCGGATGATCGGATCGCGGCGCGCGCGCACGTCACGCAACACAGGTACTTTCGCCGATTAAAAACCGCTGCGTAAGATTCCGTACGTGACAGACGTTAACTCAGTGTTGCTAGATTGCAATAAACGATTACTCGAGCGTCATAACATTTTTCGTGATGGCAACAATGCAAGGAACTGACTCTGGTTCTGGGTTCCGCGGGCGGGACCTTATTAGTAAGTCCGCTGTCTTCTATCTCTCCATTAATCAGCCTGTACGACCGCTATGGAGTTCAATCTCTGAACCGTAGATAAACTTTAATAGGTACTCGGATTAAATTTCCATAGCTCTAGCATATCAGTAGTAAATAATTAGAAATAAAACCAAACGAATAAATAGAGTGTGTATCCAAATCAAGAAAAATTGTTCAGTGAGCTCCTAGAACAAAATTCGGGTTTCGGGTACCATTGGCCCATTCAAGTAGCAAACCCATAAAAAGTATTTTTAAATACTATCGCACTGTACTTGTAATCTTTTTTTTATGCTCAACTTTCATATCAACTGTACTTCATACATACTGCCGTTCTAATTCAAAAGGACGGATGTCCAAAAATTAGGGCGACTGTATGATCAGATCGATGTCTAATCTGTCCAAAAATTATAAAAAAAAAACAATTTCTTTTTTGGACATGCGTCCTTCTGAATTAGGGCGGCAGCAAACTACACGTGCACTTTGGCAGGTATTGCAAGTCCTACACTAAAGTAACGCTTTAGTAGTAGAGTGCGGGCGTTGGTCTATTTGTAAGCGCGTTGTAAAAGCGACACCAAAATAAATAAAGTGGCGCGCTTTGAAAACTTCCAAATCCAATTGGAGCTTTTTGTTATTCTTTCAATGGTTTGGTGTTACAAATTCGCTATTTGAGAACTACTGACTTTCTAAAGTGGCCCGTCCCAAAAAAAATAATCTGTCGATGATACTTTCTGAATAAAAAAAAAGATACCTACACAAAATTTGCGGTCAATTTGCACACTTGTGTGAACCAGGGATTTTTCACGTAAATCTCATACCAAAATAAACGTCAACAAAGCTAACCTGTCATAATCAGATTATTACAGTTACTGGGAAATATATATAAATCTCACTTATCCTATCCCGTGGGAATTTCAAAAAATCTAAGTGCTCGTTTGAGATACTCAGGATATTTTCTTCCCTGTCGGTTCCACTCTTGACAGAGTGGTCGTGGTCATCACTCCAGGTATTGGTGACAAGCTTCACAACACGCCGCCACTCCTCTCTGATGGCAGCCTTCCTCGTGCATTCATGTAGTGATGATGAGCCATTTACTGCGGCTTTTATCTGGTCATCTATACATATAAAATTCAAAGTCCTGACTGACTGACTTAACTATATATCAACGCACAGCCCAAACCACTGGACGGATCGGGCTGAAATTTGGCATGCAGGTAGATGTTATGACGTAGGCATCCGCTAAGAAAGGATTTTTGGAAATTCCCACGGGATAAGGAAAAAACGGGAATTATATATTCGATTCCGAGTGACGCTATCTCAGTAACTATAATAACTAGACTCTTCAAATTTGATACAAAAGTAGGTGATTACAAAACTAAGAAACTAATTTCAGGATTTTTGGAAATTCCCACGGGATAAGGAAAAGAACGGGATATTCAGTTCTACGGGATCGAGTTTTACATGGCAATTGCTGATTCTACGCGGACGAAGTCGCGGGCATAAGCTAGTTTTATAGAATAGAATAGAAGAAGAAAGAATAGAATAGAGTCAGTCCACCTCATAGGCGATCTGCCTCGTGGCCTGGTACCCTCAACCTTTACTCAAGATATACGTGTGCTAAATTTCAAGTTCCTAGGTCCAGTGGTTTAGGCTGTGCGTTATCTGTCAGTCCCTCTGAATTGAACATATAAATCCCATTTTTTCCTTATACCGTAAGAATATCGAAAAATCCTGAATTTGGTTTTTAGTATTAGTATTTTTTAGTACACGTGTGCCAAATTTGAAGAGTCTAGTTGTAACAGTTACTGAGAAACATATAAGCCGCTTTTATTCCCCATCCCGTGGGAGTTTCAAAAAATCCTTTCTTAGTGCTCCTCTGGCATACTCAAGATATACGTCTGCCAAATTTCAAGTTCCTAGGTGTTTAGGCTGTGCGTTGTCTGTCAGTTAGTTAGTCAATCACGGTACTCACGGTACTGTTTTGTAGATGACTAGTCAACGCGTGCTTATGCCGTTAAAATAAGAAGTTTCAATTCAAATGAGATTAGTCATTTTTAATCTGTACCAAGTTGCATATGGTTTGGAGTTCAACAAACGAATAAAGAGTTAATCTTTTAATACTGGCGCCGTGTTGTCACTAAGCCAGTTGAATACAGCCACACCCAGTCACAGTCAGTCACGACCAGGGCTTGCATTCGACTTCGTGCCCAGAAGCACCTGGGTCTGGCCTGAACATTACGTTTAGTGCCTAGTCTACCTAAATAATCACCGAGGCACGCCCATCTATAAATCTAAACTTAATGTCTTGCTTACGTTTCATTCATTATTCGAACTCCGTGCGTAATTAGATAAAGGCAAATGCAATGGAAGGCTCCGTAAATCATGTCTGCACCTTTTAGTACCAATACAATCATGAGCAGCTAAAGTTGCTATGGTATCTTTTGCAGCGGGTTGGGTAATGAGAAACTACACCGTCATATCACTACCGTGTCAGACACCAATGTCTGCAACCGCACGCTCCTGATTGATGACGCCGCTCCCGTGAACTATGGATGCTGTTTCTTATCGATAACTTCACTTTCTCTGACGAGGCGTAAAAAAAAGATCGATAAATCTTTACACACATAGTCATTCATTGCCAAGGAGCGTATGGGTAACTCGAACGCGTAACCACTGAGCGGATTATTAACTTCAATCAGACATCGAGTGAAACTTAACCGGAAGATTGAAAAGAAATCGATAGTGATTTCGTTAAGTCAATTTTGATCGTCGACCTTTTCACTCCACAAGAAAAAATACATGCACTGTGGCTATTATTAAAGATCGTTGATCGCGATGTAGAGGATGCATATAAATTGAATGGGCGGATAATTATGTTGGGGATATGAAATCAATTGCCGCTGTTTAATTTATGGATGAAGCACAAACAGATTAAAAAATCTTGTATTGCCCCCTATCCGTTTATCTATCTATGTGTGTAAATACAAATATGAACGGCCAAATGTTTAGCTAAACGAAAACTCGAGAACAGTTGGACTAATTCGGTAGATTTTTAGGGTTACGTACTTCGAAGGGAAAAAAAGTGCATTATAGGACCACAGTTCAGATCAGAGTCAAAGTTTCGCAACAAGTATAGATGTATGGATATCGGGGCAACGGTCAACATGTCCACTGTATAGTTATTGACAGAATCGGAGTATCAATTATTAGGTATCACGAGACAATAGAGTTACGCAATGCAATCGTTACAATCTGCAAAAGATAGTATCAGTTAAATTGGTATAATGTTACCAGAGAATTCGTGAGCAGTAATGCCCGCTCGTGTGCACATTAGACGAAGTAAAGACATTACATTAAATAAACGGGAAGTGACTATTATAAAGGGCTAATTTCTATTGCAAACTTTTCACAAACAAAATCTAAAAATTGTGTAATTACCGATGGGACAGCCCTTTTGAATAATGACTCGGATTATCCCGCAAGATGTTGTTCGTCATCTCCACGGATATCACGATTATTAGTCGGATAATGCAAAATAATAGTAAATTACGTTAAAAAAAACGAAGCCCCAGGGTTTTGGTCGAGAATATACAAGACAACTTAGTAAGTTTACAAGCTAAAATCTGATGAACAGCTAGACTAGAATAAAAAAAGAACCTCATTCTTCATTTGTAAATTACTGACTCCGTAATCTCCATATTAATACCTACTTAAAATTAAGCGGTATATACTCCAAAACAACCACCTTTAGTGAATTAGAGCACGTCAGAGTATAGAAGCGACAAAAACTCTTCAATATGACACTTTTTAAACCCAACAGCGACAAAGCCTTTTGCTCTCTTTGCTGTTTTTCTCGGTATAAATTAACTTTCTGCGTAGGTATCACTTTCCACCAATTACCTTGGTTGAAAGTCGAAGGCCTTCTAAATAGATTGCTACCGCTGCTTGGGATTATGCTTGCTATAAAAACAGACGGGTTGGTTTGATGTAACTTAAGCCTTCTGTAAACTCGTAGCTAGATTGCTAGAAATAGCTAGATTGTCGCTGCTGCCTCTTGTAAAGGGTTAGTTCACTTTGGTTTCATTAATTAATAGTTATTGTCTGCAGCCTGCACCCAGTAGCGTGTTAAAAATGGGATGGTCTATTGTGTAGGGGTCAGGAACATTTGGGTGCGGCGAATGAATATCTAGTTTAACGCTATTTATCGCTTTAAATAGGTTAATGTCACTCGTGTCGATTGACCTACCACCGAATTTAATGTAGGCTGGACTTTAGTTGTGTAGTTTAAAACGTAATTCGTTTTAACTGTTATTGGACCAAATGGATGTTCTTTAATTCTATATTTTTGTCGTATAGCACGATATTTTGGCGTAGAAAATCACAACGAACTTGCTTCGTCAATTAGATAAAAAATACCTTCAAACATCCGTAACACCGTGTTTTTATCACCAAGTTAAGAAGATACTTGATGCAGGGGAGACCGAGGCGAGTTGAGACAGAGGTAAGTTGATACAAAGCCGATTTCTCTCAACTGTGACAGTTTATCGGGCTGGTAACTTCGCTAATTCGTTGCTCTTTCTACACTCCACAGTTTGTGTGAAGTTGTGACCTCGCTAACTGTCATAGGTGCAGAGAAAAAGGCTTTGTATCAACTCACCTCTGTCTCAACTTGCCTCGGTCTCCCCTACCTTAATCCTAAAGGATATATAGACTTTGATAAACAGGCTTTGACATTAAATTACTCGCTTCTGATGGCCACTTTTAATAATTATAGCAGCACATTAACTCGTTTGCGAAGTAAGTAGAGTGACCATGATTGCTACTTTGATTATAAACTAAAACATGAAGGATTTTCACATGCAACGGATACTATGAATTTTCTAGTCGGTACATCAAGCAAACATGTGTAGGCCATGTTTCGCTCGAACCCAATCGTTTCAGTTCTCGTTATTTGCCCCGATCCTTGGTAATGAATAAATAAATAAAATATATTGGTTATATTTACCTAATTTTAAATCTGGCATCTTAGGCCGAGTACGAAGGGAATGATTTAATTTAAATTACAACGATAGCACAAACAACTATCTTAATAATATTAAATAAAAAATAATAATAATCCCAAGCATAAATAAAAAATAATAATTGTATTCCAAAAATGCATAAGACATTTTTGGAATCCCTTACTGTAGACAGAGCCTAAGGTAACAAGATCTAAAGACCACGTTTAGCACGATTCTAGGCGTATGAATGGAAAGGGGAATCAAAACAGTGATGGGTTGCTAGCCACATCGCCTATATAACATAATCCCAAAGATTTTCGCCCAATCGCGGGGCCTTTTACCATCTGCGCGGGAAGAGAAATAACTGGTACATTCTGAAACCCTTACCTATTGGGAAGTGAAAAATTGCACACCATGCTATACAAAATGATCAAGTTTAACAATCCCCAGCGGTTATAAGTCATTTTTGGCAGTCCAGCTAAGTATAAAGTATAAATCGCGACTATTGGTCCAGCCGATTGCGGGAAGGCATAAATTGTGCAATTGGTAGGTCGCACAATCTGTTTTGGGTATTATAAATTTTGACAACCCTATATATAGTATCTATTCACAATTTAATTAAAAAATATATACAAAGCTTAATAAAATGGTAGACACAATAGTCGCAGCGCATTCGAAGCGGCAAATGAAACCTCGACCGGACGCGTCAGTCGATATCGCATTAGAAACCGCTAGGCCACCACCTCACGCTGGACGCACTAGTCACAACACTTACAGTGTGCAAATAACTACCGAGATTGCAAGTAACTAACATCGAACGCTACTTCATACTACGTCGATCTGCTGTGTTTTTCTCAACTGGGTTATAAGCCAGTCAATATCAATCCTACTGGTAAAGCGTCTATAATAATTACATGTGTGAATAAACAAGTTGAACCAAAATAGAATTAAGTACACAGAGATCGAAGTGCATTTATAGTGAACGCGTCAAATGATAAGTAACTGCGTTATCAGCGACAAGTTTAATGCATTAAGTGTTCGATAAACTGATAGAGGCACTGAAATTTATTTAGTTAAATTAAATACCCTAAAACTATAGTAAAATAAGCTCTGTGAACTTCAAACATTGAACTTTTTGAAAAGGTTCAAGCAAAAATAACAAGTCACTTTTCATACGTTGTATAAAATTAACCAGTTATTATTGCTTGCCAGTACCTACCTAACAAAAAAACGATTAAAAAGCAGACTTAACATTATTTAACAAAGCACGGATGATATTTTAATTCGTGTTACATCACGTCGGTAAAATGATAAAACAACAGTAACCCAATAAGATATTATTTCGACATCTGACCTGACATTTACCGACGGACGCTT
Source organism: Pandemis cinnamomeana (assembly GCA_932294345.1). Lineage (NCBI taxonomy): Eukaryota > Metazoa > Arthropoda > Insecta > Lepidoptera > Tortricidae > Pandemis > Pandemis cinnamomeana. The sequence goes on along the minus strand of OW028710.1, from coordinate 11,048,959 downwards.
CATAATTTGATGCATCAAGTTTTAATAAAAGTAAACAATAATAATAGAAAGCCTACATGATATGGGAGTCGTGAGAATCCGAATCGATTAAATCATCCATCGAAAGCCTGAGAAGATGATCTAAGTAGCCGGGGTGTAGATAGCCGACGATAGCATCGATGCTAATGCCGATGGAGATAACGGCTCAGTAACTGAATAACGTAACGCTGTTATTAAATCTATTGTTGGAATATTTGCACCGGTTTGACTACTCATTACGAATTATGACCCGCCTAACATTATATCATAAGATCTGTATCTGGAGAAATAGAACGCGGGTGTCGTACAACTTGAAGTATTTCAATTGTACCTTTACATAAATTTGAAGTGAAAAATCTTATAATTAATTCTAAATGAAAAGTGATTTATTGCTTATTGTACAAACTACTCCACACCAAGTTTTTTTTTGTTTTGTTAAAACAAATTTGACGTCATCATTCGAATCGAAATCTACCATTTGATACTGAACGGACTGAAATTTGTCATGATATGAAACAACCGAAACTTAATCGCATGAAAACTCGAATTAAAATTCCTTTATTCCATTAACGGAAAATATAAAACGTGACAGTAAATATCCAATTTTAAGTCCTACGTTAAGTCCTATCATATATTGCATTTAGTACGGGATAATTAAGGTTCGATCGTTTTTAGATATTGTGAGCTTTATCTGTATGAAACGTGATGAAACTTTACAATCCTTGGCAGTCTAAAGTCTGCCTAAAGGCAATGCTATCAAATCCGCCTTCATACATATTTAAGGCTTGATGTTAGGCGTGGGAGAACTCAAAGGCCTAACTGAATCCTACTCAGAACTTGTATCCTTAGACTCAAGGCAAACGAATTAACAATACAAATTTGAAAAGCGCCTTCACCTCGACTTATTTCAAACCAAACGTAGGTCTATTTCATTAGTTATAGAGACAGGCTGCAGTGTCTTATATGTTCTCTACATTTAGCTCCAAAAGTGGGTCAATGTTGGTTCCATACTGATATGCTAATAAATTGATGATCTTTAAGTATTTCTCCATACTAATTCATCTATATTCATACTAATATTATTAACTCAAATGTGACTTTGTCTCTGTATTCAGCGAAAGTATTACATACAGAGGCCTATGTTATTGTCATCAATAAATACTTACAATTCTACATTTTTGATACATACCCCGATTAATATTTAAAAATTTTAAGATTGTTTTTATTAAAATTATTAATGTTTTTCTAAGCGTGAAAAATACTGTATGAAAGTGCTTTTGAAGCAAATTCTTGAAAAATAATTTTAACGCAAACACATTAATCAATTAAATATATTTTAAATAGAAAACTTCTGTGAGACTCAGACATAATTAATGCAATACACCTGATAATTCTTGTATTAATAATACTAATTTTATGTCCTATAGTCCGTCAGTTTCGAATCTTTTCGAGATTCTTCACCATGGAGTGCGTTACAGGTCACACTCACATGTTTAAGATTTTATCCTTTAGCCTCTAGTGTAAGTTTTCTCATATAAAAACGTCTCAATTACAATGGAAAAATTGGCAGCGCCCTAGCGGATCGAAACGGCAACCAACTGTTCTCATAGTATTTGACATTTTAACGCAAACGCCGAAAACCTAGACTAAGCATACTATAAATACTTTTCAAAAACTGAAAATATTATATTTGCGCTATAAATTAGTAGCTTTCGTCGCCATCGTAATTGGATAAAGCTGACAGATACACCTACAATATCTACATCAATGAGACCAATTTTTGGACAAACGCGTGTCAGTTATACTATGACTTAATGGAAACATCAGCCCAGACGTATGCGCAGTGACAACGGCATAGCGTGACGACAAGGAAATGCGGGTTACCGTTTAGAAATCGCTCATTCCTAACGTACCGTAAACACACGTTCATAAATCACCTTTGTTTCTGCAGGCATGCTAATAGTTGCGAATGCAGTCATGTTTGGAACCGGTCTGACACTTTTACCCGTTTTTGTTAATGATGTTGTAAAGAGCTCTGATTAATAGAGCTGTTGGGGTTTTCATTACTTAATAAATTCTTTGAGTTCGACCTTTGGTCGCTGCCGTCCAGCCCTGTAACTTTAGATAATATATCTCACCTTATGTAAGAGATGGTTCTAAAGTTTCCTACAAAGTTTCTTACAGGTAACTGGATGACTAATTACGGTTAGGGTTATTGCCAAAATTGACTGAATCAATCGTTTAATTTACCTTAAACATTTTAATGAAACGTTTGTTATTAACGAGATTCTAAAGGTTAGGCGTAGGGTTTCAGCGGTGAACCTAACAAACCGGACAAGTGAGCGAAGTCCTTTCAATTCTCGGTTTATTCTGCATAACAGTAATTATTGATTGCGTCGTCTTTCAATCACTAACTATTAATTAGGAAAGGTGGTTCGACAAAGCAAAGTTAATTACGGTCGTAACTGCGAGTTACCAGAACCATAATAGGTTTCTGGAAACAAGTTTCAACGATTACTCGTAATTACGATTATATAGAATTTAAACTTTCGCTTGTTAGATCTAGCCAGAATTCATAGGATAAAAACGATCTCAGTGCATAAGATTATTTTTGTGCAATAAGCACTAGCATTCATCAGCTGACCCGATCTACTTAAGTGTATCCAGAGAAAGCAACTAATTGCCATTTATGGTAGATAAGCGTCCATTGCACAAAATATGGATCACGTGTCACGTGGAGCGGACCGATAATGAGGATATACGGGGCAGCCCATTACACTCTCGATATAAAATGTAACATTCAGACAACCAGACAAATTGTGGTTAGAAACCAATATGCACATTATAGAAACTTAGAAAGCAACGGATAGCGATAGAACATTGAGTAAAGTCGCGATTTTTGTTTTCTCCCTATTATGCCAATAGCGACAATCACTTGTTTGGGGCTAAGCGTTTTGCTTTCGTTTAAGTGATTACACGGGTGGTTGCCTTTTGAATTAATATTCACCAATAACCAGGAAGCAAATAGTAATTGCGCGATCTGTGATACTTTCAGCCTCTACCTAACACTTGTGTTACCTTGAGCTACTATTACAGCATCAAGAGTTCAAAGATAGACGTTAAAATTAAATTTGGTAACTCTTCTAAAACGGCAACTTAGATGTCAGCTCTTGAATTGAAACAAAGCCGTCTTCACCAGTCAAAAACCCATTAGGTGTTGCGTAAAAAGAACATTACGTTTTAATGGAAATTCCACGGTTCTTACAGTTAAGCGTCTTTTAGGCTCCGAATGATGTTGCATTGCAGAAGATATCGATGTAACACAAAATTAGTTGATGCAACAGAGATCAGGCAGAGCGTTTGCTGTGGATGCGGTTAATGATGCAAACAGTACATTATGATATGATGTGTCAAACGAGAGCAATGTCATTTTATTATCGGGCTAAAAACCCGCACGTAAGCAACTGAAAATTGCCTATTTAAATTCCGAATGAGTAAGAAACACAATCATGTATTTTCACGATTTATTAGGGAGTGAAATGTGGCTTTAGCAAATACAACAGCAAACATTTCAATAGAACTTGATTAATTAACTACTGGCGTGTTCTAAAGTAGACTTAATTTAAATCGGTTCACCGTTCATGAAAACAAATTAATGAGTGCCAGCCGAATCACACGTCGATGTATTTCTCCAAGTCAATTAAAAGTGATAGCTGGTACTTAGATGAAAGTAATCATTTTTGTTGTTTTGCTCGTTATTTTGTTACAGGAAAGTTGCCATATAATGGATAATGTAGTTCGATAAGGCCACAAAGTGCACGGTGCGATGTTCAACGTTATTTGCGTTATTACGACATAGAGCACGCACCAGTTTCCTCATTTTCCTTTTTGGAAACACAATTGTTTTCATATTTGCAGTATATCTGACAATTGGAAACACTTTCAAGCACAGTTTGTAACATTTGATCACAAGGCAGCATAAGTTTCGCAAGCCAAATCCATACTGGCTGATACCAAAGTCAGCATTGCCAACCGGGTAGATATAGGTTTTGCCACAGACACGCGACCGGTACGTACTCGTAACTATAAACTTTATATCGAGTGTGCACGAAACTTTATGGAGCACTGAATCATACTGAGTCAACGAAGTGCTGAAATAGTGAAAGTAAAATTTGACTTGACACGCCTTATGTTTTTATAGATATGATTTAGATTTAGATTATTTATTCATTCAATAAAAATTACATCATAAATTGTACATTGTCAAGTTCAATTTAATTTAACCCTAGCAAGTGTCTCGAGCTATGTTGTAAATTTGGTAGCTATGTTGTCCTAAATTCTATTACTTTGCAAGAGAAAGATACACACGAGTGAAGTCGAAGAAAAAGAAGCTGTTTTGTTGTATTGATTTAAGTCAAGACTACTTCAGCGTGCCAAATTTCATACAGATAGAATATTGAGTTTATATCTACACGATATCATCACTCATATAACCACACTTTGTAGATATCTACATCTTGATCTACGCCCGGCCTTATAACCAAAGTTTACTAAGTAAATTCAAGAGCGACAACAGAAGCCGAAGGTTAAAACCAAAAAGAACAAACGTCGAAATCGATTGGCGAATTTCAAAAAGAACAGTGATGCATTCACCTAGTTATCGAATGTTGCCTAACTACGAGGGATGGCACGCGAGCACCAGTCCGCCCCTGGCACAGCCACCTTAGCATGCGACCTCAAACGACCATAAAAATCGTATTATGTTACTTATAGCCTACACACGCACACAGAACATCATTTTGACTAAGAGCTGCAAAGTTCAAGGACCTCTTTTGAACGCCGCTGGCAAAATACTTTAGAGATTCTTAGACAGGTTTTAAGTAACAAAGAAATAACAAGGAATGTTTTTGTTCATTCAAATCATTGTTCGTGAATTTCAGACCGGTTCTAAAATTTAATTTTAAAATGTAAACGCGCTTTTATACTTTAAAATCTTGAACAGAGACTGCACACAATACTGAAAGGTGCTGTGCAACGTAAAGCAACGAGTTAGCTTATTTAGCATGTGTAACCTATGCATTAAGAATGATCAAGATATACTCCCCTGTAAAGAACTAAATTTATTATTTAGTCGGAAAAATAAATATTGTCTTCAACGAGACACACCAATCGTCAAAACAAATTGAACAATTGGTGACGATGGGAATCGAATCGCACCACGACCACTGGCTTTTAAATGTATAGACAACTACTTGCCATTGTTGCTTTTTTGTTTAGTTCACACATGACTTTATGAGTAGACAAGCTTCATTTGTTTCAGTAGAAGCGTGAGAGTAAAAAGTGGATAACTATTGCACAGCATTAATACGTTGTTTCGCGCAAATTAAATTGTGTCAGATGCTTGCCCCACATCGCATTGTCTCGCGTGGGACCCGCCTTTATTGTTCATTGCCTGCATTGGCGACGCGAACGGGCAAAATAGAAAATTGTGAACAATGCAGTGTTATTTTTTAACTTCCCCATGGAGAATAACACTTCGATATTCCTCGTAACCAAGCACATTATTTTCACGAGCATTATTTTGTTTTTACTGTGGCGAAGCACCCGTCAAAATACTTTTAAAGTATGTGCGTCACTTTCTATTAATAGCGATTTGAAACCGCAAGTCATGTACTAACTATTTTAAATCTGTTTTTTTCCCATTTTTAGCGATTTATGCTAATTTAAAGGTTTTCTGTCATAAACGGTATTAATGATCTTATATTTTATTAGTTTAAGATGTCAAAAGCACAAAAAACGCTTCAGTGTATCTAAAATATGAGCTGACTCTAGATTGTGCGGCCCCGCAGTGGGCATTAATCATAATTATTAGGCGTCGCAAAATCGAGACGAATGCAGCATTGAATGCGACAAACATCCGCCTATTTGTTTGTTGGAATTTTGCTTGACGTACTGCCAATCCGATCCAAGATAATTCATCCTCGGTTGTTATCGAGCGGTTAAATTGAAATACGACATTCTGAGACAGGTTTAACTAACGTTTTCTTCCAAGTAAAGTACAGATCGTATGTACCTCATAACAGCTAAGTCTGAATTTTAATTATTACGACCCAAGCGTGCCGGTTCAGCGGTAACGAGGTACGATCAGAAATCTCGAGTTTCACTTGGCTTTCCTTGCCACATAAGAAATATGCATTGGTGTGCACATTCATATGCGATAACGCATCGTGTCAGCCACAGCCTAGGAAATAAGCACTTTACAAAGATCTTCTTTTAGATTATACAGTTAGAGGAACTATACTGTCCATAAATTTTAAAGGGTAGGTATATAGACGTAGGCATAAAAAAATTAACGCTGGGTCTCTCAAGAGTCAAGACGGCATAGGACAAAGTGATGGTGAAACTATGTAACTTGGATCACAACTTTTTTGTATTGAATATATCGATGGTGTATAGAAATCAATAAAAAAATCTGACATATTACTATAATACTTTTATACCGTCTATTAGATTGTTACGCAATCCAAGCTGATTAAATTGAGCTTATCGATTTTGTTGGGTCAAAATCATTTACTTATTCATAGAAGGGAATAATTGGCAAGTAGTTTCCTTACTGATATCGTAGTTGTCAAGTCTAAACTTGATTTTGGCTCCATTTTAATGGGCATTAAAACATATTTACGGAACATGAACACTTAAACATTCCGGCCATATAATTTTGACGTTAACTGAAACAAGTAAGCAGTTTCCTTGGTACGGTTACGCAAAAACGCCGGATGAACGCATTTATGCGCTAAAATACATTTTAAGCCGTTTTATGCGTGGAGAATGTTTGAAATACGGTGATGATGTGGATTTTATGCATATCATGAGTGTTCTCTGCGAACATAATGTTTTAATGACAAGTAAGTAACAGTTATTGTATTGTAAGTTAAGCATAAAGCACGCAGGTCTTCAAAGAAGAACATAAAGAGATCTTACGGGTTCGAAGACTCCTTGATATGATACCTTTTACGTGGCTTTATAAATAGTCCATAGCCTCTGCCAGTTTTTTCAGAGAAGTTTCCACAAACTTAAAAGTCATCTAAAGACTACTGACTGCTGCAGACGATACAAACGATTAGTATAAATTAAAGGACGAAAAGTTACGAACGCATAACAAGAAAACATTAACCACCAAGCAACGAAAGAATACTCTGCAGCATATTCGGTTCCGTTTGCACATCAAAAGAACACAACAGATCGTGTGTAGAATACTCGTTTATACGTGTAGTCTAAAATCTAATACCCCCTTAGCATTTATTTTAGCATTTCAGGGTTTAACACGCAATTTTATGACCAGCATTTGGGGGCTACGGCTATGTAAAGTAAACTCGTCAAGGATTTTACACATATCTGTCTGTATAACCTGGGCTGGCAACAATTTAGCATATGAATGTAGCTATTCGACTCCCCGATTCAATGGCGAAACACTTGAATATCTGGCAATGACATGCTTGCGGCGTCTCCATAAAAGGGCACTCCCAGTAAGCTACTTACAGCATTGCATTTAAATAAGTACGGTTTTTTAATGAAACAGGGAGGAAAAATGGGTAAAAGGATCACGAATAAAATGCATAGTTGCTCTAAATCTCGGAGGTCGAAGATAAAAAAAGTCCTAGAAACCCTTCTACCTGTCTTACACCACTTGGAAACACGGGAGTGGAAGCATTGCAGTTAAGATATTAGTAAGGAAGGATTAACAAGTGACAGGTGATGGTAATAGACAAGGACTTTGCAGAAGTGGGCGAGAAGTTGTGTAGCTCAAAAATATCAACACCCAACGCCAAGGTAACAATAATAAGAGGGTGTGGACTGACTGTACAAAATCCGCAACGTGAAGAGTGCACTTATTTATTTCCGACGGCAAGTTTCACGTATCCTTTCCTTCTATCGATTATTCGCAATTCGCACTATAAATAAATATATTAATGAACTTTAATAGACCCATTGTCAGATATTTTGATATTTCGAGGAGATAATATGCCAAAGCGCGCTCTGTAATTGACTACAAGTCAGGATCATTAAAGGGAGTGATCACAGATCAATCAACCATAGAAGACAACTCAATTATCACATATTAGGGGTTTTAAAGCGTCATACTGCTCTAGCTATAGCTATAAGACTTCCCTTTAAACTAAATGTTATCTAAAAAAAGAACAATGCTTCAATTAATTGATACACAGCTGTTTAATTATAGAAATAAGATAAGCAGTAATTGCAAGATTAGCATTCATAAGAAAAACATACTTATCATATCAGTTGCTGACCCATAATATTGTGATGTTTGTTACCTACATCCTGGGCAAGTTAAATGCAATGACATTATGGTACATATAATATACCAGTTATACAAGCTACCTGGAACTAAAGGACTAGCATATTTCGATTATTAAATAGAATTCTCTCCTTACGCATGTAAAAATAGACATATAATGTTTTCGTAACAGACCATAGAATGTTAATAATTATTACTTTTCACTTCTTTATTGCCTACTTTCCGTGACAGTTAAGTACACTTGTGTGCAGTCCTAGCACAAGAGTGGCTGGCATAGTCAGCCTCATGGGGAGACTCTAGGGCCAAATGTGTGAAACACTTCTCTGACTACTACCAGATTCTCTCCAGCAAAGGAGTCCATTGTATCTTCATATCACCACCTCAACATTGTGTTTACTGCCTCATTATATTAAACAAACTCAAACAGCCAATTAGCTCTCTCTGTTATAATAACTTTGTTTAATTGTTTGTATTTATGGTTAAATAATTTGTGATATGATGTTTGTCTTGTAAAATTATCTTGTAGTTATTCTTGGCAATGATGGTATCTTCTCATTGTGTGCCCTAAACATCTCCATTTTAACCTTTCATAGCAGTACATCTACTTAGAGAACACAAAATTTTATTATAAGCGAAAAAGTTCTTAAAAGGGTCCGACATGATTTTATCTGGTGCTTCAAGACTATACATGCTGAGCATCCTACCAACTGACCCAACAGGATTCCCCACTAACTCACCACAAAACTTAATCACTTGTATTGCTTAATTGCTAGTTAATTGGTCAGAAAACCTGGTGGTCCAGTTGATGGAACAGTTGGTGCATATATCTTGAAGCCCACCTCTGAGTTTTACGGAATTTATGTGTGATAGGTATCTCATTTGAAATTTACCATGACCTTTTCGGTGAAGGATAACATTGTAAGGAAATCTGTACAGAACTGCGAAGCTGAAGCAATTCAATGGTGTGTGAAGTTCTCAATCCGGGCCCGCGTGAAGCCCTCTCATTCTGAGTGGAGGCCTGTGCCCAGCAGTGGGACGTATATAGGCTGAAGATGGTGATGGAGTTGAAGAAGGCCTATGTCTCAAAAGGACACACTCATCAAGACACAATATAAATTAATAATTAAAGATGCGACCACACCGGTGCATAAAAGACGTTAACAGTGCGTTTAAGCAGCAAAATGTATGGACGGTGAGAAAACGTGACGCCTACGACACGTCACTGCGCATACGAGGCAGTGTGGTCGCTCCTTAAATGTCAACAAATGTGATTATTGATTAAAAGCTATTTAAATTTTTGCTCATTAAATTTTAATTATTTTTTAATAACTATAATAATAATGGATATGCACCAAAGAAAACATTTATAAACAGCAACTATTTATTTTGACAGAGCATTAAGATTAACAAATGTCTCACAATTGCATCATAATGTTATCTTCAATATCATGTTTCATGTCAAAGTGAACCGATAGCAGCCATGTTATTGATGATAAGAGACTAAACTATGGCACTTCTATATGCGATTACTCAGAAAGATCAGCACAGGTTAGGTGAAGGTAGTTTGGAATTACTGGATGCTCATAATGTCTGGGGCACATGGCAAACTCATCAAACAGGGGCCCTTCCTTAATATAAAGACGTGCATTATCGTCCCTACGGTGCTCCAGGCTAAGCTACATCAGGGCCTCATAGAACATTTTTCCAATACTGCCACCCTGTAGTTAAGCCACTGATGCACACTCATGGTATAATAACATTAAATGCAAAGTTTCTTGTTGCCTGCCCACAAACATCACTCATGACCGAATTTACTATATCGCGGAGATTGCAAAGTAAAGTTATTAAATTGTGGCTTGTTGCTGCTTGTTCCAGTTCATGAGAGAACAATCATTTTTTGTTATGAATCTATACCAAATACAACAGTTATGTTAAAATAGTTAGGTACTTTCAAGTCATACAAAATTAGCCGACTACCAGTCTGCTATTTTTCTATTACTACTTTCTGGCTACATAAATCAATAAAAAGCATTTTAAATGATATCTTACCAATATTTTGCTACATGGAAGTACTGACTAAATATTGTAGCGATGTCAATAACAACAATTTCATTGTGAGATTGCATCAGGAAAATGCCTTTGGCAAATTAATTTATAGAAAAGTTCTGAAATATGTTCAACAATCTCAAACAAAGCACATGCAGCATAGCTTTTGTCATTTACATGTGTACACTTGAAAATGTTCAAGGATATTGCAACAATCAACTAATGATTATATATTGTAATAGCTAAGGAGATGAATAGTTACTCATAAGATAATTTATTGGTGATCTGGGTAGTGTATACATTACAAAGATAGGTTTTTAGCCCGGGAAAGCATAGTTTAAGGTAGGGAACTAGGTAAAAGTGCGACAATACTATTACTCACCACATTATTGTAGTTGAAGGTTGCAGTTGCAGGAGGGAAGTATTCTCGGTCCATTTTATCTCCCATCTCGAATAAACACTAATTATGAGCACACACGAGTTTCACGTCCCAGGCATTTCTCTAAACGACGCGCCAATCGTGTAGGAGTCCTAATTTGGAGAAAATGCTTAACGACCGTTGGGGAGTCCCGAGTCCCAAATAGTCCGCACAAACATTGTTCCAATGCACTTTGAAACCAGCCTGATAGTATTCTTTTAAATATATTTTCAACCAATTAACACTATTTTGGCCTTTTGGAATAGAAAACAAGTTATATTTTCACTGATGATAGAATTATTTTATTTGACAATTTACCTTGACACACATAAATGTCAAAGCCGCCATGTTTAATGCGGGGTTACCAGACGTCAAAATTACTTTTAATTCCGATCCTCAATACCATACCAATAACCCATTCCCATCAAGTCGGCTGTATTGAGTCGAGGGTCTCAATCATGGACTAACTTTTTATTCGTCTCAATGTTTGAATTAATATAATTTATATTTGAGTAATATATATATATATATATATATATTTGAGTAGGCGAAACGAATGTGACAATGATTTTAATGATAAATAAATACGACTGTTAACAGATTTTGTTCCTGGTACATTTGTAATCAATTTGGAGTCCAAATCGCACGCATATAAACTTGCCAGTGCATAATTAAAAATGCTCAGACTATTACTTTTAGGCTTTAGTAAAGAATAAATAAGACCAGTTAGTTAATACTTTATATTCAATAATAACATTTCTTAAAATAGTATATAGTACAAAAAATCCCATACCGACCAACAGTTAATTCCTTTTCCAATCATATACTAAAGCGTATATAATAAAAATTCTTATTAAACTCCTAATGCCACCTGCACACATGTAGATGCTTTACTTAGCTCTGGAAAGCTGTGCTATCAACCCTTTAATCGCTTTCCTATTGGCAGCCATTTAAGACGTAACTTTCACCTGTAGGTTTAGTTTAAAATAATATTTAAATCTTAGATTTAAATAATACAAATGCATGTGAATCAAAAATGCACTATTTATCACAATTTAACTTGCTTGACGTTAAATTTCTTCAGGTACTTTTGGATACCATCCGACCCGACTCGCTGCTCTATCATTTTCAGCGACATTGCGAAAACTTCATTGGCGATTTCTTTGTCTCTGGACAGGGCAGACTCTTCACAATAGAAGCAGTTGTTGAAATACAATCCCGTCACACCCTCCAGCTCTGCGGCTGTTGCGACGTACACTGTGGTTGCTGCTGCTTGTTGCTGAAGGAAGAATACATATATCGTTTTTGGATGGAGCAAGAATCACACTATTTGAAAAACTATCTATGCTCTGGAGCAAAAAACCGGGTCACTTTTCATAGAAAATTTTCTATGGGAAGTGACCCGGTTTTTTTGCTCGAAGTAGGTATACATATAATAATATCATTATCATCATATCAGCTGGATGACATCTAATGCTGGACATAAACCTTCCCCAACGATCTTCAAGCGGTCCGTTTCGTGCTATCAATGTACAATGTACAATCAATGGCTTTCCGCGGTCTATGTCTGATACTGTGAGAAAAACCTATATGGCTGGCACGATTAAATACATACATGTACATAACATGAAACTACCGTGAGACTTAATCAGCGCTCGCCCCGGCGGTAGCGAAACGAACACTGCGCGCCAGCGCTCTGTTCGCGCGGCTGCTCCTCCGAGAGGAAGGACTACGAAATAGTCCGAAACATGTCGAGCATCACTCGAGTTTTTTTTTACGTGAGTTATACATTTATGTGTAATTACATACATACATAAATTACGTCTTTATCCCTTACGAGGTAGACAGAGCCTAAGGTGACAATACCTAAAGACCACGTTTAGCATGATTGTGGGCGTATGGATGGAAAGGGGAATCAAAACAGTGATGGGTTGCTAGCCACATCGCCTGTAGAAATAAATAAATAAAATAAAATAACATAAAACACATGATCCCTAAGATTTTCGCCCAATCCCTCGATTGGCTTATACTATCTGCGCGGAAAGAGAAGCAACTGGTACATTCTATGTTTTTTCTTTGCTCCCAGACCAGCATGGAACGATTAAATCTTTGATAGGTATTCGAACTTGGGAGTATAAGACCAGGTTCACGGTTCTCTCCAGAGGCGTTAGCTACAAACTACTTGGCTTCGTCCGCTTTGTCTGTCAACTTACTCTACACCAATATTAAGTTTCTTTCTTACCCATGATTTAGTAAAGGGACGCAAAAAGAAAAAGGCAAGTCTGTACAGCCACCATGACTTGCTCAAATTCGTGTACACCATGTTCCCGGGGTGCACCGAGTTGACGCGTATACTCTTGATTTTCCATTCTTCACTGAGAATCTGTAAATATTTCATATATTCAATGTGGTAATTCCAATACAAAATGTGAGACTCGAGACTGTACTTTACAACAATAACAGTAAACTATCTAAGGGACTTAGTAACTCAAATAAATAATAATCAAAAACTACTTGGGATGTACGCCGCAAAGGGCTCTTTGACAAATCCTTGTTGATTCTACCAGCACTTTCTGAAATACAGGTATTTTTGACAAACTACAAACAACACAAAATACTTCCATACATAGTATTGATTGATTGATTTATAGGTAGTAAAAAATGGGATACCTTTGCCGTTATAACGTTGAACAGCTTGGAGTTGTTGTAAGCCATCATGGCACTGTATTGATCCTTATTCATTGATAAATTTTGCTGCAGGAAGGTGTTTTTTAAATTTGCGAACCTGAAAAACGAGAACAAAACATTGAATATCAGGAAAGTTAAAAGTAATTTATTAGACAAGGATTAAAAAATTGGCCAAGCGCGAGTTGGACTCGTGACGAAGTGTTCTAGACCAGGGTTTTTCAACCTTTTGTTGTCAACGGCACACTTTTAGTTTCAGTAAACTTTCACGGCACACCAGTAAAGAATTACCTACTATGACAACTTACCTACTATGACAAGGGAAAGTGCATAGTGCGGAAAGCGCGTCTCGTTTCCACGGAATTGACTAATTATTTCCGTACTTTTTTGTTTTTCGAAATATTTTTTTATGACTGCAATTAAACATCGCGGCACACTTGAAAATGTACGCGGCACACTGGTGTGCCGCGGCACACCGGTTGAAAAACCCTGTTCTAGACAGTTACAATCTAGAGTCTAATTAAATAACAAAGAAATAAACCACCTATTGTCTACTTTGTTCTTGGTTTCTGTATTGTTTTGTACTGATTTGTGGTGTTCAATAAAGAGTATTTGTATTGTATTGTATTGTAAACCACATATTAGGTATTCAAATTAAATTAAAATAACAATTCTTAAATTAAATCTTTGACAGTCAGAGAGCAAAGACTATTTTGATTAGAGTGCGACGGGGGAGGCCCTTGGGCCACCCCTAATCCGCGAACATATTTGTTTCACCTAAGAAATCTTTGCAAGTGGGTCAAGTATCCCAAAGATAAATGAATACGGTCAACTCAGCCCGCATGCTAAGTGCTCTGTGGGCGCATTTAACCACAAAGGGAATAGAGCAGCAGGTTTAACTTGCCTATGGGATTCCGAAGACAAGAATACAACTCTAGAGCCCTTCTGAAGCAACGGTTCCAGCAATATGGCGAAGTACATGTGGCTAAGATGGTTCACTTGGAATGTGGTTTCATAGTTATCTTCGGTCTCTGTATAGGGCATGCCAAAGACTCCTGCATTTAGGATCAGCATGTCTAAGTGGCTGAAATGTAGAAAAAGTGGTATTTATTAAAATTATGAAAGTATGATGCAGTTGGTGAGGTTTCTTTTAATAAGTAAACATTTTTATCCTGTTCAATACTTCTCTGATGGTACTGTGCTTATATAATACTTAGACTATATATAGACATAATTTAATCGATGTCTATTAAAATCTATTTAGATAACATAATAAATCATGTCTTTATTCCTTACCGGAGTAGACAGATCTGATCTGATCACCAATAAGATAAAATAGTAAACTAAGGCATTGTTTCCCTGTTAACCTCTAGAACTTATGAACAAACATGTAAAATTATTTCACTAATATTTTAATTTTTTTTCTAGTACTCATACTCACTCTGAAAATAATGTCTTTACAGCTAATGCACACTTCTTAACACTTTGTAAAGATGACAAGTCCAATGGAATGGCTTTTAAATTTTCCTCCATAGCATTTGTTTCTCTAACAATTCTGTCTATGGCCGTCTGTGTGGTCTCCATGTTACGGTTGGCCATCAGTATTTTGCAACCATGCCTTGCTAGAGACTTTGCTGTTTCATACCCAATGCCAGTATTGCAACCAGTGATCAGCGCATACTTCCCTGATAAGTCTACGCCATGTAGAATCTGGAAAATGTTCACAAAGTTGTGTTAGTAGAATAGGTAATATTTGACAAAGAATTTTTTGAACGTAGTATGATGCAGCTTTTTTCATGTATTTTTGTAGGTTTTGACAATGCTTGTTGTGGACATAATTATTATTTACTTGTTTTTTAAGAATACATTATTTTTGTGGCATATTTGAATATGAATATGTGTGTTAGGTACATAGAGTTTATGTAAATGAATTATTTTACGGTGCAAGTGTCTGTGCGGTTCAAGCAAGACGGAATATAAAAGAATAAATACACATGATGATGATGATGAAGTATAATAACCACAAAATAAATAAATATTAAAAGATCAGATTATGCAGGTGTGGTCGAATTCAATTTACAATACTGCATCTGCAGCTTAGAGTACCTTTCTTGATGCATAACTTAACTCAAAATTAATGTCCATTGGTAAGTGAGAACTATTGTAATTTAAATCCTATTGTAACAAAATATATCAGGCTTCTTACAAAACTGAGGAACAAAGTTAAACTAATTCTCATATTCATAACAGTACTAATTTTGATCTTAATACCCACTTGAAAGGCTGTAGAAGCACCATCAAATCTTTGCCGGAAGTCATGCACATGTTTTTTCTCCTCTTTTGAGAATGCAAGTCTCGGATCAACATAAGTTTTGTTCCCTGTTTCTTGCTGGACATACAAAGTTTTCCCATGTTCGTCTATGTGTTTGGTCCAGCCAAATGGTAGATCCTTTGGGATAACCTTCTTGCGTCCCGTACGAGGGTGCGTCCACTGAGTTTTTGTTGTGCAAGTACTGAAATAGAAATAATAAGATTATTTAGGTTTCAGTGTAATTGTTGTAGCAGATTTTAACGGGTTGTCTAGTACTACAATGATCATAACTGTGTTCACACAGTCACTATCTTTACAAGCCGCATTATTCACTTTAAGCTGATAGGCGTGATGGTTTTCTTTGAACATAGCAAGCCCAATAATTGTAAATTATAAATTCTCAATCAGTTTCAATGAAACATCCTTACAATTTTTAGGTATTCACATGAATACTGCCATTCATGCATATTTTTGTTCATTTATTTTCTTGAACCCCCGATATGAAAACCTGGCTACGTCCGTGGCGTGTCACCTGATGAAAAATGTATTTGTTTTAAAAACTTACTTCACAAAATATACGTTGCCATCTTCAGTGGATTTCTCTTCCCACCCTGGAGGTAGCTCATCTTCACTGTCCGAGTCCAAATTATGCATAATACCTGAGATATTGTGGGACTGATAGGATAAACACCTTAGAGTACGTATAGATTTCTCACAATTTCACTAGAGATAATATTTGTATGACGTTAATTTGTACTGGAACACCATTTAAAAGATTAAACATTTAAGACCTGCGACAAAAACACTGGCAATTGCTTAGATGATAAACTAAAAACATCAGGAAAATAATCTAATTCATTTCCTCCTTACTGTCGATCAGGGAAATAACACAGCCAAACCGAAATGTCAAATGTCATTTATCTCATCAAAAGTTTGGTCATGTCAACAACTCAAGGCTGATAGTGACGTCTTTTTAGGGGGGAAATTTATGAATTAATTAGTGGTTTTTTTGTTTGTTTCCTGCTAAAAGTCAAAGGAAAATTATTTTAGGTTATTAAGTGCGATGCAGAACACCGCTGACACCACCAGCGCGTCGAGCTGTGCTAGGGTAGCTATAAACCTTGTTAAAAAATTCTCTCTCTTGGGCTCTTTTTCATGTTTTTTTAAAAAGGAAAGACCATCATTGCCTAGAAGAATGCGCCGTAAGTAACTTAGCAGAATTAAATGTGTTTGTTTACATTTTTATAAAGAGCGGCCAAACTAATTTTCACGTATCTTTCAGGATTTTGTTTTTTGTCTCTCAGCTACTCAACGATAGGTGGCAGCACATCGTACAAACGAAGTTTGAATATTTTTTTTAGAAGTTTTTTTTAAAATGGTGTCAAATCATTGCCAAGTATTACACATGGGTTTTTCACTTGAGAATGGGATTCATGCAAGAGTCATGATATGAGCACGAGCAATACCATTTCACACTTAAAATCGACACCTCCGACGCAAAAGGTCGTAACCCGTTTTTTATGCATAATGAGATTTTTCAGTCGGTATAAAGTCATTAATCCAAGCTATAACCTCCTAAAACTCAAGTTTAAATATTTTTGATAATTATGGAGTTTTGTGATTGCTAATAGTCGTATCATTTGAACTTTTCCACGCAAATCGTCGCATCACAACATTCGACGCTTTGCGCCACTCCATAAGTGTTCATTACACCCCACGCAAATAGCCTTAACTTCTAAGTTACGACTTTATGCGTAAACAATAGTAGTTAGGTACGACTTTTTGTTGCAGTTTTTTTACAATCATGGGTCGTAACTCGCACTTACGACTATATGCGTTGCTTTAGTGAGAAGGTATATCCTTTTATATATAGTCGTATTTATAACATACGACTTTATGCAATGGACGTGATCAATCGCAAAAGGTTGTAACTTTCTTATACGACGTTTTGATAACGAGCACAAAGTCGTAACTTTAGGTTTTTTGCCATAATTTTGAAATTATGATACTTATTTTAATAAACAGATTTGCTTCGTGGTAATTAACCCGCTACGGACAGATATAACCACTGCTTTAAACTTTGGACATATTTCAACTTGAAAAATACATGAAAAATTCTTATAATCGCGCTCCTGAAAAATCGTCGATTTAGGGATACGATCTTATGCGTAGGAGGTGTCGAAATATTTCATTATGACGCCGTTTAGATTTAAGTTTAGTTGCATTACAATTAGTACCTATCATAAAATATACCTACCGCCGCATTTCCGCTCTCTGATTAGATAGGTACAAGATCCTACAATTGTTGGCCTCGAGCTTTATAATTGTGATAAATAAAATACCTGTATATATTATTACGTTCATAACCATAAGTAACACTTGCATTGTCATTACCCCCCCTTACGACGTAATGTAGTACAACGTACAGTCCCATAAGTGTACTTATACTTATTGTAGGATAATTTTAGGTTTCAATGTTGATTTTGTTAGTTGCAATTTTAAATGACCTAGTTGGTTTAAATAAAAATGTACCTATTCAATAAATAGACTTAAGTGAGTAAAAAAACTCGTGTTCTAACTAGGTATGTGAGATTTATTTACTAATATCTACGTAATTAAAGGTATTCAAAATAAAACAAAAAAGTAGGTATGTACCTACTTACTCGTAGGTCTGTACTTAGATTTATTATCAGCATTTAAATATCTTCTACGCAGCCTAAGAAGTAGTATGTCACGACATCACCATCAGCGGGTCCATTACCGCCTGTCTCATACTATTTAGTCATACCGTCCCATCTGCTCTATAATTAAACACTATTAGGACAGCGCGATGGCAACATTATGAAATTCGAATATCTAATTCACCTAAAAATATCATTTTTAATACAAGCTTTTCTACTGGCTGTACTTTTTGTTGCATTTACACCTAACCTCGGTACATTTAAATGTGTATAGTCAATCGAATAAATACTAGAAAAGTTCACTCCTGCGGAGACGCTCGGGCGGCCTTACATAAATAAGTCACACGTCGATCCGACGTCTGGAATTGCGTCAAATTCACTTGCAATATTTGACTACAGACGAAGACTAGGACAGGCGAAAGTATATAAAAGCTTGACAAAAAGGAATTTAAAATTTCCCAATGAATTTTCTCTCCGTCTAAAAGAAACATATTTTGCTCTTTGCTCTTGGTAACAGGAACGCCATCAGGCCGCAAACTGAAATGAAATAATTAAATTGTAGCGCATTACAAGATGAGATGCAAAGGTCTACGTTAAATCTATCCCACGCTAATGGTAGCGCAGGGATTTTCAAAATGGAGGCGCCCCATTCCAGAGCAACCTGTAAAGGGGGTCGTGGGCCGCTAGCACGTTCAAGGTATTATTTATAAATTATCCGTGTTTACACAAAACCTTCAAAACATACATAGGCTCAAAATTTAAAAATACAAGTTATTAGAATTTTGTCCTACATAAATCACGTCTTCATCTCTAATAGGGTATACAGAGCCTAAGGCAACAAGACCTAAAGGCCACGTTTAGCATTATTTTGGGCGAATAGGTGGAAAGGGAATCAACATAGTGATGGGTTGCTAGCCTCATCGCGTATAACGTGATACCTAAGATTTTCGCCCAGTCCGATGGGCTTTTACCATCTGCGCGGGAAGAGAAGCCACTGGTACATTCTGTTTTTCTTTACTTCCAGACTAGCATGGAAGTAATTTGTCTTTATGTTTTGTTAGTTACCTAAAATTAACTATCTGGGCTAAGGAGGACGAGGATTTTTTTTTCTTTTTAGAAAGAGCATACATACATACATACATTACGGCTTTTTTCCCTTACGGGGTAAACAGAGGCTAAGGTAACAAAACCTTAAGGGCAGGTTTGCCGTGCCGTTGCAGTGCCAGGTTAAGAAAAAGAAAGAAAGAGGCAGCGTAATAATTAAGTTAGAGAACCCCTGTGGCAGATCGAAGTTGATCATAGGGCTAACTTACTTAACAAGAGCCCTCCAAATAGGTAGAAGGTGGTTTCGCAAGCGGCGTTGATGAGTAGCCCTGCGACGTTGGTGCCGAGCACAGAGCCGAGCCGGCCCAGCATCAGCGCCATGCTCACAGCCATTCCTCTGCAAAGAATAATTAAAAAAAAAGGCTGTAATTTTTTTTCCGGAATATTTCAACTGGTCGTTTGATTAGTCTGTCTAAACACCCCTACAAACATTTTATATTTAAAATTTAGATTAATTATCATTGTCTCCAGTCTATATACGTCCCACGCGGGCCCAGTACGGATAGGGAACTTCACACACACCATTGAATTGCTTCGCAGATGTGTGCAGGTTTCCTCACGGTGTTTTCCTTCACCGAAAAGCTCATGGTAAATTCCAAATGTAATATCCGGGCTCAAACCACGATCCTCTGCTTAAGAGGCCACAGTTCAAACCACTGGGCTACCACGGCTTTTTTTACGCTTTGTTCGGTGCACGCGTACTTGGTATAATTATTACATTTTAGCTGCTGCCCGCCACTTTGCCTGGGCAGAAATCGCTTATCGCTAACCGGGATAAAAACTTTCTTATGTCCTTCCTCGGGACTGAAACTGTCTCTATACCAAATTTCAACTAAATCGGTGCAATGGTTTAATCGTGAAGTGATAACAGAAAGATAGCTGCGCTTTCGCATTTACAATATTAAATAATACGGATGTCTAAATGGGCCTTTAAGGTCCGGCCACACCAGTGCGTAAAAGACGTTAACGGTGCGTTTACGCAACAAAATGTACCTATGAAGAAACGGTGAGAGAACTGACGCATCACGCACGTATACGCAGCGGTGTGGTCGCTCCTTTATTCGGGACTTACATGAAATGCAGATTCAAATGCAGTGTGCACTGCTTATCTTCTCACCTGAATTCCGTAGGGAATATTTCCACAGCATAAGCATTGATTGGTCCAATAGCTACTGCCACTATCTGGAGCGCTGATAGTAAAACAGCGAACACCAAACTCGCCGTAATAAAATTGATTGAAATACAGAAAGCGCCTATAATAAAATAGATTACTACTATAAGAGCTTTTTTGCCGATTATTTTCAAAGTACTGCTGGCCAGCAAGGAAATGAATGCACAGGCAACACTGGCTATAGAATTAACGAGGAATGTAAGTTCATCTATCGTATCGTCACATACGGCGTCAATGGAAGTCTGTAAAAACGGGAAAATTAAAATTATTAGGTTAAATTTACTGCTATAAAGAGCGGTAATGCGGTAACTTCGCAAGCAAAAAAAATTTCAATGTTAGTTATACCTACCTCATTGACCCTTTGAGCTATAATTTCACATGCAGTTATGCCATTCTCGCCGCCACTTAAGACTCTGTTCAGCAGATCGGGAACCCACATGTACAGACCGTTCAGACTGAAAATACAAGACAAAAAACATGGTTTTTTTTTTCTTTTACTACAAGCTGACCAGTGATTGACCTATCTCACTTGGTGGAAGGTGCAGATGAGGCCAAAGGTGTAACTCACTGGTTCAGTAATAGCCTATTCACTCTAGCCTTGAAGAGCCCTAGGTTGTATCTGTCCGGAAATACAGACGA
Organism: Pandemis cinnamomeana; assembly: GCA_932294345.1. Classification (NCBI taxonomy): domain Eukaryota; kingdom Metazoa; phylum Arthropoda; class Insecta; order Lepidoptera; family Tortricidae; genus Pandemis; species Pandemis cinnamomeana. The sequence goes on along the minus strand of OW028710.1, from coordinate 11,027,569 downwards.
TGGGAGCGAATTCCATTCCCTAGCAGTTCGCATTAGGAAGGATGAAGCAAACCGCCTCGTGCGGGCCAATGGTGGTTCGTTATTTATTTCAAATTTAGGATTGTTAATAAGTTAATTCGTCAGTTTTGTCAGTTGTGTGTACGAAGGGCACACAGTTAAGGTACATTTAAAGTTAAATTAAAACTCACGTGGCAAACACGCCGAACAGTAGAAAACCATTGAGAGCCATCCATTTGAGATAAGGCGGCTTCATTAGAGGCACTGACTGCACTTTTAATCTGGTAAGGAAGCTGACCTGCTGTTTCTCGACTCCCTCAGGCACTTTCAACTTTGTGATCTGAAATGAATTCAATAATTTAATAACTATTTCTAAGGACAGTTAGACAGGAAATATTTGTATTGCACTGATTTCGCTTGTCTTTTTTGGAAACATTTACGTACCGGAAAATCATTTTTGGATTTTCTTTTGTTTCCAGCGTACATAGTTGCTAGCACTTGTAGTGCTTCTTCAGTCTTGCCCTGAGAGACGAGGTATTTGGGGCTCTCGGGACCGAAGATCATGAGGAATGATGCCATAAGGAAGAAGCTGGAGTAGACGATAACTAGGAGTCGCCAAGAGCGGAAATAGTACTGACCGAAGTTAGCTCTGAAGTCTAATGGAATGATGCCCCATGCCAGCACTGAAAAGAAAATACATAGGTACATTGTCTGATAAATTACCTCATTTATTTACACGTAGGAAAACGTAATGTCCCGTCGTTTCAAATTGATTTATTTAAAATTCTTTACTTACAAGGCACAAGAGCGGATCCTAACAGTTGTATAGCGTTAACTACGGACAGTGCTAAATCTCTCTGCTTCAGCGGTAAGATTTCCCCGATGAAAGTGTATGGTGCGGCTGCGGGACATGCTATACTGGAAAAGTAAAATCAGCATCAGGCCACGTACATCAACTAGTTGAGTATTTAGCTTAAGCTGCCACGAATTGTCTGTACCACCTAATTTAAATTTCTTTTAAAATGTACCTACATGTCTACTGTGCAAAGAAGAAAGCTGAGTCAATGCCCTCACCATAACGAGGCCAGGAATTTGCAGGCGGTAAAGCTGATGAGTTCTGGCATGAAAGCAGACAGCAGACTGAAGCAGCCGCCCAGTAATGAACTGTAAATTACCACGTTCTTCCGACCTCGCGTGTCCACGAGGTAGCCCCAAGGGAACGAAGTCAGGACTATCGCTGGAAGAAGAAATTAAGTTACTAACTAATCGTAGAGGAGCCGGTTTTTTTTTTATGTTAGAGAGGCCAGACAAACGAACTAGTGGGTCACCTGATGGCAAATGATCACCACTGTCCATAGACACCCGCAGTGCTTTACGCGATGCCACTGCGTTGTCGGCCCTGCATAAAATTGTACACTCGCCTCTTAACACGTTCACTGCGTTATGAGATCTAAAACATCTCTTACGAGTCTTTCATTTAGTGCGGCGCCCGATTTCGTATTTCACACCTCTGTGCGGGAGGCAATAGCAGCTGAAATACTACGAGTATGATGGAGACAAATATATAAACCTGCTTCCTGCTAAAAATTGAACACACCGACGTATAAATAAAAATTTGAGATCGATTAGGTCCCTAACGCACTGAGTAATAACTTTATTCATTTGGTGCGTTATGAGATCTTTTGAGTGTCATGAATCGCAGGCCTCATAGCCGCATGGAGGGGAGAGCGAGTGGCGCGGGCGCCGCACATTTTGTTTTAGTGCTGTTCAAATATCGAAGTTTAATGCGACTTATCTTTTATTTATTTAACAATTTTGCTAATTGAGTGGACCTGGAAATTAAATTTCCCTGATATAAAATGAAACTATTTTTTTATATAGTCGCTGTAATTATCTACTTACTTTAATGCGATTAGTCTCATTCTAAAGTAGTTTACCTGTTGACGTGCTGTTATGGGTGCACAATCGCTTAGGGGTTCATGGGTAACCGATAAAAAAATTGGGATATTTTAAATTAGTTTACCTATGTATTCATAAAAAAATATTGTTTTGGACAAACATTTTTGAGATCCTATATACCAACTGTATACTAAATAATATATACACCTTCATGCAGAATTTCCTGAGGGAAGATGTTCAGACCACGTTTTAAAACGCGGTGACAAAAAAAGACGTTGCGTGGGCTGTTACAGTAAATTAAGGCTCACAATGAATAGCACACAAGCTGCCAAAAAAACAAAAAAAATCATTACCCACTGTGTCCAATGTGAACAAACATTGTGTTTACCGTGTTTTAACGAAAAACACTTTCCTTAAGACCTTTTTTTTAATAAAATATAGTTATCGACTATTCATGTTTTATTTCAATCCCATCACTAGTCCCTCCACAAATTGAACTAACTTCAGTTGCGGTATGAGATACAATCGATACCCTATATTTGTTTTCTATTTACTCTGTATATTAGTGTCGAAACTGCATGCGAACTCGTCTAAGGATAGAGCAATGGATTATCTACAATCATAAACAAAAATAATAACGATACACAGCTTTTTGAGCGAAATTAACGTTATTTTGGAAATCTATTTTTTATGAGACTGATTGGGTCTCATACGCACTGAACTAGAGCTTGGTTATGAGTTCTTATAGGTCACAAACGCACTGGCTGAAAGTTCATTGAAAGTGGACCCGCAGTTAACGTGTTAAAGGCACCCAACCACAACCACATGAAACCACATGTGTCAAAATACCACTCGAAAGTACGAGTATCATTAATCTTGTGCACTAGTCAAAAGTTTGATTAGAGCTGCAGTTTTGGAGATATAAGCTGGTTTATACCACTTTCGAGTGATGTGATTTCAAAAATCGGGCTCCTGGTCCTCATTTGATTTAAGTTTTCGTCGGTTATTTGATTAAAGAAAGGTTTGCAATCCCCGCGTTACATGCTCCTATTAATTACCTCTGCAACATGATTCTCCAGATAGGTACTTAACTGATATCTGTGTTCTTCAGCTTTTTAAACTGGATATTGTGTTCATACAATTTTGATAATGTTGCGCAACTGTGTAACAACCACTAGTTGTAGGAAATGAAAGGGTTGGAAGCAGTGGAAAGTGGAATGTTGGAAAGCCTCTACAAGTAGATTTGATGGCCTGATCGAAGTCGCTGGTAGCTTCGATCAATCATGTGAGCACTGTGGTAACAAAAGCAATAAGTATGTACCTATTGTACCTAATACGTAAGATATATCCGGTAAAAACAATAACAAGTCAGATGTACGTTTAATCTACATACATTTTGCAGAATCACTAAAAATTGTCAGCATGTTGATTTCAAAGGTTAATTTGATATTTACTATGTTCAGATAGATAAATATCTGTTTATCAAATATTTAATTCGCGTCACTGGTGTAAGCCTAGGGATTAAGGGATTTATCAAATTGTAAGTAGATACGGTTGAGTGCAAAATTGCCGTGGTGTAGAACACGCTACGCGCATTCTGCCACCGTCACGCTGTAGTTGTGTGGAACGTAGGTGTATAGTACTACTTTTTTCAGAAAAACTCTCATAGCTATATATATTTATCGAGGTCTTAGGAATCATGTTATAGGCGATGCGGCTAGCAACCCATCACTATTTTGATTTCCCTTTCCACCTATTCGCCCTTAATCATGCTAAACGTGGCCTTAAGGTTTTGTTACCTTAGGCTCTGTCTACCCCGTAAGGGATAAAGACGTGATATATGTATGTATGTAAGTCTTCCAAAACTTATCGAATATTTGATTCATACGGAAACTTACACTGCGCGTAACCCGACACGCCCTTGTCCGGTTTTTAAAATACATTTTTTTTCTCTGCAACTAATCTAAAATCCTCTTCGTTATCATTATAGATGCAATTAAAAAATACATTACAGAAACGATAATTGAAAACACAACATCATCGTGACCAGACTATTTTCACTTGTGTTTCAATAGCTAAGTAAAAGCTAACAAAATATTGCTCATAAAATTTACACACCGTACATAAATGAACTAGCTACTTTCATTTAATTAAGCGGCAAAAAACGAAAGCATGCGAGGACACTACACTAGAGGGTCGTAAAATCCATTATCAGCCTTGAAGGCTATAATAAAGTAGATACCAGTGATTATAGTAATTTCACAGGCTTTCTTAATCTCCCCGCACTGGAACTAAACAGCACAAGCAGCAGTTTAGCGGGACGGTAAGTTGGGACCTTGAACAAAGTCCTGCCATCGGCCAAAACCCCGTGGGGTACTTCGATCATCGCAATGTGTATTTGTAAAACGAAGAACTTTAGGTAGGGGCTACCTCAAATTACATACATAAATCTCGTCTTTATCCCTAACGTTGTGGACGGAGCCTAAGGAAACAAAACCTGAAGGCCACGTTTAACATGATTGTGTGCGTGTAGGTGGACAGGGGAATCAAGTGAATGAGTAAAGATAGTGATGGGCTGGTAGCCGCATCGCCAGACGCGTTGATCCCTTACAGGCATATAAGCAGTGCTTGTAAGCATATGTAAATGTGCCCGACACGCTTCGTACCAATACGGGTTTTGTTGTCAATATGCCTACCCTCTGTCAGAACCCACTGCACGCCCCTGCGCATCGCCTGTAACATGATTCCTAAGATTCTCGCTCAATGGGTTTTTTTTTACTATCTGGGCGGGAAGAGAAGCGGGAAGCGCATTCAACATTTACCAATGTAAGGCAAGGAAGCTATGATTCCTCGCTGGGCATCCGACATGTCCAGGTCGCACCTGGCCGCGGGCAGCACGTACGCGTATCCCATCACCTCGATGATCGCCGCTATCAGGAACAGGGCCAGCACCAGGCAGTACTTGATGTTGTACCAGCCCACACCTGGTGGAGATGGAAATATAACTCGGTGACATAGAAATAAGAAATAACCAATTAGAGCAACACATCTGACTTTTTCGTCCTATACCATACTGACATTTATGTTTCGCGATTGTTTTTCTTTTAGGGTGCGGCTCCACTGAGGCGGAGACGAGCGGAGCGGAGAGGAGACGTGTGGGGATCGACCAATCATATTACAGAGCGGAGACGCGATGTGGATTTCATGTAATATGATTGGTCGATCCCCACACGTCTCCTCTCCGCTCCGCTCGTCTCCGCCTCAGTGGAGCCGCACCCTTATTGTCTACACGGAACAAAGTCATTTAAGTAATTAGATGTTTTTATATTTACTTTCTCATTTTTACCAATATTAATTGAGTTTCATTCACTATGCCACACAACGACTAAACAACATTAACTATCCATTGATCATAATAGGGTGAAGACTAAAAAGTTGCACACCGTTAAAGCTGCCTTAGTAGGTAGTTAAAATTACCACAATTTTTTTCCATTGTGACATGAAAGTTATCCACAATGTATGACTAATTTTCCTGTCACAGTGGAAAAAGTTAGCGGTAATTCATTCTTTAACTAGTTACCTAGACCTACTAACGCAACATTAACGGTGTGTAACTTTTTGGTCTTCGCTCAATAGCTGTTTGCTCGACTCCAACGACCTGTTTGATCTACGGCTGGCCAATCAGAATGCAGTGATCGCCAATTTCAGCTTGGTCTATGCTTGGCGAACACTTGACTTACTTATTATATTTTTAAACGATACTGAAAAGTTACCGACTTACTTTTACAGGAGTGATTATTCGGGTCTGATTCCCGTCCATTGCTTTACATTTCAGATTTTGATATAGGTATATTAGTTTTCAGTAAGCATCGTTTAGAAATATTACTTAATTGCTTACGGGGTGACTGCATAAATAAAAACAAAACCAGAAAGTAACATTTTCGATGCAACGATATTTACTTGATAAAATGTTAAAGTTAAAAAGTACCTAATCATTCTGCCCCGGATCTGATACAATGACCGTCTATTTTATAAATTGTAAAGTTTGCTCAGGTGAAAATCACGTGTAGGTAAATAATTTAATGAGTTTATTGGAATATTGTATGCATGTAACACTGCGCATCTGTCATTCGAGTTTGACAGCTCTCTTACTCTTGTTTCCTTCCGATATGGCCACGGTTGATATTTTGTGCCCCGTTTGTTACTTTTATAATATCTAGATTAAGTATCGTAATCTTAATGCAGATTGCTACTATTATATCATGAGTAATATACAGTGGTAATCTAAAACGTTGTTGGTTCATTATTTCTACTCCAAAATCCAAATCACCTCTGCGCTGAAGATTGCGTGGTCATCCAGCCCTCTCAATAGGTTATGGGCCCAGGGCCATTGTGGTTTGGATTTATATAAAGAGAAATGGATGGAACCGAGGAACGTAACGCCGCGAACAGCCCAATGGATTCGGCGCCGCCCGCGCCTATGCTTGCCCATGCGCACGCGGTTGAGAAATTGGAAGGAAGTGGTAACTATCATACTTGGAAATACTCAACTCGCATGTTGCTTACTATAGAAGGCTTATGGGACGCTGTGGATCCCGATCATGACCAAACGGGACCGGCGCTGGGCGCTGCACGTGATCAACGCGCGCTGGCGCGCATCGCGCTTAGTGTGAAACCGAGCCTGTATCAGTACATTAGGAATGCACAGACTGCACGAGAAGCATGGAAGAACCTAGCTGATATTTTTGAGGATCGGGGGCTATTTCGACGGGTGCTGCTCTTGCGTAAGCTTCATCAGGCGCAGTACGCTGGCAGCATGGTGACTTATATAGATTACGTCATGAATTTAGTACAACAGTTAGCGGACATTGGAAAGATAATAGAAGACAGTGAGATTGCAGAATTGCTGCTTAGTGGTCTGCCGAAAGACTTCGACTCACTGGTGAGTAACCTGTCAACGGCGTGTCTGACGACTTCTGTATCTAGCGAGCTTGTGAGATCGCGCCTACTTCAAGAAGAATCGCGCAATCATGTTCCAGTTTCACATTTGCCTCAAGAAGCAGCCTATGCTACTAGAAGAAAAGTTACTTGTCACTATTGCAACAAAGAAGGTCATGTAAAGGCAAAATGCTTCAAATTAAGGCGAGATAAGAAGCAAAAGCGTGGAACCGATGACAAGTGTATGGCTGCTGCATTTTTCGCTAGAGACAGTTGCTGGTTTTTGGACTCTGGCTGTACAGCTCATATGTGCAATCAGGAACACTATTTTTCCACTTTGAAGAAAACTTCTTCTTCGTCTGTGTCGGTTGCAAACGATGACAGACTTAAGTGTGAAGGTGTTGGTGTGGTGCACATGAAGCTTGAAGACAAGGTACTTAACTTAAGTAATGTTTTATTTGTTCCTAAACTGTCTGCTAATCTTATTTCTGTAAGTAAACTTGTTGTTGATCTAGACTTTAGAGTGGTGTTCAACTCGGGAGGTTGTTTTATTTATGACAGTAATAATAAACCTGTTATGTCTGCCTCCAATGATAATGGACTTTATAAATTGTATGGAAACTGTGGGGACAGTAGTTTACACAAACAGGAGCACTCTTTGTTCCTGCAATGCAGGCAGGAATCATCGAGAGCCGCAGTTGCTGCTCATTTGCCATCTATACAATTATGGCATCAACGGCTTGGTCACCTTGGTACAAAAGGTATGTACGTCCTTAGAGACAGAGTGGATGGTTGTATGTTTCAGGAAGGGCAAGTATTGCAGGAATGCATACCATGCCTTGAGGGGAAGCTAGCAGCTAAACCTTTTCCCAGAGATGGAGGGAAGCGAGCGACCAAGACTCTGGAGCTTGTGCATTCCGATGTATGCGGACCTTTGCCGGTGTGCAGCTTGAGTGGTGCGAACTACATTGTCACCTTCACTGACGATTACTCCAGGAAGAGCTTTGGCTATGTGATGAAAAATAAATCGGAGGTATGTGAACGTTTCATTGATTTTAAAAATTTTGTAGAGAAGCAGACGGGTTTATCAATTAAATGTCTTCGAAGTGACAACGGAAAGGAGTATGTAAATAAAGTCTTTTCTGGGTTTTTACGTAAAGAGGGGATTGTGCATCAAACTACGGTACCCTATTGTCCTCAGCAGAACTCTGTCTCTGAGCGCTTGAATCGTACATTAATGGACAAAGTGCGAAGTATGCTTCAGCAGTCAGGTCTTGCTCAGCATTTCTGGGGAGAGGCAGTGATGACGGCCATCTATCTTAAAAATAGGTCTCCCACAGTTGCTTTAAATGGAGGTATACCAGAAGAGATATGGACCGGGTCCAAATTGGACCTTAGTCATCTCAGAGTGTTTGGGTGTAAGGCATATGCACTTGTCCCTAGTGTAAAAAGAAAAAAATTGGATGCCAAATGTAAGCCATATATTTTCGTGGGTTATTCTGAGACCACTAAAGGCTACAGGTTGGCGGATCCTTCTGATCCCAGAAAGATTATTTTATCCCGTGATGTCATATTTATGGAAGAGCAATTTATCAATAATGGACATTGTATTGAAAATAATGTAAATATTAATAATAATGAATTTATTTTATTGAATAGTCCTAATTTATTAAATGGTAAAGTTTATTCTAATGACATATTGAATTCTAATTTAATTAATAATGAAATGAGCAGTCATAATGATTCAGATACTGATTTGAGTAAATCTGTGTTAAATAATAGTGATAATAATTCATCTATTTTTACAGATGCTTGTGAAACAAGCAGCGACGAGGACGGCTCCGCTGAGTGTCCGGCGGGTGGCGCAGGTGTAGCGCCGCTGCGGTCGCCGCGCGCGGCGTCAGTTCAAGGGGAAGCTGAGGCTGGCTCGTCGGCCAGTTCTCGTCCGGTTCGCAGTACTCGATTGGTACCACCAACAAGGTATAATGATTATGACTTATCTATGTTTGCTCAAGATGTACTTCTGGATGAGCCACAAACATACCAGGAGGCTATAAACAGTCCTAACAGTGAGGATTGGGTGGAGGCTATGAACCGTGAGTACAACGCTTTAATCGAGAACAACGTCTGGAAATTAGTAGATAGACCTAATAATAATAATATTGTCAAATGTAAATGGGTATTCAAGGCTAAATGCGACGCCTCAGGTAATTTCCAGCAGTTCAAGGCTCGATTGGTAGCAAGGGGATTTACACAAAAAGAAGGGGTTGATTATAACGATACATTTTCCCCAGTTGTACGCCACTCCACTATGAGGTTATTATTTAGTTTAGCAAATGAATATAATTTGAATATTGACCATATTGATGTAAATACTGCATTTTTAAATGGTAACTTAAATGAGGTTATTTATATGGAACAGCCACAGGGTTTTTGTGATAATAATAATAGTAAAGAAAAAGTCTGTTTGCTGCAAAAAAGCATTTATGGGCTTAAACAAGCAAGTAGAATGTGGTATTGCAAGGTAAATGACTTATTAACTAAAAATAATTTTACGCAAAGTAAAAGTGAACCCTGTGTCTATTACTTAAAGAATGCCAAAGAGTTAATTGTAATAGCAATTTATGTTGATGATTTTTATATAATATATAAGCTGAATAGCCCTATTTTTAAAAATGTATTAAATTTGTTAGAAAAAGAATTTAGTATTAAAAATTTGGGACCTATATAAAATTATTTGGGCATTAGAGTAACTAGAGATAGAGTGAAAGGTATTTTAAAATTGGACCAATCTATCTATGTTAAGAGTGTACTCAAGCGCTTTGGTATGTCAGATTGTAAGCCGGTCTCAACTCCCATGCAATCAGGTTGTAAGTTGTCTAAGTCAGAAGACATGTTAGATGATAGAGTGTATAACTATAGACAACTTTTAGGGTGTTTAATGTATCTCTCTGTTAGTACAAGACCGGATATTTCATACACATGTAGTCAGTTGAGCCAGTACAATAACTGTTTTGGAAAACTTCATTGGTCCGCTGCAAAACGTGTCTTACGGTATTTAGCTGGAACAATAGATTATGGTTTACTGTATGTAAAAAGTAATCAATTAAAATTGAGTGCATATACCGACGCCGATTGGGCTAATGATTGTTTGGATAGAAAGTCATATACAGGTTTTGCAATTAAACTAGGAGCAAATATTGTAAACTGGGAGTCTAGAAAACAAAAGTGTGTAGCACTTTCAAGCACAGAGGCTGAATACCTGGCAATTAGTGATGTTTGTAAAGATTTGCGTTTCATTGCTAATTTTCTGTCAGAGATTTATTGTGAGTTAAATTTGGAGTCTATAACTGTGTATAACGACAACCAAAGTGCACACAAGTTGTTGGAGTGTAAAGAGTATAGTCACAAGCGCACTAAGCACATTGATCTGCGTCATCATTTTGTCAAAGATTTAGTACATAACAATTTTGTCAATATTAAATATTTAAGTACTGATAGGATGATAGCAGATGCTTTAACTAAACCCCTGAACAAAAAGAAACATAATATGTTTACTTATGAGCTCTGTGTTAGAGATCATATATTATGATTGTTTAGTAAATGTATTGAGCAAGCATGTAGAGCAGCATATAGAGCAGCATGTAGAGTCAGCATGTAGAGCAAGCATGTAGAGCAGCATGTAGAGCTAGAATTAAGTGTTGCATTGTATAATTGTATAATTGTGGCTGTGTTATATGCATAAGGGGAAGTATTGGAATATTGTATGCATGTAACACTGCGCATCTGTCATTCGAGTTTGACAGCTCTCTTACTCTTGTTTCCTTCCGATATGGCCACGGTTGATATTTTGTGCCCCGTTTGTTACTTTTATAATATCTAGATTAAGTATCGTAATCTTAATGCAGATTGCTACTATTATATCATGAGTAATATACAGTGGTAATCTAAAACGTTGTTGGTTCATTATTTCTACTCCAAAATCCAAATCACCTCTGCGCTGAAGATTGCGTGGTCATCCAGCCCTCTCAATAGAGTTATTAGCTTATATTTCTCCTTAATATAGCACGCTAACTCTTTAAAAACATATTAATTAGCACTGTGTTAATTTGTAGTCCGAAATCACGTTATACCTAAATCGGAATTATTTTAATTCTATTAGCTACGCTAGTTTTTTTTTTTTTATCTATATTGTTTCAAAAATATATCCGTATTTTTTGTCTATCACGTACTCGTAACTTCGGGATATTGTGTGCAGTCCCTTTTGCCAGATTACTCCTTAACATCATGTGAAGAATAAAAAGATGCCGTCTCTACAAAGATATTGGGTGTATTGGCGGGGATTTGGGACAGAGTATTTCCTTCAGTTTAATTTTGTTTTAACTAGGTTACCTAAGATTTTTTATTTCTGTGATCATATACCGATTTGTGGTATTCGATAAATAATATTTGTATTGTATCATTGTTACGTTTATTCTTAACGTTATTCGCTGCCGGTTATGGCGGCTATCAAATCCTTGCGATTTTCTGGTGCCGCCCATGCACATGTTCGTTTAAAAGGTCCAAAATTATGACAGTGGCACTGGGCAAAAGCCACGAAAACTCATACATATAAGCGTTAAGTTTAAAAAAATAAAGTAAAATAAATTTATGAATGTTTGATATGATGTTTACACTAAAATCGCTCTAGTACGAGTGACTACACTATTTTCCTCAAGAAGGGTTCAGAGCGTCTACGTCAATCATGATCACTTTGAAGATTGAAGCGACGTAGAAGAGTTATAGATTAAAGGGAAACCTTTGGAAAGCCAGTAGAGACGGTGGTATTAGGCTTTTTGTTTTCCTTTTGAGCTCTAGAATTTAAAAAAATACTGTTACATTATTTACCTGCCACGGAGAGCGCTTGCTCCAAATCAGCTGCATACTTTTCACGATTGTCGACACTATTTGAAACGGTGTTCACCGTGTATTTCATTTTAAAAACCACAGACACTAACGGCCGAAAACTGAACTATTGCTTTGAACAAAAGAACGTGGGTCCGTCAAACTTCGAATTACTAGAGTATCAACCTGAATGAAATTAGTTAATGTTAACGTTTCTACCTCACGACGGACTGAAAGGCAGTGTTATGATAGCGGTAGAACATTACGGAGAGCTTATCAGTCCTATATAATAAATGCTGTGTTAATCGAGTTGAGCTGAAACCCATGTAAGGTAAACGTACCAATCATCGACACCAAAATAAGTATTTACATATTTGCCATTTTTTAAATTTAATATTTTATACAAACAAACTAACACACATACACAAATCGCGTCTTTATCCCTTACGGGGTAGACAGAGCCCAAGGTACCTGGCCACATTTAGCAAGACTGTGGGCGTATAGGTGGAAAATTGAATCAAAATAGTGATGGGTTGCTAGCCTCATCGCCTATAATATGATTCCTATGATTTTCGTCCATTCCCTCGATGGGCTTTTACCATCTGCGCGGGTAGAGAAGCAACTGGTACATTCTATGTTTTTTCTTTGCTCCCAGACCAGCTTGGAAGGAATAATATTTTATGATGATAACAAACGTTGATGTAACACCACAACCGTGTTTTATGTACTTCCATTTTAAAGTATTCATTAATAAACTTACTTCTTTTTTTAACATAATACTCTCTAATTGTGCCAACTATTGGAACATTTACCCTAGTTGTTAAATGACTAGATAATGAGATAGCTTATAGTTAATTGTTTTTGCTCGTATAGATAATATGTATGTATATTATTATATCGGCTGACATTCGGTCTTTCCAAAGTTCTGACAAAGTTAAGCCCCAAATCTACCGTGTAGGTAATCTTTGCCGATAATCATTGCAATGGGGGCTATCGCGTGTGAATTTGCCACTAGAGGCGCTAGTGTCGCGTGAGGTCCAATAACATTCACTTTGTACTGGTTTTGTCAGGCTTCCTGACATAAATTATATTTTTTTTTATTTGCCTGTTGAAAAGTGATCTCCTTCGTGAAATTATCGCAAATATGGATTATTTGGCGATGAATGTGAACGCTTTTGAAACGGAATTAAGAAAAAGAGGCGCAAAAATAAGCGGCCTCAAAGTTAACATTAAGGCGGATGCTCGCGTTAGCTCATTGAAGAAGTCCCGTTAGATGGCGCTGTAATCAATGATGTGTGTTTTTTGTAGTTTTTAGAAGATTCTATTATAACACTTATAAATTATTAATTGATTTGCGCACACAGTTTAATACGGCCGATTTTTTGAGACTACACTCAGAGGGTAATAATGCACCAATTCGGAGAATAGCTGCACAAACGCTGGTGTCACTAACGGCCCTATACAGATACTAGGTCTTACACACACATGAAAATAGGAGGCGCCAACTAGTGGAAAAATATTGCAACACCTTGCTAAGCTGTAAGCGTAATTTTTCACGTTATATTTACGTTTTTATATCAACTTTACTTTTACCAGAAATTTTACAAATCTATACGTACAAAACTAAGTCGTGTTTTTTAAACCATTTATAACTTTGGAATGGCTGCACGGATTTTTATGATTTTTGATTTGTTAGCTTTCTCTCTTCCTCGAATAGAATTCTCCTCTTCCAAATATCTAATTATAAATATGAAAAATGCACAAAAAAATCTTTAATTTTTCGTATGCAGCGCCATCTGTGACAAAAACTGACTTTAACGCGGAATATTTTTTTGCGAGCTCGGCTAGTTACAAACACATAATAATATTATATATGAGTCTAGCAGATGCAAATATGTGAATCAATGCCACCTTCAACCCTTTTTGAACATTAGGGAGTAATTTTAAGAGGGCTATCGTATTTGTACTCACTAGTTGGCACCACTGTAGGATTTCTTTTAATTTATCATCATCATCATTTATTACCCAGTGCTGCACAGTCCCGTTTATCCTCTAAATTAGCTGCCATTTTATTTGCCTTCTTAGTCTGGCTCCTACTTTTCATAGCTTTTCTTTTAACATTTTAATAAACCTGTCGTATGTCTGCGAAAATATTCGGAAACAATGTAATGTAAAGCCGGAATATGCAACTTGTAGGTAGTACTAATTTTACGTTGCTTTAGCGCCTCTAGCGGCGGATTCATATGCCGTCATTGCTAGTATCTTGAAATGTCTTTGAGTATTTTAGTATGTAGGAACCCGCGATTCATATCTGATATTCGCTCACACGTAGAGACATCATCATCACCATCGTCAGACAGTTTATTAATACTCCTATGCATTGCATTACAAACGTTTCGTCTGAGGCATCTAAACAACTAGCGCCGTACTATAGGTATTGTCGTTTCGCGTCATAGGCTTTCGTAAACAGGTAACTTGAGAATCAGCCTGCTTACAGCAATGAGACGAAGTCACTCGTGCTAGCCATTCGGATCCTTTCCTTTCACCGAAATGCATTGGAGTATAGGTATAGGATCAAAAAGGAAATTAAATAATAACACATAGCGCGTAGGGACTACGTCTGAATGCTTCTTGACTAGGGATTTTGGTAGTCATCGGACGTGGGCCACTTGCCTAGTTCACCTGGGTGGACCACGAGCACATTTTCTTGCCGATGTTCCACCTCAGAACACCTAGGTGAACCACGGGCAAATGACTATGGGCCATGGTCCAAAAAGTGCCCATGGTTCACGTAGGTGTACGGAAGTGGACCACTGGCAAGAAAAAATTCCCAGGTGAGCTAGACATGTGGTTTTCGGTTAGATATTTGTTCCGGAGTTGCGACCTGCCTTTTTATGTTATGTCATCATAATTCATATTACTCATTCATGGTACATCGCATAAAAGGAAAAATAATATTAGATAATTATGATGACTTTGCAATAGGTAGGTACGACAAATAAATAATGACAACTCCAAAACAAATTGAATCCATCTGAACTCACTTTTACTTACTGATACTTACTTCCACAAAAGTCGAACTTCATCCATCGTTGGTTTTGAGTAGCGTTACCAACAGTGGGATAAGGCAGATTCTCACGGTGTCTAGTCCACACACGAAAAATAAAAATTGCAGCTCGACGCGAATTATATCAGCGCATGGACCAACTCTATATGCACAACTGGTTGTGCCAATAGGAATTTCGGGCTTATAAAAATAAAAATTCTCATTAGAGATAGTAAAATTAGGTTAGGTTCATTAGGCATCTTCAAATGCCCGAAGGGCAAACCGAATAGAAATAGGAACCCCGCCCTCAATCTTACGGTGGAGTGAAATTCCTTATGGCACAATTAGTTGTCCATAGTATAGAGTAGGCCCAGGAGAAAAGCGACATACATTTAGGCACAAATCGTGTGCATAAAAATGAGATAGAATTTAGCTAGCGCCATGCAGCAATAGCGCCTGTACTATACGCGTGTCGACCAGTGAAACAGGGAACAGAGACGTGCTAAACTACGACTCTCTAGATATTTTTTTCGGTCTGTAACCATGATCCCCCTGCAGTTTGTCCCCCTGGTTTTTGACAGAGCTCCGCTCCTGGGCGGAGCTCCTTTTTCTGGGTATTGGAACCTCAGTGGTTTTCTGGGTGGACAAATTAGGTGGGCTACGGGTAGACTGCAAACAAACTGCACAGTCGATTTGCAGCTAGCTTGCAGTTCAAATGCTGACCGTCTTGTTTATTATAGGCGTTAGATAAGATCCCACAATAGCTAGGCCAATTACGCCATGCAACACGTGGTATGCGCACATAAGGCTTGATTTATCAAAGCACTGATAGTTTAAAAAAATACCTCGATATTTTTTAAATAAAACTTAATACTTTTTTTAATGAAAACTCTTTTATGATGTATGTAATCAATCATATTGGCAAAATTCAGGCCATTATTATCAGGAAATTTAAAAGGAAACATTGACATAACTATTCATTTCAAAGTCAAGAACATATATTGTAATGATTAGATGTTTTCTATACCAGGCGTCAGGCTCCAAATGAAAGAGATGAGACGATCACTGACAAGTTGGTACTCTTCTCGGTGATTGTCAACGTCAACAAGAGAGGCTAGAATCAAAAACACGTCAGGCCATATTGAATCTTATGACGGATTTTTATTTATTTTTCACTCGACATGAGATTAAATCTTATACCATTTAAAATAAAGCTCAGTTTCCTAGTGTGTTCCATACTTTTGGATACTTTGGCTACTACGCTACCAGTGGCGGTTTGAAAGTTACGGTACTAATGTTGGCTTGAATGTTACTAAGTATTTGGCGATGTGCGTGCTCCGGTATATTTGTGCACGATGGATGGCCCGAACAATTTGACCGCTTTGGTTGAGTCACTGCTAATGGCCATTTTGGGTGTTTCCAAGTAAATGAAGGTCTTGACTTCTACTTAGGTACTATATAACGCTGACTGTACATACACACATAAAACACGTCTTTATTGCTTGTGTAGTATACAGTGTAGTTATCACCTAAGGAAATAATACGAAAGATACAAGCCTTTCCAAATACACGAGTATCTCGATACGAAACTCAAAATATTTATTAACTTATCAAAGGATGTCACGAAATTGTAGTTTGTAGATCACGCAACATATTCAATTCATAAAATATTACATAACTGAATTGCATGTAATGGAAATTTGCCACTTATTATTTATTTATTGTTCACAAAAAATTTTTTTTACATGCATACAAGAACAATAACTTATTTTCCTACTTCTTCCATCTTAATTATATAGGCTGACTTTTTTATCACCGTCGAAAGCAACAACACGACGAATACAAGCATTATTTTTAAGTTTGTTGTGGGATTAAATGATACCTGTCATCATTATCATCCTCATCATTTCAGGTGTGGGACGTCCACTGTTGAATATAGGCCTTCAGATACCGCCCATAGAACTCCAGTTGCCTTGGTTGGAAGTGGCTTGCATCCACCATGAACCCGCGACTTACGGTACCTATACGGTTGCAATGATACCTAGGTCAACCTAAAACTTGGACGGTGATCACCCTGTATCATACAGTTTCCTTTTCCTTCTTTCTACCGATCATAGGTAATGGGAACATAAAAGACGGACAAAGTCTTCAAGTCTTCAGAACAGGGTTGACAAATCTCCGCTGTTGGACATCTGGAAATTCACGGTCTTGATAATTTCCCTAGTAACAGAAAGTAATTAACCAACTAGAGTGGTAATAAGGGTTACAAAATTTTGCAACACCGCACTATGGATACATACATACATACAAACATAAATCACGTCTTTATCCTTTACGGGGTAGACAGAGCCTAAGGTAACAAGACCTAAAGACCACATCTAGCGTGATTTTGGGCGTACTATAGATGGAAGAGAGATTCCTCTCAAAATAGTGATGGGTTGCTAGCCACATCGCCTATAACATGATTCCTAAGATTTTCGCCCATTCCCTCGATGGGCTTTTACCATCTGCGCGGGAAGAGAAGCACCCGGTACATTCTAAGCTTTCTTTACTCCCAGACCAGCATGTAAGAACATAATATTGATAGTTTGGATGAAACAAAAACAGACCATATCGATTAAATCGAGAATTTTACTTCCCAATTTAAGACTTTCTTAGGTTTTTCTACGACAGTTTTTGGGTCTCCTGTGACATATACATATATGTATACATACATACTCAGTACCTAAAGCATGCATAACGAGGTTTTTACCTCGTAACGTTATTAAAAATTACATCAATAAAAATCTGTGTTTTTAGACCCAACCAATTTTTTTTGTCATCACACCAGCAGTAGATAAAGTTCTTGCTCTTCTTGCATAATAATAGCAAGTAAAATCTCGCTTCCAGTGGATGTATGATTCACTTATTTCCTGTTAATGCACAAAAATTACCTTCCGAATCCAATGTGAATCTGAAAAATTAACGCACAGTCAGTACAACAAAAGGATAAATAGATATTTTTTTAGGCTTGCATACTATGACATGATGTTTCACTAAGAATTAAACTCAAGTCGAACGTTTTCTGGATACAAAAATACTTGTTTTGCGCATTTATATTCGTTATTATGATTAACATTGACCTATTGAACGTTATCTCACTCGCTAAATAAAAATCCCACCAAAAACATTCTGTAAAAAACTAGCCTCTCTTATACTTTTCTATATACATACGTAGGTATAGTTTTTAAATATCATTATGACGGCAAATTCGGTATTCGGACGCCGCTCGGATACTCTGTAAAATACGGGGTAGACAGAGCCTAAGGTAACAAGACCTTGTGGCCACCAAGAACAAGCATGATTCTGGGCGTATAAGTGGAAAGCGGAATCAAAATAGTGATGGATTGCCGTATCACCTATAACACGATTCTAATTTTTTTTGCATTTAGGTACCATCAACGCGGGAAGAGAAGCAACTGGTACATTCTATGTTTTTTCTTTAATTCCAGACCAGCATGAAAGGGAGTAGAATTTAGGCATAGCTACCTAATGTGGGTAAAAAAGCTATACCTAGTTAGACAGACGGACAGATAGACAGACATAGACGGACGGATTTGAACAATGTGGCCATAAAATAAACCACGATACAGCGTGAACTCCTTTGTGTTCCGAACACCAAAACCTGGCTAAGTGCGAGTCGGACTCTCGTACCGAGGGTTTCGTCCAAATTCGGCAAGTAAATATAAAATCCAGTGTTAGCAGAGCCCTGCCAACTAAGCCAATTGTAGGCTGTGTGAGGTCATTTTATATCGGTTACTTACATACTTAGACAGACCAAAATATTCTGTTTTTAGTATTTGATGTTAGAGCGGCAACAGAGAAACTTCATTTGTGAACTGTCGCCAGACAATCATGATAGCTGATAGCCATATCACATAAGATACAGCTTAGTGACAGACAGACAGACGGACAGACAGACGGACAGTGGCTCCTAAATGAAAAAATATAGCTACGTAATATGGGTAAAAAAGCTATAAAGTTAGGACAGACGGACAGATAGACAGACATAGACGGACGGATTTGAACAATGTGGCCATAAAATAAACCACGATACAGCGTGAACTTAGTAATACATAAGCTCCTCCATTGGTTACTTACATAGACAGATTGACAAAAATATTCTTTTTTAGTAGGTATCTGTTGTTATGGCGGCCACAGAAATACATCATCTGTGAAAATTTCCTTTATCACGGTTCACGAGATACAGCTTGGTGACAGACAGACGGACAGACAAACATATACACATACAGACAGACAGTGGAATCTTAGTAATAGAGTCCCGTTTTCACCATTTGGGTACGGAACCCTAAAAAAGCTGGTCAATAGCAAGTTCGATTCGAGCACTAAAGATTCCTCTAAGTTCTAAGAGTTATAATTAGATGTAAGCGTAATAATGTATGGATAGTTGTTACTCTTTCTGTTGATGAGTTTCCAACATCGGATGCGACCCTCGCTGGGTCACCACAATTTCACTTCAAGATTACTGTATTGTCATCAGACTTGTGCCAGATTTCACGTCAAACTGATCAATTAGAAATGGGTCAAAATTCACTTGCAAGATTTGATTACATGCAGACACTGGGAGCGGGACTGAGCACTTCAATTGCGTTTACAAAAATAATTTGTACCAATCACACAAACGTTGAAATGTTGTAGGTATCTTACAAAAAATTATTATGATAAATTGATAAGTACATACCTGTACATGTACATACGTACAAATAAATGTCTACGCTGCGTCCAATATCGTAGCTTGTAACGTCTTTTACTTTCTTGCTTTGACTTCAATTAATTCCGAATAAAATGAATATATTATTTTTATTATAAGACACCACGTTCTGTCAGCCGTTAGTTTATGACAATTCATATCATTGTTTTTTTAATTACCTGTCTAGCCAGCCAGGTTTTTGACTCGCATGTTTTTTTTAATTGTTCTGCAATTGAGAAAACCTATTTACTCGGCCTATTTTGTATTTAGCGCTTGTCGGATTTCACGAATCATTGCCGTGGTATAATGTCCGTGATTTGATGTAGAGGGTTAGGGTTCGATTCTCGTGAGAAGCATTAGTGCAAAATTAACAGGAAGCCTTTTTTATTTTTAACTTTCTGTGGTCGAGTACTTTTTTTTAATATATAAGGCAAAACGTGTTTTTAAGGTGGCAATATGACTGCGGGGCGCCACCATCTATGCCAAATTAATAAGCACGTGTGGTCCTAATACCTACCAGAGAACTTACTAGTCATGAAAGCTTTGCCAAGTTTCGGACTGGCAATGCCACCCGCTAAACCATTCAAATTGGCGATGCCTCACTGCTACAAGGCTATATAAAAAAAATATGAAGGACCTGACGATGGATTAAACGTAGGTACGGATGAAACTATGGGTTTGCTTTAAAAAGATCCTGGCTAGAATAAATTTACCACCACAAGTATATATTTTATTTTCAAGTAATTGATGGTATAGACCATTTATCGTAAACAGTAAAATCTAATTAGGGTAAGCTTGTGGTTGTTCAAAAACCACTTAGTACTTACTTTTTTTGGTTTGATTTGACAAGAAAAATATTGAATTTACCTTAAAGTTTTCTACATCTCATCGGGATAGTATTACTAAGTAAGTAACTTATTAAAAACAATGTTTAGAAAATTAAAAAAGAATCATTCATACGTCGGGGTTTGAACTTGGTCAATCACTATTCAGTCCTTTTAGTCACGACCACTGAGCCAGATTGGAGGTCATGTGACAGCTCGAAATATACGATTGCTTTTTAAAACATGTTTTATTTGACACTAGCTACTCACACTATTGTAAAATGCATCGAAATTTACTGCATCATACTGCAATTTAGGTATGATAAATGCACTCTGTTTTGTAATTTGCGCAGACAATATATCCATAGCTAACTATCCTCAAAAAACCGCATTGAAATTAAGCCTGTGGACGAAATGCAGCTGCACGGAAGGTTTGTATGGAAGAGCAACCGCCTTAAAGATAGTTATTTATAATTAATAAACTTAATGAAATTCAAGATTTAAAACTTTGTTGTTTCGGCGCTGATCTTATGAGTCGCCTTTGACAGCTATACCTCAGGACCTTAGTCAACAGTGGCGCCAACTGGTGAGCAGAGAAACGATAGTCCCCATTTATTAAAGTGTATTGGTTTTCCGCTTTACCATGACTCCAATAAGTACTGGAAGCGACGAGTTATGTAAATATTAGTTCTGTTACGGGAATTACGGGATTAACTATGTAAATATTGTAATTAAGAGCCTGATACAAATCATACAGGAAACGCAGATATTTAACGAGTTATACAGCTTTATCTAGTATACTGTTCTATAGACACAGTAATAAAAATAATCGTTATATTATAAACGCGAATACGACTTTGTTTGTTACGCTTTCACGCGTGAACTACTAAACCGATCGTGGTAAAGTATAGTTTGGAGATGGCTTTTTCCCCTTCAGACCCACCATACCCTGGCACTACCCCTGGGGGTAGGGTGGGATTGAACTCAAACATACCACCATAGTAGTGCTGCGATTTGAGAAATTTAAAAAAATCGACGGAGCCCCGCCACGCTCCTATTCCAGGGTCGTTTGCTTTTCGGGCATAAGGACTAACTAACCTAACCTACCCGTAGCTTACAGCACTACGGTGGTATGGGTCAGTCCCATTCCCATCCTACCCCCAGGGGTAGTGCAAGGGGTATGGTAGGTCTTACCAGTGATCACAGGATAGTTTTCATCGTGGAAAATTGTATAGTTCCCGCAGGGACACGAATTCTACACCAACGATGTCGCGGGCAACAGCTAGTTAATTAATAATACATACATACATACATACATAAATCACGTCTTTCTCCCTTACGGGGTAGACAGAGCCTAAGGTGACAAGACCCAAAGGCCACGCTTAGCATGACTGTGGGCGTATAGATATAGGTGGAAAGGGGAATCAAAATAGTGATGGGTAGCTAGCCGCATCGCCTATATGATTCCTACGCCCATTCCCTCGATGGACTTTTACCATCTGCGCGGGAGGAGAAGCAACTGGTACATTCTATGTTTTTTTTAACTCCCAGACCAGCATGGAAGAATTAATAAACCAATTGAAATTATGTAACATTCAACTTTTATTAACTATAATAAAAATATACAAATTATATACTCAACGGCACGAAATTTGGACCATCCCCTTGCAAAATTAACTATATTTGCATACATGTGACGGACAATTTTTTTGCCACTGAGTACATTAAAGAAGCTAAAAAACCTACCATTAAAATGATTGTTTTGAAAGGGTTCCTGAATTTTATTTAACCTTATAAAATTTGGAGTCCAGAGATAAAGAGACATCACAGATATTCGTATTTTTAACCTCGCGTAAAGACTATAAAATAAACGATTTGTCACACGAATATAATCGGATGCTCCTCGCCTAAGTCATCGTGGTTTTCATCGTTTATTTTATGAATCGTGTCTCACGAGGGTTTAAAATGTAATATTATTTAAACTAAAGTTCGAATTTGTTTTTGGAACTAGGAATTCGACTAGGTGTAAAATTTACAGTATATGAGTGCAATGAAGTCGAAGATGCTATTGAAACAATGGAGTGCTGAATTTGTGTGTCCTCTTTGGTATAGGGTACCGTTACAGTACGGCTAATGATAAAACCGGCTATGAGAAAATATGAAGTGTGACAATTTTTTTCTAACTAAAAACAACATATTTTGCTCTTCGCTTTGGGTAACAGGAATGCCATGAGACCGCAAACTGAAACAAATGAAACACAAACCGTTAGAAAAAACGTGTGCGTCTTGGAACGCGCAAAAAAGTGATAACTTAAACTAATCTAAGATACGAACAGTATATGTCTATCGCACACTAAACAGAGAGAGGGGGAAGCGTCTGACGGAAATACGACTAGCGCTGTGGGTTCGAGTGAGAGAGGAAGAGCCTGCCTACCGCTGTCGTATGCGTCAGAGAAAGGGAAGCCAGACAGACTGGCGCCGTAACGCGTTACGTTACGAAGCGGTTAGCTCTCCCATAAGAAGTTACTTAAAAAAAAGTACGTACTACTGTTGAAATTTCTTGAGTCAACAAACCAACGCTTTTCGGGTAGTTCCCATTTATTTCATGAAACTTGGCACTTTTGCATGAATTCAACCTTTATTACTTCAAGCTGGATCAAGCAGGAACTATCCAGCTCCTTACTCTGCATAAATGGAATAAATGTCTTCTTTCTTTTCTTTCTTTCTTTCTTCTTGCAAAATTTTGCACCTAACAGCTTGTCAAATTAATGGCATTGTAATTAAGCAGCCTGTCTCTTTCTACCACTTACGTAAAAGCAGCCCTCCAAACAGATAGAAGGTGGTTTCGCAGGAAGCGTTGATGAGTAGCCCTGCGACGTTAGTGCCAAGCACGGAGCCGAGCCGTCCCAGCATCAGAGCTAAGCTCACTGCCATGCCCCTGAAAAAAATAAGGAAAAAATGCTAGCTATATCGTTTGGCGAAAAAAAAAAATTGCTGATTTTCGGCGGTTTGGCGACCATTTGGTACCGTCCGAAAAGTATGGCATGGTGATTTTCGTAAATGGCTGCACGACGGTGATTAACTGTGCAAAAACTAGCCTGGTACAAATGGTTGTTTTTTTTTTAATTTACGCATTCGCGTCGGTATGGCGGGCTGTAAGTCAAACCGGAGAAGTATGGCATGACACTACCGCGCCTACTTCTTTTTTATGGACTATCGGAAAATACTAAAATTTTTGTGGAACAAATCGTTTGACACTCGTAATTTATCCGACGAGTTCGACTAACGCCCACGTGATTGGGCCGCCGGTACCAGCGCTATGACCATTATTTTTCTTTTTGTTATAGCGTTACCCCTGAAGAACCGCCATACTGGTACAAATGACCCAGTAATTTGTGTCACTATCTCCCGGCCTATTATTACTGTGTGTGTTACTTTTTCATTGTTGTGTTTATATCGAATTTGCGTTAGTAAATTTATTTCATATTTCTTTCTACCCACACGGTCACATCACATGTACTTATATAGAGGACGAAAAGGTTCGAAAATAAATACGCCGGCCGGTCCGAAGGACACAGAATATAATCAGAGACCATAGCCATCTTGAATTGAAATATCTTACCTCAATTGCGTCGGGAATATCTCCACAGCATAGGCATTGATCGGCCCGATAGCGACGGCCACAATCTGCAGCGCTGACAGCAACACCGCGAACACCATACTCGTCTTAATATAATTAATGGCAATACAAAAAGCGCTTAAAACAAAATAAACAAGCACTAGAAGCGCTTTCTTGCCAATCAGTTGTAAAGTACCACTGGCCAGTAAGGAAATAATTGCGCATGAAATACTGGCTATTGAATTTACGAAGAAAGTTAAACGATCTATCGTATCGTCGCATACGCTCGCAACTGATGTCTGGAAAGAAAAAAAAACAAATTATTTAGTGCATGCTCTCATGCCAAACATTAGTCAGATAGAAGTGATGAGACAGGTACCTCGTTAAGTCTTTGAGCAATGACTTGACACGCGGTGACGCCATCGCCGCCGCCACTCAGCACCCTATTTAGGAGGTCGGGAACCCACATGTACAGACCGTTTAAGCTGAAATGGAGATGAAAAAGGTAAACTTAACTTTACTGTCAACTAGCTCTAAAGTATCGGAAAGGCTATGCTGATGCCTGTAATTTGTTTATTTCCCTTGGTTACTTAAAATTACCAATACCTTTTATTTTTTTTTTTTTTATAAAAGAGGGGGCAAACGAGCAGACGGGTCACCTGATGGAAAGCAATCACCGTCGCCCAGGGACACCTGCAAGACCCGGGGGATCACAAGTGCGTTGCCAGCCCTTTGAGGAACAGGAAGGCTCGCTTTTTAAAGATCCCTAAATTGTACCGCTCAGGGAATGCTGCAGCAGGAAGTTGGTTCCAGATCTTTACCGTGCGAGGAAAGAAATTGCGTTTAAAACGCACGGTGCTTGACTGCCAACCATCAAGATGTTGCGGATGGAAGGACAGACGGTTCCGCGAAGTACGGTAGTGAAATTTAGCCGCAGGCAGCAATCCGAAGAGTTCATCGGAGCACTCCCCATGATAGATACGGTACAGTATGCAGAGGGATGCTACATCCCTCCGCACAGCCAAAGAATCGAGCCTACCGGAAAGTGCCTGGTTATCGACAAATCGAGCAGCTCTGCGTTGGATGCGGTCAAATGGAAGGATTTGGTACTTAGGTGCCCCAGCCCAGAGATGAGAACAGTACTCCATATGCGGCCTAACCTGCGCCTTGTAGAGTTGAAGGCGATAGGCTGGCGAGAAGTACTGTCCCGCTCTATTGAGCACCCCCAATTTTCTAGAAGCTAATTTAGCTTTGCCTTCCAAATGACCACGGAACTGAACATCACTCGAAATGTCGACACCCAGGACCCCGATAGACAACTTGGCATCAAGGGGGGTACCTTCGAAACAAGGCGAAACAATAAAAGGATCCTTTTTTGTGGAGAACGCGCATACCTGTGTCTTTTGGGGATTAAACCGAACCAGGTTGAGTCTACCCCAATCCGAGACATGCTTCAGCATGATCTCAATTTGAGACACAAGTATGTTCCGGCTTTCAGTGACATGCTCCCTGGGTATGTTAGCGCTACCGGTATAAAGCGCATCCCCAGTACTGTCATCCGCATAGCAATGAATATTGGTGTCACCCAACATGTCATTGATATGCAGAAGAAATAACGTGGGGGACAGCACACAACCTTGTGGGACACCAGAATTCACAGGCTTTAAGTCGGAGCATGAGCCGTCAACTACGACTTTGATGCTCCGATCTGAAAGAAAACTGGCCACCCAAGAGCACAACATCCCAGGTATTCCGTACGCAGGAAGCTTGGAGAGCAGAGCTCTATGCCAAACCCGATCAAAGGCTTTCGCTATGTCCAAACTAACTGCCAGGGCTTCCCCTTTACTCTCAATTGCCATAGCCCATCGGTGCGTAAGATAAACTAAAAGATCACCAGCTGAGCGACCACGGCGAAAACCGTATTGGCGGTCACTAATCAGCTGGTGCTCCTCTAGATACCCTAAGAGCTGGCTGTTGATAACGGACTCCATTACCTTGGAGAGCAAAGAGGTGATAGCAATCGGTCTGTAGTTGGACGGGTCCGAGCGATCGCCCTTTTTAGGGATCGGATGCACAAGAGCTGTCTTCCACGCGCATGGGACAACGCCAGTAGAGACCTCCTGAGGTAGCCTAGTTTTAGGCTTTACTTTTGATATAGTACAGTCGCCATCAGATATATCGGAGCGGGCGAGGTCCTCAAATATTTCGGAGCAGCAGTAAATTTCAATAAATTCGTTACACTAGATAAGGTTAATAACATCAGAACACGCAATTCGTCATAAATATAAGAGCAGCGACTTTTCAATAAATTCGGAACGTTCAATGAGGTAAAAATATCAGGAAGCACAGATCGTCAAAAATTTCGACGCAGTCAGACTGATCATTAACATCGGAACATTTATGGAAAATAAACCTTACTTCTGTAATATACAGTTTAAATAACAGTGAATTATGCATGCAAACGAGTACTAAATATAGGTGACATCTTTCATTTTTGTATGACGTATTAGCCATATTTTTGTTTTGTTAGGAATTCGAATCTACTCCTCTACAAAATATAATGGTAGGGGAGCCGACGCTGCTAAATCGGGATTTACTCAAGCGTCATAGAGACCTATTGAGTTGCGAAGCTTAGATCGACACCTCCTAAGTATACTGAAGCAACTGCAAAATCTTGATTTTACAGGAGAGCCGTGCAAAGGTAAAATCATTTGTAACTTTTTTATCTGTAAAGTCCATTCCATAAAACTTTGGATTCGCTGGAACAAAAGTACCTCTTTTTAGTCTACATATATGGAATTCTGAGATTAATGTTAGTTTTTGAGAAAATGGTAAATACACTAGTGTACGCGTATTTTACGTGTTCTGATTTGTTGTATACTGAGGCAACTACCCCTTGATCCAGTATACACCGTACTAAGTTAATTGTTATTTTTTTCTATTTTTAATTTAATAATTAGATATATGTTACATAAATCCATACTGTTTAAAAATAAATACGTAGCTCATGCTCAAATGCCCTTTATCATTATTTGGTCGACATATTAGTCACTTGCACCAGTATACGCTTAAATTAAGTTCGCTTACACCTGTATACTGTTAAAAATATTTAATGTTTTGCTGTTTAAAACGAGAAATTATATTAGATATTTTTATTAATAATAATAGAAAAAAAATTGTTTAATAAACAAACGTAAATTTCAAATAAAAACTGCTTTTATTATGTTTGTAAATCTTTTAATCATAACTAGTTTCACATTCTTAAAAGTAACTTATTCAACAGCCACAGTTTGAGCAATATTCGTTTTAGTTTAAAAAATCTATCCAAAATAGTCTTCTTCTCTTAATTATTGAGACTGTACTATTAAGTACTTATAAAAAATCTATAAACTTAACTGGCTTCTTCTAAAGGTTCGATTTATCATTTGCAAGGATTCATTCCTTATTTTTAACGCCTTAGTAGGATTTATCATTGCACCTTTATTCTTAACTTCTAAAATTAAAAATTACAATATTATTATGAGATCACTACTTGTTCCTCTTTACAAAAAAAAAACTTAATATTTAGAAACTTTTCTTGACAAGTTATTCAACTGACCTTAACAAATTGATACAAATTAAAAAAAACTCTCTTAATCGTTTACCTACTCTCTTAATTATAATGGCACTAGAATATTTATCACTTAATATCAAAATCACAATTACGAGTAAAAGCCTTTATTCCGAATTGACAAGGTACTATTTTCTTTAGTCATCGTTTTTGTGACCAACCTGTTGTAAAATTCAGTGTGTTGCGACGGTATTATACCACAATTTGTGGAGGGCAAAACTGTAACCGGATTGTATTTCTCATGTACATGTACGCTTGTTGGAAGTATATAACAATTTCACATCGTTTTTTAGTAGTTGGACACACCCAAAACGAAGGTGATAGCATGCATGCTCTAATTGAAAAAATAACGAAAAATTTAATATAACACGCCTGAACAGTGGTACATGGCTATTCGTATGGCAAAAACTGACAAACCCTATGAAGTCACAGGTATCCCAAGAATTGATATTTGACTTTAAAGCTTGCTTGCCTCTGTTTCAAAACTGGAAAAAGGGTACTAATGGAGAAACCGTAATGTGGAATCAAATATGTGAAATACATGTATCACGCGAAGACCCATCACTATCATCACTACATAGTATAAAATAAAGTCGCTTTCTCTGTCCCTATGTCCCTATGTATGCTTATATCTTCAAAACTACACAATGGATTTTGATGCGGTTTTTTTAATAGATAGAGTGATTAAAGAGGAAGGTTTAGATGTATAATTCTACGCAGACGAAGTCGCGGGCAGAAGCTAGTTCAAAATAAATTACAAAAATACTTTTGAAGACGACAATCGTAAATCAATTGAATGTTCTTCCAGTAAAAATTTAAGGAGTCGCCAAAATGACCTCATAATTGGCTTAAGGAACATTAAAGTAGCGTACCACGAACGTTTGCCAATTGACAAACAAAAATTTAAAGATCTTAAGATCATTAATGATTTTTGTCGAAGTGGTATAATACCATCGCAGCACACTGAATTTTACAACAGGTTGGTCACAAAAAACAATGACTAAAGAAAAAGAATAGTACCTTGTCAATTCGGAATAAATGTTTTTACTCATAATTTTGATTTTTATATTAAATGATAAATATTCTAGTGCCATTATAATTAAGAGAGAAACGATTTAGACAGTTTTTTTTAATTTGTATCAATTTGTTAAGGTCAGTTGAATAACTTGTCAAGAAAAGCTTCATTTTGCAAGGTTACAAGTATAATAATCATTAATTTTACGGAAATCACAGAGCATTAGAAAATAAGTGGTTGTATCTTGGACAAAATAATTTAATTTCTATCGTAAAAGGTAAATTCGACGTACGCCGCGTCGTTGGTCTATCGCGTATACTGAGGCAACGTCAGGTTACACCACACTTGTGCCGCCCCTCCACAATATCTGTGCCGCGTACAGTGGTGTAAGCGACTTGCCTCAGTATACAACGTACTGATTTACAAAGTTGTGTTGTATACATTTATATACGTCACTTTATTTTCGAAACAAACAGGAATTTTACCACGAAATTTTTGTGGCAGGTAGATATTAGTATTTTAGTCAACATTATGTAAAAAACCGAAAATGTCAAAATGGTCACTTGCCTCAGTATACTTAGGAGGTGTCGAGATGATAAAAAGAAAAAAATGTTATATAATATATACCTTTTCATCGGAGGGGGAGCGGCTATAGATTTTCAAAATTGTAAAAATAACTGTTGCATGGACATACTCCAGCGTGTCAGATATTGCTGGCATCCATTTCCTACGTATTTTTAAATATGTACGTATGTTAATCTGATTGTTTCAGTGATAAGTCGTATATAAGGTTTGAAAATGAAAAAAAAAAAAAATTTACTCGAGCGCGTCAGATTTTCTAAGGGGATGTTAAGTGAAATTAAACAAAGCTCTTATATAATAATCTGACGATTTGGATGTGACGCAAACTCGTGGCCATTATTAGAATATGCAAAAAAAATCGCCATTTTGACATACTCAAGCGCGTCAGATTAATATATATAGGGTCACCTTTATGCCCTAAATGAGCTGACTCATAATCTGACGATTATCTGGAGGGATCCGTCTAATCTGACAATTAATTTTATTTTTTATTTTTTGAAAATATTGAACTTAATTAGTTGAAAAGCTCAGGAAATAGCTTATTTATTTATATTTATTTATTTAGTCAATAAAAAAATTAAAAAAAAATTACAGCATTACAGTCGAAACCAATGCGCTATAAAATTCAAAAAACATAATAAATGTTATTTAGGCGACGAAACGTTGTGGCTCCGCTGCGTCGTCATCTCCGGTGTTGGTCTTATATCTTAATAGTCTTTGCTATCATATTTAGAATAATATCTACTCGACTAATACTTGAGATAGCTGCCCTTAGGTATCTGGTGATTTACTTGAAGCGTGTAAATATAATTATATTGTAAAATTCTTAATTTAATAATTTTTGTACAATGTGGCCAGTTATTGGAGGGTGGCCAGTAATTGACGATTTACCCTACTCTTACTCTTGTCAAAATCGTGTTTGACAACTTTAAATGTGAGATTGATAAGGAACTGTATATTACAGAAGTAAGGTTTATTTTCCATAAATGTTCCGATATTTTTGACGATCTGTGCTTCCTGATATTTTTACCTCATTGAACGTTCCGAATTTATTGAAAAGTCGCTGCTCTTATATTTATGACGAATTGCGTGTTCTGATGTTATTAACCTTATCTAGTGTAACGAATTTATTGAAATTTACTGCTGCTCCGAAATATTTGAGGACCTCGCCCGCTCCGATATATCTGATGGCGACTGTACCTACCTCTATTTAATTCATCTGAACATAAAATTTGTAGTAATTAGTAGTAAGGGCCTGAAGGAGGTCTTTAACCTCCTGCCGCCCAAAGTCAAAATTTGGTTGTTGCATTTCAAATCTAGTGTCATTCATATAAAAGTCAAATTTTACTTTGACGCTTGTCCTTTATTTAGGACATTGGGCGGCAGAAGGGAAAAAAATCCTTTTCATTTTTGGTGCGCAAATACTTTATGCTTAAAATCCCTAACTATAGAGTCGACGGCTAGAAAAACGTTAAGTTTTCCAGACATCTTGTTTACGGCGACTTCTTCAAATATCAAGACTAATTTTAAATTTTGTAGCATTGATAGTTTCGTGGGTACTCACGTAGCAAACACGCCAAACAGCAGGAAACCGTTGAGAGCCATCCATTTGAGGTACGGCGGCTTCATCAGGGGCACTGACTGCACTTTCAGTTTGGTAAAGAAGCTGACTTGCTCTCTCTCTGTTTCAGCAGGCACTTTCAGCATTTTGATCTGAAATATGTTTTCATAGTGGGACTTCAATTTTTCTACATAGACGCATGATACATCGGAGACCACCGGACCATCGGAGCACCAGGCTCAAAAATACGGTCGTGGTTACACATTTTTGAATATCTAAACAGCTCTGAATGTATATGTTATCTAATATAATTTAATCTCAGTTTATGTGCGTATGTATGCGTAGGTTGTTGCTTTTCTCATTAAATCTTTAGAACAGTTTTTTTAAACTTCGTCAGCTTGATTTGTTTTATTTATCTTATGTGTAAAATCATTGACCACTCGTCATCAGAAGACAGAGAGCGGCATCTCTGGTTAATAGACTGCGTGAAACAAAATTACTTACCGGGAAGTCTTCTCTTGACTTTCTTTTGTTTCCCGCGTACATTGTCTCAAGAACTAGAAGCGCCTCCTCATGCCTGCCTTGGGAGACCAAATACTTCGGGCTTTCGGGGCCAAACGACATGAGGAACGCGGCAGCCAGGAAAAAACAGGAGTAGACGATGACCAGGAGTCGCCAGGAGCGGAAATTGTACTCCCCGAAGTCCGTTCTGAAGTTCAGCGGGATGATGCCCCATGCTAGCACTGAAAGGCATTAAGTAACGTATTAAAACATAGTATTTTAGTATTTGCGTAATTGTCCTTAAAGGTTCTCAATTTATAATATCACGTTGATTTAATAAGTACTTAAAAGAATAGAAAATTGCATGAAACACCAGAAAACTAATTAAATGATCACCATGTTTTTGTAATTAGAAGAATTAGAAGCTGTTAATACAAAATTCACTTTCAAATTTGCAATTTCAATTAAGAAACGACACTGCAATTTTTCGGGATAAAATATAAAGAATCCGGCGATTATGGGGAAAAAGCTGATGTAATTAGGACGATAGAGCACAAGTCATAAAGTGGCAAAAAAAAGTTGTAAACTAGTCCATCGCTATATTTTCTCTAGTTCACCGATCTGTGTTGCCGTTTACAAGGACTGAACCACAAACAAACAAACCAACTCACCTAAATTGAACGTTGACGCAATTCTCTTGAATGTCTAAAAACTAAAGCGTCATCAGGTCAGAAGTATCCAGTCAAAGTCAGATGTATCCAGACTAAACCGGATTAACACGATCAATACTCAGTACTTACAAGGGACGAGAGCGGATCCGAGGGTCTGCATAGCATTAGTAATGGAGAGCGCTAAGTCCCTGTGCTTCTGCGGTAGGATCTCGCCAATGAAGGTATACGGTACGGCTGCGGGACATGCTATACTGGAATTAAACAGCACAAATAAGTAAACAACACTAATAAACTAAATAAGACAAGGAATTGATGGCCATCAACCCCTCAGCCGATATTCTAACTTTTTTTATTATTGATATTGGTTAGTAAGCCCTATGTTAAAAGTTTAGACCACTAGACTGCAAGTTTTCTTGACTTCATAATTATAATAACATTGTTAGGTACCATATTTATCGGAAAGTTTATTACACAATAAAGTGGCAATTATTGATAGCGCCAGCGCAACACATTACAGATAAGTTTTTTTTAACAAATTTAAAACATTGTGCCAAACTAAACAATAACTTCATTATCCTTGAGCGAGATAAACGCCTAGATTGACGTGACTGCGTTGTAAACAATCGCGGATCGCTTGGTCAAGATCAATTAGTGTAATCATACCAGCAAATTAAGACTTTGATACAGATTAGGAATCACAGAAAACTTACACGTATACACGTTGCTGCAACGTATTAATACTCGCCCTTTTCTACATTACTTACTACTATACTATTTGATCCGAATATATATAATAAATAAATAATAAATAAATAAATAATATATAATGTTGTTGTTGTTTATGTGGCGCATCCATGAATGATGCGTGAGAAAGCACAAAGTGGTGCGCCAGAAACAAAATCCACCGTAAGCGGCGCTGCTGATCGAGACTACTAAAATGCAGAAATCTTATTGATGACCTCCTCGAATACCGCTCCACGTCCTCTCACATCTCTGGTAAATAGCGTCACCCGTAAGAGAGGAATAGGACTTCGCTCGCTACGTTTCCGTTAGTAACCGTTTTGCCAAAGCCTTTACAAGGATGCTTCTAAAAATGGTTGATAAGCCTTACCACAACGAAGCCAGGAATTTGCAGGTGGTAAAACTGATGAGTTCTGGCATGAAAGCAGACAGCACGCCGAACCCACCGCTGAGTATTGAGCTGTACACCACCACTTTCTTGCGACCTCGCGTGTCCACGAGGTAGCCCCATGGGAACGAAGTCACGACTATAGCTGGAAAGGATATTTATGTTTTTTAATAGGCGGTAATTGGTAACAGATCGGTTGTGATCCACTTTGGTTAGTGTAGTTTGAAAGGTATTGTTCTCTTAGCTTTGCGTGCTGCATAAACCTTCCTGTTTTGTCAGGTTAATTGTATTGATGAGTCGAGACTGATCAGCATTTTTAGACAAAATGTTTAAGGGACGGTTATACTGCTTAGAGCGAGTTAGGTTTAAACTACCTCGACTAACCTGTCAGTTTTACACAGATGTTCGACTAATATGGTAGCCGTAAGTGATCCGTAACGCAGCTTCAACCAAGAAAGATTTTAATAGGTACCTTTACACTAGTCTGTTCGTTGAATCTTGGCATTCGGCGCATATTCTGACCTAATGAATACAAATACAACAGATGTGTTCACACTCCGTCGTTCATCTAATTATAATCACAGCTGTTACAATTAAAGTAAGTCATTTGTGAAATTTTTGGGTTCTATCAGAGTAGTATCGAGGATAGAGGCTGCTGTTATCAATTGTAAAGTAGTTTTAATTTAAAAATAGAGGCATATGTGAATTTTTTGGGTTCTATCACAGTAGTGTCGAGGATAGAGGCTGCTGTTATCAATTGTAAAGCAATTTTAATTTAAAAATAGAGTCATAGTGCGATATTAAGACCTGCTAATAAGCGCAAAAATATTCAAAACAGGTTTGCCAGCTGTTCCAAGTTCGTGAGGCGTTTTCAGTTTTCTTGAATACTATAACTACTTATAGATACGCAATTTGACAGATCTGGTTTAACCTTGATTTAATTCACCCAGACATTCAAATTTGTCACTGTGTACAAGGTACATCCCAAAGGTTGATACATAGACTAGGTGTTATCTTAGAAAATGAATTCACGCAAGGCGATGGTGTTCCCAGTATCGGGCGAGAATTTATTATACCTATTTTAGTGACTCCGTATGAGAGAAGAAAGAGCGCGCCTATGTGAGTGAAAATTGATACGTTATTAGTAGATCGCATACTAATATAAATTAGTATCAAAAGTTTAACGCAATTTTTGTAAACCCGCAAAGAATGTAGAGTTGTTAAGAGACTTCCAACCTTGATTAAGATTACAGAGGTACCATTGAAGAGCAAAGTTACTAGTACCACTACTACCCTCCATTTAATTACGTACAATTAATTCCCTACTATGTTAAAGAAAGGTTGTAATTTTTAAAAAATCTACCTAGAACCAAAAGTACGCTAGAATTTCTTTATCTTATAATTATAACGTGTTAACTGTTAGTTAGGTACTTTCCTAAATCCTTAGCATGCAGCAAGTGTTATTATTACTTACCTACAATCGATAACCTGCATTTGCCGGAGATTATCTTAAAACATTAATTAACCTACTAAGCACAAAGATAATTCTTGAAATTTTGGGTCAGTGCGCAGTCTTTCTCTTAGACAATAGTATAAAAACCGGCCAGGTGCTAGTCACGGCGCGCTTAGTGGAGGGTTCTGTCTTCTGTACCTACACTATTAAGTGATACCTAACCTAATAGTAAGTATACAAGTCTCTTTTGCTGGCTGTTTGCAGGCTGGTTGGGTTAGTGTGATAAGACACTGTACAAAAAAAAAATCATCGCAATTTTGGATTCAAAACAAAGTCACCCCTTTGTCACCGTACACTTGAAACATCGGATAACGTATAGAAATATTTCTCAAGCAAAATTAAAAAATCCAAAAAAAACCACAAGGGTGTTCAGTATAAAACCTAAAAGCCTGCTGAAATATTTTGGAATAATTCTGGAATGCCTTGTATAGGTAGGATCTTACCAAAACCAAGTGAAATGACTCTAATTAGCGGGAACTAAAGTTTTAGTGAACACAAAAAAACCTTTTTACCGCCGCAGGTTGAACGCCAACATACCATATATATCTACGTCCATTACTTCAATGCAAACGCAACCTTCGTTCAATAGAGTTTAGTTTCAACTTAAGGCATCGAAATAAACAGGTCTGGCGTATGGGTGACGTCTCTTGTATTTGACGTGGCGGCGAAAACGTTAAACCCCAAGTTAAGACACTATGTTGACCTACACAATTTTCGGGTGGTTTAACCAGCGTTCGTTTAATGTAGTAAGCTTAACGGTGTTTTGACCTTACCAATATAAGGTAGTGACGCTATGACTCCTCGCTGAGCATCAGACATGTCCAGGTCGCACCTGGCCGCGGGCAGCACGTACGCGTAGCCCATCACCTCGATGATCGCCGCTATCAGGAACAAGGCCAGCACCAGGCAGTACTTGATGTTGTACCAGCCCACACCTGGCGAAGAGATTATAATTTGTATAAGCACCTACGCTTATATTGTAAAAAGAAACCGCTAATACCTTTTCACCACTTTCAACATGAAACTACCGTGAGACTTAATCATTTTCATTACACATAAACCTTTTAACCTTTAACCTTTTTTTTACCTTTTCACCAGTTGAGAGTGTGTTGACGATTGTACTCTAACGCGTAACCGTGTCTCTGTGTTAGCATATATTGGACTAATGTTTACAAAGGGTACTTAACTTAGTACAGCCGTAGTGGATAAACAAACAGTTTGTTATTTGGCGCCATATGCTCTACAACGTTCCTACATACAAGTTCAAGGTGACCGGTAAATCGTGTATCGTTTCAGACTACGTATAAGGGTTTAACTGTTATAGTGACGTTAGAATCTGTCACCTACGAGTTCCACGACCAAAAAAAGAATCCCTAAAAAGTTATTTCATTGTAGGCAAGTAGTATTCTTCCTTGATTAATAACCAGAACCAGTTATTCATCACTACTGGACTAAAATAATTAAAAAGAAAAGTTCTAACTGTTTGTCTGGCCGACTCCTCAAATTTCAAACCCTTGGATGTCTACAAAGTTACAATTTCGCGTAATGCTTCCTTTTATGGCATAGAAAGGGAAAAATAATTCATTTAAATTCCCACAGGATAGGGTTATTCAAACTGGTGCAAACTATTTTACATTTCACACTAACATCATTTTTTCATTAAACATTTATTTAATTGATTGATCGATAAATACAATAGCTCTAACACTTGTATATACACAACTTGCGTATAATTAAAATATTTTAAACATGACAGTCATGCATATTGATTTTCCTACTTGCCAATAAGACTTAATATTATTTAAATTATTTCGCTACTCTGCTATGGAAAAATATTATTTCGGTTCTAAAATTCATGAAGGAACTTCACAATTTTGGCCTAACGTTGGTTGTTTCGAACGGTCCTTCCCGAATTAACAAATACATAATCGAAGTATAAAAATTCAAAAGATTCAAAAGGTACAATGTCCAGTCTAGTTCTATGTAAATTGACTTAATTTAACATTCTAAAAATGTTAATTCAATATTGTTTGTAAGAGTATAAACTACGTTTATCGCATGATATCTCTATTAGATGTACCGTTTCATGCATCTGGACTCTGGACACACTTTATAACAATAAACAGGATGATCCGATTCATGGAGCTATTTACCTGCCACTGACAGCGCTTGCTCCAAATCGGCTGCATATTTTTCGCGACTGTTAACACTATTCGAAACAGTTTTCAAATTAAATTCCATTTTTAAAACACAGACACTGACGTTCGACACAGCAGTGAACTACCGATACGTCTTTAACATAGTAAACAAAACGTAGCCGTACAATGAACGTATTTATTTAAGTTAATGAGCTACTTTTTTTAATAAATAAACGAAGTAATATTAATATAATATCTCGCGGCACGTTCGATTGTAATGGAGCACTGCAAGGCAGTAATCACAGCGCTGGTTAAAACAGGGCGCTAGTTTTATCAGCGCAATATTGCTCTCTCTTAATCGAGAGCTTTAAACATGTGATAATTACTTGTGAAATAGTCCAGATTAAAAGATAACCTAGAATAAGAGCCAGCCTCTTGTGACAACATCGACGCCGAAACATACTTTGTTTGATGTCATACCTTTTTTTTAGTAGGCAACGTCGTCGTAGCAAAGGTCATGAGAATATTTACTACCCAAGGTTCCTGCAGGTAGGTCTGAGAGTTTGAAGTTTGCGCCAGCCAGTCCCTAGTTACTCTGGTAGTAAATATGGCTAAATATGAATCGTGAATTAATAACTAATGAAATGGATATTTTTGTATGGTCATATGGCAGATACGTGGTGACCCGGCCAGCAGACATTAAGTACTTTGCCAGATATCAACAATGATTAGTCTCCTTGGTAGATTATTTTACGGAAATTGAACCGTGGAACTAAAGTAAGTGGTATTTAAAAATTATCTAAATCATCTCACCAATGAATAATGGTTTGTATAAAATATTCACATCAATTTTCAGATCCACCCTGTTTATATCAATTCATCAAAATTTTATACGGTTTTTTTAATAGTAGAGTGATTCAAGAGGAAGGTTATTGTATAGTACATGCATAATATAGTAGAGAAAAACTGTAGATACAACGATAATTAATGGATATCAATTTTATACGTCTCCACATCGATCGTTTTGCGTCAATGGAAACGCATTTTTACTGGAGTAGTCTAGCATTTCTTGTTTTAAAGATCAAGTAACCTATACCTATACAAACAGTTAAACAAAACAAAAATAAAATGGAAAGGTTTCCTTTAAAATAACTGGTTCTTAACTAGAGGGTGACCTTCCTCGGTGGGATTATTAGACCACATTTTTAACAGATTTTAAAAAGTAGATTTTTTATACAACAAAGCAGGCAAACAAGCAAGTGTCACCTGACGGGTAAGCATTCGACGAAGTAATTGCAGATCAGATACGTTGTCAGCGTGGATAGAATACCTTGCGTGCCAGTAATTTATCCGGTCGTCTCACTGCTGACAGAAATAGCAAGTTAGACGGTGGTAGCGATCTAGACGGACCCTTCATAAGATCCTACCAGTCGCTGGAGGATTAAAGAACGTCCAAATTTGATAAAAAAATAGTATTTTATACAATCGTTGCATAATGAAGGCTCTTAGAGTCGAGTACCGTGTTTAGGCCACGAGGCTTGCCGAGTGGCCTAAGTAAGGTACGAGATTTTAAGAGCTAATTATGTAACTATTGTATACAATACTTTTTCTACGAGTCATCATGATCATCGTCTATCGAGGTACATACATAACCTTTTGTAAAGTACATTGGGTTAAGTTTGAAAATTGTACCTTCCACTTATGAATTAATAGTAGTTATCTCCTCTGGAGTAGCGGCGAAACTAATCTCGTCACTGTCACTCATGTTTAATTCGAATTAGGGATTATTTATTTAACACCATCGATTTCGCGTCAAATAACAAACAAAACTTTAAAATTTTCGTAGCACAAAAATGAACTAATGAGACGTCGTTATAAGACTGTTTCTCATTGGCCGATTACTTCAACTACTAACCAATCACGTAACAGAAGAAAAAAGTTGGTTTATTCAAATGGAAGCAAATTTGCCAGATATTTCCACCTTTACATTGGGAGCGCTCACGACTCTCAATCGAAGTAACTAAGTTCTAATTTTGAAATTATTATAGTCGTCTAGAGCGTTGTATAATAATCATTAGGTATAGTTGAGTTCGAAGTGCCATAGACTATCCAAGATTAAAAAGTATGTGATTACAATTTTGTCTATAAACACATAATTGACAGATTAAAATCAACGAGTAGAAAAATATTTTTATGCCCTTGCCTTAGAATATTTTTGTCTATTTTCATAACGCATTTCAACCTACGTTTCACTTTGTAGTGTCTCTGTGATTATAGACAGCTCTAATGTATTTTAAGTTTGTAACGGATGCTGGATCTGTCTAGCTCTAATAAAATCTGCGCGGCTGTTTTAAATCTAAAAAAAAATGTTAGGATGTCAATTCCTCGACAGGGAAGCAAAACAATATACTTAATCCTTGGCATACATCTTCAAATAGAATAACGCGGGAGCATAATTATAATGTGTTTGTTACCATTTTTACGTTCTCCCGCAACCGCAACGTTTGTTAACAGGAATCAGTCGGTGTGATTTAGTTCTCTTAGCGCCGCGCTGTTTGTCTTTAAGCACTTCCTGCTGCGCTGTTAAAGTGTTTATCTCTTCAGTTAGGTTTTTGATAATGTTATGTAAAGGAATTAGTTCTCTTTCATATATAAATGCCAAACTCTTGTTAACATCTTCTGGGTGGTGATGAGCATGCTCTGAAACTGGTAAAATTATTTTAAATCAAAAATGAAATATAAACACCGTTGTTGAGCATATTGCCGTTTAAATTTAGTCGCTAAAACTCTTAAAGCTTGACAGTTCCATTAATTTTATGGTAATTAATTAAGCAAAATGAAATCTAAATCATTATTTTTAAATCTAATCAATAGATATAATTTCCAACAAATTAAACTTACGATTTTCCGTAGTCCGTGCTATCTTGGAACTATTTTGATCAATATTGACGCCCCGAGGCATTTCATGAGTTTTGCTCATAAACTTTAGAGACAGGTCATTCTCCACGTCAACAGGTATTCTAATTTCGTGTCCATGACGAATTAAAGATTGAACAATAGTAATATTATCATCCGTATACCGTAGGGGTTCTACCATAGGACTTATGGTCTGTACAATTGTTTCATTATTATCATTCACGTAACTTTGGAGAGCTAGATTCAAAAATAGTACTTCAGATTTAGTTTTATGCGCTGGACTTAAAATCGTTCCTTTGTGATCGGTTCTATTTAGTTTATTTCCATTTTGATTGAAGACTTTTTCTTTTACTCCAAGCTGTTGCTTTAAAATAATTGAATCACTTTGTTCCAGTAGTTTCTTGGTATCCAGATATTTTTTGACTCCTGACTGATCAATATTACTCAAATTGTCTATAGAGATCGGTGTTTTTGATAATGGAGCGTATTTGCCATCGTATCTAGTATCTTCTTTAGGTGCTAGCGGTTTCACGTCGATAATTGTTGCGACGGTACCGATTGCATCTGCTTCTGATAGTTTTTTTAAGGTACCATCCTCATGAACTCTTGTAACATTATCGTGTTTACCATCTTGGGAAACATCATCTTCTACCAAAAGCGGTTTTTCATCAATAACTTCAATGAAGTTTCCCTCTGAAGTCTGTTTTGATATGTTTCTCGAATCTACATGCTCACTAACTTTGGTGAGACTATCGTGTTCACTGTGATTTCCAGTACTATCTATTGAAATAATTGGAATTTGATCAATAGCTTTGTCTCCAACTGAAGCAGATTCTGATGTATTTTTTAATTCACTATCCTTATACATTTTGGTTTCGTGATCATAATCATTATAATACTTGGAGTCATCTTTTGTGGCAAGCGAATTTTGTTCAATTATTTTACTGAAGCTTTCATTTATGTCTGAATTCGATCTTTTTCCCAAGTTGCTAGCACCGGTCTCATTTTCAACATAAAACCTTATGTCCTCTTCTAGTATAATTTTATTTGTAACTTTAGATAAGCTTCCGACTGTACACAAATCTGATTTTTTTGTTATGTTATTATCTTCATCAGTCATAATCATGGTGTCACTTTGATTTTTAGTATGAGTGGGTCGAATGTCTAATTCTGAATCTTCTATTTTGTCAGATGTCGCTTGAGAAAAAAGTTTAAATTTATTTTCATCAGGTTCGCTAATTTCAGTTGGTTGCAAAATGTTCACAGGAGACCTTTTAGGTTCTCCTATCTCATCTTCATGCAATTTACTCTCAGTTATTTTTAGTAATTCAGATCTATATTCCATTGAATTACGAGTAGAATTTGTATCGGAATGATCATTACTTGTAATTGACTGCTTTGTGTCCTCTGTAAACTCTGTGGCGAATACGCTATCAGCTCCTTCGGAATTTTTGAGTATATTTGAGGTTGAAATTTTATTGTTTGATGTATCAGTATTTTGCCGTAATTGTGAATGCATTATTTGTATTGTTTTATTATCCATTGTAATATCATTTAACTTGTCATTTGGAACATCATTCCCACTTATTTCTTTATTTTGTGGTGTTATCTCTAATTTTGGCTCTAATGGTACGTTTTTAGAACCATTATCTGGGTTTTCCAGAAGCGCTGAAAGTTGTTTTTCCATGTCGCTAGATAAATTCTTTAAAAACAGTTTTTCTTTATTATTCATTATAGTTTCAGGTTGATCTGGATTTCTTAGAATCTCAGTATCTACTATGTTGATAGTATTCGAAGTTATATCTGATAATAAAGATGATTTTGCATAACTGTTAGTTCTAACTGGTTCCTCATATCTGGTGCTCGACGTAACTTCAGTGTTCCTAGTTTTTTGGTTTTCTTGTAATTCAAAAAGTTTACTATTATTTTCCCTTTCACTGTAGGTTTTTTTCGATTGATCGTCTTTAACCATCATTAAGCTTGTATTATCGAGGGGATTGCTGTTTAAAACTGAATCTGTTGCTGTTATTTCTTGCTTATCTATTGCATAATATTTTTGGAGATTATTTTGTGCAAACTCTTCAAGATCAGTAATAGTTTCAATACTTGGAGATTTTGTTTCATCTATTTTAACATTAAAATGTTCATCTGTTACGAGTACATTATTTGTGTCTTGAGTTGGGATAGCTTCTTCCTGCTTCTCTAATGAAGTGGTTGATGCAACAATGGTGAACGTATTACGTTTGAATGGTTTTATGACATTGATATCATCATTACAAAAGTCAGAGTCATCAGTTCTTATCAATTGTGTTTTTTGTAAAATAGC
Organism: Pandemis cinnamomeana; assembly: GCA_932294345.1. Classification (NCBI taxonomy): domain Eukaryota; kingdom Metazoa; phylum Arthropoda; class Insecta; order Lepidoptera; family Tortricidae; genus Pandemis; species Pandemis cinnamomeana. The sequence continues at coordinate 10,985,650 of OW028710.1, read as the reverse complement.
GCTCGGTATTCTATTCTGGGTATTTAAGCTTTGGATTTCATTTCGATCCGGCAATAAAGTATTTTTTAATTTAACATTGTCATTATCCGTAAGATTTACATTTCCAGGTACTTTTTTATTTTCTTCAAAATTTAAATTATTTGTTTTCAAATTATTTGAGGAATCCATTTTATTAGTGGAAGACGTTGCAAATTCTTTAATTGAGTCTACAATACTGTTGTTTGAAGAATTTTGTATTGAGTAAGTTTTATGTTTTTTAATACTTGTGTTGATGGGTTGCTCTTTTATATGATTGCTGTTAACTGTATTGTCAAACAAAGTTTGTTTTTTATCATCCGAAACAAAAGTATTTTCAATATTATTATTGGCCTGATTACCATGTAGGTTGCTTTTTGCATATTTACTATCTTGTATATTCTCATACTTTTTTTTATCTTCTGATGCTATTTTAGTTGTATCACCAGGTTCTTCAGTCTTTACTATCCCAAAATCTTTGACATTGTTACGACTTACGTCTTCAAATTCTGGGGTATTTACAACCTGGTTATTACTCTTAGAATCGTTAATAAATGTTTCAGCTATACTGGCTTCTCCCATATTTTTTGCGATTATCTCTTTGTTATCATTTTGCTTAAGTTTCCTAAGTTGTTTATCTAACGCTTCTTTGTAAAATATTTCAGAATGAGCCTTGTTTTGCGAATTTGGTTGTTCGGTAATTAAATTCGTTATACTTTGCAATTCATTCTTGACATCCTCACTGGTATTTGGAGTATCTGTTGAATCCCAATTACCTAAATTCTCTTCAAGAGTTCTATTGTGTGTTTCAAAATCTTGTAAATCATTCAATTTTTCATTGTGAATAAAGTGTAAGTCTAAATCCTGTGACTTCTTTTTCTCACTATCGTGATTATCCTTAAAATCATTCAAATACTTCTGTATTTCTTGAATTTTAAAATTATCACTTGTTTGGGAATCTGGGACTTGTTCCTGTAGAACATTGCAGTTTTGTTTTAGTTGTTTCTTTGGGATTTCATCTGTTCTTAATGATTTGTTTATGTTTTCATCATTCACTCCACTAACTAATAGTTTAGGATTCTCATTGACATGCTTTTTATTTTTTGCCCCCTGACTTTCATTTTTTTGTTCTTGAGCTATTTCTTGACCTAGTAAGCTTTTGATGGTCTCTACATAATTTGCTGTGTCTAGATAATCGTTTTTGTCTCTTATATAATTTTCTACATCGTCTTTTAAATAAGTTTCCGGCGTGGTTTTCTTATTCGTGCCATCAGTATCTAAACCTTTTTCCAAAGATTGTAGCCGTAATGGCATTGACAACTTTGTTTGTTCATTTAATAAGTTTAATGAATCACTAGTCTTAGCCGGCTTATCTTCCAAAGCGATGTTTAAATCTGAATGTGAATGGTCAATTTGTGGAATTTTCTGCGTATCTGTTGATGGCACAGATCGTACAATTTTGTCTTTATCCTGAGCACTTACTAAGGTAGGACTGATGTACAAGTTTTTAATATTGCCTAAATCGGGCTTTGAGGTATTTATAGTTTCTGATTTCAATGCTTCTTCACTTTTGAGTATATTTTGGTTTCTCATATCTTTAGATGGATATTCATTTTTTACAATGTCTTTTAGTTGAGTTTCTGGCGTGGTATTATTTTTCTTATTCGTGTCATCAGTATCTAAAATTTTTTCCAAAGATTGTAACCGTAATGGCATTGACAACTTTGTTTGGTCTCTTGATAAGTTTGATGAATCACTAGTCTTAGCTGGCTTATCTTCCAAATCAATGTTTAAATCAGATGGAAAATAGTCAACTTGTGGAATTTTCTGCGTATCTGTTGGTGGCACAGATCGTAGAATTTTGACTTCATCGTGAGCTCTTACCGAGGTGGTACTGATGTAAAAGTCTTCAGTATTGGCTAATTCGGGCTTCGCGGAATTTAAAGTTTCTAATCTCATTGCCTCTTTATTGTTGAGTATATTTTGGTTTTTCATATTTGTGGACGAATATTCATTTTCTGGTTCATTTAATATGTCAGAACTTTTGTTTCTAACTTCTTTATTTTCTGTTGATATTAGAATTTGATCGTGTTCTATATTTTTTGCATCCATTGAATCCTTTTTAGAGATAATACTAAGATCTAAATCTTCCGGTAAAATGGGAATGTCGAAGTCATCAACGTGTTTGAAATGAGATACACCAGGCGGTGGAGTTTCTTTGTAATCGGAACTTATCTCAAGTTTCTGAGTTATAAGAGGCATATTCAAAGATATATCATTATTTTTGCGATAATCTACTGATGATTTTGCCAGATTGTCTATTTCATTCGATGTTAAGTCCGTAAGCGTTTGTTTAATCTTTTCCTTATTGTCGTTTACTTTTTGTTTTGATAATTTTGTGGTTTGGGGACTTCTGATATCCACATTTCCTGGATATGTTTTATTAGGTACACCAAATATATGAGAATCGTCACTTGTTTGACGCTCATTTTCTTTCCGCGTAGTAGTTGGTCTAATTTGATCATTTGACCGCTCTCTACTATACCTTCTTTCTTCTTCCTTATGCTGAAGTATGTCTTTAGGTGGAATGAAATATGTTTCGGGATATTGGTAACTTTGTCTAAGCGAATCATTATTATAAGTTTTACTCATATTTTTTCCTGCGTCTAGTATTTTGCTGGAGGACATTCTAGAAGATTGTCTCAGAGTGGCATTTGAGTAATTTGGTGTAGTGGAATGTTCTAATGAAACGGATCGCGCATATATATCTAAAAGTGCCTTAGTTTCAGCTGTTGTTTCCTTGTTTGGTTCTTTTCTAAGTATTATATCAGACGTCTTTGACGATCTTCCTTGCTCAACAGTAGATTTACTGATGCTTTGACCTGCCTTATTACTGTCTTCAACTTTACTAGCAGTCTGTTTTGGTTTTATGTGCGCTTGTACACTCGGTGGCCGGTAAGGTTCTTTATCTTCTCCAAAAGGTGGATCCAGACAACCTCCTAAAAGGTAGCGTAAGACAAAAAATATTATAATATTATAGTTAATATGCTATTAAGTCATGTAGTATTGGATAGAAACTTACCCGGTTTGCATTTACCAAACAGTTTTTTCTGGTTTCGATTTGAAGTTTCTACACGCGATTTTAGTTTTTCCGCATCATTCACATTTTCGTTGAGGATGTCACTGTCTGATTTGCTACTAGTTCTACTCCTAAGAGCTTTATTACTGGAAGGGCCTGGTAAATAGGGACCTTCGTCTTCATCGTACGATGTTCCAAGGCAACCGCCTACATAATGATAACAATTTAGAAAATCAGCAAAGCCAACACAATACAATTACAATACAATTTGTAACATTTTTAACAAAAAAAAAAATTCATATTTGAATAAAAAAAATCAACGAAACTTGAATCACCAAAAACGTACCCTGTGTTATTTTAAACTAACATGTTTGAGAAGTTTACTTACCAAGTTTGAAAAACTTGAAGCCGTGCTTGCGGTTTTTTGGGGGACCTTGTTTCTCCAATTCTGTTTCCATGTATACATTGAAAGAGAGGATAGTTTGATCGCTACTTATAAGCCTGATTTTATCAACACTTGCAATGTGTTTGCTTAGTTTTGGCACGGATACAATGCCTCGTTGGACCAATCTCGGCTCATCTTTATTACGCACGCGAACTTTAACGTTAAGAGGTGTGCCACTGGTACTGGTGAATTTGATGACATTATCCTTAGGTATAGCTTCGACTTCAAATGCCAGGCTGTTAACTAGTTCGTGAACTAACTCGTCTTCATCCATTGTCCTAGAATTCTTAAAACCTTTTGAAATATAAAAGTGTTTAAAATGACAAACTAAGACATGATCTAAGGATTTAGCTAAATTTGAGCCTATCAGTACGTATGTCTATAACGACGTCAAATAGAATTAAGTGTCGTGAGCAATGGTATTTATGAATTTGTATACCTTATCCTGCTGCTGTGTGGTGGAAATATCGCCCACATATAAATACACACACCATCTTTGTGATATCTTTGTTCTCCAACATACTTGCTTTGTATGTTTTTGTATATGTATTAACTAATAAACTATCTATGGTAAACTACTTATGCCACATTACATTTTATGAACGAGAACAACATACAAAGTAAAATTAGTAACCATAACCAAACATACTATGAATAATTAACATATCTACTAACTACAACCAAAATCGGACTGCAGTTAAGACATAGAGTCACTCGACCGGCTTATTTTCATTTAAGAATATAAATTAAACAAAGCGATATTTGTAACACAAATGTACTTACTACCAATGTTTAATGCTAAGGATAAATTTTTGTCAACAAATCATTTTAACCATCAAACACAACATTAAACACAACACGATTTGATCTCAATAGTTCTCCAGGTCCTTCAATTCGTTTTATTTCTTCTACATTGTCTGTATGCAACTTATTTATGGTAGTATCGTTAAAAAAATGTGGTGGATCAGCTAATGCACTATATCTTGCGATTATGTCATTTAACATATATTTTAACGGCATGATTTCCTTCTCCATATATTTAATGAATTGCTCGATTCTTGCTTCTGGAGTAAGCTTTCCGAACGGTACAAATCTTTGTGGCTTGAAATTATCAACATTTACCGCTGTTGTATAAACACTAAATGTCTGCTGTGGTATAGGAGACAAATTACCGAGAACACCTAATTCTTTAATTGAATCATAATCCCGAGAAAAAAAAGAATTAGTAAAAAAGCTATTTTCATGTGGCAGGGTAGATAGTGGACTGCTATAAGTGTTGATAGAACAAATAGGAGTTATGCTTAGTTTTCTCAAAGATTCAATCTGAGTCCGCTCAGCCAATATGCGATTAATATTATCATCTGAGGAGTGCGTTATACATAAAGGAGAAAATGCCTCTTGCATAATATTGGTACCCTTTTCTTCTAACACTTTAACATTATCCATTACATCATTAGAGGAATCCACTTGAGCATCAATCTTGTTAACAACTGTGAAAAAATTGCAAAAATAATAAAGAAACAAAATAGTTGTAACAAAAAAAAGAAGCCCGCCCATCTATTTACCCACCATTGTTTTGACTTTGTTGTGCATCTAATAACGTATCAGAAATCGTAGCGTTATCTTTATCCCAAGCAGCAACAGTCTGTACAACGCTTGACATTACTTTGGTTTTTACATTCTTCGCACAACACATCTCTTTATGTTGTGACAAAATTATATTGTACATGTCTATATCTGATGGTGATGTTACCTTGCCAAGTATGAAATTGTCACTAATAGTTTTGTTCACATCTCCAGAGGCCAAAGAATAACTTGTTACAGATGGGTGCAAGAGGTCAACACATGAATGATACATTGGATTGGGGTTATCTATGCTGTCTTTTATATATTTATCTTGATGTTCTCGTCTTTTTAGTATTATTTTGTAAGTAATAGGAATTAGGTATTCATAAAAGTTTTTGTCTTTTTTCCATTTTATTTTATCAAAGTTTTTTAAAGCTGACACTTCTGGTACAATTTCGAGGCAGCACGTCGAATGGTCTAAATGCACTTTTTTCATTAGAGGCGTGAATTTAACTTTTAAGCTTGCTGTGTCCATTGTCTTTAAATATTAATTGGGTATGAATGCTATGGATATTATTAAACAAAAATAAAATCGTCCATCTGAAAATAAAATAAAATAAAAGATAAATACAAAAAAACGACTCCCGGGCAGTACCTAAGTCTCAAAGACAACCATCCCGGCGCCGACGAGGGATTGACACAATAAATCTTGATCATGAAACGTTAAACCATGTCATTACTTATCCCTTGTCAATAAAAATACATATGGGTGAATCAATAATTGATAGCTGACTCTTCATATTATGGCTGGCTAGAACTACGGCGTACTTACTACGCCACACGCACAAGGCCAAGAGTAAAGTAACCCTGTGTTACTCGGCCTCAGTTGTTTCACGCTGTTCGCAGAATTCTGTCTTTACCAGGTCTTTGCTTTTTAATTGTTCTAAGAATTAAATTACTACGTTGTATTGCTAACTAACTAAGTATACATAATTCGTAAAAGGGTTTGAGTAAATGAGTCATTTTTAAAACACATGTAATACATAATAAAAGTTAAATTGATTCCTTTGTGTTACGACTTTTTCACCCTTATTGCAATGAAATAAAGGTGAAACGGTCGTAATACAAAGAGATCAATTAAGTATTGTTGTAATTAAGCCCTTAACTATGTACATTTTTTTTAAAACAACTTAAGTGCGTGCTAGCCTACTCGACTGTCGTACTTAACAGAAAATAATTGTTATTTTTTACAGTTTTATTTCTTTTTCGGTTAGTGCCCTAATTTTACGATCACTTACCTGTTTTATAAATTTGTTAAAAACGATTATTTTAGTCACGCATAATTTGGAAAACACGAAAAATTTGACGCCGAAACTATAAAATAATGCAGCTGTCAGTCCATTGCAGCATGTCGTTCAAGACTTGATGTCAGGTTTTTTTTTAAACGCTAGTATGGCCAGTATTTAATTTAAACCTAAAAAGGTTTTATTACAAACTTAAAAAAGGATTTCTTTCGTTTCAATCTTTTTCACGCTTATTATTGCTCTCAGAGTTATTGGTAGTAATATTTTACCTTGGACTTTGGCAGTAATCCATTCTTTATAACAAATCTTCAATATTTCTGAAATATATATGAAATAGTGTATTAACCAATACAGTAATTCTGTATAAACTGCGCATCACATTAATTGCATCCTTCATTCTCTTTGATATACTTGGATCACGTTCTTCCCCTCGTAGCCATGATGTCATTATTAGTAATATTACACCATACCTATCCTCTCAAACGTTTCGTGTATTATTAACTTTAATTGTTTTCTCAGTAAACATTAGGGGACCGCACGGAGTAATCCCTCCTTTGATTACTATTACAATAACATCTATACGATGCTTTTGTTTTATTGTACTAAGTAAACTCTGTCGTTCTGTTATCTGTTTCTCTAGACGGTAGACGGGAAATTTTAACCTGCATTCAGTGAGGCAACGACACCGTAAATAAATCAGGTGCCTAAAACAAAGAGTAGAGATTAAATGAGCACGATAAATTAATTCCTCATAATTGTCAGATGCCTACGTAAAACCATCGATCATTATTTTCAAGATATAACATCTCTGCTCAAAAGCGTGCTGAAAACACAATTATGGTTTCCTCAATTACTTCCATGCTGGGCTGGGAGCAAAAAGTGCAAAAACACATAGAATGTTCCAGTTGCTTCTCTTCCCGCGCGGATGGTAAAAGTTCATCGAGGGAATGGGCGAAAATTTAGGTATCATGTTATAGGCGATGCGGCTAGCAACCCATCACTATTTTGATTCCCCTTTCCAACTTTACGCCCAGAATCATGCTAAACGCGGCCTTTGGGTCTTGTTATCTTAGCTATCTTAGGCTCTGTCTACTCCGTAAGGGATAAAGACGAGATTTATGTATGTATATAGGGGTTTCTTTCAAAACTCACACGGCCCACGGGGAAGAAAACTTGCCTAAATCAACCCAAACATTTTAAGTAACATAACGGTGGGGGTTTGAATCGGGTTACCTCCGCGTGTAGTCAAGAGCAGGGGTTCGTTTTTGGATCCGTCCGGGGGAAGAGCAATGGTCTCGTGCACCCTGGGTGTCGCTTAATAATTTCCTGTGGCAAATCGTACCAACACGCACAAAGCTGTAAAGATAAGCATTATCAGCACCATACTGAGCAATTTGGACGGTAATTTTTGCACAATTTAAACAAAAAAAAGTATTTTTTTGACAAGCTGTTACCCGTAACTTTATCTGCGGAAATTAGAGATTAATAGGTATTAATCAAAAACCGGTCAAGTGCGAGTCGGACTCGCGCACCGAGGGTTCCGTATCATTATCTATAAATATCTAAAACCAGTGTAAGCAGAGCCCTGTTCCAAAGCAAAATGTACGCAGTGTGGGGTTACTTTATATTGGTCACTGCTATATACAGACATACATACACATTTACGGTTTTCGCAATTATTCTTTAATCTGTGCTATAAGACCTACCTTCATACCAAATTTCAAGATTCTGCGTTCACGGGAACTACCTTGTAGGTTTTGATTCCCTTGAGAGTTGAAAATTTGCGGAAATTTGCGGCATAAACGGCTGTATCTTTTGATTGCGTTGGCTTAGAAGTTTGATTTTTTCACAGCTTCAAGGGACAGTAGACCAGAGTAATTGATATAAATTTCAGCTTCATACCTCCACGCGTTCCTGAGAAAAAGGGTCTTGACAGACGGACGGACGGACAGACGGACAACAAAGTGATCCTATAAGGGTTCCGTTTTTTCCTTTTGAGGTACGGAACCCTAAAAACAGAGTGAATTCACGTAGGCGTAGCAAACGATGTTTCCAAACCAATATTCACCATTCGCCAGATAAAAACAACGTTTAAATTGATTTTTTTATTCCCAAATATCTAACTACACGTAGTTACATCACCATGAATTTCAATTTATAATCAATATTTTACAGAAACGATATGCGTAGTAGAGTTATTGCTCCTATATGCCACGAACTAGCATCAAGTCCGTAGTCCATAGCTATACCTACCACGTCGGAAATATCTGTGCACGTCACAATTTGACGTCTATGAAAGAGGAGGATCAGCAAACAACAAAATAACCTCTACTCGTACATACTGAGGGAGTGCCTGCGCTGCTAGTCGAATCGAATCCCAAATCGAAATTCGCTGTTCGAATCGTGACGTCTCACCGACACTCATAGTGCATACATAGAAGATTAGAGTGAGAGGTTTGTGGCACGATACAAACTTCGGGTTTTCAATTTGGTATTAGACCTAGATGACATTCCAGCGTGCAAAGTGCACAGATATTTTCTACAGCGCGTACATAATTTAGTATTCTATACAATTACTGTATTAAATAGTACAAAATGCAGATTTGGACAAGAAAACAGTAGATAGACTCCGACAGAAAAGAGTAGAGAACGGATGAAAAAGAAAGCAAAAGTTTGCATACGAAATTGTTTACCAAGTTCGAGCACTATATTTCAAAAATGTGACTGTGTGAACAAAGGTAGCGCCCTTACTTAATTTTTACTCTTTATTGTCTTAGTCTAATTACAGTTTTTACTCGAGAAATATTTCATATTGGAGCCGGAGATTGGAAGTTGCGTCCAGAATCATATTTCTTAGGATATAAAAGTTGGTAAGTTCGGAAAAGGTAATTTTTCGTATGGATCCACAAAAGACTCCTTGTCTATGAAACTTGCTTGTTAAATATGGAATTTGCAATTGAATCCTGTTTCATATAAAAAATTGTCGTATATCATTTACATTTTAAATGTTTCGCAAAAAACAATTAATATTTCACATGGATTTCAGCCTAGAGAACCGATCTTTGAAATTGCGCTGACACAAGAAGGTAAGTAATTTAATTTGAAAAAACTTGAATTTAAACTGCGAATATTGGAGATAACTATTTTTACAACTTTGTGTTATTTATGTAGCCGACCTCACATCATCCTCTTCGGGGTGTATTGCTGCTCATTTTTATAAAAATATTGAGCTAGAGTTTTGCAGAAGTAGGTACCTACACAAATTTATACCATTACATATCTAGTATTTTTATTTTTTACAAATGTGACTTCAAAAATCGGCCCCCAGTATCGCGCACGATTTCTATCTCCTTTGATGCCCTAAAAAGTACTTAGTCCTTATATTTAATTACTTGTTGTTTCTGCACTTAACATATCATTTTATGGCTCGTTTTTTTAGCTATAATAATTAATTTAAATGTAAATCCTCAATTCCCACTGTATAGGTAAGAAATGGTTTTGTGTTCGGGGGGCTACTCCCAAATTCAAATTTTGCAGTTCGTATCATACCATCTCTCTCACCCGCAAATGAATAACTATAAGTGTGGGCGAAAGGCCAGTTTTTACTTTACTCCACGATTAAATTAAAAAGCGCAGAAACAACAGCTACATCAAGGCTTTTTAAATTACTATTACGTCGACTTTCCTTAAAACTATTTTGTACAACATTTGTTATAAATATTTTTAGTAGTTATATCTAATGTTACCTAACGTACTCCTACACTACTAATTCCCTAAGCGATTGCTTTCGCAATAAGACAATCTTCCATTAAACCTTACTAATTTGTATATTTACAGCCGCAATATATTTTACAACATGGCTATTACTTATTTATAATTAAACTACGGTTCATATTTACACGTTTTTCCATTACTTTTACATGACGGACCAAGACGATTTCTCGTTGACCCAAAATATAGAAGCATTTTCGACCTTACTCTAACTTATGCTGCTTTTAAATAAATAATTCCTACACCATTTACTCATAAAATTAACACTTTCAATAAAATAGAAAAGTAGGATGTCATCTGTGTTACCAGTGAAATACATCCATGAATGTATAAGTAGGTATAATTTAATCAAATCTGCAGCGACACTGATATCTTAAAAATACTTTGGACTTTACCGCAACAATTCACGGGATATAAGCATCACACGTTAATTTGCACAAAGATAATATTGTCTTTTGATAACTTTAAGCAATGATTCAAAACTGAGGTTTGATCCATTGTAGTTTGTTTTCAAAAGTCGCAGAGAAATCGCAAACAGCAAAATAAAATATGGATAAGTAGGTACACTATATATCTGAAAAATACAAAGAACGTCAGATCTAACGAAAAAGGTGCTTGATGGTTTTTTAATGCTGTTTAAGGTCCTATAAATATATAAACGTCAAGTTCTGGAGAAAGGGTATAGCAAATTAAAACAAGGAATGACTTCAATCCCACAGGAACATCATATTGTCAATGGCAGGTGATTACCTGACGCTAAATATTAAACGTAAATTCAGATTGTTGATAAAGTACTAAGTTAACTCTCCTAAAAGGTAAATGCCGCTATAGCACGACTGATAGCATTATACAATGATCAAGTTTAAATTAGCGCACCTTTTCCGTTGGATTTGACGTTTTGCGGACATTACATTCACACCACAACGCTGAAGCGTCGCGTCTCTACTTATCTACGACTAGTTTTTGAGATCATATTGAAAGCGAATTTCATTAAAGCTAACTTACACCTAATTTTTGGTAAAAAATATTTCCAAAACACATTGAACTTAGTACTAAGGCATCCAATATAAAGATCGTACCGGGCAGCTAGAACATGGTCCAGAGAAAATGGTTTCCTGAATGACGCTGCTTGCTTTGTTCTCGATTCAAATTTAATTTTTTGCTGGACCATTGTCGCTGTTGGTGTTATATTCAGTAAAGCGAACATAAGTTATTTAGTAATCTGACTGCATTAGCTGAAGATAATGCGTGAAATAGAGACATGGATCATTTTCAACTCTATTCAAATGAAAGACAGATAATTATACGTATTGGACACCTGCCTAAAGGAGCGTTCTCACTGAGAGCATTTGTAAACGAGCAATCAATATAAGCTTTGTAACGCTCAGCTCAACTTCTCCATATGTTCAACGCCGAATGCTCATTTTACGCGAATTCTCTCTTAGGACGCTCTTTAAGTAACATTCAAAATATCTCGCATTAGCTAAGCTACTGACTGTGTGGATGCAAAATATACTTTACTTACCTTAAAGTTACTGTACATCCGTTTGACGTGTGCGTTTAGTCTATTAAGTAAATGTATTCTAATTTATCTATTGTATGTATTGCATACATGTCCCACCTATAGACGCGTGCGCCTTCAAACCTATGCCTACTCAAATTTGTAACTTCCATCGTGCTCTGATTTGGCGTTGCGCTCAAATTCATTCCGAGTGCAATTCGTATGCAGTTTATGCAAAATCAAGAATAATTAATTAATTATGATCCAATCCAGTGCTCGAAAATAAGGCTATTACTAGCCAAATATTGTTTTGCCGTAAATTGGGTTGGAAATCTTTAAGCAACCACGTACTGGCAACGGTCAGGTTACGAGTGTGTATGAGTCGAGCTATTTTTACCCCTCCGTCGTAGCCTTTGCGATGTAATAAATGATTCATTTAAAACGAATTAAAATTTATGTCATAATTACTAATTTCCTGGACGGTCTTGATAGTTGAACATAATAAAAGTAGTAGTTTATGAAAAGTATACATACAAAGACTATTGAAAAAAAAAAGATTATTGAAATACAAATTTTTGATGGATTTGAATAAGTAGCTACTGCATACGAATGTCACATTGGACCATCTTACGACTACACATACATGAACATGTTCATTCGATGCTACAAACAACAATTTAACTAACAGAATATTCATTGTTAGGTATCCAAATCTAAAAGCAACTTATGATAAACGAAAATAATAATGTGAAAACTTTATATGGCTCTATCTTAACGGCGATAGAACTTCTTGCAGTTACGACTTCCAACCTGTTCGTGTCACGGCAATTTAATGAAACTTATTTCCCTTCCTAGTCTACACTGGTCTTTAGAGAAAGATACAAAGCTCGCATCAGAGTCGTTTTCAAAAAAAATGTACACAGTTAAGAGCTTTAATTAAAACAAAAGTAAATTAATTCCTTTGTGTAACGACTTTTTCACCCTTATTACAATCGAATAAAGGTGAAAAGCTCGTTACAAAAAGGAGTCAATTAGTTTTGTTGAAATTAAGCCCTTGACTACCCACAAGTAATTATTTTTTAAAACGACTCATCATTGACTGGGGTCTGAGTCAGAGTAGACTCCAATTTTGCCGTCAAACAACGAAAACTGATAGCGTGATTGATGTCGAAATCTTCGATAAAATCTTACGTTGGAGGAATGTCTTCCTCACACGATAGTGTTTATGACACAGCACGATAAATGTTTGCACTAATTATCATCTTTGAGAGATATTGCGCGTACCTACGTTTATCTAAATCTGTGTTGACGCGCTTTTATCTGACAGTAAATCTTTTGAGTTCCGTTGCAACAGTTGTAACCGAGACTTGATCAAATATACCCAAAATAACCCAATCACAAACAGGTAAATTATGAATTGGTAATTTGGCCATGTTTTAGAAAAACCTAGCTGACAATTATTATAAAATAGCCGAAGAAAAACAATATGTAAATCACTGTATTTGTAGTAACATCGAAAGAACAGTTTACCTTTCATCATTTTCCAAAAATACGACCCAAACAACAAGTGGGTTTGCTTCCTAAAGCATTAGATGCCGTTGAAAAAGCGATAAGCAGACTTCATAGCAACGATTTGTAGATGTATCTAAGATTACGTCACTTTTTGCTTGCGGGGGGTCTGCCTTAAGTTGGTTTGGTTAAATCCTCTAGAGATTACTATTTAATCGTAAAAACGATAAATGTTGCCTCAGTTTTTCGGCATCCACATCATTTAAGCCACCTCTGACATTGCGTCCAAAAGTAGTTAAAAATTCTAAGAAACATTATTTGGGATCTACTGCATTTTATAAATCAGATGTGGATCAGATGTGTTTTATGTTTTATATACCATTTATAGACAGCGAGCTGTTACAGTTTCATTAAATTAATATAGATATACCAAAATTGACTTATCCCCCTCCCCCTCTCTAGTAACTGCCATGACATCTGCTTACCACCCATTAGAGGTCTATTAGCTATGCTTATTATGTATAGAACATTAAATTTGTTAGGGTACCTTAGATAGATGAAAAAAAAAACTTTTTAAATGAGACTCTGACGTAGTGAAAAATGGCATTAATGCGTAATTCGAGATTAGCCCAGTATATTTCAAAGTCTAGAATGTCAACTTATCCTTCTGCTGTTCGTGGCCGCAACAAGCCGAACACCGCTCGCCAGCACTTAGTACCTACTACGATCGGTAAGGCCCAGCTATCATTTCGGGTTCGGGCTAAACTCATCTTATATACGTGAGCGATCCATAACAAAAATAAGTCAACATTTTTTTTATAAAATGGATGTTCAGCATGTGAACTGTACCTAAATTTGAAAATCGCAGAATAAAAAGAGTAAAAAGAGTTCCCCGAACATTTTAAACATTAAAATTCCTACCAAATAAATATTCGAATAATTAAATCTAAATACAAAAATAACTTTTTACAATTCCTTAACCTAACTACAGAATACGCAATGACTAGATGCACTCATCCTTTGGTTTAAAAAAACCACGACTAGACTAGACTAGATAGTTTTAATACTAGAAATAATAAATAAAGCGACGCAGTCGGATTCTATCAAACGTTTTTATATACAACTATGTATAAATCTTGATTATTGGCCCGACTAAGTAATTTAAGTCTAATATTTACCAGGAGTCAGGACTTTGACTTTGGAGTAAAAATGCTGAGTAGAGGTATTTTTTTCATTACAGGGTACATAAAGAATACAATACAAAATTTTGCTTTGAACACCGATACTAATCATGACAGAGCATCGTAACAGTGGCCACTTCTTTCAACAATACAACATAATTCAAATTCGTGTTACAACACTCGCTTCCAGTGTTCAGAGGTCATCCAAAATATGAAAAGCCGATTTCACTTATCAATAAAATATGTAAAGGGTCCGCGATAAGAACATCAACGGAACCTTCGACACGTAGTTCTATTTTGATTGCGGGAAACCATCGTTGTATCAAAACTCCCGGGACACGCTCTACATTAATATCGAAGACTTTTTGTTCTAACCGTAATACAAAAGTTTTGAACTTTCGTACATACATTAATTTACTACTTTTATTCACATTGTCAAATTCACATTTACAAAAGTACATTTTCTAGCATTAGTAATATTTTACACTTATTTATAATGGCTATTAGCAAGCCTACGTGCAGTTCGTACTGCTTCACTGCTGTTACTGGGGAAGTGAGAGTTGTGAAATAACATCAAAACGGGGAAGAAAGATGACTTCTTTGAGCAAAAAGACCTGGTAACTTTAGAAAATATACAACAACATGGTAACAACACATAAAGTATCCTGGAAGTAAAACGTAAGTTTTCAGAGTACCACCTTTCGTATCAAATTGCAGTTTTACATAATATGAATACAGACAATATTCACACACATGAAGACAGGTGAGTTAATAAGACTGCATGATTCAGTCGGTAACGTCTATAAGGACATTGTTTCAGACAATTCAGTCTATGTCCATGACGAGCTCGGGCTACCTTAACACATCACTTGTCACGAAGCACGAGAACTCGTCATCACTTATGTCTCAGAATTTGAGCATGATGGTGTCATCCTGTATCACGCCCTTGCCGCAGCCGTCGCTAGGGAACGCGCTGGGCGCGGGCTGGGCTCATGTACACAAACCAGAGTTATCTACAAGAGATCGCGCCAACACATCAGCAGCCGCAATGTCACTGACCTTCCCCTCGAAGTGTCCTCGGACATGGAACATAAACTCCGCTTTGCCGGCGAACTCCTGTCTACACATTAGACAGAGGTGGTGTGCGTGCGTGTGTTGTCGTTCCGGCGCATAGTGCGTGTGTCCATGCGTAAAGTAAGCGCCGCCGTTCGCGGTTTCATTGACCACAGTAGCAGTGGAGACTGAGGCAGTCGCGATGCCATGCCCATTTAGTATTTGCTGGTTCTGGTTGTGGTGATGAAGCAGTTGCAGCTTCTCCTGGTTGGATAGGTGAACTTTCTCTTGCTGCTGAAACAGAAAACGATGACGTTAGCTCGTTTCAAAATCCACAATTTATTTTACAACTAGCAAACTTTTAATAACATTCTTTCAAGAAACAATCAATCAGACAGTTTTCAACGAATGAACATTTTAATTTACATATTCTTTAGGCACGATGGCGTTAATTCTATTATAAACTGACTGATATCGTTTGTATGTAACAGACATTAGTATTCGTTCTTCCTCAATAAAGACAAAAACACGATCCGTACCGTGACACAGACCTGGTGCGTCGCCTGCTGCATCTTATCCTGCAAGAGCTTCGTATCAGGCAGGTGAGACTTGGCGTGGGCGCTCCACTCCTCCCTCGTCGCGAACAGTCTGCCACAAAGCTCACAAGACCACGAGACCACCATGCCTGCCGTCGCCGCCGCCACCGCCGCTGTTGCGCTTGTATGGACTAGGTTTGTATTCTGGAGATGAAAATGTTAAATGTAAGTATTTTAGGTACAGTTACCGTAGCATTGATACCAAAGTCTTTGAACATATCAAGCTGACGACAGTTCCTCTTGTTTGAACACACGGTCATATAACGTGAATAAACCAGAAAATGTCACGCAAATTGTATGGAGCAGGCTACTATTACAAGTGATATTATTTGCTTCTGTGCTATTTGTGCGATACTATATTAGGTCCGATATTCAAACAAAGGGATTCGAAAAACGCGTTCAATTTTTGCCAATATTTCAACGACATTTTCTGTGGCACTTATAAAAAATCGTGCAAATGGAACAAAACCATGCTGTAATATTCAGTGAGAATTACCGTGAAACTGTGCCCGGGTACTTGGCACACCTGAATAGGCTGTTGGTGCGTGTGCTGCTGCTGCTGTTGTTGCTGCTGCTGCTGTTGTTGTTGCTGTTGTTGTTGCTGTTGTTGTTGCTGTTGTTGCTGTTGCTGCTGAGCTGCGGCTGCTATCTCCGCTTGACTCGGCTTTGTGTCTTCTTGTTTGGTTAGTTGTGGCTTTACATCGTCGAGTTTTAATGCTGAAAGAGTAATGACAATATTAGATTTAACCTTGGGACCGACCTAATTAATTAATCATTTGTAATTTCCTTGAAGATCTATTTCGTTACGTCATCTTGATCTTTAATGATCAAAGTACTTTACAAAAATGCCAATGACAATACTACCTCAATACTAGAATGAACTACGTCTTGCTCGTATTTCTTGAGATTTAAAGTGTTCTGTTTCAGAGCAAATTTTAAGCTTCAAGAGATTAGAGGTAGCATGGTATTAACCAGTACAGTATTAACTGTAACCAGTATGACTTACGTGGTATGGAGATGGTTCGTTTTCCCAATGGCGCGATATTCGACGGCGTTATATGTTTCAGCTTATTCATATGAAGCACCAGCTTGTCCCGCCGAGCAAAAGCTTTGTTGCAAACCTCACAAACATATGGTTTCTCTCCTGAAAAACCGTAACAATAATTCAGTTTGTAATTTTTGCAAAGTTTTAAGGCTAGCACTAGTTCAGTTGTCAGCAACATTAGTAAAAAGCGTTCCCCCATCCTTTTTTATACGGATAGTTGAGGATGACGAGTGGGATTCCCAACTTACGAGTACGTCTTTGGATTTTAGGTAAAACTAAGCAAGAGGTACTACGCAAGTGTGATATGACGTAAACTAAAATCATGAAAATTATGATATGTATAAAACTAAAAGGCACTAACCAGTGTGAATTCTCATATGAATAGTCAATTTGTCTTTACGCGCTAGACCTTTGCCGCAAACGGTGCATTCAAACGCTTTACTACCTGAAACAACTGCTTTTGATTAAATTTCACCTAACCCTACACAATCAGTGGCTTCTTCAGGAATTAAATCAAATTGATATTTATCAATACCTTCATTGGTGGAGCTGGTGGGTTTGATAGCTGGGTGTTTTCTGACAGTAGTGCCTTGCAAAGCCTTCAGTCTGGTTCCAGGGTGCATTGAACCGCCTTCAGCATACGGCTCCGTGAATGGGATCAAATTCGGCCTGGGAATGTTATTTGTTACTTCTGGCGACCTGGTACCGAAATGTTTACGACGTTACTTAATGAAAATTAAGTATCTGGGTTGCAATCACGGCCAACATAACATGACAGTTTTCTTCGTAAATGTCAATGTATCTACCTATGTAGAATAGAAAATAAAAATGGCACATACTGTCAAACAACATATTATATCGTAATCGATCTTGACATACAATACTTTCATTTACATCCATGTGTAGTCATTTTCGAAAGAAAAGTGTCATTTTGATTAGACATTGGTACTGTGATAACTGAGAAAAACAGTAGACTTAATCTTCGGTTCGGTTCGGTTTAAAATGTTATAAAGCTTTCAGCAACATTAGTCACTCGCTTCTTGTGAGCAAAAAGTCTCACCAGTTCCCAAGGCTCTGTAGCACAC